>CM049313.1:42379229-43651372 GCA_026874595.1 Sipunculus nudus
TGTAACCAGCTACTTTTAAGTAAACTTTGTGTCTGTTTTTTTTTTTTTTTCCTTTTTTTAAGGCTTTTAATGAAGAATGCTGATACCGTAATAAGACTAAAATACACAGACTTGTGAGGGGTATAACCAAGTTCATATAGTTAAAATATGCAGACTATTATAACATAATGGAATATTCATACTATATTTCACAACACATATGGCTACATCTTTATGTAAGAAAGAGAATCGGTCAAATGGAAGCTTTTTGTCAAATAACACATAAAAACATTAAAATGAGCAACACAATGTGATTTGAATGATGTAGATTGTAGAATGTTGAAGGATAACCACAGTTACATGGTTGTTAATGTCAAATATGATTAAGATATATATGCTTAGGTTAGTTACAAAGGATAGAGTTTAACCACAATTATAGGCCTACCAACTGTATTTGTTACTTTTAATGAGTTTGCCTTCCTCATGCCATGATTAGAAGCAAACTGCGATGGCTGGTTGTGTTGAGTAGTCATCTGTTAATAAGACAGAACAGAAGTGCAATTTGGTTTGGAACCCGGGGGGAGGGGGACATACTAAATTACCGCCCCCCCCCCCCATAAAAAAAATTAAAAATTACAAATAAAAGAATATTATTTTGAGTTATTTACAAAAATGTGTTACAGTTTCCTCAAATATTAAAAGAGTGTAATCTTTCAGAATTACCTAATAACTAACTTAATACAATGACTGAGTATATGGCATGATTTCCGGGACATTGTGCATTGAATGGCTTCTTATTGAGTACCTTTAATAATTGGAATATTTTGAACCTTTAGAAATGTTTATTTGAAGTTAAACTTTTATTCTTAATATTAATAAAATATAATTTTTTCTTTATTAGAAAAGTTTTTTATGCATGCCATTTATAGAGAATATATTTCGCTTTTATAATATGTTAATGTTAACCGGCTTCCGCGGTCTACGGATAGAGCACAGGGCTCTAGACCGGAAGATGCGACTTCCAATCACAGCCGAGGCGATGAGATGTTTCACGGTCGACCCCCACATAGGGCGAGCGCTCTGCAGGCTTGCTTCACTCCAAATCGAGCACGCCTTTCGGCGTTCCTCGGTGTTATGACCAAGCAATTCGGGTGACACAAACCAAGACCCGCAGGAGTGGTACATCGAGCCTTGTTGACACCAAGATAATCGCCTGTAAGCTCCTGCCCAGCCAATTCAGCAGATGCATAAAGTATTCAGTTATGTAAACATAAAAAATGGAGACCTGTTAACCTAAGCTACATCGCAGTTGTTTACTGTAAAAGAGCTACGGCACTGCTCCTTACTGTTAAAGTGCTACAGCACTGCTCCATAAATACAGGTAAGATCCCTGAGTCGGCGTCAATAAAACGAGAATGTTTTCAGTAATTCTTCTTGGTTCCAGGTTTATATGTACTGGACTAAAACTAATCTAGAAGTTCTATAATTTGCTGGTAAGACAGAGGATCTGTTTGGTTTTTGTCGAGATTTCTTCATTTCAGCCTATTAATCTCTCTTTTTATCTCTCACCTTCTCTCTCCAGAAGCGGATCCAGGGGGGGGGGGGGGGGGTTGACAGACCTGATGACCTTTTTTTTTAGGAATTTCATTAGTCCTCCTAGGCTGGACCCCCCCTTTTCCAAAATCCTGGATCCGCCCCTGCTCTCTCTCTCTCTCTCTCTCTCTCTCTCTCTCTCTCTCTCTCTCTCTATATATATATATATATATATATATATATATATACATATATATATGTATGTACAGCCGTTAGCTTCATTCTAACCACATTCACCTGATGATCGGGTCGCATCCCGTGAAACAGACTGATGTGAATTTACAGTGTTCTTTTTCTTCAGTGTTATATAAATATATATATATATATATATATATAAATATATATATATATATATAAAGTGATATATTTACGAAAATGTTCAGTTACACATTAACACGTGTTTTCATGCATTTTCATGCAGGTGGGAACCTGACTATGGCTGAAAACATTATTACATAACCGCACCAACCGTTGACAGATCACATCTGAAGATTGCAAATGCATGAAAACACGTGTTAATGTGTAACTGAACATTTTCGTAAATTATCACTATGTACCAGCTCTTAGCATCCCGCTATTAGAGCACTATTGGATTCGTTTTGCAAACATATAAACTATTGGTATATATGTATATATATATATATATATATATATATATATATATATATATATATTTACATGTATATGGTTAATAAACTAAAGTACACGAGTATTTTTATATACAATTAACAGAGTACAGAATATATATATATATATATATATATATATATATATATATATAGATATATATATTTACATGTTTATGGTTAATAAACTAAAGTATACGAGTATTTTTATATACAATTAACAGAGTACAGAATATATATATATATATATATATATATATATATATATATATACACACTATAGGGGAACAGTGGATGTTGAGTACGTTTATATGTCCAATGAATCAATGCAAATTGAATGTTTCACCAGTGAAAGCATTCGATGCTTGTGGTGCCTCTTGTTACAAATTTCATAATCTAATGACCTCCAAATGACCCCTCTTATAAAAATTACATTTAGCACAAACTGCTAAAATGTATTGTGACGATATTAAACCCACTTGGGGATTGAAATGATGGTTGAGTTTCCATGGAACCTGACATGTACTTAGAACAGCACATAAACCGGTAAAGGTTAAGGTTTACACTAAAATGGGCACCTTAGGTATATGTTAATATAGTTTCACGCCTCCGTGGGACATATGAAAGAACAAAAAGACCCAAAACCAAGACGAACTTTTGAATATTTGCACGTTTTCTGTTTGAGCGGCGTTATGTTAATAACAGGGGGAGATGTTTTTTTATCCAATAATATTACGATAACTGCGGCGAAAATTTGTCCTGATTCACTTCCACGGCTAGCTTGGGAAAAAAGAAAACGGATTTGTTAACTTGTTGGAAAATATATCGATTGTGGGTAACACCACGTGCGGGTTCTTTTATACCGGCACGTTTATTGTAACCCTTACCTTTGGTGAAAGCCAACGACAGTTGGTGTTGATGCATTAAGCAAATCTTCCCTGCAGATGGTTCACTCTTAAAGCTGCGACACGTTTCGTGCATTAGTTTGAAAAGCCTGTTTGTCCAGTTTTTTTAAACACGCCACAATATTCTCAACATATCTCATTGTAAAATGTGTCTCAAATAGCTGTAAACATTATTCGAATTCTTCAAATACTTCGAAGTTACGAAGATATGATTTACTGAAGTCTGAAACTTTGAAAATCAGTATCAAACATTATTAAAACAAAATAATATTACAGTTTCTTTTAATCTATAACTCTCTAGCCTCTTAACTTCACCTGGTACACCACACTCGCTTAGATTAGAAATAAAAACTTTTAGGTAGCTACACTGTTCTAAACCCCTATATTTAAAATCAATTCAAAAGTGGTTTATATTCATATAAGAACTCATAAAGTATACATTATTTAAACTTGATACAGTAATCTTTCTTATACTTTACATTTTCTTTAAATTTTTTCGTTCATTTTCCCATGATTTTGAAACATTTAAAAAAATTTAATTACTAAAGGTACAATATTTTTTGCCCCGAGTTACTGTGATCCACTTTTTAATGAACTATTATTAAACTGCATGACAATAACTTAAATTGATTTTTTTTGTATTGTTTCTTCTCAATCATGATTCTGTCTAGCAACAAACTGAAATTTTAAGTTTTTATTCAACAATTCATAGAATGAAAAAAGAGGATTACTGTTACTAGGGGCTTCAAAAGGTGTACCTTTCAAAAAATAATATATATATATATATGTGTGTGTGTTATTATTTATGTATAATATTTACTGAGGTTCCTTCATTCACTGAGCCCTAAAAGTTCAATTCATGTTAAACTGAAAATCAAATTAAGAAAAAAAAGTAATAACTCAATGCAGCATTTTTAATTTTCTCAACCCTCTGGTCAGATGTTTAATAAATGAAAAACTTCAACAGTAAATCACTGCTTATCAATTAGCTCTCAGCAAGTCATATTTAAATATATATGTATGCAAAAAATAAGGAATTAAAGTAAAACCCCCTAAGGTGTATTGAATGAGCATGTTTGCCCTCCTGTAAAAACAGAGGCACTGGAGGGTTCTGTGATCAAACCCTACCAGATCGTGATGAATTTAAAGTGCTTCATAATACCTGAAAAGCTTATTATGGAAGGTGCTAATCTATATTCATTATAATAGTTGAGAATTTCATTTTTTTTTATCTTAAATATAAACCAATAATATCAAACAAAATATAACTTTATACAGAAATGAGCAGGTCTGCAGGAATATATTGGTATTACCGTACAGTAAATTGGAAGAGACTGCCAACCGCTTTGTCACATGAAATGGATTAAAATCATAATGGCATGAAAAATCATAATTTTTTTACCACTGTTCTGTTTATGGTTTCAGTAAATTTTGCCATGAAGGATTTATTTTGATTTTTTTAATTATTCTTATATATCTTTTCAGGATATTGAGTGAACTAGACATTTTAAATAAATCCATTTATTGGAAATTTGAATAGCTGGGTAATGTCATGTTAAACACAGAGAAGATTTGTACAATTCCTAGTGGCATCAAAGAAATGCAAAGTTACCATAAATAGGGGTTTCATGAGGTTATTTAGGTAAAACAATATACTATAATGCTAACTTTAAATTATTTACAATAAATCAATACAAATCAATAGTGCAGACTACAAATATATGACTGTGTATATAATATTGGTAAAACATATACAAATAAATACTCAGAATAATTTGTTTACTTTTTTTTATTTGCACAATGAAAGGCACTTTTCCTTAAGTACAGAACCCTGTACTTGTATTCGAGTGCATAAAAAATCATGTACTTGTATTTTTAAATCAAATTCTAAAGTAGCCTACTTGTACTGTGGCAGAGATGCCTGGTACTTGCCTCAAGCCTGGAAAGAGGGAAATGCGTATATTTTTTTCTCACAAATCCCTAATTGTAATTTTCCACTTCTGGATATTTTGGATCTCTGGAAGGGTATTAGTCCCTCGGTGTAACAGTGAACCCAATCTTCCAAAAATCTTGGATATACTCCTGGGTCCAGTACTTATGGGAGCCTCCTTTGCAAGTAAAATCCTATAATGACATCATCACAGTTCTCTCACAGTCCGCCATGACCATTTTATGGGGTTATGAAAAATGTCGCAAGGTCTAGGCTTTCTGGTCAAAACATGTTTTAACTTGTATGAAGAAAAATCACATCATGTAAATCAATGTTCCCCATTAATTACATATGAATTTCCCTCTATTTACCCCTGGGGCAAAAATATTGGGCTTGTTTGCCTTGCCTATCTGTCAGCACGAAAACATCTGTACTGTACAGGGGCAGTTGAAGAGACTATAATATGTACTATGTGGAATTTAAAATCTGTAGGTCAAACAGTATCCAAACGCGCCGGCAAGCAGACGGACGGACGACGTACGCAGAATCATCGCTAGAGCTCAGTTGACATATATATAAGCAGCTGAAAACAATGATATACATGTATTTGTTTCAAATGTTTACCATTTTTGTATTCGTCATTTCTTGCATTATAAGTCAATTGAATGGTTATGACTGAGTGATAATAGAGGTGTTTGGAGGGAACAGCGGTAATTCACCTTTCAGTCTGTATGCAGCTTCTTCCACTTTGAATATGCGTTGAGCACATGCGAAGACTTCGTCCACTTACCATTCCTTGTTACCTTCCATATCCAATCACAGGTAGTTTTCCACTGTACTATATCTTGTCCTTCAATCCGTTCCGTTAACCGCGCGTTTCCGTCATCAAATGTCCGTTAAAACACCGAAAAAGGCCACCCGTTTGATTTGATTTGGAGCAAAACATGTTTAAAACGTGTGCGAAACATGTTGAAGAATCTCACGACTAAAGACAAATAAAGTGCCGTACCCATGTTTTAAACATGTCTCTATCTAAAACATATTTTAAAATGAGACATGTCAACGGCTGTTGTGGCTCAGGGGAAGACCGCAGGACTCAAAGTCAGGAGATAGTGGGTTCGAATCTCAGCCGAGGAGGTGAGGTTTTTTCACGGTCGGCCCCCACCCAGGGTGAGCGCTCTGAAGGTTTAATAGGAAGGCTGTGCCCCACAGCCGTGTATCATTTACATAAGAGTGCGTCTTTGGGGGGTTCCTCATTTTTTCATCGAGGGTTCCTCGGTGTTATGACCCAGAAATGGGGATGATTTCACACCCAGGACCCGTAGGTGCGGTAGACACCGGGCCTGGGTGACACCAGGATACAAAAAAATAGGAAGCGAGTGCCAGCGCCCTGTCAAGTAGTCCCAAACCCAAATGGAAACTCTGCAGATGTACATACTCAGGTTAAGAATTAGATAAGTCAGCATTAAAAATGGAGTCGGCTACCTCCACCAAAAAAAAAATTAAAAAAAAAATGAGACATGTCACATCTACTTTGAAACGGCAACTAACCTCCACTTTTTGCAGTGTTCCTGTTATCAAAAGACTTATCCTTATATCGCTTTAACTGATAGAGACAAAAGGGGCTGTGATACAGACTCGCCAGGTTAGGACAAGTAGCATAAATGAACAGAACTTTCACCATACGTGAATCAGAAATATTGTTGCAGTACTTATCAACATCGGATCAGCTGGGGCGGATAAAGAACTTGAAAACAGGTAGCGCCAGATCGGCCCTCTGACATTATGGCCAGCTTACTGGTTTGCCAGAGTGCCTGGACATCTAACTCTGAAGATCGCATTAGTAGGCCTCATGAGAATGCAAATATTTTCGTCATTTTTGACAACGCCTCATTGCTTACAAGTATCGTGTCACTTCAAATAAACCCACTAGACCTTTTAATAAGTTTCTTATTTCTCCAACGACACCTATCATGTGTGTGAAATATTCCGTTATAACCCAATATATTCGTATATTGTTCTGCATGTACGGGAGATTTCTGCCTGCGGTCTGCCTGCTGACTGTATGCGGAGAGACGGTTATAAAGCGTGGCGTGGACTTGCAGGGAGGTTCTAAATTTGGCTTGTGTCACGACTCAGTAGGGGGCCCTAACTGAGTCGTGTTTGTCACGGCTAAAAAACAGGGGGCATAACACCTTAGCCCGGAGGAACAAGTCTGCCCGGAATGCCAGTAGACTGATACATATAACCCATGCAGAAGAAAACGGTGCGAGACGAAAAAGTCGACGCTCGCCTAGCTTTTTAGCGTGTTTTTTAAAACTATTATTCTATTTTTAAGAGAAAAAAAACACCACCATCCCACCTCCCCCTCCCCCCCCCCCCCACCGCCACCAAATCCCGCCCCTGAGCTGTATATGACCTGCAGGTTTGTGTATACGGTCAGAGGTCTTAGCCTCATTACTACCGTCAATATATCGTGATAGTAGATATTATATCAGATACTGAACTAAATTAAATACACCAATCATCTTCTGAGGTTCATGCTGTCTCATTCAATCAATTTTTTCTAATTATTAGTAAAAAACAACGTATATCAAGCATGTGACCGAGTACAACAATTGTAAATAAGCTAGACTTCAATAAATGAACAATTGATAAGGGGTTTAGTGAGATTATTTGAAGGATAAGGGAAGAAATCAATCAATTTTAGCGTTGTACTCTTAATTCCAAATTTCGACATCCCAGTTCTAGTCTGTTCGCAAAATGACCTCCACAATGAGCGGTTTCGACAATTAAAGCGAGGTCAAGGTTTGATAAGAGCAAGAAGACGAGTCAGGAAAGTAGCCCGAGGACAGTAGCGTGGTGGGAGTCTATCTTTTGAGATAAGTGACCCGTTTATTAGAGACAGAAGCTGGAGGAACGCTCTGGGGTTATCGCGCCCTCAAATTATAAAAGGAATTATTTCGCCGACCCTGTCCTTCACAGATCTTTCATTCTTTGGTAATGCGCATCAGATAATCGGTATGTATGTTGTCAATTTTATTCATAAATTTTTTATTGAAAATAGATTTAACTTGTTTTGTTCATATGCACCGGGTATATACCTTTGGCACATTTTATGTTTTTTTTCTCGCAAGCTGGCACACATTTCCGTATTTTGTATCTACCGGTAAGTAATACAAAATGAACAATATATCCGCTCGCTGTATGTTTTGGTCCGATAGATCAATTTGTATTTGCGGTGTCTTTCAAACGAGTTTATATATATATATATATATATATATATATATATATATATATTTAATATATATATTTAAATCATCCGATGCCCATCAAGAAAATTCAATTGTTCAACTAACAACAAAATTCACGTTGACATGGTAAAGCGTTAATCTATAGTCGCTGGTTTTAAACTACTGCGTTCACTAGCTCTATAATCACGCTGACAAAATACGCCGAGCTGTGTACATGTAAAAAAAAACGTAACCGAGCGGTTTTACTAAACAATTTTAAGCTCTTCAGGTGAAATTATCGACAACTTGCATTTTATTTATTGCAAGAGACAAACGGTATATGTCCAGTTTCTGTATGTTAGAAGGTTGTGTACCTCTGTGCGTGTTTATACAAACTCAGTTTATCTTATATTCACTCTTTGACCCTTGTATGAACAGGAGCTCACTATTGTGCTAAATCCGATTTAAATATACAATTGATAACACTATGATCATTACATTCACTCACACCCCGGATAAGTTATACTCGAGGTGAAGCGGTCTGAGGAACATATCAGTCTGGGAGTTTGGGGGATGGCATTCAAACTCCACACAATCTATCGTGCTTGAGATGATGACAATGGTGAGGTCAGGAATATACCGTCCGACCCTAAAGTCAATTTATGATTTTACCATTTATTCTACGGCGGGACTTCCGTTGTTTTTTGAATATGTACAGTTACAATGTTAGTTACTATCCAAAAAAGTCCCATCATTTAATATATCAGGTACTCCGGCAATTCATTTTATAGAAAATCATCAGTTTGATATCTGGGAAAATAATATATACTGTTGACTGTATACATAGTGGCAATGTCAAGGACGCCTTTTGACAAAATATGTATTCAGATTGGTCGAGGAGTGTCACGGCGTTCTGTCTTTATAACATATTGGACATAGGTATGATTATTTCGTAATTATGACCAAATCAATGAGACCAAACCGTCGGAGAGATGGACGGACGTACGGAGTGTGCTACAGAATACATATAAAATACTTTACAACAAGTTGTTGTCAAATTAAATATTTGCCGTTTTCAGTGAAAAGCTAATATTGCAGTGTTATCAAACAAATGAATATACAGTATAAATCATCTGACATTGCATGACATCCTGTTCACCAGCATGCACGTATTTTGAACTAAGCAATATAAGTGCACAGAAATCAATTGCGTAAACTTTCTTCTAGGAAATTTAAAGTAAGCAATATATTGCACAGGTCAAGTCAGTTGGAAAGAAATTAGGAAATTTGATCTTCTTTTTCCTACGTGAACATTGCAAATTATAACAGTAATATACTTGCCTCTATTTCTTATTAAACCACTGCTGACGTGCAACAAGTAAAATATAAATTCCATTGAACATTTGAGTTAAGATTCTGGAACTATTTGAACACTCTACATAGGGACTTTGTATATTTTGAAATATGTATACATGTACTAACAAAATGCAAGGCGCCCGGGCAACTATTTTAAAGAAAGTCTCATTAGTACTTCCTGCAAGGTTGATCTTACGGTCATGCCTATGCATAACGTATATAACTCTATCCTCGGAAAAGAAGCTATTAATGGCTAGAAATGCAACTAGTACCCAAATATGGTGTCAATAAATAGCATCAAGACATGTCCAAATCGTATAAAGAGAGGATGAATATATAAAAGATCAACCAGCACGTAATCAATAAGAACAAAGAAAGGTAAAGTGCTATGATACGGAACATGAGAAGTTTGTACGAATACGTACAGGCAAACAGGTGGCACTGGAATGACGTCACTTAGAGGTAAGGCCTAGCAGGAGAAAGAACCCGGTTTTAACTCCGTCGTCGCCAAAAACAGGCAAAATGGTCAAATGTCAATAGAACCTCAAAGACTCGTTCCATTCTGATAACGACAGGTCATGGCATATAAAACCTGAAATAAGATGTACATCAAAGTATGATCTAATCATATGGTTACCTTCATTCTCATTCAACAGCCAGTGACACCTACAGGCGATGGACCTATCCAACTTAGAGAAATCCAAAAGATTATATAAAGGGGGATTTATAATTTTGGAATATGGATAAAGATAAACAAGGGAGGTAAACTTACTTGGGACAGAGGATATTCTTGAAAGGGAGGCGGTAGATCCAAGTAAAACCAAACGAAGAATGTCAGTAAGGTGAGTCAGAAAGTTAGTGCGGACATGCGTAACACCCGACCGATAATATGGATTGTCAAATATTCAGGTGCACGACCACAAGCGACACAACAGATCATGTAAAGCCTCTAATTTATTGCCGCCAATGTACAACAACGAGGCTAGAATAGTTTATTAACGCTCTCATCATGTCACGAGAGTTAAGTGTACGATTTGATCAAAAAGCTTTAATACTATGGTCGGCTGGAGCTTTAAAGGAGGTTCATTCAGGCTTCTAAAGGTACATTTTTCTCCTGTATTCTTCTGCCTTCATATTTCTTTCATATTTTTAAGCGCGTTTGCAATCACCATCCCTTTGAAATTAAAAAAATATATATATTCAGTGCATCACGTATTTATACATCATTTAAAAAAATTAGCTTAATTTGCTGATTATTTTCCATGTTGATGCTTCAAACTAATATATATATATATATATATATATATATATATATATATATATATATATATATATATATATATATATATATATATGTTAAGGTATGTGATGAATCTGGGTCACGACCGTCGGTTTCGTCTCGTCGGCTCGTCAGGTGACTGAAATTCAACTAGTTGTGATATTGGTTTTTATAATTTCGTTTTAGCACGGTTGGGTGCCCTTGGACCATGGCGGCAGGTGGTCCAATTGCACCCAACCGTGCTTAACCGTGCAACTGGTTTTTTAACCTGCAGGTTGGCTGCAAGTGACATCATACGCATGGTGTTTTTCAGCAGACTGGGACCACCACCTGGTGTTTCATAAACGGTCAAACAGGCATCGGGCAAATCAGTAGCTTCTTTAGAAGCGCAATAGTTTCGCTGTTTCGGGAGCGTAATATTAAATCAGATAAAAAAAAAAAACTTTTTCTTGAAAGAATTGTCCAGAATATAATAAATAAATTACACCTATAACCCAACACGAATTGCCTCAACCTTAACCTATCAATTTCACTAGTATAGATGGTTATATGATTATATTGTTCCGAAAATAGACATGCATATGTAAATAACTGTATGGGTTAAAACACGCGGCCGTGGGGCACAACTTTACCATTAAGCCTGCAGAGTGCTCTTCCTGAGTGTGGCCGACTGTGAAAAATCTAACCCCCTGTTTATGGTGTTATACCAATTAAATCCGTTGGATTTGCCGGCGCACAACAGGCTAAGCCTATATAATTACATCGTGTCACTTCGTCTACCATCCGCTGCTGATTTGTAATACTATTTCGCACATATGTATAATTTCTACACAGTTGGTAGAGGGACAGTACGGGTAACAAGTGTAATGTCATTATGTACGCTCAGACATATGTTCAATTTATCAAACATTTTATTTTTAGAAAAGGAAACATTAATTACGCCATGGTAAGCCGCGACATGCGCCTGACAGTTTTTGATTCCGTGTTTGCCGGGGTGATCGTCGCTCCTTTCACCACCGCGTACTGGAGAGGGACCTGGGGTTTAATGGACATACATTTATTACCGAGTAATCCAGAGCAGAGCGTGTGGGCTTCCGTCGTCATCGGGGGATTACCTCTCCTGCTGCTAGGATACTTCCACTACAGATTAACGGAGGTTTTCAAGAAGGACAACTGGTTAGTTTGGCTCTTTGTGTTCCATGCATATACATATGTAGCCGCGTTCTGTTGTGTTAATCTGTGGCGGGGGATATGGGAGGCCTGGAATCATTATACTGGTATTGGAATTCTCAGTTCCTCCATTTCTATGGTAACCGGATGGCTGGTTTTATTACTGCTGAGGGCCTCAAAAAGTGTGGTTGCGCCGCCAGCAAAGGTGTCTGTTGATACGGATCCAGAATTCTTTACTTGCACATCGCGATTTAAAACTAAGGTATGTACTTGTAAGTCTATCCAAAACTATATGGTGCAGTTAACCAACAAGCCAATTAATATTTAGCTGATCCGACATTTCAGTGCACATCACGATTTACAATCGAAACATTTAAATGATCTTTGCTGCGGAGGTAATATTTAGACCATCCGGTTCACCCATTACTAGATTAGCCACTAGAATTGTTTAGCGATTGTTTCAGGAGTATTATTTCCGTCGAGTTATTATTATTATTATTATTATTATTATTATACAATCATAGAGATATGTGTAAACAAAACATTGAAAAATGATACAGAAAGAATCCAAAAAGCGGAAACATATTCAAATACAATGATCATCTTGTGATCAGTCAAACTAAATAATGTCATTGCTTGATTTCAAAAGCTGCTCGCTTTAAAGTGTAGACATATTTCACTGAAAAAAATTAATGATCACATTCACAGCCATGAGAATATGTGCTCCTTTCTGCCAGCCGACAGATCGAGAGAACTACTTTCTAGACCACTTGCTAACCGATGGCCTCATCGCAAGTTTGGTCGTCTTCTTCTGGCGGGGACTGTGGGTACTGGCGGACAACGTTCTCTTCCCGTCCGATCCCGTGCGCTCAGCGTGGGCCAGCCTGGCTATCGGCTATGGCTTGTACGTTCTCTGTGTGATACTTCAGTTCCCATTAGAGCGGGCTTCCGTCTCTCTGGAGACACGTCCAATGATTAACCTCATTACTGAGGACGTGTTTCACTTGTTTGTGAACTGCTCGGCTGTTATGATATGGCGTGGCTTTTGGATGTGCTGTGACATCTATATCTGGCCTGATGAACCAAACACAAGGTAAATGAGGAAATAAAAAAAACTTTTTGGGAAGTTCCAAATCCGTTCTTGTTTGTAGAATGCGTCGAGGTTATGATATGGCAAACATTCGAAGAATATGAATTATGGCTACATTCTTCCTGACCACGGAGAACGTCGTGTGGAGTCTTAGCATTTACGTATTGACTAAGGGATTGTCTGCAAGTTTATAAATACAATGTGTAGAAGTAAATATTGGGGTACTTTCCCTTTCTTTATCATTTCTGTTCAAATCATTTATTAAATGAAATATTAGAAAAAGGATTGTAGGGTAACAACCGACAATTATGGAATAAGCAAGCTGGATAAAACATTTAGGGGCGGCAAAAGGTGACGTCAAAACGTTCTATGGACTTGCTCAGAACTCCCATTTTCACAGGTACCATTTTTCCAAATGAATGATCATCGAATCCTTGGTATTAATATTCCATTGGCTTGAAAGGGGTATAGTCCCCCCCCCCCCTTCTAGATCCTAATTTTATTGTACTTAGATGTTCCTTGTTTATAAAAATGAATCTTGGCACTTACCCTTATCTAATTTCACTCACCCGCAAACGGGGTACTTTGGCATGATTTGATAAAAAAAAGAGCCATCTCTCGGGAAATCAGCCTTTTATCGGGTGCCTACATTACTTTTCCCAATCTAGGGAACTCTGGAAACAAGAAAAATAGGGTCTAGAAAATTCCTCCCTGGGGGAAGCTATACCCCTCAGACCCTGGACTGAAACGTTCAAAATTGCAAATTTTACATTCTGACCTTGTATTGCAAAAATAAACTTTCATGCATGAGCAGCATTTCAGGTAATTCACCACATATTTTTAATTCTTCATGTAAGCTGTCAACATTCATAATATTTTGTACACCAAAAGTAAAATTGTCAACAAATAAAAAAATAAAGAATTAGTCCTCAACATTAGTCCCAGAGTGTGTGGAACATTAAATTTTTGTATGTCTTTAAGTGTGTTTTTTTCACACAGCAGGAACATCATTAGCATAACCATTGAGCACGTGTTGCTGTTTCCTGTCTACAGCTGTCTCCTCACCCACGGTGTGGGTCTTGGGGTCCTGATGTTGCTTTTAAACGGTAACAGTGTCCTCGTGAGGGGGTGCACTGACGGAGATCTGAAAGAAGGCAAGGGAATGCTGATCCCCAACGAGTACCTGCGATATTACTTCCCGCATCCTCCAACCGTAAGTTACGTCTGTCTGTCTGTCTGTCTGTCTCCCTCCCTCTTTCTCTCTCTCTCTCCCTCCATCTCTCTCTCTCTCTCTCTCTCTCTATATATATATATATATATATATATATACATACACATATATATATAAATATATATATATACATATATATACATATATATACATATAAATATATATGTATATATATATATATATATATTTATTTATTTTATTTATTTACATTATGTTTATATAGGGAAAACCAATATATATATATATATATATATATAAAAGAGAGAGACAGAGATGTACGAATGGCCTTACTGGTTCATTGTATACAGATATACATGGTATACACAGAAAAGTCAGTTCACTGCTAGTGGGGATCGGACCCACGATCTTCCCATTTCCGGTGCGGTGCGGCTGCCTTAACCATTTGCACGGCCACACACCATATAAGGCCATCAGTTCTCCCTGCTACATGGAAATTCGCCGTGCCGACACTCGAATGGGTGAGACTATGACGTCACGTCACTTCGCCGGTTCCTTTAAACGTATGCAAATACAAGTTGCTCGGGATTTGTCGTAACCAAGTGGTTAAAGCCGCTATCACATTTAGCCTACGGTGAGTAAAATCACCTTCTTTATGCTATATTCGCACGGTGCCCACAAGGTACCCGTAAAATACAAGGGCGCCGGTTCAATTTTTACTCGTCTTCCTGGCGCCGTGGTACTGTGCTGGCTGCGCTCACGGCGTTTTCAACTCACCGTAAGCCGATAGAAAAGCCGTAGACAGCCCGTGCGGCAGCCGTACTGGCACCGGCGTCTTGCGGTGTCCGCCGTTGCCCTACGGGCACCTTGTGATAGCCTTACGGTGCCCGTAAGGGCTCGGTGTGATATGGGAAAAGTCGAATGGCTGCTGTGCAGTGTCCGCACGGCTCCCTTGCGATGTAAATTTTTCCCGTGCGGTGTCCTCACGGTGCCCTGAATCTAAGCTGTTGGATATATAAATACAGCCACATTGGCATTTATCATATAAACACTGAACCTCTGTGCGATTGAGTCAACTTCTCTGAACGTGTCAGGTGTTTTATTGAATCTTGAAAATTTTAATTATTTGAATAAACATAGCGCTCAGGTTTGGCACTACAATAAATAAAAATCAATAAATGATTTCCAATAATTATATTTTGTAGTAAACATTAATTATGAAAAATCAAATCGAGTTACATAAGAAAAAATTTGATTGTAATATACCGACAAATATTATTGGTGTCTGTCCTATTTTGCCGTTTCTTATTCTTTAGCTTAATGTCCAATAGCTACATATAAAGCAGAATATAACGGTGCCAGCGATTGCCGGCCGGGCGCCTGCCGCTCACCGGCCGGACACTGTATTGCACACGTGTACTTGCTTCATGCATTGAACCAGCACGGTCACATTACGGTTCCCGGACGGCCCCTTACCAACCAAAGTTTGGAGGTAACCGTACGGTCGTCGTAGATTATGTGAGTGCAAAGAACGTGGGGTGAAAAATCACACGGTGACCACACGGTCTCGAAAACTCACGGCAAGCCGACGGGTTGAAAAAATCGTACGGCGCCCGGTGTGTATGTGAGCTAAGCATAAGCAAGCCGCACCGGAATTCGGAAGATCGTGGGTTCGATTCCCACCGGCAGTTAACCGACTTTTCTGTGTATACCATTTCCATCTATATATATATATATATATATATATATATATATATATATATATATATTTCCCCCTTTCTCCCAAGTGTTTTTTAAAGCAGTTTGGTTTTGTTGAAGCCTGGAACAATTAATTGAAACATTATTTAAAAAAAGTAAAAAAAAAAAACATTATTTTTCTATATATTATGAAGTGTTCCATATTCTCAATGTTTTTTTTGGGTAATGTTTTTGTATAAAATAAATTGAAGTGAATAAAAAGTTTGTATTATTGTAATATTTTTACATTTCATTATTTTGATAACATTTATATCGTCAATAACAATATATATTCACAATACCCTTTTACCCTCACGGCTAATAAAACGATTTAACACCTCAAACAGTTTTCCCATCATTTTATAGTAATAATATTCACATTTTCTAAAAACATATTTTATAATATGAATTATCGCAAGTTAATGTAATAACTAACATATGCTGATTTAAAACCTTATTTAATTTTTAGTCCAATTTATTTTTAAGTTACATTTCATTCTTCTAATATATTTTTCCTTAAATTTGATAGGCGTACTCAAGAATACATACGTGTAACATTATTTTTGATTGTTTAGAATCTATAATGTTTAATTCTAAAACTATATTTTAACACTATAAAAACGTTTTTTCCCTGTATTATGATTCCATCTACGCTAAAACTGAAATTTTAAGTTGTTATTGAACAATTTATTGTTGATGTTTTAGTACATAATATTATCATTTAGATGATAATACAATGTATTATCATGTTGTTTAATAATAGTTAATTAAAAATGTATTCTTACGGGGGGGGGGGGGTCGGGCTTACAATAGCGTACCTATATATATTCATGTATATATATGTATATATATATATATATATATATATATATATATATTCATGCTACAAAATCATATGAAATGATTGAAAAGTTAAAAAATATGCTATGTGGAAAATCATAGTACAAGGTTTTAAATTATAATTTATTAAAATTGAAAGCACTTTTAAATTGAGATATAGGGGTGTCAAACAATGATAATACCGTATGCATCATGTGTATTCACCATTCCGTACAATCATCAATGCCGACCTTATAATGTGTAAAAATTATATATTTAAAGGGGCCCGATCACACATAAAGCATGATGAATTAACAATTAAAACAGCTTCTTCCCTTTAAAGTTAATTTGTACCTACAGATATATTGCCCTGAAACTGTTTTCTTACTCCTGTAAACGAGTGTTAAAAGCAATGGGTATCAGGTGTCAACAAAAACACAGCGCGTGGGACACTTTGCATTGCTGAGCCAACACACTTACTAATCATATGATGCCCTGACTGACTTGGCCCCAAAAAATGTAATACATGTTCCCGTTGGCTGAACATCAGATGTTCCGACTCACAATCGGACCTGCGGTCAGGCTGCCTCGTAAACGGACACACGTGGACAGTGTTTACCAACACGCAGAGCCATAACAAGGTGTTAAACAGCCGTATGCGAGGTACTGAGACAGTGTGCTGGGATGGTTTTGTAAGAAATTTTTTTATAAAGCAAAATTGAACCTATAGTGTAAAAAAATAGGCAGAATATTGCCCTTGATAATGTCCCTTTATGTGTTCGCACTAGGTTAGGCCCATGCAGCGATGAGAGCTTTTATAACCTGGACAGTATCTAGCTCCATTAAAAAAACTTTGATGGTTCATTCATTAGATTCACCATTTAAACCGTGATGCATTTACTTTCTTTTTACTTTTAAGACGGAAGTGAACGGCCGATGGTCGACAGAACGGGAGGGGGAAGAGAAGGAACGTATGCGAACTAATACGGACACAGAGCAGGACTCCGTCAATCTGCAGGTTATTAGCTAATTAAATACACAGTTTTGTCATGAGGAACAGCCAATGACAAGACAGAGAAATGTCATTTGACTATGGGATGGTATGCCGATCGGGTTGATTAAGGGTTGTCAGATTAAATTAACCAACTGCGGTTTTGCGAACAGACATTGTCATGTTTCGTGTGTTGTATTCTTTTGTACAGCTGTATACATTAATTATCAAATATCTACTTAAAATGCACCAGACATCCTAAGAACTCATTTTTTTTATACATTCAGGATGGGGGATATGCACTAGTTCCTGTACAAAGTGCCAAACGTAGAATAAATGCATTGTATTGTATCGGATGTTATGAGTTGGAACTAAAAGCGCAGTCGCTACTTTTGTAGACATAACTGTCTGCCCTGCTCCAGTTATGTTCGTGCTCTGTGTTTAACATAATAAGCTCAAATACTTGTATTTGTATTCAGACGCCGCTGTGTGTAAAATACAGCATTAACTCTCATCATGCAGTGACTATTACATTTTATGTATGATAAAAGCCATAAGCGTACTATCATTAAATTTGAACAACAGAACTGAAGGACGAATACAAACTACCAATACCTCTGTCGATGAATAGTTATGTATTTTCGTTGACCAGTAGAATGAACAATATTGCTTTACAATATGTTTTCGAATAAACATGTTTGTTTTCCTGTTCAAGAGCGCCAATCTCAAGCCCTCCATAAAGCGTCAAGTATGCTTAAAGATTCACTGACTGGACCCTTTGGTCTTAAGTACACGTGTATGTCATTTCTATGGGCTTTCGTCCCTGACACAAACCCATGCAATAAACAGATCTCTTGATCAAAGTGCAGACCTCGTAGTTTTTTTTTTTTTGTTTTTTTTTTTTTTTTTTTTATAGTTGCTATACTATAAACTGCTATACTATATACTGCTAAAACTAGCCTAATTTAAGTTTAACATAAAACACAAAAACATGATCAGAAACCCTCAATACGAAAGAAAAAAATCATATACACTTATGATTATTACGTATAAACACTTATACTCGAATATTCGACCATCTGTCATGGAATTTACTAATTCTATTGTTCTTCTTTGCAATAAGAAATTCAATATTTTTAACATATGCAAGGTATTTTTTTAATCCTGAGAATGAAACAATAATTTGTTTCTGCCTGCTCAAATGAATGTAGCGTTTACTCAAAATAATAAATAAATTTAAACTGTCTGTAAAATCAGGATTACCAAGAAGGACATCATTTTTATTTAAGAAATTCTCATTATATCCTAAGTCAAATATATTGTGTGCTTGCTGCCAAATACATTGAACACAATCACATGACCAGTACAGGTGCTCAGCTGTTTCTATTTCTTTACGACAAAAAGTACACATACTATTGTCCTTCAGTCCCTATTTCCTCAGCCAATAGTTATTTACCGAGATATCCTGTAACAATTTATACTGAAAACATTTTGATTGAGTATCTTGACATAATTTAAATGGTAACAAACAAATTTTACTCCAATCAATCTCATCATTATCATGACAATATTTTGATATCTTAGGAATAAGTTGCTTATTATGTTATAGGGCAACAAATACATTATACCAGCGTCTTGAGTTACACTGTTTGAGTGGTATACCCACTCCATCCTCAGATATTAACAACTCATCAGAATACTCACTTGATACCCTAAATACATCAATATCATATATTTTACAAGATATTTTCGCCTTTTCAACTACTGCTCTCCATCTTATATATTCCAATTGTTTAACACCTTTGTTTTGCCATGTTTTAAAAGGGATTAATTTTCCATCTAGGTCAAATAAATTATAAAACATAAAGTATCCTGATTCATACAAGTTTTTACTAAAAAAAAGTAACACTATCAGTACCAATGTTACCATTATACCATATTACCTGATCTACTATCGGCTTCACTGATTTTATCTTTTTCCAAATTTTAAATATACCTGACAGAAACTGGTGTTCATCTTCTAGATTAGAAATAAAATCATAACTATAGTCACAATGCAAAAGTAGATCGAAATCTAATCCAACTGTTGCAAGTATGTTTTTCCATATGTCTGTCACTTCTTTTCTTTGGTTTGAAATATACTTTAAAATCCATGTTATCTTGTATGTTTGTATTATACTATCAACATGAGGGACATTCAATCCCCCAGCAGTCACTGGTTGAATTAAAAGGATCCTTTTCAGTTGTTCCTTCCCTGAATTCCACAGAAAGGAAAAAAATATTTTATCAATTTCTTTTCTATATTTCAAAGGTGTATCTACACATGTAAATATATACTGAAAAGATGAGACTAGATATGACCTAATAATCTGAATCTTTCCTAACAAGGTCAGAATTCTTGTTTTCCAAATTTGGGCTGCTAACCTCATTTTTTTAATTTTGTCTTCAAAATTTAAATAGGCGGCCTTTTCTTTGCTATATGAAAAATATATGCCTAGTATTTTTATGTGAGATTTTGACCAATTAATATTTAATGGTTTTTCTATGTCATTCCTCTTTGAACCAATCCACATAGCTTCTGTTTTTTCTATGTTTAGTGTTAACCCAGATATCTTTTTAAACATTTTGATTTCTTCTATTAAGTTTCTTGCAGAATCAGGAGTGGACAGAACTGCTGTCATATCATCTGCAAAGAGAAGTAATTTAATTTCTTGTCCAAAAATTTTAATTCCTCTAATATTATAATTGTTTCTAATTTGTATTGCCAAAATTTCAATACAAAGAATGAATAAATATGGAGACAATGGGTCACCCTGCCTCACACCTCTACCAATTGGAAAGTACTGAGATGTTGTACCATTATTTATTATACAACTTTTAATATTTTTATAAATTGTTTTAATCCAACCAATAAATGACGGTCCAAAATTAAAATACCACAAAACTTTAGAAAAAATGACCATTCCAAGGAGTCGAAAGCTTTTTCAAAATCCAGTGCTAATATCAAGCCTTCCTTTCTATATCTCTTGGTATAATTCATAATTTCTGTTAAAAGTCTGATACTAGTAAAAATGTCTCTACCTTTAACATATCCAAACTGATTTGAATGAATTAATTTTGGAATTATCTTTTGTAATCTTAGAGACAGTGCTTTTGATCCTATTTTATAGTCGACATTTAACAGTGAAATCGGCCTCCAATTCTTAAGTTTTGTACGATCTTTATTTTTATCTTTTAAGGTAATAACTGCTTGTTTTTGGGAAGGTGACAATTCGCCAACTTCATGTGAATAATTAAGACTATCAACTAAATATTTTCCAAACATAGGCCAGAACTGTTTATAAAATTCAGAACAAATTCCATCATTCCCTGGACTTTTATTTGCTTTCATAAGCATTAAAGCTTCGTGACATTCCTCTATACTTAATTTACCTTCACAAATACTTTGATCTTGAGTATTTAGAGAGATAATGTTACTCATATTCAAATTATTTAAATTACATGGCTGACTGTCAAGAATGGTGGAGGAATACAAAGTTTCATAAAAATTAACTATCTGCTTCAAGATCTGTTTGTTATTCTCGACAACTTGTCCAATCATTTAGTATTAGTTTTCTTACTGTTTTGTTCTTTGAGTTTCTATTTTCAAGGTTAAGAAAATATTTATTGCTTTTCTCGCCTTGTTCATACCATCTTATTTTTGATCTTAGAATAGTACCTTCTACTTTCTTGTTTTTTATACATTCTTATTCTTGTTTTAATTTTTCAACATTATTTTCAATAGTTTCAATTTTTTCATCATCATTTAATAATCCAATTTCAGACTGCAGGTTTTTAATTTTTTCCTCTAAGTCCTTCTCTCTGTCTTTATTTCTCTTTGCTCTTTCTTTTCCATAATTAATTGACACTTGTCTTATTTTGTATTTAAGATATTCCCATATAATTCTAGGGTCATTAGTACCTGATATCTCTTCAAGCCAGTTAGACATCTCATTCTTTATCAATTTAATATATTCTTCATCATTCAAAAATGATGCGTTTAGCTTCCATAAACCATTTCCTTTTTTAGTTTGCTTATTATTTCCAATGGTAACAATAACTGGGTTGTGATCACTATGATCAGAATATCCAATGTTTACAGCTGAAATGAAATCAAATAAATTTCTTGAAATAAACCAATAATCGAGACGTCTATATATGTTTGGGTTTTTATGGCTCCATGTAAATTGTTTCAAGCAAGAATATTTTACTCTCCAAACATCGCACAAGTCATACTTTTCCAGGATTTCATATATAATATTAACAACGCCTTTCCTTGTCCCACATAATCCTCCTTTCCTGTCCAGTTCATCATTTAAAATACAGTTCATGTCTCCCCAAATAATAATATTAGCATCAGCCTCAAACATTGCATCTCTTATTTTGTCTGAAATATGAGTATAAAACAATATTTGTTCTCTAGCAGCATTTGAAGCATATACATTTATTAAAATATAATCAACACCATAAATTTCTACTCTTAACAAAATGACTCTACCTTGAACATGAACCTCTTGTTTACATTTAAAGTCTAAAGTATTTTTCAACAAAATCGCAACACCTCTGCTCTGGCTAGAGCCATGACTCCAATAAATTTGACCTCCCCATTCATTTTTCCATTGATTTTCATTTCTTACTGACCCATAAGTTTCTTGTGAAAATATTAGTTCTGCTTTTTGCTTGTGCAACCATCTAAAAATTGATTTTCTCTTCTTAAAATTATTGAGCCCTCTAACATTCAAAGTGAGCAGGCTAAAATGTTCATTTATGTTATTGAATAGTGGTCGTTTCTAAAGTGATACCATGACCAGTTGAAATTTTCATTTACAATTTGTCCATAAACAATTCCAGTGCCTGAAGGTGCAGTTGCCATTATGTTTCAAGTTTAAACAAGTGCTAAAGGATTTAAACAGCTTTGCTTTTGTCTCTATGAAAAGGACCAAAAGCCAAAACAGGCAACAGATTGTAACAAAGAGGGTCTCTGGGTGTCCTTTGTTCCTCTAAATCTTTTAGCTTATTTGGAACAAAGAACAGGTGGTCCACCATGGTTTCCACTCCACAGCTTTCAATAAAACACTTCAAAATAAACTCTGCTAGGTACATTTGTCCTCAGTATTGTCACAACACTGGGTACAAAACTCCTTCAAAATATTTAGTGCCACTTCTCAATGGTGGCATTACCAAATTTACAGCAGGTTCACTTTGGTACAAATAATAAAAGAAATAATATGGTCTACATATAGTTATATGTTGCACTCTAAAGTGATGGAATCACTAGAAACATATTTGAGTTTAATATAAAATACAATACCACTCTGTTATTTATGTATCCCATGTAAAAATGTGTTTAGTTTACACAGTTTTACCAAATACCTGTATCTCATTCTTCATGAAGTATACAGCAAAATATATCAGAGAGTTAACTCTGAGATTCTATGTAAATATAAATTTTTGATATTATTTGACTGAGTACAACCTTTTATAGTTTATAAACAGGAGAAAAAGACATATTCAGAAAAAAAACACATTTCCTCAATGCTAATCATGTCTTCATTCTGTACAAGATTGTAGTGAAACTGAATAGATGTTAAAGCAAAATCAATAAATACATCAAGTACATCTCATCAACTTGAACCTTTAGGAATACAATGTAGAAGTTACAAGGATAAAGCATTATATATATCAGTTATAATCTCTTAAGATCTTTCTCTCTGATGAAAGATTTTTTGTGACCAGTTGTTAATTTCACAATTATAGTGCCATCAGAGGTCCATGCGGCCTCTACTTGTGGATGCTCTTTGGCTTGTTTGAGCAGATCAAACCTAGTTTTTGTAAGGTCTTCTACTATAGTTACACCTGACCCTTTCAACTGTTGTCTTGCTCTAACAACTTGGTCCTTAAATTTCCAACTGACAAATTTGACCAGAATTGCTCTAGGATGTTTACCTCCTGGCCTACCAGCTCTATGTGTTCTCTCTATCATCCAGCTTTCAACTGGAACTCCTATTTGCCTGAATAGTTTCATGGCTTCTAGTTCACAATTTTCAGCACTTTCAGTTACTCCAAATATTCGTACAGATGTACGACGCCCATATTGCTCCAAATCATCCAGCTTTAATGTCCATTCATTGATCTCTCTTTCCAAATCTGCATTTGTTTCCCTCATCTCTATCTCCTGTCTATGTAATTTATCTCTGAGGTCTGAAAGTTTTACCTTTATTTTTAGCTCAGCTGACTGTAAGACATCTGGATAATAGCGATGGTCTTTTCCGGTCGCTCGTCCGACCGTCCCGATGTCCATTAACTATGGCACAAATAAAAAATAGTTTCCAACCTGAATCCGCGCAAAGAGTTGCCTGGGGGCAAAACTGTTTCCATACCCGAAACTAGGTCAATGTGACCTCATTTGGTGGAAATACCTCCATTTTCAATTTGAATCGAAATCCCCGTATAAATAGCCTTCATATTCGGCGTAAAGTCATTTTAATAGTTTTGGGACTTAGATCAATATTGTTTAATTTATGAAAGTTACGGGATGGGACATAATGAACTAAGTAAACAGCAGGAAACAATTTTACTCACAAAATGTCTTAACTGTTGATGCTAGATTTTTTTCCTCCAAAAGGAAATAAATGTATTTTTTTTAATTTACGTGTACACCAGAGATTGGATCAAGAGTTTGTATTTCTTTTAAAGTTTGTACCATAAATGTAAAATTCATACCATATTTTAGCCTTAGTTTTACTATTTCTCATTTTAAGCCTATAAACGCTGATGATCTAAATTTTAGATCATGCACACACATGGAATTAAGCTTTGACATTCTGAAATTCTAACAACAGTTCCGAATTTTCCAGTGGGCCCTACCTGTTTATCCCTTACGGAAAGGACTTCGTTCTGTCCTTACATATGGTAAATTTTCATCTTAATAGCTTGCTTTTTATGCTAATTTACTTCAGTGTTTACACATCATTTCTTTTTACGTTGATTACCTTGCCGTGAATTTCCTTGGTGAAAACAATTTGATGACAAGTAGAAAGGTAATGCGCACCCTGCAATTCCATGGACGCTGCATGGATGGCATCAAGTATATTGATAATGTAGGATACACCATTTTAAAAAAAATGTAAAAGAACCGTCTAAAACCGCTGAAAAAAACGAGAATAGAAACATGGAATAAAAATACAAGAAAGCTGTCTGCTGTTTGGAAGACATAATTCATGCCACCTTCAGGCAAACCATGGTAGTTTTTCAGCACGATTGATATGTTTCATATAATGTGACAATCGTGTATTCATAGGAACAGTAAAAGTAGTGGGTCACTGTACACACTTTATGTTATAAACAATCATTTACATACCCCCCCCCCAATAAAGATAACCGACATTTGACCTTCCTCACGATAACAAAACCTTGCCAGTACACGTACCCGGTCGCCCTACTGATTTCTATTTAAGAGAGGTTTATCAAAGATTAGATAGGTTTATCAAAGGTATACGATGGGCAATAGGTCTGCTGATCAGAGTTCATCTGTACAGCCTCGTTAAAAGTCTTCCCTTCGGTGCAGCAGTGCCTGATTTACACTTTTATTAGATTGTACACAATAAGATCTTTGGTCCAATTCTTCAATAATAAATTGTACATGTAATAAAGATTCCAAGGCCGGTTAAATTTATCATCTAGATCTTGTCATATTCTTGCGTTAATTGCAGGAGGGCAAGGGTTCATCCACCTTCGTGTGTGTGTTTGAGTGTGTGTGTGTGTGTTTGTTCACAATATAACCCAGGAATGGGTATTTTGGGAATAGGCCAATGAAGAAAAGATTAAATTAAGTCGATGACCCGGAACATGATCCGGTTTCAGGAACGTCATCAAGGAATATTCATAAACATGAATGCAAAGTGAACGCAAACATGGTGTTGGGAGCAGCCGACAATACAGACCTCCCATATGACAGGAGGCTTGCAATCCTTAGGATGAGATCTTTGGTCCAATTCTTCAATAAGGCTGGTGAAATTTATTACCTTAATCTTATTGAGAAATTCCATATGTACTTGCTTACACACGTAAACTAAAACATGCAAAACCAAAGGATGGTCTGAAGTAACTTAGGGCTCCGACTTGAAATGGTCGACCATTATACGAATATGATAGACGAAAACACATGGCGCTATCTAGAGATTGTCGAAGAAATCATAGGGCGCCACCTGGGGACTGGTCCAATATAACACAACTTTACAAGTCGCTACCTATAGGAATGGTCTAAGATAGCATTGGGCGCCACACGGGGACAATCGACGATCACTTAGGGCTCCATCTGGGGTGATCGACAATATAATACAAATTTCACCTGGGGATAGTAAGCTTTACTGCAGGGCACAACTGTTTCATCTGGATATGGGTGGTTCCTGCAGGTTTTTAAATACTGTTGTCGCCTTTACATTATTTTGGCCCCACTTTCACAGAACCCACTAGCACTCTAACGGTCCTTACATGTCACATGCAGCAATCAGGGCGAGGCTACAGAAGGGTTAACCGGGCCACACTAATCCATTTAAAGGACCAACGCAAGAATGACAAAATAGTTTTTTTTATGAAATATTTATTTAATATAGCTTGCTGCCCCTTCCAGTCGGAGATTTTAATTGTAGTCACATTCCTGATCCTTCTATCATGCACATGCACACAGACATACATACGTTCCATTCGCATTAGCCGGAGCTCATATTTTAGATTATATTTGTATCCGGCAAAACAGAGTTTTGCGGATACTATGTTTTCACGCGGGTTCCGTCGCCGCCGCGGCGTTCGTTTAAGGAGAACTCATTTAAGACCTTGAACCGATCTTTCAGAAACCCAGCATAGTTATTTTCTCACCAATGTAGTTGTGTGTAACAAAGACTGGTGGCGCAACCTGCAGTCCTTATTTTGCAGTATGAATATGAATGACATTTTAATAACAGTCCATATCTAAGGAGTGGTTCAATTTATTGAACTGAATTTGTGCATGTTAGGTGATCTTGGATCACCACATCTCGTACTGGAGACTGGTGGCTTCATCTACAATGATTTTTGCGTGGCGCTCATCCATTCGTTTGCATTCTGTTCGTCTTAGTAATTGGTTTAATATCTTGGGCTGATATTGTTCATGTTCATATATATTGGATACCTTCAAATCGTACCTCAGACTTGTAGCGCCATCTGCAATCGTTTTCGTGTGGCTTCCACATGCATATGCATTTGAAAATTGCTCATATCACAGGATTTGTTAAATGTATTGGCCTGAAATTTTCTGATTTACTTAATCATGATTGTTACAATTATTGTACTTATTATTAAAAATATTTATTATTAAAATTTTTTTAATTTATTATTATTATTTATTTTTTTATTATTATGATTTTATTATAATTTCATTATTATTATTATTATTATTATCATATAATCATTACTATTATTATTATTATTATTATTATCATTTTTATTATTTTTATTTTACGATTATTTTAATTATTATAAATATTATTATTGTTATTATTATTATTATTATTATCATTATTATAATTATTATTATTATTATTATTATTATTATTATTTAAATACTTTTTATTATTGTTTGTAATATATGGTTAATATGTATATATGGTTAATTTGCCTGTTAGCAGTTGTTTGGATCCTTAGAGTAACACCTAAGGAACGTTCCATTAATGTATTAGGTACTGGACTACTAGTAAAGTAGTAAAAAGTGTGGTGTCTGAACATTGTATTAGTTTTTTTTTTCTTTCACATATGCTTTCTTATATGATGGTTACAAACCATGAATGGTCCCCTGTATTATCTTCCCTATACGCAGCCGTTACTAAGTGTGAGAAGTATTTATTTGATTAATTTTATTTTAAAACCAGTAAAACATAATTTGAATTTCTACGCCGAACTGATGATTGTTTCAACTCCACTCCGACTGCACATATATCCTTGAGTGATTTTCATATAATAAAACCAATTCGGTGTGACCATGAAAACATCTGCTAAACGTTGATTATACGTGGCAACTTTTTAGTGAGGAAGCATTCATCAATTAAAACAGACTCAATGTGTTTAAGTTAACACTGGCGTTGTTGTGTATACTGTGAGTGAGCTTTCCTGTTATTTCTGTGAGACAAGACTTGTTGATTTTTTCTCACGTCAGGAGGGAGTTATATTGTTTCGATGATACATGTACTGATATATCACGGTCCTCCTGAGATATATACAAGGATAATGTTCATCCCACCTTCACCAAATTAATAACAGTAATTTCAATAAAGCAAAAATATTTTTTTATTCGCACTGTTAACATGTGACGTCACAGAGAGAATTAATGTTTGTTTGATTTTTTTAAATATAAGTATATACACAGATGCTGAATGGTCATAGTGTCTTTAGTGTGACAAGACTGCATCATCAGACACTTGACACAACCAAATGCGCACCTAAATTTTAATAAATAATAAACGAGACATTTTCTATGCTTCGAAAGGAAAACGACTTCGTATTTAAATCAAATCATTCTGAATTCAAAGAGTTAAAATCTATTATACAGGGTAAAATATTTCTTTCTCTGTGGGAATTATAACTGAAAGAAAGAAAACGACTGTGGGTACTATAGAATAATTGCTATCATGCATTCCAGCTGTGTACATAATTTGATTAAAAATCGTCTTGAAAATATCCAAGAATGCATTGCGGATAGTCATACCCTTACAATAGTTACGGAATTAAGACACCCTTATATACCCTAAAAGATATACAATATTAATCTAGATGCAAAATAAAAATAAAAGTTACCTACACACACAAAAGATATATATATATATATATATATATATATATATATATATATATATATATATATATATAACTATTATATATATCGTTATACGTGGAAAAATGACTTACTTCAATCTCAGTGATTTACTTGTTAAAGTAAGCAGTGAGTGCAAATGTAACATGCACCGATGTAAGTGAGGGCGTGCCTTCACAGAGAGGACCGAACTGTAGTGAAGGTTCAGCAGAAGTTCGGCTCAGATGGTGGTTGTTCCTTCACTGCCGTTCACGTCACCCTTCTTTGCGTTATCGTCATCAAGAGTGGGGTATAGAGGCGTCCCCGGGTCTTCCTTTTCGTATCGTCTTAATTTATTTTCTTCATCCTTTTCATCTGTGGCCTTAATAAATACAGTATTGAGAAATGGATAAAAAAAATAAAACTGGCAAAAACTCTCAAAAGAACTTCTCTGGTACAATGTTTCAAAACTTGCTTCCTTACATGATTCAGCCTTTATATTATACAGTGAAACATGTGTAATAAGACCATCTGTGGGACTGGCCAAAAGTGGTCTTAATAAGCAGGTAGTCCTTTTGAAGAGTTCAGTTATAAACAGTGGAATGCTTTAAGTTCACCCAAAGGTGGTCTTAATAGACAGGTGGTGTTATTAAAAGGTGGTCTTTTAGACAGGTTCCACTCTTGTGACAAGAAGGAATCACCGAACAAACATTTTGTTAAACGGATCAAGCGACAGTATCGACATCTCCAGGCATTCGAGCCAAACTTTAAATAAATTCCCTTTCCAACTTTTGGTGAACTGTTTTTCCTTAATATTAAAATAAAAAATTTAAACTTTTTCTTGGTTCTTTCAACTTGATTTATTATCAACAATTTAAGAAATGGATAATGCCCAAACGTTTACAAGTGTCAGTGGCATTACAAATACGTACACCCTGCAAACAGGTTGTTATTCATTTCTGACCTTAAAATGCTCTCCATATTTTTTCGGCAGGAACTATTTCAAATTAAACGTTCAAATTGTAACATTCAAATTTACTTCATTAAGTCCACTTATCATTTATAATGAGGCGCAAATATTGACTTTCGAATTGCAAGTAGGCCAGAAGTGAAAATTCCCATACCCAGTTATGGACTCGAGGATCAGAGTATGTTCTAGTTAACACTTACCTCCTCCCGTGACGGGAAGTAGTACCGTAAATATACGTTACAGAGCATCATTCCCTCTCCATTCTTCAATGATCCATCGACATCACAGCCCCGCATGATGACACTGCTAGCGTTAAACATCAGCATCATGAGACCAATACCTCCGAAATGGGTCAGGGCGTTACTGCGGATATCACAATGTCGAAATATGTCAATATAAATGCTTATTTCAAAGTACATTTTTATATTATTATATATGATTTTTTTTACATATTTCATATTAATATTATAAATTTATTATCATTGTTGTCATAATAATTTAGGTAGGACAAATGTTTGTTCCTGAACACCTCGCATATGGCAGGACTATTTGAAATTTTCCGTGAAATACTACATGCGTCTCATAATTGGATGCCCTTAATCCTGTATGGCCACAACACTTATGATCAATGTCAAGTGTAGTTTGCTATAGTTTGGAATGCTACATACTTAATTTTAAAGGTACCCAATCACCTAACTTTTGCAAGAGAATTTATATGATTTCTGGCTTCCTCTGTGAATACATGTATATTAATGATCAAAGAGCAATTTTGGTTGTGAAAAGTTCTTATAAGGCCTTTGTGAAAGAGATGTTAACTTGTTTATCAGAAATATGTTTGTAAACACAGCAATGTTGACAAACAAGAGGTAGAAAGGTCACTTGTGGCAAAACCCCATTCGCAAAGTTACAGCTTATCTGACATGCTGCCAGGTGCCCTTGTTGAATTTGTTTTGATCATTTTGGCGGGGCCCCACATATTATAAACACCATGCATGATATAAACAATACACGCAGCCTGTGTGCGTTGATATCCACATTTTCTAGCCTATATTTATGAAAGCTCCAAGGGAAACCTATAGTTTATTAAGGTCAGATAGGTGATTGGGTCCCTTTAATGAAATAAACAATTAAGATGATGCCTTAACAAAAAAAAAATACTTTCATAGAGATATTTGAATACTTTGACCGTTTAGAAATTTTGGGTGGTTAACGAAAATGTTGTGGAAACGGTTATGGTAGGAGGATTAATTGGGAACTGTCAAACAGTTCTGTTGTACGGTTAGTTGTCATGCATTAAAGTCACAGACATAGGCATTCGTAAGTGTAAACTATCAGGGTATATTTCAACGTGCTGTGAATCCCTAACTGAGCAGTGGAAAATGTGCAGTTATAATTCTGGATTTGAGCAGTTCTAAATCTTAAATCTTTGTTTCGTCTCAGATTTGAAAGCCCCTTTGATGCCTACGAACAAACATTTAAATTTCAGCGAGTCCTCATTTAAAAGTTATACATCGTTGGCTCTGGCATCATGAATTTACAAACATTTTGTTATATTTCTGTGATGTTCATTCATATTGTGTCTTAATGTTATTCATTATTCAATTCACTTGGAATATTCATATTATCTATATAAGCTATGTACAAACTCAAGATCACAAGAATTAGTTTAACCTTAAGAGTCAAAGACCCTATATCCGTGACAACCCGACTCAGTAGCACTGCTTATAAGGCTGGTAGTCCTCCTAGGGTCGTGATACAAGAAAAATCGAGGAATACATTGCAGTGGTCATAGATTTTTTGTTGTTGCATTCATATTGTGCTAAACAGCCCATAATCATAACATTAGGCAACGAATACTGAATTAACACAAAAGAATACATGTGAACAAACAACCCAATCTGAAATTTCGGCTCTGTGGTAACGATTCAATTCCTGTATCGCGTACAAGTTGGCTGCGCCCAGTAACCCGTGCGAGCCATTCCTTTATTCTTGTGGTCAGAAATTCAACAAACATGCGGAGTGGTTTACCAATATACTGAGTTAAAACAGAACTTCTTTTCGCTCATGTTTAGTGTTGTTAGAAAGTATACTGAAAAGCTAACGATTAGTTTGGTTTATGTCAATTGACAGTGTGCCTGTACGTCACAAGGCGTTGTCAGAAATGACGATAATATTTGCATCGTCATAAAGCCTTAAATTGCGTTCCTCCCTGAAGGATGTAACGGCACTCTGACAGCCAGTAAGCTGGTCATAGACTCTCCCATGTCAGAGGGCCGGGATGGCGCTACAAAGTCCCTTGTCTCTGATGACCCTTATCCCTGGGCCTTATATTGCATGACACAGACCTCATTTATTCTCAAGGGGAATGTTTGAGAACAAGTTTGGGTCCATAAAAACAACCTGACAACTTTGAAACAAGAGACTCATGAGTCTATAAGCTCAGCTTAAATCCCAATCCATTATTAGTTAAAAAATAACAAACCAGGGACAAACATTTAATGCTTCAGGTCTGCTTATATTTACCTTGCTAATATTAATTGTGCTCAGGTAAAAATATACTTGTGTATATTAATTTCAGGGAGAGGGTTTTGTTAACCATATATTTAAAATTAATCTTGTCAAAACCTGTAGATTATGTAAAGTATTTCTAGTGACAGAACCTTGCTAGCGGTCTGTCTGGCCAGAGATAGATCACATAGTCAATCCAGATGCCTCGCCATATTAACACAGATGCAGCGTTGCCGATCAGATGAAACAGGTCCTCGGCTGCCAATTTGAGCAGGAACCGGTCTTCCAACTTCCGGGAAAGATGTCTCATTGGGAATTGCAGTGGCACCCATATAACATATATTATATAACCTATACCTATACTCCACCAGCTTGACCTCTCAAAATCTCCGGGGATGAGCAGGTTGTCGGTCAGTGACCATATACCACGCCAGCAGAAACAGTTGAGGACAGGGCAGATCCAATGTGTCCACAAATGGTCTAGCATGTATTTCTCACGGTCTGAGGGCTACAACACATGTACAGAGCATGTCTTGCCATTTGTCCACAACCCAGCTCCCACATGCGGCTTACTTTTGTAAATGACTACCACCAGTTCCTTAAGTGACCTACCACTTTAGTTTATCATTTTTTAATTAGATATACGAGCATGTACGGACATTCTCCACCTTTCTTAATCCTGGGTTTTCGTTTGATTGAAAAAAAAATCCCTTTTAAAGCGTTTCCTTATTATTATTCGTTGCTTCTCGTGATAAGTAACAATATGATATGCCTGATTTATGAGCATATACTGTGTTGATTAAGAAAAAAGCATTAATGTAGGCTTGGGAGATTGTATTAACTAGCTGGAAAAAGTTAAGAACACATCAATAGCTTATATCCAAAGACCGACTCAGTGGCATAGTCACAATCATTTCATAAGATTTTTTGAGCATTTGGTTTATTTGGATGGCCATATGATAAGAATTGCATAAATATAAGCAATTGTAGTAATTTCTTGCTTGATATACACAGGGCTATAAATAAATCTGATGTCCTCAAATAATGTAGTTAAAGTATGTGAACAAAAAATGTCTAAAGATCAATGGAGATTTCAGCATTTTACGATAAGTGGAAATAAAGTCCATTATGCAGTCCCTACTAGTATTTATTATAATAAAAACCTGAGAAACGTTTTGAAAGGAAATGCCCGTGTTGAAAGTAAGTATAAGATAAGAAGGATATTTCATTATATGGACCCTTTATTTTGGATTTTATATGATTTTATATGTGAAGACTTTGCGAAAAACTGCACTTACTTTTGCCCTGAATCTGGTTGTACAGGTGAAATAATCTGGTCCGGTATCCACACTACAAGCGAAAGGAGGCCCCCAGATGTTTTTAGATGACCGCATCAGAAGAAGAGGTATAAGACCTACCATGATATTTGCAATAGATGATACTAAACCCTTTCCAAAGTAGTGGTCCCATAGCCCCCATGTGCCTCTCCAGATATTAGCGATTCCAAACCCCATTGCATACGTGTGCAGATGGTACACGACAACCCACACGAGCCAGTGACGGCCGTGAAACAGCTCGGTCAGTTTGGGGTGAATTATAGCTATGAAATAGAAAATCACGGCTCCCATAAGATAGGAGCACCACCTACTGTACTCTGTGTTGTCCGGGAAAAGACATAAGTCCATGAGACCAAAAGTTCCTCTCCAATACCCAACAGTCAAGGGGGCTGTCAAAAGCCCCGTAATAATTGAATCTGCTATCATAAGACCTAGGTCTCGACGCCCCATGATGAACGTTGATCCTGTTTAACTCAAATATCGTCTAGTTTTATACTTTATGAGCGCGAGAGCTGAACATGCAACCTCCGAAGATGAAAATGCTAAAGGCTGTATCAGTGATGCTGCATGTTTAATGCACATGATAAAGTCACGTTGTCTGTTATAAGTTTCGTCTTAAACCAGGCCTTTGAAACCAAATTTATTGCTCTTCAATAAATTTACTTGTAAAAGAAATGCATTGTATACAAGGGTATACAGGAGTATTTTTTACAACACAACGTGTAATAGGAGCTTTGACCTGTCTGTGCAATTGACAGGTTTGTGGTTATCAGATTTATTGATTAAAGTGCTTAATTTCTCCTAAAAAATAATTGCATGCGGAATTCTATAACGAACAGTTAGCCACATTCAAAGATAAGGCTAGTGATTTGTGAATAGGTTTTTTAAAATACGAAAGATAGCAATATATCCTTAACACATTCGCTTCCAATGACGTGTGTACCCGTCATTTATTATGATTCCCCCAGTGCCAAGCACGTGTATACACGTCATTTATTTATAAGCCATTATCAGCTGAAATTCTCATACATTTATCAATAAATTCTGTGTAGATGAGTAGTAGTCCATTCATAGAATATTCTATGAATTGAAGTATGAAAATGAATTATTTGTCATTCAACAATGCGCTGCATTATTCGAAAGCAGGAAAGATGTGTAGATGGTGACAAAATCCAAGTCAGATAGGTGATTGGACCCTTTTAAGCCATTTTAATAAAAAAAAATGTCGGAATATATACAGGTTCTTTGTATTCTACTAATGATTGTTTTAATTATTTCATGATTAAAATGTTGGTACTAATGTTACAATAATTGGAGCAAGGTTGTTATGAGATCGAAGCAGAGTAGACTTGAATGGTGTTAAAGTGAACGGGAATCGTATTTAGTTGTTGACAATAATTCAATCGCATTAGACTCTATATTCATATCTGTCCGAACGCATTCAAGGTTCAAACACCAGACAAAGGGGTCCTTATTATTATTTTCGTTGCACGAATAAACGAATACGGGTTCCAGAAATGGTGACACTGTGCTGTTAAAAGATTTGAATTATATGACGTAGTGATGAAAATTAATTGCCTCAAGGCTGTAAAGAAAAGCAGTGAGAATTGTTAAAGGCCTCCATCTGCCTAGGGCCTGTCCAATTCCTGTCACTCCTCTCCTAAAAAGCATTCTTATTCAAGTTTAACTGTGCGTATCAAGGCCGCTGAATTCACCTACCCTTCATCATTCGGGTTCAGTATTCACAGTAACACGTATAGTAACCAATTTACTGCGGGACCTCTGTACGGGTAATACTGGCGCAAAATGTTTGCAATGGTGTACAATGTCAGCAAGTTTGTACTTTTACTGAGTATATAAAGAAGAAAGTAAGGTATTGTTTATCATGACAATATTATGTTGGAATTCCCAAGCTCGCCTAACCCACAGTTTCAAGTTAGTTATATATAATCCGGTACTAGTGCATGGCCAATATGAGTCTCATAAGTAGTTATAATCACGTAAAATTTGAGGTAAATTAATAATAAAAATAATAAAATATTAAGGAATCAACATAACCCAAACTATCACTTTGAACATAATAATACTGTTTTTTTACTGTCGTCGGTGCTTTATGGAAAACCGTTTCAAAAGTTTGTATATAATTGATATTATTTGACACCCTCTGATCTTGAGAGGCCAAGGTGATGTGCTTCATCCAGTAAACAAGGTAATTATCCTGGGACCAGAAATCAGTACAAAATTGCCTTGAGTGTTATTACATATTGGTTTCCAACAGTCTTAAAGATTAATTTATTACTGTTGTTGAGAAATGACAGTAACAAATGAAGGAGCATCATACATAATATAATATAGTTTATCGGCAGATCAGTTCACCTTGATAATGATCTTCTGTTTAGTGAAGTATCATAAAACAAAACAGAGAGAAAATTTATAAAGGTAATTGTATTATGACTGATGCCATGGTGATCAAAGACTTTATATATGTGATAATCCTTCCAGGGTTGGGGTTACAATAAAATACCTCCGGAGCTCAGGCATCATCATCCCTTTATTTCGTTAGTTCCGCAGATTTTCTTGTGGTTGATATAAATATGAAAATGATGTATTGATATAAATCTCTCTCTCCTCTCTCTCTCTCTCTGTCTCTCTCTCTCTCTCTGTATATGTATATATATATATTTGTATATGTATATTTGTACGTGTATACATGTATACGAGCATGTGGTACGAAAGTAATTCGTAAATAAATGCATTAAAAAACTTAGTTTAGTTCATTCTACATAAAAATAGAAATGCTCTGGCCAGCCATTTAGCACTTTGCCATCAGTTTTTAAAAAAAGGATGAATTTTTATGCCGATTTGCTACGCTTGTACAATTACACAAACACGCAGAAACACCAACACAGACACACATATATACATATACATACATACAAATATAAGTGCAGCCGCACTACACATTATGTGATAAATCATAGTGAAACTATAAAATGATAAAATTGTCAACGAGCATATTTAAGTGTATAATTTGAGGAAAAAAAGGCTTGGCACTGCGGACTCCTGTTTCAGAGTTCAAGTACTATCTATGATAATTTTTTCCTTGGACAATTAAGTTTCCCAAGCTTAGCAAACAGTTAATAAAATATTTAATGGTTTGACCTGTATGCAAATTGGTAACATTGTGCACTTGCCATTATATCGGTTAAAGATGTGTATTTGTAAGGAATTATCATAAAACTTTTTAAACTTGATTATATCTTTTCCATAAGGTAGCGAACCGCGCGTAGCCATTGTCTGCTGTAATCGAATCAAAATAAAATTTCACAGCAAGTAAGGTTTCATACATAAATATGGACGATAAAGAATTTAAAAATTACTCGTTTGTAAGTGAAACACGGGCATTCGGCACGACCTTCCTTTCAAGCCTGCAGAGCGCTCACCCTGGGTTGGGGCTGATCATGAAATCACTCAAGGCCTCAGCTGAGATTCAAACTTACAATTTCCCGGATTTGAGACCTACGACTATACCAGAGCCACAGAAGCCGGTAGGGATCCTTAGGTGAGATATTATATTGGTTAATATTTCTATTGAGTCTCATGAAAATCCATTATATTCCTACCAGGTGACAGCAGTGACACCATCAATTTTGCCTGGAAGCAAATCAAGGCGAGATAATATATTGGTTTATATTTCTGTTGAGTTTCATCAAAATCCTACACTTTTATGCCAAGGTATCGCACTGTCACTATAAAGTAGCTTGGTGACCTCTGATCTCGTTTATTATGTGTGAATTTAGCTTATGATTAAACTAGACCTATTTGACCTTTCGGATATGTCACTGAGTATCAGTAAGGTTAACAGATGGAGCAATAAGCCCATCAAAATCTTTAACGTGATATTTTCATGAACAAAGGTTACCTGTGCCCTTGACCTTTAACCCCCAAATTACTACGAAGGATCCTTACCGTATGCAATAAATATTTGAACTATAAAAGCGATAGGGTAAGTGGTTGCCGAGTTATACAGAGTTCACAAAAAACTTTAATCCTGTGCTAGGTTTAGATCGTTTGATAGCTGTGATAGGTATTGTCATAGTTCATCAGCGTACCAAGTTTTAGTGAAATATATTCATTAGCATAGGAGCAAAGGGCCTCACTTTATACTATATATATGTGTGTGTAATATGAAAGCTATCGGGTTGAGTTTTGCCCAGTTATATGAATTAACAAAACCTGTAATATGGGGTGTCTAGGGACGACGCTGACGCCGACGCCAGGATGTATGCTCTTTTGGACTCTTTGGCGAGCTTACAGAGGAATACATTTTTTTTTTTTTTTTCAAAAGGTTTTCTCACCATTTGTTAACTATATGTTCATATGACAAAAATAGCTCTTAAATGATATATAGGAAAATTTTATTCAAGGCACCCTGAGTTTCAGTTTCAAGTGTTTCATAAATTGTTATATATAAATTCACATATTACATATGAGATAACGTTCACAAATTAACTAAATTATTAATACCGCTTAAACGAGCATATATACATCTTACTTATACAATTTTAAGGGAAAATTTGCTTATTTATATAGGGCACAGGGTAATTTCTATCACGTGATGGGACCGTGCCGATCATGAGTCCGGCTCATGGATGCTCAGTACTGATGTTGTCTACTTGTAAAATGCTGTAATTCACGCGCATCCAGGGAAGCTGCTTCATATTATACCTAACACATTGTCTAGTACGGGATAATAAACAAGGACAGGTGTGGGGTCTTTATATTATTGCCGCAGTATGAATTATAAGATCGTTTTTTTCAATACAATATCTTCCACAAAGATCTGCTCGATTTGAAGCTTCATGAGAGGGTTAGACCAGTCATCTTAAAGATATACAAAAACTATATGTTGTCACCAGAAAACTGTGATTTAATTATTGTATATCATGTTCCAGAAGGGTATAACCAGATGATTGTTGTGATAATTAACTGTACATTTATATGGAGTATCATGTTTAGATACAAGCGTAAAGGTTGGTTAGAGAGCAAGCATGTCTCGTTTGATGTTAATTTCAGTACAGTTTAATTCCGTGGGAGCCGTCTCTGTTTATCGGTCTTTATAGTGACGAAAGTTTGGTGTAGAGTTCAAAGGATTAGCACCTGTTTAGTCTCAGGGATTTATTTTTGGTAGCATGTCCATATTCAAATTCGTGTTGTTGTTGATGGTCGGGGGAAAAAGAGTGGTGATTGGCCAGAGGACGGTCAGGAATAGTGACGTCAGTAAGCAAATATAGTCGTGATGAAAGGGATGTTCGAGACATTTGCCCGATAAGAGTGCCAGGATGGTATAACCTGGCAATACCTGCAGTAAAGGGGCAGGTCTACGTGCGTTAAGAGTCTAGGCATGTGAAATGTGATGTCTATAAGCGTAGATAGTCAATATCTGAGGAAGGCCATGGTGATTTCTCTGTAACGGACATCAAAAGGAGTATTGTATTTTGCTGACGGACTGGTAGTAAGGCAATTACACATGTTATGAGCGCTTCTAGGAACAGACCGAGGAATTTATTTTATCGTGTTACTGTAGAGGTACAGGATATAGCTGTGTTGAAACATATTCTGCTAACTAAAACTGGATGATTCTAGGAGACATCAGCTGTGAAAGACATTGGTTCTTAGTCCAGATTGAATAGTCTGTGCGTGTTGCGTGAACTGTACCTAGAGAGGTAAATAATGGTACTCAAGCGAAGGACTATTGATGTTTCGGGTTACTTGTAACTGTGAGTGGACTGACTGTACTTTGTACACAGCCCGAGAGAGCAAAGATATGACCATTGCCAGATTACGATGTCACGTGTGCGCGATGGTCATGTGATCGTTAGAAGTGTAAATAAAGTAACAGCTCCTTCTTTTGTCTCACGGACTTGGTGCTTATTTCTGTGTTGATTATAGGACGTTAGTATTATGATTATAAACTTTAATGTGCTGCTTGTGCAATCGAGCAAGCCAGCCTAAGACCACTGAAGTTCAAGCTTATGGTTAGGGCAAAGGATTATATAAAAAGACAAGTAATGTAATTAAGATATATAGCCTACTTTATACTCTGTATGATCAAATTGTATAGGGATATACTGCTCAACTTATTTTAAGTGTGTCGTATGTTTATGACTTAATATAAGGCTGGCTAAGACATCGCTAATGTCCTGGTTAATTACCAAGATGTGTCCCGATTTTATCCCGATATCACGCCGATGATCAGCTGATGTCATATTAGGACAAGTCGGGAAAGGACCAGCGATCTGTGAGCTTCGTCCTAGAGTATTGAAACAATAACATAATGATCATCATCCTGACTCTCAGTCGTCATATGCATGTAACACAGTATTTGTGTTCTCGATTGTTTCACATGGGTTACCAGGATGAAGCCATTTTCAGTGCTTGATTGTTCAATAATGAGTCTTAAAGTAATATACATTTAAAGATATAATAAATCCCGAGATCAACTGTTACAGGTGCTCTTTTTATTGTGTGGCACGAGCGTAGCTCGTGTTGTGGCGCCCTCACCGGGCCGCTTGTTACATTCTCAGTTTAATCCGTACTGGTTGAACTCTCGTTGTCATGCAAGCTTGGGGCTTTCCCGCCTGGCCGAGGTCACGTGTGGACCCTCATATGTGGAGACACAGCGGTATTCTTCTGGATGATTCCTGTGACGCGTGTTTCCTGTGTATTATGTTAGCTTCTTTAGACTGTTCGAGAAGTGGAAAATTCTCGGCTTGGCACAACAAGTTATAAAAAGGGGGCTGTGTTTTAAAGCAGAGAGGAGAGAAGATTCCAGCAGACACAGAAGTGTTAATGTCAGTTTGTGGGACTTGTCCGATTATCCAGTAATTTCAGGGATTCTACTATAACTAACTCTATACAATTTAATGCTGCCTGTCTCAAGTTTACTTTCTGGATTGTTACAAGAGCTTCACATTGGCCTGTCATTCTCCGAGAGAATACATTTAAAGAACTTGTCGTTGTGACGGTGGTGGTATCCAGGTACTGTGCACATTGTTTATTTTACAGTGTGATAGTTTGATTTGTTGTTATACCGCTGTTATATTGTTTAATTGTATTGATTTTAGTGTATTGTAATGTTAGGGTTGTTTTAAGAATAAATTATAGTTATTTGTTAAAAAACACTGACTTCTTTATTCATTCCCCTAGACATTTCACGATTCCTAGTGTTTCAGAATCTGATTTTTTTATCTCCATTACCAAATTTGTATTTATCACGCATACGTGATCTGTATATATTAGGTTCCGTAACACAACATACTGTGCTGCATACTCATATCAGTCTTACACTATAAAAGCTGGTATCATGTTTCATGTTTTCAATAAAGCATTTTCCCGCATGATATGATTTGGAAAGAAACATGCTTTTAATGTAGACATATTATGAGATATTTCGTATTATCTTTTAAAATATGTCATGTTAACGGTAGAAAATTCTTCCAGTTGAAAGAGGTATCCGGAACCCCCTTTTTGTCCACCGCCACAGTCCTTTCCTAAGGATTTCAGACCATTTTTGCAAACCTGCATGCCCCCCCCCCCAACATTTTCGGACCTGGGGACTATTTTTTTAGGTTTTGTCCTTAGTCCCCCTAGTTTGAATCGATCCATTTCGTAGATCCCGGATCAGCCCCTGCACAGAATAAAAAGCATGAATCACTTGTGAATGTTCTTTATTTCAGATGAGCCTGTCTGCAAAGCTCAAGAGTTACGCCTGACCCCGGTGCCAGCAAATTGGGAATAATATCAAATGTTGTAAGGCTGAAACCTTTCAGAGTTTCATGAATCAGTGCCAGCAGGCGATATATTTGTGTTACCTTTTCAATATAAATTTTCGATAAAAATCATACTATCATGGAACAACGTGATAATATAAGAATTGTTTTTGCTTAACTGGTACAACATCATAAAAAACGATATTCTGTCGACATTACATTATTTTATTTTCTTCATAGTAATGTCCAAGGGACTGAAGGTCAAAATCGGTACATTATACTGACATTCAATGAAAATATGCTGGGCCTTAGGGTTAATATTGAAGCGCTTCCCGAGGAACTATCCTAGCTGGCCTGAATGGTAAGATTTATTCTAATGAAATGCAGTAATGTTCAGCGGTCACGCCATCTGGTTGTGAGAACATAAAACATTCACGTATGGTCATGTTGGCCGGCTCCCTGTATGCCCCAATGTAAATTGCAATTTATGGGAGAAAGACATGCAAAATAAATAGCTGTATATGTATTGGACATTGAGAAATTAAGCACTCATGCGAATTGGAAAAAAATGAACCATATTTGTTAGGACTACTAATGATAAAACCACTGTTACTTTTACAGAAAAATAAAATAATAATATACTAATGTGTAAAATAAAATAATAATAAACTAAGGTGTAGTGAAATAATGCTGTTAAATAGCTTGTCCTTTGTACAAATTAAACTAGGGATATCATTGTAAATCATACCTTGCAAAAAAAGTTAAATTATTAGGAAATTCTTGGACTGTCATTCTTTTAATTAGGCGCCCGGTATGCGGAAAGCGACCAGAGACACGCGGTAAAATGGAATTCTCGGTGAAGACTTGGATCCGGACACCGCGCGCGGTATAGCGACCACGGGGCCTGGTTATACCTGGTTCAATTCACCAATGAATGCAGCGTGATGTAGCGAGTTTTGACATTACCAGTCTCATACCGTAGTGTTTCACACCGGTCCACCCTTCCGCCAGATGTCGTGTCTATGTTGGAGCCCTTTTGCGAATCTGGCCCATCTGCCGATGGGCTTGGCCCATATGAGGATCCGTTATAGGATCGATACCATGCACTTCCTGGCCCATCTGCAGATGGGCTTGGCCGAATGACCGATTTTAGTTTTTGTAAGTAATACGTTAATTTTATTATTTTATTATCTTAATGAATTTTGTACTCAGACAAACATTTCTCAGAACTTAAATAAGTTTATTTAAACATACATTTCTATCACAGCCTTAAATCAATAATTTTACCATCAAAATTACATAGATGTGCATTCAGTGTTACAATAATCTTTTTAATAATTTTATTCATACAATTCATAACTAGACTTTATTGCATGCATGAGATGTTATGACGGCATGCATGAAGGTATGACGACATTCTGAATCATTTGCAAAACCCACATGTTCCAGTAGATCCTCACTTCAAGTTCTACGTAAAATCTAAAGGATTCAAAATCATGGATTTGCCTGCTCTCTGGATGTCCAACACACTTGTTATTCCCTTTCTAAAGCATAGCCTGAAGAGATGAGCAAGTATCTACGGGTAGTACTTGTGGATAGGCTAACGTCGTTAAGAGAGTTGGACCATGCAGGATATCGAAAGACCTTTGCCCATGAGTTTCATTTATCATGTAAGGTGTATCCGATATAAAGTTGGTTGGTCATACCTAAAAGCGTTTACCTTTAAGTGTAATTATAGTGTTAGTGACATCCAAATTAACTAGAAAGCACTCACAGATCACATGCCTCCGCCACCGCATGTATGCGTTCCCATGCAAGTACAGCCGGTTATATGACATGAAATAGTATATATGGCGTTTTAGACAATAAAAGGTAAAAGCCTATCAATATAGTGTCTCATTTAATCCACCGTATTAACATAATTTATTCATTTTATATTATATAGATTTATTTTACATATATGTCTATTGTCCCGAATCCAAATAGGGTCTATAAATAAGTTAGAATAGTTCCTAGAAAGCTTCAGCTGAAATTTTTTTTCGATAACAGTGTCCGACACAGACCGAAATTATTAATATGCAAGTTCTAACTTCGAATTTTGGTAGTTTTATCGTATAAATTTTATCTCTTCATTATTTATCTTCTGGGTATAAAGTATAATCATATTTATTCCAAATGGTTTTGAAGGAGTCTTGTCACCATATAAATTTTATATATTAATATTGTATATATTAAAACATATTTATATATCAAACATCATGATGATTGCTTGTTTCAGAGATCTATTTATTTATCAGTTGTAAATTATAAATTGTGATATATTAAAAATGAAATAAACTTTACTATGAAACTGTAAAATTTCTTAAGTAAAATTGTATGTTACCATGGAAGTCACACCTATATGGTAATGTAAATGAGATTTTTTTCACAACAGCTGTAATTACTCTTTAGAGTGAACTTCATAAAAAAACTCTTAACATCACACGAATGCAATGTAGATTAATTAAGAATTGTGTGTAAAAAGTTATTAAATAGGGTATTGTAACACTGAATGCACATCTATGTAATTTTGACGATAAAATTATTTATGAAAGGCTGTGATAGTGATTTATGTTTCATAAACACATTTAAGTTCTGAGAAAAGTTTGTCTGAGTACAAAAGTCATTAAGATCATTAATAATAACGTATTACTAGCAAAAACTAAAATCGGTTGTTGGGCCAAGCCCATGTGCAGATGGGCCAGAAAGTGCATTGGATCAAATGCGTTATTGGGATGCCCATCTGCAGATGGGCAGCCCAATAGCGGATCCCATTATGGGCCAAGCCCATCGGCAGATTGGCCAGATCCGCGAACGGGCGCCAACATCTATATAATAAGCTGCTGCCATCTGGTAAGATACTGAGACACCAAGCATGCAAAACACGGAGGCATGCCGCATCCTTCGTGCCAACTTCCATATGATTATAAAATACCAATCCCATGAATGTCAGTGCGCCACTAATGAAGTAACTTGAGCGTTTATACATTGTCTAGTCATTGATGTCTAGTCATAATGTAAAGTGCATACATACAATAAGCAAGCAGGTGCTACCTGCGCAATATAAAATTCCATGATTACTATAACTATTATTTTATCATCATTGTTATACTATTCAATTTCAATTCCATGTGCATAAATTGTGAATATTAATGGCCATAGAGCGGGAGCGTCAGACAAATAGGAGTAGTGGCATTATAGAAAAGGATTGAATGGGAAAATTCAGGTAATAATATTATTTGTGACAATCATGCATGTAACCATACATAGTAAGTAGCAGCCAGGGAATACCATAAGTTTATTTTTCCCACAATAAGGGTGCGGGGGGGGGGATTAGTCATCAAGGAGCGCACTATCATAGGCCGGGCGGCCCCGTCGGTCACGAGCCGGATTAATTAGATACGCTAGAGCGCTATGGAGCTGTGGTAGCAGATCCCGATAGATACCCCTAGCTAGGTCTCAACACAGCACCGGGGGTTATGCCACGGCCTGTTAGGTAACACAGATACGATAGCCAGGTGCGAATCCATCCACGGCCGACAATCAGCTGAGCTGACGTGGCATTGTGTACCCCCCCCCCCCCCCGGTAAGCCTACGATAATACGATACCCCTGGCTGATTTAGATAGTGGTGTCAATGCCGGCTCAGACTAATTAATCCTGTTCCGGCCCTCAATGTCAAGGCGGGGGTAGCCAGGTAATAGGGTAGCTGTTAGTGGCCAGTAGTTACGGCCAATAGGAACTCAAATCAGTCAGGATGGGTGGAGTTAGATAATGAATGACACCAGGGAAAATGGGTAAAAAGGGGTAGAGAGTAGGAACAGGCAGATTTTAGGCTACTGAAAAGTGATCGCCTGAAAGAGAGATCTTTCGACGTGCATGCGGGGAAGTTCTCTCGATCTTTTCAGTTCCGACCCTGAGAAATTAACCAGCTGTAAAGTTAGCTTACTGTTAGCAATCATCACGACGCATCCGCAACGTCACATCGCTGTACCTTCTTGGATTACCGGAATAAATTCAACGGGTGAAATTTACAACAGTGTTTTTCTTCTCTCTGCAATTGACTGGCCCGAATCCTAAAATCCTTTACAATGGCCAGCGGTGCCAACCAGTCAGCAGAAAACGCTATCTCCGGACGTATCTCTGAATTCCAGGAAGGTTTCGCCCAGGCACATCAGGAAACAGCACACATAGCCAGCCGACACTACTATGAAGTAGGTAAGCGGAACGTCATAAAAGATGTAGTTTCTAGAACTAGCACTTGTGATGGGACCTCCTATACGGCCGTTAAAGACTGGTTAGAGCAAATAGAAAGGGCTTAGGAATATGTTCCCGGGGAAGCTGAACTTATAGACATTGTTACTCGTACGGTCACCGGGTCGCTAAGGAGGGAGGTGGAACGATACTTAACGGAACACACACTTGCTAACCCAGGTGCACCGAGACTAGCAGTAGCTTGGGATGCGCTCAAAAAGCACATCCGATAAAACTTCCTCCCTCCAAACGACATCGAATTGTTGCGCCAACAACTCAACAACTTAAAACAGCAAGTCTCCGTCTCCGTACCCCACTTCAACCGGATGTTTAGAGACCTCGCCGAACAAGCATACCCGATGAGTGAGCGTACGGGAGAACAAACAAAGGATCTAATCAAGATATACATTGGGGCGTTGGTGAATGAAAATGTAAGACGCCAAGTGTCATACCAGGGACCCAGGGATCTCCAAGAAGCAATGTACCAGGCCACCATCACGGACCAACGCGAAGGTGAATTCGTCCAGCCCCACGTCAAGGGAACAGAAGAGTCAATGGATATTTCCGCTATTACCACGGTGGAAAAGGGAATAAATTTAGCCGATGTGTACAAAGCTATCGCTAGTGTGGGCCGATTGGTCAGTGATTCGCGTGAGTCTAAGCGTGCAGGTCATCGTGATTCGCCTAAATCTGCCAATAATTATAACAGTAGGAATGTGCGCCATTCGAATCCGCTTAGCTGGACTACCGACGGCAGGCCCATCTGCTATGAATGCGGAAAAGCGGGCCACGTGACGAGAGAATGCCTGCGACGAAACACGCAACGACACCTACAGAATCGCCAGCCGAGGTCACGCCCAGGGTCACAGGTAAGTTACCCCCCATGCCGGTACAACCCTTCCTCAAACGCAACTTGTAATAACTGTAACCATCCCATGCAAAATAGTCATTTAAACTGTTAGGCGTCGTAGCAGGACACGCATTGAGGCCCGAGACTGCCCTTTGTGTGGGTGGTATTCAGGTTTTGGCATTGATAGATACAGGTGCTACTCGCACATTGTTGCGACGCGAAATTTTTGAAGACATTTGTGAAAAAAACACACCGCCGCCCCATTGTTCAGAAACCCCCCATCCCTTTAAATTCCGTTACTGGACACCCCTTAGAGATAGTAGGCTGCACCCAACTACCGATACATGACGTAGGGAATATTGACATGTACATAGTACAGGACTTACCACAAGAAATGATCCTTGGGAATGACGCACTCTTGGCAGGTAACGGTTGCTTAAACCTTGCGGACAATGACATGATATGGCACGGCAAACGCTGGCCCCTAAATTTAGATGGATAACAGGGCATCGCCGGGTTATCCCAAACATATCCCTCCTGCCAAAATGATATGGATGACGTGATAAAGCATAATGCTGATGTGTTTGCAGCGCCTAATGCTCCCAACGGGTTTTGTGATATATCCCCGATGAAAATAGAAACACATGGAGAACCCATTTATCAGAGGCCATACAGGGTTCCCCTTGCTAAAAGAGAAATCATATCTAAAGCTGTTGATGAAATGCTAGCCGATGGTATCATCGAACCCTCCGCATCCCCCTGGGCAGCGCCCGTTACCTTGGTTCCTAAAGGAAAAGAGGGCATATTTCGCTTTCGCGTCGATTATAGGAAGCTAAACGCAGTCACCAAGAAAGATAGGTACCCGCTTCCATTAATACAAGACATCTTTGAACAAATTGGGGGGAGTACAATTTTCTCCACTCTTGACCTTAAGAGTGGCTACCATCAACTCCCAGTGCATCCTGCCGACATAGAAAAAACGGCATTTGTGTGCCACAGAGGGCAGTTTGCTTTCACAAGAGTTCCGTTCGGCCTGGCCAATGGACCAAGCCATTTTCAGAGAGTTATGGAGACAATTCTCCACGATCTGCTGGGTACCTGCATGTGTACTTATATACATTGATGACATGAAAACTAACGCTATCTAAACTCTGCCCCCTCCAGCTACTGTCAAACAAATCAGGTCCTTCTTAGGCATGTCAAACTACTACCGCCAGTGCATACCAAAGTACGCAGAAGTGGCTCAGCCATTGACGGTCCTCACCAAAAAGAATTGTAAATTCCGGTGGGGAACCAAAGAACAAACGGCATTTGACAGACTTATATCCTTACTAACATCGCCTGCTGTTGTAGCATACGCGCGCACTGACTTACCATACAAACTGTATACTGACGCGAGCGACTCTTGTGTAGGTGCTATATTAGTACAGAAGCATGAAGACGGGGTAGAACATGTTGTTCAGTATTGTCTCATCAACTGACAGACACACAGAAACGCTAGGCTACCATTGAAAAAGAACCATATGCCGTGGTATACGCCCTAAGTGACGTCCTTACCTTTTTGGATCTGACTTCACGGTCTATACGGACCACAAACCTCTGACCTCTTTGTTCACAAAAGAAATGGTGAACACCAAAATTCAACGTTGGGCTATTTTATTGGCAGAATATGGGGCAAAGATTCAATACCATAGAGGGAATAGGAATGTCCGGGCCGACATGTTGTCACGCATTCCGGCGAACAGCATTTCCGTTGTAGACGTGGACCATGACTGGATCGACCCACAGGCTTTCCCGGAGGACGTTTCCTATAAACAACTACCCTTAACAGCAGACGGGTTGAACTTAGATCAAGTACGCCATGAACAAACACACCATTTTCCTGACCTCCTAGCCCAGACTGTTTCAGACCCTGACTCACCTTATATAGTCATCGGCGGTCTATTGTACAGTACACGCTGTCCCACGTCAGAGTCGGCCCAATACCCCCGCCTAGTCTTACCACCTCCTTTCCAAAAACAAGTCATATGGCGAGCACATAAGGAAGTAGGCCACATGGCGGCGTCAAAAACAATGCACCGGTTAAGAGATGCTTGTGTCTGGCCGGGCATGCGAAAGGACATTAGACTATTACTTGCTAAGTGCACAACATGCCAAGCTCACTCCCGCCAGAGGGATCACGCACCAATGGGAGAAATGCCAATACCTGTATCACCCATGCAGATGGTCAGTCTCGACCTCATAGGGCCCTTCCCAAATTCACGCTTCAATAATCGATATATCCTCACCATAATATGTCATTGTACCGGCTGGGCGGAGGCTTACCCGATCCCGGATAAACAAAGTGATACAGTAATGTTTGCGTTCGTCAATCAATTTATTCCGACACACGGGGTGCCTGAGGTAATTGTAACTGATAATGGCGCGGAATTCACGGCCGCTAGCTTTATGTCATATTTGAGCTCATTAGGCGTAGATCACAGGCGCATCACACCAGCACATCCGCAAGCGAACGGAAAGGTAGAACGTTTCAACAGAACATTTAAAGAAACCCTCTCTAAATGCATAAATAATCAAATCGACACGTGGGAAAATCGTGTTGGGGACACCCTGTTCGCTCATCGGATTAGTGTCAGCTCAGTAACGGGCTACTCTCCTTATTATCTACTGTATGGCAGGCAACCGAGAGCCCCGTTAACCAAATTATTACAATCACATGTCCGTCCATCACTGTTTGGCAACAGACTAGACGACCTTGCTCAGGCCTTGGTAACAGCCCGTGAAAATACGCGCAGATCATGTGACAACAACAGACGGAGATTGGCCGCTAAAGCTAATGCTAAACATATTGCAGTTGGCTACACTGTAGTCATATTAGCCAATGAACCAGTAACATTTGCCACTAAATGGGACCCGTATTGGCAGGTCACGCGTACATCCGGTACCACGTGTTACTTACGTAACCAGGTCTCCGGAAAAACAAAGAAATTACTCAGAGATCATGTACGATTAGTAGACCCTTCGTTATGCTGGGATGAAATACCCTCGCGCCCGAAACGCCAACGCCGCCCCGCTTGGGATGCAAACAACACTCAGCAGACGCCCAACCCACCCCTCGCGACAACCGATACAGTAGCGTCACCGACACAAGCGCCACGCCCGAATGAGTCCGGAAATAGTAACTCTCCGAATGTTGACGCGAACACGAAAGAACAGGGAGAAGCTGAATTCCCTTTTTTTCGAATATGGAGGTGGACCTTGACCCCCCACGTGAAGCGGACTTTGCGCCAGTAGCAGGGCAAGCCCCAAAACGGTCCCCGAAGCGTACAAACTCCAAACCCCCCAAGATGAGTTATCGGGGAGGTAGATTACGTAACATCAAGCGTATCAGGTATGACGTATTGGCAGGAGAGGCGGAGTCAACCTCAGGGGAGGAGTCAGAATAATCGGGATTCCCTGACATTCGGCGATAAAATAAGCGGTCTACCTTTAATTCTGCAGTTCACGCTATCACGGCCTGGAAACATGGCAAGTACCTCCACGCATATCACGAGAATCATGCTGTTCGGCCTGTTTCAACTAGTGATTATCACGCTGAGTCAACCCGCCCATGCTCCGGGGTTACACTTAACTGAGATACCCCAGGGCATCGCCGTCGAACAAACGGGGGACATATTCCCCTTATGGACAACATGGACCGTGCTAGTAGTACTTGAATATCCGTATCTGGACGAGAGACTGGTAGATGCAATTGGTAAATTCAGCATCATGCTAAGAAACTCCAAGTTACCTGCGATACCCCGCCGCAACTGGGGGAGACGTTTTCAGTGGATCAAACATTTACTCAGCCAGGCAATTCCCATCAAGGACCCTATCCGACGTGGTAAGCGCGCGCCATTCTCTTTCATCGGTACAATTTCAAGAGTCTTATTTGGGACTGTAACACAAGACCAACTCGTCTAGTATCAACAAGCAGTAACGACGGCACTACGTTCAGCTAATCGCACCATCCATATCACGAACCAGTTAATAACATTTACCAGGAACTTACGAGACGACGTCCAGGCTAACCGCAGGCAAATTAATTTAATGCAGCTTTTCCTCTGTAATCTAACAATCTCAATGGACAATCAATTCACGAAAATTCATAAAGCTATTTCAAACCTATGGATACAGACTAACGTCGAACATATGCTAGTTTCGCTGGAACAAGCCGCTAACTACTATCTACGAGCCTTAAATAAATATCACCGCCAACGACAAACGCTACAACAGAAGATTTTAAACGATGATACGCTACCATAACAGGAGTTACGCGGATTAATTCAGGCAGCACTAAGTCAAAGGCTTTTTGCCCCGGCGGAACATTGGTTCTACGAATATGTGAAAGTTAGACCACTGTGGACTCCGTCAAAAACACTTATATTCAAAGCAGTTTTTCCGTTCCATGATGGACTATCGTATCTACACTATAAGCTACAAGAGTGGCCACGGCCATTACCAACCGGCCACTTTGCATACCTTCAAGCCGAGACGGACATTGCTTTTAATACACATACAGGACTAATGTTCGTTCCACGCCGATGCGTAGGTCAAAGACCGTCAATATGTTCAACGGGACCGATAGCCGGGCGCTCATTACTTAAATGTGAAAGAGTTTAATTGTGGTGGACGAAACATTGAAACTGCAGTGTCGGGTATCCATAAAAACATTCCAAGACCCAGTGATCGCAGAACCTAACCCTGGACAATATACGCTGAGCACGCATGGAACTATCTTCTAATCAATTGCCCGGGGCAGGTGGAACGCCGCTTAAAATTGACACGTGGGGTATACCAGCTTAAAATAAAGCCGTTCTGTTCGGCACGCGTGGCAGATTGGATATTACCGGGCATATATATAGCACAACAACGAACGATAATATAACAATCCACTCAATACGTATAAATTTCTCCGATATCCTTCATCAGATTTCGCCACCAGCTGCAGCCGAATTAGCCCGTGCCCCTAAGTGGTTATCGCCCAAGGAAATAACAAATGTGTCACTGAAATACATGACACCAATACCGGAGTACGCTACAGAAGCCAAGGATTTCCCAGGGTCCAACACTCACGCGTATGTGAACACAGGCATAGCCCTGGCAGTTCTCATAATCGTCGCTATCGCTATCGCTGTCCAAAGATGCGCCGCACGACAGGGGCTAGCATCACCAGCGCCATTACCACAAGGTAATCAGCCTTCAGCGTGGGACAGACTGATGACCCGCGCCGCATCGTCCGAACCTGAGCAGCCAACCGGCGAACAATTAATGGGACACTGAGAACTTTTCATTATTTTTTTAGAACAATAATTAAACCTTCTTTATAAAACAAAAAACAAAACACGCATCATCTATGGACTGAAACCAGAATGGATTTGAGGTTTGCAAGTAATGCTTGTTTCACGAACATTTAAAGCTATTAGTTCTATTCATATTTTTTTATATATAGATATATAGATATGCATCTCAATTATAACTTGAAAGCGCAGACTGGTCCTTGCTTGTATGAACTTTTTTTTGTATGGCAGGAGTGAACCCCAGCCATGCATAAATTTTGAGAAAAGGGCGCCTCATCAGCCGCCCTTTTCTTTGATAGGGGGGGGGGGGGAGGCGTGTGTAAAGTTCATACGTACAATAAGCAAGCAGGTGCTACCTGCGCAATACAAAATTCCATGATTACTATAACTATTATTTTATCATCATTATTATACTATTCAATTTCAATTCCATGTGCATAAATTGTGAATATTAATGACCATAGAGCGGGAGCGTCAGACAAGTAGGAGTAGTGTCATTATAGAACAGGATTGAATGGGAAAATTCAGGTAATAATATTATTTGTGACAATCATGCATGTAACCATACATAGTAAGTAGCAGCCAGGGAATACCATAAGTTTATTTTTCCCACAGTACGGGTGCGGGGGGGGGATTAGTCATCAAGGAGCGCACTATCATAGGCCGGGCGGCCCCGCCGGTCACGAGCCGGATTAATTAGATACGCTAGAGCGCTAGGGAGCTGTGGTAGCAGATCCCGATAGATACCCCTAGCTAGGTCTCAACACAGCACGGGGGGGTAATGCCACGGCCGGTTAGGTAACACAGATACGATAGCCAGGTGCGAACCCATCCACGGCCGACAATCAGCTGGGCTGACATGGCAGTGTTTACACACCTGCGCTACGCGCCAAGAGCACCCCCCCCCCCCCCCCCGGTAAGCCTACGATAGTACGATACCCCTGGCTGATTTAGATAGTGGTGTCTATGCCGGCTCAGACTAATTAATCCTGTGCCGGCCCTCAATGTCAAGGCGGGGGATAGCCAGGTAATAGGGTAGCTGTTAGTGGCCAGTAGTTACGGCCAATAGGAACTCAAATCAGTCAGGATGGGTGGAGTTAGATAATGAATGACACCAGGGAAAATGGGTAAAAAGGGGTAGAGAGTAGGAACAGGCAGATTTTGGGCTACTGAACTGTGATCGCCTGAAAGAGAGATCTTCCGACGTGCATGCGGGGAAGCTCTCTCGATCTTTTCAGTTCCGACCCAGAGAAATTAACCAGCTGTAAAGTTAGCTTACTGTTAGCGGGTGACAGACAAAAGCCCACCCTGACAAAGGCCCACCGGACAAGAGCCCACTGGACAAAACCCACCCCTAAAAGTGCAGACCTGGACAAAAGCCCACTCTTGAATAAAATGTAAAATTAAATGATTTTATTGTGTTTTTCATAAGTTTTTTTAAATACTTCTGTATTCTGAGAACCCTGTGGTACTGTGTGGAAGAGTATAAATATTATGATTAACATATATTAACATACACATTATAAGATGAAGATTAACATCCCAATATATATTATACCTAACAAGCCCACTGATGTAATTGTTTTTACAGGAAATACGTATACATTATATTATATAAATATTCTATATTAATCATGATTTATATATATATATATTGTTTTATTATATGTTTTAATATATGTTGGATTTTTAATATAATATTCTTAGTACAGTTATCATTCTTTTATGATTATATTATTTTATAATATATAATTTATAATATATATGTCTCTGTTAATAGTTTAGGAGAACCCTAGGCATTCTCTTTGATGTTGGTGTTTGTTTTGATTACATCACTTTAGCTGCAGAGACCCAAATCAGAAACCAAATAGTTAATTAGCCTGATTATTTGCTAAAAAGATTGGGTGTCACATTTCCCTTTGTGGAACATAAAGATCACAAGTATAATTATAATTAACATATAAATTATATAATTTTGGTTAACATATAAATTATAACTAATTAGCCTATTGGCCTTTTTTTAATTTACATGAAATATATATAATATATCATTATATATTATATATTATGTATATGCAATATTAAATATATATATATATATATATATATATATATATATATATATATATATATACAGAGTGATCTATAAAGTGATCTATGAAAAATATAAATATAACACATATATGTTCACTTATATATATTTATATATCTGTTTTAGCAAGCTGTAGATAGATATATAACAGATATATATGCATGTATATGAGCACATAAACATATATAATACTTGTCATAAGTATAAAAAATGTTACATACATTTAGAAAAGGATACAGAAGTATTTAAAAACTTTAGAAAAACATGATAAAATCATTAAAATTTATATTTTAGTCAAGGGTGGGCTTTTGTCCAGGTTTGCACTTTTAGGGGTGGGTTTTTGTCCAGTGGGCTCTTCTCCGGTGGGCCTTTGTCAGGGTGGGCTTTTGTCAGGATGGGCCTTTGCCCTACACCCACTGTCAGCAATCATCACGACGCTTCCGCAAGGTCACATCGCTGTACATTCTTGGATTACCGGAATAAATTCACTGGGTGAAATTTACAACAGGGTTTATCTTCTCTCCGAATGCTGACATCCTTTACAATAAGTCTTAAGTTTGAGTGTTTTGTCGTTTTGCCTTTTTCTAGGCTTTTGTGTATACTTAGTCTGCAGGTTTTGCGTCAACTGCAAAACGAATTCCTGTATTTTTATGGGCTCAATATATTTATCTGATCTGATCTAATCTAAATAGTTGACAGGTGGGATTGGCCCAGTGACGCTTGTAATATCGCTCATTGGTGAAAACTTTGTGTCAAGCGTCTGCGGGTTCTACTATAGACTGGTACCCTGCTCTATTATGGCCCTCAACCAAGCATAGATGATTGGCCTAGAGCAGCGGTGCCATAATAGAGCGGGGGTACCAGTCTAGTTCTACTAGGGCTCTGATAGCGTTCTAATACTATTCCATTTTCATCCTGAATGGCCCCGGCAAATTATTGCACGCAAAACTCCACCACGACACGTTACCGGTTGAAGACGGTTGATGAGGACTAACTATACAATTCATGATTTTTGAGTACGGTCTAACAAGGATTTAGCACGATTTACTATGTAGTCTAACCATTATGCTATTGTCATGCAGAACCATAGATGTGTGACTATAGCTTAAACTGTCAAATCAATATATATTTTTCAAGGATACACCGGTTTATATTTCACATGCGTATGCTTACAAAATATCCCTTATTCAGCTAGGTTCTTACTCAAAACACCCATGTTTATGTAATCTGTTTTGAAACTATTCTTTTACCAACATATAGGAACATCCAACATTGCCCTCTTGACTAAATTTATAACTACGCTGCTGGTGTATTGTTCTTTAAGCCCTGGTGCATTGTGAGTGCCAGATTTGACGCCCAAAATCCCAAACCAGCAGAGTCTTAATCTTGTGAGCCGCCCGTCAAGTAAACCTCCTACGCGGTTTTAAACCGCATACTGCGTTCCGCTGCTTTAATAACAATATACGCACAAACCGGGCGCAAAATTATAGTAGCTTAAATCTTTCATCAGCCAACGATTTAACTTGAATAGGGGTTTCTAAGGAATGCAAGCCTCCGCAATGTGGGGGCTCCCTTTTGTAGTACGCTTCCAAAACAATGTTTGCATTTATTTATTTCCTCCATATTCGGAGGTGCATTCGTGCTTAAGTGATTTTACATTTGTAAACATTCCTTGATGACGTTCCTGAATCCGGATCATGTGCCGGATCCACACCAAAATATAATCGTTTCTTCTATACCATTCCCGCAATGTCCTAAAAAACCTTGACATTCCGTTCCTGGGCAATGTTGTGAACAAACACAAACAAACGAACGTGAATGAAAGCATAACCCTTCTGGCGGTGGCAACAATAATACTCATCCAACATTGTCATTTTTTTTTAAGGTTACGACTAGCACGCGGGTATAAAAATTCAAACAATGAAGCATTTTAGGTCAACTCGTTATATTGCCATCAACCAAGTCGGAGTAGTTCTAAATTAGTACTCGAGTTAAGAATCAGGAAAAGTATTGAACATTGACCAAATGTCTTTTGTGCATGTTTTGCACCAGTAAACAGCTGTTCATACAAAGAGTATTCTAGTCTAGTCCGGGAACCACTACACTCAACCTTTTTTAGGGACTCAAGTTATTTTCTTTGTGGATTTGTTTGTCCATATATCAGGTGTGAAAAATATAAAGTTTGTACCGCTGTCAGCCTTGGGCAATTTTAGCTTATTAGCATAAATCAAGATGGCCACCAAAATAATACTAAAATAGCAAAAAATGCCATGATAACCTAAACACTTGACATAGAAGGTCAATCGATACATAAATTCTGGGGTATTATATGACCAAGTTAATTCATTTCTGGTATTGTTGTAACTATAATGACCACCGTTTTTAAAATAGATGTTCTGCAATTAGAAAAAAGGTGTCATTCTTGAATATACTATACACTGAACACGTGTATTCCAAATTATTCTACAGACCTAGCTTCCTTATTAAACTAATTAGGTTTTTAGATGTAGATGACAAAACATTCCGAAAAACAGCTAATGTACATTAGATGAATAATATCATTGTAAGTTACCTATGTATAGCCTTCATATTAAAATAAATAGAGCTGTACTGCGCAAAACTGCCAATATCCACACTTTTGATGTTAACGCTTGTGTCACGGTGAGGCCAGATATTTGCAACTTAAGCAAAGTATTTCAAGTTTAGGGAAGCGAGTCAGGGATGGATTTAATAGCATAATTTGAGTCAAATTAATTCAGAATCGGAAATAAAAATTTGTTTGATTGCAAACGTAACAGTTGTATGTGTTTGCATATAATGTCAAGTCTGTTAACAAATATCTCGGGTATACTGCTGCAGGCTGCCATCAGCATAATTTAATAGAACAGGGTTGAAATAGCATCAAATCAATCAAATTCAATCAATAGCAAAATATGACAACTGATGTGTGTGAATTCATTGTCATTTCTGTTCTCATGAATAGATGCATCATTCAGCGTCAAAACTCATATTAAGATTTATTATGATAACTGATGATATAAAATGTATGATCAGACATGTATAGGGGATACGAGGACATCTTGTAAAAGTCTTGATTTTAAGTCTTAAGTGTTCAGTTGGCCAATTAACATTTAACAGAATGTAAGTATTCCCCAGTTACACAGCATTGGATACTTTTGTTTATCTTATTGGTCAGCTGGAATTCGTAAGTTAACATGTGAATGTACCCACACAGCATGACACATTTGACAAGCATTTTCAAGTACACATGCAGCTGTTTCAACAGACCATTTAAACATATCAGAAATATTTCCAAAATATTTAATGGATAAAAAATAATCATAACACAAGCGTTTTAAAAAAAGTGACTCAATTCGTTTAAACTTTTAATGTAGTGTTGAAAATATTAATATATAATAAGAAGCTTAATTTTCAATTATACTTGCAGTTCTGTAAAAATTATTTACGTAGACCTATGTATAAAAGCAAAAAGTTTTATTACATTCAAGGAATTTTTTGATTTTTTATGAAATTTTTAAAATGTAAAATTTAAATGCACTTGAACAAAATAAAATACTTTTTGAAAAATTATAACAGGATAAGGGAACATGAAAGCACTGTTCCATTTACACAATACATTGGTGCAGCTAGATACATAGCATTTTTATTTTCTATATACGATCAAGAAGATTATGTTATTACCATGGGTTGTAGTTTCCTACAAGATCTCTCATTAATTGTCTAACTAATTTTCATTAAACCTCTTGAGACAATAAGTTCTCTACGTGAACATTTCAGTGTAAATTACTCGAATTCCAGTCTTCCCTGTGGTCAACTTTTCCTTTCACTCATTGTCGTTGAAGTCCACCTGCGATTATACCTGCTTCTTTTCTAGGAATCTTCGGTTTGCTGGTTGTTGTAAGTGTCATCTGGTATTTTCAAAGAAAGCCCCTCCTCTTCTATGAATTTCAAAGTGACGTCTTTAGATTTATCCTGGGTACTTATTTCTACGTTCTGAAAGCAACAAATGAGAATATTTAATGGCAATGAGTAATATTATGATTTTGTGCGTATTTTTATCTGATTTTTCTGGTTGATGTACCCGCTACTTTTTTCCATCGTTGCAGCCTAACTAAATTTCAGCTGTATACAAATCTGCTGCATCAATTTTGAGAATGTGTCACACAGTGGTTGCACTATTCCTTTTCATTAATATCCTGTTGTCACCCGAGTTACTATGCGCTGCACTGAATCAAGTTGCTGGTCATTTAAATAGAAATATGCGAACGTTTTCTTATCATATGCTAAGTACTAAAAAAACCTGGGGCAAGGTGGTTAAGGTCAGGGGACCTTAGGATGCAAACCTTGACACCGGTAACTATAGGACCTGCGGTTTTTGATATGCAACCTCAATGATAGGTCATAACATCAAGGGACCCCTCAAATTCGCACTCGTTTTGTGAGTTATACACGGCTTTTCGGCATAGCAATCCTGTTTATTCCACAAAGCGCCCGCCGCTCAGAGGGCCGACCAGAAAAAATCTCATCGCCCATCTACTTAGATTTAAACTCAAGAACGCACGAAAGTCGGAGAGTATACGATACTGACGGGATTTATCAGCGAATTTAACTAAAACATTATGCGGCATCTTATTAAAACATAATGTAGGAGGCCTCATCGTGCTGACCCCCCCCCCCCCCCCCCCCCCACCCCACGCATTGTGTCCCGACCGGTACATAAATGGAAAAATTAGCACACACTTTATTTTCTTCCAATTGTCAATACAATTTTTTTTACAACTTAAGAAAAAAACTGGAGGAGGTGTCTGTATTTTCATGTGTTCTCCTATATTGATAATGAAAATGCCTTTATATGTTTCCTGCAAGGTTGCATTCCTGGTAATAAAAATTACTTTTATTAAAACTTATCTAAAGAGGCAAATATGGTAGAGGAAATATTTATTACAATAATTTGTAATAATAATATATTATAAGCTATCCCCGCCAGCGCCCTTATCACTAACTCCTTAGCGCCAATTGCGATTTTAGCGATTTTTGTGATTTAAAATTAAATATCTCTGTTATTTTATTTTACCTGTGTTAGAATGCCTACAATTTTATGAAGTTCGTTCTGCACTATAAGTCCGGCAAAATGAATGGCAATTTCTGTGCAACAAATGGTTTACATGACCCACCTCCTCACAGCTACTGAAGTAGTGCCTCAGATAGCAGTTGTTCAGCATCATGCCGCCACCGTCTTTTAGTTCCCCGTCAACCAGGCAGCCCCTGACAAGCACGCTCTCACCACAGAGAACCAGCATGAGGACACCGAGCCCGACACCATGGGTCAACAGACAGCTGTAGAAATGATAAATCACCTGTAACCTCACATCATTATACATTACTACCTGCATACCGTATTATCCGTTTACATCAGCTTCAGTTAAAACAGACAGTGTGGAGTTGTCTATATGTAGTACGTATATATATTTAAGACGGTCATCTACATTTTAATTGGTGGTAGTGCAGACCAGCCGTTTTCATGCGACTGCCCTGTAGCCACGCCACTGAAATTCAAGTCTTAGACTTAACTGCCCGGGTTATTTCCAATAAGAATCCCATAAATGATATGGAATTAGACGTTATTTCCCATGACCCACTTCAATCCGAATCATTTAAACCCTTTCCCGCACAAGTTCCGCGGACAGATACTAACGCAAATATGAGATTTAAGCCGGTGAACTCGAAATTGAAAAAAAACCCGACAAAATCTGTGCGGCCTGAACAAACGCAAGACTGGGTAATGTGCTAGTTTTAATAACTACTGCATTATGCTGGCGTTCCTGCATGAGAACACATTAAGTTATATATAGGAATTAGGGGTTGGGATGTAGTTTTGCGGTTAAGGCCTTATATAAGAAGGACTCCGGTTCGAACCCCGCCTGCGTCTCAATAGACAAAAATGGTGAAATTTTGTGAGAACCTATAAGTTAGAGTTCGTGTCTTAGTGACACGTTGTGACTTTTTATTTTAGCATAACCTCACGTGATCATAAATCTCGAAATCTAAACGTCTCAATGCTAGCATTGCATGGTTATTTTAATCCAATTTCAATAATATTTGAAGCGTCATGGACCTATTTTCTAATCTATTTAAGCCGTCAATATAAGTAAAGAAAATTCAAGATCCTAAATATTGACACCCATATTTTTAACATTAACTATTAAAAATCACCTGTTGCTCAGATTCTGAGGCCATATATAGATATCACAACACATCCAAACTCCTCTCCAAACACAAATAGCAGAGGCGTTGGCAAAAAAGAAAAATATATCCTCAACCATCAGTTTAAATAAGAAGCGGTTTTCCAGACATCGTCCGAGGTGCTGAAGAGGCCATTGCAATAGCACGCATAGAAAGTACACGCCGTAACCAATGCCTAAACTCCACCAGGCTGACCATTCCGCACTGTTTGGAAATAACACATTGTCCAGGAGCACCCACAGTCCACGCCAGGCGAAGACGACAACACAGGCCATGAAGAAATGAGTGAAAAGGTGATCTAGGATATACTTCTCACGGTCCGATGGCTGAAACATATACCAATGTTATATAATGGGTAGATGTATAACTTGTCTAAAGTGTAATATGGCATGCCATATTGTTGTCTGAAGAGATATACCTTCATTAAACTTCAGAGTTTCATAACCTCTTTGGAATTATGAAAAACAAACAATATAAAAGGGCTTACTACTACCTATAATATATTGCATAAACGACGGGAACACATTAAAACACTGATGATTTCTCGCTTATATGTTGGAATTAATTCAAACATGGTTTGAAAAGAGAATAGTATTCGATAAGAAAATATAGGCATCTAAAAATGTAAATATGACAGAGACGAATAAGTATATATTAGGCAAAATAAGATAAACATTGAAACCTATTTATTTATGATTCTATGAAGAATCATAGAAGCTTTAACCTTTGAGTGCAACTAACATTTTGAAAGGAATAACTGAAATTATTATATCTGTATTTGAATACATATCTGTATTCTCATGAATACAGGCCTACGCCATGTGGGCGGTTTCTTCTTGTGAGATGCTCGCCAAAACCCACGTATTCGGTCCATATTCCCAGGTTCATTCGTGCCAGGTGACTCAACATTGTGAAATTTCCTGGAAGTCCATCCTGGACCCGGATCATGTTCCGGTTCCACACCAAAATCTAAACGATTCTTTCTTGACCAATTCCCGATATGCCCTGAATTTTAATCAGATTCCGTTCATGATTGCTTGTGTTATATTATGAGCAAACACAGGTTCACGTACACTAACGAACGGGAATGAATGCATGCCTTCCTGCCGGAGGCAATAAATGCCGGGTATGGACGAATGCTTTGTGATTTGTACGTTGTTTGAATACCTTTTGTTATAAGGTAAGGGCTTGTTTTTAGCCAGGGTTTTCTTAATCATACGAGAGAGATTGTTCACCAAACCACTTTTTTTTACAATCCTAAGTCAACATTTACAGAGCATATACGCATCGGAAACTAATTTCGGAAAAGACTACTGCAGGCTACATTTTAAGATACCGGATAGACATTTTTTTCATGGGGGGGGGGGGGGGTATGTTACTATTCACAATAAAAAAACTGGATTTTTTTATTCCACAGCACCGAGCAGAGATCCGATTATACAATAAAAGGGTCTACTAAGGGGGTTACGAACACCGTACAATTCTCGTCAAGAAGCATTTAGTCAGCGTCCATGTGTTTCAAAACAAAGCGGTACATAATATACTTTCAAGTTATATGGTCTCTGTTTAGGTTTATCACTCAAGGAAAAATGATATGTGTGCACTCTCGAAAACTCTCTTCTGACGACCCAGAGATTGTGGAACTATAATACTTACAAGAGTTTTGAATCTCGTGGAACAAACAAACACATCGGGCCCAGTATCCACAGCAACCGCTACAGGAGGCGCTTGATGATTTTTCGACACCCGAAGTGCAGCCATTGTGCACCATCCAATAAGTATGGACACCCCGCAAGAGATCGAGCCTGTCCCGGTGTAGAAGTTCCATCCTGACCATACAGACCGCCATAAATTCACATTAACAAACCCGAATATATACGTATAGACGCGGACAACAAGAAACCGTACAAGTGACTTATCTTGGAAATATTCGGTAAGTTTATGATTAAACAGAACCAGAAGATACAACGGCAAGGCACCAATGGCAAATGAGACCCAAAGGCTGTGTTCCCTGTTTTGCGGAAATATATACAAGTCCATAAGACCCCATGTGCCCCTCCAATAGGCAGCTGTGAGTGGACCAACGACGAAACCAGCGAACAAAGAGTCCAGTAAAGCCAAAGTTTTGTACCTCAGCACCATGATGAACGGAAGTTTTCTTAGCCTTCTGTAACAAAATTGAAATCTCCATATAGTGCGTCGTGCTGGGTGTCCGTCCTTTAAAATAAACAGGAAATACCAACCTTATTGAGTCCATGTTTTGTATTTGGATTCAGCGCTCTTAAAAAAACGTTTATCATATAACGTGCGTGCACATGTTTCATCATAACATTCCCTTGCTTATAACATATATATATATATATATATATATATATATATATATATATATATATTTCATTTATTGCTAATAACATATTTCTTTCTTTTTTTATTTCAAGATATGTTTATTTGTCGTGGTCTGAGTTGGTTACACGATTGGCCTACTTAAAAGTAACGTCGCTGATTGGAATATAGTTTCAATGAACTTACAGAATGAATTATTAAAAAATATTATGATATTATAGGCCTACTGTGATTTATGAAACGAAACGTATTTTATAACTTTTTTAGAGCGCTCAGCTACAAATATCATTAAGAATATTATAATACGGAATTTTTGCTAATAATATCAAATCTTTACTCACCTACCTAATTGATAATCAGCTTAGATCAACATCTGTATACAGTGATACTCGCATAAAGGCAAAACAAACCTGAGTACAAATCAGGGTCCCTGTCTGCCAAGTTCTAAAACTGTGTAGTCAGCAGCCAGTTTTACTGTATACCGCGTTTGGGGTTTACCAAAAAAGGCCGTCTAGTGACATTATTTCCAGGTGATCGCCATCACAACCAAATTACTTGAGATGTGCATTTACACATGTGTATCGTCACAACTCAACACAGTAAATATATATTTGTATCGGTAACATAAGACCGTAACAATTTCAGGGTAATATACCATTAAGAGAACCTGGGGCGCCCCCTCGCTTATGCAGGTTTTATTCGGGCGGAGTGGTCAGACAAACAGGACTCAATTCAATTGTCAGGGTTGTCGGCGTAATTAAGCTCAAGCGATACAGGGGTAATCGGAAATTCAAACACCAGTGTTCAAGTGGAACTGAATTACTACATGCTTATTGTAATTATCCATAAAGTAAAGAGATCTTGAAGGCATGCCAAGGGCAACTATTCATTTAATGCCCTAATAAAGCTTATATCTAAATATCAAATTTCCTTCTCAAGTCCTTCATGGGCATTTAGGTGCGTGTGTGTGGTCTGATGAACCAGGGACACTTCACCGACAGGTGCACGGTGGTTGAAGTTTGAACAGTGAATATATATATATATATATATATATATATATATATATATATATATAAATGCGCACGGGTCTGTTTCATACACTGTAACATCGTGATAATATTATATCTTAATCTTATTGATATAACATCCTTCTTAGAAGGAATACCAAAGAATACTAAAAAAAATTGCAACTCTTTTAGTTTTTGTTTAAAAGAGAGAGATAAAACGAGAAAAAAAAATGGTTTGGGTGGAGGGATACAGAATGAGAATGTGTACTCTATATATGCGGGTGTCTGAATTACGAAAGCTGGCTATTTATGTATATTCGGCCTTTGGCTGCATTCAGGCGCGGCTCTAAGGGAAGGGGAGGGGGGTCCCCATCCCCTGTTCTCGACCACCAATAATTTTAGACCAATTTTAAACCATGACAGGTTAATTGCTCGGAATAATCACTCAATGTTTATCTACACTCGTGTTGTCCCCCCCCCCCACCCCCCCCCCCCACCCCCATCCCCCAAAAAAAATTCTGGATCTGCGCCTGGCTTTCCTCTTTATTATTTTACTTGCGCTGTCCAATATTCTCGACATCCAACCTCTGACGTCCGTGTTTTGGTGTGTTCGCAAATGGCGGTAATCAAAAATCCTGTCAGAGTTCGATAAATACGCGGGAATACTACAAGAAACTACTCTGAAGACAGCGTCCTGGTGAGAATCTACCTGGCAGGAGAGATTGGTGGTAAGGGGGACTGTATCGGCAAGGTTAAAAGCGGATAACGGTGTTTTCGACCACGCCCAAATCTCAACTGTCGTAGGATCGGAAAAAACGTTGTTTTGCGGATGTTATGTTTTCATCCGGGTTCCGCCGCCTCTTGCTCCCTTACGTTAGTTTCGAGAGAACTCTGTAAACGCTGAACAAAATTTTCTAAAATTGGACATGGGAACAAGTGGTTGACAAACTGGTGGCGCCATCTACTATTGCTTTCGCGTGATGTCCATGTATGCGTCTATTCTTATGTCTCAGGAGTGAATTTATGTATCGGCCTGAAATGTTGCACGACCATATATCTCTTGAGTATCTTTCTCATAGCAAGACTGGTGGTGTGATCTGTAATAGGGTTTACGCAGCAAACAACGATTGAGATATCTGGTTTGAGAAACTGGCCAAATGTTGCTTGTCTATATAGATCATTGATACCTCTATCCTGCAGACAAAGACTAGCAATACGTGCAATTGTTTCCCATGTCGTCCATCCTTGGGTATGTTTTGGTGAAAATTTCACTTTTCAGGAGTGTTTAAACGTATCAGCCTGAAATTTTGTAAGAATTTGGATAGCTTTATCTTGTACATAAAACTGGTGCTCTTGTCTCAGGAGATATTCTATGTCTCACTTGATCCATGCCCCTGTGATTTCGGCAGAAACACATGATCGCCTGTCAACTGTTCATATCCTAGTTATAATAATGATAATAATAATAATAATAATAATAATAATTATTATTATTATAATTATTATTATTATTATTATTATTATTATTATTATTATCATTATTATTACAGTTTAATTACATTTTATTACAGTTTAATATCATCGACGATATCAGTCTCATTTGCTTTAACATTCTGCCTTCCCGGTTAGAGATCGAGGGAGCAACCATGAGGTGAAGGCTCTGGCAAGGAGCCTTAAGTCGGCCCACACCACAATGCGGTTACGATGTAAACTTCGGTTACTTTACTAAACTGCATATTTCTCCCACTCGCACTCTCGTTCAAGCAAAATCGTAGCACTTGTAGCTTACAGCTTTAAAAATGTCAAGACATAAAAAGTGTCTTCAGTGCAGAGCTGCCAGAAAGGATCCCCCCCCCCACATTATTATACCCTGGCTTTTTATTCTGTCTCTCATTGAATTATAACCAAAAACATCATCCAATTCGCTCCATTGGTCAGATGGGTAAGGTGAACTCCACCCCATATATTGGCAATGAAATGAAGGGAGAGTTTATTGATTATACCCTGACATAAACAAGGTCTACATACAGTGTAATAATACGTTATCGTGATATCTTGTGCTCCTAGCTGATTAAACAGTGGTCAACCTGATGAGATTAACACCTTAACCCTATTAAGATTAACAGATTTGGACCTGGCCTGTACAAATCAGGGGCCAAGTGACCATGGCTAGGAGATTATGCAATAGGACCCGGGCATCATGGAGCAAAGGCCTGTTATGTGTGATATGTCACAAGGTAAAGCAGAGGTTTGAAAGTATACGAAAGATTTAATTCACAAAATCAGTAAAGTTTTAATAATAATTAAAATATTGTTACAGGTGACCTTTTAATTGTGTGTCACGGGCGTAACTAATGTTGTAGTTGCACTCTCAGTTTAATCCGTACTGGTTGAACTCTCGTTGTCATGCTAGCTTGGGGCTTTCTCGCCTGGCCGAGCCGGGTCGGGCTCACGTGTTGACCCTGGTATGTAGAAACACAACGATGTTCTTCTAGATGATTCCTTTAACGCGTGTTTACTGTGTATTATGTTAGATCCTTTAGAGTGTTCGAGAAGTGGAAAATTCTCTTCTTGGGGCAAGAAGTTATAAATACGGGGCTGTGTTTTAGAGCCGGGAGAGAGGTGAGAGAATATTCCAGCGGACATAGACGTGTGGGACCTATCCGATTATCCATTAATTTCAGGAATTCTACTATTACTAACACTTTACAATTGAGTGTTGCCTGTCTCAAGTTTACTTTCTGGATTTTTTTTTGCAAGAGCTTAACATTGGACTGTTATTCTCCGAAAGAATTCGTGTGAACTGTTCGCCGGCTTATACATTTTAAAGGACTTATCATTGTCACAGTGGTGGTATCCAGGTGCTGTGCACATTGTTTATTTTACTGTGTGATTGTATTGATTTGTTGTTATACCGCTGTTATACTGTGTAATTGTATTGATTTAGTGTATTGTAATGTTAGTATTGTTTTAAGAATAAAATATTTTTTATTTTAACAGAAAACCACTGACTTCTTTATTCATTCCCCTAGACATTTCACGCTGCCAAGTGTTACAGAATCTGATTTTCTTTATCTCCTTTGACAAAATTTGTGTTCATCACGCATTCGTGATCTGTTGATATTAGGTTCCGTCACATAAAATTGGGGGCTCTTCCGGGATGCTTAATAGTTTATTAAGCCTTGACCTGGACATTGTTTTATCATACACTGTTTACAAGATTACATATTGTTTACAGCTGCTGCTGACTATAACCTGGTAAAACGGTTAATTCTAAAAGGTTGTGAGTTAGTTCCGGAGTCTTACCGCCAGAAATTCAGAAATAGGGAAAAGCGCAAAGAACAGACCTACGTCGAATTTGCTAGGACAAAAGTTCAGTTGTTTGATCGCTGGTGTAGTTCTAAAAATGTAATGAATGATTATGACAATTTGCGCCAGTTGATTATGCTTGAAGAATTTAAGCGCTGCATTAACGCAAATGTTAAAACTGTTTTTGATGAGAAAAGTCCTGAAACACTTGACATTGCTGCTCAAATAGCTGATGATTATTCATTAACACATAAAATGTTCTTTACTAGCAAATCAAACCAGTCATTCACAAACAAGAATGTAAATCAGTATGGTCAAAAGAAGTTTAAAGCGCAGTCAACCAGTACTAGTAGTCCTGATAGTTCAGCAAAGTCCATTGCTACATCTCAGTCCACGTCCACTGTGTCTAAGTCCAACCAAGGCCAGTCAATTTCAAAGAAAATCTGTAATTACTGCAAGAAGGAAGGTCATCTAAAATCTGACTGCTGGCAACTTGCGAATAAACCAAATAGCAAACCTTCTGGTTTTGTTTCAAAGTCTATGCATAGCATAGGGGTACGACTCCTTTATTGACTCCAATAAAGAGTTTGATGCTACGGAGGCCCAAGTGCCGTCTGAACCCAAAGAAGAATCCGTAGCTTGCGGGGTAAAAACCTTTATAAATAAGAGGCTATGTTTAGAGCCGGGAGAGAGTGAAGAGAGAAGTATTCCAGCGGACACAGAAGAGTCAGTTGTGGAATTTTTCCGATAGGTGCGGCAGGTATTGATTTTCTTCTAAATTTGTGACGATTCTTAAATAGTCTTCAGTTTGCTTTCGGGATTATAACAAGAACTTCACTTCTGGATTACAAAAAAATGATTTTGTGAGTGAACTGGACTGTTGTTCTCTGAGAAGATTTATGTTAACTGTTCATCTGGATCATATGCTTTAAAGAACCTTTCGTCGTTGTGACAGTGGTGGTATCCAGGTACTGTAGACTTTATTTATATACTTGCATTGATTTACTGTTGCACTGTTGTTATACTGTGTCATTGTATTGATTAAGTGTATTGTAATGTTAGGATTGTTTTAAGAATAAATTATAATTATTTGTTAACAAAACAATACTGACTTCTTTATTTATTCCCCTTGACATTTCACGCTGCCTAGTGTTACAGGATCTGATTTTTTATCTCAATTACAAAATTTATGTTCGTCATGACTACGTGATCTGTTGATATTAGGTTCCGTAACATAAAATTGGGCGCTCGTTCGGGATGAAGGTACACTTTGTGGCCCAGGGAATAAGCTCACCAAAGGTGTGACTCCTGGGATAATTAATCTTGTTCTGATAGCAGAACGCTCTGAAGAGGAGGTGTGTTGAGGGGTGACATAAAAGCTGACCGAACTGTCTCGCTAGTGAAGCTTGCTTTTCTAGCGGTTGGTACGCCGGACTTGTGCGCCAACGTTATGGGTTCGAATCCTGGATCAGCCCAGACTTTCCCCTGAGCAATATGTCTTCGTAACAACAGAGTCTGGTGTCCTGATCAAAACAAAATTAAACTTAAGTAATTCATAAATTATAAATGTCAGTCATAGTACAAAATTGAAACAGCATCCTTGAACATGGTTCATAGGCCTATACTTGGCAAGGATGTTACCAGTAACCCATGTCAGCGACCCTTCCACCTAACTCGTTTCTACTCGAAACGAACATTTAAATGATAGACACTGTGGGACGGCCGGGACTACTTGTCTCATCTGTCAAACTTTGAAATCAAAATTTGTTACATCTCAAAGAAACATCATCTGTTTATGTTTCACATGCGCAGGCCTATGCTTACAAACGGTCACTTATGTCTATGCAATGTGCCTTGAAACAATTCTAATCCAACATTTTGTAACGGGCTACATTACCCATTTCACTATATTATTAGTCGCGGTCCATCGCGGGGGTCAGATTGTAACGCCCATAAACCCTAAACAGCAGATTCGTACTCTTGGAGTCCGAGTCTGCGCAGTGTGTCCTTTCTTTTTGGCCGATCTTTCCAAGCCTCGCACACTCACGTGTCTTTGTTTCTACGTCATCATTGTAATATCGCCGAACCTCGTGGTGACATCGGGAAGACGTCGAGACATTGCACCGGGTAACATCTATTTAACCACATCTATGAGTGAACAAGCCTTTATTCATAACCTTTATAGGTTGTCGTTTATCATAACAAATGTTATGGGCATGGCTAAAGAAAATCTAATCCATCGCCCATATGCATGAACACATCGTCAATTTTAACTTCTCCTGACATAAGTATCCCGCATAAAATCCCTCCAGAAACCGCCCCCCCCCCCCCCGACACCAACACACACACAGTCTTATGACAGACAAAAGAATGGCTAACAGAATGTCGTGTGTGTGTTAAAGAACATCAAATCTTCGGGGAAACTAAGGTCTCGCTTGGGACGTAAAAATTCGCGATTTATGCCTATACATTTCGATTTTTGCGATCTCACCATTTAGTTAACTATACAGGGTATATCCTGTTTGTATGAATTATTTAAAATGCATTTAAAGTATTTACAAGAAAGATCTTATCTTAAATCATGGGTTGCTTTCGGCAGATATATATACCGATTATCAAACGTTTCGGCCAACAATTACCCATAAAAGAAGCTGGATGTTTCGAAGGCAAAGAATATACCTTTTAATATCAAGATGTTTATTGCCAAATATCAAACGATATACAGATTAAAACTATCGAAAGCATACTTATTTCTTGCTTAAATGATGTATAAATTCCTGCCGTATCAAAACTAGACCAGTCCTCTTTCACCTATCGGTGTGTCACTGCATGTATATCGTTGTATTGCGTAATCAACAATGCTTACAACAATAACTTCAAAGCGATCATCCTCAGCAATGATGTAATTGTTCCCACAAAATTACACATACAGGGGTTTGCCTATAGAGATGTAGGGCTTTGATTTTGTTATTAAAAAACCTTACGCAGCATATATTTCTATCAAAATAAGTTTTTCATAAGACGGTCATTCGTGCGCGCAATATAAATTTCCTTCTATATATATTTAGGATCAGATGTGCAACATACCGGATCAGGAACAACACCGAAAAGAATTCAAGACTTTTTTGACCGAATGCACAACCGGATATTGTTTGCCATAGGTATTAATTTCCTTTTAAACTGACTTTCAATCAACTCTATTCGTTAAACAATAATTATCTGGCGTTGCCTTAGCGCTTTCCACACGATACGTTCCCCCTGATATTATATATCTACTTGACGATGGACAGGGAATACGGAAGAATTGGTGTATTTCAAACTTTTCTTCATGTAACATAATTGTAAATGGGTAAGAAATTTTCACACATTTCCACCCTTCCTGACTGGCATTTTTAGCATAGCTGACTGAAAGTCAGCTATGCTATAGTGATCACACTTTGTCCGTCGTCCGTCCGTCTCTCCGTCTGTCTGTTTAGCTGTCTGTTGTTCGTTAATCAGTCACAAATCGAAACCGCTGGACCTGGAATCTTGTAACTTGACATCCAGTGAGGTCCATAAAAATCTCCTCGGAAACCTGAAATTAGGTCTCTGTTACCCATATCCTCCCAGATATGGGGCTCAGACGTACCCCAGATAATTACAAGTATCCCATGGGCAATGACGCTCAAGTACATTTGACTGGGTACTCGTTTCTTTTATTGATGTTATATATTTTCCGTGCTAATAGCCTATGGCTAATGTTAGTATGTTGAAAAATTGACCGAAAATAAAAATTTCAGGATTAATAAAAGACCTGCCCAGGACCCTTCTGGATTTCAGAACAGGGGGTTCAAAGGAAAATGGATACAACTGTGTGTCTGTCTGTCTGTCTGTCTGGGTGCTCATGTTTCTGGCCCATAGCTCGCAGAACATAGGTCACCATGACCCAATTTCAGGTTTCCAAGGAAAATTGTCCAGGACCTAGGTCTAATGCATACAATTTGTACTCATCTGACGTTGAAGGTACTCAATCATGTTTTTGGCCTGACACATGCAGATTTAAAGTTGGATCTGCCAAGATCTGCCTGGATGTTGTATAGGGAGATTCTAACTGTATTTGACATGTGTCATAAGAATTATGTTACCTTATTTCAGGATTCAAAGAAGACTTGTCTGTCTGAATGCTAAAAAATTCATATCGTTTTGGCTAATAGCGCATAGAATATAGCCTGTGCACCATGACACAATTACTGCTTTCCAAAGTGATTTGCCTAAACCTCCCTGGATGTTGCTTTAGAAGATTCACGGCCTAATGCATACAGTTTGTACCCAGCTGACATTCAGGGTGCTCATATGACACATTTTTTCCTGCAGGTTGCAGAATATCGGTCACAGTACCCTAATTTCATGTCTCCGAGAACATATGCCTGGACCTCCCTGAATGTTATGTAAGACTATTCGAGGCCAATTTGTGCCCCGTCCGTCTGTGTGCTCAAAATCAAGTTGCAAATTATATTACCATGACCTTATTTCAGGTTTCCAAATAGATATGCCTAGAACCTCCCAGGATATTGTGTTAGAAGATTCGAGGCCTAATGGATACAATTTGTGCCCCGTCCGTCTGTGTGCTCAAAATCAAGTTGCAAATTATAGATTACCATGACCTAATTTCAGGTTTCCAAGGAGATATGCCTAGAACCTCCCAGGATATTGTGTTAGAAGATTCTAGGCCTAATGGATACAATTTGGGCCCCGTCTGACTGGCTTGGTGCTGATATGACATCTTTCCCAATAGGTCACAAAATATAGGTAAGCCTAATGGTGACCTTATTTACAGTTTCCAAGGATATCTCCAAAGGACATCTCAGAATGTTATATTAGAAGATTCTAGGCTTAACGGATACGATGTGTGCCCTGTCTGACTTTCTGGGTGCTCAAAATCCTGTTTTTGACCTGTAGGCCACAAAACATAGGTCACCATGACCTTATTTCGTTAAAAGATTCCAGGCCTAATGGATAATATCTGTGCCCCCTTTGACTGTCTGGGTGCTTCTATAAATTCAATTCCTATTGGTCGTGACATATAGGAAATGGTGACCTAATTTCAGTTTTCCAAGGTCATTTGCCAAGGACATCTCAGAATGTTAGATTAGAAGGTGCTAGGCCTTACATATACTATGTTTGCCCTGTCTGACTGTCTGTGTACTTATATGACATATTTTCCTTTAGGTCACAAAATATAGTCATAGTGGCCTAATTTCAGTTTTCCAAGGACATTTGCTAAGTATGTCTCAGAATCTTACATTAGAAGATACTAGGCCTTACGGATGCAATATGTGCCTTGTGTGTGTCTGGGTATTTATATGACATATTTTCCTATAAGTCACAAAATATAGGTCATGTTGACCTAATTTCAGTTTTCGAAGGACGTTTGCAAAGGACGTCTCAGAATGTAATAAAAAATTCTAGGCCCAACAATAACAATATGTACCTTGTCTGAACTCGGTGCCCAAAGACCTGTTTTCAGCCTGTAGGTCATGATAAGTAGGCCAACATGACTTAATTTCAAGTTTCCCTGGAGATTTGCCTGAAACCTCCATGTGTGTTGCGTAAGAAGATTCTAGGCCTTACAGATACGATTTGTGCCCATCTGACATTTAGGATGTTCATAAAATATATTTTTCCAATAGGTCAAAAAATAAAGGTCACGGTGACCTAATTTCAGTTTTCAAAGGACATTTGCCTAGGACCTCCCTGAATGTCTGGTTAGAGGATTCTAGGCCTAATGAATACAATGTAAACCCCGTCTGACTGTCTGGTTGCTCAAAATCAGATTTTCGGTCACAAAATATGGGTCACCATGACCAAATTTCGGGTTTCCTGGGAGATTTGCCTAGGACCTCCCTCGATTTTCAGTTAGAAGTTTCTAGGTCTTACAGGTAGGATTTGTGCTCTGTCAGCGGACGTAAGGCCGGACGGACGCCAGACAAAGGGTGATTGCTATAGCTGAGATGACATACAGTCAGCTGAGCAATAAAATGATATTAAAGCCCGAGTATCTGAACAACTAATTGCATTGATCACCATGATTCTTTGCATTCATATTCGTCATAGAGTATTGCTTCAGTTCCTGCCGACTGGTGGCGCCACCTGGACATTTTTTTCAATTATACGCATTTTTTCTCTATTTTTTAGACCTTCAAAGATGCAGTCGTCCGTTAATAGGGCACAAATCTTAGGCATTGGACCTGGAATCTTCTAACTTGAAAATAAGGAAGGTCCATTAAAAAATCTTGGAAACCTGAAAATACAACTCTGTTACCTATATCATCCAAGGTAGGGGGATAAGAAGTACCCCAAGAATAATTTTTTAAAAATTGATACAAAAGCTACAGTATCTGAACAACTTATTCATTGATCATCATGATTCTTAGCATCCATATTCATCATTGAATTTTGCATCAATTTCTGCAGACTGGTGGCGCAACCTGAATTTTTTTCTATTTTTACGCATTTTCTTCTATTTTGAGACCTTAAAAGATGCGGTCGTCCTTTAAAGGTGCCCATTCACCAACCTTTTGAAAAAGGACTTTTATGGTTTCTGGCTTCCTCTGTGTACATATGAATGGTCTGAGGGTAATTTTGGTTGTAAAAAGTTCTTATAAGGCCTTTGTGAAGGATGTATGAACTAGTTTATTAACAACGTGTTTGTAAACACAGCAATGTCGACCAATGGGAAAAACATGTAACTTGAGGTGTTAGCTTGCATACATGCGCAAGGCCACTTGTTGAAAAACGTCATTTGCAAAGCTCTGGCTTGTCTGACTTGCTGCCAGATACTTTTGTGGAATTTGTTTTGATCATTTTGGCGGGCCCCCAAATTATTATTAACAGGATGATATAAACAAAACAAGCAGCCTGTGTGCGGTGATATCCATGTTTTCTGGCTAGTTTTTATAAAAGCTCCAAGGGATTACCTTTAGTTTATAAAGGTCGGATAAGTGATTGGGCCCCTTTAACAGGGCACAAATCGTAACCATTCGAACTAGAATCTTTTAACTTGACATCCAGGGAGGTCCATGAAAAATCTCCTCGGAAACCTGAAATTAGGTAACGAGGATCTATATTTTTAATGTTACCGGGGTCTTCGAGCACCCCAAAAATAATGTAAAAACCCCACAAATTCCAAGATTCCTCAAGAACGGTTAGAGGGCTTTTCATCAAATTTGATGTGTTATGGGTCTTAATGAACCCTGGCTACTGGACATAAATGGTGGCGCCACATGCATCATCTTGATTTTTACGAATTTTACTTGTATGTTTTAGAACACTGGGTCTGTTAATAAGGCACATATCGTACCCGTAAAGGCTAGAAACATGAACCTCCGTATTCTGAAAGTTCTCCTCGGGAATCTGAAATTAGGTCACTGTGATCTTTATTCTCTGGGTAACGGGGCATGTTTGAGCACCCGGAAATAATGCCAAAAGACACGGAATTAGCAGATTCCTCAGGAATGGCTGGATGGCTTGTTATTGAATTTGATGTGCTTATGGGTCTTGATGAACTTAAGCTGATATGCATGAATAGTGATACTACCTACATTATCTTAATTAGTTGCCTGTGCAAGGAATTATTGTCAACATGTCAGTCGGCTGAGCGTCATGACCGTTGGGTCACCTGTTTTATTTTGTATCGTCAGAGCAGCCAGTGGGCCTCCGCTTCCGCCACTCTACACGTTTAGAGTGGATATACTTTTCTTACAATCACATCTGCTATCTTAATGTAAAAAAAATCCTTTACGATGCCACCTTAAAGGTCTCGGTGAAAGAGAAGGGTATTCACTTTAAATAAATGGCCAAGTCATAGCACACTGGTCATAACACCATTGGTACAAACAAAGAAGTAGAAGGAATTCAAGTAATCCTCCCTATGTTCAGGATGGTGCAACAACTTTTATTTTAGCGTTAATATTGAATGAAAATTGCATGGGAAACACGCAAGAGGCCTAATTTTGATGGTTTTAGGTCTTTCAAATACGTGAAATCTTTAAAAGGTGAATTCAGGGGTAGACAATCTTAATACAAAATTAATTTGCTTTGACTGTATTATATCTTTTGTATTATATCAAATGATTGGTCAGAATCCAGATGACGTTCTGACATTGGAAGACCACTGTAATTGTTATGGCTTCCTTCGTAACCTGCGTAAACGGACCATAGGCGAGTAACTGATTGGTTTAATCGTCCAGTTAGTAATCCATGGGTACCTGAAACGAGACATGTAAGATTACCTGTCTATATATCGAATTTGAGAAACGTTAGTTATATGAAGATGGAAATTTGACATTGCTCAGGTAAACAAAAAGCAAATCCCACAAATCCAAATGAAAAAAAACAGCCAAACTGGTTGGACCTTTTTGGTGAACTCTTCATGGTCCGTCTCAATACTGTTAAGCGTCACCAAAATAACGACCCCCCCCCCCCCCGCCCCAAACGTGCCCCCCGTTAGGTCCGCTACTGAGTGTATAAGTCATAGAATTACCCCATCATTTAACTTATTACTTAATGTATCTTGCTGTGAAGTCCTAAACGGATAAAATATGAACAAGTCCAGTTTCCCCATTTGTATCTCTGCAGCCTTGCTCTAGAATAAAGTCATACTTAACGCAGTGCATGCACTGCTTATTCGCATAAAATATTGTCCCATTGAAGACCCGCCGGTAAGAGGGTTCAGGTTGAATTAAAAAAAAAAGGTAAATTTTGTTTTCAAAATAGAAAGACTAGAAAGGAGAGGAATAAAACAATCTTGGGATATTGGGATATAAATTAGACCAATAAAGTGGCTAGTTTTGTTAGTGGGTGCTTAAAATAGCGCACTTTATTAATGTAGTTGTTAAAAACCTCGCCTAACGATCACCTCGGTTTAGAGACCACCTACCACCAATAACTACCACTTTTTCATAGTCCTAGTTATTTAAGCTTTGTATCAGTCAGACCTGGCTTAGACGACCATCTCGTCAAGGTCGCGTTGGTAGTCATAATTTCTAGGTTTCGCTGTTATAATATATAAAAATGAAGGGAAATCACTTTAACACATAAACGCTAAGAAAGAACACTGTACCAGGTTTTAAATTATGTGTTTGTTAATATGAATTCAGAAACAAATTCTGGACTGAAGTTAATTGACGGAGTTCTTGCAAGGGATGCTACGTAGAATAACCGAATAAAAAACCATGGTTCAACCGTTCAATCAGAGACATGGCATATCGAAGTGGTGACTCATATATAAAAACGCTAAACATACACAAAAAAACATACACAAGGCGGCTGGTCCTGATGGTATCACGCCGCGACTGTTAAGAACTTGCGCCGATGAAATATCTGGTGTTTTCACTCTTCTTTTTAACTGGTCCTTCCGATCGTGTACAGTGCCAGAGCTCTTCAAACCATCAGTGATTATTCCTGTCTCGAAAAAAATCGCATGCATCATGTTTGAATGACTATCGTCCTGTTGCATTAACTTTTGTAATTGCCAAGAGTTTTGAGGGACTTGTGTTAAATTATCTCAAAAGCTGTATTTCAGAAACTTTTGATCCTTTTCAGTTCGCCTATCGTAGTAACCGCTCAACAGATGATGCTGTATCATTCACACTTTACCATATTTTAAAACATCTCGACTTACAAGAATCTACCTATGTAAGGGTTTTATTCATTGGTTTCAGCTCAGCCTTTAACACTATCCTTCCCCAACAGAAAACTGTCAAAACTGGGTCTTAATATTAACATGTGTAACTGGATCTTAGACTTTTTAACAAATCGGCCTCAAGTGGTTAAGATTGGTAACATTACTTCCGAAGAATTGGGCTTAAACACTGGAGCACCCCAAGGTTGTGTGCTTTCACCAAAATTATACTCTCTTTTCACCTATGACTGGGTCTCTACCTCTACTGATTGCCTCATTGTAAAATTTGCAGATGACACAACCGTTTCTGGGCTCATCCGGGGAAATAACGAAAGTGTTTACCGCAATGAAATTAAAACTTTACCTTCGTGGTGCTCTGAAAATTATCTGGAGTTAAATGTAAAGAAAACCAAGGAGATGATAATTGATTTTAGACGGAAGAAAACTGAAATATTACCCTTAGTAATTGAAGGCTCCGAGGTTGAAATCGTTGACTTTTTTAAATTTTTAGGAATTTTTATTTCTTCTTATTTGAAGTGGGCCGAAAATGTTAATTACTGCGTAAAGAAGGCACAACAACGTTTATTATTTCTAAGGATTCTAAGGATTAAAGTTTTATCGGGCGGTAATTCAGGGAGTCCTGTCAGTCACTGTATGGGGAGGCAGTATCACGGTCGAGGAAAGGAACCGTCTTTCGAGGGTAGTTAGAACAGCTGAGAGGATCATTGGGGTTCCTTTACCCACAGTTGACTCCTTATTTTAAACACGATTGTTGAAGAAAGCAAACGACATTATAGAAGACTATAGTCATCCGGCGCACTATTTGTTTAAAAAAATGAAATCGGTGGTTCGCTTTAGGTCGCTATCAGGCAATTACAAAAGAACTCAAACCAGCACTTATGCGTCAGCCGTTCGGAAATTAAATATATCACTTGCACCACAATAATCTAGTAAACATTCTTAGTCTTTTTTCTATAAACAATTTTATTTTATTATTTCTTGTCATGTGTTTGTTTTAGCAAGCCAGTCAAACCAAATACTATTGTTATTGATGATCTTATTACATATATATAGTAATAAACTATATCTTATCTTTTCTTATCTTATATTGTCTTTGATTGTCCATCAGCTCAACTTACCATTACCCTTTTTATTACTTCTTTGTCTTATATAACAATACATGCAGATGTTCTCCTTTGCACAAGGGATCGACACTAAAGTCACGCACAAAATTTTTTTTCTGGTCTCTGAGAACAAAAAAACATATATAGATATTATTTTCCGATTTTTTTATTTACCGGTCGAGACACAATACATGGAATTTGGTTATACAAAAATTCGTTTCAATTCTGGATACAGTGCAGACTTAGTTCATTTTCTTGACGGTTAAGAATTCTTTCAAGGAATTGAGACAAGAGCATGAGCAACGTTAACGAGGACCTGGTCCTCATTCACAATAGATGTTTTCCAAGAAAAAAATGTGAGCGGTCGAGTCCGTGCATTTATTTCTTTTGTGTCTGGTCTAAGAGTGTAGAGTGAATCTTGTGGTTTAAATCAGGAATGTTAATTTGCGGCCGGACTATACACCTTCAGCTTGACCAATAAATCGCCCCCCCGGTAGCCATTTCATCACAGCCCCTATACTACAGCTTCATAACATCCAACGTGACGGTGTAGATCTTGGCGAAATCTCGTTTGTTGTAAACCCCATTTTGCTTCAGAACCCATTTCTGTTCTGTTTTCTTTTCTTTCGTCTCATTTTCCTGGAAAATAATAATTCATAATGTCATTAGCAAATAATTTAATAATCACAAACAACTTTTAACGGATTTTGTTACATTTGATATTTTTGCATTTTTTATTCTATTTCTATCATTATTTTCAACCCTGGTTTGATAGTCTGTTTACCAGAGTTATTCCAACGTATATCATTTGCGATAATTATGAAATGCTCTGTTTTCTTTCTTATATAACAATGAAGGGTATAATGAACACTCTTTTGACAGAGGACGGAATATTATATTCCAAATTATTATTTTTTTACATTTTAGGACTTCCTAAGAGTTGTAGTCACTTAGGGGTGTCCATTCGTTTATAGTAATAATTACGTCATGATCAAGTTCCGTGATACTGGAAACGGATATAGTATAGTATCCTCTTGAAACCCAGTGAGTGCACTTTGAGCTCCGTGTCATACCTGTTATCTATAGATAACGTGCTTCTGTGGGGTTTTAAACGAGGATTACTGATGATATTGAGGGCCTCTGTCAGAGGAGTTGGAATGCATGTAATAATGCATATACAAAAGGAGATGACGCTTTGGTTTTCTTGTATTTTTGGATATATCAATGCTAATGTTAGACTCAGTTGCAAGCGAGTTGGAAGAGATGACTCGCAAGGGTGGGGGGAATGACAGCCGTGGGAGGTTAATCAAAGTTGTATGAATAAATATATATATATATATATATATATATATATATATATATATATATATATATTTCAAATTTATACCAATTAGGAGTAAGGTTGTAAAAAATAAGGTATATGCTACCGTTTTAGTAATAAATGTTTCATGGTAAACTCAGAAATGGAACTAAAGTCTATCATTCTAATTATTAACATGTATTTTATTTCCGATAAACAGATCTTGTTCTCTCAATATCAGGGAGGAATGATTACTTTGGCCACCCCCCCCCCCCTTGCTAAAAATAGAAGGGAGGGGGGGGGGGGGGTCATATGCCCCCATTCCCCTGTATTGACGCCCTTGTTTACCCAGCTCGAAGGCCGACTTTGAACCTATCCCGAACATCTCGGCCTTTTCGAAAGTAACGAGTCCACTCAAAAATTTAGGTAACATTTATCAAGTGTTTTTATTGCTCTTGCTTTTTAATGTGCATTTCGTGTTGTCTCTGTTTGTTTTCTGTTGTATGTCAAAATGATTTGAAGCACAACTGACGCTGAATTAATATCGGGCGCCAAGCACAACCTTATATCGATTCATCTCTTAAATTCAGGACAGATTTTGTTCTAGTTACAGGACCAGCCTTTGGCAAAGATATCATATATATACCTACATGCTCTTGCGACAAATTTTATGACTAAAAATAAGCAGCGTATGTCCCCCCCCCCCTATGTAACACCAGGTTTACTTGTAAGTGATTAAAAGAACATCAATTTCTGACCCTGGTACGCTCTATTTTTACTATTTGTCTTATTCCTCTCTCACGCTCCCGCCGAATCGACAAATCATAGGTTGTGAGAGAGACACCGGACAGGGTTTATACACACTTGACTTTATTCCAGATCAGTTGACATGTTGTTACAGCAAAATGGAAGTCTTTCTCCCTCAGTCTGTGCCGTCTCTCACAGTATAGCTGTGTGGGCATGCACGATACATGAGTTTTGGGACAGTCGCTCTGCTGAGAGAACCGCCCAGTCTCTCCTCAAAGCGCGCACTATAGATAGTTTTGTTACAAAGCTTCCATGTGACATATGAGACATACATATCCATATTTCTGCATTTCGTCATAAAAGTTCAACATTATAGGATGACCTAAAATAGGTCACAATTTCATCAGAGTCGGAAATATACTTTAAAAGTTTCATTTGATTTGATTGGTCTGAAGTACTCTGGTAAATCATAAGTCTGAGCAGACATACATCCAGTTATAGACAATCTGCAAGTCCTATTTACAGACTCGTATAAACACAATCTACACACCTCATCATAGAAACCAATTTAGAGCTAATTTTTGAGAGTTCATATTAAGGCTCTACAAACATACTGAATTACAGTTAGATACTTGGTCGTCTGATGAACTATTAATAATATTTGGCTCTGTCTGAATATCAGGCCATTTACATCCTGATACCTTTTGATCGAAAAATTTGTCACAATGTTAATTTTAATTTTGAGTTTAATAACCAATATTTAAACTTACTACCGTATAAAAATACTATGTTTAATCCAAGGGCGAAACCATGTACACAGGGGAGCATGTCCCCCTCCCCCTTATTCGACCTTGCATGTAATGTTAAGGAAAAACTTTCGAGACACTAAATGTCTTCTAAGAAAATGATAAAGGAAAGTAATTAAAAAAACACAAATGTAAATACCAGTCATGTTTACATTAAGTTTCATTAATGTACACTTTAATTTGCAGGTAACAATTCATACATGGAAAGATTACTATCCTTGGGGCCTTATTTGACAAATTGGCTTCGGATAACTAGAAACTGAAGATAATGAATTATGCATCCCAAACAAATGATATTTATAAAACTCTTTCTCTTGTTTTGAGTCTTATATATAGAATGTTACAAGGAGATATATTTGATGTAAGATAGGAAACACATTGCTCTGAGAAGTCATTTTTAACATAATCAATTTGCGAGTGTCCTAATTTTATGGACTCGGTCTTTGACTCGACTTGAACTCGGATTAGGAAGTAAGGAACTGAGTCCAGGAGGAAATGAAATCTCTTTCAGATACAATGAAGACTTATATACATGTGCTTACTACTTACAGAATATTACAGAAAAGGCTATATACCAGAAAGATTTAGCTCTGTACCGGGGCATAAATGTAACTATATACATTCAAATAAAAAGCGTATGTTTTTGAATATTTAAATTAACATAAAAACGCACGGGATAATCTCAATTGTCCATGTTTCAATTTCTTAAAGTTTTTTTTTTTCTATATTAGACTGGACCTGGACTCGGGTTTCTGTAACTTGGACTCGAAGAGGCTGGACTGGATTCGGACTTGCACTCGCACTCCAAAAGTGTGGACACGGCTACACTTCTAGTGGACCTATTTTACCACCGGTGAGGCCCATAATGCCATTATCGACTTCACCACTTGTAAGGCCCATAAAGCCACCATCAACTTCACCACTGGTGAGGCCCATAATGCCTTCATCAACTTCACCACTGATGAGGCCCATAATGCCATCATCAACTACATCACTGGTGAGGCCCATAATGCCATCATCAACTTCACCACTGGTGAGCCCAATAATGCCATCATCAACTTCACCACTGGTGAGGCCGATAATGCCATCATCAACTTCACCACTGGTGAGGCCGATAATGCCATCATCAACTACACCATTGATGAGGCCCAGAATACCATGATCAACTTCACCACTGGTGAGGCCCATTATGCAATCATCACCTACACCACTGGTGAGGCCCATAATACAATCATCAACTACACCACTGGTTAAACCCATAATGCCATCATCGACTACACCACTGGTGAGGCCGATAATGCCATCATCAACTTCACCACTGATGAGGCCCAGAATACCATCATCAACTTCACCACTGGTGAGGCCCATTATGCAATCATCACCTACACCACTGGTGAGGCCCATAATACAATCATCAACTACACCACTGGTTAAACCCATAATGCCATCATCAACTACACCACTGGTGAGGCCCTTAATGCCATCATCATCTACACCACTGGTCAGGCCCATAATGCCATCTTAAATACACTACTGGTGAGGCCGATAATATAATCATCTTCTTCACCACTGGTGAGCCATAAAAAGCCATCATCAACTTCACCACTGGTAATGACTATAAAATTGCATCCAAGGTTATTGCAGAAAGAATAAAGAAAATTCTACCTTCAATTATTAGTTCAGATCAACATGGTTTTATTAAAGGCAGATATATAGGGGAAGCATTGAGAACAATTTTAGACACAATAGAATATCTTAAGATAATAGATCAACAAGGGATACTTCTCAGTGTGGATTTTGAAAAAGCTTTTGATTCATTGGAATGGAATTATATGATAGAGGTTTTGAAATTATTTAATTTTGGGTCAAACTTTTTTACACTAACATAAGTTCATGCATAATGAACAATGGATACTCCACAGGTTATTTCTTAGTAGAGAGAGGTGTGCGTCAAGGGGATCCACTCTCCCCATATTTATTTATTATCTGTATTGAAATATTAGCAGAGAAAATACGACAGAATAATCAAATTAAAGGTATCCCTTTAAATAACCAGAATATTCTTAAATGCGTACTTTACGCAGATGACTTAACAGCTCTAATTAAAGATGAAAATTCAGCCATCAAACTCATGAAATTATTATCATCATTCTCCAAAATATCTGGTCTTAAAGTAAATGAAGAAAAGTCAGAAGCAATGCAGATAGGTTCAAAACTAAATTCAAAATTTACTTCAGTTCTGAATTTTAAAGATTGTTTAAAACTGCTTCTTGTTTATATAACAAAAAATAAAATAGATATGGCTGAAAAGAATATTAAACCAAAACTCCTTGAAGTTAAACAAAGTTTGTACATGTGGAGGCTCAGAGATTTGACTTTGAGTGGACGAATTTTATTATCAAAGTCACTTGGCTATTCAAAATTTCAATATATTGCTTCAGTCATCGACATACCAAAAAATTACATAAGAGAAATAGAAAGAGAGTTATTCAAATTTATATGGAAAGGGAAAAGAAAGGGGCGGATAAAACGAAGAACTTTGATGGAAGATTATGACAATGGAGGTCAGAAGATAATAAATGTACAATGTATGATAGACGCACAGAAAGTTATGTGGACAAAACGGTATGTGTACGGTGGGTGTAAACAATGGAAAGAAGTGGTAGATTTGATTTTTAAAAGGTATGGTGGACTGTCATTTCTCCTCCATTGTAATTATTCGGTTACCAGATTACAAAATTTACAAACCTTTTATTTGGATTTATTGAAAGTATGGGAGGTTATACGTCTTAGAACAAGTAGTGAAATAGTATGGAATAATAAAAATATAATGGTAACTGGAAAAACTGTATATAATCAAAATTTTTTGAAAGCAGGTTTGAGGTATATTACAGATTTGGTGGATCAAGATAAGAAAATCATTCCCTTTTCTGAGTGGATAAAAAGAGGTTGTAAAACTAAATGGTATATACTCTGGAGAAGCATTATCTCTCAGACCAAAACTATGATAAACCAGTTTGACACTCACAAAAATATTGAAAATATGGAAAACTTAAGTTATTTTGTTAAATTCTCCAGTAAACAACTTTCAGAAATAAATGCTAAATTTATTTACTCAAACCTGCTGAGGGAAATACCAATAGAAATGAGCGCTGGAGTCAAGACACATAGCAAAATGTATAACTTTACAGATGAACAGTGGAAAAATATATATGAATTGCCAAGAAAAACTCACAAGAGATAAAAAACTTCAAGAATTACAATATAGAATTATTCATAGGGTATTGACCTTAAATGACTGGCTGTATAAATGTAAAATAGTAGAAACTGACCAATGTTCTTTTTGTGAAGGGGAAGAGGAAAATTTGGAACATTTCTTATTCAAGTGTAGAATTAGCAAAACATTTTGGCATGAAGTTGAAACATGTAAAATATTTTCTTTTAATATAAGATGGGCAGAATATATGAACAATGTTATATTGGGAATAACAGAAGAAAACAATTTAAGAAAACTGGAAAACATTGTAGTATTAATAGTGAAAAAATACCTGTATGATTGTAGATAGAGTAATGTTAATCCAACTATTCACAGCTTTATTCACAGATTGAAAAAGTACTATGATATTGAGAGAAAAATTGCAGAAAAACATGGATGTTTGACAGAATTTCAAGAAACCTGGAAATATTGTAACTTTGATTTGATTTAAAACTAATCAACTTTAATGAAGTATATTTATATGCTCATCATAAGTTCATACATATGAACATGAACGTGCTTTAACTTGTGTATGTGTAACACTGTGCTATGTTTGTTATTTGTTCTCTGTATATGTATTTTGTCATAGTTTTGTATATGTTTATTTGTATAATTAAAATAAAAAAAAATAAAAAAAATAAAAAAAAAAACTTCACCACTGGTGAGGCCCAAAATACCATCATCAGCTTCATTACTGGTGAGGCCCATAATACAATCATCAACTACACCATTGGTTAAACCCATAATGCCATCATCAACTACACCACTGGTGAGGCCCTTAATGCCATCATCAACTACACCACTGGTGGTCCCATAAAGCCATCATCAAATACACCACAGGTGAGGCCCATAATCATCAACTACACCACTTGTGAGCCCAGTAATGCCATAATCATCTACACCACTGGTCAGGCCCATAATGCCATCTTAAATACACTACTGGTGAGGCCGATAATACAATCATCTTCTACACCACTTGTGAGGCCGATAATGCAATCATCAACTACACCTCTGGTGAGGCCCATAATGCCATCATCAACTACACCACTGGTGAGGCCCATAATGCCATAATCTAATACACAACAGATGAGGCCAATAATGCCATCATCAACTACACCACTGGTGAGGCCTATAATGCCATCATCACCTAAACCACTGGTGAGGCCCATAATGCCATCATCAACTACACCACTGGTGAGGTCACTAATGCCACCATCAACTTCACCACTTGTGAGGCCCACCATGCAGTCATCAACTACACCACTTGTGAGCCCAGTAATGCAATCATCATCTACACCACTGGTCAGGCCCATAATGCCATCTTAAATACACTACTGGTGAGGCCGATAATACAATCATCAACTACACCACTTGTGAGGCCGATAATGCCATCATCAACTACACCTCTGGTGAGGCCCATAATACCATCATCAACTACACCACTGGTGAGCCATAAAATGCCATCATCAACTTCACCACTGGTGAGGCCCAAAATACCATCATCAGCTTCACCACTTGTGAGGCCCATAATACAATCATCAACTACACCACTGGTTAGACCCATTATGCCATCATCAACTACACCACTGGTGAGGCCCATAAAGCCATCATCAAATACACCACAGGTGAGGCCCATAATGCAATCATCAACTACACCACTTGTGAGCCAGGTAATGCCATCATCATCTACACCACTGGTCAGGCCCATAATGCCATCTTAAATACACTACTGGTGAGGCCGATAATACAATCATCTTCTACACCACTTATGAGGCCGATAATGCCATCATCAACTACACCTCTGGTGAGGCCCATAATGCCATCATCAACTACATCACGGATGAGGCCCATAATGCCATCATCTAATACACAACAGATGAGGCCAATAATGCCATCATCAACTACACCAATGGTGAGGCCTGTAATGCCATCATCACCTACACCACTATATAATGCTATCATCACCTGTTTTCCTTTCTCCAAGTAGTATCTGAGGTAGCGGTTGTTGAGAAGCATGCCCTGTCCTTCATCTTGTTCACCGTCCACCATGCATCCCCGAACAAGGACACTATTCCCGCTCAGGAGCAGCATGAGTACACCGAGGCCTACGCCGTGAGTCAGCAAACAGCTAAAAAATCAACTCATACACATCTGCATACTGATATATCTTTAATCTTAAGAAGAAAACGATGATGCGCGATACGAGAGAATCGGAGACCCCAGCTCGAGGCGCTCATCTGTCATCAGGCCTACAGTATTAATTAGGAGCAAGTATTAATCAGGGGAAAGTCAAAAGACTCAAAGTTACCATGCAGTCAATGCAAAAAAGAATAGTTTTTTTTTTCAAGTACTTGTTAAAAAAATCAGTACGGACGGCTGAATTTGTTTACTTTTATATTATAGGTTATCAGATAAATTTTCCACTGGATTAGGGAAAACACGTGAAAGTAACAGGAGTTTTAGTTATACAGATAATAGCATAAGAAAGGTAAGGAAAATATTATCACTGCTGCACCATCAAGTACAGTGAACTTATCCTGATGGACGTTAAAATGCTAATCTACATTATAGCTTTCAGATTCCCGGACCGCCGTCATATTTCTTTCACAGAGTCCTCGATATGTTTTTAATTAAACGGATCAACGTTAAAACTGTGACACAGACTCAAGGGACTTTAATCAGCCACAATATTTATATGGACCTTAAGTTAAAAGAAATATTTGAGTGTTGACTATTCCTTATATACTGATAAACTTTTTATTTATTCTGATTCTACTGGATTGGGTACAATCACGGACTACTAATATACATTAACATACTGATATATAAACGCATTATAGAACGATTGACACTAAACATGGAATCCGTTCTAAGGAGAGTCAATTACTATTACATAATGTTACGGTTTTGCCCATTACCAGCAACTGTAATTTGTTTAATGTTTTATCAAAATTAAATTCATAGATTACAAATGCTTTCATTGTGCTCATAGTACTGGTCAACAACCACAATATAACATGGATGTTAAAAGATGAGGGTAGGCAGAAGGTTCAAGCCTATATATACTCGTCGATTAATTTCAGGATTCCTTCTTCTCATACATTCATTACTCTTCGGCCTTTTAAAATCAGTTCGGCTTATTCAGACAATAGGATTTTTTTAACTCAGGCGAATTAATTTCAAAAGCGTAGTGAATGCTTCTAATGTACATTCTAATTTATTAGCATTTTTGTCACTTTGGGCATATGTTTGCTAACTTCTTAGATCTTGATCACAATATGCGCTAAATGTATTGAATTCGTATGACAGCACTTCGTACATATTTTTTCATCAGTTATTGGATGATCTCACATACAATATGACGAACATGATGTCAGGGCTGGATTGAAGTGTGGTCTGATTCATTTAAATACAAATGCAAATACTATGTTGCATCCCAGATGCAAATATAAATGTTTTGTCAGTCATTGCATTTGAATGCAAATGCATTAAAATATTTTCATATAGCAATGAAAGTACAAACACTGTATCAACCATTCATTTGAATGTAAATGCATTCAGATATCTTCAAATGCAATTACAACTGCTGTATCAATCATTGCATGCATCTTAATGCAAATGCATAATTTTCAGGCAATTTAATTTGAATGAAAAGAGTTTAAGTATAAATATACGGCATTCCTATTTAATTGAAAACTAAGCACAGATTTATGAATAAAAACATGTCTTAATCATAATTAGATTTATTCTTGCTGTCTAGTTACACGTTGGTACACTTACTGGATTGTATTATGAGGAATTAACAATTATAAATGCAAGTATACAAATGTGAATTATACTTGACACCCATGAGTGATTCAAACATGCAAACGTAGCAAGATTTGTAAAGAATCAAACACAATTTGCACTCAGGTACACGCGTATTAAATTTCTTTCAAATAATTTCTCTCAAAACATAACAGGAAAATGAGTAATTTAGTGGTTAATTAAATATTCAAACAGATTGTTGTTGAACTTGACCTTCACAGAATAATAAACTATCAATACTGCTTAAATTTTTCAAGGAATCTGGATTTGACATTTGACTCATATTTCAAATGCAAATGCATAGCATTTTCCCTCAAACGCAAATGTAAATGCAAATGCACTTCATCAACATTGCATTTAAATGCAAATGCCGGCTTATCAAGATCGCTGCAGTGAAATGCGACTACGAATGTGCTAACTTTCAATTCAAGTACAAATGTATTTAGATCCATCGTTACTTGATATAGAACTAATTATTTTAATATACACTTACCTGTTTGTCAGGTTGTCCGGCCATATGTAAATATTACAAGAGAGCCAGCATCCCCTCCAAATAAGAACAGCTGACGAATTGGTAAAGAAATGAAAAATGTCCTCAGCAGCAACTTTAACCAAGAACCATCTTTCCAGCCTTCCCGACACACATTTCATGGGCCACTGTAGCAGTACACAAAGGCAATATAAACAGTAGCCAATGCCCAGACTCCACCAAGCTGATACCTCGAGGCTCTCAGGGAACAATAAGTTGTCCGCAAGAGACCAAAGTCCACGCCAATAAAACACAATAAGACTAGCCATGAGACAGTGGGTAAACAAATGATCCAATAAATACTTCTCCCGGTCCGACGGCTGAAAATATTAATTATAATAACAATAATAATTGCAATAATAATAATAATAATAATAACAATAATAATAATAATAATTAGAAAAGCGTGCGATATTGGAACGCAAGACCGTTGCGGAAGATTGTGATATGGAACTTCAATTAAACCTGTGTAATTCCTTGGAAATTTTTAATTAAATATTTTGACAAACGACCTGTACATCGTGGTATTGCTGTACTTGACTTTTAACATAACGAACAGCAACCATGCCTGTTCTGTATTTCTTAATGTATCGCCTTCCCTTCAGGAAAATTCAGTAAGAGTGTCCTGAAAATCTGTGAAAGACCTACTTGTTTAATAAAACAACAGAAGTTATAATACTGCCTGGATTAGTCAATAATAGTTGTGCAAAAAAATATAGTTTATACATGGATTTTTTGGTTTTATACAGGAAATAAGGGTTAAATTGACTGCCATAAAAAAGGCATTCTTGATGAAACGTCTATGCTCTGACTACCACACTTCCAACAAGAAGTATTCATCCATGATGTAGGTTTCCTTACATTTCACGTAATCATTATTCCATGAATTTTAACTGAAGTAATTCCATAATTAAAGAAAATTATTAGATCTAAATCCAGATTGATTTAGCTTCATTATTGTTGAAGTTCTAAAATATTTGAAGTAAAAACTAATGTATGTATATACATCAGTACACATGTACAGGGGCGGATCCAAGATTTAGGAAAAGGGGGGGTTGTCCAACCCAGGAAGACAAATGAAAACCCTAAAAAAAGGTCCTCAGGTCTGAAAAGGGGGGGTTGGGGTGGTCCAAAGGCAAAATTTTGTCTGAAGCCCTTAACAAGGCCAACAGGCCTTATGTGAACCTGTGCAGTGAGATTACACCAGGTAAATGCTTCAGTGCTGGACCATTACTTTTCAAGAACAGGCATGTGTAACATGTATATTAACAATGCAAGTACTAAACACTTAGAACAAGAAACAAACAAACATCACTGCTGAAATTCTAGCATGGGTGCACACAACACAAAAACTAGAATACGGGTAGTCAACAAGCGACTACCTGTATCCGCCAAAATCCGAGTTGGACGGGTGAAGTGAGGCATGGATTGAGTGGCATGGGGAAACAGAGTGAGGTGTATTGCATAATAGCCTGGATGTCTGCAGCCGAAATGTGTATGTCGGTTGTGCCACCTACCACAAAATCCAGAAAGCTGTCCAAGATGTATAAACATGCAAAATTTAAGGCAGACAAGTCAAACCGCTACTGAGATTTGAGTGATTTAGCCCACGGCAGACAAATAGACGGACGCTGGGCAAAAATGGTGGCAGGTGGCGCCACCACTTATATATGTATACCACCACTTATATGTGTATACTGCCTTTTCAAGTCGCCTATTTAGGACTCGAAATCAACTATAATAGGCTAAATCTTTCTTAAAAGTGCCAATTAAGTTCCCTAACGTTTCTAACTTCGTTTCACTTTTCTGCCATATTTTCATATTACCCCTGTGTTTTCCTGTCTAGATAAAAGTTTTTTTTTTCTGAACTCCCGAAGGACTGGAAACCTGTTGTAAGAAAGAGAGTTCACAAACAGATGACTTACATTGGTTTTGAATCTTGTGGTACACTGAAAGAAAGCTGGTCCCGTGTCCTGCGAGATGACCACGGGAGGTGCGAAAGCATTGATAGAAGTTCGCAGTAGTGCCATGGTGACCCAACCGCCTGCCATACTCAGAGCAGACGAAAGTATACCAGTCCCCGTGTAGTGGTCCCATAAAAGCCATACGCCTCTCCACAAGTTCACAATTATAAATCCAAAAACATACGTGTAAATATGGTTTACTACAAGCCACAATGACCATCTGATTCCTTGAAAGTATTCCGTTAATCGGTGGCTAATTAAACCAAAAATCAACAAAGCTGGCCCGCCGATGGCTGCCGAACTCCACGCGCTGTACTCCATGTTGTTAGGGAACAAATATATATCCATTAAAACCCACGTTCCCCTCCAGTATGCCACAGTCAATGGCGCAAAAATCAAACCTGATAACAGGGAGTCGAGAAAGGCAAAAAGGATATCCCGGCGACCCATGCCGAATTCTGCTATTTTTCTTATATGTAGATCCTCTCCGAATAGGCCCAAACGAAGGTTTATACTATATTATGTAGTTTTAGGAATCTAGGTCTGGCATGCACCGACTGTACTCTGAATCAACCCCGTGACCTGGGGCGGGCATAGGGTAAACTGGTAATACACATCGTCTTACCTGCCCGAAGCAATTATCCACTTGAGTAAATTCAAATATAACCCGTCAACGCCTGTCTCTCAAGGATGACATTCTGTCCACCCTGGCTATTCTTCAAACCCTGGTTTTTCATCCGTCCATTCGTCCGTCCGTCCCCTGGCTGCCTATCTTCATACATGCATGTGCGTGTGCTGTTTTTCCTGTGCTACCTCCGTGGGCACGCACAGTATCACAGCACACACGTCCCACGTGCCCCTAAAAGCTAAAACATCTCGTAATTATCAGGTGCAAAGCGTATCCTTGGAGAACTGTCCAGTTCAGCCTAGTCTGTCCAATCTTATTCGCGTTTTTTTTAGATAGCACTAGATAGCACTGCCAAGTTTTACGGACCGTATATCGCACAAGCGAGTGTGCACCTTGTTATCTCTGTACAGGGACGTACACGAGCCGTCAGATCCCACAATCAGTGTATTTCGGCAAAATGTCTTGACACCATGAATTTAATTAAATACTTAAGCACTCATAGAATATTACTTCAAACATAATATATTTTCCCATTAAATTATCGTCAACACCTATCAGACTAGTCAATAGTATTTTAAAACGCACTTCACGAAATCTAGGCTCATGCAGCCCCGGCTCAGACACTAAGTATAGGGCAGTACCGTGGTTCAAGTACCGTGACGAAATCATGTGACCAACCCACGTATAATCAGATGTTGTGATGGTTGTATAAATTAGTCCTCTTTAATGATCACATCAAACAAGATCGTCGCATCCATTATATGTATTAATAAAGAGATACAAGTCAATATTCGAAATTTTGCATTGAGTGGTGAGTAAGCAGTTATTTAAGGACAAGATTAGCAGAGAATCTCCCCGTTAGTCAATAACAAAGTGTTGTGTTCACAATCGGGGTCCCCACGCCTTGACCCGTCAACTCAGTACGTGCACATGTTCTGCATATTAACATACTTCTAATGTATGGACCCACTAAGCGCTCACTACGTTTCTTTCTTATCCTCGATGACAGACCCACTTAAGGCCCGATACCTACTTTTGGTTTTGAGGCCAATAGGCTGATGCAAGAATATATGATCATCTATAGTTTCCTTTCTATCTGTTTGGCCGACTGTCTATCCTTCTGTTTCCCGTTCTAATTAAAATGAAATGAAACCATAGGTGAGAAAGTAGTATATTTTTTCCACAATGTTTAAACAATTGCACACATGCACAAAACTACGTATAAACAAGCTGCTGATTAGTAATAAGTGTAACAAATATTCTAAAAATATATATATATGACAACCTAATTTGAGTGCGCAGCTCAAGGGAGAAGCCATGTCACTCTGCCTCGAGTGTCCAGAAGAACCCTGCCATTTGTATAATATATATGTTTAGTCTTGTCGCTATTTTATATTTTATTTTATAGTCCCTCATTGATTCTCGTTGATATTGTGTTATAATATTTAAATATAATTTTTTTTTACCAAATTCCGATGAGCATCCAATTGGTGTAAAAGAATTTTATGTCTGCATGGGCATGCGTAATATCACCATACACAATATGGCAATAATTATGATTTTTAGCCAAGCTGACTGAGCAGTCACCTGAGCTATAGCGATTACTCTTTGTCCGTCGTCCGTCTGTCTGCCCGCCCGTCTGTTTGTCTGTCCGACCGTTAACAGGGCACCAATCTTTACCACTGGACCTATAATCTACAAACTTTACACCCAGGGAGGTCCATAAAAATCTTCTTGTAAACCTGAAATTTCATTTCTGTTACCCATATCCTCCGAGCTGAGGGGCTCGTAAGCTCTTGTTCTCTCTATTTTTGAGACCTTCAAATGAAGCAGTTTGACAATCACTTGAGCACAAACTGTAACCTTTAGACCTAGGATCTTCTAACTGTACATCAAGGGAGGTCTTAGGCGAATCAAGGTCATAGTAACTTATATTCTGCAAGATATGTATAAGAACATGATTTCAGCACTCTATGAGACAGATTTGCTTGATTGGTTATAGCTGGACTTAATACTTCTGATCTTATTTAGAGCCAGGGCGGTTCCTGTAAAAATATCTTAGAATCCTGAAACTTTGTCACTACGACTAATGTCACTAATGTCCTATGTTCTGCAATTTGTGTGAAAGAACATGACCTGAACACTTCATTAGTCACAAATGTAGTAGATGGATGTAGAATAAGGTCACTGTAACCTATATCTAAGGTCTATTGGCAATATGCATGATTTTGAGCACTCAGGTAGTCATGTTACCATGGTAATCATACATATACATACATGAATTGTGTTTCAATTCAATCCAATTTTTGGAGGGGTCCAACTAGGAGGACTTGTGACAAAATCTAAAAAAAAGGTCCAAAAATCCCCCGTGGACCCTACCCCTGGATCCGCTTCCATTTACACACACACAGAACCATAACATATAACACAGGTGCAATGGAGAAGAAATGTCCGTGTGCCCGGATGGCTTTACACGAACACTTTAATATTCTGCGAAAACGTACTAATTTCGTAAGATGATACATAAATTATTGCCAATGTTTATGTACTTTTAGTTCCTTCAACGGGATAGGTTTTACAAAATATTCATTCATTCAATGAAAATTTAATTTATTTTGTGTTGCTCATACTAATTCAACTAAAACTGTCACATTTTCTTTTCGTTTCTACATGATACAAAAATGACTATATTTTCTCCACCGGTAAACTGAAAATCCCCCAATAGCTCCATATGTTTGGTCCAAGAGTCTATAGAACATTGGTCTGGTATTCTTGCAATCTTTGCAGAGCTCAGCCTGGGTTGGGGTTGACTGGAAATCACGAATTGTGCCCGCTTGTCCGGAGCGCTGTCTAGACAACAGAAGACGGTAAAACGTTTAACATACGACTTGAACGTTTTAACATTTATTTTACCAAGAGAATTACTTTTAAAATATGGTGATATTTTGCATGTTACAATTAAAGATGGGCATTTTCACCATGGGCATCAACATGATATACTGTCCAGTTAATGTGCTAATTTTGAAGAAATATAATATAAAGCCGGGCTAAATCATTTAAGAGAATAGACTGGCCAATATGGCGAACAGGCAACACGCACATTAAGGGGCTCTCACGTTCCCGGGGAATAGATGACATGGAGTAATTAACAGCAGGGAATGGAACAGTCACCAAAGTAGAATGAAGTCCGCAAAACCAGTTCTTGAAATTGACGATCAACTTTGTAACGCGATTTTCACAAAAATTCACGAAATCTACGGAACAAAAGAACTGAAAGGTAAAATTGTTTTGATACAATGGCGAGCAACCTCGGGGAGGAAATTAGAAAGTCCCTGGACTCTGTCTACTCAAGCGAGTCAATCCATGAGGAGACACTCGCGCCAGCAATACAGCTTGGTGGGGCTATGAGTGAAGACACTCGTAAACAAGACGCAAAACGTCACAGACAGGAATCTACAGAATCCGAGAGTACAAGTCGTTCAGCAGCTAGTACACAGATGATGCAGCTGACTAAGGTAATTCAAACTGTGTTATTATCACCTTCAGTCATTACCGCTTTTGCAGAAGCTATTCTGCCAACGATTACTGAAAAGCTGGATGAACTTATCAATGTAAAAATAAATAGTGTTCAGAAAACCACTACTGAATCGCTGGAAAACCTATCAAAAAAGACTTTTGAACTGGAAAATAAACTGAAACGGAGCAGAGAAATAATTAAAAAGCTCGAAACTAACCTGGACACACTTGAACACAATATGAAAGACGACTCAATCTCCGCATTTACGGTATAGAAGAAACCGAGGGAGAAAGGATTGACCATATTGTTATGACCCTTGTGCACAACAAATTAGGGAGCGAGTATAGAATCCGGTCTACATGGACGAGGTTATGAGTGTATATGGGCAGACGTAATGATGTTTAGAATTCATGTAATGGAACAGTAAAGGCATGTCGAAGTCATATCATCAGGCATGTCATGGCTTTTGTTGATTACTTCTACAATATGAGACTGTCCAGTCAGTTTAGACCCATCTTGGAAATGTAGGCCGGATTCTATACTCTGGCACAAATGAGGTCTGAAAGATATGACCCGGCACGAAATACAAAGATGTCACAGAGTGGGGCCTACAGGCAGCGGTCAGAGACCTATCATCATTAGAATGACCAGTTATAGAGGGAGAGCCGCCATATACAGTGCACGGACAAAGCTGAAGGGAACCCGCATTTACATCAACGAAGACCTGACCGAGGAAGGGGCGAAACTGGCGTTCTTGGCAAGACAGGCAAAGAAGTCAAAGGAGTCAGCCGTATAGGACTGCTGGACGACAGATGGCAGAGTTCTTGTGAGCTTGATTGATGAAAAAATTCGAGAGATTAGAAGTGAGAAGGACTTGAAAGGCCTGTTAAATATGTATGTACTTATGCATCGGAAATATTGAAAAAAAGTAAAATATTGTAAAATGTCATTAAAATATATACTTTATAAAAGAAAAAATTTGATCGGTTTGAATTGTAAAAACAAGGAATAATAAAATAAAAGCAATTTGTTTAGACGTCGTATGAAGCATCAAATGACCATATATGTACTTATGAATAGTGAAACATGAACTTACTGAAACATGAACTTACGTTAAATTGAAAAAATGGAAACATTTATAGAAAATGTGTGTATATGATCTAAAATACACACAGGAGCCTTGAATATGTAAAGTGGTATCACAAGAGTAAGAAAGAAATAGGAAACGTATAAAAAGGTTATATTGTAAAATTAAATAGATGTATACAAAATGTGTGTATAGGATAACATATACTAGAGCAATGAATTTTTGTAAACTGAAATTACAAGTGTAAGAAAGATATAGAAAACGTAAATTGATAAGATGTATAGAAATTGTGTGTATAAGATCTAAAATATATACACGAGCCTCAAAATATGTAAAGTGATATCACAAGAGTATAAAAAGAAATAAAAAACGGGTGAAAAGGTTGTATTGAAAATTAGAAAGATTTAAAGGAAATGTGTGTATCAGATCTAAAATACTAAAACGAACATTAAAGTATGTTAATTGATATCACAAGAGTATAAAAAAAGGATATAAAAAACGGGTAAAAAGGTTGTACTGAAAATTGGAAAGATATAGAGGAAATGTGTGTATAAGATCTAAAATACATACTAGCCTTGAATATGTAGAGTGATATCACATGTCTAAGAAAGAAATAAGAAAATGTGTAAAAAATGATATATTGTAAAATTGGAAAGATATAATAGAATATGTGTGTATAAGATCTAAAATACATACTAGAGCACTGAAAATATGTAAAGTGACTTCACAAGTGAAAAGAAAATTAGAAATGCGCAATTGGTAATATTGTAAAAATTTGAAAGATGTATAGAAAATATGTATAAGATAAAATACGTACGAGAGCCATGAAGATATGTAAATTGATACTACAAGTGTAAGAAAGAAATAGAAAATGTATAGAAAATGTGTGTATCAGATCAAAAATACATACTAGAGCATTGAAAATATGTGAAGGGACTTCACAAGTGAAAGAAAGAAATAAGAAAAGTGTAGAAAAGGATATATTGTAAAATTGGAAAGATTTATAGAAAATGTTATGTATAAGATCTAAAATAGATAAAAGAGCCTTGCAAATAATTCTGTAAAGTGACATCACAAAAGAAAAAATACAGATCGTGTAAAATGGTTATATCGCAAGTATTTGAAAGATGTATAGGAAATGTGTGTATGCATAAATATCACTCCTCAGATTTATTTTATTTGATTCGAATATAAGAAATATTTTTAATGATATAGTAAAGATTGAATCACAAAAAACAGTGATTATGTGTAAAGTATATCACAGCAAGATGGCATCAGGAAAAGAACTAAAATACTCAGAATATTGTGTAGACCACACAAGTAAAATTTATTACGATATTGTAAACAAACACAGGAATCTCCTAGAAAACTGGTGTAATTCAAATACATCATATTATTAGGACAGTCGAAGAAATGATAAATTACCATACAGAAGGTTACTGTTAGGATGTAAAGATGTTCTTAATTTATTACCGGAATTCTAACCTGCAAAACTATTGTTTAAGAAACTAAACATTGTTACAAAATATATACACTTTTGAAGGATAGAAAACGTGTAAACCCCCTAATGAAAGCCTACATGCACAAAATGATGCACCAGTCTTGTATACAGCACAAGGCACATTTTTCACAATTCAATTTTGTTAAAGTTTTGTTAAATTTACTTCTTTACATGTACATGTACATGACCCATGTGAACGTGCGAAGCTTAGTTCCAAATTGGAGCTTGTATTTGCAGATCTAGGACATAATTGCAAATTCGGTCTTTTCACATAAATTTTTTATAGGGACATTTTACAGACCACCAAACGCAAATGCTGAGTACTGGTCTCGTTTAAAAGAATCATTTGAGTTAGCTAAACAAACAGGCATCCAAAGATTAATTATTATGGGGGATTTAAACGATGATTTATTAAATTCAATTTAGCTTTCAAGCGAATATATATTAAATTCAGCCTGGTTTATTTAATGAATGAACCAACTCGTGTCACCGAGCAGTCTTCTACATGCATAGATATAATTGGTACGACCTGTTTAGATTTAGTATGGTTAACTAATACCCTTTTGCAGCGACCACCAGCCAGTCTTTGTTAAGCTAAAGATGAAATTTTGAAAATTAACGAACCATAAGAATTAATATGGTGTTACGATCAAACAGATCGTATTTCTATCGGTACAGAACTTTCAAAATTAGAGGAAATGAATAAAGGCTTAATGAAAGAAAATATAAATCTTGCTGTAAAATTGTGGACTGAGACTTTTAAAAAAGCAATAAAGATGTCGGTGCCCAGTACAGGTACGATCTATGGATCCACCCTGGTTCAATGCCAATTTAAGAAGATTGATTAGGAAACGAAATCGAATACATAATCGTGCAAAAAAGAAAAATAACCCAGAGAACTGGACAAAGTTTAGACAGTTCAGAAATCTTGTAATTGATGAAATAAGGGCAGCAAAGTCTAAATTTGTCAATGAAAAAAAAAATAAATAAAACTAGACGACCATAGGTCGAACGCTTGCCGGAAATCGGAAGTGAAACACAGACGGACAGACAGAACATATTGTCGGTTTTCTATTAATAGAATGACTCTCAGGGACATTGCTGAGAATATGTGGCCCGTAGAATGACAAATGAACAGGCAAGCAGACAAAGCTGACAACAAAAGACGAACAGACAGACATACTGACTTTGTGAGACAAGATTGACACCAGATGACATAACCTGGTGATTGAGAAGATTCAAAGGAAGAAAATGAGTTATAATTTATGTAATTTAGATTTATAGTTTTGGAGGTATGGCGAATTAATGATATACTTGGGAGGCTCGACTGTAGCGCCTTCTAGCAGACATATTTCGATGACGACAAATGCGTTTCGTATTATTAGTGTATGACATCAGATGTCTCAGTTTCAAAAGGATTCCGTCAAAGCTGTGGCCTGTCGAATGCATTATGTAAGGCGTAAGAACCAGCAAGCAGGCACTTTGAGGATAACGGACAAACAGATGGACACACTGACAAAGTGACAGAAGATTGAAACCATATGCCTTAATCAGGTTATGGAGAAGACTCAAAGGAAGAAAATAAGCTATAGCTTATGTAACTGAGGCTTTTGGTGTAGAGATATGGCCAATACAATGGTATGTGTGGGAGGGTCGTGTGCAGCGCCCACTAGTAGCCATATCAGGAAAATGAAAAATTTATTTCTAGAAATTAGTGTGAGACATAAGATGTAATAGTTTCAAAAGGATTCCGTCAAAACTGTGGCCTACAGAATGCTATATGTGAGACGCAAGAGCCAACAAGCAGGCGAATTTGAGGACAACTGACAAATAGACGAAAACACTGACAAAGTGACTCAAAATTGAGTCCAGATGACTTCTCCAGGTTATGGAGAAGACTCAAAGGAAGAAAAAAGCTACAGTTTATGTAACTGAGGTTTATAGTTTTGGAGATATTGCCAAAGCATGATATGTTGGGAGAGGTTCGAGTTCAGCGCTCCCTAGCGGCCATATCCGGAAAATGAAAAATTGGTTTCGAGATATTAGTGTAAGACTTAAGATGTAACAGTTTCAAAAGGATTCTTTCAAAACTGTGGCCTGTAGAATGCTATATGTTAGACGCAAGAGCAAGCAGGCGAATTTGAGGACAATGCTATATGTTAGACGCAAGAGCAAGCAGGCGAATTTGAGGACAACTGACAAACAGACAGACACGCTGACAAAGTGTCACAAAATTGTGACCAGATGACTACACTAGGTTATGGAGAAGACTCAGAGGAAGAAAATAAGCTATAGTTTATGTAATTGAGGCTTATAATTTTGGAGATATTGCCAAAACATGATATGTTGGGAGAGGTTCGAGTTCAGCGCCCCCTAGCGGCCATATCCGGAAAATGAAAAATTGGTTTCGAGATATTAGTGTAAGACTTAAGAAGTAACAGTTTCAAAAGGATTCTTTCAAAACTGTGGCCTGTAGAATGCTATATGTTAGACGCAAGAGCAAGCAGGCGAATTTGAGGACAACTGACAAACAGACAGACACAATGACAAAGTGACACAACACTGAGACCAGATGACATTATCAGTTTATGGAGAAGACTCAGAGGGAAAAAATAAGCTATAGTTTATGTAATTGAGGCTTTGGGTTTTAGAGATATGGCCAATGTAATGATATCTGTGTGAGGGTCGTGTGCAGCGCCCCCTAGCAGCCATATTAAAAAAATGAAAAAACAATTTCGAGATACTAGTCTAGGACTTATGATATGTCAGTTTCAAAAAGATTCCTGCAATAATGTGGCCTTTGGCGCAAGATGAATGAAATCTCGAAATATCTCTATTCACGAGATATTTTACGAGATACTGCAAGACTTGTAATAAAATCTTGTAGTACTAGTTGAATGCTACCTGATGCAAAAACCTAGATCACTCTAGCTTTAAAACTGACAAAGTTAGAAAAATAAGATCCCTTTTTTTCGAATATCATGACTTTTCCCCAGAAATTTGTAACCATGGTTACGGCAAATTTGAGTCAGCTACACACCAGATGACAGGCCTTGGAATGACGATTAAAATGAGCTATTGTTGAAGTAGATACGACTAATAGTCACAAAGATATGAAGAAAAAAACGTTTTGAGAAGTTTTGACGACCTTGACCTTGACCTTTGACCTATTTTAACCAAAAACAATAGGGCACCTAGAAATTATGTTTTCGAACATCACTGTAAGTTTCAAGGTTATTGTGGCAAAATTGTGGCCAGGAGAGTGGTGACAAACAAACAAACAGACAAACAGACAAACAGACATACGCGACTGACCAATATGCTTGCCGAAATCTTTGATTCCGGCAAGCAACAAACAGACAAACAGACATACGCAACTGAGCAATATGCTTGCCGAAATCGAAGATTTCCGGCAAGCAATAAAGTTGTGACTGTGCCTCCAACATGTATGATAATAGACAGGGCCTGGAAAGGCCGTCACGCACCGCTGCACACGCCGGCCGCCTACCGTAGGGACCCTGCCGGCACTTGCGGCGACGGCACGTGACTTCGTGGTTTGGTGAAACACGGCGCGAGATTTGACGAGACTTACAATGCGACCCCTGAATGTGACTGCGAGTGTCCGACGCTATCCGGCGCTGCAGACCATGTGTCTGTGGCGTAAAAATGACAGAATTTTAGGCATTTCTTTGAATGGTCACGTGTTCTCGTTTCACGAGAAACGGTGCGAGATATGACGAGACTTGCGATTGAATGACTAAGAACTAGACGGATGCTGTCTAACGCCGAAAACCAGACCTTTCTATGGCAAATATCAACAGAGATAGAAGCAGGTAAACTTCGTATGTTCAAGTTGTCACGTTTTACCCCAAAATTTGGTAACCATGGTAACGGCAGTACAAAGCTACATGTGCGGAGGAATAAGCCAATGTTCCTAGTTTCAGATACCACAAAAAAAATGGTGTCACGTTTATTATTTTTTGAGATATTGCAGAAAAATGATATGTTACAGTGTTTCAGGTACCACGCCCCCTGGTGGCTATTTCCAAAAAAATGAAAAACTGATTTCGAGATATTTATAAATAACACAAAATATATCAATTTCAAAGCCATTGTTAAAAAAATGCAACCTGTAGGTCATATTTAATGAAATCTCGAAGACTCTCGTTTGACGAGAAACGGTGCGAGATTTTGCAAGATTTTTGATTGGACCACCGAGAACTCACCAAGGGCTACAAGATGCAAAAAAAATGACCTCTCCAGCATAAAAACTGACAGAGTTAGAAGCTGAAAACTGCATATTTTCAAAATTCAAAAGTTTTACCCCAAAAATAGAGAAATCTGGCAATAGCGCACTTTGGCACCTATGCGCAAAAATAAGCCCATGGTACCCAGTTGAAGGTGCTGTGATGGAAATGGCCCAATGTTTAATAGTTCTGGAGGTATAGCACGAAAACAAATTTTCATGTTTTTTCATCTGCAACGCCCCCCGGCGGCCATTTCCAAAATCTGAAAAAACAATTTCGAGATATTCTTGTGTTACATAAAATATCTCAGAATCAGTACGATTGCTGCAAATTTGAAAAATATCACGAAATTCCATGATTTCTCCCCAAAATTGCGTAACCATGGTAACAGCAAATTTAAGTTAGCTACATGTCAAAAGAAAGGCCAGGTGATGACGAAAAAAATGAGCTATTGCAGAAGTGGATAAGCCTATTTATGGCGAAGTTATAGTGCAAAAACCGTTAACCATACCTGTCGTGACCTTGACCTTTGACCTTTGACCTATTATAACCAAAAACAATAGGGCACCTAGAAATTATGTTTTTCATCATCCCTGCAAGTTTCAAGGTGATTGTGGCAAAATTGTGGCCAGGAGAGTGCAGACAAACAAACAAACAAACAGACAAACAGACATACGCAACTGAGCAATATGCTTGCCGAAATCGAAGATTTCCGGCAAGCAATTAACGGCCTAGAAAAGATACCGCAGAAACTGTGGTGGAAATTGGCAAGTGACCACTTTAAAGGAATGGATAACTCTCAGACATATCCGGCTATCAAATCTGCCTGGGGGCTAGTTGTAAACGATACAGATAAGGCAACAGTCTGTAATAACTATACTTTGTTAGAGAATCCATTTTAAACACTACGAGGGCTGCGCTTCCGAACACATCACAGGCAAACGGACCTACATTAAATAAAATAGTTTTAAAAGAAACCGACGTAAAAGATCAAATATATATTTTAGATCCTGTTACAGGAGTTCTTTTTATTATGTGACACGGGCGTAACTCCTGTTGTGGCACTCGTGTCTGGCCGCGTATTACATTCTATGTTTAATCCGTACTGGTTGAACTCTTGTTGTCATGCTGGCTTGGGGCGAGATCACGTGTACACCATGGTGCGTAGAGGCACGGCGATGTCTTTCTAGAGAATTCCTGAAACGCGTGTTTTACTGTGTTGTTATCCTTAAGACTGTTCGAGAAGTGGAAAATTCTCGGCTTGGGGTGTGAAAGTATATAAGAGGGCTGTGTTTTAGAATCGGGCAGAGAGCAGAGAAGATTCCAGCGGACACAGAAGCGTGTGTCAGATTCTATGACCTTATCCGACTAATGCGGCAATTATAGATTTTCAAAGACTTTCTTCTGGATTTTATGCATTTGGACTTCAGTTTACTTTCTGGATTGTTGCAAGAGCTTTACACTGGACTGTCATCCTCCGAGAGTTTACATTTAAAGGACTTATCGTTGTGATGGTGTTTGTATCCAGGTACTGTGCACATTATTTTCTGTGTGATTGTATTGACTTGTTGCTATACCGCTGTTTTACTGTATAATTGTATTGATTCAGTGTATTGTAATGTTAGGGTCGTTTTAAGAATAAATTATAGTTTTTTGTTAACAAAAAAACTACTGACTTCTTTATTCATTCCCTAGACACTTCACGCTGCCTAGTGTCACAGAATCTGATTTTTTTTATCTCCGTTATAGAATTTGTGTTCATCACGCATACGTGATCTGTTTATATTAGGTTCCGTAACAATCTTTATAAGGCCAGTGGCCCAGATGAAATCAGTCACAAAATGTTGAAACTAAGTGAATCCTTTATAACAAGGTCTCTCTGTCAAATATTTAACTCCACTCTCGAAAGTGAAAGTTTTCCAGAGAAATGGAAAGAAGCGAATGTTATACCAGTTTATAAAAAAGGTTGCAAACAAACTGTGTCAAATTATCGTCCGATTTCGTTGCTCAGTTGTGTGGGAAAATTATTTGAACGATGTGTGTTTAAACACGTCTTTAACGTGGCCACAAACAAACTCATTGTATTAGTACAGTCAGCCTATAAACCAAATGATTCTTGTGTAAACCAGTTATTTGAATTGTACAATATAGTTACAGATACTTTAGACCAGGGAAAACCGTAAATTTTGTTGCTCTATACGCATCCTAGGCTTTTGACGGGGTGTGGCATGAGGGGTTGTTATATAAATTAGAATGTAAAGGTATAAATTGGAAACTGCTTCGATGGTTCAAGGGGCTACTTAACCAGCAGGAAGCAGCGAGTAGTGCTGAAAGGCAGTTCGTCAAGTTTCAAATATATTCCAGCAGGTGTTCCCTAAGGATCTATATTGGGACTGCTTCTTTTTTTAGTATATATTAATGACTTGGCCACACAGTTTGAAACAAACATCAGGTTATTTGCTGATGATGCATCGCTCTTCAATGCAGGAAACGATAAAGAACATATGTCTCGATGTCTAAATGTCGATCTTGAAAGAATACAAAGTTGGGCGAATATGTGGTATGTAACTTTTAATGCACAAAAAAAAACATAAAAAATTAACATTCGCCCTAAAAAAAGTGACCCATGAAGCTATTCATATTGGTGACCATGAAGTGCAAGAAGTTGAGATGCACAAACATCTAGGCTTGATTTTAAATGGTAAATGTAGTTGGAGAGATCACATAGATTATATATGTGATAAGGCAAATGAAAGGCTAGATGTATAAAGCTATATGTATAAATTTGACGGGAGAGCCTTAGAGAAACTGTATTTAACTTTTATCAGACGAGTTCTTGAATATGCAGATGTGGTTTGGGATGGTTGCACTATGGCAGAGACCGTTAAATTAGAATCAGTGCAGTTAAGTGCAGCGCGCATAGTAACTGGAGCACGCAGAGGTACAAGCCACGGCTAATTGTACAAAGAAACTGGGTGGCAACAACTATCTACTCGGAGAAAGAGACATAAACTTATGCTATTCTATAAGATGTTTAATGGTATAGCTCTATTGTAGCTTTGTGAATTAGTACCAAGACAGGTAGGACAAACTAGCAGTACCAATTTAAGAAATGCTAAAAATCTCGTATCTTCTATGTGCACCGATATCACCTTACAGAAGTAAAGCAACGGTCTTTCCTGTGCTCCACTTGTGAAGAATGGAACACCCTCCGTGAAATCGTCAGGAATTCAGAAATTTTGTCAATTTTTAAAAAGCACCTGTGTAAAAATGATGAAGTACCACTACCATACTATTATACTTTTACAGGAAACCGCAGCATTCAGATTGTACAGATGCGTATAGGATATAGTGCTTTGAAATGGCATTTATTTTTTAACAATTGTGTAGAAGTTGCTATTTGTGCGTGTGGTTCCTCTGAGGAGACGCCAGATCACCATTTTTTCTCATGTCCTATGTATACCAACAAACGAATGGAATTACTACGAGGCATGCCGTGTGAGATGAAAAAAATTGAAATTTTCCTGTATGGTGACAAAAACAAACCAAAAATAGATAACTATATCAACTATTTGAGAAAATTTATTGATATATTGAAGAGAGTGGTCGTTTTTAGGAGAACTATTATATAAATATAAGTGTATGGAGCCTGATCATGATTTGATTGCAAGGCAAATTGTAAACATAGCCCATAAGCTTATTGCGGTACATTTTGTTCTTTTGTATTCCACACAAATTGTAATTTATATATATATATATATATATATATATATATATATAGCACCGATTTTAATTTTATTTAATTATCAATGAATACTGAGAACACAAGAACCTTAGAAAAATTAATAGTAGGGATTTCTTTGTCACTGTATTGTATTTGATTGCATTGTACCATTATCTTTTGAAACATATGTTAATGGATATCTTGTATTTTAGGAGAGGAATTAATATGGGGCTATGCCATGTTTTCCGATCCTTATTGATGATTCAATAAACTGCTGTTTACACCAAGATAGCAGTTAAGGTCTTAAGGAAAGAAATTCCACATATTTTATTTGTGACAGGTGCCTAACAATTTCCTCTTTACACTGCATCAGGGTTGACAGGTTTTTGCCATTGCCATGTCTGCCGTGGTTACCTCCTGGCAACTGCCGTGCGGCAGAAATACCTCGTTTCTGTCATAAGGGCAGAAATACCCTGAAAACTGCAATTAATTATGATACAGCAAATACAGCAGTAACAGAGCAGTAATGAAAATGACCAAGGTGTATAAACTTGTGACAAAATATATTCATAATTACTCGGGGTCGGGTACTCCCAGATGAAGGCCTGAGAAACCTTAACTATAGGAAAAAAAGGGGGGGGGGGGGTCTTGACTGACCACTCAGTCAATAATAAGCTTTACTTAAGCTAAGTTCCTGCGCAAAACATCATAGGATCCGTTAGCATCATCGAGGTCAGCATTATGTCATGTATGAAAGAGCACATGATCTTTCCACATCACTCGTCAATAGTTTTTTTTTATTGCATGTATATTGTATGCATTAAGTGTTAATTTTTGTCACATATTCTTGTTATTTCTTAATTTCCAATTTTTGTAAAAGGATCTAGTGAAGTGTAATGAGCTGCTATCGCATCAGTTCTCTTTATCTGTATGGTTTTTTTTTTGTTTTGTTTTTTTCTCATTTTTATTTGTATTATGTATTTTGTATTAATGTGTATTGTCGTTTGTACAATTTGTATTAGGCTCTTCGAAGTGTATTATGGTATCATTGCATTATTTTTGTTTATCTTATTTTTTCAATTCTTATTTATTGTAAGGTTATGCATTGTATTAATTGCTTTTATGTATTTTGAATGCTATGTATTTTTTTTCTGTGTACTGCTTGCATTAGGGGCATTTGGAGTGTATTATGCTATCATTGAATCATTCTTTTTATTGTTATTATTATTATTATGAGTATTATTATTGTTATTTATTTTAATAATACACTATATTTCATTGAATATCTACGTTTCCGCATAATCTAATGCATGCAAGATTTTTGTATTTCTTATTTATTTATTCATTTATTTTTTGTATTTATTATATTGTTGATGTAATGTTTGCATATATATATAAACAAGTGCAGTTGTACTTCTCATTGGTTCTGTGGGCCGGAGGCCTTTAAACCAGAATGAAATATTCATTCATTCATTCATTCATTCATTCATTCACTCGTCAATAGTTTTACCCACTGGACTCAGGCGTGCCCAGCCTATCCCCTAAGATGTCCAGCCTTGGGAGAAGCTACTGAAGCTCGGCTTTGTTACATCATTTCAGGTACCAGTGGCACACGACTATATTAAACAAGTTAATGCACATGCAGACCTACAGGGCTGTGACATAAGCCTAAGAACCTATGTGCTACACATACACATGGTCTCCTGCTCAGGAACCTTCGGGACAGTACAGGCTCTTAAGAGTTGGCACTGCATAGGCCTAATCCCAGTCAACTGGAAATCATGCATCACTTACACCTGAAAATATCTGAGAGAGAAGAAGAGTCCTGTAACCACACCATCCGAGTCACTACAGTTGATATTAATCTCTTTGTACAGATTTGGACAATAAATTTTAGCAAATTATGTTTTATGCAAAATGCTGTTTTCAGCTAGCAATTACACAAATTTATAATCCTGTTGCTAAAACCTCCCCTCTCTCTGCCTTTAACTTGCAAACCATGCTCGTAACAGAAAGTAAAGGGGCACATTGGGCATTATTATCATTGACTAAATTGAACTAGAATACGGGTAGTCGACAAGCGACTACGTGTATCCGCCAAAATCAGAGTAGGACGGGTGAAGTAAGGCATGGATTGAGTGGCAAGGGGAAATAGAGTAACGTGTTACATATAAGAATGGATCTCTGCCACATAAACATGATTGTAGGTGGCGCCGCCTGTTATTTGAACGAGAAACTATCCAAGATGTATACACATGCAAAATTTCAGGTGGAAAAATCAAACCACTGCAGAGATGTGAGTGATTTTATCCCACAGCAGACAAACAGATGGACGCTGTGCAAAAATTGCTGCAGGTGGCGCCACCATTTTTGTGTATGTTATAGAGCTATCCAAGGGCTACATTTGTGTAATTTTTTTTCCTGATTGGTCAAACGAGTCCGGAGATATAAACATTAATGTTTGCAGCGTGAACATGAATGAAGCTGGTGCCACCTGTCATAAAATCAAGAAAGCTATCCAGGATGTATACGCATGCCGAATTACAGGTAATTTGGTCAAACCACTGCAGAGTTATGAGTGGTTTTAACCCAAGGCAGACAGACAGATGGACGCTGTGCAAAAAATGCTGCAGGTGGCGCCACCATTTTTGTGTATGTTATAAAGCTATCCTAGGGCTACATTTTTGTAAATTTTTTTTCCTGATTGGTCGAACGAGTCCGGAGATATAAGCAGGGATGTCTACAGCGTGAATGTGAATGTAGGTGGCGCCACCTGTCATAAAATCAAGAAAGCTATGCGGGATGTATACGCATGCCGAATTTCAGGTAATTTGGTCAAACCACTGCAGAGATATGAGTGATTTTAACCCAAGGCAGACAAACTGATGGAAGCTGTGCAAAAATGGCTGCAGTTGGCGCCACCATTTTCGTATATGTTATACAGCTATCCAAGGGCTACATTTGTGTAAAAAAAATTTCCTGTTTAGTCAAACGGTTCCTGAGATATGAGCTTGGATGTCTGCAGCGTTAACGTGAATGTAGGTGGCGCCACCTGTCATAAAATCAAGAAAGCTATCTAGGATGTATATGCATGCCGAATTTTAGGTGAATTAGTCAAACCACTGCAGAGATATTAGTGATTTTAACCCAAGGCAGATGAACAGATGGGCACTTACAAAAATTGTTGCAGGTGGCGCCACCTTTTTGTGTTTGTTATAAAGCTATCCAAGGGCTACATTTGTGTAAAAAAATTTTCCTGATCGGTCAAACGGTTCCCGAGATATGTGGACTTATGTGTGGAAACAGACGCACAAACGGACGCTTGGCAGAGAGGAAAGGTCAGAGGTCAAGGCCACTTGGTTAGGCGCCAGTTCACCTTTGACCCGATAATTTGTGTAAGTTTCGGAAAAATCAGTCCAGTAGTCCCAGAGAAGTTCTCCGGAAACGAACGCGGCGGCGGCGGCGGCGTCGGAACCCGGTCAAAAACAAAGTATCCGCAAAACTTCGTTTTGGCGGATACAATTAAATGTCAATCATTCCTCTCTATATATAAATGCTTGTATTTAGGACAGCTTTCGATTCATTACGATTACTATCTCTTGTTAAAATACAATATATTTTGATTATTTAAGGTGCTAATTCTTCCCGACAGAAACACATTTCTGCCTGGCAGAATGGTTTTCTGCCTTATTTTTCCCACTGGCAGGGAAGAAATATACCTTTCTACCCCGCAGAAAACTAACCCTTATTGGCCAAGTGTAGAATTTTTTTGTAAATTTAGGTTGTAATCGTGCAATCTGGGGTCGATTAAATCTAATACTTATAAAAGGAATTCGGTTCACGTTTGTTCGCAGTGTTCTCTATAACCACGCTGTGTACAATATTGTGCCATACATCATTTTTAAGGTTATTATCCCCGCAGTGACATAGGCGATATGAAAATAAATAATTTTTAATATACATATAATTTTGAGTGATTTTTTCGTTTTTTTACCGAGCACAGGCGAACTGCCTTCGGCAATAACCGGAATGCGTGCATCGTGGTCACTTAACCTCTAACACTAAGGACTATTGTTCATATGAATAACGCTTGCTTTCGATGAGGGATTTGACCCACGTGCGTGGTCAGTAAAAGAGAAGAACACATGTTTCTTGCTTTATGAAACGGAGATTTAAACCCAGGAGGATTAATGACAAAACCTTATTCAAGGTCCCAATTTCTGGAACAGGGCTGGGGTGGTTTCGGGGGTTTCAGGCCTCAAAATTTGTCTGATACGATGAAATTAAAATTGCGGCGATTGAAAATGAATACGGACCCTCTGCATGGAGTCCGGTTGGGTCCGCTTCTGCTACTTACGAGGTATGCATATTTCTGTTTCTTTCTTCAGGAACAGTTTCCTTGCAACGTACATTTAATAAGTCTTTCATGTGTTCCTCACATCAACCTGTAATCTTTGTACGTCCACCGATAGAATCCAGTCAAATTTCATCGAAAACCTGAATGCCCCCGCGTCTTATTCCGGTTCGCAATGTCAACACCATCACTGGCCAGGTCATCAAGGTAAACATACCAGGCTATAAATTTCTTGCCACGAGGACAGAACCACAAAATAAATGTTAAAAATATTGGAGCGACTACAGTATCATTCACTGTCTCCACTAGGTTATGAGTTTATACGGACGGACGGTATGATGTTAAGGATTCATGTAATTTAAAAGTAAGTGGCAAAATTAAGTTACAAGCAGCTGTACCTAGAAACGTTTTCTGTTCACAGAAGTGTTGTGCCTCAGAGAGGTGCGTGAGTTATTCTGCAGTCGTGCCAAAATGTTTATACATATCTTATGGAGACAGTTTCCCACTGAAAACCTATATTTTCTGTTAACTTTTAGAATAAAAAAAATGAGCCAACATTTCACATCTCAGTTAATAAATCTCCCTAACCTCGTTAATAAGCCCGGTATACCGCGTCTATCAGCTAGTACATTATAAAGCAAGACATACATTGTAACTGTACTACCGGTATACACTTGGTTTACTATGAGTTTTTTTCCCAGATTTATTTTGGTTTGGTAAAAAAGGGCCCCTCCCTTGATCCGCCCCTGGGTTTTCTCCTACCTTACACTTAGGAAATAATATACAGATCGTTTCCATTATTTCCCCTTTTGTCCGGGAACATTGTGGGGGCGGGATCATGGGCGGACCAAGGGGGTTAAATTCCTTCCTTATTGGCAGACATTATCTTTAATTTCCAAGTTTATTTTAAATTGTGAATGCTAAACTTCCTTCCCTGGGGTTCAGTGGATTTCATTTTTATTTCCCTTTGTCCGGGAAGATTGCACTCGTTTCCAATTATGTTTTTCTCGACTCTGTACGGCTAAACCCTCTCCTGGATTTCTGGTTTTTTTTCTTTAATATTTCTGTTTCTGAAAGATATTTGCTAGGCTTCAGACGAGTCTCTGAGGCCTCACACTGCTCCGAATCGGACTCGCAAGAAAACATGCAGATAATGTTGAGAAGTAATTACGACATCCGGCGGAATGGTGGTAAAGCCTCAGAATTTTTCTTGGCAGGATCCTATTGTCATGAGTCCAGGTTGTCCCCGGCTAGAGTGAAATACAACGCTCAGCTTACAGTCCGTTATTTTGCCGAGATCCTACCCGGATTATTTAGGATGTCCGATGAGGTATTATATGAACAATATCTTCAAATTGGCAAACCATAAATAGTGTAGTTTAGTGGGCCGGGATTTGTCAAAGGAAATTTTCAGTCGCGTACCTTTAGTTTAAACATTTCAATCACTCTTTATTACAGAGGAACTGTTTACATATAGTTAAATGTTTAAATTAATATCACATGTCATTATAAAGGGCCTCTGGTTTCGAAAACCCGTTGAGACACACAGTTGTCTGATTTATTAGCATTCACATTTTTAAATATATATTTGCGATAAAGAAATTTAAAACAAAAATAAAAGAAATCTATCAATCCTCTAGCTACAGTCCTGTTAAGTAAATAAAAAAAATGTTTTAACTTGTTTTTAATTCCTGTAAACGGGGGCCAATTTGTTCGGGCCAGCGATCCTCCCATGACTCCTGAACCGAGACAGGTCATAAAGGAGGCACCCATTTTCCTTTACACCAAAGGCAAAACATGGCGCCTGTTAAATATATGGTATCTAAGGAGTGGCGGCGTACATTGTTTACAAGTAGGGTGGACTGATTTTGTAGCGTCCGGCCCGTGGTGATTGCTGTGTTTTGTCAATAGTTACGTATTATTCTGTAATGCTGCCATATAGTTGCTAACCTGTAGCCCGAGGCACCGGAACTGGTTCCCCGCTAAACCCGGGGGTGCGAGCATCAGTGCTCGGGGCTCGGCGTTGCCAACGAAACCTTGGGAGTCGACCGGGGCCTCTCCACGATTCAGCTTCAGCTGATTTTTCCTGAACCGGGGCTTGGAAACCAATACGAAATATCAGCCTTGAAGATGTGATAGGTTCTCAGCTTTTATTTTGACGGACTCGGTAAGCAACCGTGGAAACGTAATATTAAAAAAAATAGCATTGAATCGAATAATACTTTTTTTTTCAGTTTTCAGGCTACCTTCATCAATAATAGACAATATTGATTTTATTTTATTAATATAAGACATAGTACACTACATATCACTCACAATCAATTGAATGCATATTTATACATATGACAAATTGCATTCATAATATATGCAGTGTTAACATGTCTTGAAAAAAAGATCGAGTGCTGAGACACAGTTTAATTAAGAAGTTACCACAACGATAGATACTGAGGCCACTAAGTTACTCTAATCAGATTAATAGAGCTTAAATAAAGCTTCACTATGATATGCTCTTAAAGATATAGGGTCATTAAGCTTTGTGAAATTAATTGAAGTATTCTATGCAAATTTTATTTTAGGCATTATATTTGTATATATTTATATTAAACAATTTCCATTATTTCTGTTTTTTTATATTTAGTACTAATTTATCAGTTACAGTTTAAAGAATTGTTTTGTCCACTTCAACAGGTCATGATGATTCTGAACTGGTTTCTGAGCAGGCTAGTTGTGCATGTTTACCCTCGCAGTATAAATAAAACTGACTGGTGTAGTTTCTCAGTGACCTTTATCAAGCATGTCTAGGGACTGAATCATACTTGTTTAATTACTTGCTTAATTCACAACCTTACATTTGGTCTTTTGCCTGATATAACATTTCATTGTATATATGATATAAAGGCTACACACAGCACCAAATTGATATAGATACCTTTATTCATAGATATTTTGCTTAAATAAGTGAGTAAGATATGTAATCACAGTGATATTGAATATGAAAGTTTGGTGACAAAACTGAAATTTTATTGCTGTTTGATTCTAGATAATGATTTAAAATATATTTTCATCAAGTGTAAAGCAGACCTAAATTTTATGAGGAAAAATTTAATGTACATTTTTTTAATGAATGACCTTCACAAAGACTTTCATTTTTAAACTTTAGTTGGTATTATTCATGTACATCATTTAATTTTTTTTATATGAGTGAGATAGAAAAAATCTTTGCATTTGCTATAAAAATTTTTATTACATCCACATAAAATGCTGCTTGCCATTCTTCCAGTGTTTATTGTTCATGTCTTATATATCTTGATTAATCAAAGATGTAAAATATGTATATGTACTTTTTTTCAAGAAGACAACTACTAGATACAAAATGAAGAATCCGAGGACAGTGGTGTGTTACATCTGTGGCAGAGAGTTTGGGTCAAAATCCATTTCTATCCATGAGCCCCAATGTATAAAAAAATGGCATCTGGAGAATGACCAGTTGCCAAAGCATATGAGGAGAAAACCCCCCAAGAAACCAGAAGTCCTCCCATCGCTCAGTGGAAAAGGTTCTTATGACATTGCACGCTGGAATGAGGCTGCTTGGCAGAGTGCACAAGATCAGCTTGTGCCTTGTGCCAACTGCGGCCGAACATTTAACCCTGATCGATTAGCTGTGCATCAAAAAAGTTGTAAACCTGGAAAACCTCTAAAACCTCTGTCCTCCCGTCCCAGGGCAAATGGTACCAGTAACACACTTGCAGCAACCAGCACTGACGCTAGCAGCAGACCAGAACGGCCATTGACAGCTACACTATCTAAACCGACTGTTTTAACCAAGGCTAACATGATTGATGTTGCTGATACTCCTTTCAGGACAAACTCGAGAGGAGCAGACGGAAAACCGAAGAGGCCCAAGTCAAGACCAAGCACTGTTACGTTATCCAAAGGTCACAACAGGGCACAGAAAACACAGGAAACCAAAGCAATGCCAGCTCCACCCAAGAGGAAACCTCGCTTTGTTGTTTGCTATATCTGTGGTCGGGAGTTCACTGAGGCGTCCCTCCCGATACATGAGCCAAAATGTTTAGAAAAATGGCATATGGAAAATAACCGATTACCAAAATCACAGAGAAGGCCACCACCACAAAAGCCTAAAGCCATTGGAGGTGGTACAGGTGCGTATGATTTAGATGCAGCCAATGAGGCAGCCAGGCAGAGTGCGGCAGCAGGTCTGGTGCCGTGTAAAACATGTGGCAGAACTTTTAATCCGGATCGTATTGCTATTCACATGCGTGCTTGTAATAAACTCCCAAGCAAGCCACCCCCGGGAGCCACCAAACCAGGACAGACTCCATCCAGCACCAACACTGTAACCAATGGACAAGCCAGTAAAACTACAGTGACCTTTGACCCTAAGATTAGTGAATCCAAATCAGAGGTCAAAGGTAAAACCACAGGGGGTCGTAAACCTAAGTTTGTTTTTTGTCACATTTGTGGAAGGCAGTTTACAGATGCTTCACTCCCAATCCACAAGACGAGCTGTCTGCAGAAATGGAAGATGGAGAACGCTAAGCTCCCAAAAGGACAGAGAAAGAAGACCCCCACAACCCCTCCAGGAGTCGGAACAGGACAGCTCTCCAGGTGGGACATGTTTATAGTTTATGCACATACACAGGGTGGATCAACAATATAGAATTAGAAGGGGCGTAGCCTAGTGGTTAACTTGTTGGACCGTGGAACAGATGGTCCCAACTTCAAACCCTACAACTGCTGCCTCAAAGCCAAGATCATAAATATGTTAATTTCTGTAGTACCTCACACTTTCTCTCAAGTGTTGAACTTGTTAATATGTGATGACTTCTGGCTTATTCCTAACAAAGTGCATATATATATATATATATATATATATATATATATATATATATATTTATAAATTTATAATGTATATATTTATATATGTAAACTAAAATGCAGAAGGCTTGATAATAACACCACATTCTTATTGTATGGCTGTATAGTTCTCTATCCTGATTCAGTACACAGCTGCTTACTCCCAACAGGTCCTTTATTATTCAGGGCCATTTATCCCCTTTAATTTCATTAAAAATAATGGTTAATAATTGTTTCATTCAACCCCTTAACAGACATAAAAGTCAGTTCGAAGTATAACATTTCTGTGTATAACATCTAAGTTACTCTGCCGGTAGATCAAATACTCCTGCTCACACATAAAGTTACTTGTGGTAAATTGGTTTGTCATTAATCAAGCTATAGTAATGATTTCTTGTTATGAGTTTTGAACTGAAATATGAGCCTTATGATGAAGTCCTGTAAGTTGATGTTAAAAAAAGTTCATTCCTTCTTTTTTTAAATTATGTGAAATGTGTCTAATGAGCCATGGCTTTTATATTCTGCCTAGAAATTAGAAATAAATCCTGTGCTTTGAATCTAAACCTTAGCCATTTGATGTACAGTTCTGATATTCAGAGGATATGTATGAAATATGGTAATGCAGCACATACACAGGTGGCTGAAAGCAGAGAAAATATAACAACTGATACATGTAAATATATGACCTGCTTACTTCGTGCCAGCACTCCAAACTATCTGGCTTTATTACTCTTGGTACAAACAGGTAAACAGTGTATCTCAGGCTACAGCAGATGTTTATGTTAATACAATATTGTAAAGTGTTTACCCGCTGGCCACGCCTTTGATTACTTGTATACATATAAACTCTGCTTCACAGTTGAGTATTGTTGACAATAAACCTAGTGCACTAAGCACCCTTGCGCACCTAACTTGATCAGAATCTAACCATTGATTTATTGGTCCCCTTTATTCTTCAATCACATTTGAGAGTCTGAATTTCCAGCTATCCAGAAAATCAGGGATGTGAGTGTTCCCTTTTTTTTTGAGTTTAGGGGAAAAGTCTGGTAATTAAACAAAACAGTCTTAAATCATTGATATTCAGGGAATCAGATTGGCCCAAAAGAAAAAGTGATCAGTCAGTCATTTTTGTCTCATGTCTGAACAGTGTATCCACGGGGTGATTGACTGTGGATGGTTTTTAGTGCAGATATACCTGAGATAGGCAAGAATAATTCTTCTGGAATGTTAAGCATTTGTCAGGGATAACATTTAATCTAAGCTCTGGAAAACACATCTGTTTGTTTTTTTTTTTTTTTTTTTTTTTATGAAAAGCTTAGACCCCAGAGAGTACAAGCACTCTATTTTATAAAACAATAGCACGAATAACATTTCCATCAAATTGATACATACAACTGACAAAAATTAAACACAGTGTATCTTTGTGATATTTAAATTATAAATTTTATGAACAAGAGTTCAAAAGTTTAATAAACTGAATGAAAAATACCCAATACTATAAATATATTCAAATCTTTATACATAAGCTTATAAAACTATACATGTAGCTTTTAAATGTTTCCAATATACTTTAAAGAAGCCTAGTTTGTAGTTACATTATACATAGTATACTTCTGTGGAATGCACTTACTATATGAAGCTGTTTGACAAAAGTTAATTCTTAATTATTAAATCAATATTTTTTAGATAAACCTATGTAATGTCACTTATAAATATTTGTTAATTTATATTAAATTCTTGTATAATATATAATAGTTTTGATATTCCAATATTTCCTAAGAGATGTTTGCATGTATTTCCCAGGTGCAATTGTACTATTGAGTAGCCTCCAACAACAAGTGCTGACACACAGACATTACAGCATTAATAATTCATACAATATGTATAGTGTTATGTCTTGCCCATGCAGCTAGTATCTGCTGACTTGACGCTTGCTGCATATATCCCTGCACCACAATTACATTAACCAGTGCCATGTGGGCACTTGCTCGGTGGAAAATACCCCTGTTTACCTTTTTGAAATCATGAGCTAATAGTAAACATATTACATTTTATAAAAATATCATCCTAAAAGGCACTGATACACTTAACTCTCATGTGGTGTGTTTTAACTAATTCTGTATTCAAATTACTAGCATTACTCTTTAAAAAATAAGCATCACACCTCAAAGTCTTCTGGCAAATGCAAATTATCTACAACTATGGTTCTGTTAAGATTTCAATGATGATACCTGTTTGCTTGACCAACAGTGCCAATTAAGTCATGATTTCAATAAGGTGCACACAATGTTGGTCACATACTGAACTGTTTTTGAGGAATTGTGCACTCACATTCAGCATTACATTATAATCAGTAAAATATAATGTGCATCCCCTAAACATTATGCAAGATTACCTATCAAGAATGCAAATAAACTTTTATTCTGAAAAAAAAAGTATCAAACAGGTAAAGTTGTAACAACTTTTTCCAATAACTTTAGAGTTAACTTTTTAGTTTATTCATTTGTGTGTGTGTGTGTGTATGGTGGGGGGGGGGGGGGTAGAAATAATAAGTTCCTAAGATTGCAATCAAATATAGGACATATGGGCCCAAATTTAAAAATCCCACTGCCTCCTGCTATATGCCTCCCCTCAATTCTAAATTTTAGAAAATGGCATGCAATTTTAATGTTTGTAAGACTATTCATTAGCAGGCATTCTGAAACAAAACTTCTGTAAGACAGATAAAGCAGTATTTCTGTGTTCATATCTGCTCACCATGCTCCTTGTTACACTTAATTATAATGAAGAGGCACCAGGATTTGACTTTAGGCAAACACTGCATGACTGCTCTGCAGAATGAAAAAAAAATCCAAGTCTGGCTAGCTACAGAAATATGTAATTAGCAAAACTTGGTAAAAATAAGAGAACAGGGGCATTTGTTCATAAATTTATCTAACATGAGCTTTTGGACTTAAATAACGATCCAATTCATTTCCAGTTCAAATCAATTACTATTAATTTTATATTATTCATATGAAATTCTGTTTTAATTTACAAAATAATTTCCCCTTAAGTTCCATATTAATTCAATATCCATTAAGAATTGACCCCAGTTCTACTTGTACAAATGAAATAACACACTAACAGACCAATCAGTTCATGCACATGCACTATCTAGTGGAAGTTGTTGACAATACATTGACAGTGTATTGCAATTTAATGGATGGTGATTCTGCACAGTTATTAATACTAGTAAGATAAAATGATCTATCTTGCAATGAGACACTAACAGACAAAACAGTACTAGTGGTATTTGTAGAAAGTAACAGCCTGAGAATAGACAATGCCAGTTGTTTGCCATTATGTTTTGAAAAAATTATAAAAAATAATATATAGTTGGCTATTAGTATTTTATTATTATTATTATTATCTTAAATCCTTCAGAATTTAATGTCACAAAACCATGCAGAGATAAAAAATACTTTAAAATTTCATGTACAAATGTCCATAGGAAATAAAATCATGAAAGTAAACAATTTAATAAAAATTTTAAGTTTCAGTTTAGTCAAATTTTCCCTTCAAGTGGTTGCTGGTCTTATGAAATTGAATAATGAATCAGTTATGAAAATAGTTTGCCCTCTCAGGTCTTGCTACTTTTTTTAATGTTTAAAGGTGCCCATTCATCTAGCTTTTGAAAAAGTATTTTTTTTGTGAATTCTGGCTTCCTCTGTGTATATATTAAGAATCTAAGGGTAATTTTGGTTGTGAAAAGTTCTTATAACGCCTTTGTGAAGGATGTAGGAACCTGTTTATCAACAACATGTTTGTAAACTCAGCAGTAATGACAAACTTGAAAAAGGTGTGACCTAAGGTGTTACCGGCATTTGCATTTATGAGGAGGTGGAAAGGTGAATTGTTGCAAAACGCCATTTGCAAAGCTGACTTGCTGCAAATGCCCTTGTTGAATTTGTACTGTTTATTTGGCAATATAAACAAAACAAGCAGCCTGTGTGCAGTGATATCCACGTTTTCTGGCCTATTTTTATGAAATCTCCAGGGCCCCATTAATACAAAATGTTACTGGTACTTTATTTTGCTTAATTTGTTTTCCACAATTATTTTCAGGTTTTTATTGTATGATCTTGATAATGGGGAAAACCTGTAGAAATTTATGGAAAAAATATGAAGACCTAATTGATACCTGAAATAAAATGCCCAAAATAGTTATTTACCAGTAGAACAATTGAGTGATACAGTAAGATATGGTAAAAAATCAATTATTCAAAACTGTGATGTCAGGATATATAGTATAATATTTACTTTACCTGAATAGTTTGGGAAAAGGAAGATTTTAGGTATTGCTTGTATTAAAAATGATGTTACACTAAAATAAATTTAGTTTAAAAAAATTAAATTCAGGTGATGAAATATATCAGAATAGTTAGTATTCAATAAGCAGTATTTATTTTCACTTTACTGTAGTTAAATTTTTTTAATTATAAAAATAATTTTCCATTGGTTAGATATCTTAATTTCAATCTATGTTATATGTTTAAACCATGTAAACTCCAAAACAAGGTTTTATGCTCTTGTTGATAATACCTGAGATAACAATATATAAATTGTGTTCAATCAGTAGACGTGGGGGGGGGGCTTGAGATGTATTATTTATTCTCTGGATAGTTTCCAATCCAAAGTAACACAACATTCAGCCTCAATGGCCTGGTATTGTTTCATAGTTACAACTATAGCAACCAGCAGTTGACATGTTGTTGTGTAGTTAACTGCAGATTGATAGCAGACATGCAATACTGCCATAAATAGAACAACAGCAATATTGATATTGTGCACTCACATTCTACTATTCTAGTGTTAACCCTGTCATATATATCACAATTTACTCATCATCAACTAGATTGCTTAATTAATCGATTGCTCAGCCCTAAAGGTTAAGACAATGAAAGCAAACATGAATTTGCCATCACTTGAGGAATGTAGCATTCTCGAGGTTTACAGAGGCACTCTGTTTCTGGGTCTCCTTTATTGACAAACTAATACATATCCAGAGCAAGACAGTTAATTAATTTGTAATTAGTTTCTTATTTGATATATATTGCAAAGGACTTGCACACTATACATTATCAAATTTGTTAATTTATATATATATATATGTTGACAGTTTCTGATTAAATGGGGAGCACCAAATTTGTTTTATTATCCTTTTGTTATAAAACTACATAGTTAAACTGTAGTAGCCAACATAGACCATATAACAAGCATATTATAATGGTGGTGCTAACTAAATTAATAATCACAATTGTATCATACTCAAACACTCCATTTATTATGAAACTATATTTCTGTCACAAGATGTAATGTAGTAACTTTGTTAGAGTTGATAAAGAATTATGATCATGATAATTTGATAATCATTATTGAATGAAATTTCATAAATTTAGTAAGTTGTGGTAGGTTATATTTTGTAAGTCATGCATCCTACAATTAAATAACACTGTGCACACTTAACTGTTAGAATGAATTTAACATATATTGCAAGTTTGATCTGTAATTTGTGGACTATGGGTTCAGAAAGCAAGAACAAAACACAATATTTGTTCATTATTTATACTTTTACAAGTATATCATGTTTCTGTGTGATATAAATTATGATAGCAGAAATTCACTGAGAACTGATAAAGCTGTTATTGGTATTTGCTCTTAGTTTGCTTAGCACAGAGAACTATTCAGCTGGGACACAAACCCAAAACCTTGTGATCATAAGTCCAGTGGCCTTTGAATGCATGACACCAGCAGTCTTCATTAAAGGAAGGATATAAATAGGTGCTAATGCACCTATTTTAAAGGGGCCTGTTCCTATTATTTGAAGATAATCCCTTGAAAGTTTTATAAAAATAGGCCAGAAAATGCTTCATCACACACAAGCTGTTCATTATGTTTATACAAGTGTTTATAACATGTGGGGTACCAACTAGGGCCCTGGGCGGGCCGAAAAACTGAACCCGCACCCGCCCCGCATCTTGCCCCGCCAGCCTGCCCCGCAATCAAAGAAAAAAATTCAGCCCACCCGCCCTGCAGTTACTTTGATTCTTTCAGCCCTCACCCACCCGGCAAATTTTCTTTCAGCCTGCACCCGCCCCGCCCCGCATTTTTCAAGTGTCCGGCCGGCAGTCCAGCCCGAAAAATAATTTTAAAAAAAGTTTTTGGATGCAAAGGTTTACATATCAAGAATATTTAACAGCACATATATAAGCCACGCATATCATTAATATATATGAAATGTTTGATGATTGGATGAAAAATTAATTTTAATACGTTTTTGCAGTCATTCAAACCATAATCCATTAAATATTTTTAAAGACATGTTTGATTGGTTAAATGGATTTTTAAAAAAAACATAATAATTTAACACACCTTAAATATGTTCTAATATTTTACAGTGGAAATAAACAAATCAGTGATTTATTGTCTGTTTTACTTCAATTTATAAAAAAAAGTAAAAAAAAAAAAATTTCCTTAAAGTATGTGTACGTACCCAAAGTTACCCTTTGGAATGGTATAGGCTAATCACAAGCCAGTAATAATCTGCAAATTAGCTGAAATTGAGACTAATCAGACTTTCAAGGGAGTAAAGGGGTAATCTGACCTATGTGGCTTTAGGGCCAGTATGGTCACTGAGATAGACATGACCAGAGCGGTGTTTCTTATAATAGTTATCACCACCTTATGGAGTACCCAAACAGGTATTTGACCAGCCAGTGGTCAATGTCAGTTACAAATAGACAGCACATGGAGTTACATTTAGATAAGGAGTCCACCTTAGGCTTTGTGGAGTTCTTGGTCAATTAGGTCACCTAGAGAGCCAGCTGTAGCCACTCACTGTCTATTACAAGATCAAAGGTAATCAAGCCCTTGCTTCTCTCCCAGTCATATTATGTAATATGTGAGACCTGACACTAGTACCACTTACAGTCCATATACAACATCAGGCAAGGTAACTTTATACAAAGTTATGACTAGCTTCCACTGCAAGGACAATTGTTTAAAATCTAAATTTCAGATTAATGATGCATCATCAATTTTGTATAACAAATTGAGTAACCTAGAAAAGACACATATGCATATGCAACTGTCAGTCAGTGTAAGGGGTTAACAGGAATAAATTAAAATTTATAAAACTTTTTTCTTTTCATATTACTATTTTTACAGCATGCACATGAAAACATTATATACAAAAATATCAAGGTCTTAGAATGAAAGTTTACTTATGAATAATTATTTATTTATGTTCTACTGAACTGCCAGATCATCAGCCCGCCCCACCCCACACAGACTTTATTTCGGCCCGCCCCGCCCTGAACTTTCTTAGATGTAGCCCGCCCCGCCCCGCAAAGAATCTTATGCCTCAAAACCCGCCCTGCGCAGGGCCCTAGTACCCACCAATGTGACCCAAACACATTCAACAAAGACTGCCAAGTCAGAATTTTGCAAATGGGCTCTTTGCAACTATTGTGACCTATCACCTTCTAAACATATGCCACTAATTCCCCCTTTGGATTTGTGTTTTCTGGTTGTCCACATGGTGCATGTACTGTGTTTACTGGCAGCTTGTGGATAACCAGACGATTCCATGCCAGATGCGCCACTCCCAAATGCGCACCTGTCAGTTACGCTACTGCCAGATGCGCAACTGCCATATGCGCCACATTCCAGTTGCGCCTCATGCCAAATGCGCAACATAGCTATATTAAGTCATATGGAGTCAAATTACGTTTTGTTTATAGTAAGTGTGTATCTGTATCACACGGCCCCTTCATTAATTTATCATTGTGGATGTGTAAATTTAGAAAACGGGCCGGATGTAGCGAATAGGACGCAGAGTCACAAGACAGCGATTCACGGTTCGGATTGTTTTTACTCTACAAATGTAAAGCTTTTTTATTCTTTGTTTCCGATTGGAAACCGGGGATAAACTGCGCAGTCCTAAATGCAAAAATGTACAAGTAATGAATAAGTTCAATTATTAAGTGAAACTAATTTGTTTGATTTTATTAGTTTTTAAACTTTGGGACTTTTTAAACTTTTAAAACATGTTTTATTTTGTACATATTGTATATAACAGATACTGTTTTGTATGTATATAATAAATCTGTAGTAACATTGTATTATTTTATGCATGTATACACTTTTGGATGATACTTTTATTCGTTAATCTGTGGGTGAGAAGATAAATAGACAGCATTGCATGATATTTGTGGGGTTTTTTTTACAGTGTTCAAAGAGATACTCATCTGTGTATGATAAATGTCTATAATAAAACTATATGGCACAACCTTCCCTGTTAATGTGATTAAAATATAAAACAATACAGAAAACAAATATATTGCCAAACATCAAAGTCACAGGATATTACTCTATCTTCCAAATTAAAACAATATAAATCCAGACATATGTACAAAAAATATCTGAAACTTGGAATTGATTCTTAGAAACGAAAATCCTGACTGTAATCGAAAGCGACAGTATGCAGTTCTGAAATAATATCATTTCTTTATTAAAACAATGTAAATGCATCACAAAAGAATGCGTAACAATATCTGATTCGAAGAATGGATTATTTGCAACAAAAACCCTAACGATATTCGGGAAACGACGGCATGCAGTCCAGAAATGATATTGTCATTTATATACTTTCTGATAATAATGATGTGATTAAAAATAAATATTTCCACGTTTACTTTCTCGTAAATTGGATATTATTAATTTAAATAAAAAAAACATGTCAGAAGCAATGAAAACCCAACGACTCATACATCCATCTCTGAAGTGTTATAACTTGAGAACTTTTTGTAACAGGAATCCCACCTACAGTTCATTAAAGGGGCCCAGTCACCTATAAAGCATGCTGAATTAACACAAAAAATAGCTTCTACCTTTTAAAATATATCTGTACCTCAGAAAATATTGCCTTGAAACCGTTTACTTATTCATGTAAAGGAGTGTTAAAAACAGTGGCCAGGGCGTGTCAACATAAATATAGCACGTGGGGCCATGAGCATTACTAAGCCACAACACGTGTCAATCAGGGGGGGCCCTGACTGACTTGGCCCAAAAAATGTAATGCATGTTCCTGCTGGCTAAAACACTGAATGTTGAGGCTCATACTCGACCTCTAGTCACTCTGCCTTGTTATGGTAAACAGGCACGTGGACTGTGTTTACCAACACACAGAGCTGTAACAAGGTGTTAAACAGCCATATGCGAGGGACTGAGACTGCAGTGTGGTGGGATTGTTTTTCTGGGAACTTTTGTATAAAGCAAACCTTAACTAACAGTGTGAAAGAATAGGCATAATATTGCTCCTGATTATGTCCCTTTAATACGTATGGGGAGAAAGCCATGAATTGCATACATTCTACAGAAAAGGTAGGTGAACACCTGGCTTTAAAAGATTCTGTTCTCATCTAATTTTACAGAGAGGAGATGCAGGAAGCTCAATGGAAAGCAGCACAATCAAACATGGTGGCCTGCCGTAACTGTGGGAGAACTTTCAACTCTGACAGAGTGGCTGTCCATGAGAGAGTCTGCAAACCAAAACCCGGTGAAACCAAACGTTCTAGGTCTAAACAGGGCAAAGCTACCCCCCCTAAGACCCCAACCATGTCCAAGACTACACTCCCACAAACAAGCTCAGGCGCTGCTACAGATACAAAGCCAAAGGTTTGTTCATATTTCTATGTGTCTGCACAGAATAATTAAATTATAATAATTAGTACATTTTATTTATAAGAGCATTTGATTTTTTGTTTTTATGTACAAAGTGATAAGAATATATAATTGGCTTTTATAGATGCAGCTTGAATGTTGACCATTTAGATGTGTTTAATTGTGATGAAGGAATGATGCTAATTATCAATAAATCCAGTTATGTTGCCATGGAAAATGTATAAACCCATGATTTATTAAAATGCTGCTGCTCTGATTGTATTTGTAATCTCATAAAATATTCAAATTGCAACTGGAAATGAAATATTCAGTTTCTCCTGTATATTAAAAACAGTTCCATTCAACATTGAATAGTATAAATTAGAATTGATTTACAATTTCATATTTATGCAGTTTCATCTAATCAGAGAGGAAAAAGTTGACTTTAGTTGCCACAAATGTATCTTTGAACAAAACCTTTTTCATATTAAAAATGTAGAAATATGTTTCGTATTCCAGAGCACAAAACCTGCAGCTGTAAGGGGTCCACGTTTCGTTATATGTCATATTTGTGGAAGACAGTTTGGCACCAAGTCCATTGATATCCATAAGCCTCAGTGCTTAGAGAAGTGGAAGATTGAGAACGCCAAGCTGCCTCCAAACCTGAGGAGACCTGAGCCCAAGGAACCCCCACCTGATGCTAAAATCTCAGGTATCTGTCTCTGTTTGTAACTTTGTATCTCAATTTGAATCATAGTATAGTGTATGGGCAGTTAGCTCAGGGAATCTAAGTGTTCCTAGCAATCCTGGAAATCAGGGAAAACAGGAAAATGGGTTTCTCCTTTTCAAGTCAATGGAAATCAGGGAATATGAGAAAAATGCCTTAAATCATGGACCACATGAAAACTTTGATTGTCCCAAAAGAGAAAGTGACTTCTATATATTTCAACATATCTAGTTGATATTGGTTTTATGACAATCCCTCTTCATATCTCTGTTGCCTGTCAGTCATGTGTACATGCCATAAAAACTGTGTATGAGAATAAACATTTGTATGTTGCTTTTTGGAAGCACATATGATTTATGACTTTGAATTAATCGCTGGCCTTAACTGCCCTTCTTCTAGATTGCTGATTATGTTAGGGAATGGAAAGTATTTAATAATTGTGTGTTTCAGGGAAAGGTCTTCAAAATAAATATGGGCTTTTCTGGATTTCTCAGGTTTCATTATTATGTTAATTATTGCTGTGACCTTTAGAATTTGATCATTAGATTTGAGATGTTACTGTAATGGCTTTGCATGGTGAGGGATTTTGCATTTAAAAACATTTTATACAATTTTAACCTAAATCATAGAGCATCTGGCAATTTTCTTACCAATTTGAATGAGACAGGATATGATTACTCCTACAAGACTAATGGAAAATAGATAGAGATGAGATGAAAATCATGGGATTTAATTAATTTTATGCAGTTTTAAAAAATCATTTCTGTTGTCCACAGGTAGTGGAGCCTATGATGTGAATGCAGCCAATGAAGCAGCGTGGCAGGCTTCACAGGCTAACCTGGTGCCTTGTCCTAACTGCGGCAGGACTTTCCTCCCAGATCGCCTCATGATCCACCAGAGGAGCTGCAGACCAAAACCTCCAAAGGCCTAGAACAATACATTTACTATCATGGAATGATAGATGAGCTTATAGAAATTCTAAGGGTTTAAAACAGTAGAGAGAGTGCTGTCATATGCCAGAATGTTACAGAATATATTTGATATGAAAAAACTTTGAGGACCAGAGAGAGAGATAGAATGATGTATTCATTTAATAGCATAATTTGTTTCCATGTTGTTTCCTTAAATATTGCATGTACATATATTTATATTTTTATATCTATTCACAATCATTTACCGTGATATACATTTCAGGCACATGCATATACTAACTGCAAACACACTTATTAAAAAAAACATATTTTACATACTAGTAGTTACAGTGGAAACCAATTTGATATTGACTAACATGACATCATGAACATACATATTTGTACACACTTTGATATTGACTAATGTGAGATTGTGTACAGTGTGTACACATTAATGAAAGTCAATGTCATTGTTATCATCCCATTATAGGCTGATTAACAGTTGGGGGAACAGCCTCATCTCTCTCTTTAAACCTTCATCCTTGTGTTCTTGAATTTACAGTCCTGAGTTAATCACCATTGATTTTTGTAGTCATATGAAAAGAGTGAATGTTCATATATATAAACAGTATAAACCACTGTTAGGTTTAAATTTTTAAGTAACGTAAATACTTGCTTAGGAAATTATCCACTTTTAACTAGATATGTTGAATAGATTTGTGTCAATCTGCTGTATCATTATGCTGATGAAATATTTTTATGCTACTGGGTTGCTATTTTATAACATTCAAAGTGACCTTTTAAATATAGGAAAAGCTTCTTATATTATTTCTTTCTTACTGTTGTTATTTACACATGATGCATTATATATTATTATCATATTGTTTTTTTATAAATCATTATTCTTGTGTTAATTCACTTGCAACATACAATGTATGAACCTTGCGAATGGATGCAGGAGGTAAAGCACATGTAATTAAAGATTGTACTAAGTAGGTATTAATTACACACACTTGTTTATACAAAGGAAATATTTTCTGACGTACCATTCTTGTACTGGTAATCGTTTGGAGATATTTGTTCATAGTATTCTTGGTAGTATCAGTTTGCATTATTTACCACACCAGTCAAATTATATGAGGAATGTTACGCTTGAATTTTATGCTCAATTAAAAAAAAATAAGTACCTGATCATGTGAAGAGGAGTCCACACTACCCCATCATTCTAAACTGTGCCCTCCCCAACCCATAAATAAATGTAATATGAGACGTCTTCCTTATTGTATGTGGCATTCAGATAGATGAATATTCAGTAAAAGTGCAGTATAGGAGGTAGGCAGAAATAATACCCTCATAGTGGCATGAGGTGAGGTCTCCTCTACTGCACTTTTACCTAAACTTGGACCATACAAAAGTTTCTTAATTATTTTGCATTTCTGTTAGACACGGGTAACAGTTGGAACTTTCATTCAGAACAAAAGTGGCACAAAATCCTACGACTAGGGCCAAAATAAAAAATAGGTATGGTTCTCAGGCACTTTTTTTTCAGAAATCAATGCCGGCGGGTTTTTTTTTATTTTTAATTTTTTGGTTTGTTTCGATAAAAATGTAAAATGATAAGGGAAAAGCATGATTATAACAGATTTATTTTGCTAAACAAGTAAAAGTACTCCATAACAAAGTAAAAGTGTATGATTTTATCTTCTTGAAAGAAATGTCGGAGCGGCTGTAGCTCAAAATTGGTGACCTACTTTGGAAAATCAAAATAAAAATTTTTGATGCAGGGGTTTAAAATTGATGCAGGCGGTGCCTGAGTACCATACCTTTAATTTTTTTTGGCCTAGTATTAAGAGGCCTATACCTTGATGAACCACATTGTAATGTATTTAATCTCAAAATCAAAAATGCAAGTTGTAATTGTTAGTATAATAGTATAGTGTATATCATTTTATATATGACTTCTTTATTACAGTATATATCATTATGAAAAAATAGTCCACATTTCCATGGTGCTAGTTTATTTTATGAACACCTAAATGATGTAACATCTGAGATGCAAAACAGTGGTAATGGTTTTTTTCATATTTTTTATTGATAATCAATATCATCATCAAACTGTAGAGCAGAAACATCAGTATGATCATGCAGTACACTTATATATTGTATCAACACAGGGCTGTCAGGTTGTGAACATGTATATTATAATTAACCTTTACATGTATAAGAAAAAAAAACAACTATTAGGGCTTTGAAATTAAGTACAGATTCTTTTTAAGTGTAGTGTCTTCAGTGTTTTGTTGATATTCACAATAGTAATTTGTTGTTGCATCAAATACAGCAGGACATAGTATCTACTTCAAAGGTAATATTTTTTTACAAGAACATCCTATTTATGCAATCCCCCTGGATTTGGAAGGATATTTGATATGTCCTTTAAAAGATTGGGTGATCAGGTTTTCTGGTGGAGATTAGATATAAAATAAAAATAACTGGTTTAACTGGTGCAAACTATAATTCATTTGGATATATTATGTTTTAGAATTTGAAAGTCCATTTTTTTTCTTGTACATATAATATGTAGATGTACAGGCTGTGATCAGATATTGTGCTCATTTATATCTGGAAATGTCCACACAATAAATGGTGGCAATACCAAAGCCTTACTACACTGACACTTATAAAGGAATAAACTATTATTCAATATTTTACATTATTTTTACACTCTGCACCAAAATTCAAGATGTATTTGGGCTGTTATGAGAATGCATGTCATTGCTTATGATTTTTCCTGATTTTATGTTTGACTTATCTAGCTTCCAGGCAATGAGTAATTACGTTTGCAACTGAAATATGTGAAATAAACATAATTCAGTTGCCTTGATAGATGTAACTGTGTCTGGAACTTTTGTGTTGACTGATCCTGATATTGTGCACATCATTTCTATATAATGATGCTATCAATAAAGTTTTGTTGATTCTCGTTCATAGGTTGCTATCATGCCATGTGTTGACAGTGTATAGCACATACACGCTTGTAAACCTGAGCTGGCATTGCCTTTTCATTTATATAGGATTTTATCAGCAAAGGACCCACACTCACTGCATCCTGCATACAAATAGATGTTTACCAGGTCTAGTTTTTAGCTCAGCTGACTGAAAGTCATCTGAGCTATAGCGATCACTCTTTGTCCGTCGTCCGTCTGTCCGTCTGTCTGTCTGTCCGTCTGTCCGTCTGTCCATCCGTAAACCAGGCACAAATCGTAACCGCTGGACCTAGAACCTTGTAACTTGGGATTCTTAGAGGTGCATAAAAAATCTCCTTGGAAACCAGAAATTAGGTCTCTGTTACCCATATCCTTTGAGCTATGTGGCCCCAAAGTACCCCCCAGAAAAGTCAAAAATTTCATACAAAAACTTCAATATCTCATTAACTACTTGACTGATGGTCATGATTTTTGGCATACATATTGATCATGAGATGTTACATCACTTCCTGCAGACTGGTGGCGCCACCTGTATTTTTCGATTTTTTACGAATTTTTTTCTCTATTTTTGAGACCTTTAAAAATGTGAACATCTGTTAACAAGGCACAAATCATAAAGACTGGACTTAGAATCTTAATTCTTGATACACTGAGAGGTCCATGAAAAATCTCCTTGGAAACCAGAAATTAGGTCTCTGTTACCCATATCCTTTGAGCTATGGGGCCCCAAAGTACCCCCCAGAATAGTAAAAAATTTCATACAAAAACTTCAATATTTCAATAACTACATCACTGATGGTCTTCATTTTTGGCATATATATTGATCATGAGATGTTCGATCAGTTCCTGCAGACTGGTGGCGCCACCTGTACTGTTTGATTTTTTACGATTTTTTCCTCTATTTTTGAGACCTTTGAGGATGCTGTCATCTGTTAGTGTGGCACAAATCGTAACGACTGGACCTAGAATCTTCATTTTCGACACACTGAGAGACCTATGAAAAGTCTCCATGGAAACCAGAAATTAGGTCTCTGTTACCCATATCCTTTGAGCTATGGGGCCCAAAATTACCCCCCAGAATAGTCAAAAATTTCATACAAAAACTTCAATATCTCATTAACTACATCACTGATGGTCATGATTTTCGACATACATATTGATCATGAGATGTTTCATCAGTTTGTGCAGACTGGTGGCGCCACCTGTATTTTTCAATGTTCACGAATTGTTTTCTCCATTTTTGAGACCTTTAAGGATGTAGTTATCTGTCAACAGGGTACAAATCGTAACGACTGGACCTAGAATCTTCGTTCTTGACATACAGGGAGACCCATGATAAGTCTCCATGGAAACCTGAAATTTGGTCTCTGTTACACATATCCTTTGAGCTATGGCACTCCAAAGTACAGATCAGAATAATGGAAAATTTGATACAAAAGCTAAAGTATCTGAACAACTAATGCAGAGATAACCATAATTGTTTGCATGGATATTGATCATGGAGTGTTTCATAAGTTTCTGCAGACTGGTGGCACCACCTGTATTTGTTCGTTTTTTTTTACGAAATTTTTCTGTATTTTTGAGACCTTTAAAGATATGAACATCTGTTAACAGGGCATAAATCTAAAAAACTGGACCAAGAATCTTTATTCTTGACACACAGGGAGACCCATGAAAAGTCTCCATGGAACCTTGAAATTAGGTCTCTGTTACCCATATTCTTTAAGCTGTATGGGTCCAAAATACCCCCCCCCCCCCCAGAATAATGGAAAATTTGATACAAAAACTGCAGTATTTCAATAACTACAACACTGATGGTCATGATTTTCGGCATACATATTGATCATGAGCTGTTCCATCAGTTTCTGCAGACTGGGTGTGCCACCTCTATTTTTTTTTCAAATTTTTACAAATTTTTTTCTTTTTTTTGAGACCTTTAAAGATGTGGTTATCTGTCAACAGGGTACAAATGGCAACAACTGGACCTAGAATCTTCATTCTTGTCATGCAAGGAGGCCCATGAAAGGTGCCTGTGGAAACTTGAAATTAGGTCTCTGTTACGCATATCCTTCAAGCTATAGGACTCCGAAGTATCCCTCAGAATAATGGACAATTTGATACAAAAACTGAAGTATCTGAACAACTAATGCAGAGATCACCATGATTTTTTGCATGGATATTGACCATTAAGTGTTTTTATTAGTATCTGCAGACTGGTGGAGCCACCTGTATTTTTGTATCCGCCAAAACGAAGTTTTGCGGATACTATGTTTTTGACCGAGTTCCTCCGCCGCGGCGGCGTTCGTTTCCAGAGAGCTCCTCGGAGACTAATGGACCGATTTTTCCCAAACTTACACCTATTATCGGGTCACATGTGAACTGGTGCCTAACCAATTTGCATTGACCTCTGACCTTTCCTCTCTATCCAGTGTCCATTTGTGGGTCTGTTTCCACTCATAAACCCTCATATCTCGGGAACCGTTTGACCGATCAGGAAATAAAATTGATACAAATGTAGCCCTTGGATTGCTTTATAACATACACAAAAAATGGTGGCGCCACCTGTAACCATGTTTGCACAGTGTCCATCTGTTCATCTGCCTTGGGTTAAAATCACTCATATCTCTGCAGTGAATTGACTAATTCACCTGAAATTTGTCATGTGTATACATCCAGGATAGCTTTCTTGATTTTATGACAGGTGGCGCCACCTACGTTCACGTTGATGATATCCAAGCTTATATCTCGGGAACCGTTTGACCAATCAGGAAATAAAATTTATACAAATGTAGCCCTTTGATAGCTCTGTAACATACACAAAAAATGGTGGCGCCACCTGTAACAATGTTTGCACAGCGTCTGTCTGTTAGTCTGCCGTGGCCTAAAATTACTCATTTCTCTGTAGTGGTTCGACATAACTGCCTAAAATTTTGCAGGTTTATACATCGTGGACAGCTTTCTTGATTTTATGACAGGTGGCGCCACCTACATTCTAGTTAACGCTGGACACATCCAAGCTCATATCTCAGGAACCATTTGACCGATTGGGCCAAAATTGTGCATGTGTTTAGATCTCACATAGGTCTTTATCATACACAAAACTGGGGGGTTACCTGCAAAGATTTTTGCACAGTGTTTGTCTGTTTGTCTGCCATGGGCAAAAATCGCTCATATACATGTAGTGGTTTGACTTTTCTGCCTAAAATTTTGCAGGTGTATACAACTTGGACAGCTTTCTGGATTTGTGGTAGCTGGCACAACCTACATACACATTTAGGCTGCAGACATCCATGCTAATATGCAACATACCTCACTCTATTTCCCCTTGCCACTCAATCCATGCCTCACTATCCGATTTTGGCAGATACATGTAGTCACTTGTCAGTTACCCGTATTCTAGTTTTAAAAGTTTACACATTTTTCTCTATTTTTGAGATATATAAATACAGACTAAATCTTGGCCTGTTGGTTAATCTGTTTGATGCTTCAGTTGAATGGGTATATACTACCATTCTGGTGATAAAATTTCCTTTTGCGAATCTCTTCCAAGTCAGCTGAGCGTCATGACCCATGGGTCACTTGTTTTTATGTGCATCCCGCTTTTACAGCAAGTTCAAATCGCAGCCATGCAAAATCTAACAATGCAAGATGTCAAATCCTTGAAAACAAAATTCAATCCTTGCATGTGAACCTTCCTGGACTAACCTGGGACCGACCTATTTTGAAAGCACCTTACATGAAGCCTGTATTTTTTTGTTATTTAAACAACATTATACCTAACAGTATTTTCATATTGTTTAGTGATATACATGTTAACTTTTAAGCAGGTGCCATGTTTCGGGCAACTAGGTATGGCCATAACCTGCAGAGATATTAAGTAAAAACTGGGTAATTATACAAGTTAATGAACAACTCTGTATTATTTTTATTTGCTGTATGTATATTTCCTAACTCTAGGCAGCTCAGCAGAGTAACACAAGGCCATTCAAACTGAGCTGCTATTACATCTAGACATAACGAGGCATAACTTGCTGCAGAACACTTCATGAATGCTTGAGTCTCCTTGTATATTAGTGGAATGTGTCAGCTGTCATTGATTTATGTTTTGGCAGTCATTTTAGTAAAATGCTGAATTTTGTTGACATTTGTTAAATTTTGGTAGTTATTTCCAGTTTTACCTTATCTGTGATATTAACTAATGTAGATTGCCTAATACCTGATCAAATCATCAATAAACAATTCTTCTCTCAGCTATTGTCATTTTTATGTGTGATGGTATTTGGAAATATCTGTTCTAGCTTTATATGAGTCTTCATTCAACTGAACGACTAGGAAAAAATCAAGTTTTTAACCTTCCATTAAGAAAAGCATAAAACCAAACAGGTGTGACAAAAAGCCGTGTATGTGATAGATCTGAATAAGATTTAGGAATGTCTACAGTGAAAAGAAAAGTTTCCGATTCTTTGTGATGTACTGTGCATATTTCATAGTTTCCTAAATATTGGAGTCATAAATTATGATTATTAAGCCTCAACCTTCCATTGTTTTTACAATGGTTAACCAGAAATAGGCAAACCAACGTGATAGGATTGATTCTGTATCAAGCTTTGTGCAACAATTAACTTGCCTCAAAATCACAGTATATAGAATTTGCTGTTATTCTCTGACTTCATTTTGTTAATACTAATAATAGCAATAAACCATAAAAATAAGTACAATAATATATAGTAAATAAAAGTAAATTTGAAGCAGACTACCTCATAATTCAATCCCTGTGCCTAACACAGTGCAACAGTGGGCGTAAACTTATTTGAACTCTACAGTAACTAGAAAATGGGCAGTCAATAAGTGTGATCTACATGTAGCCCCCAATTTATAGAGGCATGGGTAAATTGAGGCATTGAATGTTCCTGACTTGACATGACTCCAAATTTGTGCCATCATCAATTAAACCCCTCATATATGTGCAATTTTCACCAAAAAAAAGTTCTATACAGATGGATACAACATGCAAAATTTCAGGCATGAGACACCAATCCAGATACTTCTGAGAAAAAGTGCATCAGTGTTTTCTATAAAAACAACTGCCGCAGGTTGTCTGGCCTACAACAAAGCTGTCCAAGACAGATAAACATGCAAATTTTCAGGCTGATACATCCATCCACTCCTGAGATATAAGCAATTTTCACCCATAGCAAACAAACGGATCAATGCCACATAAAAAAAAACGGCAGATGGCGTCACTAGTCTTGAGTACCAGATGGAGGTATCCAAGATCTATGGACATGCACAATTTCAGTCAAATACGGCAAATTTAACCACTCCTTTGAAAAGGTCATTAATGTATACTACAAAAACATTAAAGTGGGTGGTGCCACCTGTCTGGTCAACAAGATTACTCTCCAAGATGAATGGACATGCAAAATTTCAGACCAAAACACTGAACCACTCCTGAGATATGAGTGATCTTCACCTAAACAAGATGCATGGATCAATGCCTTGCAAAAACAATAACAGATGGCACCACAAGTCTTGAGTACGGGATGGAGATATCCAAAATCTATGGACATGCATAATATCGGGCCAATAAAAGCAAACCACTCCAAAGAAAAAGGCATCAATGTATTTTGCGAAAATGGGAAGGTGGGTGGCACCACCTGTCTGGTCTACAAAAAAACCTGCAAGACGAATGGAAATGCCAAATTTCAGACCAAAACATTGAACTATTCCTAAGATATGAGCAATTTCTTCCATGGCAAAAGCATGGATGGACGCCTCCAAAAAAGTTGCTGATGGCGCCACCAGTCTGGAGTACAAGATGGAGATATCTCAGATCTATGGATATGCACAATTTCAGCCCAACATTAAACCAATCACTAAGCAAACAGATGGCTAACACATGGATCAAAGCCACACAAGTCATTGTAGGTGATGCCACCAGTCTGGAATACAAGATAGAAAGATCCATGATCTGTGGACATGCACAATTTCAGCTCAAGACATTGGACCTTTTCTGGACCCTGCAAGGGGTCTGCCAGCTCCCTGGCAATTTTTCAGATTTTTTTCAACCTCATGCAGTCTCATCTCTGTATTTGTTGTATATTTTTACTCCTCCACATGTTGGTGAGGTACAGTTTTCATTGTTGTTGGTTTGTCAGTGAGCAACTTCATTCAAAATGTTAAGAAAATTTTTTAAGAAATATTGCATAGGGAAATGGTGAAACTGAGTAACAATAGTGGAGGCCTGATCATCGAGTTTTATCGAAAGTCAGTCGGTTTGCTGCCACTTTGAAGGCAACTATCGATTACATCATAATAATGATTGCTTTCTTTCCAGAATGCCTTTATGTTATAGGCAAAAATTATTCTTTCATTTATCACATTCCGCGCTTCATATAATGAGTCTGCGTTCCCAAATAACTTCTGTATGTAACTTAGTATGACACAGTAGACTGGAGAACGGAGGACTTAATAAACTTATTATCTGTGAACTCGCAGGGAGCTGCGGAATTAGCAGAGAGTTTCCTAACGAGATGTACATTGCAAAATATGGGCGGGATTTCATTAAAATACTACATAAATTCTCCAGATCTATCCTAATTTTGCAAGATTTTCTTAGATATAATATACTTTACTGATGTCAGGTGCCATGTTAGGCCGTCCTTAAAAATATTCTTTGTTGGGGCTAACCTGGCCGGTCGAGTATTTGGATTTCGGCTTGAATTTTTTATGAACTAGTATGCAATTTTTTTTGTATGATCTGCCCCAAGCGCACCTGGGTCTGTAAAATCTGCCTTCATGTGCTTGAAAAACAGCCCCTCTAAAAGCCTAACATTTTCAGATGCTCTTAATTCCCATACAGAAAGATATTACCTGACGTTGCCGATCGTTGTATTTGATCCTTAAAATTAGTCTGATTGCATCTTTATACATGGAAGGATTGTTACACTCGTGCGCAAGAGGAGAATACCTGCCGGGGAAATGCAGGCAGAGTTTCCCAGATAATTGCATATTTCTTTGATAATTGCATATATTTGTCTGAACCGTTTAATTATCGATCATCAGTCGGTTTGCTCAAACCGATGATCAATTATGAAAAAGGAACCGACTCCCACCACTAAGTAACAATCCATCAAACTGTGGAGTCAATCTGCATCACCATAATATTTAAATTATGATTATATTCCAATATAAGACAGGGCAAACTGAGAGCCAGGGCCAGTCACATCTACAAGGGACTGCCTTTTTTCCAGAGCAGACCTAGCTGTGATCAAACCACAGAGTTGGGGAGCCAGGATACATTTTCTGTGATGATCACAGGAAAGTTTTTTCAGAAACCTGGTGGAGGTATCATGTAGGCTCAGATTACATTTCTGGCCACCTCTTTCATGGGCATGAGTGGGAGTGGCCAAGTAGAAAGACTAATAAGTTATTTTAAGCCTGATTTAGAGGTGACTATAGCATAATAGGTGGATAGGCAGTAAAAGGGAACTTATTAATATTAATAAGTGGAAAGGTTGGTTAGCTAGGTGACAGAGGGATGGGCCCATAGGTGCTTCTTAATTTGCTCCCCTGGTGAATATATTGTGTCAAGTGCCTGTGGAATGATTTGTTTTTTTTTGTTTGTTTGTTTTTTTTTTTTGGGGGGGGGGATGGGGAATTAACTGAAAACATTCCATGGAATTTTAACAAATAATTTAATAGTTCCTTGAAAGTCAATGTCTAGCTTTCTAAGTAATAAACCATTAGATTTTGTCTCTGCTGTATTTACTGAGTGATGGATGTATGAATTCAAAGTGTATTATGTCAATGCTGTTACTTTAGTTGTATGATCACAGATTTACCTTGAAAAATTATGCATGTAATGTAAATAAAGACTATCAATTTATATGACAAAAATCATTTATTAAATTATAATAAAAGATGGTAATGTACATATAAGAGCACAAACCAAACATCAACATGGCTGGTCACCTACAGATTACAGTTAAAAGCATCTGAAACAGATTATCACAAATACTGTAACTGCAAATGTACATGTACAGTGCATGAAAACTTCTGGCATTTAACACATACTACCCAGCATTGTGCATAACATAGTTGAAGTGTCTGTTCATGACATTACCTTAAGATAATCTATGAAAATCGATCCTGGTATGTAAAAAAAATAAAACTCAACTGGTCTCTTCTATAGTAAACTCAGAATTTTTCAAAAACATACCACAAGCTCATAAAGTGAAAACCATTTACATCAAATGATTTTAGTTACTTTTAATCTTATTTCAGACTGAACAGCAAGCTTCTGCCATTATATATATTCCATGATTCAAACCATATACAAGTTATTTGTGGTTTTCATAAAGTGCCTCAATCAACAGACATAACAGATGTCACTTTTCAACCACGTTGTCTCAACATGCACGGTTACAAAAATATGATCCATCAAGAGTGAAGTGGCAGTGCAGTGCTAACACAATGCCAGCAGACCAGGGCAAAGGTATATATCACTTTCACTCTCCTGTGTATGTCCATTTAGGAATAATTTTTCTGAAACAGCCAGCATCACAGAGTATTAAAAAAAAATGACAGTTTACATGATGCAACTAACTCTTCCAGCGCTGTCAGTGTTACATCACCAGTGTGATAGTTTTGATCTGTATGAACACTGCTGAGTCTACTGTCTCTTGGCTGCCTCTCTGGAATCTTCCAGAATTTGATACGCGTCCTGATATTCCTTAGTTTCTTTTAAATCATCCTCAGCCTTCTGCAAAAACATGAAAACAGATTGACAATGTAAAAATATATAAGAGCACGCTGAACCTTTAACAAATTTCTTTTTAAGCCTAGAAAGTACAATTTTCATTCTTAAACTAGTTTAAACTGTTGGTAAATATAGAAGTTAAATGAGTTGGTTGCAGAACTGTATACTTGCAGTGATTGTATTAAAATAAGAATACAACAGGTGTACTTTTGTTGATCCCAAAAGCAATTTTCTTATAATCAGGGTAAATACAGATGTAAAATGTGTGTATCTTTCTCTCTGCACACAAAAAGGAAAATGTTCATATTTTTCAGGAATTATTCAACAGATAATAAGAACATATACACATGACACAGCACACAGGTCAGACCTCATGGAGTTAACAACAGTCTGAGGTTCTGATATTATATTTTCAAGCTTGTACCTGATGAAGCCGTTCTAAGATTATCTTTAAATGATTTTTAAGGCTAATATTCATGATACAAACTTATATGATCTAATGTTGTCTAATGTAGTCTGACAAATACAGCTACAAGGAACGGAATCATAGCTAGCATGCAGTTAAAAGAATCTGCTAATCCTGGCTTAATTCTAAACAATGTCTGTAAATCCATGTGGGAGTACCATTTTTCTATAATGCAGCTTCTTTCACAAGAGGTTACATTCCCAATGTCAGCATGTTGCAAATTAAAAGGAGCAACAAAAGAGCCTAACTATCTGCCATTGTTTCAATGAAGATAACCACATGCATGATTTATTTATTAATAAGGCCATTGCTTCCACCATCAAACATACTGATCACAAAAAACAATCATAAGCTGAGGTAATATACAGTGTACAAGTATCGGCTGATAAGGCCTGACTTACCAGTAGTTTAGACAGGTCTTCCCACGCTGCACACAGTCTCCTCTCACAGTCAGGGATCATCATGTTAGATTCCTGTAGAACTTCCTCCTGTAAAGATTGGTGTACACATTTCAAATACTAAAGAGCACTCATGAAGCACATACCTCCACCAATATGTAGATTAATACTGTGTTCAGCTTTTTGTTTGTGAGGATTTCAAATATTCAAGAAATTTGCAAAATGAAATCTATCTCAAAACTTTATAATGATAATATTAAAATTTTGCATTTCTATGCTACAAACATAGATAATATATATTAAATGCCAATGAGGCTGAAGAATAAACAAATATTCATCATGTGTTTGGGGCATCTTATTCATTTATTCTTAAGCCTCATTGGCATTTCATATATATTAACTATGTTTGTAGCATAGAAATGCAAAATTTTGATATTATCATTATAACAGATATTTTAAGTTACCTATAAATGAACAAGAATTTCCACTCATTCAATTTTCCCTGGATCCATCTCAAAAAGTAAAACTTTTCTTGAACATAGCAAATAATTAAAAAAATGAATATTCTCTGTTTAATTTATTGTATGGTGAGATTGTGAAAATTGGACCCTCACAAAACACTTAACAAGTGAAAAATCTTGAAAGTTGTACCTCCCGAATGTGAAGCCAACCTGTGATTGTTCCTTACTAACTCAAGGTTTGTCCTCTTAACTATTTAATGAAATTATTTGAAAACTTTTAGTAGTATTTAACCCAATTTTAAGCCAGATTAGACCATAAACAGCAAAATGACAGCTATTGTATGCATTTTAATTCAAAATGGATTGTCCATGGTTAACTGTCAGCATCAGATCTGTAAATGGCATTTCTATTGAGCTGGTTGATCTGATCTTGTTCAAGTTTTGCATGCAGACACTGGTTTATGTATAAATGAGGTATATTGTTTTAATTCTGTGGTACATTTGGTTCAGCATTCTAATACACTCAGAAGAATCTGAATTTTGTGGTTCTCAAAAGCATACTTTCATTTTGTCGCTTATAAAATCTATCACATTGGCCAAATTTCAGGTTTCTATTACCCTAGTTTCCATGGTTCTCAACTAGGAATTGTCTAAATACAGTGCAAGAACATTTTAGGTCTAATAGTTATGGTTTTGTACCCTGCTCTCCTGCATGAGAGAGAGACAAATTTTTTATTTGAAATACAAGTAATGCATTTTTCATTATATAATCAACATATCAGTTTTCTTTTACGCCAGGAGCCTATTGTTAAGAAATTTAATCCGCTGACACAATAGTTACCTTTGACACAAGATTATTTGAATTTACTGAATTGAGGAAAAATGAAAAGTAACTGACCAGCTATTTACTTAAGTCACTGAATTAACAAATGGTTATCTATTTTGAGATGAGATTTTTGGCTTAGACTTGTGTTACAGATTTAACAGTTCAGTGGATGACATTCACCATGACAAACAAGTAATAAACACTGAGAGCTGTAAATTCCTTAGCTCTGATTGAATAAATTATAAAATTTGTTACAGATGTATCATGTACATACTGAAAAAGGTAATGCTGAGTTTTATTAATAACTTAAATAAAAGAGTTGTAGCACTTGACCTAGTAATAGTTATATATGTATACTCAGAGACCGAGTGTGCTGTTCTTTACCTGTTTCTTAATGTCATGTTCATCTTTGCCTTCTGTCTTCATCTTTTCAACTTTCTCTCTCTGTTTCTCAGCTTCTTTCTGGTAGGCACATTTCTCCTTCGCTAACCTATAAATATTGTAAACAAGGCATATACACAGCATGAACTGTGTGCAACAACCAATATATATTTATATGACAGCCAACATATCTTGTCTCCCCTTTACCTGAACAAATGTTTGCTACCTAATTTAGAAATATTTGTAAACATTCAGGAAGTAATTCTTTTTAATATGTTTCATTAAAAACTGATGGACACATGATCATCAATAAACATTTGAATCCTGATATGGCTTAAATGACCGTACTGCATGATGTATCATGTTAACCAGACACCACAACAATATAGATGCTAGCTAAATGTTAAATTCACTTTCTCATCAATAGAAAAAATCTGTTGCAAATAAGGTTAAGTACCTCTGCTAAGGAACAGGGGTTATGTTTTTATTGGTGATGGTTTGTCTGTTAGCAACATTACTCAAAAAGTTATAGGAGGATTTTCATGAAATTGTCAGGATAGCTCAGCAATGATACAAAGAACAATTGATCAAATTTTGGGTGTGATCCAGAATTTTTTAAAGAAAATATGCTGCGTTTCTGACAATGCGATATGGGGTAATAAGCTGCCTTGGTGGAGGTCTGCGACCTATGAGTGCTTTTCTAGCTAACATTTCTTTATCACAGCTGCTCAGTAAAAGGGAGTAGCTTGAACACTGGGGGGGGGGGGGGGGGGGGGGGGGTGCCAGAGTTTTCTTTAACAGCTTAATGTTCCATTCCTTACACAGCAATCAGGGTCATCACACACTTGTCTCCCTCCACTTTGACTTAACCAACGCTTGCTTAAGTAAGGTTTGTCAGGTGTCACCAACATGCATAGGAAAAAGAATATGGCCACACCTATGAGAACAGGGTGTCAAGGATTTCAAACTTGGGGGTTTAATGCATAACGAAGTACCCCACATTTCTCCAAAGAACTATTCCTGATTAGAATAAATTGTCATAATAAAGAATATAGAGGAATTTATACACAATAAACCTGATATTACAGACCTTCTGGACTTAGACTACTGCATGGAAAATGTAATTGTAAAAGAAGGTTATTGTAGGAGAAAGGTACTCTAGAGAACTGTTTATATGGACAATGTGAAGTGGTGATGTTTTGTTTTCCTGACATTATTTGAATAAAGTGTTTCTCACTCTTAATTATTAATTGTTTAGGTTTAATGTACATGTAGCAGAGAATAACAAAAATATGCTAAATTATCAGGTCTTACGTGATTCAGGTAGTGCAAGTTAGGTTTAGACAGTTTACTGAAGTTTTAGGCATGTTGTAACCTTTTTTAGGCAGTTAAAGGCAGGTTTTAGGTTTTGAGCAGACTTCATCCCACCCTGCATCATATGTCATATACTGTTGTCTGCTTCATTTTAGCCAGGTTAAAATTTTGCAATTTTCATTTTTTCATTGTTTTGTAGGTGTTCCATTTTCTCGATCTCTTCTTACAAAAGACCCACATAGAGTATAACTTTTATTATTATTTTTATTACTCATATAAACAAGGGACCTGTGGGTCACAGTTGAATTTGCTTCTGAGAATATTTGTTTTTTTTTTTTTTTAAAGAAAACTTTTTTTATGTTTATATATAAATTCCAAAGTATAATATAGCATATCCTGCCATTTATGTATGGATTAATATCACTGTTTACATGTGACTGAATGTAAACAATCAAGTCAATAACTGTCTTATACATATAAGAGAATTTAGATATCTAGAGTCATCGATTCTCAATGTCAGAGTTCCTTGTCCAAGGTCTATGGAAAACATGAATTTGAAAGCCTTCATTGACCCAGTCAGGGTCTTATTTTAATATGCATTGCAGTCCCATTAAAAACTGGCAAAGTGTATTTACATAGTAGTAACATAAGGGCTAGCCAGTCAGGACAGATGATATTTCAGTTGTATCAAGGTTACTTGGATATCCCCTACACACCAACCACTTTACCCCCTGGTATCTGCATCTGCACAAGTCCCAATTAGTTTGGCAATAAATACTGGTAACAACAGAGGCTGGATGTGCACTGCACAAGCTAGGTTGCTGATCATTTGTGGCACTATTTAGGGCAGTATATTCAAAACAATTTTTTGTCACCCTGACAAAGGGGGGGGGGGGGTAAACATCACAATTTATTTTCACTGGTAATAGAGTAGACAATTGCACAAGTATAATGTACTAGTGTATATAATATATCATGTGTATTATATTAGTCAAGTAAAAAGGCACCCTTGTCAGACCCCTCATTTTTTGAGATGCATTCACAAATGGATGCAAACATCACACATTTATTGAAGAGACATACACTACTCTCCTATACATACAAAACATCACAAACAGATGTAAACAACACAAGCTACCAAGTCATCCCAGTCAGACCCCTCTTTCCTGAGATGCCATCACAAATGGATGAAAACATCACAAATTTATTAAAGGGGCATACACTACTCTCCTATACATATCAAACATCACAACCAGTGTAAACATTACAAGCTACCAAGTCACCTCTGTCAGACCCCTCTTTCCTGAGATGCCATCACAAATGGATTTCAATATCTCAAATTTATTGAAGGGACGACATTATCCTCCTATACATACCAAACATCACAAACAAATATAATCAACACAAGCTACTAAGTCACCCCTGTCAGACCCCTCTTTCCTATTATGCCATCACAAATGGATGCAAACATCACAAATTTATTTAATGGACATACGCTAATCTGGTTTTTAATTGATTATGCACCAATGCAATCTATTTAATTGATTTTGAAAGAAAACAATCATAAATTTTAATCTAATCAATCGATACCACTTGTTTACACCATCCCTAGAATCTTAACTAAATACACTGTAAATTCTGACATGTACCTAATATATATATATATTTATATATATATATTCTTACATTAAATAATAATCACATATAATTAATAAGATATAAATGATAAAAAAAAAATCTGGTACAGCCCTGTCATATTAGCCCTAGATAGGAGTAAATTATATCATTTAGGCAGGGTTGGCATTTTACTAGGGGGGGGGGGGATGTCTAGGAAGAAATGGGGTGTGGGGGGATGGAGGGTGGGGGTGGTGATGGACGATGAGAGGGTAGCACTGGGCCATGTCACCATTCCATTATTAGGAGACTTTTGAGTATTAGAGTTATCACATGTCAGTTGAAAGGTATTCCGCCACGTACGGACTCCATTTATCTGTGATATGGAGTCCGACTGTCTGGCAGTGAGAGTCAACCCTGCGGTACATGGAGGGACCTGTAACATGAATTACCACTGCTTGTTGTGCGATAGAGAAACAATCTTGTATTTATATATAGAAATAAACTTATTATGTATCCAATTTAAAAGATATATCACCTTTATGTGCGCCTGTAAATGTTTTTTTATGCTTTGAACTGCCAGGGTTCAGTTGTTGCAAGTGCAACAGGACACTGCCGGAAAAGGAATTCCATGCAAATTAGGTGGGCAATCTATGCAAAAAAAGGAATTCAGGGGGGCTTTTCCCTGGAATGCCAGTGCCGTGCACCAGGATAGACCATATTTTCATAAGCATTTTTCTCATCATACATCGCGTGTTGTCAATGATGCTAATTACCTATTGGCTGTTCAAACTTGAAAGCTCCAGCGGCCCGAGGGAAACGAAGTAATATCTGACTTAATTCAGAGTAAGTGCCCATACTTTATTACATACTGCTCATTCAGCAAAAGTTTTGGTCCCAACGGAGCCCAAGCATCTGTAACAATTATAGTAAGTGGGGTTTGTTTGGGCAATAAATAAAACTCGGAAGTCGGAAGTCGGAAGCCTTCGGAAGTCGGAAGCCGTTTTATTTTTTATTATAATTTTAAAAATAACGAACAAATCGACAAGTTTTTGTGTTAAAACGGAAGATATAGACACCCATTTTCATACCAGAAAGTTTCAAAGATATATATCAACATATATGAAAATTAAAGCATAATTAATGCGTCGGAAGCCTCTCGGAAGTCATCCTGAAGTGACAGATGATGCTCAAAATGCATAAAACTCGGAAGTCAAGCCACAGTATACCAACCGACAACGACACGAAAAGGGTCTTGCATCAACCCAAATATTAATTTAGGTAATATTTATATATGTATTTTGAATAAAATCAAAATGTATATAAATAACAAAATAATATATAAATTGATATTGAAATGTAAAACATGAATATAAAATACTATAATAACAAATAAAAAAAAAAAAAACCCAGTATAATACAAAACGGATTTGTTTTGGTATTCTCTATTTTTTTCATTGATCAAATACATACATGATGCAAAATATAATAACATAATAACAAGTATATTAAAATGTATACACAATGTGTTAAATAACATATATAGATGACGATATAATTATATATTCATTCAACAGCGATATAATTTGATAATAGATTATATTATATGATAAAATATCATATAATATAAAAGTACAATATAATCAATGTTCCTAAATTAAGTAAGACAAAGTTATATAAGTCAATATAAATTAATATATGAAATTATTAAGTTGTATATAATATGAGTATTTATATATCCATTCATTTATATGATAATTTATCCCCTCCACCTAGCGAGTTATTTTAACAAATAAAATGGATAACAGATGGCTGAAAAAAAGATTTTAGGTGGCGATTCCTCCTATTAGTTTGTAACTGATTACAATCTATGTAATATTTCATTACGTTACCTTAAAGGCACACGCGTTTCCTTGTTCTTATTGCCTGATCTTTAGTTAGAATAAACATTTTATGAAGCTGTTCTTAAAATGTTTCCAAAACAGAATGTGGCTTTAAAGTGTAAAATTAAAAAAATGTTCTATGGAATCATATAAAAATGTAATATCATTCCTACATAAATTATTTTGATTAAGCTAAAATTAAAATATAAAGATACCCTATAATTTATATCAATGTTTTTGCAACATCACATGCCTTTTTTTTTTAATCTTTCACAGTTATATGTAGTTTTACATATTTTAAATTTTCGAAATATTTTGGAAGTGTTTTTATAATGTTTTATGCAAATTGTCTGTGCAATGTTCTAAAAATGTTTCCTGATACGTTGGGTGATCAGTATTCAGCAAGCCTTGGAGAGTTATATGCGTTCCACATAAAGCATCCTAATGCTTGGATAAAATTTAGTTTCATTTATATTGTATGTAGCACCCTAATGGATAAAATAAATTAGTTTTATTATTACAAAACTGAATGGACTTTTCTTACGGTTTTACCAGTTTCTGCAAGGATGCGACAGTTTGATACTTTTTTACATAAATATAAAAATTTATGTATTTTATCAAATATTTGAATAGTATTATATATGTAAAATTATTATAATACAAATAAATGTTGTTTAAGTTATACTTATTTTTTTATATGATATAATATTCTATTCTAAAAGAATTATTACACCATATTGATAAAATTACGAAATTTAAATTGCTTTTATATTTTATTTATAAAAAATAACATTCATTATTAAAATATTACGTCGCGATATGATATATAATGTATTACATTTGAATGTATATTTCAACATTTATTTTTTTATATTTTATATATCATTATGTTTAATTAGTAATATACATTATGATTTTATTCAAATACATAAATATCACTTTAATCAAAATCTGGAATTATGCAAGACTTTTTCTGTGTCATTGTCGGTTGGTGCTATGGTCTTGACTTCCGAGTTTTATGCATTTTGAGCATAATCTGACACCTCAGGATGACTTCCGAGAGGCTTCCGACGCATTAAAAATGCTTTAATTTTCATATATGGGAATATACGTGTGTGCAACTTCCTGGTTTTGCAAAGGCGGTCTATATCTTACATTTTAACACGAAAAAGTTTTGGTATGATCGTTATTTTTAACATTATACTAAAAATTAAAACGGCTTCCGACTTCCGAAGGCTTCCGACTTCCGACTTCCGAGTTTTATTTATTGCCGTTTGTTTGGTGTCCTCACGCTTCACAAGGCACCCGTCCAAACTTGGATAGTATAGACTCTCGCCGCTAGAGGCTGAAGCGCTTGTATTGTTTACTTTATTTATGTCAGCGCTGCAAGACTGCAGCAAGTTGAAAGGTAGCACACTGATCTAATTCAAAGACATGAAACAACATGAAACCGCCCTCAGATAAGAGGACAATACAAACCTCTTAACAATGCCGCCTTTGATTCTGATATCTTTAGTGCGTTTAGGATCAACTTCAGCCATGGTGGGTTGCTTTGAGCCTGTGCTGACTTGACAGACACACAGTCGCTACAAAAATGAAGGCGGCAGGTCAACCGGAAGTGCTTCTCTTGGCGACAGAGTACCTCTTATTAACATTTGGTAGAGCCTCAATACATAATTCATGAGCAGCAGACCAATGTCGTTAGATATATTAATTCTTTCGTTCATTTATGGTAGCTAGGTTTTGCTGTATTTTGGGGATGCACTCAGGTAGAATGTGTGAATTTCAAGGTAATAAAACAAGATATTTAAGAATAGTTGTATTTCAAAAGAAAGCGATGCGTGTGGTGAAACATATAATACTGACATAAACAAATTTCTGCAGCAAGTTAGTTCATGAATATTTATGAAAACGGCTGTTGAATGGGATTTAAGATTAAAAGTGAAGCCGGGTCTTGGTTACTCAACGGGGCATCTCGACTCACAAGTGCATTTGGCCACATTTGTAGCATTTATGAAAATACACTTACACCGTTGTGTAATTCATGTGAATTTATGAATACTGCGTGTTCAAGATAATGATTTTTTACGACTCAAAGCACATGAGGCAATATAATTTGTGTAAATCTATAGGGTAGGAAAGACCTCATTCAAGACGATACTCGGAGAGTGCACTGGGCCTGGGCTGCTGAACGTGCTAGTGCATCGGATGACTAATATGTAATGCAGTGACGTTTCCTCTAAATTTAGAAATGATGTTACAGTTTACAGAAGGATGGGTATACATAATGCCTACTCTATAACAAGAAACATACATATAGACTTATGTCGATGCTTGAACATGAAACGATAGTGGCATAAAATCACATTGCAAATGCCATGGCAATAATTTTGTGGAATTGACAGTCTTGACATTTGTAATTTTGGTGGTCATTGCTTGGGTAAGACGGACATGTATTATTTCTTTCGTGCTCAATCCGATTCAGTTTGCTTAAATGTGTCTGTTAAAACAATTTTTCACACAAAATCCACTAAAATTGAATAGGCCTCTGTCAGCCAGTTACAGTTATTCTGTCACACGATAGGGGGCGCCTGTGTTTGAAGTGAACAGACTCGTCCAAAGGCCTGTGGATAGCAGATCACTTGTTGCATTATGGGCCTTATATTTATAGACACAACAGGTAGCAGCTAATTTTTGTCTCAAAATAAATGTGGAATTTTATAACATGTAGAACGAAAATTTCTTTATGATAAACATGGGCGGTGAAATGTTTTTAAAAGAAGAATAGGGTTGGGGGGGGGGGGGGGGGGGGTTGCTCAAGGGCACTTGCCGATGACTGTTGAATTTCGCAGATTCTTCAATATTTTAAGAAATAAAAACATCAATACTGAACTTTATATAGCCGCACTAAGCCTGTATGTGAATGTAACTTCACATAAATCACTTGGAATATCCTTGGTTAATGACCGCAGCATATTAAAGTTTTTATAATACGTACATTGTTAATAGGTGTTTGCGATTGACAGGTCGTCTGGGTCTGAATTTGAATAGGCAAATGAAAAAGCAACTAAAGGAATTTATACAGTTATGGATTACATTATGTCTAATACAGTATGCCCTCGTACATGCGCCGTATAGGATGCAGGACATTTTGGGTTACTGAGAATGTAGGGTTCCTGCTAGGGGTGAATAGGAAGTATTTTTAAATTAAAGATGTAACCTGATAAAGATGAGATTTAATAACAAAACATTTCCTAAATAAACGAATATTCAGAAATGTAGGTGTATTATCACTGAAGAAAATCTAGTCCCGGGGCACATACGAGTTTGGCGAGTGTTTTAAGGTGGTACCGTAAACAAATATACAGAGAAAATGTTGGGTCTACATTTATTTAAAAGAAAATCAATTTTGCGAGTGAAGGGATGGTGTGGTTATATGTACACGATATGTTGTAGGGATGTTATGGTTATATACACGGTATGCTGCAGGGATGTTCTGGTTATATACACGGTATACTGTAGGGATGGCACTTAAATGCAACAAATAAATGCAGCAGTCCCATAAACATATTAATTAGATCTGTGTCGGTGACTATACATCGCACAATTCTGATTTCCAGTGACTACTGTCTGTCTGTCTTTCTGTCTGTCTGTCTGTCTGTCTGTCTCTCTCTCTCTCTCTCTCTCTCTCTCTCTCTCTCTCCATCATTGGCAGCGCATTCCTTGGTGAAATTTGAATTGCTTTCCGCCGCCTCTAATTTATCCACACGATAGTTCATACTATAGGTACAGGCCTTTGTACTACATGGGACAAAGTTCACCTTTTAAACCTTTAAGGATGCGATAAAATATGTGCAACGTTTTGTTATATGTTCTTTCGCACACGTTGGAAGTGGGTTTGTCAGGTGTAAGTGCGTTTCGTGAACATGATTGTTTAAAGTTGGTCCTTAATGATAGTTTAAATTTTTAACTTAATGAGTAATACATTTGATAAACTTTAATTCACTAACGTAAATAATAATGCAGATTAATATTTAAATATAACAAATATGAATCAAAGTACATCGATCAGGTCGGGTACAAAATCTTTCGTATCGGCATAATAAATTGACAACTTCATTTAAAGTTATGTCTGTGTTTTTTTATTCTGTAGGGGTTAAGATGGTCATGCATGACATCAACATCCGGCCGTGGACCCCTCAAGACCAACCTGGTACCATGGTCGTTCTTCAAGATGGCAGCTTCAGTAACATAGAACCAGCATTTAGAGTCGCGTTGCGACGAAAACCATTCCAGTTTTTCACAGTGACGGTGTGCGTGGTGGCGTACTCGTTCACTAAATCAATAATTATCTTCATCGGACTCATGTTAGTGATGTTCGCCCTTCTCTACTTTGCCCAGATCCTTGGGGCTTTGTATTATTTGTATGGGCCTCCGCTGCGAGACATGAGGGACGTAAAAACGAATTACTTCAGTGATAATGATTGTCGTTTCTGGGTGGCGGAAGCCAAAGATCACCGAGGAAGGAAACGAATAGTCGGCACCATAGCTATTATGAAAAAGGCCGCCGATAAAAATCTCCGCAAGAGGGCGTGGTTGCGGCGCATGGCTGTGCACCGTGATTTTCGAGGTAACGGCATCGCGAAGAAACTAGTGGCTGTGGCCCTGCAGTTCTGTAAAGAGCGGAAATATGACCGAGTGGAGCTAATTACAACGGAGATCCAGTCAGCGGCCAAGCATCTCTACATGGCGCTAGGTTTTCAATTGGTTGGATATAAACCGTATAAATATGTGTGTGGTCTTGTCAGGATATATACTTATGAATTCGCGTACAGCATATACCATTAATCATATATATCAGCAACTACCTGAATCTATATATTGTCTCAATCGTGGTTCAAAGTCTGCAAATATATTTTATTACCATTATCATATTTTTTATAACTGTAAGTGTCGTATGTAAGACGCGGTATGCTCAAATGTACGTTTACGTAATTTATGTCGCTGCATGGTCTCTGAATGCGGAGTTTGTACATGTATGTTTCTGCATTGTTGCTTTTCGATTGTATTAAATATTTACATGTCACATTTGCGTGCGGTATTTACCAACATGCATGAATAGTATTTTTTTCAAACGGTTGAATGTTAAGAAGCGCGAACTGTTATTGCGACCTGCCCCTGGATGTCAGTATTTATTTGATCATATATGAAAGACATTTAGGTTAGCGCTATTTAAATAAATTTCTACATGGTATTGTTTGATAAAATGTGTTTTGTTACGTTTTACATTTTTACCTCCAACGTCAGTGTTCTTGATATGACTTTCTGTAACATCCAATACGTGAAATAAAATATACAATTTATAAACCATCGTTTGGTTTTCCTTCTGTAAAAGGACGTACTTCCTTCCCAAGTACAATAATCCTTCATGTGCATGCACTGGTTTATGTATATATGCAGAGTTGAGACTAGTAGGACTTAGAATTGTACAAACCTGTAATCAAGCGTTTCCCGTTAATTTAAAATGAGGCCTAGCACTTATAAAACAATTGAAGGCCGAAGGACAAGGGTCATCATAGACGTGAAGTATTTAAGTTTAAAGACTGAACCATTACCGAATGATCTCGAATATATATATATATATATATATATATATATATATATATATATATATATATATATCTTTTTGTATTATATGGATATTGTGAATGAATTATGAATTGAAATATTATCATTACAGAAATGTAACATTTATAGCCTTGATATGTGATCAATGAAATTCAACTGGTCACTTATGGACACACGTGGTTTTTCAGTCTCTGACGGGAACAAAACTTTCCATATTAGAATTGCACAAGATTAGAAAATTACAACAGCTCATGTCTAAACTCTTGATTAAATGGTTTTGAGTAAACTTTGGTTTGTTTAATATTTTACTAGGAACAAAGGTGGATCGAGAAGACCGGGAAAATAGAAATTTAGAATTCAAGAAAAAATGAACGCGTCTCAGGGGGCGGGGGCGGTGGAGTATAATGGTTAAGGTGCCGGGCCCATGATCGAGAGGTCGTGAGTTCAAATCTCGGCCAGATACCCACCGTGCCAAGTGTGCTTCTGTCCACCCAACAGTAGAAATGAGTACCAGTAAATACTGGGAAGGTAACCTGCGATGGATTAGCGTCCCATCCACAGTGAGGTGTTAAAATCCTGGGTTGCTTCACGATACAGAAACGTGATAAGCTCCGGCCTGATGAGCCAGTAAAGGCTCGGGTGTAAAAGCCCAACAGACGTTACCTTTACCTTACGTGTGCGGTATCGGGGTTCGCGACAAATTTAAAACAATATTTATATTAGATCAGTGCTTGATGAACACTTATTCGGATATTACCTTTATCATGGCTTTGTTTTTATAAAACGTAAGCTACCAAGATAGACTAAATATCCAGGGGCCCTTTAACTATACTCGACATCAATATGGAATTTTGTCCAAAAAGTCTGTGCAGTCAAATCGAAAAGGAATCGCATAAACCTTGCGATTAAGCAACAGCGTGTAAAATTGTTTGACCTAAAAAAACTTAGGGCAGCAAAAGGCCCCTAAGAACCAACAATCACTCCCGCCCCCTCCCCTGTATCCGCCGGTGTTTATTTCACAACCTAGGTTTCTCGAATGCTTTACATCTATGTTACAATATGTCATGGAAACGAGTGAATCATGACATATTTTCAGCCATAGTTTTAAGTTTATTTATTGCTGAAATATTACACTTTGTTAATTTTTTGAGAAAACAGTTACACTTTGTTATAAATTTTTACGGATTGAAATTAGAACTGATTTTATGACAACATGGCATTCTGTTATTTGACACGATGGGTTAGGGAGAGGTAATATGCATGGTATGTCCACAATAGTTATAAAAGTTGGAGGGACGCCACCACTGTTTCCCACCAAATTGCCCTAAGATACTGTCTCATTAAAACTTCGACCACTCAGCATTACCAGCCATCACAGTTTGTCTCCACTCTAAGAATATAGATTGCAAACTCATTAAAAGTAACAAACTCTGTAGCTAATTGTGATCAGACCCTACCCATTGTAACTCGCCTATAAGCATTTCTTTTCATGTATTTGATATCTTCTGTGGTAGTTACACGTGGGTCTTGTACTGGGACCTGTACTGGAGGGTTCTGGACTGAGAGTTGTACTCGAGGGTCCTGGACTGGGACTTTCACTGCAGGGTTCTGGACTGAGAGTTGTACTCGAGGGTTCTGGACTGGGACTTTTCCTGCAGGGTCCTTGACTGAGAATTGTACTCGAGGGTCCTGGACTTTGGACTTCTTCTCGAGGGTCCTGGATTAGGACTTGTACTCGATCATCCGGTACCCGACTTATACTCGAGGGTCCGGGACTCTAATTTACTCGGACTCGGAGATAAGGACTCGATAATCCAGGCATAGTCCATCGCGAGTCCAGTAGAAAAGTATAAGCTCTTTCAAATAATTATGAAGACTGTTATACATATGCGACCCACTAACAGAATATTACAAAGAAAAAGGACTTGTATTGGAGGGTCCTGGACTGGGACTTGTATTCGAGGGTCCGGGACTCGGATTTGTACTTGAGGGACCTGGACTGGGACTTGTTCTCGATGGTCCTGGACTCGGACTTGCACTCGAGGGTCCTTTACTGGTACTTGTATTCGAGGGTCCAGGACTCGGACTTGTACTCGATGGTAGGGGACTAAGATTGTAGTCGAGGGTGCTTGACTAGGACTTTTACTCGAGGGTGCTGGACTGGGACTTTTACTCGAGTGTGCTGGACTGGGACTTTTACTCGACGGTGCTGGACTAGGACTTTTACTCGAGGGTGCTAGACTGGGACTTTTACTCGAGTGTGCTGGACTGGGACTTTTACTCGAAGGTGCTGGACAGGTACTTTTACTCGAGGGTGCTGGACTGGGACTTTTACTCGAGGGTGCTGGACTGGGACTTTTACTCGAGGGTGCTGGACTGGGACTTTTACTCGAAGGTGCTGGACAGGTACTTTTACTCGAGGGTGCTGGACTGGGACTTTTACTCGAGGGTGCTGGACTGGGACTTTTACTCGAGGGTGCTGGACTGGTACTTTTACTCGAGGGTGCTGGACTGGGACTTTTACTCGAGGGTGCTGGACTCGGACTTGCACTCGAGGGTCCTTTACTGGTACTTGTATTCGAGGGTCCAGGACTCGGACTTGTACTCGATGGTAGGGGACTAAGATTGTAGTCGAGGGTGCTTGACTAGGACTTTTACTCGAGGGTGCTGGACTGGGACTTTTACTCGAGTGTGCTGGACTGGGACTTTTACTCGACGGTGCTGGACTAGGACTTTTACTCGAGGGTGCTAGACTGGGACTTTTACTCGAGTGTGCTGGACTGGGACTTTTACTCGAAGGTGCTGGACAGGTACTTTTACTCGAGGGTGCTGGACTGGGACTTTTACTCGAGGGTGCTGGACTGGGACTTTTACTCGAAGGTGCTGGACAGGTACTTTTACTCGAGGGTGCTGGACAGGTACTTTTACTCGAGGGTGCTGGACTGGGACTTTTACTCGAGGGTGCTGGACTGGTACTTTTACTCGAGGGTGCTGGACTGGGACTTTTACTCGAGGGTGCTGGACTGGTACTTTTACTCGAGGGTGCTGGACTGGGACTTTTACTCGAGGGTGCTGGACTGGGACTTTTACTCGAAGGTGCTGGACTGGTACTTTTACTCGAGGGTGCTAGACTGGGACTTTTACTCGAGGGTGCTGGACTGGGACTTTTACTCGAGGGTGCTGGACTGGTACTTTTACTCGAGGGTGCTGGACAGGTACTTTTACTCGAGGGTGCTGGACTGGTACTTTTACTCGAGGGTGCTGGACTGGTACCTTTACTCGAGGGTGCTAGACTGGGACTTTTACTCGAGGGTGCTGGACTGGGACTTTTACTCGAAGGTGCTGGACTGGTACTTTTACTCGAGGGTGCTGGACTGGGACTTTTACTCGAGGGTGCTGGACTGGGACTTTTACTCGAGGGTGCTGGACTGGGACTTGTACTCTGGTTATCCGTCACCGTTCTACATAATAAACTTCACATATTATTGTACATTTTTATGTTTCAAATTAATCATAATTTAATGCTCGTATTTACATAAGCAAAGATGTAGTCATATGAGTCATAAAAAAGTATGCATATTTCATAATGTTATAATAGTATGCAAATTTCAACTGCATGCTTCTGTTTACCCCTCACCAGTCTGTGTATTTCAGTCTTATTACCTGATGAGTATTTTTCCTAAAGAAAGTAACATACAGTTTACTCAATGTGACTGGTAGCCGAGATCAGCCAGAGAAATATGTCAGGACGCGGCAGGGTTTTTAATTCTTTATTCTGAAGCCGGTTCAATCTACAAATTAACAAATATAAATTTACTCTAATGTCTAAAGCAACATCTAAATGCAAATAAGTATGGACGTGCATAAATAAATGAAATCCCAATGGATGTAATATATATATATAAGGTATATAAATGACTCTTAAAGTGTATGAATAATAAACATATCAATCATGCTGCTGATATGACAAACGAATCCAAATTCTAAACTATGTATGGCTTACAGATCAGAAAATAATATATTGACTGAATAAGAAGTCTATGCTGCTTTATGTTTACCCTTTTATACTGATCTGTTACTTTAACCTAATAATATTGAAATATAAGCCATTAAATTTACTGATTTAGTGTAAATACTAGTTACTTGTACCAAAATGCAGCAGTAAATAAGCAAATATCACAATTTAATCATTATTCCTACATAACACAAACATATGAAGACATAATTAAGCTATTCCTATATACAGCAACACAGTCATGGATGGCATTGTCCTTTTATGAGAGCCTAGCTCCGCTCATATCAGCAGTGACATACCACAGCCCATACTATCTTACAGCACAGAAAAATAAATTGGGCCCTGTCCGTACATGGGAGCAAGCACTGTTCAGCATGTATACAAGCTACTACAGGGTAATGTAGGGCGTGACAATCGAGGTACACAAACTTTTTCTGTTCTATTACAACTTTCAAACTATAAAATGAAGAAATGTTAATGACTGCAGTATTAAGACTACTTAATGAATATTTTATACAATTATCAGTATATAAATGAAAGTAAATATGTGATTACTTACGACATTGCGGCATATTGTCGAGCAACATGCTTCTCCCCTTATGGGTTCAGGCTGATCTGATTACCAAACAAGTGACCCATGGGTCATGACGCTCAGCTGCCAAGCATGACCTGTGATCATGGACTGAGATTCACAACTTCCAGTCAAATTTTGAAGAACCAATTTGCCAATTTGTTGAAAATTTTCTATGACAACAGAAATATATATCACCTATGTCTGGTTAAAACACAGTGAATTGATGGTCTGAGGAAAATGCATGATTGTTAAGCTATCAGGAACTATTCCAACAGCTTGCTTGAAACCTGTCAGTCTCAAAAGGAACACCACAAAGGGCAAATATAAGATCAAAATATATAGCAAAAATCAAGGAAATACATGCAAGAATTATTGAGAAACATGTGCTTCTGTATGAATTTTTATTCAATACAAGCCAACTGTACTGCACTTTTATAAATGATGGTTATATTTATTCAGAAATATTTGACCCAATCCTTTACAAGATTACATAAATATACATCCAACTGCATTCACTTTAACTGTTCTTCAGATAATATGATCAAAAGGAATTAAAAGATGGTTGCCTGGTGGCCATATTGGACTTCTGACAAGTCTGAAATCAGACAACAAACATTCTCTAAATCGGACCAAACATTAAAGAAAAATTACCGAAACTGCCCTGAAGAAAGAATTTCGAAGGTGGCTAACTGGCAGACATAATGGATTTCTGACAAGTATGACATTTGATATCCCACATTCTCCAATAAGAGACCAAACTTGGGGCAAATTATCCAGTAATAAATGCCCAAAATAATTCAAAAGGCATGTCCAGGCCCTCATATCAGATTTATAGATATGCAATTGTAAAAAGTGTAAGTCCAATATTTTTATTATCACTCTGCTTTTCAATGGGGTCAGCAGGGTAGGTAAACTGCCAAACCTGAAAGAAAAGAAATGCAAAAAGCATGACTAAGAGTCTTGAAATAAAACAAAAAGCCATCCTAAATCAAGGTACACATCCACATATTATGAGAACAAACACTTGCTTTTATATGTGGTGAAATATATATTAAAATATTCAGGTATCTAGGAAACTAAGTTTATTGCTAGGATTCCATAAAATAAACTGCAAAATGTTCCCATCATCTTATAAATCAGTAGCTAAACCTTAATACTATACTCTCATAGTCTTAATGCCTGGCTGAAGCATTCTGACAACAGTGTTTTTGTTATGAAGTAACGAGGTACTTATCACTGAGCCTTATCACTTAATAGGCTGATACAAAAGGGAGTCATATGTCACCAGTGTCACTCACAATTACAGCCACACAGGGAGATGTACCAGCTGGAGTGGGATGGTTATATATACAAGAAAAATAGAGATGATCTATAAAATAAGTAATTGTGAACATCCCTGACCTATGACCTTGGCCTTTTGCCCATATATCAACTGGATTCTTTCTAAATGATGGGTAACTACTGACCACTTAAATCTGGTGTAATTACTTGGCAACCAATGGGTGAATAACTTTGACCTGCAACCTTTAACCTGCTGACCAGTTGACCCCAAAATCAATAAGTTATTTATTCAAGCAAAAAGACCCATAAATATGAAGTTTGAGTCAAACTGAGTGATGCATAGATGTGGCATATGTGAAAGACTGAAGGTTTGGGTTGAACAGTTACACTTGAAATATGCTCACAAGCATTTAGAACAATTAAATATTGTGACCTTGACCTTTAACTTTTTGACCTCAACATCAATAGGCTTCTTCCCTTATTGGTAGGTAAGCCATATATGACAGATTAAAGGTACAGATTGAAAAGTTTGCCTGAAAATGACTCCACACAAGAAGTGGGTGCTGTGAACTTGACCTTTGACCTCAAAATCAACAGGTCTTTTCCCGTGTTGGCAGAGAAGCGATATCAGTGCTGGAAGGTTTGGTATGAAAAGTCTAGCTTGAAATGTGTCCAATACCTTTTCAAAGAAGTGGATCCTGTGACCCTGACCTTTGACCTTGTGACCTCAAAATCTATAGGATTCTTCTTCAACTTAGTATGTGAGCTATATGTGAAAGATCAAAGAATTGGGATGAAAGGGTTGGCTTAAAATGCATCCACAGGCTTTTCAAAGAAGAGGCTCCTGTGACCTTGACCTTTGACCTTTTGACCTAAAAAAATTATGGTTCTTCCCCTGTTGGTAGGTGAGCTGTATGTGAAAGATGAAAGGTTTGGGATGAAAATTTTGTCTCAAAGAGTTATTTCTGGGGGGTGCAAACACACCCCATAACTTCGAGAATATAGGTCGCAGTGACCTTATTTCAGGTTTGCAAGGAGATCTTTTTATAACCTCTAAGACTGCATAGGGTTCATGGCCCTAGCCCCTACGGTTACAATTTGTGCCCTGCTAACGGACGGACGGCCGGCCGGACGGCCGGACGGACAGACGGAAGGACGCCGGACAAAGACCCATCGCTATAGCCCAGCATGACTGAAAGTCAGCTGAGCTAAAAATGCACGAACTGCCGTACAGACAAAAAAGTAACTGAGCCACTTACTGGCTCATGCTTCTTGTGCCACCTAGTGGAAATCAATGGAAAATGACTACGTCCCTTACACCGCCCCACGAACCCGACTTCAGGAGGGTTAAAATGACCTCTCAACTGGGACGTAGGCATATTAACATATAAATTATCCTAAAGATTACAACAATATATGGGAAAGCAGTTCCTCTCCTACGTTATTTACCTGATAATACTACCTAGAAAGCATTCGATACAATTGATACATTCTTTCAACTATTGAGTATACATATCTTTATAATCATGGCATTCAATGAGACAAAGTTTTGTCACTGGTCTGGTGAGAGTTGACGTTTTTGTCCCAACCGTTGCCGATCTGACCAATCCATCAGAACCAATATCAGTATCTGTCACTCGCCCAATCAGCCAACAATTCCTTGGCATACTGGGGTCCAAAACAAGAACAATGTCACCTGAACAAAGATTTCTCCTTTTGTCGTACCACTTGCTGCGCACCTGAAGTAAGGGAAAGTACTCTTTCAGCCATCTTCGCCAGAACAAGTCAGCTAGATACTGAACTTGTCTCCACCTTCTTCTCACATAATTGTCTTGCTGTACAAAGACTCCCGATGGAAGAGTAGGTCCCTTTCTTAATTGTAGCAAGTGGTTGGGTGTTAGTGGTTCAAGGTCACTGGCATCACTAGAGACCGTTGTTAAAGGCCGATTGTTCAAGATACTCTCAACCACACACATAAAAGTTGTTAACGCGTCATCACTGATAACCTGTTCTTTCATGATGGAGCTCAATATCTTCTTAACGCCACCAATCAATCTCTCCCAAGCTCCCCCCATATGGGATGCAGCAGGGGGAATGAATTTCCACTCTATCTCTCTCTGATACAGGAATTGTGTTATTGAAGACTGATTCCATTGGTCGATTGATTGCTTTAGCTCCCTTTGAGCTCCTCTGAAGTTGGTGCCATTGTCACACCAAACCATTGTTGGCCTACCTCTACGAGCAATGAATCTCTCTAACGCATTGATGAATGAAGTAGTATCCATGCTGTCAAGGACCTCTAGGTGTATGGCTCTGGTTGTAAGGCAGGTAAACAGACATCCATACCTCTTGTACAATTTTCTACCCATCTTTGTCTGAAAAGGGCCAAAGCAGTCTGTACCAACATGAGTGAAAGGAGGCTGGTTGTAATCCACTCGCTGCTCTGGAAGGTCACCCATTCGCTGGCCTGCTGGTTTAGACCAAAGTCGACGACAAGTAAAACACCTACTGATGACTCTGCGTACAACACTGCGTACTCCTGGAATCCAATACTTATCCCGAACCTCTGCAACCACATACTCGCGACCTGAATGACCTGACATCTCATGATGATGTTTAACTTTCAAGGCCGAAACATGATGTTCCTTCGGCAAGATTATCCTGGATTTTGCCTCTCTGGTTCTTCTACCACAAATCAAGTCACCATGTTCAGACATACTAGGATCTAGCCTATATATCTTGCTCTTACGACTCACGCTGGACTGGCCGCTTTGCAGTATTTGTATTTCTTCCTCATAACTCTGATTCTGAACATACTTGACAATTGAACTTTCTGCTGTATTTAACTCCTGAAGCGTGAGAGGCCCACACTTATACGATCTGTCCTTTTGCTGCAATTTTTGCTTTAAGAAGGTCTTGAATCGCAATATCCAAGCTACTGTGCGTTTCAATGCGTACCAAGATGAGTGCCTCTTGATCATTCGATCAATGGTACCCACTTTGACTGCCAGAGGATGGGCTTGTGCCTTTTGATGGACTTCTTGATCATTACTGATATCTGGAAGTATCATTCCTGGGTCGGCGTATTCGGAGGACTCTGGATTAAGTTCCCAAAGAAACTCAGGCCCTCTGGTCCATCTTGTACTCCCTGTGAAATCACTCACCGTAAGCCCTCGTGACACATCATCTGCTGGATTGAGATCGGACTTGACATGCTTCCACTGACCTACAGTAGAACCATCGTAAATGATGGCTAACCGATTTGATACAAACACATGAAATCTCTTGTCTACATTTTGTATGTAAGAGAGCACAATAGTACTGTCTGTGTAGAAGACACTATCCTGAAGTGGCACTGTGAGCTCATTTCGGAGCAATTTGTCTTGCTTGACTGACAGTGCAGCTGCACTCAGTTCCAATCTTGGAATTGTCATTTGTTTCAGAGGTGCCACTCTGGATTTTGCCATCAGCAGGCAGCAGTGAACTTGACCCAATTCATTCACCATTCTGATGTAACTGACAGATCAATAGGCGATGGTAGAAGCATCTGAAAAATGGTGTAGTTCAAACCGAGTTGCCCTAAACTCCTTTGGTTGAATACAACGGCTGATGTTGAACTTCGACAGCTCCCCTAATTCATCCAACCAATGCTGCCATTCTTTGATGTCTGTCTCTGACAGTGGTTCATCCCAGTTGCATCTCTTCTTTGCTGGATTCTGCACCATCTTCTTTCCCCTTACTGTGAAAGGAGTCAGAAAGCCTAGAGGGTCATATATAGAACATACCATACCCAATAGTCCTCTCCTGGTCAGAGGCCTGCCAAGTGGTTTCATAGCATAAGTAAACTGGTCAGAGTTTATGCTCCAGTCTACCCCTAAAACTCCGTCAAAAGGCAAGGCATGCAAGTTTAAATCCCCAGGTTTCGCTGCCCGCTCACTCTCTGGGATATGAGAAAGGACTTCTCTACTGTTGCTTGACCACTTGCACAAACGAAACCCACCTTTCGCCAAAAGTCTTGGCAACTTATTTGCTGTTTCTACTGCTTCTTCTTCTGTTGAGAATGATTTGAGAAAGTCATCCACATAAAAATTTTGATATACACATTCGATCACTTTAGGACCAAATTCCTCTTTGTTGTCCTTTGCTGTCTGTTGCAATGCGTATGAACAGACACTCGGACTCCAAGTACCCCCAAACAAATGCACAGTCATCCTTTATACATCAACGACATCGTCCGGGTTACCATCACGCCACCAGAGGAAACGCAGCACATCACGATAAAACTGTGGTACTTGGACCTGGTGGAACATGGCCTCTATGTCTGATGTGACAGCGATGGGATGCTCTCGAAACCTCAAGAGAACACCAAGTAACCTGCTTGTAAGGTCTGGACCTTGTAGCACTCTCCTGTTCAGCGAAAGTCCCCCGTATCTCGCTGCACAATCAAACACTATGCGCAATTTTGACTTGTGTGGGCTGGTGACTGCATGGTGTGGCAAATACCTCACGAGTCCATCATTCCTGTCCTTGTCACTCTCTGAGATCTTCTCTGCGTAACCCTTGTTAATTAGGTCTTTCATGCTCTCTTTGTAATCCTCCTGAAGTTGTTGGTTTCCCTTCATTTTCTTTGCAAGGTGCAGTAGGCGGCGCTCAGCCAACGGCTTGTTGTCTGGGAGGGATGTATTCTCACGAAATGGTATAGCCACTTCATAATGTCCGCTCCTTTTGCTAACTGAAGCGTCCATCACACTCAAGGCTTGACGATCCTCCATGGACAACCCCTTGGCATTGTCACTTATACTAGAACAATCTATTTTCCAGAAAAGCTCTAATTTCTGCTCTAGCTGGGATGCTACAAATCCTGAAAATGCACTTTGACCTTGTGCACACACTTCAATAGGTCCATTCAGTGACCACCCTAAGACAGTCTTTGTAGCGAATGGTGCTAGGTGTTCTTGTCCTTTAGGAGCACGTCTAACTTCAAGTGGTACTATAGCCTCTGGCGCATCTTGACCAATAAGGATTTGAATGCGCTTATCTCTTGTTAGCAATGGGATGTCAAGGTCTCTCAGATGCTCCCATCTCTCCAAATCATGACTCCTGGGCAGACACTCTGTGCTGATGGGAAGCTCAGGTCTGGAATATACCTTATTCAGCACCACAGAGTCTCCATTATCTACTCCAGAAACGACTAAGCTGTGAACAGTAACATTCGTTGGGCTACCCCTTTTCTCCAATGTTGACAAGTTGAGTGTCTGTTCTTCTCTCTGAGATTGAAGCTGGTGAACTAAGTCCAGGGAGCAAAACGATGATGTTGACCCACTGTCAAGAAGCGCATAGGTAATTACAGACTGGTTGTTGCTTGATTTTACTTTGACTTTCACAACTGGCATGGCCACTCTGTATACGTCAGCTGATACATGATTACAGGAAGCACCATTTGCACTGGTCGTATCTGTTGACTTGCTTTGGTTACCTTGTGAGACTTGTTCGTTGTTTCTAGTAATGTGCAGAAACTTTGTATGCTTTATTTTACATCCCGCTACTGAACATGTCTTTTCAGCCTTGCAGTCATTAGAGAAATGGCCCTTTCTCAAGCAATTGAAACATAACCGGTTTTGTCTAGCCACCTCGAGCCTTTTTTCTGGGGCCATTTTCTTAAACTCTTCACATCTGAACAGTGAACTACAGGTGCTGTCCTCACACACTAAACACTTCCTGATGTTGCTTGTCTGACTCACCTGCATGGCTGCACTGAAACCTCGCTTCCTAAGACCAGACAATGCATTATTGTCCTGGGCTTGGAGGTCTTACTTGCGCCCAAGGCACCATATACAGGATCACTGGTTTCCTTTGCGGAGAGTTCTACGAAACGAACCAGGTCTTCCAGTTCTGGATTTCCAGATGTCTCCCGAATAGTGACAACTCGTCTCTTCCACCTATGCTGAAGAAACACTGGGAGTCGCTCTGCTACTTGAACCAAAACTCTCTGATTTACTTCTCCAAGACCATCCATTGCATGCATGGTCTCCTTGAAACACCTCAAATCATCAGCAAACTCCTGTAATGTATCTGTAGCAATTCTGTTGCCACATGTGACCCTATCTACCCATGCATTACATATGATATACTTATTGCCAAAACGCTCAGCTAACAACTCTTTGGCTCTGATATAACCTCCCTTGCCCATGGCAGCACAACCTTCAATCACCTTATAAGCTCTACCAGTGCAATACTGTAACAATCTAGTAAGTTTAGCATACTCATCAACATCATATCTGTCAACATTATTCTCAAATGACTTGATAAAAGACCAATATCTTACTGGATTACCATCAAAACTAGGAATTTCAGTTTTTGGCATATGCAGAGTTTGTATCAGTTCTCCCAATGGGTCGGATCTAGAATTCTCACCACTTGGCTGGAACTCTTGAGCACAAGGGTTGAGAGTACAGTCTTGCACAGGGCCCTCACCACCTATTTCTTCTACTGGCGTAGAATGCAAAGACTGCACCCATGCGGTCACTCTATCCTTTCTGGACCGGACACTAGCACTGCGATGTGACTCTACATCTTCTTCGTCAAGTACTGCTTGCTCAGCCTCGACCTTAGCTAGCTGAGTTTTCACATCAAGACGTTTAACTTGTTGCTGGAGCTTTAACATTTGCTGTTCCAGCTGCTCTCTTTCTGCTAAAGCTGCTGCCTCAGCCAACAGAGCTGCCTTCTTTGCTGCAGCCTCAACACTTAACCGAGGATGCCTCGAACTAATAGATTTCACAGTCTCTACTTTACTTTTACTACCTTTGCTCTTGTTGCAACTATCAATCTCTGATTTATCAACATCATTAGTTGCACTGTCATTCATGTGTCTCCTTTCTGGGCCTGTTGCCCTTTCTTGACTGTTTTCAGTTTCTTCACATTGCAAATATTTGTCTATAGCCTCATCTAACACTGTTTTCTTTGTCACAACACTATCTAAATATAGCTGGGCTTCTTCTCTCTCTTCATTTTCTAGCAATGCAAAATAATCCTCATGAACAGATTTCAAGTTCTCAAATAATTTATCAAGAGCAGTACGTTCTTCAGAAACTTTCTGTTTCTTCTCTGAGAGCTTCATAAGCTCATATATCTTGTTTATCCTTTGGGTTACCAGTCTTTTGGCTGTAATACGTCTACTTCTCAATGACTTAAACTTCTCCCCCTCAGTGGGGTTCTCAGTGCTATCTTCACTGGACTTTGGCATGACTACTGTTGTCAACTCGACTCAATAGCTGACTGTCATTGAACTGTGACTGGTAGCCGAGATCAGCCAGAGAAATATGTCAGGACGCGGCAGGGTTTTTAATTCTTTATTCTGAAGCCGGTTCAATCTACAAATTAACAAATATAAATTTACTCTAATGTCTAAAGCAACATCTAAATGCAAATAAGTATGGACGTGCATAAATAAATGAAATCCCAATGGATGTAATATATATATATAAGGTATATAAATGACTCTTAAAGTGTATGAATAATAAACATATCAATCATGCTGCTGATATGACAAACGAATCCAAATTCTAAACTATGTATGGCTTACTGATCAGAAAATAATATATTGACTGAATAAGAAGTCTATGCTGCTTTATGTTTACCCTTCTATACTGATCTGTTACTTTAACCTAATAATATTGAAATATTAGCCATTAAATTTACTGATTTAGTGTAAATACTAGTTACTTGTACCAAAATGCAGCAGTAAATAAGCAAATATCACAATTTAATCATTATTCCTACATAACACAAACATATGAAGACATAATTAAGCTATTCCTATATACAGCAACACAGTCATGGATGGCATTGTCCTTTTATGAGAGCCTAGCTCCGCTCATATCAGCAGTGACATACCACAGCCCATACTATCTTACAGCACAGAAAAATTAATTGGGCCCTGTCCGTACATGGGAGCAAGCACTGTTCAGCATGTATACAAGCTACTACAGGGTAATGTAGGGCGAGACAATCGAGGTACACAAACTTTTTCTGTTCTATTACAACTTTCAAACTATAAAATGAAGAAATGTTAATGACTGCAGTATTAAGACTACTTAATGAATATTTTATACAATTATCAGTATATAAATGAAAGTAAATATGTGATTACTTACGACATTGCGGCATATTGTCGAGCAACATGCTTCTCCCCTTATGGGTTCAGGCTGATCTGATTACCAAAAAATGCACGAACTGCCGAACAGACAAAAAAGTAACTGAGCCACTTACTGGCTCATGCTTCTTGTGCCACCTAGTGGAAATCAATGGAAAATGACTACGTCCCTTACACTCAAAGTACCTGGTTATACCATATGGTAAGGTCTCTTTCACGATAATGAGACATGTGAAAAAAGAGATTATTTCATGTTGATTCTGTAAAAAAAAACCGACTGATTTTACAGTCAATTTGAAAAGTGCCCGAAAATTTAAGTCATTTTGCAAATTGTCTGAGTGAACCAGGCAATAGGTAAATTGACTGAACATTTCAGGCGAATTGAATGATGTGACACATTGATTGTAACACGTACATGCAACTGATTTATGACATTTGCAACCGAACAAAGATAAGTTTGTTCTATGGGTATAAGTAACGAAGATAACGATAGTTATTTGAAAAAAAAAACTTTCACCTGATATGCTGCACCGGGAAGGATTAATATAGCATGAGTATAATTACCCATATGTGTGCAGGGTAATTTAGTAATAATCGTTAATAACAGTGTTAATAATAGTTAATAATTTATAATGATGAAACCAACGTGCCTAATAAATATACATGATAAAGAATGAATTTCATGTAGCGTCTTCCTCTTTCACTATATTTGACTTAATTTAAGTCAAAGGCATCCAAATAGTGGAACCCCGCGTTACGACCACCTCACAACTGCCCCATAATTACGAACACTTTTCTTGGTCCCGAATACATGATCCAGGTAACAGAATTTCATAAATACGACCACCCACACATTGTCCATTTTGGTCAGTCCTCAAGGTAGACGTAATCGTGCATGAGGTTCCACTGAAAAAGTTGTCGCAGTTGTGGGGTGGTAGTGAGGCGGGGTTCCACTATATATATATGTGTGTGTGTGTGTTGCCGTCATATATAGTTCAGGGAGTCTGCCTTCACGGCAGTGCTGCCACCTGTAGCTAGTTTATTTTCTTAATTATAGGCAATCAATGCTGCAACCTACCAGTTATTTATTAATTTAGTTTAACCCTTAAAAAGCCTGTGTCAGTAATCCATTAGTCAAACTTGGTCATGTGACACGGCTTCTGTGAACTGTGTTGACCAGGTTACTTGGTAACTCTGAGTATTTTTCATTCTGTCTGTGATTCTCTGATAGTGAAGGCTATGATCAGTATTGGTTATAGCCCAATGAAATGTTATGCAAACCGTGAGGAAAATTCGCCGCATGTGGGACAACAGCTCGTTGCAGCTTTAAGACTCATTTAAGACAGATTCCTGGCACAGGGTAAGTTATTTCATTTAATTTATTTTACTTCATTTATCTCTCAAATATTCATTGGTTTTCTTTTGAAGTGTGTCTCATTCCATTAACGATATTGTAACAATTATCTTTGTCCCACAAGCGGCGAATTTTCCTTTGTTCTAACTGTACATTCAAATCTGCTTGCATCACAGGGACATGAAAAGTGACCATGCAAGTAAAGTTGCATAGTGACTTTCCAAATATGGCAAAGAACTGGTGCGCTGCCAAAAAAATGACACGCGTGACCTTCGACCAAGGAGGCGGAGCATGTGGGACAAATCTACGGTGGCTGATTTAGGACACAGAAAAAAAAAATATTTATCTCGTGATCTCGAGATAACATCTCGAGATCTCGACATAGAATTTCGCAAAAAAAAAAAAAATTTATGAAGCAAAAAAAAATTTTTAGGAAGCAAAAAAAAAATTTTAGGAAGCAAAAAAAAAAAAATTTAGGAAGCATAAAATAAAATTTTAGGAAGCAAAAAAAAAAATTTTTAGGAAGCAAAAAAAAAAAAAATTTTAGGAAGCAAAAAAAAAAAATTTAGGAAGCATAAAAAAAAATTTTATGAAGCAAAAAAAAAATTTTTAGGAAGCAAAAAAAAATTTTAGGAAGCAAAAAAAAAAAAAATTAGGAAGCAAAAAAAAAAATTTAGGAAGAAACCCCAGCTGGGAATGGGTCTTATAACGTCACTTTGACGTATAAACATTTTATCTAAAGGCTACTTGTATACAAGCCACTTGAGCAAGTGCATGTTAACATACAGATAAAAAACATGTAACCGAGTTATTGAAATATCACTAGTTGATATTCGTTAGAGCATGTGAAGCAATGCAGTATTTGTCATTTACAGAAATCTGTAATCTCTGAATTGAAGTCAGATGTTTCTGCCGGACGTCTTTCTATTACGATCCGTGGCAATTTTTGCACCCCCCCCCCCCCCCGGACCCATGTTATAAAAAAACGTGGATATAGACAAAGACACCGCCTTTACCCATGGCATTGGCTCATTTTTATGAAAGATTAATAGATTTTGTTTACCTAGATTATGTTTATGATTACTTTCACTTCTTTAATATGTATATGCAGAGTTAGCCTGTATTACAAAGATTCTATAAATAAGGCAGGTGAATAGCGACTTTAAGACCAAAGCAGAGCATTTTGCTGAAGAAAAATCATGATGAGAGATGATCGAAATTTTAAACCGTTTATTTATGAATATAAAACATTTATGAAGATAGGTTGATTAAATTAATCTGAGCTATAGTAAGAGTTTTAGTGGATCAAGACTTGAGCTTTAGGGGCTGAAGCAACGTCCCTCCCCGACCCCCCCCCCCCCAAGGTACCTACCCGAAAACACAGTGATCAGTTTTAGCATATTTTAATTGATGATGGTCTAATACATGTTCCATAAAACGACACACCATTTCAATAAAACAAAAGCTGAAAGAAATTGTACAAAAAGCGTGTTTCTATAAGAAGCTCATATTTGTTTGTATTCTTTAAATAATAAGGTACCCACAATGCATGCATGCAGACCTAAACATTTCTATTTGAGTGATTTAACAGACATGGCTCCGAATCCGCCGTTCAGGTAGAATGTTTCAGATCCTTTAGGCTTTGACATCTTCCTTACGGATATGAATAATAAATATTGAATTTATATTGAACTTTCTTCAACTCGCCTTATCTCAGGGGATATACAAACTTGATTGATTTTAAATTAATTATATTGTATTACCGTTCAGTTAAACACAGTATACATGGTCTTTGTTTTATAATTGCAATAGTAAGCACTCTTAACGCATACTGTCCCCTTAAGGTTGCTTTGTTTTATGTCAATTCAGCTTCGAATGGTTCGTACAAGTGTGAATTTTTTTCTGGAGATCTCGAAAGATAATTTTTTTTTTGCTTCCTAAAAATTTTTTTTTTTTGCTTTCTAAAATTTTTTTTTTTTGCTTCCTAAAAATTTTTTTTTTTGCTTCCTAAAAATTTTTTTTTTGCTTCCTAAAATTTTTTTTTTGCTTCCTAAAAATTTTTTTTTGCTTCCTAAAATTTTTTTTTTTTGCTTCCTAAAAATTTTTTTTTTTGCTTCCTAAATTTTTTTTTTTTTTTGCTTCCAAAAATTTTTTTTTTGCTTCCTAAATTTTTTTTTTTTGCGAAATTCTATGTCGAGATCTCGAGATGTTATCTCGAGATCTCGAGATAAATATTTTTTTTTTCTGTGTCCTAAATCAGCCACCGTACAAATCAGTTATAGCCCAATGAAATCTAATGCAAGCCATGAGATTTGCTTGGCTTGTGTCAATCATGGCAGGCTCGCCTAAACGGCTCGCCTGCCATGTGACACAAGCCTCGCAAACCTCACGGCTTGCATAACATTTCATTGGGCTATAACCAATACATGTAATAATTACTATGGCCTAAAAGGTTTATTGTTATAATGGGTCAAGACCATGTGCCTTCATGTAAGACTTGAAGGAATGTTTCTGTTATATTTAGTTGGGAGAGAACAGATCGAATGCCAACCTTTACACGTATTGCGAAATGTAATAATGTACGCACACCGTTATACACATTTTTTTATTAATGTCATTATTTCTGCAGAATTGAAATGAAACCTACTCCAGAATAAACAGCTATTCCCCACCAAACCGAGATCTTAACTGTATCAAGCCAACCCATCTACTGGACCGGCGACATATATATATATATATATATATATATATATATATATATATATATATATATATATACTTTCAGGGTATATATTTCATAATAATAAAAATATACAAGGAGTTTCATCTATAGGGTCACGGAATTATTGATTTTCTTGATGGCCAAAATCCCTGATATTATATTCCCCGTAATATTACGATAGAACGCACTGGTATATGAAACTTCATAAAATGAGGCAGAAAAGTGGCTCTGACAAAAAGTTGTCGAAAAGAGACTCGTTGGATGCTTATGCGCGTGATGACCGGAACGTAACATGCCACATCATATATAAAACAATAAAACACAATAACCCAGTGATTGAAAGAAGGATTTGCTCATTCCTGTAGTTGATACGAAACAGGACACGATTTGCAATTTACCTTACTATAATAACTAATAATATACGGCAGTTACTGAGTGCATGGTATTAGTTATACTGGGTACACAGAATAGATTTTTTTCTATGATATTATAAGCATGCCTATATAAAAAAATTACGCCTCCATAAAACTACAATTTATTTACTTTCACTTTGCCTTATTATATTCCCTATAATTGCCAGAAGATGGATGGGACTACATAATATATACAAGAGCAGTACTTTACAATCCTTCCCTTAGATTTGCCGACCAGGAAGAACTTACATGCACAGCACGAGGTTATTTTGTTCTCAAATCGTTAAGTGAGATCTTGGTTTTCTTCACCACGTTTTCCATCTCGACTCAGTATGTCGCCCTCAGGTATCTTCGTTACAGTTAACGTCATAGTATTAGGAGCTTTAGGTAAGCAGCCTATCGATTTAGTAAATGTCATCATTCTGTGTGTGTGTGTTTGTGTTTAAACCCTGACAACATATATCCATTAACCTGTTCATCGAAATTTGTCTCGTAGAAATGCATATATACCATATTTTCATTTTAAAATGTGTAGATGAGAATGCAAACAAGAGTCAGTATCCGGATGGTTAATTTTAAAGTTCTCACAAGTGTCGAAATGATAAAAAATGATGAAATTTCACGATTTAAAGAAATATATGAAGTCCACTAAGTATACTTCGCAGCCCGGGAGACGACCTGGTCAAAATATTAATTAATCCCTGCGCACGGAGTACTATAAGGTCTGCAGGGGCGGAACCACGATTTAGGAAAAGGGGGGTCCAAATCTGGAGGGTTAATAAACATCCTAAAAAAAGTCATCAGGTCCGGAAAAAGGGGGTCTAGGCCGCAAGAATTCCTCTAAAACCCTTTAAAAATAGTTGCTACGGGAGAAATATGGGGGGTCCGGACCCCCTGGACCCCCCCCCCCCCCCGGATCCGCTTCTGGTCTGCGTATTGGTTTGCCATCTTGGATAGCCTCGGTTTAGTAATTCGCGCGCACGGGTCACTAATCAGTGCGCATAGATTACTAATTCCTGGGGACGGGTTACTAATTGTCGGCACGGATCACTAATCAGTGCGCATGGATTACTAATTCCTGGGCACGGGTTACTAATTGTCGGCACGGATCACTAATCAATGCACATGGATTACTAATTCCTGGGCACGGGTTACTAATCAGTGCACATGGATTACTAATTCCTGGGCACGGGTTACTAATCAGTGCGCATGGATTACTTATTCCTGGGCACGGTTTATTAATCAGTGCGCATGGATTACTAATTCCTAAGCACGGGATTCTAGTAAATGCGCATGGATTACTAATTCCTGGGCACGGGTTACTAATTTGTGCGCATGGATTACTAATTCCTGGGCACGGATTACTAATCAGTGCACATGGATTACTAATTCCTGGGCTCGGGTTACTAATCAGTGCGCATGGATTACTAATTCCTGGGCTCGGGTTACTAATCAGTGCGCATGGATTACTAATTCCTGGGCACGGGTTACTAATCAGTGCGCATGGATTACTAATTCCTGGGCACGGGTTACTAATCAGTGCGCATGGATTACTAATTCCTGGGCACGGGTTACTGAACAATGCGCATGGATTACTAATTCCTGGGCACGGGTTACTAATCAGTGCGCATGGATTACTAATTCCTGGGCACGGGTTACTAATCAGTGCGCATGGATTACTAATTCCTGGGCACGGGTTACTAATCAGTGCGCATGGATTACTAATTCCTGGGCATGGGTTTCTGATCAGTGCGCATGGATTACTTATTCCTGGGCACGGGTTTCTAATCAGTGCGCATGGAATACTAATTCCTGGGCACGGGTTACTAATCAGTGCGCATTGATTACTAATTCCTGGGCACGGGTTACTAATCAGTGCGCATGGATTACTAATTCCTGGGCACGGGTTACTAATCAGTGCGCATGGATTACTAATTCCTGGGCACGGGTTACTAATCAGTGCGCATGGATTACTAATTCCTGGGCACGGGTTACTAATCAGTGCGCATGGATTACTAATTCCTGGGCACGGGTTACTAATCAGTGCGCATGGATTACTAATTCCTGGGCACGGGTTACTAATCAGTGCGCATGGATTACTAATTCCTGGGCACGGGTTACTAATTGTCGGCACGGATTAGTAATTCGTGCGCATGGATTAATAAACATTTTGACAATGTCGCTCCCGAGCTCCATAGTAGGCCTTTACCTTACCTGAACTGTAGAATTATAAATTCTGAAAAGCTATTTTCAGTTTCTTCAGTTATCTGACCGGACTGACCGGTGCACCGATAGACCTATTCCATTACATTTTTTTCAACATTATTTCTTTCGAGGTTTCCGGCTCAATATTTAATGCTATAGCTAAACTCTTAAGTATATGTAGAATTCCATTCCGGTTTCGGACAACTTGACAGGGCAGTATCACATACTTTTTCTTATTTTATTTCCTGGTCTTAACTAGGCGCGGTGACTACTGCACTTGCAAGCCCTGTGTAGGTAATCGTCCCTATTGCTTAGTCATACCATCGATGAACGCGCATGAGGCCACATCTTTGACTGTTGTTAGACCTGCAGGGCGGTCACGCAGGTTGTGGGCCACCATGAAAAATCGAGCACATGTATTTCAACAAGGAAAGCACAATTGTCCTCGAGTCGGCAGAATGATTTTTTCTGTACATGTAATATTAAGATTGTAGTTCACAATAAAGGGCAAGTTTTAGTTTGAATTTGTTCAACGGGATATAATAAATAGATATTCAATTTCCCAAGATAACACGAGGTTTCAGATAGTTTTCCCTTGGTTATTCGGCAAAGTTGATTCAGGCTAACGAAATATCATAGTAAGAGTGTATATAAATGCATTTTTTGCGTTAATATTTCATTTACGGTATTCGTATAACTGTCGTTATGCATACGAGAATTCTATGCTACCGCGAATAGATTATTTTTTTCATTTCCATTGTCAAGTTATTCCCAAAGTGTAATATATATATATATATATATATATATATATATATATATATATATATATATATATCTGAGTTACCCTTCCATATATATGAGGGCGATTACTGTAAGGACCACGAGCTCTGTTCGCTGATTATCACAAACAAGACCAGACTGCCTTGTGGGACATGTTATTGCCCCGAATTGGTGCCTTTATCAGCTCATTCCTATAGTAAATCATCGTTTCTTATGATGTAAAATCAAACAACAAGTTAATGTAGCCCACTGATATCATCAGCGATGGTGCATTTGGGCCTTATGGCAAGCCAGAACCGAATGGCGGCCCAATCCGAGTGGTCCCCAAGGACATTGCTCATGTGAGGATGTCAAGGCAATGCGAGGAACCAAACCCGATAAACCAGTCAGGCCAAGCCCGAACTTTGGACACTTAAGTTGTACCCGTGAAATATTTAATACTTTCAACGTATGATTGATTGTGTACCTTCCATTTGTTTCCGAGAAGGGGACCTATTTTTGCTCTCACCCTGCGCTCGCTAAGAATACCTGGTAAGAATGTGTGTTTAGGCTATTACCGGTTTATCCTCTACGCCATAGCAGTTGTTGGCAGACTGGCCGTGTCAAAGGAGACCCATGTCTGCTGTTAGGTCCCTTCACCAACGTAATGATACCAAGGGGACCAATGTCCGCCTCGGGATCATATATTTTGAAGTATGTACTAATTTTTAATCCTTAGCCAATATGTACAAGGGCTTAGAATTAGTGTGTCTGTGAAGCACTCTATCACCGGCTAAATGATTCCATGAGGGGACCCATGTCCCAGGTCCGCCCGAGGATTATGTACTTTGAAGAAAATACAAACTCATGGCATGACGGATACACATGGCCTCCAGATCCATGGGTATGGTTGATGAACTTGATGCCTGATTTACGGTCTCAGACATTGAAATTCGAGAATCCCGCCTATCCTCCAGGATCGAAACGAGTCCGTGGTCGTTGCTGTGTTGCCTGGATCATGCTGATGTTGGTTGGTCTACCCATCTTGTCCTGAAATGAATGAAAAAAGAGAGAAGCATGAATAACTGTAATTGTTGCTTAGATACTGAAAACTCTTAATCTTGCAGACCATAGACCCCCTCGAGAACCATATCAAGTAAATGCATGAAGTCAAATTAATAACCCTAAAATTGTTCTATATGATTATTCTTTTTTTTTTAATTTTACAGAGGACCACTTGAATCGTAGGGCCTGAGAAATAATACATTCAAAAATAAAAAAAGACAAATCGGCATAGGCAACACATAAAATATGACCTATAATTTTAATTTGTTGGGCACTACGTTTAGACTGATATTTATCTGTGTGCACATATCCACTTAATGTATGATATTCCAAATTAATGTTTTGTCCATTACCTTTATGCTACGGCCTTTCTAGGGTTTAATTAAACCATTGTCGTCTTTTTGAATCGTTCGAATACAATACCATCAACATTCGGCGCTGAGCCCAAAGCTAACATAGTGTCTGGATTCATTTTTGTCTGCAGTCACATTTAATTTTCTCTTGATTGTTTTTAAATGAACCATTAGATATTTTACAACCAAAAGATCAAAGATAAAACTGATACCTATTATTTTGGAATTATAGGTAGAGTTTGCAGAGGTAAGTTAATTTAAATTTCCTTTCACTAATGTTTAACAACAATTTTATTATAGTTTCAGAATCCCTTGGTTCTATTAGATATTTAGGCTGTATTCCCGGGAGGACAGCATGCATCTTTGCCACATTTAAAGAGGAATCATTAGACATGACCTTATACAAGCGGTCACCCGATGGGTCCTGGAAGAAACATGCCTATAAAAATCAAACCTCTGACGAATACCAAGGAATCTATAGACCCTTTGTACTTGTTATAGAGAGACTATGCTTGCCTAACTTCAGGGAGAGTGACACTGAAGCCTACGAACTACGAATGATGATGACGGGAAATATAACGCATGTTTTTAAATATTTAAATATTAAATACTATTAATACTGTTATAAAAAGTCCAAGGGATTATCTTTATTTATAACAGGCATCAGATATAAGATAAGATATGTGTTTATTCATCAGGCAAGACATGAAATTTAGTTCGCAAGCATTTACAGCACATATATATATATATATATATATATATATATATATATATATATATATATAAAGAGAGAGAGAGAGAGAGAGAGAGAGAGAGAGAGAGAGAGAGAGAGAGAAAGAGAGACCCACAGGTATTGTACATGAATCAAGTACAAACATTATAGCACATCACAGACAATTATAGCACATCACTGGCATTATATTAAGTATATCACAGGCATTATAGCACTTCACAGGTATTATGCATACACGAGAGTGTGCAGATCTATACTACATCAAATATATACAATTCCTTTATTACTTTCATCAAAGTGCTTTCTGTACCATTAAACAATCTAATACTAGTGGGTATAAAACATTTCCTGTATCTTGCTGTGCGGCAATGTTCAGCCCTTAGTCTTTTTCCCGACCTCAGGGTATTATATAATAAAGACAGTTGATGTGTAGAATTAGCCCTGATAGACTGTGCCTTTCATGTGACACATCAGCAATAGAGCTGATTTAGCAGCTTTACCTTCTTAAGATCCAACATTATCCCTGCACGAAGAATTCTTCCTAGTTTGTTTGTGGATGCTGTATTGTAATTTCCGAACCAGCTTGTAATGCAGAATGTGAGCACTGATATTAATATGTCTGTGAGCACAGACATATTAATAAAGTTCCATTATTTCGTATTAACATTCATCCGGTACAGTTTTCTCAGGAAAAACAATTTCGTGTTAACCTTTTAATAAATGTTTTGCACATTAGCTTCAAAAGTAAATTTATTGTACCCAGATATTTGTATTCTCTCATATTTTCTACGGTTTGGCAAGTTATGGCAAGATGGTCATGCTTTGTTACTTAACCTTATAAGCTATAATCTTTCTTTTGTCCTCCTAACATTGAGTTCAAAGAAGTTATTGTCACACCACTCCATACGCTCCCGAGGCAGCGGAAATCTTGCGCTTCTAAATAAGCAACTGATTTTCACGCTGCCAGCTTTGACCGTTAATGATATATTTAGACACCAGATGGCGGTTTGTTGTCCACTCAAATAAACGTGCGTACGATGTGAAAAGCAGCCAATCAGATGCCAATAAACAAACACTCGACAGGCATCCTGGCTCCGCCTATTGCCGCGCTTCAAGTGCCGCTTAATGAGTTTCCGGTCGAATTTAAATTGCTCTCTCTGCATTCTCGCATCATCGACCGATTCGATTATGACATTATGACTGTGTTAGCGTAGCCATGTATCTGTTGTCTGCAGAACTGAAACCAGCCAGCGAGGTGTGCACGCAGCCTTTGTTGTTACGTTTCGTTTGAATTACAGCTCACCGGCCGAGCATCCTATGTGCCCAAGGCCCTAAGCAAACCACGTCAGGGGCAATTCTCTCTGAGCCTGTGCATGGCCTGTTCAGACGGTTACGCTGGGGGATGAGCTGTCACTCAAAAAGAAATTAATATGATTGGCTCCGTGTATTCCTCGCTTGGCTTTGTCTTCCAGCACAAGGTCTCATCTGATTGGACAAAAATACAGTGCTCCCCTCTGGTGTTGCAATTCAGGATACGAGGTCATAACAAACAGCGCCTTACGATATAGGAAGTAGCCCTATAGGTAAAGCGCTGTGTAGAGAGCGTAACCACTCCACAACCCTTTGTACCTCTAGCCTATAATCTAAGTCGGAATTATTACAACGGCTAATCAGTACCGTGTCATCGGCATATTTGATCAATTTACCACTCTCAGAGGTTACCTTGAAGTCACTGGTATATAAAGTGAATTATATGGGAGAGAGAACGCATCCCTGTGGAGCACCTGTATTTGTTTGAATTTTCATAGATTTGACATTCTTTAATCTGACAAACTGGCACCTGGATGTTGAAAGCTATATGTCAACCTTATGATAGATGGGCTGACATTCATGTTTAGAAGTTTCTATAGAAGAAAGTGTGGTTGAATTGTATTAAAACCGCTGAAGAAATCCATAAAAAGGATTGCAAATTTGCTATTTCCATTGCTACTTGGCGAATCAAGGAATTTTAGAATATTGTGTGTGACCAGAATGGTAGGATCCTCAACTTTCCGCTTAGTGGTGTAGGCAAATTGAATAGGGTCTTGGTGCTGTTTAATTTTTCTACATAATATCACTTTCATTATCTTTAAAAAACATTTCTTGACGATTGTATCAAGTGCCACTGGTCTGAAGTCGTTTACAACCTTGGGGGAATTGTTTTTAGCAAACGGTATAATTCCTGAAGTTTTCCAAATGGTTTGAACATATCCCGTGTTTAATTAAATTTGAAACAACCGAGCGAATATTGGTGCCAATTCCTTTCTGTACACTTAAAGCACCTTTCCACTCAATTTGTCTTGGCCCATGGCCTTACAAACTTTCATCTTGTTTAAGACCTTTAATAAAATCCTGTTCATTTATATCATCACACTTCTTTCAATTCTAGATAATTTAGCAGACATGTACACCCATTTGAAAAATCATGTTTGTCGAACCGGGCATAGAACTTTTTCATTTCATTACAATACTCATTTTTTGTTTTCTGGTTCAGGTAAGACAGTCTTCCTGACGCAGCCAGTAAGAGTTTTCAAACCTTTCCATGCTAATTTTGAATCTTTACTCTCATATGAGCCCTCTTCTTTGTTCTTGTAGTTTTGTTTACAAATATAGATACATTTCCTTATCTCTTTTTTTACATTCCTCAAATGCATATTATCTTTATCTAATAAATATTTCTGTTTCGTGTCTAGTAATTCTTTAATGACCCATGGTTTACTATTTGGTAAAATGTTACTGATTTTGTTTTCACGATATTCTCGACACAGAGGTTAATGTACCCCGTGATAGTGTCTACATTTCTGTCTAGACTTGCATTAGAATCAAACAGCTCTTCCCAGTCAGTTTTTCCATACAGTGCTGCATATCATTACAAGTATCCTGATCCTACACATATACTATTTTCTTTACAGGTTTACTTTGTTTAAGGTTCTTAGGTGACATGTGGATAGTGTTGTGGTCTGCTACACCCAGGAGAACTCAACTTTTAGCAACATGACCACCTTTAACATTACAGAAGAATAGGTCCAGGGCTTTTTTCACTTGTAGATTGAGAAAAACATGTTGTTGGAGTTGCGCTATAGTTTTCTCAAAATACAATCATTACGGAGTCCGGAGAGTTACTTTCACAGTCTGTGATCTGATCATACAGTATATTTGAAATATTACAATTTGTTATTATTTGAGGAAACAGTCACACATTTTGTAAATAATTTTCTTACGGATCGAAATTAGAAACAATTTTATCACAAAATGACATTCTTTTATTTGACACGATGGGTAGGGGGAGGTAATATGCATGGTATGTCCACAATAGTTAGAAAAGTTGGACGGACGCCACCACTGATCCCGACCAAATTGCCCTAAGGTACTGTCTCATTAAATCTTGACCACTCAGCACTACCAGCCATCGCAGTTTGTCTACACTCTAACAATATAGATGCAAACTCATTAAAAGTGACAAACACTGTCGCTAATTGTGATCATACCCTAACCATTGTAACTCACCTAAGTATTTCGTTTCATGTATATGATATCAACAACTATGTAACTGTGGTTATCCGTCACCGTTCTACAAAATAAACTTCACATATTATTGTAATTTTTTTTGTTTCAAATAAATCATAAGTTTATTCTCGTTTTTACATTAGCAAAGATGTAGTCATATGAGTCATAAAAAGTATGCATATTCCATTATGTTAAAATAGTATGCATTTTCAACTGTATATACTTCTGGTTACCCCTCAACATTCAGTGTATTTCATTCTTATTACCTGATCAGTATTCTTCCTAAAGAAGTTACATACATTTTACTCAAGGTACCTGGTTATACCATATGGTAAGATCTGTTTAACGATAATCCGATACGTGAAACAAGAGATTATTTCATGTTAATTCTGTGAATACACCGACTGATTTTACGTCAATTTAAAAAGTGCCTGGAAATATTAGTCATTTTACAAATTGCCTGAGTGAACCAATTTTTTAAATTGACTGACGATTTGAGGCGAATTGAAATATTTGACACTTTGACTGAAACAAACACACAACAGATTTATGACATTTGCAACAGAACAATGATACGGTTGTTCTCTGGGTATTTATTAACGCCAGTAATGGTAAAAATGAGAGTCATATGAAAAAAAAAACTTTCACCTGATATGCTGCACTTGGAAGGATTAATATAGCACAAGTATAATAACACATGTGTGCAGGTCATTCATAATCGTTAATTATGTATAATGATGAAACTGCCGGGTCTAATAAATATACATTATAAACAATAAATTTCACGAAACGTGTTCCTCTTTCACTATATATTACTTCAGTCAAAGGCATATAATATAAATATAGTGGAACCCCGCCTCACGACCACCTCACGATTGCGACCACTCCATAATTACGAACACTCTTCTTGGTCCTGTATATATAATCCAGATAACATATAGGATTTCACAAATACGACTGCCACACTAAACGACCACTTTGGTGGGCCCTCAAGGTTCTCGTGCTTGTGAAGTTCCAATGTAAAAAGATGTCGCAAGTGTGGGATGGTCGTGAGGCGGAGTCCCAATGGAAATATATATATATATATATATATATATATATATATATATATATATATATATATATATATACTTTCAGGGTACATATTTCATGATACTAGAAATATATAAGGAGTTTCATCTAGGGTCACGGAATTATTGATTTTCTTGATGGCCAAAATCCCTGATCTTATTCCAAGTATTATTACAATATAACGCACATGTATATGAAATTTCAAAAAAGGAGGCATAAAAGTGGCTCTGACAAAAAGTTGTCAAAAAGAGACTCTCGTTCGATGTATATGAGCGTGATGACCGGAACGTAACACGCCACACCATATATTAAACAATAATAATAAACACTTTAACCCAGTGATTGACAGAAGAATTTGCTCATTCCTGTCGTTACGGGATACCATTTGTAATTTACGGCAGTACTTAGTTATTGGGTGCACAGTTATTATTTATACTGGGTACGCAGAATAGATGTTTTCTATGACATAATAAGCATACTTATATAAGCAAAATACTCCTCCATAAAACTACAATTTATATACTTTCACTTTGCCATATAATATTCCCCATTATTGCCAGAAGATGGATGTGACGAAGTTATATATATATATATATATATATATATATATATATATATATATATATATATACACACCAAGTCCAGTATTTTACAATCCTTCCCTCAGATTTACCCAGAAGGAAGTACTCGCATGCACAGCAAGGGATTATTTTGTTCTCATATCGTTAAGGGAGATCTGTGTTTTCTTCACCACGTTTTCTACCACGACCCAGTATGTCGCCCTCAGGTGTCTTCGTTACCGTCACCGTCATAGTACTAGGAGCTTTAGGTAAGCAGCCTATAGATGTAGCAAATGCCATCATTCTGTGAGTGTGTGTTTGTATTTAAACCATGATAAAATATATCCATCATCCTACTAATCAAAATTTGTTTCTCAGAAATGCATCTATACCATATTTTCATTTTACAGTGTGTAGATAAGAATACATACAAAAGTCAGTAACCAGATGGTTAACTTGAAAGTTCTCGAAATGATAAGAAAATGAAATTACGCGATTAAAAGAAATAAATGACGTCCAATAAGTATACTTTGGAGAACGGGAGACAACATGGTCAAAACATTTAGTGATCCGTGCGAACGGAGTACTAATAGGTCTGCCTGTTGGCTTGCAATCTTGCATAGCCTCGGTTTAGTAATTCGTGCGCAAGGATTACTAATCAGAGCGGATGAATTACTAATTAGTGGGCACGGGTTACTAATTTGTCGGAACGAGTAAGTAAATCATGCAGACGGATGGATAAATATTTTGACCATGTCGTCTCCCGAGCTCCGTATATACCTTACCTGAATTGTAGAATTATAACTTCTGCAAAGCTATCTTCAGTTTATTCAGTTCCCTGACGGGACTGACACCTTGTGCACCGATTCATTTTTGCAACATTATTTCGTTGGGGGTAACTGCCTCAGTTCAGATGCTTTTTCTCTAATTTTATTAACTGGTCTTAACATGGACCGGTGACTACTGCACCTGCGAGCCCTGGGTGTGTAATCGTCGCCATCGCTGAGTCATACCACCGAAGAACCCGCAAAAGGCGCCATCTTAATATTTTTGTTAAGCCTGCAGAGTGATAACGCAGAACGTTGACGACCGAGCACGAGCAAATTAATTTATACTAGGAAAACAAATGTCCTCGAGCGGGCATGATGAATTTATGAATTACCTTTGCATGTTATATGAAGGGGGCAGTTCATCGTAAAGGGCAAGAAAAAGATTGAATTTATTCAATAGGACATAATAAAATATATTTCATTTCCCAAGATTACACGTGGTTTCAGATAGTTTTCCCATGGTTATTCGACAAATATGATTCAGAATAACAAAATATTATGAATACAGTGAACGTAAATACATTTATGGCGTAAATGTTTTGTTTATGTTATTTGTAAAACGGTAGTTATGCATAGGAGAAATCTATGTTTCCGGGAAAAGCGTATTTTATTTTTCATTATCACTACGTGAAGTTATTCCCGATATGTAATATATATATATATATATATATATATATATATATATATATATATATATATATTTATATATATCCGAGTTACCCTTTCATATATGAGGGTAAATACTATACAGGGACGACGAGCTCTTCGCTGATTGTCACAAACAATAGACTGGCTTGCGATAAAAAATCCTAAAGTTTAATATATATAAATATATATATTATATAAATATATATATATATGAGGCTGAGTACTAAGGATGAATAGCTCTGTTTGCTCATTATTACTAACAAGACGAGACTAGCTGGCGTGAAATATTTTGGCTCCCAATTTGTGCCTTTATTTAGCTCATTCGTATATTAAAAAATCATTGCTTCTTATGATGAACATTAAATAACAAGTGAAAGTAGCCAAGTCACTAATATTATCAGCGATGGTGTGGGCCTAATGACACGCCAGAGCCGAAGGGCGGCCCCACCCGAGTCGTCCCCAATGATATTGCTCATGTGAACACGTAAAGACAATGTGAGGAGCTGAACCAGATATACAAGTCATTCCATGTCCTAAACTTCAGACCCTAGGGTGTGCTCGTGGAATATACCATACTTTCAACGTATGATTGATTGTGTGTCTTCCATTTTTTCCATTAGATGGGCACCTCTGCCCTTACTTGCGCTTGCTAAGATTACCTGGTACGAATGTGTTTAGGCTATTACCGGTGTATTCTCTACGCAAAAACTACGTTATTGCAAAGTGGCCGTGTCACAGGAAACCCATGTATGCTTTTTGGTCCCTTCACCAACGTAATGATACAAAGGGGACCCATGTGCGCCCTTAGATGATATATTTCGAAGTATGCACTAATTTATCATCTTCAGCCAATATATATGGTCCCTTCACCAACGTAATGATACAAAGGGGACCCATGTCCGCCCTGAGATGATATTTTCGAAGTATGCACTAATTTATCATCTTCAGCCAATATGTCCGAGCACTTAATTTGGTTCCTTTAATAGCTTATTATGGTCTCTCCGTCCATGTATCTGGTGGTAGAGCGGCCGTTTCAAAGGAGACCCTTGTTTGCCTGTGAAGCACTATATCACCAGCTAAATGATTCCATGGGGGCCCATGTCCCGGGTCCGCCCCGGCTACTTTGAAGAATATACAAACTCATGGCATGACGGATTCACATGGCCTCCAGATCCATGGGTATAGTTGATGAACTTGATGCCTGATTTGCGGTCTCAGACATTGAAATGGGAGAAACCTGTGCGTCCTCCAGGAACGAAACGAGTCCTTGGCCTCTATTGTGTTGCCTGAATCATGCTGATGTTGGTTAGTTTACCCACTTGTCCTGATATGAATGACAAAAGAGAGAAGCATGAATAACTGTAATTGTTGTTTTTTTTATGTTAGACACTAAATTTTACAAACCACTGAACTCCTCAAGAACAATTCAAGTAAATGTATTCATGCATGTAGTCAAATTAATAACCCTAAAATTGCTCTATATGATTATTCTTTATTTTTTTTATTTTACAGAGGACAACTTGAATCGTATGGCCTGAGAAAAAATACATTCAAAAATAAAAAAAAGTCAAATCGGCATAGGCAACACATAAAATATAACCTGTAATTTTAATTTCCTGGGCACTACGTTTAGACTGATATTTATCTGTGTGTACATATCCACTTAATGTTTAATATTCCAAATCAATGTTTTGCCCATTACCTTTTTGCTACGTCCTTTCCAGGGTTTAATTAAACCATTGTCGTCTTTTTGAATCGATTACAATACCATCAACATTGGGCGCTGAGCCCAAAGCTGACAGAGTCTCTGGATTCATTTTTGTTTGCAGTCATATTTAATTTTCTCTTGAATGTTTTTAATCGAACCATCAGATATTTTACAACCAAAAGATCAAAGATAAAACTGATATGTGTAATTGTGGAATTAGAGGTAGAGTTTGCAGAGGTAAGTTAATTTAAATAACCTTTCACTAATGTTTAACAACAATTTCATTATAGTTTCAGAATCCCTTGGTTCTATCATAAATTTAGGCTTTATTCCTGGGAGAACAGCATGCATCTTTGCCATATTTAAAGAGGAATCACTAGGCATGACCATATACAAGCGGTCACCCGATGGGTCCTGGAAGGAGCATGCCTATAAAAATCAAACCTCTGACGAATACCAAGGAATCTATAGACCCTTCATACTGACTGAAGAGAGACTGTGCCTGCCTAACTTCAGCGAGAGTGACACTGGAGCCTACGAACTACGAATGATGACGGGAAATATAACGCATGTTTTTAAATACGAAATCTATGCTGTTGGCAAGTATTTATGCATATTAAGGTCTTCCTTTTCATATTTAGATTTTTATTTTTATTTATTTATTTTTTTTTATTGAATCAAAAAAGTACAGGCACAGTAACATTTTTAAAAATGAATGAAAAACAGGAGACAATCTGGCACAGGTGAGATATGATCTCTGCAAGCAAAACACATCAATAGAACAAAAATTGTTAACTTCATCTGACCCTAGGGCCCTATAAAAAACTTGATCTAATTCATTCTAATCCCCAAGTAACTGACTGCCTGATTACAATATAAACCTTACTAGCTGTAAATACAAGAAAAAATATGCTGATTTCCTGTTGCATATTAAACCAGATATCCCCATATCACCTTATAAAAAAATATAACTTTGGTTTTCTAATATAACAAATTTTGTATGATTAATACATCATTCAATTAATCCTGTCATAGTGGATGTTTATTTACCTTTTATTGTAAGAGAAGGTTAACAATTTTTTACAATGAATAGCTATTGGCAGAATGGCAGACCAAGTACACCCATGGGACAATTTACATTATACCCTATTAATTATTATTTTTACATGCTTTAAATCTCTCTTGTCACCTAGTGATAATTAAGTGAAACATACATATCTTTATGCTATAGCTGTCACCTTCTTTTAAATTGATGAAAATTACATTCATGAGACAAACAAGTTGTAATGGTTCATAACAATGCCTGTCTTACCGTTAATATATGATACAGACTTCCCTATACAGACCTAACTCAGTAAAACTTAAGTAACCACGTTTCTATAATTAATCACAATTCATTGCCCATTTATATATGTATGCTAGCGATAAAATTTACCCTTATGTGAAAATATAAATGAACATTCCTTTTTATTGATTATTTATAACAGTTGTTATCACATATATATGCTCATATCATTAACATACTTTTATCAATCACTTAAATGTCTACGTGTAAACTATTTCATGATAAAAAAAGACCCTAGAACCCTAAATTATAAATTTAAGATTGGTGTGTTACTGCTTTCTGTATGAAAGTTCAGTTTATTCCATTTTTTATCATGTACAATAGTATTTCCTTTCTTATAAGCAATATATTTTTCTATTTCCTTCACATGTTTAATAAACAAGATTGCTCCTTTCAAAGAAGGCTTGTTGCTTTTACCTCTACAGTCATATATATATATATATATATATATATATATATATATATATATATATATATATATATTTTAACAAAAAATACAATACTGCCTATAATGTCTGTATAATCACCTAATATTATTGGTGCACAGTCAAACTTAAAATCCTGTTCAGCCACTTTATTCTCTTTTAACCATAAAAGTATATTTGACCATACTAACTTGACAAATGTGCATGACCAAAATAGATGAATGTATGTTTCATCTTCTGACTTACAAAATGAGCACCTGGGGATGTCAATTATATTTGATTTATACAAATGACTATTAAGTTACATAATACGATTTAGTAATCTGAACTGGAACATTCTAAGTTGCACTGAGTTTGAAACTTTTTTCAGTTTAGGGAAAGCACTCAAAATGCTTTCCCAGCTGGATATATTCAAGTCTATAGCCCAATTAATTAGTGGGTTTGTTGAGACAACATAGATCTTTTCAACCATTTTACAGTAAACCTGCTTAATTACCTTTTTCATGCTGAAAAGGGTTTCTATATTGTTTTGAATCTGGTGTATTTCTATGTTTGCTTTAAGAATTTTTTTCCAATCATTTGGTATTGCATCCAACATACCATTATACCAAAGCAAGTTTATATTTAAATTGGTACGTGCCTGAAATTCTTCATATGTAAGAAATCTGAAGAATCCTCTATCTTTCACTATAATATCTTTTATGTATATTATGCCTGAGTTGTTAAGTTTTCTAAAAAATAGTACCTTATTATCAATCTTAATATGGGAATTATACCACAGAACCTGGCCAAAAATATCTTTCACTTCTGTTTGTATGAAGAAATTAAATTTACACCATGCTTGCATGACTTCTTTCCAAAAGATGTCCTTTAAATAGATCTCATCCAAATCTTCTGGATTGAGATTACATTGAAATGTAAGCTCCCCCATTGGTAAGGTACTTAATATATGATTTTTCCAAGGATTGTCAGGTATTTTCTTAAAGATTCTTTCAATCCATTTCATTTTTAATGCGCGATTTTGAGTTTCAGGGTGGATCATATTCAATCCACCTTTACTATAAGGAGCTATTAATGACAATCTTTTCACTTTGTCTGGTTTGTATGACCAAACAAATTTATATAGAATTTTTTCTAGTTCTTTAAAATAATTGGCTTTAGGAGCAGGAAGGACAGACCACAAGTAAATTAATTGTGACAAAGCATAACATTTTATTAAAGTGATTTTCCCAGCTGGTGTCATGTATCTGTTTGACAATGTACTTAATGTTTTTCTTATGGATTCCAATTTTGGATTGTAATTGTCTTCTATTATTTTATTTAAGGATGGTCTAAGTAATATACCCAGAATATTAACTGGACCCTCTGACCATTTGAGACCTGTTCTCTCTATTGTTCTTTTAGCTTGGCTTATACCTGGTTGGTTATGTACCAGAGGCATAACCGCAGTTTTCCCTAGATTAATTTTAAGACCTGAATTTTTTTCAAAACATTTCATTATATTCACACTATCAATAACACTGTTAATGTCTGAGAATAAAAAAAATGTGTCATCAGCATATTGCAGTATTTTATATTTTTATTCATTGAAGCAGACTGCATTTAATTTATTATCTTCTCTAATTTTTTTTGCTAACAATTCTGCACATATTATAAAAAGGTATGGAGACAGGGGACACCCCTGTCTCACACCCCTTGACATTTTGAAGAATTCTGAGCACCACCCATTATTTATAATACATGTTTTCCCTTCATGGTATAATACTTTTATCCAGTTTATTATATTTTTTCCAAATCCAAAATATTCCAACGCCTTCCAAATGAACGGCCATTCTAAACAGTCGAGAGCTTTTTCAAAATCTACTGTTGTGAGGTACCCTTCTTTATCTTGTTCAACTGTATTATTTATAACTGTAATGATCTTATTTATATTCTCCCCTATGTACCTACCTTTAATGAAACCTGTCTGATCCTCATTAATTAATCTTGGTAAAACAGATTTGATTCTGCTTGCTAGGCATTTTGAAATGAGTTTGTAATCAGTGTTCAGTAGTGTAATTGTCCTCCAATTTTTTATTTCAAGAGGAGATTTATTTTTTTTTTTTGGTAACAAAGTAATAACTCTAATAGCTGACAGAAGGGGTTCCTTGATATCTGTCCAAAAATGTCTATATAACTCTGCAGGGAGACCATCCAATCCAGGTGATTTATTCATTGCAAATGACTTTAAGATTTTAAAAATCTCCCGTTCTCTTACCAGTTCATCGCATAAAATTCTCTCATTCTCTGAAAGTCCCTCATTAGGTCCTATATTAGAAAAAAAAATTTGTTATCTTGAATTGTTTGGTTGGATAAACTAGATTGATGATTTGTAATGATAATAATAAAGGTACATTATTAACTCATATTTAGATTTAATATATGTTATAACCTTTCTTGTTGGGACCGAATTGTGTACAGTTTTTAGTTAATTTTAGTACAGTTAATTAGTTTTATTTCGCTGACAAAAGTGCTTGTAAAAAACATATTTTTCTATTAACTGTGACACCTATAATAATTGATTTTATCAAATGTTTCACACGCAGAGCGTCCTGCTATTTATCAAAAAGTATATATTGGGAGAAAAGTATGTTTTCGTCCCCCAGCTGATGAAAACACCTTCAGGTTATCCAGAATTGGGTCCGGTACTGACAGCGTAATAGGGATGAAGAGATCAAACAAGGACGATTTGGGAAACGTCAAGTCAACAGAAAAGCGACATATATGCTTAGACAATGTAACAATGATTGACAGGGGAACCTACGTATGCGTCGTGTCCAAACGTTCTCAGAACATTAAGAGTTATCATCGTTACTTCTTAGACCCCATGTGTAAACACACTTTTATCTTTCAAACCATACATTCCATATTTTTAACCGATCGGTTGGAATTCCATGATATTCGTGAATTTAATTCTGTAAAACACATTTTGCATACTACGTGCAGGCTCTGACATAAAAGAATGGGGAGGAAAAATAAAAGCTGCTATTTCCAAACCCCGCAAGCCTAATAAGGAAGCTTCCAATTCATCGCAAGAAATTATATGTGAAATGAGATCAGGTAATTGTAGCTTAACTTACTATTTAACTGCACTAGACTGAAACAGTTAATGTTATATAGTCTACACCTTGTGCTCAATTTTTCGCGTACTTGTAATGTTTTAAAAACAATATATGAAGAAATTTTATCAATATATTAATATTTCATCCATTCATTTCTCAGATCCCAGGAAAAGAATCTATTACTATGCGGCCAACCTTGGGAGACCAATCTGCTTGTATTATGCATCGTTAGCACCTCAGTTGGAAAAGACACACGCTATCACAAAATTAATGTGGAAAAAAAGTATTTATGATAAATGGCAGACCATTGCTGAATGGAATGGACTGACACTGAAACTGCACAGAAAACATGTGTGCCTCACTGCACAAGGTCATGTATGTCTGAGGACCTTCGGTGTTGATGATAAGGGCTATTTCCGGATAACGCACAGGAATAGGTCAACCAAAAGTGGCAGACAATTCTATATTGATATTAATGGTAATAACAGGCTTTGTACATGCTCACTTGTATTTTTTTTAAAAAGTTCTCAGAATTCGTCAAATAATATATTAAAAGTAACACATTCCAAACTTCTTGGTAATTAAAGTTATTGTTTTACTAGATGGAGGATTACTCTCAGATTGTCCTCAGGGTGACCTTCCGATCACAAGGGCTGTAATGACCACCTTCTTTACAGTCAGCTTTGCTCCTGGTGATCTTGACGGGAACAATATCAGAACTGTTGCTAAAAGTAATGTATCAATCATGTTTATTAAATGTATCTCATTTTCAGTCACTTTATTTTTCACGCGTAAGATAGTGCTTGTGACGTTTTCTTTACTAAAGCGTCATACAATAAGCTATGTATCTTAGAATATTAGTGGTTTACTTTCACAAGTGATTTATGTGTTTTGTTTCGGCATAACTTTGAAGTATGGCAACACAATGATATTACGTTTGAACTAAATTATATATTAAATGTACCAAACCGATAACGTTCAGTAAACGCCTGAGTAGAATATTACCATAGGCGAATGACCAGTGCATTTTATGGTCATAATTAATATATCATATCTTACCCGTTTTCTATACAGATATACCCCTATCGTGGCCCGTGATTCTCGCTGCAACAGTTGCGTTCGTTGCATGTCTCTTGTTGGGATTCCTGATGTAAGCTATTTGCGCAGGTATATATTTAATTCATCATTTTCACTCTATATATTAACTATTTACGATATAATATACAGGATATGTTTTGTCAGTGTGAGATACAACATGAAAGCAACGCTACCCTGTCATCACAAATGTTCAGTTATCTTATGGAAGTATTGAATAAAGCTAATGCGGATTACGTAACCACATAACCACGTTTTTGGCGCTTAGTCATGTACTCTCAGTATAAAATACTTGAAGTGCGTATACAGTGTTCCCTTCATATATGTATGAAAGATGCTTTTATATCAGTGTCACCCATAGTTTTCTCGTATATGCCCCGTATAGATTACATTGCTTAGTTACACTATGTGAGCCACTGCTATCACAATTTTTTTTTCATTCAACGGTAATAATGCAGGAGACAAAACAAAACTCAGCAGTGAGGGAGCAAGTCGAGAAAACACGGGGAATGAAGTCCCAGTTGAAATGTTCATGTGAATGACATCGTAGAACATTATTTTTATGAACATAACTACTTTTAGCATCACATCTTTTACGTTACTGGTACGTTTGTATATATATATATATATATATATATATATATATATATATATATAGAGAGAGAGAGAGAGAGAGAGAGAGAGAGAGAGAGATTTGGTATTTACATCATTGGCAAACTCCGTCAATCTGCTGGTCAGCATTACGTAACATGCATATGTTTTCATGTACACGGCTCATCTTATATTCAGACCTTGTCGCTTCTAAATATTCCTTTAGAACCTCCTGCTACTGCCATAGCTGGTAATCAAGTAAATTATTTCAACCATTTGTTTGCAAAATCGCAGTCAATTAACACCCGACTGGGTTGACTTTAATGCTCAATGTATTTCTTTAGCTTCAATGTGCTGTAAAATGTGTTTGTATCTACGTTTCTATCTCTATTTCTAAAAACTGTCTGGTCCTTAAACCTGGATTTTAACGTTGTTAAAAATATGCTATAATATTTATATTTTACTGATATTCTGGTTTACAGGTGTTATTTATCCACTAATAGTTTTTCCACAGATTGGTTTCCTCGTCATATGTCATCACCGTTAATAGTAATCAATAAAGGTTAAGGTTTCCTCTAATCATATGTTGTGTTGTTTTATTAATGCACATCCTTATAATTATGTGCAGATGAAAATAAAGACACTCTGTTTACCCTATAACGTAAAAATATCCTTGTTACTTGTACCTGTCCACCGTCAAGTTGCATACTGGGTAATACGGGGCTGTTGTGAATAACTTGATCGAAAGAAACTGCTTGCATAAGGTCAGACGTAAACTGACATACCATGTTTCTATTTCCGAGCTTACGCGTATTCGCGAATAGATTTCGCCCATCGGGTCGATGATCATTATGGTTTCGATATCTTTAGGCGCTGTCGCTTCCGGGTATTGCTGTTATTTAATCTCTGGGATGAACTGATGGTCGTTGTACGGCGCTAGTTGGCAGGGGTGGGTACATGATTTGAGAAAAGTGTTAGGACGGGGCGCTTAGAGGGATAATGAGAATGAGCACACGCTCTCTTAGTGTAGAAAATGTGTTTTTTTGTGACTGTGATTACGCAGTCTGGTTATTTAAAAAGCATCACGATGCGAAATTTTTCTCTGATTTTCGGCATTAATGGCTGATTATTCAATCTGCCAGATTTGTTATCGCCCCCTATATCCGTCCTGTTTATATCGGTCCGATCAAGATCCATGGCAAAACGACGGATAGGGATACTTTAACAAGGGTGGCCTAGAACCTTACCTTTTGGTGTCGCTTTTCTTATATTATTTTAGCCCAGCTGCTCTTAATCAATCATCTCTATTATAAGTTGCCGAAATAGGAAAATAGAGCGGAAGTGTATGTAGAGAATAACCCGTTACTGTTCGATGGACTTCTATTTAACTGGATTGTTTTGTGTTTGATGTGATAAAATACAAGAACAGGACACAGTAGGTTAACGTGTTATTAAACAATCGTCAGGCGACAGTAAAGCCCTTGGCTCTTTTTGACAGCTGTCTCTTCCAGAGGTCACTCCGCTACGGTCACCATATGTACCATATGATCATGTACACTGACGTTTGGTTGCCTGGTTGGACCTGCAATATGGGCTCATCTGTGTTTATTTGTGGCCAGTCGGTGAAACATTTGACTATCGCTAGGGTACATGTGAACGATTTTCTGTTTTATGCCACATGACACAGTACTTAATGGAACTCTTCTGTTCACAGGACCACTCGCCCATTCCTATAACTTTTGCGGAGAATAAAAGTTTCTTTCAAATCAGGGAGTTGTTTTAATAACGTAGCTATAAGAAAGCATAATACGGAGCCCCGTTGGGACATGACAAAAAAAATATTAAGTCATGCGCACGACTTACTGACTACACTGGTTCCGTGTCTTATAACGTGACATATAATATAGGTCAGGTACAGGGTATTCACATTAGGATGTTTAAGGTTAATAGAGCGGCGTGTTTTTTTTTTTTGGGGGGGGGGGGGGGGGCTTTACCTTGGCATTAACAATGGGGTCTTTACGTCACAAGGACAGTGAAGTAACTCCACGTGCCGTTTTCCTGGAAGGTGTCAGCAGAGAGCTTGAATGATGAGAGAGTTAACCCTGCGTCTTCTCATTGGTCGCCATTATGACGTCGCGGACGCTAGCGCCACCACGCGATTGGAGGGGTTGCAGTAAACTCTGCATGTGTACATAATCACCATGGCGGCTGCTGCGACAAACTGCAGTCGGTCAGGTAAGATAGTGTTTAAAAGCTAATATAGCCCTAAATGTACAGTATTTTAACAAGTAATGACACTAAAGTAATGGCAGAATCAAGTTTCCAAACAAGTGACATACGGATGACAGTCCAGCAAGAGTATCTTAGGTATAGTCCGTTCCACGTATGGTGGGGTGCCCATTGAAAAATCGCGATATTTTTGTGCATGGCCATATGATATTCATGTATGGCATCTAAGTATTTAATGAATGAAAGGCCTAACGTGAAAAATGTACGCATAAATGTATAATTAGGGCCAGGCTTGACAAGCGGTCCCCTATAGTGATCACCGTGTCAGTCCGTCCTTCCGTACTTCCGTCCTTCCGTCAGTGACACTTTATTTAGCGCGCGATAATTCAACAACAACATACTTCAGCTTTCAAAAATTACCAGGGATGATTGGTACATACGAGGGCTCCAGACCTATTGAATTACAGGCCTGTTGGAATTCCAATATGACCGACACAGCCCAAACGCTCATTTTCTTTCGTGCGATAACTCAACAGCAACATACTTCAGCCTTCCAAAATTCACAGGGATGATTGGTACATCTGAGGGCTCCAGTCTTATTCAATAACACACCTGTCGGGATTCCAATATGCCCGCCACAGCCCAATCGCTGATTTCCTTTCATGCGCGATAAATCAACAACAACATGCTTCAGTTTTCCCATATTCACACGGATGATTAATACATATGAGGGCTCAAGACCTATAGAATAACAGACCTGCCGGAATTGTAATATGGCCGCCACGGACCAATCGCTGATATTACCTTTTGGCGCAATAACTCAACAACAACATACTTGAGCTTTTCCAAATTCACAGGGATGATTTGTACATATGAGGGCTCCAGACCTATTGAATTACAGACATGTCGTTATTTAAATATGGCCGCTACAGCCCAATCGCTGATTTTCTTTCGTGCGTGATAACTCAACAATAACACTTCAGCTTTCCAAAATTCACAAAGATGATTGGTACCTATGAGGATACTATCTCTATAGAATTACAGGTATGCCGAATTCCAATATGGCCATCAGAGCACAATGGGTGATTTTCTTTCGCACTCGATATCTCAACAAATTAATGCTTGAACTTTTTCCAAATTCACAGGGATCATTGGTGCCTATAGGGGCTTTTTAACCTATTAGAATACATATTTGCTCAAAGTCAAATATGGCCAACAGAGTGCAATCGTTGATTTTCTTTTCAAACATTATTTCATACATATCTTCTTTAATATTATTTGAACCAGTAAGTTTTTTCCCTCATGCATGTGGATAAATCCCTGTTTCTGTTTGACATATTTTTCAACTTTCACCTTAACTTTTTGTACAGAAAAGTTTATCTACCTTTATTTATTTCACTCTTAAATATAAGCCTAAAAATATAAATATATTACGCACAAATTGTATATGTTTGTGGACAAAAACACTTTTAATAATTTTTTATCCTTGTATTTTCTCTTCATGAAAGCATTCAATGCATGTTTAATCATATACACGCACTCCAACGTCAAAATCAAAACATAATTTGCTTGCATCCCTGCATTCATGACAATAACATAATATATTTATATAGTATTTGCTATAAAAAAGAGAGAGTTATTCATTTCCTTAAACGATAAAAACTTACAGTGACGGGAAAGGACGGAAGTTTGCCAGAAGAGGCAGAGGAGAGAGAGAATAGTTGTGGTCGATGCTGGTCACGAGGGTGGCTTTATACCAAACGCATTGCTGGTATTCAAGAGCTAAAAGAACAGGGGATTATCATGAGAAAATGGATGGGCACAGGGTCCTCACATGGTTTAAGGTATAACTTATTATGCTGAAACCCGTTACGGAAAGAATATTTACTTCCATGATTCATTTCAATTATATATATATAAGTTTCTGGTATTGGAAACGCGCAAAAAGAACAAATATCTTCACATATAGGGTATCCCGCACGGACAAATACCCACATGTATCGGAATGCAGCCTATAAGACCAATATTTTTTAAAAGATAAATGAAATTATGCGGAACAAACTATACCATATATGTATCAACAATTTTAAGTCAAATGTTAAGTATGAAAAAATGTTTTACATTTAATACTCATTTATTTAATGAACAAAATAATAATAAAAAAGCATAAATGATTGATACGTTTAAAGTGGTTACTTTTCTCTACAGGAACAACTTATGCCAAATCTACCCCGAGAAGCGTGGTTATATAGATAATGCTTCTTACCATTCAGTATTGGGGGAAGATTGCAAAGTTCCTATCACCAAAAAAAAAAGATTAGCAAAACTGACTCTCCAAGGAAAGCAAGGGTCTACTTCATTAAATATCATAATTAATGTTAAATTAATGAAATGGCAATATTTCATTTTATTATTGTTCTTTAAGGGGCAAAATCACTTATCTAGCCATTTTAGACTAAAGGTAATCCCTGGGAGCTTTTAAAAAATAGGCCAGAAAACGTGTATGTCACAACACACGTCAAGATGCTTATTTTGTTTATATATCAACACTTTTCATAACACGAATCTACCCTTAGACAAAAATAATACTGTTTATGTCAGATAACAGCAGATATCGAAGGACCTTGTACAGGTTTTCACCTTTATCTACCCAAGTTATTTTCCTGTCTTTACTAATCTTTCTTCTTAATAATTCTGAACACAGTGTAAATAAATATGGTGATAGTAGACGACTTGGTTTTACACTGCTCGATGGCATAGAACCGGGAAAACCATCCATTATTTATTATACATGTGTTTCAATCTTTATATAATGAGTCCATCCATTTCTTAAATTGTTTCAGAAATTAAACTATTCAAAATTCTTCCATATGAAATACCATTCTAAACAGGGAAGCTTTTTAATAATCCATTCTCATTAAACACCTTTTGAAATCCTGCTCTTTAGCACTATTTAAAACTGTAATTATCTTGTTTATAGTTTCACAAATATATCTTCCCTCCATGAAACCATTTGATCTTTATTTATAACATTTGGGAGTAGTTTCTTTATTAAATTTGCAATGCTTTTAGAGATTATGAATAATATAAAGAGTGTAATTGATCTCCAGTTTTTAAGATCTAATAGTTTTTTTGTCCCTTTTTGGCAGGTGTTATTACTCCCCTGTTTTGTAATGTTCAACGTTTACCCTCATCTATAGACTGTTTGCTATTCTATTCATAAGTAATTCTTATAAATCTACTAAGAAACTTTATATAGTTCTGCTTGAATGCCATCAAGACCAGGTTTCCTTGCTTTGTTATTTTTATGCTGATGGTTATCTGACGGAGTTTATTCTATATCAAGGGTGACGTTCCAGTCCCAACCAATTACTCTTTGGTAATTTCCTATGTCATTAATATTTTCAAAAACATATCCATAGAATCCTGGGCAATCATGATTTGTTTCATATGTGTTTGCCAATATTAGTCTTAAATCATTCAATAACAAGTCTAAAACTATAACTCTACCTTCATTAACTGATCTCTGTTACAAATTTTACATGATACTTTATTATTAACTAAATTTTATCAAGTACAGCGACCTCTCTTGTATCGAGTCTACCATGACTCAAAGGTATTCTGTGTCCCCATTCAGCCTTCCATAAATGATCTGTTTCACAACAATTATATATCTCGTGTAAAATATTATACTTGCATTCTTTTTTTTGTAACAAATAAAATACTTCTCTTCTTGTCATAAAATTTTCTTAGCCCCTGACCTTCACCGATAGTACATACACACTGTGTATTCATTGTGAGTACTTGCTTATATATGTGTATCTTGTATCGAAAATTAAGGTCAACCAAAACCGCCAGGCGAGAAAACATGTTAAGACAATATGCATATCACGATCTGGTGATATTAACACTTACTCTTTGTATTGTATACATTATCCCTACGTAATGCTGCACCGACGAGCGAAAATTGATCCGAGTATGAACTGTTAATATTTACAATTACTCTGTGATGTAATTTTCCATTCACATTGAACTGAAACACGATAAGAAATAGACGAATCATGAAACATTAAAATGAAATTATATATATATATATATATATATATATATATATATATTTATATATATATATCCGGTATTGGTATGCATACGGGCACTCTACCTAGAGTGACTTGACAATCACTCACGCACAATGAAGGCTGTTCAAGTATTTTAACCTCAAATTAGGATATAATTTATATTCTTGCATAAAGTGAGCTTCATCCCCAACGATATTGAATCCATTACATAAACAATTTATACATAGAGGTTCAGAAAGTGCCAGACGGTGTTTCTTCTTTGTAACACAATATACATACCTTAAAAGAGTGACCATGGATTCGAAAATTTCATAATAGTATAGCGTACTGCACAACTGAATATCACCAGACAATTTTGAATAGCCATGTCTGTTATTCTTATTTCAATTTTTTTTAATATAATAATTAACATCTCTAATGTACTGTGCGATCAACACATATCGAAAACTAGATTGGGACAATCATGTTATTACACGAGATACCGACTTTGATTTGATTTATTATTATGTCAAAATTCATCAACATACTGTACACCTGTTGCTAGTATCTATATTCTGGCATATGCAAACGTTTGATCAAATACCTAAACGCAATAAGCAAGTAACAAACAAAGGAAATCTGCCACATTCTCCTAATGCTGCTGCATTTGGAGTATTCTGACCTACATTTAAAATATATTTGCAGAATTTGCAGAACACTGTACTCTCTCTATTGTTTCTGGTTTTTTTTTAACTTCAAAACTCGCATCTATATATTAATATTGGCATTACCATTTGAGAAAACAGATAAAGCATGTTTGTACTAACATTTTTTTCACATTTTGCTGAATGTTTTAATCATGTATACAGCTTTGTTTGCTGGCAATGGCTGCTGTTGTTGTGTTTTTTGATGAAGATAGTTTTGTAGAGAAAATAATACCAAGATAAATGTACCACCTCTGACTGTTTACCTTTCAAATACCATCTTTCTACTTTCATGAAGCACGACCTTTCTTAAAAACCATATTCTTAGTTTTTTTCTGCATTAATTTTAAAACCATAATTTTCATAAGATGACGCTGATGTGGCTTTTCGACAATAATAGACCTGAAATTCGTACTTGATAGCATCTCATCGTGCATTATATATTATATTTTTAAAATTGTATATATCGGCATATCATGGGCATATCAATCTTAAATAGCTCTTAAACAACCGGAATAAAAACTTTAGCTTTTATGTTCGACCGAATTCACTAGAATAGATGAGCGCCCCATTACGACAGTTGATCCCTCACACTATAATTGCGTACCTTGGCTCACAGAGAGAAATACCTTATGAGACATGCTAATTAGGCATTGATTTGAAGTGCTACTTTTCGACAAACCGTCACGAGATATTCAAATAACAAACAGTAGAAAATGTGTAACCGTATACAGAATATAAGGTAAAAACATCTCATTCTGACTTTCGATATACAGAAGATAATATATAACCAGCTGCATGTGATCATCTAATTTTAATTTTTATTTATTGTTATCCATTTATTAATTAGTTTACGTATACTAAGAATCAATATTTATATTACCTGCATACCCTCTTCATTATTATAATTTAGTTTATCAATGAAATTAAATGGAAAGTAATTTATAGAAGATATGTCCTAAAATTTAAGTGTTTTATTTATCAGAAAAAGCAGCTTCTCTAGCTGTTGAGGTATTATTGTCCTTGTTCTTGTAATACGCCGAATTTCTAAAAGAAATACACCTTACACAAGATTTAGTTCGTGATACAAAGAGAGAAGATTTTCTACTACACATGATGGCTTCCCTTACAGAGGACGCTTTAGAAGACGGTAAGGCCAGTGGCATGACGAATGAACTGATGTATGTAATTCTTGTTGCCGTCAAGAGAAAAGCTGCACCATTGAAAAATGATAAAAATACATATACATGCATAGAGTTTTACGATATCTGTCATGCAGAGACTTTACCCGCGTTTTGAAAAGTAGTAGAAGATGTATGTTCAAGATTCTCTCTTTACGCAACCATGAGGGTATGATATTAGGTGAAATACGGATGGATTTCTTTTATTAACGTCATGTTTGATAATGTCGAATCGTCTAAATATGCTATTTAAATGGTAATTTGTTTTATGATTTGATGGTTTCAGGATTCAGCAGTTTAAAATTTCTACCGATAATTTGCATTTGTTTTTAGTTCAAAGGCGTGTTGCTAATTACGTCATTCTTTGAGTTAGTTCCGGGCTGCCAGAAGACTAAACTCAGTGAAACTTTTTGGAATATGAAATGCAAGATTGTTAACCAGGTAGGGTAATGATTATTTATTTAATCATGAACTTATCTACAATTTTTTTTCATTTTTATAAATGAACGGTAGTAAATAGTTACTTTATAATTTACCCATGTATCCGATGACTTACCATGATCCTTATTGTCGTGGTAGACAGGGATTTCTGGGGCTGAGGTTTTATTTGAATGAGAGAAGCCGCTCTTCCTCTTAGATTAAGCAAACAGTTGTCCATGTCTCTAACCAAATGGAGCGTGTAAAAGGATGTTGCAAGTGAAAAGTGAGTTTGATAATTTGCTTTCTCTTTTAGGCTACACTTCTGAAAAAGATGCACGCTTTATACGTATCCATGTATCAATACATGTATGTGAAACTATAAATGAATAATAATATGTAGGTTACTTTAGTTTGTTGCTAGGGTAAGAAAACAAAAAAAGAACTGGGCTTTAGGTGTTTACAAAGCAAATGTTGGTTTCAAAATATTCATAAGCGCATGTAATTGATTGCTTGATAATGATATCTTTGTATTAAACTGATAGCTAATAATCAGTTTTAAATGCCCTCTGATTTCTTTGGTATCCTAACTACACCCCAATACCTAAAAACGTCAACCTTAATAATTGATAATCCATATATCTAGGCTAGTCGTAAATGAGTTAGTAACCTCGATCTTCATTCGTTGAGACAAAATATGATCTGACTGGAACTGTTGCTTGACTTAATTTACCATGGCTTCGTTCAATTCCACCGCAGTCAGATGACAGTCAAAATGCTGCCCAAGGTAAAACCGATATCAATCACGTGATCATCCGGAACTACATTACATATTTATATATATACATGTCTGTAGCCCGTCTTCTTTTTGTTCTCTCTCTCTCTCTCTCTCTCTCTCTCTCTCTCTCTCTCTGCATTCTTTCAGGTTTCATGCTCCTCAGGGTTTTTTTTCTTATTGTGATGAAAGGGTGCTTATCAGTCAACGGGCATCAATGCCCCTGTATTCTGTGTCAGGTCTCGTTACACTTTTGCAAATGTATATATAGACGTGTTTGACGAACAGACATACTGCACAAGAAGACAAAAAGGTTGTTAGTTATGCATCGATAATCAAAGCCGATAGACTGACCTGAATAAAAATTGGGAGCATGGGAAATACCTTTTCCTTTTTCATTGCACATCGAACATAAAATTTGTTGAGCCACTCTGCGTGATGAAACCCTAAAGTCTTCTCACGAACAAGTTGTTACTAATGAAAGCCTCTTGAATAAAACAAAAGGAAAATTCAGGGGCACGTATATGCAAAGCTGGGTATCCAGTATGCATAATGTTACCTTCATTTTCAAATTCAGTTACAGATATAGGTTAACGTACTTGCTGAATTCTGACATAAATTCTGTAAGTAAAATATACTATTAACAAGAAGAGAGTTGCGACCCGAGCTTATAAAAACCACCGAAGTTTCGTTGGATGGTACGTTAGATTTGCCTAGTTTATATAAGATACATGTATATATAAATATATTTGAAACGGAGTGTGTATATTTATATCATGCCACGCCCTCCAGTGGATTACGAAACCGGAAACAGTGTACAGAGAGAAAACGGAAGACTGGCCATAGACAAGTATATAAGTAATATTGTTCCTGCGGATAACGTGATTGACATCGGTTGTGGGACAGGAGAGACAAGCTTTTACCTGCAGCAGAAGTTTAACTGCCACCTCACGGCGGTTGACTCGAGTGAAGCCATGGTAAATTATGTAAAGCAAAGATACCGGTCTGAACATATGGTGGCGGAACATATGGATATCCAGGTTACTAACTAATTTACTATTAACTTTATTACTGTACATAATGGGTATTACATATACCTGTCAGATCGTATGGTGCCTGAACACATGGTTATCAAGGTTAATAAATGATTTACTATTATCTGAATGCCATAACAAGTAGGAGGTGGGTTAACAGCCGGAAGGGGAAATTGACCTGACCGGCAGTCTAGCCCACTGGCTAAACTGCCGGCAAATTAATGTATGCTCTATTTCAGTCTATTTCAGTGTTATGCTCTGTACTTTCCATTATTATTTGAACAATGAGGTGACAATATGTTGATGACTTACCAAATTATCGATTTGCTGGTCTACATGAAATAAGTATGTTGAGTACTGATGAGTAGATATAAAAAGTGCACATTTGTGATATTAACAGGGTAGTTTTATATGAATTACTTATAAAAAATATAATATTTACAGGATAGTTTATAGATTTTTTTATTAAAATATACCAGAAATGTGAATGTGTTTTTACAGACTGTTTATAGTTTAAACACTAGTATGCTTATGAGCAAACAAATAATTGGTGTGTGAAAACAAACAACTCAGGATATGTTAAATAAATGACCATTAAATAATTACTTGATCAAAGGTATAATCAAACAATCTTACAACACACCGATTTTAAGCTCTTGGGCCTAGCTATTGTGTTTTGAGATGATGCAAGAAATATCCACACCAAATGGCATTTCTTACAAAAAGGCTATCAAAATATCTTATTTGGTAAGTCACCACTATATTGTCAGCTCATTGTCAAAATGATAATGGAAAGTACGGTGAATCACACTGAAACAGAGCATACAATGTTACGTTCATTTGCGAACAGTTTAGCCAGTGGGCTAGACTCAAGGGCAAGGCCAATGTTCCCTGCCTGCTGTTTAGCCTTCGGCTTAAACTGCCGGCACCCTGCCGGCTGTTAAGCCACTTCCTAAAAAGTAAGTTTAGAAGGTATGGAAAAAAGTTAGTAGCCTTCAGTATATTACAAAGCGATGTCATCATACAGCAATATTATACCTAAACCAGATATATAGAATTGTTCGAAATAATTTACATATTTTTATTTTTTAACATTGTACATATTCTTTCAGGGTATAATCCCCCTAGTTTTAATCATAGTAGAGATAATTATCAATTCCCATTCTTTAAAACACATACACACAGATACACATACACACAGATACAATGATTGATTAAATATGCGGATTATATATTTTTCAGGATCGTAATCTACAAGAGGAAAGTAAGTATCAATCTTACTTTTCCCTTTCAACATCTTTTTTTGCGCTTCATTGGGTTCGTAATGTAAACACTGCTTTTGCAAATATAAATTGGCTGCTTAAGCCAGGTGGAAGAACCGTCTTTCTCATTCCAATATTCCCTGAGCCCCGAAAATCCCTTTCAGCGATGTTACTGAGAATTATGGAGAATCCTCTTTGGAATGGATTGGTTAATTTTAAGGTAAGTCAATATATGTTTTAATTGTATATTTAATTTCAATAAGTGAGTATACATCAAGTAATGTTAGGTCATATTTCATATACATGTAAATCTTTATTCAGAATAAAGTCTATGATGTATCTAAAATTTATAAGTGCTGCAATATGGAAATGTGTTACACATAACACATAAGTCCTGAATTAAAGGAAACTCTCATAGCCTACTAAATAAAGTATGGAAATGTTCATCGCCAGAATTTTTGTTAACATTTAAATAAATATGTTTGTACTGAATTATACTCGGCCTCCTTGATAGGCACTAGAAAACATGAGCGTGCCCTGCATTCTTGCCAGTGTGGATCCATATAAATGAGTGCATTGGCTCAGGGACAAGAACGCTTTCAGAGAAATAATGTTCAAGCATGGTTTTGATGTAGTGCATTATGAGATAGTTACGCGTGAATTTCCGCTGACAAAAGGTAGGTAGAAATTATTGTTCACACACACACACATATATATATATATATAATTGTTACGAAGACAAATTGCTCACGGGAAAATACCGGGCCGATCCGGGATTCGAACCCATGTCGGTGGCGCACGTCCGGCGTTCCAACCGCTTTGCTAGAAAAACATGCTTCATTAGCGAGACGGTTCGTTCGGATTTTATGTGACCCCGTAACAGTAATAAGAATGTTAGTATGTAATACTTGAATTTTTAACCATTTTACTTTGCTCGAGCCTATCCTTGTTATGGTATGTTATTAAAGGTATATTTACATTATAAAATTATATGTTTTGAATGAAACTGATATATGCATCATGTGAAGGATAATGGTTCTTATGCAGAGTTTATAAAAGGCGTACACCCTGTACTAGATCTGGTTCCTGAGGCAAAGCGGGACGACTTACTACAGGATATGATGGATATAATGACGGAAGCAGAAATAAAAGAAGAAGATACTTATTGTGTGAAAGGGGAAATCATATTTGTAATACTTATTGCGATTAAAAAGAATGACAGCTGCCAAGAACTGCAGGGAAACATCAAATCATGTCAAATATAACTTTAACAACACACCTTAATATTGTTAAACTCAACTTTGTACTAGTCGTCTTATATAAATGAACAGAAAATTAATTCATATTTCACAAATAAACTGTATCTTGTAAATTAATTGGATTAAGTAAATTAAAGAGTTGAACAAGTTTGGTGCACAGTATATTAGCAATCCAGCAGTCATGGGCTGACATTAGTGGATGATACTCAGCACAAGCTTAATCAGTAAGTTAGTGGATGTGCATAAGAATATCCAAAGTATGTTTAATAATAGCCAATGTTTATATATATATATATATATATATATATATTACATGTATCATCTAATAATTATAAAAGGAATTCGTTCCACCTTTGTTCGCAATTATCTCTAAAACCGCGTCGCTTTTGACACTGTGTCATGCCTCATTTTAAAGGTTATTGTTATCGCTGTGTCCTCGCAGATATGAGAATACATAGGTTATAATGTACACATCATTTTCAGTGACCTTTGCGTGTTTTCTGACGTGAGTGGAGACTGCCACCAAAAACAACTGAATGCAGTTCGGCAAAGAGCGGATTGCACTTCCAGTGCAGGATAAAGGACTATTATGCATGTGATTAACCTTGCTTTTAGTAACGGATTTAAGCAGGTTTTGTCTAAATTTGACAAAGGCTCTGACCCACGTGCGTTGTGAGTTAACGTGAAACATACATCAATCTCGCTTTATGAAAAGAAGGAATTCAACTCAGGAGCATTAATGAAAAAAACTAATACAAGGTCCCGTTTTCCGTTGGGGTGGGTTCGGGGTCTGGGCTTCAGAATTGGACTGAATTATTGAAAAAGGTTGAAGCTGGAAAAGGGGGACGATCTCCCTGAAATCCGCTTTTGGACCGCTTTGGCTACTAATGAGGTATGCATATTTCCGTTTCTTTCTTCTGGAACAGTTTCCTTGCCTCACATCAACATTTTCTGTATACGTCAAACAAGAGTGCCAGTCAAAGATAATCAAAAACCTGAGTCCACCACGTTCTATTCCGGTTTGAAAATGTAAACATCATCCCTTACCAGGTCTTCAATTAAGGTATAAACATACCGGTGTATGAATTTCTTGCCACGAACACAGCGCCACAAAATAAATTTAAAAAATATATTTGTATATATCTTATATACAGTGACCAACTGAAAATCTATATTTTCTTTTTATTAAAAAAATGAACCAACATTCCTCATCTCAGTTAATACATCTCGCCAAGTTAGGTAAAAAGACCGGTATACCGGGTTTATTAGCTAATATATATATTGGATTTCAGTCATAGATTTATATCTTTAAAAGTTGCTCTGTATAGCACAGATATAAATTGGGAGGGTAAGCAATTAATAAATCGAACCAAAAATTGAAGGAAAATTACTGAAACTGCACTGAAAAAAAGGATTTCTTAGGTGGCTAACTGGCAGACATAATGGATTTCTGACAAGTCTGACATTTTATATCACACTTCCTCCAATAAGAGACCAAATTCTCCAAATGATGTTACAGTAATGAATGTCCAAAACAATTCAAAAGGCATGTTCAGGCGCTCATATCAGATTTACAGATATGCTAATGCAAAAGTGTAGGTCCAATATTTTTTATTATCACTCTGCTTTTCAATGGGGTCAGCAGGGTTGGTAAACTGCAAAACCTGAAAGAAAAGAAATGCAGAAAGCATGATAAAGAGTCTTGTAATAAAATAAAGCCATCCTAAATCAAGTACACATCCACATATTATGAGAACAAACACTTGCTTTTATATGTGGTGATTTATATAAAAATATTCAGATATCTAGGAAACTAAGTTTATTGCTATGATTCCATTAAATAAACTGCAAAATGTTCCCATCATCTTATAAATCAGTAGCTAAACCTTAATACTATACTCTCATAGTGTTAATTCCTGGCTTAAGTATTCCAACAACAGTGTTTTGTTATGCAGTAACGAGGTACTTATCACTCAGCCTTATCACTTAATAGCCTGATACAAAAGGGAGTCATATGTCACCAGTGTCACTCACAATTACAGCCACACGGTGAGATGTACCAGGTGGAGTGCAAGCTTATATATACAAGAAAAATAGAGATGGTCTACAAAATAAGTTGACCTGACCTATGACCTTGGCTTTTTGCCCACATATCAACTGGATTCTTTCTAAATGATGGGTAACTATTAATCAATTACATCTGGCCGGGTGTAATTACTTGGCAACCAATGAGTGAATAATGACCTGCAACCTTTAACCTCCTGACCAGCTGACCTCAAAATCAATTAGTTATTTCGTCATGCAAAAAGACCCATAAATATGAAGTTTGAATCACATTGAGTGATGCATAGATGTGGCATATGTGAAAGACTGAAGGTTTGGGTTGAACAGTTTCACTTGAAATATGTTCACAAGCATTTAGAACAATATTGTGACCTTGACCTTTGACCTTTTGAACTCAACTTCAATAGGCCTCTTCTCCTATTGGTAGGTAAGCCATATATGACAGATGGAAAGTATAGATTGAAAAGTTTGCCTGAAAATGACTCCACGCAAGAAGAGGGTGCTGTGAACTTGACCTTTGACCTAAAAATCAACAGGTCTTTTCCCCCTGTTGGCAGAGAAGCGAAAGGTGCTGAAAGGTTTGAAATGAAAGGTCTCGCTTGAAATGTGTCCACAACCTTTTCAAAGAAGTGGATCCTGTGACCCTAACCTTGGACCTTGTGACCTCAACATCTATGGGATTCTTCTCCCACTTAGTAGGTGAGCTATATGTGAAAGATAAAAGAATTGGAATGAAAGGTTTGGCTTAAAATGCATCCACAGGCTTTTCAAAGAAGTTGGTTCTGTGACCTTGACCTTTGACCTTTTGACCTAAAAAAAATTATGGTTCTTCCCTTCTTGGTAGGTGAGCTGTATGTGAAAGATGGAAGGTTTGGGATGAAAATTTTGGCTAAAAGAATTATTTCTGAGGGGTGCAAACACACCCCATAACTTTGAGAATATAGGTCGCAGTGACCTAATTTCAGGTTTGCAAGGAGATCTTTTCAGAACCTCTAAGACTGCATAGGGTTCATGGCCCTAGCCCCTACGGTTACAATTTGTGCCCTGCTAACGGACGGACGGCCGGCCGGCCGGACGGACAGACGGAAGGACGACGGACAAAGACCCATCGCTATAGCCCAGCATGACTGAAAGTCAGCTGAGCTAATAAAAAAGGACATCACGTCGAAGGGTCGTTTGGTCCAAAGTGGGAACCTCTAATGGTAGTTCCTACCCAAGTCGTCTGTCGAATGCCAAATTGGCCAAACAATCGGTCGAGGGTGTGCCGAGGGTGTGATCAGATTTTATACAGGATTTCATAGTTATAATATATTTAGTGCATTCTGGGAAGTCAGTAAACCTTGTGCTAGTAATTTTCAAAGTGTGTATTATGTTCCGAGTGGAACACAAAGCCTTTCCGGCAGGCCAAGGAACATGCTTCTTATTGATGAATTGTTTATCATTCTATGTCGCTTGAAATGCCATTTATTTGCAGCTGATCTTGCATGTCGTTTCAATTGTTCTGTATCTAGTGTGAGCAGAAAATTATTTCATGGGCCAATTTTCTGTATATTTTTTTAGGATCTATTCCAATATGGTTACCCAAGCAAGAGATAAATAGATTAATGCCAGATTGCTTTAAGGCCACATATCCAAATACTCGTGTCATTATTGACTGCACAGAGATAAAAACTCAGTGTGCAAGTTCCCTAGTTCTAAATACCCAACTGTATTCATCATTTAAAAGTTGTCCAACACACAAGTGCCTGATACGTATTGCCCCTAATGGAGCCATTACTTCTCCATACATTGGTTGTGTATCAGATGTAGCCATAACCAAAATGAGTGGCATACTAGAATTATTAGAGGAGGGGGATGATGTGATGGCAGACAAAGGATTTACAATTAAAAAATTACTGTCAGATCAGGGGTGTAGTCTCAATATTCCCCCCTTTTTGTCAAACAAAGGACAATTTAGTCCTGATGAAGTTAGGGATACAGAAGCAGTGGCGAGTGTTATAATTCATGTATAGAGAGCTATACGCAGAATTAAGGAATACCATTTGTTTGACAATCCTATACCACTGTAACTCCTGGGTACTGTTAATCAACTTTGGGTAGTAGCTTGCATTTTGTCGAATTTCAATGGCGCTTTGATATCTGAACGGTAAGCATTTTGCATCAATATATATATATATATATATTCGCAGGTAATACGCAAAGTAAAACCTGTCAGCTTTATCTTTTAGGTCTCGCCAAAATTCTGGATCAAATGGAATAGCTTAATTATGATGGTCATTTTCACACCACACAAAAAAGTCACACCACATTAGTCCAGTCACAGCCATCTGCATTATTACCTGGCTGTAGTATTTGTCATTTTTATTTAATTGTAATTTCCCTTCTTTTTTTAGATATTTTGTTTCCAAAACTGATGAGACACTAGGACACTTTATTTCTAGAAGGCCAAACCTAGGTGATCTACTAGAACTATAAACTTTTCTATCGGGAGAGGCAGCCAACCAGGTGGCCCACGGGCTAACTATCACAACACAAGGATACAAGTTAATTGATTTTGACATTATACTGAGTACTTGTTTGCTGCTATGGGTTCACATTCGATTCCTCTTTTCATAGGTTTGGTTAAAATATGTTTGCTGGATTTAATTTGCTTAACTAAACTTGGAAAATCGCCTCTTCTTGATTTGAACATACTAATCTTTAACGCTGTCAGTCGATTTTCTCATATTTTAAACCACAGTGGGTTTCCACTTTGTGTCAGGGTCATATAAAAAAAAATTTAAAACTTCATTTATTGTTACTTGAATGCCTTCCAGGCTTACAGTGCATTTCCTGGAAAGGACAGCTGTATAATTATTAATCATTAAATTTTGAGCTGGTAATATGGGAAAATCCACTCCATCAAATATATTTATCCAGCCACACACCCATGCATTCGAGCAAACAAAGATAAAAAAACAAGGTCTGCCGTTTATGTCATTTATTAAAATGACTCAATAATTCAGCTGGCAGTGCCCAAATTAAATGTCAATCATTCCAGGCAGAAATGTAAGCAGAGTCAAAGGTTGCCTGGGTGAGAATATTAATATGTACTAGATAGTTATTATAATGCATTAAAGCTTCTCAAGGGGCACTGCCAGGTAAAATCAAACACCAAGTGATACAATTATAATTATAACATAACACAGTGCTGGGGGAACCAAAAACGGCCACCCCAGCATAAACACAAAGGCATAGAACCAAGCATTGTATATGTAAATGTGGTGCAAAATGGAGCTTAAAAGAAATAACCATAGCTAAGGTAATTTCTTTTTTTACAACTAAAAGAACCCAAGTTAACAAGCATACAAAAACAATTTGACAAAGGGTGGAGGATTGAGAGGTGGTGGAAAAAGTAAAAATTCTTGCGACGTGCTGTTCAGTGACATGGCGCAAGAGAAAAGACCAGATATCCCAAGTGGAACCCCGACTACGAATTGTTCGCATGCGCAATGGAGAATAACAATGTGTGATAAATTGATAACCAATCAGATTCCGTTATCTCCCCACCTTCTGTATATGATAGATCACTAAATATACAAGTCATACATGAGAAACCTTGAATACATATGTGGTGCTAAATAAATACTTAAATGTTCCTTAGATCCTGAAAGGAAATTTATCCAGCCACACACCCATGCATTCAAGCAAACAAAGATAAGAAACAATGGTCTGCCGTTTATGTCATATATTAAAATGACTTAATAATTCAGCTTGCAGTGCCTAAATTAAATGTTAATCATTCCAGGCAGAAATGTAAGCAGAGTCTAAGATTGCCTGGGTGAGAATATTAATATGTACTAGATATTTTAATGCATTAAAGCTTCTCAATGGGCACTGCCAGGTAAAATCAAACACCAAGTGATACAATTATAATCATAAACATAACACATAGTGTAGGGGGAACCAAAATCGCCACCGCTGGATAAATATCCAGCCCCCCCCCCTCCCCCGCCCAGAACTATGACATGAACACAAATGACAGACCATCATTCACAGGAAGAGTGCAAATTGTGACACGAGATAAAAATTAAAACTCATCGCAGAGAAGGCATAACCTTTAAAAGCTCAATAGTTTTTGACTCCAGTCAAATCCAGGATGTTAAATGCATTATTATTACATACATCTAAATTGCATTAATATATATTCATTTATTTTTATTTATTTTCATTTATTTATTTACAGGCATATGCAAAAACTACACAGAAAGCACAAGTTTAAGTACAAAGGATTCCATGCTCCAGTCAAATGCAAGATGCATGAATCCTAAACTGAATAGTAGTATGGGTTAAATTTTTATAAGCAGGATGGTGGGTTGATCAAACCCTCCAGTCAAATACAGGATGAGATTCGCCACACCATACTGCTTGCAATGTATGTAAGGTAAGGGGAAATAGGGAACAACATAAGCATCCAATATATAACTATACAGAAAAATTTATAAAAAGACCAATCTGACAGAAACTATTCAGTATGCAAAATGTCTTAAAGAGTCCTATGTAGGATGCCTCTTGGGCACTATCATTTCCCCTTACTGGGCTTGAACATTATAAAATTACAGGAAACTAATAGATGTTTGAAAACTGTAACATCATAAAGTCCATATATAGAGATCTTGTTGAGTTCTGAGAAATTTGTAGGTAAGTGACAACTGGATTAGTGTCCTTTGCCTAGGAAGATCATTCCATGATGTGCTGTGCACTGGCAAATAGGATCCATGCTGGAAGCCAGGGAACGATATATCTACCCACAACAAAGACCATCTGAAAAGATAACTAAATATACATTTAGTAAGGAAAATACAACTGAAGTTACGCAGCTTATTGGATTAAGAAAAGGATATAAGAGATATTAGGTATTGCAGAAGATAGATTCCAAAACGAGTCCTTCTGTACCATACACCCTAACCCTAACACCAAGAATGTATCAAGTTGCACACAATAAAATGCTCTGTAGACACCATAGAACTGCGTTGGAGAGACAATCATAGGGAACGAGAACCTAATGATAACTGATACACATGTGAAATATGACCAATGATCTCTGAATTTGAAAAGAATGACCTATATATACAAAAAAATATAAGTTCGTTACAATAAAATTAATGTCTACTACAGCTCAATGTTCCCTACTGTTCCAATGAAAGGATTACTATATAGTTATTCTTGTGAAGTGAGGCCAAACATTGGAATTGAAAAGGAGAGCCTGAATAACCAAACGCCCAGCAGACAAGCCATCTGGCTGTTGTCGTGCCACCGATGGTCCATTATACTATGTATGGTATAACTAGAATCATTGATATCCAGTCCCCCACCTTCCAGTAGTTATAAAACAAAACAGCTTTGGCAGTATGGCATCCTATACAAATCGGTTGTGTAGAACATTTATGAGTGTTTTTATGTAAAATTTAAACAGCCATTTAGAGCACAATGATATGGATATAGTAACCATGTTTGAAAGGCTAACGGCTAAAAAGAAATAAAATAAAATCACACAATCTAGATTAAAATATGGTGCAAGATTGAATGGAAACAAGAGCTGCAACAAGCAAAGATGTAAAAGCAGTTGCAAAGATATAACTTCATAACTAAATAGAAATAAAAGTCAATATGAAAGTCAAATAAGAATAGCCTCCTGAGGAGAGGGAATTAAAATATGTTGATATCAAATTGATAGATGTAAAATAATTATATGAAACACATGAAGAACAGAAACGGAAACAACATCCAAAGAATAGACCATGCTTAAGGCAGGCATGTAGGGGAATAAATATATATGTATATATATATATTTAAAATAATAACTTAATTATAATGGCCCGTGTATATAACCATTCAAGAACACTATTAGGACAGACATAAAAGAATAACAGGTGCTTAGGAAGTAAAGCAACTTAAAGTTGGGGGGGGGGAATGTTCATGTCCCGAAACATGGAAGGTAACATGACCCAACAAGGGAAAATAACTCTGTTACTGACAGGACATTGAAAAAAGAAAAGGAAGCAAGAAAAACGAGATCACACAAATGTAATATACCTTTTACATAACTGAAAAACAAGTACTTGATGAAAGGTAATTAATGAATGAAAATTCCATTAACACAAAAGGGATGATACTTGAACAAATCAAAAATAAATATAGGAAATAGATCCACAGTGTTAATAAGCATATAATTTAAGATAAATGATAAAACAATAACTAAGATAGTGTAGCACTTCTGGTCACTATATATCTGTTCTGTAGGCTTCTTGGGCACCTGAAAGACAGGAAAAGAAGAACCAAGTAACTGTTGCAAGTACCGGATGAAAAGGATATATAATTTCAGCAAGCATGCTTATACAAGCTTATCTGGAGTCGCAATGTTTGTATCGTTACAAGAAGTAAAACAAAACAATGAGTTTAATTTATGATAACAGAGAAAAGTTAGGTTTATGTTAAAATAAAAATGCAAATATGTAAAACCCATCATCAGAGGAATAGTACAGCTAAGAGGATCAACTGGGGTAATGCAATCAAAATGTATAAATAAATGCAACCAGGCGAATGCACATATCTTACAAACACTGTCGTGAAATATATGTACACAAAATGGCTACACAAGTGACCCACTTATGTATAATCTGAAATAAAGGAGAAATACCAAATTATGAAACTAAACAGGAAAACTTGAAATCCCAAATGGCTGATCAGGAAGCACAAATGGAGGGAAGCCTTCACCTCAAAACCTGTTCTAGAAAAAAAGAAATGATGACAACAAATGTACAAAATACAGTTGCACAGAAAGCAGACAAAGAACAAAAAATGCTCGTACAAAAGCAATAGTAATAGGCACACAATTAACAGAAAATGTTGTAGCCCGTGGAATACAAAAGGGCAGACGGGAGTACACACTTGTAAAGCATTGTATGAAGCTCATACATATAAACATATGTATTAAAATATGAGGTGACAGGTACCTTTAGACCTTAATCCTTACAGGAAATAAAAAAAAAATAAATAATTAAAGAACAAGTCATGTATTTCATTTGCATGAAAACATCAAAACACAGCCTTAACATTATAAATAATGCATGCAATATGATGCAGAACAATGGCAACATCAATACATGTAGAGAATCTCATAGGAATGAAGAAGTACACAGAACATAATAAAGGTTGTGTGGTGGGATCATTAAACTGCATATGAAATAGTGTAACATAAACGCGATTAGAGCACAAGGAGAAAAATATGCATGACAAACAGTTAGGAAGATTCTGTGACACAGCTACAAACTAAAAATGTAAAAAAAAAAAACACTTGCACTCATAGTATAGCACACTCCACGATAACTTGCAGGGGGGGGAAACAGAGGGACAGCAGCTCCCCGTGTAAACTTCCGGGGAAAAACCACTGTCCCAAAACACAATCAGATTAACTTCTGCATACAACGACATAAAGCTTTCGCAGGAGAATATTTCCGATGATAACATGGTAATATGCGGCGACGATCATCTACACTAAAGCAAAAATATAATGAGAAAGCCGACTCGAACCCGAAATTTCGAGTTAGAATAAAGTTTGCACATTAGAATAATGGGAATTGAGAATGTACATTCGAACTCAAGCGGCGTATAATTGTACGAACGACCTATTAACATAACCACTGATAACCGACCGTGCCATTTAATTTTACACGAGTCTCGGGTCAGCAGAGGTCCGATGGGAGATTTGATCCCTGCCCACTTAATATCGACAGACGACAAGGAATTTTCCGGTCTAATCACGAAAGAATGTCCGATAACAAGGAACTTAAGATAAGCGTGAAAATTTTGCAGAAGCTGACAACTCGGCGTCATTTTTCCGGCGACAGGTTACTATATTTAGGCGGCGCAAACGTGCCGATCGCAACAGAAATCCGCAAGAATGGAGATTCTTGTGCAATGGAAAAATAGTTCGTCGTCTAATTCTAAGATTGGAAACGACAACTACGTCTTAATAAGAATACATTCTGAAGAACCTCGGTCCGGCTTAGCACCGGCATTGAACACACCGGAAGTCTGAATCACTGCGCGTGAAAATAGTGCCTGCATACTAGTAACACTGCCGAAAAAGCGATGGCAGAAACACACCAAGCAAATTTTTAAATGATAAAATATGAATATGTCATGGCTGAATCGAGCAAACAAAAACAAGTGGAAACCTCAATCAAAATAAACAACGTGGATCAACCAATTTCATGTATGGGTTACGCGCTAATGAACATTACGGTAATGGGGTCTCGCAAAAAAATTCCCCATTTCCTTTGTCATGCACCAAGTAGATCTGCAATTTATATATATATGTGTGTGTGTGTGTGTGTGTGTGTGTCACACAGTTGTAGGACACACTGCTGTTATATCTCAACTTTTCATGCACAGAATTATATAGTTTCATTAAAACATATAATTGGTTTACAGGACACACTGCTTTCATATATATCAATTTTTCATGCACAGAATTATATAATTTCATTAAAAACACATTATTGGTTTATAGGACACACTGCTTTTATAGCTCAACTTTTCATGCACAGCATTATAAAAATACATTATTGGTCTCTATATTTCAAGTACATACAGTTGTATAGAATATAACCTGAATGATCTTGTTATGACTTAAACAATAAATTAAATATATTATTCATTATTTATATATTCTTTTTTTTTTGTTTTCTTAAGAGTCATGCAATAAAATCCTTATTCTGCCTGCTACTGGACTATAGTATTTTCCATACCGTGCTCAGAAACTAATCATACCACTATCTCATGAGGAGGGTCATTCTTTTTAAATGACCATTGACATGCTGCTTTCAGTTGACATCCCTTTGTTGTTTCTGCCATTGTAAAGGGACGATTTTTTTTTTTATTTACTGATTGCATATATTGAATACAAACATCTTTATTTCAGAAAGGCACACCTTCATATATAGGAAACTATTCATTTCATTTCCTGACAGGCAGCGCCTTGGCATAATTTATCTTCATTATGTTAATGACTTGTTGATGACAAGACCCTCATATATATCAATTTAGTACTGCCCCAGTGTCTGGGTGTTTCACTGGGTGACTACTATTAGCAAGAAACCTAATAGTACCTTTTACAGTCAGAGGGACCACATACCACCCCATTCTTAGCTGGCTGGAATGTGTATCAGTCACCGACTGTACCCCCAGACCAGGGCTATCTTGATATCTTAATTGACCTGGGGCAATTACAGGAACCCTGTGGTTGATTAATGGATAACACAGACCTCAGGGCCAACTCAGTTCTTTGCGACCAGTAAATGGGAGCTCAAGGGTCTTTAAGTTTATTTTGATGCGAGTAACTGAAAGTTACCTACCTTTCAAGTCAGCTACATATTTTCCTCATAGTATCGGATTCCTTTGGACTTGTGCTTCTTTCCAGATGCTTCAGACAAACTTTCTATATAAGTATCCACGAATTTAAAGTCAATTAACTGAACAACTGACAGGTCAAGACCGCTATACAAAGTCATGGTAAGTCACCCACGTGGTCTATGTTATTCCCAGCTAGCCTCGCTTTCGCCAGCTGATTAATTATTCATGAGGAATATTAAGAATCCCCTATGTGCCCTTGGATAACCCCACTTCAGTGTCTTAGTTAGTGTGCTAAGTCAGCTAGCGTGTAGTAGGCCTACTGGCAATCATGATGTGACAGGTCCAAACCAATGTAGTGCCGTGTCGTCTTACGAAATTCTTCGCTCGTAGCCATAAGCAGGAGTTGTAATTGGATCGGAGTAAGTGAAATAGAGAGTAGAGTAGAACGCTTTTTGTCTTGAACAGCCTTCACAGTGCGTGAATATTTCTCTAGTCGCTCCAGTGAAGTACCATATGCCGTGACCATTACAATAGGGGATTCTTAATATTCCTCATGAATAATTAATCAGCTAGCGAAAGCGAGGCTTACTGGGAATAACAGGGAGCTCACTCACCATGGCTATGTACAGCAACACAGACCTGTCAGTTGTTCCATTTATCCACTTCAAATTTGTAAATGCTTACAAACAAATTTTGTTAAAAGCATCTGGAAAGAAGTATAAATCCAAAGGAATCTGCTGCTATGAGCACAATGTGAACCCGACTTGTAAGGGAGGTACTTTCCAGTGACTCTTAACATAATAAAGTTAAAGACCCTTGGGCTCACATCTACTTGGCTCTACGGTCTATGCTAGCTATGAATCAAACCACAGGATGCCATTAATTGCCCGAGGTCAATTAAAATATCAAGATATACAAGTGTCGGGCACAGGTGCTGACTGATACACATTCCAGACGGCACAGAATGAGGTGGTCTGTGCATGGTTCCTGTGATTGTGTACATTAATACTAAGTTTCTTATTTCATGTACAGTAGGCACCGAGAGACACACACACCAAAACACTTTCTGCAGTACGCTGCTTATACTGCCATTATGAAGTCATTTACTTAATAAAGACTAATAAAGCATAAATGAAACATGTCTGCCTCTGTGATTGTTAAAAGTGTTCTGAAATGAAATTATGAAATGTTTTCTATTCAAAATGCTATTAAAAATATAGATGTAGGTATGCTGTATTTGGCACCAATAGAAAATACACTGTATTTTTAGTGACATAACCAACACATAGCTGTCAAGTGAAACACTATGTCACAGGTCATTTAAAAAAATATATCGCTCCTCATTAGATAGTGATATGGTGAGTTCCTGGGCATGGCAAGGATTATATCAGTGCATGGGCTGAAACAGAATTTTATAAATGACACCTTTTTCCCGCAAGACTTTACATAATTTGAGAAAAAAATAAAAATATGTAAGGTATGAATTATGGAATAATATATTCATTTTAATTAATGCTCAACACTTCACCAGCTCCACACCTTTTAACTCAGGTTAGTTCCTTCAAAAATTCTTTATAAATCGATTATGAAAAGTAATGTGTCATATACTAAAACTTCATATTTGTTATGAATAAAGAGTTAAAATATACTGACGGCGTGTCCTACAGCTGTGTGACATAAACTGCATTGACAAACAATGGAAACGGTGACACAAGAATTGCATGAGTTAAATATTCTTTAAATTGCAGTGGGTCTAGGCTGGTCATGTGGGGATATATCTATAATTGTTTCGCAATCATGTAATTTAAGGGCCTTAAAGCTATCCACAGATGCCATCTTAGAGGGCATCAAGTAAAAATGAGATAAAATGATGACATTAAGTTTTGGTAATATAAAATGTAAGCTCCTTCAACCAATTGAGGTATACCAATGTATCTATTATCTATAAACCAGTAAGGGGATCAATGCTTGTCTGGTAAAAACTATATGCAGATCTTTGCTAAATGTCACCATCAAGTTAAATATGTTGGTAGTCTTCTATCATTATTTATTTATGTTATTTATTTATTTTAATAAAGTACAATTAATTGCATGTGTATGGACACAGATTTTGTGAAACAGCACAGTATTTTAAAATATCTTGACACGTACATGATAAAGGTAAGGCAAAACAAATGAGGGCATGGACCATGTAAAAATGATATTTTAATATGTGCCTTTATAAATTGATACAGATCATTAAAAATCATTGTTCTAAAATGGTTGTTCATTTACTTAATTCTATGAACAAATATAACAAACAGCAGACCAAACCAGATACATATGAACACACAATCACAAAGAGTCCCTCGTCCAGATGTATGAATTAATTAGTAATTTCCACTGTTTCTTTCTACCTGGATCACTTATGAAAACTAATGAAAAATCAAATCTGATGTCCAATTAGTAAATGAGTAGGATGAAGGAACAGAATAGGCTGTGACACGACCTGCCTTGCTGAGCTAAACTGTATCAGCACGTGTTACTGCTGTGACAAGTGAGCACGTGTCTTTGTTATTCCCCATTTGCCTCGCTTTGGCCTCTGGTATGTGTGGCATGCATAGAATTTAAGAGTCCCCTATAGGGGAAGCATATATATATATATATATATATATATATATATATATATATATAATGGCATGTTTAATAGTTCATGATTCGTCTATATCTTATTGTGTCTATATCTATATCTTATAGTTCAATATGAAAAGTTACCCAGTCAACAAAATGAACTCACAGTGGACTCACATTGAGCTCACATATAATCTCATGGTGTGAGGTCACAGGAAGCTCAATCTGTAACCACCTTCAGACATCACAGTGATCTCATGGTGTGAGTTCTCAGTGAGGTCACAGTGTGAGGTCACAGTGATCTCACAGTGTGAGTTCTCAGTGAGGTCACAGTGTGAGGTCACAGTGATTTCACAGTGTGAGTTCTCAGTGAGGTCTTTGTCGGAGGTCACAATGATCTCATAGTGCGAGTTCTCAGTGAGGTCATGGTCTGTGGTCACAGGGAGCTCACAGTGTGAGTTCTCAGTGAGGTCATGGTCTGTGGTCACAATGATCTCACAGTGTGAACTCACAGATGTTCTCATGGTAAGAGATCACAATGAACTCAGTTTGTAACCATCTTTAGACATCACAGTGATTTCATGGTATGAGTTCTCAGTAAGGTCACAGTGTGAGGCCATAGTGATCTCACTGAATGTGTTTTCATTAAGGTCATGGTTTGTGGTCACAGTGATCTCACAACATGATTTCTCAGTGAGGTAATTTCTTGGGATCACAGTTATCTCAATATACGAGTTCTCAGTGATAGCGTGATCTTTCAAAGTCTCTTATCATAGAGGTCATGTTCTTGGATGACAGAAAGCCAACTTTGTGAGTGTCAGTGAGGTCATCCTGTGGGGTCACATTTGTATAGTAGGAAAGTCCAAAGTAATGTCACAGTGTGGGATCACAGGTAACTCACAGTATGGGAACACAGTGCAGTCAAAAGTGTGAGGTCACAGGTATCTATGTTATATTATTATTTATCTTTTAAAATTTTGTATAGTTCACAGGGCTAAAATATAAAAAAATATGCCCACTTATAATAATTTCCATCCCATAAACCCATGCATAGGATGCCAAATGTGACATACTTGCATTCTGCCCTGCCTTATGCCCCCCCCCCCCCCTCCGCCTCTGCTGATTTTTCAATCCATATAAAGTTTTGCTCAAGCTGTGGCTTTGCCATGATGTCAGATGTTGATTCACAATAAACTTACATTGTAAAGTGTAATTATTTTCTGAGAAAGTGGATGAGCATCCGCATGTCAGGTAAAAGTAAATAAAACAAGTCATATAAAGAGCTGTGGATTCACTTTCTCTAGTTGAGAAATGCATGTATGCTTTACAAACACAGAAGCCACATATCAGATTTCATAACACATATGTATTTATAATCCAGTAGAATACAGAAATGACAGAAAACAAATCACTTGTACATAATTTGTATTGATTCTTTTGCAAGAATTTTCACTTTTACTGAAAGAATACTTCTTTATATTTAAACTTTTTGTCACCAATGATTTCTCATCATCAATCACAGTCAATTCGGATCAGGTGAGAGACACTGCTTGTCAAACTCCTATCATAGAATCATAATTGAACATTATGCAACTTACAAGTAAGCCTCGTTTAATTTTCTAAGTCCATTAAGAATAATATTTAACATATATAATGATATAGTAATATAATAATTTAAAAAAAAATAGTTTATACCAGGCTGAATAAACTTTAGCACTTCTAAATCCTAAATTACTAGATATGTTCATTCATCAACATACTATTATGCATTCATATTAATATGAGTGGCCACTATTCGTAATGATATATGCCAGTACTCTTAACTACCAGAAACTCAGATGATTAAAATCAGTACATTTAATTGCCACAAGTATACATATATATATATATATATATATATATATATATATATATATATATGATTAATGCAGTTACATGTAATGAACCTGTCACAAAGAGTCTGAGCATGTGTGATCACAGTATCAACATCCAATAATAATTTTATATGGTGCACTGTGCAATGTAAAGAATATGTTTGAAATATTCCTAAACAAGCAAAGGGTGAATTTGCTACCTTTCAGAAACAAGTGATTCATGGGTAATGGTGCTCAGCTGAATTTGACAATGATAGTCATTTTGTAAAATTTCAACAAATGGAAAAGGGCTAAGTTCTGAAGTTAAATAGTCTGCATGTTAGCATTTGAAAAAGCTCAGAGGAAATGCCCTTGAAACTTTGTCCACGGCCAAATACAAAACATAGATTGCTGAACTAAAATTGTGACATGACTCTAAAAACAATAATTAAACTAGCATAAAAACTTTAACATCTGAATTCCAATCTAAATAAGATGACTTGGGAATATTCTAATATACATTGGTTGACATTTGGATATCCTGAAGTCAATCAGACAGAAAGTGGACTGATAGAGAGCTGAAGGGTCATTGCCATATACATAACTCAGAAGACCTATAGTCAGGTGAGCTTACAGATCATTCTAGCATATACAAAGAATTAATTTCCCTTGTACTAAACTGATTTATACCACAACTGTACAAATGAAGGTTATAGACTTAATCACTCTTATCTTTTTGTTTTCTTGCGATTCTTTTGGCTGCATTAGAGATGTAAGTCTCAATTTGTTTGCCTACTTCTAGTTTTACTGTGGTGGACACATCAACCTCTGGCCTTCTGAATGTAATTTCCTCCTTGAGGTAGCAGTGTTGAGCCCATGCTGGAAGAAAACTTATACAATTATCTCTTAATAGTCTATATCTAGGTACTTTTTTAGATATAAATATTTGTCCCTCTCTAAGTATTGGTAATTATGCATAGCTTTAAATAACTATATATATATATATATATATATATATATATATATATATATATGGACAAGACTGATTTGAAGATGAAACAGTGAATAAATTGTATATTATTTATAAATTTAGGATTTTTATTTAAGCTAAAATTATATAAACAAAATACAATTCTTATATACTATTGGTTGGTACGTAGTGGCATGTTTATATGTCATACTTCAGTCTAAACCCCCCCTCTCTAAAATAATCTAACAATGCATCCCCCCAAACACACACACACACACACTTGACCCTCTAAGTCCAACCGTGAATGCACGAACACATTATGTAAAGATTATCTCATATCTGGCTTAATTAAAAGGAGAAATGTGAGGGTACATACTTACAGTGTTTCCCTGGACATTGACTGCCAATGTAGCACGGTTGGAAGTTCAAGTTCTGAGACGTTCCCCTCCCTTCTCCCAAACACTATACCGTGTAGAACAGAAATGATCCGAGCCTATCTGGCTTATGTAGTCAAAGGGATATTGCAGGTTGAGGTCTTTGTAAAGTAACACTCTGACATTAGAAGTTCCCCGACATGCCATACAGTACTACGCAGATTGAAAGCAAGCCCAAATGTCCAGATAACGGCTGAGCAGGTTCTTATTCAAAATGAAACTGTAATGCATCCAGTAATAGATCAGAGTAGGACCACATGCTGATAGTGATAGTGTCAAGCTTGGGGCTGTCCTGCACTGTGGACAGAGCCAGTGCAACAGGTCTGCTGATGATATGAGTAATGTAGGAGTGTATGGTCAGCTGTGTCCAGTAAAGACCTGACTGAAATATGTCCCTAAAGTACTTTTAAAGTTTGGTTTTCACTTGTATTTAACACAAACATTAATATTACCGATATATATATATATATATATATATATATGTTTATATATATAAACAATTTATTTTATACATTATTAATTATTACATAATTTTGAATATATATTTTCCTGAAATAAAATAATTTAATATATTTTTTTATATTGTACATAAATATTATATAATAAAATTAATTATATATTTTATATTATAAATTATTACATAACTTATAAAATATAAATACATATATAAATATAAATATATATGTATGTTTATATATATATATATATATATAAATTTAAGTTTAACTTCAGTCTTTGGGTATTCAGCACATCGAGAGTTTGCTGTTACTGTTTACTTAGAATTTAAGAGATCGCATGATAAAACTTTTTATTATGCAAAAAAATAACCCTTTACATTTTATTTCACATAATTCTGGTGGTTAACGTCTTTTCCTTTTTCAACCACATGCATGAGAGTGTATGGTGATCCCACAGTGACATCACAGTGTGTTCACAATATATGATATATCAAAAAGGAGGTCACAGTCAAGTAATCGAGAGCTCACTGTTACTGATTATCTAGAATTGATTAGACCACATAAAAACTAATAGTATGCAATAAATCTCATTTAAGTTTATATCACATTATTCTAGTGCTACATTTCTTTGCCTTTTTAGTCATATGCGTGTGAGAGTATGGTGACCTCACAGTGACATCACAGTGTCGTCACAATATGATATATCACAATATGAGGTCACAGTGAGGTCATCGAGAGCTCACTGTGTCTTTTTATTTAGATTTTGCTTAGATCGTATAAAAAATGTTATATTCAATAAAACTCACTTAATATTATATCAAATTATTCAGGTGTTACATTTCTTTGCCTTTTTAGCTATATGCGTGTGAGTGTATGGTGACCTCACAGTGACATCACAGTGTCGTCACAATATGATATATCACAACATGAGGTCACAGTAAGGTCATCGAGAGCTCACTGTGTCTGTTTATTTAGATTTTGCTCAGATCGTATAAAAATTGTTATATGTAGTAAATCTCATTTAAGTTTATATCACATTATTTTTAGCTATATGCGTGTGAGTGTATGGTGATCTCACAGTGACATCCATCACAGTGTCGTCACAATATGATATATCATAACATGAGGTAACAGTGAGGTCATCGAGAGCTCTCACAGTGACATCACAGTGTCGTCACAATATGATATATCACAACATGAGGTAACAGTGAGGTCATCGAGAGCTCACTGTGTCTGTTTATTTAGATTTTGCTCAGATCGTATAAAAATATTATATTCAATAAATCTCATTTAACATTATATCACATTAATCTATAGTGTTACATTTCATTGCCTCTTTAGCTATATGCGTGTGAGTGTATGGTGACCTCACTGTGACATCACAGTTTCGTCACAATATGATATATCACAACATGAGGTCACAGTGAGGTCATCGAGAGCTCACTGTTCTGTTTATTTAGATTTTGCTCAGATCGTATAAAAAAATATAATATGCAGTAAATCTCATTTAATATTATATCACATTATTCTAGTGCTACATTTCTTTGCCTTTTTAACCAAATGCATGTGAGTGTATGGTGACCTCACTGTGACATCACAGTGTCGTCACAATATGATATATCACAACATGAGGTCACAGTGAGGTCATCGAGAATTCACTGTGACTGGTAATTCAGATTTTGATCAGATATCGCATACAAAATGTAGAATGCAATTAAACACATTAAATTTTATGACACAATATTCTTGTATTACATTCCTTTGCCTTTTAGCCATATGTGGGTAAGTGTATGGTGACCTCACAGTGACATCACAGTGTGGTCACAATATGCATGATATATTACAATATGAGCTCACAGTGAGATCAGCAGGAACTCACTGTTGTGAGCTCACCATGTGAGTTTTGTGTGACCTCACAATGATATCACCGTTAGCTCACGTCTTGACTGGGATATATACTTAAAACTGAAACTGTAAATATAAACAATTCATACATGGATCAATTATCGCTCAACTATACAGCATTACGGAAAGAAAACAGTCCAAGGAGTAAAATGTTAATTTCGCGAAATCGTGACATGCGTATGATCATGCTTTTGTTACCTGATGGTATTGGTTTACCCGCAAATGTCGGTATATGATACTCAAATAATGGCCGGTACTCATTCAATGAATACACAAAGTGAATGTCAAGGGTTCTAGAAATGTTATGGAAATAAGGGAAGAAGCTTATTGATTACAGAGAATAGAAAAATGTTTTATATTTTTTACAGGAGACACATTGTAGTAGTTAAACAGAACATTTATGGAAGGCTGAATGGGGACACAGAACAACTTTAGTCAATATGAGTTACAAGTAATAATGCCCCTCACAGCCAATAACCACACAATCTGCAAAAATGCAGGTTGCGGACGCTGGCTTAGAAGGGCCAGGGGGGCCAGTCACTGTATCGGGAATTCCTTTCAGACCATCTTTACATTGTTGATTTAAAGATAATTACCAACAGAAATTTTAAAATCATAGTCAGGAGGAGTATGACAAATGGGGAAAATTACAGAACTTAAAGCCACGAATTATCTCAGTTAACATATCTTTTATCCGTTTACCTAACCTACGATCGAATAAGTAACCTAAAGGAATTAGAAGAAACAAAAATATTGCATTTGGTCAAATAAACCAAATAAATTCAAACGCACAACGATGATAGCACCTTATGACAAAGTGTGATTAAAAATGATTAATATACAGACACAATTAGTAAGCTATAAGAACTGCTGAAAAAAGATAATAATAATCTTTGAAGAATCGTATATTAAGTATGTTCCCTCTGAAAGAAGACATGTTTAAATGTAACTTTTTTTCCAGGTATCCTTTCTAGGGGGATACGTTTAGTTAATGGTGTTATTTGAAGAACACAAACTAACAAGTAAAACAAAGTAAATAGTATGGCACGGGAAAACGGAAATTCTTATCTGCATAATGAGAAATGGCAGACATTTTGTTCACTTAACCTAACAATAAAATAGGAAGGAAGGGAGCAATTAGTTATTATGCTGTTTGAATTTTATTTAATTAGAGAGGCACCTTTAAACTTATTATGAGAATACTGGATATGAATTATCTTTATTAATGTGTGTAAAAGATTAGTTGGGCAGATAGTAGTTGTATCGATAGAAAGCAGCATAATCATCTGCAGGAAAGCTGAGGAATAGAATATATTTCTGTTGTACAGTTTAAAGTAAATCATTACTCTTCTGATGTAAATATGTTGTATGCAATGTATGAATGTTTATGTGTTTTTGCTTAATAATTATTCAAAACAGTAGGACTTAGAATATTCATGTTGGTTCATATCATAAAGTTTTCTTTATTATGTTAGACATTTAGTCCCTTGTCCACTTTAATGTAAAACGAATACGTTAGAGAGAATATTCGCGAAAATTTCAATGGTCAACTGCAGATGAAGCAGACTTGTCTTTACCGAGTCCAGATATGCAAAAATCATGGTCATATCTTGACAAACGACATTTTAAAACGTTTCCATCTAATATTTCATTTCTAGGATAATTCTAATATCAAACATAGCTATTTTTGTTCTTCAGGTTTATATATATATATATATATATATATATATATATATATATATATAAATATATATATATTTATTTATATATATATATATATATATTTATTTATTTATATCAAGGAAATGAAAACATGTTTGTCCACTGTGGCTATGTTATTCTGTCAATCTTACTAGCAAAACGATTGATACGAAATTCGAATCATCATACATCAAAACAAAACAAAATCATCAAATATCCATACAGAACAGGAATTGCAATGCAATCTGCAATCTTTCTAACTTCTATTATTTGTCAGATATACAGGAGGAATCATGTACAAATTCCCGGTCGAAGAAACGATTGGAACAAGTCCATATCGACAGTTCATTGATAAATATGTTACTGGTATATGTCAGGATGATCATGTGATTGATATTGGTTGTGGGATAGGCGAGACAAGCTTTTACCTGCAGCAGAAGTTTAACTGCCACCTCACGGCGGTGGATGTAGATGAGGCTATGATAACATACGTCAAGCAAAAATACAAGTCAGATCGCATGGTGACGGAATGTATGGATATCCAGGTTGGTAATTTCTTGGTTAATACTACAATATATTTTACTAAAAAAATAAATGAACCTAAATGTCATTATATAGAAAAAAGGAAGATAAAATAATGGATTTTTTTTATTATCTAGATAATTATACGAGGTGACAAACATAGATAATAATGGCATTTGTAAGGTATTGTACTGTTAAAAAAATTATGGGATCAATTATTTTCTATAAATACACATACTTTCTATGAATAAATTATAGATTAAATTAAATAGTATTTATTATTTCCTGACTATGTGCAGAGTTATTCCTGAAATATATTTGACAGACTAACCCCAACCAGTCTTCAAATTTCAGTTCGGTAAAACGTAATTGATGTACTAGCCTAATGTTTCACCCCCTGGCACGCACGCTTTTTTCACGTAATTTTGAATCGATTCATTTTCAGGAGCGTGATCTGCAAGCAGTTGCTTCCCAACAGTCTTATTTTTCTCTTGCGACTTCCTTTTTCGCGCTTCACTGGGTTCATGACATAGACACTTCTCTGGACAACATTTACAGGCTACTTAAACCAGGAGGGAGAGCGATCTTACTTGTTTCAATATTCCCCGAAGTTCGTAAATTCATGTCCGCCATGTTAATGAGAATCATGGAAAACCCTAGGTGGAAGGAATGGGTTAACCTTAAGGTAATTCTTTATCTCATTGGGATATGCATTCATGTTTAGATAGACTTGAGATAAACTTGATGTATTGCCAACAGGCTGTACGCTCTTTGATGTATTATGATTTTTTTCTATCATGTAAATTAGGATATCCCCCTGCTAGTTTTTAAACGTCATTGCATACTGTTTACTTGAAGAGGCTAGAAACTATGAGCGTACCATGGCTTCTTGCTAGCATTGATCCATCTAAAGGGTTGTACTGGCTGACTCAGAGAAATGCCTTGAAGGACATGTTACCAAGACATGGGTTTGATGTCCAACATTATGAGATAACGACTGGCGAATTTCCAATGACCAAAGGTAAATATTTGGGCAGAGGTTATCGTTCCCCCCTTCAACATTTGTGTCAACACCTTTTACCTAAAAGATAGAATTAATGCCATAGTTTATGCCACATATGCATAACCGGTTTTATATATGTCGTAAGATAAGATAACTATTAAGCTATGATTCAGCACCAGCAGCACTTTTATTATAAAATATTTTCCTTTTTAGCTCAGATTTTGAGGCATGCTTTGCTATAGGTATGGGTCTTTGTCCGTTGTCCTTCCGTCTATCCTTCCGCCCGTCCGGCCGTCGGTCCATCAGCAGGGAATAAATCGTAACCGTAAGGGCTAGGATCATGAATCCTATGCAGTCTAAGAGGTTCTAAACAAATTTCCTTGAAAACCTGAATTTAGGTCACTGTGACCTATATTCTCCGAGTTACGCGGTGTGTTTGCATCCCCCAGAATTAATTCTTGTAGCCAAATTTTTCATCCCAAACCTTCCATCTTTCACATACGGCCAACCTACCAACAGGGGATGAACCATAATTATTTCGAGGTTACAAGGTCAAAGATCTAGGTCACAGGACCCACTTCTTTGAAGTGATGAACTTTAAGCCAAACCTTTTATCCCAAATCTTTGATCTTTCACATATGGCTCACCTACAAAAGTGGAGAAGAATCCTATAGATTTGGAGTTCACATGGTCAAATATCATTGCCACAGGATACAGTTCTTTAAAAAGGCTGAGGACACATTTCAAGCTAGACTTTTATTCCTAACCATCCAGCATTGATATATCGCTTTTTCTGCCATTTCAGGTAAAAGGGCAAGTTCACCATAATAACTTATGATCTCTATTTTTCTTGTATATATATATATATCTTGATTGTACTCAAACTGTTACATCTCACTGTGTGGCCGGAATTGTGAGCGACACGTGTGATATATGACTCCCTTTTTTATCAGACCATTGAATGATAAGGAAATCATTAGTACATAACAAAATCACTCAGTTGCCGGAGGTATTACTAAATGTTTCGGTCAGGCATTAAGAATATAAAAGTATTGTATTAAGCTTTAGCTACTCATTAATAAGATGATTGGAACATTATGCAATTCATTTTATAGAATCATAACAGTAAACTTAATTTCCAAGATATCGAAATATTTTTATACAAATCGACAGATATACCAGCAAGTGTTTGTTCTGATAATAGGTGGGTCTGTACTTAGGACAGCTTTATTTGTTTAACAAGACTCTTAGTGATGCTTTCTGCATTTCTTTTTTTTAAGGTTTTGTAGTGACTGACCCCACTATAAAGAAAGGGTTAATAAATAAATATTAGACTTACACTTTTTACATTTGCATGTTCATAAATCTGATACGAGAGCTCTTAACCTGATCATGCCTTTTGAATTGGTTTCGATATTCATTATTGTAACAATCTTTGGAGCAATTGCCACATGTTTGATCTCTTATTGGAGGATGTGTGATATCAAATGTCAGACTTGGCAGACATCCATTTTGTCTGCCAGGTAGCCACCTTAGAAATCCTTTTGTGTGTTTTTTTTTTTTTTAATGTTTTGTCCCTTTAAGAGGATGCTTGTTGTTGGATTTCAAACCTGTCAGAAATCCAATATGGCCACCAGGTTGAACTGTTAAAGTGAATGCAGTGGGACGTATATTAATGTAATCTTGCAAAGGATTGGGTCAAAGATTTCTTTAAAAATATGACCATCATTTATGAAAGTTCGGAACAGTTAGTTTGTATAGCATAAAAATTCATAAAGAAGCACCCTTTTCCATAATACTTGCATGGATGTCCTTGATTTTTTTTTGCTATATATGTTTATCTTAAATTTGTTCTGTGAGGTGTTCCTTTTGAGCCTGACATGTATCAAGCAAGCTATGGGATTACAGAGTATGTAGCTCCTGATAGCTTAACAATCATACATTTTGCCTCAAACCATCAAGACACTGTGTTTTAACCAGACATATATGATATATATTTCTGTCATCGTAGAAAGTTTCAACAAAATTGGCAAAAAGGTTCTTTAAAAAATTGACCTGCATGTTGTGAATCTCTGCCCTTGAAGTCGCAGGTCATGCTTGACAGCTGAGCGTCATGACCCATAGGCAGTTGTTTTGCTTACGTCATCATTTGCATTAATTTTTACTATATTCAAAAGCGTTTGAAAGTTTTTGTTTGTCATTCATGTTTAAAACAAATATTTATTACTTTCAACCCAGCATTCATGAACAGATTTAATCCTGTTCTTGATCTGGTCCCTCAAACGAAGAGAGACGAATTCTTTGAGGACATGATGAACATCTTGAGTGAGGAAGGAACGCTGGACGGACAAACAGATATTGTAAAAGAAGAAATCTCATTTGTAATTGTGGTTGCTGTTAAATCAAATGCCCAAGAAAGACTGTAATTTCTATTGGGTTAACGTCTATATTAAATAATCTCAAATATACGCCAGTAGGGAAAATATATTGAAGTAACGGGAAATTTAGGGTAGAATTAAAAATGCTCTTCTTGGCACACCAGCACACAACGAAATATTTTAAAGGATATTCTCTGGTAAATTAGGTACGATGGCTGATTCATAACTGTACACAGTGAAAAATAAGAGAAAAATAAGACATATTTGCAATATGTTTGAAACATCAGCCAACAGACTAATGTTATAAGGCTAACCTTTAAAGTTATATATTTCATATTATATGTATTGCAATATTTTATACTCACTTGACGGTCAAAGAAGCTATACGGGTCTGAGGAATGGCCGAAAGGTGCGCATGATGTACTCGCGTACTGGTTTCATTCAACATGACGCTTCGATGAATAAATCGACATGTTTCTTGATGCATGCAGATATATATCGGTCTACAAATTAATTATCATATATTAATTTTACTTTAATATTAATGTGTCGGTTGCTGAATAGCTTAATTTAAGCACTACAACAGATGTTCAGTGTGGTCTGTGTGTTTGTGTGCAAATCAAAATCAAGAGTTCAGCTTAAGTATGGTTTATGATATGATGCCAAACACTCAACAAAAATACTTTGGTATTTTGGTATCACTGTGGCTAGCAACATATGCAAATCGTAACAATAATTTATAGGGCATGGAATTAAATCACTTAAACCTACAGCTGGTACACATGTTAATTGTCATACAGTTATGCTACTACTCGAGATGCCACTACTCCCACTGTCTGATAAATTAGTAAAGCTTGTCTACCTACGAGTGCCTAGCCATGTCAATGCATAAAGTAAGTGGTCTACGTGCGGTCTTGGTGCAACCTTTTCTCTACTGTGAAAGAATGCTCTGTCCATTTTGTTATTCAAGTGTGTTATTCCGGTTTGAGTAGGCATATTTGGTGCGTTTGTTTTTATGTTTGATTATTGTAACCTGCACTGCTTCGACATGTACGCGGTGTAGTAAAGTTACCGTGCTTCTCTTAAACTGTCTGCGCAGCTCGTACACAAGTGCAATATATATGTGGTAGTACAATAACTGAAACACACTACACAGTCGTGTGAATAAATAACGTATTTTACAAGGTTCTCGTTTAGTGTGTTGAACCTGTTGTAATAATATTATATGAATGTACAATTTCATACGTGGCGACGCATTACCGTGATATTAATATATATCATAAACCGTGCTTATATAACATTTAATATATCGTTTGCATTAGTTATTGGTTAATTCATATTTTAATACAATCATCATTCGGGCTCTTGTCTTTTCTGGGTCACCGCTTTTCTCCTGTCACACAAAAGTGTCAACATCAGGGGATCGTTAGCCGTTACACAATATTATGTAATAAGTCAATAAGTCAAAAACGTAATAAATAACGACTGCGGTGAGAAATTAATTCATATGAAAATATTTGCAGTTATGTTATGGTTTTATCAAAAATAAATATTAAAAAGAGTATAACAAACATGGTATACAGAAATGCAGATATTTTTATTTGGTTGAAATAATCAATGGTTTGTCACCGTTTCATTGTATACTGTAGGAATCATCTAATTGCCTCTGTTGTATTGCAGGGTAAGTTTCCGCAAATTTCAAATTAAAATATCAGTTGCCTATTAAAGACCGTTTTATGTCAATCATTAATAGCCTGTAGGCATATTAATCTTGTTGATAATATTATTGTTCAAAAGTTATATAATTAATATATTTTAGTTAAAATATTTATGTTGTGTGATTGCACTTGTTGATACAACAATCCATATGTATTTTACGGATAAAGGTTACCGGAAAAACTGAATATGTAATTCATTTCATTTTTTTTAGTCACCACTCAATCTACCAAAATCAGTCCTGGCAAACACATGCAAGTCTGCATTAAAACTTGAGAGTAAACCTGAATTTCTTTACAGATGGGTTGTTGGCCATTAACCAACCCATTTTCTAAAGGTGGGACAAACTTTAACGCCGACTGTTAGTATTAGCCTATAACCCGAACTGAATAACATTCGCCATGGATTAGGAATCTCTCTATGTTTTCGCGCCCTGGTTATTTTTAGGGGTTTGTTCCGCGCTTTTCAGCAATAGAGAACTGGAAATCAAAAATCCATCACGCTTGTATCCGTCAGCTTGAATGTTGGTTTTCCCATTTAAATACCCTGGGAGCTGACCATATTGGCCCATTCTCCCGTGTGTCGCTCGATAATCTCCGACATAACGTGTGTTATCATACCGGTTCTCCTACCAAAAGAGAAAGACCCTTATTGCAACTCCTATAGCATCCGCTAGTCAACCGACTGAAAACATCACCTATGCCTATCAAGTATCCGCTTACTATTAATCGCCTCACAAACTGACTGGGAGTCTTTCGGCACTCTGGTATCCATGGACGGGTTCTTTAGCCCCATTTATCCGATATTTCTATAAATATTCTAACTTCATTTTCCACAAAGAAAGTGATTCTTAAATTTCCTTAATCTCAGACTCAGACTCAAGTCGATTCATTTTTATTTTTAATATACTTTTTTCTATTTTAAGAATATGTTTATGTAAATTCTCCTATTTATACTTCAAATATTCTCAAATCCCTGTGGTATCATTTCTGTTATGTTCCCTTTTCCACGCTAGATACATTTCTGTTGGTTTGGTAATATATCCACTGAAGCAATAAAATGTTAAAGCATCAGCGGCTTTGGCTATGTTTTTCTGTCGGAAATAAACTTAATCGTAGTTTAATTGCAGTGTGGTTAGACGACAAACCGGGTACGATAACAGTTTTGGTTACAAAAGTGTTTAAATCATCGGAAATTTTTAAATAATCAGGTCTCCTTCGTAAAACGAATTCCTATTTCTCCATGTATAATTCCGAGTTGTTTGGTTCCCACTTCTATATATTTCAAATAGAATGTTTTGTTCATTATGTTTTCAATAATTTGAATTGATCTTCTTGTTTCGGTTAAAGTTGCCTTCCTCTGCATCTAATTTTGACTGTGCCACATTTAAAATCTCCGGACAATATTATTCTTAATTCTCTCTCATTAATTACATATTGGCTAATTTCATTTTGAATATATCTAAAAATACTCTATTTCCTGTTTTCGGTGTTAGGGGCATACGTATTCACCAGAGTAACTGATAACATTGGATCAACAAAAATGGCGAAATCAATGCGACCTGCATTGTAAGTTTTTGCTGATTAACTGATATCTACTTGTTGCCCTATTAATATCACCACTCCTTTACTATCATGACTGCCATGAAAAGAAAGGAACGACCGTACTTATGATTTTTAAGGCGTTCTCAATGTCTTTATCACTTTTTACGTCTTGTTTAAAATAACCATTTTGTCCTGCGTGTCCTACAATTTCGCAGAACCTCTAACATTGTGAGATTAACTTTTCAGTATTTACTACTAAAATGACGCAGTATAATATCATCTCCGTAATTTATTCTCTGTCACTGTTTCTCCACCTTTCTTCCAGTTTGTATATAGAAAAAATATATCTACCTTTCCAAAAGTTTTAAGCAGTTGATTAAAACATATTAAAGATAATGATACCTACTTATATGGATGACAGCTATAATATTCATCAGCACATTAAAAAAACATGCGTCGTTATAATTTTGCTTTTAAATGAATCAGGAATAGCTCTACACTATAAAAATTCTGAAAACTCAGTCAAAGGATTCCAAATTTGTCATGAAAATGTACTCTTAAGTTCAGTTTGAATTTCATTTATTTAATTCACTGTCCTTTAATCAATAAATTCTCAACGGAACCTGTGTTCCTTCAGGTGTTTTTTTATTGTTTAAAACGAATACTATTTCAAAAAGGGTATACAGGCAAACTATCCTTTGAACCGCATGTCCATTACCGGCAGTATTTTTTTGTGGATTTGGAGAGTCAGATTGTTTTCCTAATTCCAAATCTTCTATAGTTTTGAATAAAAAAATCATTGCTAGACATAATAAATGTCATTTAAATGCAGTTTATGTTTGTAAAAATTTATTCTTAACGTTCCATTATTTCGTGCACAAGGTGAAACCCAGTTACCCCTTTTTTCTATCATATCCATTTGGTTTACAAAGATTTGTATTATATTGCTAATTTCATCTATTGCCCATATTGTCTTCCAAATTTATGTAACAACTAACGATCCGAAACCGCTGGAGAAAATTCCTTACCAGCCATTTCAAAACCGAGTCCTTGACCGAGAGGAAATAAACATTAAATGAAGTACCTGTGTAAACCGTGTATTCAATGCAAATCAATAGGCTTTTCTTCTTTTGAATCGGTTATAGCGCTGGCCTGCATCCACAGGTTTTCTCAATTGAGGGTTCGCCAAAAGTTTCTTTTCCAATTTATCAAATTAATTTTACACAATTTTTTTAAATAGTTTCTTCTATTCACTTTAGTCTGCAGTAAAAAAAACAACCAATGATACGTTTCATTTTGCGTAACCAATTCGAGATTTTACCAGATTTCATGCATACACCTACAAGCTGCGCCATGTCGACTTTGGCCCTAGGAAATTGATTCACGAACAGTTGATGTCTCGATTTCTCAAATGCAAACCCCAGAGTTCCAAAGATTGTTCATTAGAATCACAATGATTTTCACATTAAGCAATTTATTCACTTATTCTATGTTTCAGTAGATTTCTGCGACCTAGAGGGAGAGGGAGTGAATGCAGTAATACTAGCTGGTTCCACGTGTGTGATACCGTAACTTACACTTGTAATGCAGATTACTTTAGTGACACCCGAATACAAAGAAAAGAGACTAAACATCTGACGAACATGATTTGTAGTTTTTCTGCAAAAAATAAATAAACTATATTTATCATTTATTATCACATACCCTCTTAAACAATAATGGATGTGAGTACCTGTAAAGTCACTGCGTACATTTTCTAGCAACAAACAATTTTTTATGGCACAAAGTAATCGTTTATCTTCTAAAATAACAAAATATGTATTAGAGTGATCGTCTACCAATTGCACCAATATAACAGTTTTATGACATAAGGTGAACATATGCCTTCTCCAACAACTTACTTTTATAATCCATTACCTCCAACTTCAATCATGATCAGGTCTCAAAGGAGTAACTGAAGAAACTCTCTGAGAACAGTGTACTTGTGGGAAGCATTAAGACTTTCGGGCTCACCTGAGTTTCGATTTGACCTCGTTTATTGGGTTGGTGTTATATAACGCGTGCACAGGAGGGGCATCTCGATAAGAAATTTAATGTCACTTGTAGCAAACAGACTTCCCCTCTCTGCAGCGGTTTTGTCCTGGAGAAGAACGCTTGTATTCTGATGACCTCACAGACCGTGATACCAAACGATGCAGCCTGTATGCCACCCCCTGAACTGCATTGTAAGATCAAGTACAGATGTAATATGTTAACAGCCTCCGCCGGCTCACCTTTCGGTACACTGAGTAATAAAATATTATTCATTCACTGCTCATTATCGAGTGTGTTGGTAGTTTTTAAGTGCTTTATATTGTGCTGGAAGCGAGTGCCTATACCTCAAACGTTGTTGCCAGATATTATAGATAGACTTTTTTAATACATCACATGAAACAACATATGGACAGTACCAATACAGGATTATGTCACGAAATTATTTCGTGATCCTGGTTCTTTCAACCTTTCAACATTCGCTCATACGTAATACCCATCGTGACCATTCACATAATTGACCAAAGACGACAAACACTGATATAAAGTGCAATAATTTCTTAGAAAATAATACAAAATTATGAAAATCGAGCGTGGATATTTTCTTCTCTCAGCTCAGACGTCTGATGCCCGCCGTCCCATGCGACCCTGACATCAACGAGTAGCCGTTAAATGGCTTTATAATAAAAAAAGAGAGAAAATTCTATATATTACAGGGGGTCGACTTTTATGTTACCGATAGAACTTTAAGACTTTTCGTAGTCATACTAGTATTGTTTCAGGACCTTTAATATTGTACATAACAGACTGCAGTTAAAGAAATATAGAAATAGAGAAAATTGCAGTACAGACGACTGTTACGGAATTATTGAGGATTTTAATATAAATAGATATTCGTCAGTGCGCCAACGCTAAGGAGAATGAAGAAATTATAAGTAAAGTGCGTTTGCTTACGTACACCACCACTACGTGGACCCGGAACAGGACCCCTTGCATTCCACCTTCTTATTTACAAGCTTCAAGGATGAAATATATGACGATAAACAAAAGATAAATAATAAAAAACCATATAGAATGAAGTCTTGTAGACTATGGACTTCCATTTCCTCGGGTTGCACTGTCAATAAACACAGGTAATATCAATGACACCATCAAATACAAAAGATGTAATTAGTGATAAGGATCGTTATCAACGTGTTTATGAATAGTAACGAAACCGAGTATTAGTGTTTATACACGACACGATTTTCTTGTGACACTACCCCACCCCCCCCCCCCCAATTTAAAACATTATACAATGTTCTTATGTACTCACAAAATATTGTGAGCGCTTATGCTACCTCTACGAGTCTTTCATAGGAACACGACTTAAGAAGACGGTTCCGAAATTTACTTTACCAGGAACTGATTCAATCTTAAATCTGAATTCCTGGAAGATCATTGCCAACCTCATAATTCTTTTGTTGATGGTTTTTGACTGATTTATATAAACCAGAGACTGATGATCAGTTTGTATGATGAACTCGCGACCAAACAAGTACGGTTCAAACTTCTGCACAGCCCATATAATACTCAAACAATCGCGTTCTATGGAAGAATAGTTACATTGTTGTGAAGTGAGTTTCTTCGATGCGAATGCAACTGGATGCATCAGTTTGTCATACTCTTGCATGAGAACTGCACCTAACCCTATTTTTGATGCTTCTGTACGCATTATAAATCGTTTGCTAGCGTCAGGTAATTTCATAATAGGAGGTTTGAATAACAGCATTTTTAATGTCTGATAAGCTTTCTCTTGTTCATCTCCCCCAGCTGATTTTCACATTTTTGGCTTTCCGCGTAGGGTCAGTGAGTGGCAAAGCAATATCCGCGAAATTTGAAATAAATTAACGGTAATAACTAGTTAGACCGATAAACGATCGGGCAGTTCTTACAAACCTGTAGCAAAGATCTGACTGTTTTTCTGAATGAAAGAGAATACAAGAACAATTCTGAATTAGCTCATGCGGCAGGGCGTTACAAGGAGGCTCACGGACCTAGAACATTCACTAATCAGGAACAGCGTTACCACGGTTTAAAATCCCAGAATCTTAAAGACAGAAAACAACTCTTGAATGAGTCTTACAAAAATGGAGTTAAAGTACAATCAAATGTGAGACGCCGTTGTTTCAATTGTAATGATCCATCCCACGTGAAGGACTGCAAAAGAAAAAAATTCTGTATCGAAACCTAATAAAGTTAGTGGTTTTGCAGTAGAAAACCTCTATGATAGGAACCAGGACTCAAGCAAAAGGGAGACACTACGGTCCTCCCAGAATCCACCGCAACATATACCTGATGCTGACGATAAAGAGGTAGAATGTTTCATTACTCAGTTGGAAGCTTGTTTTAAAATGGAGAAAGACTGTGTGCGGTTACACTGCGGGCAAAAGGTTAGTCTTTTAAATATGGCATGTCTTCATATAAATTCGAAGTCTACGACTACATGGATGCCAATTTGTCAGGGTAAAGTTGAAAGTCATACTGTATCAGTACTAAGAGATTTGGGTTGTAGTAGTGCAGTCATTAGAAGTAGTCTTGTGACCCAGGGACAATTCACAGGTAAAGAGCAAACGTGTGTGCTAATTGACAGGACAATTAGAACGTTTCCTGTAGCTGTTGTGAACGTTGACACCCCGTATCTAACTGGCAGTTGACAAATACTGTGCATGAATAATCCAGTTAACGATCTGATAATAGGCAATGTCGCAGATGCACGTGAACCTAACGATCCAGAGGGGAACTGGGCCAACCGAACAGATGGACAGGGGTCTTGATCAAGCCGTACAAGAGAGTCTGCTGACAACCCGTCAGGAGATATTAATGCAGTAGAGACAAGACTCATGAAGCAGAGGAGTAACAGGTATAGAGTCGTGGAATTCCTGAAACTTCAGAAACATGACAAAAACTGTCACATTTGTGGGAGAAAGCAAAACAAATTCAAAGCAAAAAACAAAGCAAGCTTAACTAGCGAGACAGTTCGATCCGCTTTTATGTTACCCCGTAACACACCCCCTCTTAAAAGCGTTCTGCTATCAGAACAAGATTAATTATCCCAGGAGTCAAACTTTGGTGAGCTTATTCTATGGACCACAAAGTTAACCGTCACGTTAGACGAGCCCTAATTTTGTTACGAAGGCAAATTGTTGAGGAGAAAATCCTGGGCCGATCCCGGATTCGAACCCATAACGGTGACGCACAAGTCCGGCGTACCAACCGCTTCGCTAGCAAAGCAAGCTTCACTAGCGAGACAGTTCGGTCCGCTTTTATGTCACCCCGTACCAATATGGTCATAGGTATATTTAGCCAAAGTAATGATTACAATAAAGCTGTAGATCTCTAGACGGCAAGTGCAGGGGCGGATCCAGGATTTAGGAAAAGGGGGGGGGGTCCAACCCAGGAGGACTAATGAAAATCCTAAAAAAAAGGTCATCACGTCTGGAAAAGGGGGGGTCCATGCCGCAAAATTACGTCTAAAACCCCTTAAAAAAGGTTGCTTCGGGTGAAAAAGGGGGGGTCCGGACCCCCTGGACCCCCCTGGATCCGCTTCTGAAGTGTCTGTATGCAGGAGGATCATAAATTGACTGAAATGCAGAGTTCCGTCCAGAAAGAGACAAAGGATCAGGTAACTTTTAATCCTGATCTGTCAACAAGCCAGATAGCTGATTTGTCTTCTTTACTCGACAGGTCCCACAATAGTTTTTCAGATGTCCCAAGAGAACTATACTTGAGGAATGCGATATAACTTCATATGTCCCCCCAAAAAAGTGCGTCATGTATAAACACTAATACTCGGTTTCGTTACTATTCATAAACACAATGATAACGATCCTTTTCACTAATCACATCTTTTGTATTTGATGTCATTACTATAACCTGTGTTTATTGACAGTGCTTTACATGTGTTAAAACACAGCGGGGATCCAGTTGAACCCTGTGTACAGCAAATGGGACATGATGCATGACGACACCTGGACGCGCACACATACGGGCCGACATAAAGGTCTTTCCCCTACAAAAACACGTCGCATTTTGCCACAGCTTTCGACGATTGGAGGGCGTCCTGATTAAGTTCTTTTTCTAACAGTTTTAATTTTTAATTTATTGTGGCGGTCTCGAGTCACGACATACCGAGGAAATGAAAGTCCATAGTCTTCATTTGATATGTTTTTTATTATTTACCTTCTGTTTATCGTCATGTATATTTCATCCTGGAAGCTTTTATTTAAGAAGGTGGAATGCAATGGGTCCAGTTCCGGAACCACGTGGTGGTGGTGTACGTAAGCAAACGCGCTTTACTTATAATTTCTTAATTCTTCTTAGCGTTGGCGCACTGACGAATATCTATTTATATTAAAAACCTCAATAATTCTGTTACAGTCGTCTGTACTGCAATTTTCTTTCTATTTCTATATTTTTTAACTACAGTCTGTTATGTACAATTTTAAAGGTGCCGAAACTTTATTAGTATGACTACGAAAAGTCTTAAGGTTCTATCTATATATTAATAGCGTAAGGCGATTTTTTTTTGTAATTTTCCGTATATCCTATGATATCACCGTACGGATTACCGTTATTTTTTATATACATATGCTCCGGGTTTGTCCGAAGAGATTCCACTCACTTTTATTTGCAATATCTGCGTATTACTTGCATAATTAATTGTTTTAATATTTGCTCCCTCGCGGGCGCCTCTTTTCTTTGTGTCTTCGGGCCCGGTAACACAGTGGTTTTAGAGTGTGTGAATGCGATATACAGAGTTTTTCTCCGGGGGCCCTAATTGGGGCTTTTGTACATATTCGCGGTCACCGGCCCCAAATAATCCCCTTCGGCGATCCCTTCTCAAAGGGGGGATCTTTGAAAGAATTGTTGTGCAGTCTTTGTCTGCGACCTGGGGGACGACCCCACTAACATGACCTGTTATCCACCGGGTGGCATGAATCCGTGATGGTTATACAGTCGCACACGGTCTTACGATGTCTTGGGCCTTGCATGCGATTGAGTTCCTTCACAAATATTCACCAACACATGTAGGCCTACTATATGTAGTAGATGTAAATAAAATGTTAACCAAATTCACGTCGTGGCTGGAACAGTGTGATGTTTACACGGGTGGAGTGGCACCCGTGTATAAACACTTACTTCTATGGTCTGTTTCATGGCCGATTTTTTTATTTTATATATATGTGATATTGTTGATCAGTTTTTCATGTCACATGGTACATGTGTAGGTGATTATTTGTCAAAGAAAAACCCGACCACATGTTAGTAACTGGCTAGGGGCGATCATGTGCGACTGTACGCAGTTCAGAAAAGAAAGATTTTTATCCACAACATCATACAAATAATGGATCAGTATATTAATAGCGTAACACGATTTGTGTGATTATCCGTATTTCCAATACCACCGTATAGTATTCGCTCCAAACCGTGCGCAGCACGGGTAATTGCTAGTCGGTAACATAAAAGTCGACCCCCTGTTATATATAGTATTTTCTTTTTTTTTATCATACAGCCATTTAACGGCTACTCATTGATGTCAAGGTCGCTTGGGATTCAAATCAGTGGGCATCAGACGTCTGGGTCGAGAGAAGAAAATATCCACGCTCGATTTTCATAATTTTGTATTATTTTCTAAGAAATTGTTGCACTTAATATCAGTGTTTGTCGTCTTTGGTCAGTTATGTGAAAGGTCAGGGTGAGTATTGCGCATGAGCGAATGTTGAAAAGGTTGAAAGAACCTGGATCACGAAATAATTTCATGACATATGACGAGCGTGCCAGGATATTCGACCGATTTATTAATTTATTTGTATACTAAAGTAACCATTGCAAAACTTGAATCAGGGACCACAAACGGGGTCATTGCAAACCAAATTATCTCTTTGTTTATTAGTCATTATACGTTCAATTGCCGTCGCAGTGAGCTACGAATGAATATTTTGCTCTTGCTAAAGAATATGTGATGACATTGAACTGTCCGTTGTGCAGTATTTAAACAGCTAAGGCTGGGGTACGAGTCCGACGAGCTACGGCTATCGACTGTATCTATCATAAGGACTATCCTTTATAGATGAAAGGTTCTTTTGAAAAGAGAGTGGGTGATATTAAATCTCGCGGAGATTTGGGGAGTCTTGTATAGAATCACATTTCACAGTCTTGTGTAGACTGTTAGATTTTCTGTTGTGCCGCAAACAAATGTGGCGTTACGTTTCACAACGACATTTGAGATTCATAGTAGTGGCGAACATGGATCTGAGGAAGATCTAAGAGATAGCTTAAGAACCGGGTTATAGAGATGCTAGGCTCAGTGACTTTGTCAACCTATACAGTTCACAGAAAATCCTAAGTAGAGGATGGATTATGGCCTAAGATAGTTTGCTTACTAGGTATTTTTATCTTATATTCTGCCTTGAAATATGCTGTGTGTCAAATATTGACACTATAAAGACAGTGCATACATATGTACATAGAACAAAAATAAAACAAGAAAAAAGTCTTTGCATATTTAACAACAATAATATCTGTAGTTAGAAACACAGAACATATATTTTAATCATGGATATATCTCAATGTCAAACTGTATAAACAATAAAAAATTAATTGCTGTTAATTGCATATTCGTCAGTTGCGTATGTCCCTTTTTCTCTGTCTTTTTTGTTTTTTGTCTGTTTGTCCCCACTCTTCTGGCCACAGTTTTGCAGCAATCGACTTGAAACTTACAGGAATGATTGACAACCCAAAGTCCTGGAACCCTTTTGTTTTTGGTCAACATCGCATCATGTTGAAGGTCAAGGTCATGGAAAGTATGCAATACAGTTTTTGCTCCATAACTTTGTAACAAATTGTCGTAGCCACTTAAACCATAGCTTGTTTTATTTCATGGCCTTTTGTATAATGGGTACCTCACTCAAATCTGCCGTTACCATGGTTACGCATTTTTTGGTTAAAACTTGATAATTTGAAAATAGTCATGCTACATTTTCTATCTTTGTCAATTTTTAAGCTACAGACGTCTGGTTTTGGTCATTATGTAGCTTATAGGCAGCTTGACATGATAAAACTAAAAGTCTCGCCAAATCTCGAACTAGATCTGGTCAAACGTGAAAAAAAACGAGATTTCACGGAAATGTTTATAACTCGGCGACTTTTTCAGCTAGACCGGTCTGGTTTTCGGCATTTCGTAACATTTCGCCAGCCTGACATGATAAAACTGCAAGACTTGCCAAATCTCGCACCATATCTCGTTTTACTAGAAAAAACGAGATTTCGCGTAAATACTTATAACTCGGCGACTTTTACAGCTACACAGATCTAGTTTTCGGTATTCCGTAACATTTTGCCAGCTTGACATGATAAAACTACACGTCTCGTCAAATCTCGCACCATATGTTGTCAAACGAAAAAATACGAGATTTCACGGAAATGCTTATAACTCAGCGACTTTTACAGCTACAAAGGTCTAGTTTTCGGCATTTCATAACATTTGGCCAACTTGACATAGTAAAACTGTGAGACTGGCCAAATCTCGCACTATATCTGGTCAAATGTGGAAAAACGAGATTTCACAGAAATGCTTATAACTCGGCGACTTTTCAAGCTAGACAGGTCAATTTTTCGCCATTTCATAACATTTGGAGAGTTTGATATGACAAAACTACAAGACTGGCGAAATCTCGCACCATATCTCGTCAAACGAGAAAAAAACTAGAGTTCACGGAAATACTTATAACTCGGCGACTTTTACAGCTAGACGGATCTAGTTTTCGCCATTTCGTAACGTTTGGCTGTCTTGACATGATAAAACTGCTCGTTTTGCCAAATCTCGTACTATATCTCGTCAAGCGAGGAAAAACGAGATTTCACGCAAATGCTGATAAGACGGAGACTTTTACAGCTGGATAGGTCTAGTTTTCGGCATTTTCGATTAATTTACAAGGCTGACATGACAAAATTGAAAATCTCGCCAAAGCTCGCACCATTTCCCGTCAAACAAGAAAACACGAGATTTCATGCAAATGCTTATAACTCAGTTACAGTTAAACAGGTCTAGTTGTCGGCATTTCGTAACATTTGGCCGGCTTGACATGATAAAACAGTTAGTCTCGCCAAATCTCCCACTTTATCTCGTCCAGCGAAAAAAAACGAGATTTCACGCAAATGCTTATAACTCGGCGACTTTTACAGCTATACAGGTCTAGTTTTCGGAATATAATAACATATGACTAGCTTGACAAGATAAAACTGCGTCTTGCCAAATCTTGAACTATATCTCGTCAAATGAGAAAATAAGAGATTTCACGGGAATGCTTATAACTCGGCGACTTTTACAGAAACGAGAAAAAAAAAACGAATTTCAGTTAAATGCTAATAACTCTGCGACTTTTACAGCTATACATGTCTAGTTGTCGGCATATCGTAACATATGACCAGCGTGACATGACAGATCTCGCACATTATCTCCTCAAACAAGAAAAAAACGAGAGTTCACGGAAATACTTATAACTCGGCGACTTTTACAGCTAGACGGATCTAGTTTTCGCCAAAACTAAAAACGTTAATTACATAAACTGTAGATCATTTTGTTCCTCTTTAGTTCTACATCAGCATATCTAGTGATATGTTATTTAAGATGTTTCACTTTGTCAGTATGTCTGTCAGTGGAACTGAATTTCAGCTCCTTGCTGGTTCTTGTGTCTTACAAATAGCATTCTACAGGCCACAATCTTGCAGAAATCTTTTTGAAACTATTACGGGTACATCCTGTGTCTTATACCAATATCTCGAAAGTGATTTTTCTTTTTTTCGAAAATAGCCGCTAAGGGGCGCTACACCCAAAACACAACAACATATTTTTGGGCCATATCTCCATTACAAAGTATCCAACCTACTAAAGCTAGTTGTGTTCCTCTACACCTCCAGCAGCTTATCTAGTCATCTGTTATCCCAGATGTGTCACTTTGTCAGTATGTCTTTATAAATGGAGAAAATCTCAATGCACGTAGTCACTCAGATGCACAAATGCACTCGCACGTTTTAGGTCCGAGCAATGACACGGGTAGGTGTGAGCGACATTAAGAACACGGGAATTTTATGTTCGTTTTACGCTAGAGAGGTCTAGCTTTTGGTATTATTTGACAAGCTCTCATAGAGCCGCTTGCATCCCTTGTAAGGTTTGCCGTCGAACGAGATTAAGCCAAAGAGAAATGGCTTGCCCCTGGTTTTTCTGTCCGCCGCATATTATTTCTGGACCATGTCACCTAATTTTTGTTGATTTCATGCGTTTTGTATAATTATTAATAATCAGAAGACATTGCAGCATGTCTGTTAATTTCTAAAACATAATAATAATAAGGAATAAAACTTAAACTCATATTTTATTGTAAAGAATAATACATGGTGGCAGATTACATCATATATATGATACATTTACATACATATATAAATATATAGCAACATAATTGTGTTCTTGTTGCACATGGCACTGCAACATGCAAGTACTGATCACTGACATGTCCATGGTATAAGTTCTTGTGTGCCAACCTTTTGGTGGTACACACACTCGATCAGGGGACCTCTTTTGTGAATGGGCTATTTTGTTCATTTCTTTTTGGTGGACGTGACTGTTTCAATTTTTTAACGTAAACGTGTCTGTCCTTGACTACAGTTCTCATACGGGGACCCTTACAAGACTTTGGTCTTGACTCTTCGTATTTAAATTTCCTTACTGCATTTATCTCATTTGCCAAACTGGTCCAGCCAGAACTGAATTCAGACATACTGTACTCTTCGCGGAGAAACAGACCGTGCTTATCACAGTCTGCCGCCCCTGTAATCATGCGACGTAAGCACCCATGTCTCAAATGACGATGAGACAAGTCTGGTCTAGCCAGCAGTGGTTCAGATATAGTGGTACGCTACTAGTTCAGCCCGGAGAGACCAACCGTGCTTATCACACAGCCAGCCATCTCCGGTCCAGAAGTGACGTATCGATCCAAACCCCACATGATGCTCCAACAAGCATGATACCGGAAAACATAGCTATGTGCCTAACACTGCACCTATTTCAAAGACTCATTCAATTTGTTAATCAAGGATGACTTTTTTTCTTACTTACTTATAAATAAATTGAAGATGTATGTCTAAAATACGTGTACGTCAGAAAAATGATATTACATATGTCTGTAACAAGGAAATCTGAAGCAAAATTGTTACAAAGAGGATACAATGGCTTGGCACAGATAAAGATCAAATATTGTTCCATCATTCGTCTAGTTTGAACCACACAATAACACCTACCAGTACCTAACACTGAGCATTACAGACCTGTGGTTATATTCTTGGTAGGCAAAAATATTTGACTAAAATGTCCTGTAAAATATTTAAATTATAAAGCAATATCAATAACTGCAGTTACAATCATAATAATAAAATCCGTACATGCACTCCAGTTTTATATTCCTGTTTCTAGTGACCATGATATATGGCATCGGTTTCGACATTTTTTGTTAATTTTAACCCAAAATCAGTTGACGATATATTAAAAGATTCATTATCATTAGTCATCAAATTGTAATCAAATTTCTACATTTTAAATCTGCCAGTCTATTATTAAAAAATGCAGAATTATATATATATATATATATATATATATATATATATATATATATAGTATAATATCATGATGACAGTATAAACATAAGGAACCATAATTATCTTATTACTGAAACTAGAAAATATTACATCATGATCTCAGAAGCATGTATAATAGGCTTCTGCACATTGTTGTGCTATATGAGCCAGGGACAAGTCTGGTCTAGCCAGCAGTGGTTTAGACATAGTGGTTCGCTACTTGTTCAACCCGGAGAGACCAATCGTGCTTATCACACAGCCAGCCATCTCCAGTCCAAAAGTGACGTATCCATCAAGAACCCATATGATGCTGGAACAAGCATGATACTAGAAAACATGTCTTTACTAATACTTTAACTTGAAATTTCTTAACCAATCAGGACAATGTTTGCACTTATTTATAAATAAATTGACGATATCTGTCTTGAATACACGTGTTGTTCTGTTAATGAAATTACGTAGGTCTGTAACAAGGATATCTGAACTAAATTGTTACATGCAGCATATGATGCCTTGGCGCAGAAAAGAACAAGTATTTCGTCATCATTCTTCAACTTTGAACTATAGTACCTCCTCATACCATTACATCATACTAAACAATACATTCTCTACTTATAACTGATGGTAGGAAGAACCATTTGACTACAATCTCAAGTAAATATTGAAATTATAAACTAATATCAATCACATGCACTGGATTTTGATATTGACTAAGATATTGACTCTTTCTATTGACTAAGATATATTGCATCCATCGCACAGTGCAAGTTAATCAGCTCAAAAACCATTTGCAAAGGCACCTTGGTAAGCCGATGTCTGTGGGTATCATAAAATTGTCCTCAAATACAAAAACTATTTTTGACAGACGATTTATTAAAGATTGATTATCAGAAGTCATGAAATTGTTCAACATTTCTCTATTGAAAACTGCAAATCTATTCTGAAAATATTTTAATTGTGAACTTATATAAATATATGTATAATATGACAGTATAATAAAATGATGGCAATATAAACAGTGTACCATAATTCATTCATTCTTGAAACTACAAAATGCCAGGTCATGATCTGAGAAGTATGTATCATAGACTTCTGCAGTAACATCCAGTGTACCTACATTGTTGTGGTATATATGGTCTATCAGCGTACCTCTATCAGTTGTAGGCTTTCTAACGAACTGTTCAAATCCAAATTCCTTCATCAATAAATGCAATTTGCTTTCTTCCCGATCATTCAAGTCTGCATTAAAGTCGCCCAATACAAACACTGGCAAATTTAACTGCGAAGATGAGATAACAGAACGAAATCTTCGGCAAAAGTCTTCTAGGGGATATAACGGTTTTCTGTATGCAAGAACAAGAATGATTTTTTATTCCTGAATTTTAAACTGCACAACTTTACATTCCACACCTTCACACTCCACAGTAAACTCCTCTGCTTGTAGTTTCCGCTTAACTCATATCATGACACCATGCAATCCACTGTGGTTCTGTTCCGATGTTACATTACTCCTAAATATGTTATACTGGTACTTTTCAGAAAAAATATCAACATTGTGCTCATCTGTCAAATATGTTTCCGCGAAACAGATAACATCAGTGCGATTGAAAATGCAAGCATGTCTAGCAGCCAAAAGGTCTGGAAGCTTTGAGAGAAAATAACGTATATTCAAATGACAAATGATTGTCCACACAGCGTTTCGTTCAAAAAGTTTCAGTTCATCTACTGGTATGGTTTTTGTCGCATATCCTGCATTACATCTTCAATTTTCTTGTTGGTCTTAATTCCAGAAGCATCAAAGTCTACTATATATAAACCTTCCAATGTCTTTACACGACTAAATGCAACTTCAACATTCTATAGGCTTGATCTGATTTAACAAAACTTTTCATCTGTTCCACATTTTTTACCATGCCTGCATTAAGACGTTTCCCTTAAACTTTCTTCCACTAGCCCGTCTGAAAATGAAGTGATTAATATTACTCGTAACTTGCTTACATTCCGTTGCATATTGTGCACTGAATATGTACTCGATAGTTCTTGAGAACCTGCCATCAACATCAAGCAATCTCTGGTTGAAATATTTTCGAGCATTCAACTCGATAGGTCGCTCAGCTGTCAGAGCATTCGTTCCATCAGGATACTTGTCAGGATTTGATTACTCCTCAAAGTAAGGATCACTTAAAAGAGGCATTGGTTTTGCTCCATCAGCTGGTGCAACACTGATTATTTTGTTCAGCAATTCAGGATCTTCATTCATCATTCTTGTTTCATATGGCAACCCTCGCACTTTAGATGCTTCTTCAAACGCATATTCATCCTTTTCTCTTAGGTCTTCATCGTCTTCATGAACATGACATGTTTCCATCGACCTTGTCAACCGCAGTTTGTATGCTCTGTACACTTTTACAATAATCTTGGCAAAAATCTGGTTGATTTATTTCCACAGCTCTTTCAGTGTATGGCTCAAATATCACATAATGCGACTGCCCCACATGTCCGAGATCAATTTCCTTCATCTCACTACTTATACGCCTCTGGCGTATTGTGTGAACCCTAAGTGCACTTGTTGAGTGAACATTCACTTTCACTGGAAACATGTCTGCTAAATCCTGGAGCACAAGATGATCACCCCAACTTTGACTTCTTAAGCCATCTATGTATCTTATCCACTGGATTTCTTTTTGTGTCTCTCTATCTGTTATTTGATTGACGAAGATATCTTCAACACTAGGCTGTTCTGTGTCAGCATTTGCAAGATCTTCACTTTCCATTCTAGCAGCAACAAATTCAATGTAGTTTTTCTTGTTTTCAATCATATAGTCAGCTACTTGGTTTCGTAAAAGAACCACGTTGATATCTGTTATACCCAACCTCTCAAGATGGTACCAAAATGCATAAAACATACAGTTTCCATCGCCAGGAACATCAACAACATGTATTCTACTCTGACTCGCCATGGTAATCACTTTTTCCTTGTCATTTTGACAATGACTGACATCAATCACAGAAAAAAACTTCAGTATAGTGATGGTGTTGCTCTTTCTCAATCACGTTCTCTTGGCAACTGTTTATTTCCTCTTCAGTTTCATCCTGTTTCTATTCAGTGTGATTATTTTTTCCAGTTGAACAGTCATTTTTGTCTGTCTGTGATACAGCCTCCCACAGCTTAGACTCATCATTTGTCAAATCTTCCAGCCAATTGTCATTCATTTGAATATTTGCATAATGAGGATTTTCTTTCTTCAACCATCTGAGAGATTTCATCACAACATCGGGCCTAACAGAGTCATACATGTAGTGAGAAGGGTGTTTTAAACTTCGCTTCAATTTCATTGCAACAACTTGGGACTCGGAAGGTAGTCTTGGAAGTACCTGACATACCGCATCAAGTTTAGCTGGAACATTAACTGCCGGTCCATGAATTCCATGTTGTTTTCCTCTTTGTAAACCTACCATTTTCATAAAAGCGATTCTCTGACAAATCAGTTTCAGTTCAAGCAAATTAAGTTCTCGAAGTTCCTTTGGCGGATTTACCAAAGACAAGTTATTTGCTTTGGACTGTGCGGGCAATTTTCCTCTTTTTAGTGTCAAATGGCATGTTCTGCATATCCATTCTCCGTTGTTATAAGAGCTTTTACGAAATGCCAGTACATTTTGCAACAAAGATTGTGACACTTTATCATAATTCTCCTCTCTGAGATGAACGACTGACGTTCTAAACATCATGCGATGACAACTAGAGCAGACGTTATTTGCAGAATGACGTGCTTTTTCTAAGAACTCTAAAATAACAGCTTCATTTTCAGGAACATCTTTACGACATTCATCTCGGCGCTTTCTGCTGAAAAATGCTGCTTTGCTCAATCTCTGGCGAGTTTCTTGCTCGCTTTCTAGTGTCCTTAATTTTTTCTTACGTGTTGATTCTAAATAAAGTCTGTCTCTTTTTTCCTCAGTCTGTCGTCTCCTCTCAGAGCATAACCTTCTTTGCTTTTTTTCAGGCGTTTCATATTCTCGTTCTTTAAAGTGCCTTTCCTGATCTTTGGACAGTCTTTCTTGCTTATTCTCAGGGGTTTCAAATTCACGTCCTTTAAAGTGCCTTTCCTGATCTTTGGACAGGCTTTCCTGCTTTTTCTCAGGGGCCTCAAATTTACGTCCTTTAAAGTGCCTTTCCTGATCTTTGGACAGTCTTTCTTGCTTTTTCTCAGAAGTTTCACAATCAAGTAATTTATTCTGTCTTATCCTTTGAGAGGAGAGTCTTTTTAACTTTTTCTCAGGGGTTTCACAATCGAGTGATTTTTCCTGTCTTATCCTTTGAGAGGAGAGTCTTTTTAGCTTTTTCTCAGGGGTATCACAAACAAGGAGTTTAGTCTGTCTTATCCTTTGAGAGGAGAGTCTTTTTAGCTTACTCTCAGGGGTTTTTAAAATTTACTTTCTTTAAAGTGCATTTCCTGATCTTTGGACAGTCTTTCTTGTTTTTCCTTGTTCGTTTCACATTCACGCAATTTCCTCTGTCGTTGCCTTTGTAAGCCAAGTCTTTCTTGTTTTTCAGTTTTAGTTTCTGCTGATCTTTGTTCTCTTTTCTTTAACATTCTTGCTTTATTTACCTGTTTGCAACTCTTCCTTATTGTTCTTGGCATGATTAATTATAAAATCCAAAGTAAATCAGCACATACGTGTAATCCAAGTCATACGTGATAACAGTATCTAATTTGCTGAAGCAAACAGTGGATACTGGACTATCCAACGGTACTTTCAGGTTTTACACAAATCAGCAAGCTAGAGTGGTTTTGTTTCTCAAGTTTGCTGGGGTTTACACGTTTTTCCTACGTAATGTTCAATCCTATATTAAATTTAATGTACAAAAACGTCACAGTGTCTCACGCACTTAGAATATTGTCAGATACCAGAGAATTTATGATACAACTCCAAAATTTGCCCTTGTTTTTGATTTTTTAACTTGTGATATACACGGTTGCAAGTCTGTCAGGTTTAAAACAACTTTTGAGCAACCTTTTTGCAAGTTTTTACAGGCCTCAACGTGAAGTGTTTGGCAAGATTGTTTGAAAGTGTTCTGCAGGCTTCCCTGCTTAATTGTTTGGCAATAATGTTTGCAAGATCGTTTGGTTTTCACCAATTTTGTGTTTTTAAAGAGGTACGCCCTCTGCGTTTTTTTTCGAGGTACACCTCGGCGACAAAGTGTTTTCAAAGAGGTACGCCCTCCGCGTTTTTATCGAGGAACACCTCGGCGATAAATATAGTGTTTTAAACGAGGTACGCCCTCTGATGTGATGAGTGTGATGAGACTTGTTTTTTATCGAGGTTTAGTTTCCTCAGATGAAATGGGAGATGGGTAGATGAATCAAAATGAGATGATTCACGAACATGAAACAAGGAACAGCACCTGAAAAAAACCTCCATTAGAAAGTGTATACTCCACAAAACCTAGAAATTCAATCTTGTATGGGGTTCCGTAAAAAAGCAATTAAAATAACAACACTGAAGTCTTGAAAAGCATAATTACACTCATTGAAACTTCACTATTGCACTACTACCGATTTCTGGAATATCATTTATTCTGGATACCTTTTTTTTACCATGAACGATATTTTTGATTGTGACAACAGGTTAGTCCAGATGTTCACAGATGATCATTTAAACTCATTAAACGTTCTTTTTCAAAGAAATGGTTTATAATGTTACTTACCAAAGTAAATCTTTAAGCAAACCATGGAAACCCTGTAAATAGATCCAAAAATATAAATAAAACATGCATATCATTTGTAATACTACTATCTTGGTTGACGGTGACTAAGAATTTTATTTTGAACTATCAGTATTATTACTCTTATACATGACAATACAGTAAATTAAAAAAAATATTAATCTATATTGCGACAAAACATTTTGTATACAAATTAGAACCCCCCGAATCCTGTTCTGACGTAACAGGTACCTAGGAGGTATTATCATATATAACAAAATATTAACCAGTAAACGACGTAGTATCACTAAACCACACATGCCCAAGCTCTAAAAGATGCTCTGTGCCTATTTGAATCTGGGTTGTAATTAATATGGTCTACATTCTCATCTTAAGAACATAAATACAAATTGTTTATTTATATGTTATGCACAATTGTGTGTGGCCATATTAACATATACCCATTAAAATAGGTTGAACATCGACGCAAAATTGAAAAAAAAAAATCAAAAGATGTGTCACGTGACAAACCAAAACCTCTGACATTACGTCTGAATGTAAGAAGCATAAATGATAACAGTTTTATAATAATTATTATATAATAGTGTAAAATGTGACATTTTAACCAATTTAAAGATTAAACAGTGGTCACTGGGTGTGGCATAATTTGATACAATTCAGAAATTACTGATATGCCTCTAATGAAGACTGATGGCCATAGATGTTCCACGGATATATATTTCGGGATAAGTATAAAATATAGTTTGGGATAAGTATAAAATAAAGGATATAAATCCTACAATACTGTCTTTTTATGACGGGTCAAGAACCCATTTTTTTAATAAATGAACACAGCTGTTATTCATCTGACGCAGCTTCCAGTTACATATCGCTCATCTGCCTCACCATGACGTAAAAGCTTAACGTTACATATTTTCTCATTCACTGGTCTCTCATTACAAATAGAAAATACAATTCGCTTCACATTAGGTAAGCAGTGATACATGGCTTCACCTGCTGGTGAATACCAATAAAATGACACTCGCATAATCGCAAAATATCTCTGCAAAACTTTATATTGAAAATACAATTCGCTTCACATAAGGTAAGCAGTGATACATGGCTTCACCTGCTGGTGAATACCAATAAAATGACACTCGCATAATCGCAAAATATCTCTGCAAAACTTTATATTGAAAATACAATTCGCTTCACATTAGGTAAGCAGTGATACATGGCTTCACCTGCTGGTGAATACCAATAAAATGACACTCGCATAATCGCAAAATATCTCTGCAAAACTTTATATTGTCAGCTCTACTGGTTCATGAATGATTTGGTAATAGATGTGATAAGACTGTAAGAGTGTTATCATTTAAACTAAGTAGCCTATTCCCTTCCTTTAATATCCATTATCAACTAACAATAATGCATTACATAGCAATATTTTATTATATATATATATATATATATATATATATATATATATATATATATATACATACCGATTAACCGAAATATAAAACACTAAATTGTTCAAAGAGTAACTGCAAAACAAAACAATTCCTGCCCCCGTGAACAAGCTAAATCAACATCCAAACTGTCAATCGATTATCAACCTGATATAAAGCTTACACCACACCAACACTTTTTTAAAATCATCTAAATCATTGGAACCCCCCCCCCCCCCTTGAATTAAATTTAATTTGCCAGAACCATACAAAAGTAAAAAAACACAAGATTGTATTCTACCGTTTTTACGAGTTACATTACAGACGATATTTAAGATACATTTTCCCAAATAATGTTACTTTATAGTCCAATGAAGCATTCCTTTAAAATATCCGACTCGTAACGCATAATTAAAATATCAATTTACCAAATTTAGTAATCCGCTTCAAATTTCGCTGGTATACTTACAAGTTTTATTATATATATATATATATATATATACATATACATATACATACAAACAATATTTAATCCATCACATGTACATAAAAATACACATGTTCAAACATATATATATATACACACATAATTCATTTTATTGTTAAAGTAATAAGAAACAATATATTGACCTGCAAATAAAGCAAATATGCATATATATATATATATATATATATATATATATATATATATATATATATATATATATATACCCACATGCATGCGAACCCGTAATTATACACTATAAATAATAAATGTCCAAATATAGATATCTAAACATATGTTGAAATCCATTATATGTAATCGATACAACCTAAACTACCCCCTAGAACGTTTTTTCTATATTGTTTATTGAAATCAAAATTTCACAACAGTGTATATATATATAAACCAATGACCAAAAACAAATCCATCACGTGCCTACAATTACAAATGTTCAATCATATATACATACAAACAGCTTTATTGTAACAGTAAATATAAAAAGTGCATCGATCTTGAATTCTACAAATACCAATAAATATATATATATATATATATATATATATATATTTATATATATATATATATATATATATATATATATATATGCACCCGCATATATACATCTGAATGTAAATAATAATATCTAACCATATGCTGAAAATAATTATATATAATCGACACAACCAAAACTATCCTAAAACTTTTTTTGTATTGTTGACTAAAATCAGATTTTAACCATGATATTTATACAAAGTATATACAATCCATCACATTTGCATACAAATACACGTATTCAAACATATACATACGAAATTGTTTTTTTTGTTACAGTAAAAACAATACCTTGATCTTGAAATCAACAAATACTCCTATCCGTGTGTGCGAGTATATATATATATATATATATATATATATATATACATGAATATGATATACATATACAAAGGCAACCGGGCTCGTAAATATACATGACAATTATAATAAATATCCAAACAGATGCTTAAAATAATTATATGTAACCAATACGCAACCAAAACTACCCTAAAACATGTAAATGAATAAGAAAGCCCATACTGACATCCCAGTGTATATAAGTATAAGGGGGGGGGGGGGCTGGTAAAAAGCTCGGTTCTCTCCTCTGACTGCGGTTCGAATCGGTGGTTTTCTCCAATTACTCCGGTATGCACCAAAAACATGGCCGATAAAGTAACACAAATATCTGCAAACAATACACATATATACACATTTAACATTAAAAGAAATTTAAACTTCCAAATTAAATATTCTGATTATGATATAAATCAAACTGATTATAATACATAAACCGGATATATTCCAACACAATAAATGCTCGCCCACCTGTACTCAAGTACATACATATATATATTTATATATATATGCATGAACCCAATCTATTATAAAACCTTTGCCCGCACATACATTGGCCTTAAAAGTGATTACCTTTAATTGAAATAAAAACTAGATGTGTCGGAACGACACGAATGCCCCCGCCTGGGGCAAACTAGAAACATAAGTTCAGGAGGTGTCGTATGCTCAAAAGTAGGTCAACAAGGGCAAAATGCAAACTCGATCTGTAACGGGTCATTATCAAGCAACACACCAAAAATCATGCCAGGATATGCAGGCATTGTGAAAAAAAATTCCATACATGTGCATTTTCCATAAAAAATTCTGTTTTTCTTGAAATTTTCTATGTTTACGAGCCGTAAAACAATCAAAAGTAGGTCAACCGGGAAGAAACGCGAACTCGATCTGTAACAGTCATTATCTGCCCACACATAGAAAATCAGGGTGGTATCTGCAGGCATTGAGGAAAAAAAGTCAGTACATATGCATTTGTTATGAATATTTCTATTTTTCATGAAACTTTCTATGTTCAGGAGCAGTCAAATGGTCAAAAGTAGATCAACTGGGACAAAACAAGAAATCGATCTGTAACTGGCCATTATCTGCCTACACACCAAAAATCAGGCCCGTATCTGCAGGCACTACGAAAAAAAGTCCATACATGTGCACTTTTTTATGAAATTTTCTATGTTAGAGCACCGTCAAACGGTCAAAAGTAGGTCAACTGGGACAAAACGTGAACTCAGTCTGTAACTGGTCATTATCTGCCGACACACCAAAAATCAGGCCAATATCTGCAGGTATTGCGAAGAAAAGTCTGTACAAGTGTATTTGTCATGAAAATTTATATTTTACATGAAATTGTCTATGTTCAGGAGCCGTAAAACAGTCAAAAGTAGGTTGAACTGGGACGAAACGCGAACTCGATCTGTAACTGGTCAATATCTGCCCACACACCAAATATCAGGCCAATATCTGCAGGCATTGCGAAAAAAGTCCGTATATGTGGATTTGTCATGAAATTTCATATTTTTCATGAAATTTACATGAAATTTACTATGTTCAGGAGCCGTAAAACAGTCAAAAGTAGGTCAACCGGGACGAAACGCGAACTCAATCTGTAACTGGTCTATATCTGCCCACACACCAAAAATCAGGCCAATATCTGCAGGCATTGCGAAAAAAAAAGTCCGTAAATGTGTATCTGTCATGAATATTTCTATTTTACATGAAATTTTCCAAGTTAAGGAGGCGTAAAACGGCCGTAAATCAGACAAAGTAGGTCAACTGGGACGAAACGCAAACTCGATCTGTAACTGGTCAATATCTGCCGACACACCAAAAATCAGGCCAATATCTGCAGGCATTGCGAAAAAAAGTCCGTACATGTGTATTTGTCATGAAATTTCATTTTCTCATAAAATTTTCTATGTTTAGGAGCCGTTAAACGGTCAAAAGTTGGTCAACCGGGACGAAACGCGAACTCGATCTGTAACTGGTCTATATCTGCCCTCACACCAAAAATCAGGCCAATATCTGCAGGCATTGCGAAAAAAAAGTCCGTACAACTGTTTGATTTCGGAAGGACGGAAGGACGGACATGGGTAAAACTATATGCCCCGGCCACTTTGTGGCGGGGGCATAAAAAGTTGTGAATAAACCAACTTGACAGAGACCATAAACTAAATTAAATGTCCAAAACAAACCTCTGAAACCATAAATAAACCACAGCCGGAATAAACTCTCGTATCGTATACAAACACAAAACATCTATATGCAGGCACACGAATGCAGAAACATGGCCGATAAAGTAATAAAAATATCTGCAAACAATATACATACATACACATTTAACATTTAAAGAAAATTAAACTTTCAAAATAAATATTCTGCTTATGAAATAAATCAAACTGATTATTATACATAAACCGAATATATTCCCACACATAATAAATGCTCGCCCACCTGTACTCAAGTACATACACATGTACGCATATATTTATATATATACATGAACCCAATCTATTATAAAAAAAATTGCCCGCACATATATTTGCCTTAAAAGTGATTACCTTTAATTGAAATAAAAATATAATGTGAATAAACCAACTTGACACAGAGACCATAAACTAAATTAAATGTCCAAAACAAACCTCTGAAACCATAAATAAACCACAGCCGGAACCAACTATGATTTTAACAAATAAATTTGCTTTGCTCAGGATCTAAAATGGAATCATCTACGTATCCAGAAACTGAAATAAAGTCAATTGCATCCGTGAAACTAATAAAAGTAAAGAAACCCTGCTACCTGAAATCAAAACAATTACATATGCGGGCAGACATACAAACCCGTACATCAACACTACAACATTAATCAAAACGCCAAACAATTGTAGGCCTACATACCAAAAAAAAATATTACTTCAAAGTTATTGCTTTAGTTACGATGGCTTTCCGCAAACGTCAAACATTTCACAAAGTCCACACATATAAACATGTTTAATTTATTTCACCTTGCCAGAAATCTCAACCGGCACAAATTTTTAAAACCTTTCGAAGCCTAATACCTATTAGCCAGGTTTACCAAATGTATTCCCCGGAAAATACAAATTCTGTATACTTACCAGAGGTTAAGGTCTCTCAAAGCAAAAGGAAGATGGCGGTGTGAATACCTTAATATATCGATCTCTACAAAGCAAATCCTTGGTTTGACTGTAATTACAAGATCCCAAAAGTCTCACTGCCTCAACAGAAAAGGACAATAACTATAAATATTCATTGTTAGTGTAATATTTTTTTTTATTCTGTTTAGAACACCGAAATCTAAATTAAACACATTAAACAATTAAACAATCACAAGCACATGGATGTCATTGACGCCTGATTGTCTTCTTTTCGTAAACCAGTACTTGGTAAAATCCAAACTCCAACTCCGGGATGGAACTTCACAGTAATGGTCACCGGATAAGGATTATCACATCCGTGAACCTTGTGGCATACGTGTAATTGTTATTAAACAAAAGTCCATACAATATATATATATATATATATATATATATATATATATATTTATATATATATATATATATATATATATATGCAGTTGTGTCGGCTCCGGTGATTATTGCTGTAATAATAATTGTATAAACACTAGAAGTCGCGTTCCGGGTTTTACCAACTACCTTCTATAACAGGCACCTGGACTTGCTGAAACGCGATGGTCGGACACGTTTGAATTTAAAGTACCACATGCAATAAATTTATAGCGGCAACGACGGATCTTTGGCACTAATCTAACTAAAACTCACCAGGTCCCTGGTAAAATCTAAATGTAGTCAAGAATAAAATCTAAATTACCTCAAAATATACCATCGAAAAACGTAAAAACCCTATTCCTCTCAACATTGTTTCCAGTGGTATTAAGGAATCATTCACGAGTCTTTTACCTGTACTGAAGCAGTATGATTCGTTATGAAGTTGCTGGAATTTTTCAACATATAAACTGAATGATTTATACATGTATTTAATAAATCTGGTTAATCAACATAAGAATTTTTTACACTTATGGGGGGGGGGGGGGGGCTAGTGACCCCTCCTTTATGGCCGGTCAGTTCACTTCTCTCTCTCTCTCTCTCTCTCTCTCTCTCTCTCTCTCTCTCTCTCTCTCTCTCTCTCTCTCGCTCTCTGCGAGAAAAAACTGACAGGCATTTACTTTTTAATTGGCCGTGGATGAGAACCTGACGGATGGACGCATCAAGTTTTTTACCTAGCAGTGAACAAACAAAAGTTCTCATTGATCTGCGAAAATCAGATCTTATCCGACATACACATTGTTCTTTGCGGGGCCGAATAAATTTGAGTGTTCAGGTCCATTGAACAGAAAACAAATCAGGCTATTTTTTTTACTTGTTACACTTTTGTTACACCTATATATATATATTTTAATTATAACAGTACAACACTTACCTTATTTCGAGCTGAGGTGCGTCGGAGAGTTATTGATGTAATTCAACGATGCTAATCAATTCACCCTTTGCTCATCAGAGAACTTTTTTTATTTTTTGGTTTCCGATTAATTTTTGCCTTTTTTGCATGGCCTCTTTTATATCTGCATTGGGCATGGTTATATTTGTCACGCAGGCAATTGTTTGCAAAAAAGTATAAAGGTCGTCAAGATTATTTCACAAAGTGGAAGAATCAAATCCAAAGCCTCATTCGTAAATTGTCTTATTCTCCTTCGCTTTGTCCGAAATGTTCCTTGTCTAACAGCTTCCTTACGTTTAGCAATCACATTTAAGCTTTCGGATTCTGGATACCTTTGATAGAGACATTTCATCTCTTCGAGGCATTTGCTACCACTCTGACCATTTCGTCGTTGAAGCGATTTTTAGCTCAGCTGGCTTTAAGTAATCTGAGCTATAGCGATCACTCTTTGTCCGTCGCCCGTCCGGCCGTCTGGCCGTCCGGCCGTCCGTCCGTTAACAGGGCACAAACTGTAACTGCTGGACCTAGAATCTTGTAACTTGACATCCTGGGAGGTTCATAAAAAATCTCCTTGGAAACCTGAAATTAGGTCTCTGTTACCCATATTCTTCGAGCTATGGGGCTACGAAGTACCCCCCAGAATAATGGAAAATTTGATCCAAAAGCTCAATTATCTGAACAACTATTGTATTAATCACCATGATTCTTTGCATGGATATTGATCACGGAATGTTTCATCAGTTTCTGCAGTCTGGTGGCGCCACCTGTAATTTTCTATTTTTACGAATGTTTTTTCTCTATTTTTGAGACCTTAAGATGTGGTCATTGTGGTGATCTGAGTATATGTTGAGTATAAGGTGGTGTCGCCACCTAGTGGATATGGTTGTAATAAGATTTCTTTGGGGTCTTTACGGTTGTAGGGAGGAAAAGGGAACAGCGGGATAATGGCGTTCTTGAGAGTGAACGTTGAAAGTTTCTGCGAAATCCAATAAAGGATCTTGGACTATACTAGTGTTGTTATTACCTACAAAATACCACAGTTTGGCGACGGGGAAAACCAGCTTTACGTGATAAAAGTAAGTGACATTCGCTATGGCTTCATTAGATTTTGGTACCCCTCAACCGTTTCTGTCTTCGCCGGGACCGCCAGCTGTTCCATGGCCGCATTGGCGCCGTATATTTGAGAACTATATGGTGGCCGCTGAACTTACACAAAAACCACCAACCAGTCAGAGGGCCATTCTACTACATTCTCTCGGTACAGAAGGCCAAAGAATATTTTATTCTCTTCCGGAGGAATCAGGGTCCGCTTCAGTATATGACAAAGCAATACTTGCTTTAGAAAGACATTTCAGCCCCGCTGTGAATATTTTTGCAGAACGCTACCGTTTCAGACAGAGAAGCCAGCTTGCCGGCGAGACGATAGATGATTACGTCACAGCACTGCGTGAACTTTCTAGCACGTGTGACTTTGAAGCTAAGCAAGATGATAAGCAAGATGATATGATCCGTGATTAGTGGAAAAAACTAATTCAAAACGTTTGAGAGAACGCTTGTCGATGGAACCAGAGCTTACATTACAACGTGCTATGGACATAGCTCGCCGCATTGAAACAGCAGTTAAAGAAGCCGCGTTTATGAAAGAAGCCAAGTCAGAGTCACAGCCTCAAAGAACTGTTTATAAAGTACGTTCATATCGACGGCCTGTCAACGCGCCTACAGGTGACCGTGCTAGTGACAACACTGCTATACATAAGCAGGCATCCAGTCACAATGCTACTGCTACTACTGCAAGTACTGGACTTATGAGATGTTTTCGTTGTGGCTCGACCAGTCATTTAGCAAACAGTACCGCCTGTCCAGCCAGAAATAAGAAATGTGCTGCGTGTGGTAAGGTTGGACATTTTGCACGTCAATGCAGGAGTAAACCAACTACTACCAGTATCAGTGTGACACCCCAGTCTGAAAGTACCCCGTGTCAAGTGAGACAGTTAGAATCAGCCACAGAATTGTCAGAACCTGAGCGTCCATTTGCAGTTCTTGGAGTTTCAAGTACATCGCCACTAAAGTCGATCAAGCAGGATGTCAGCTGTACAGTTACAGTCAACAGTATCCCAGTTACCGTGACGGTTGATTCAGCAGCAGATGCTTCATTCATGAATCTGGAACTTTTTGATAAATATTTCCTGAGGGACAGTTTACTGCCTAGTGCCGAACCTTTCACTTCCTATACAGATAACGTTGTGAACATTATAGGTGTATTTAAAGCTATGGTACATTATAAAGATAAATCAGTGGTTGCCAACTGGTATGTGGTGGAAAATCAAAAAACCTTGTTAGGTAAAGACCTCATGCAAGGACTTGGTGTGAATATCCATGGTGAAAGCTTGACTTGTTGTCATCTTGCATGTACCAATGATGCTCATGTTTGTTGCAATGATCATGTTGATTCCATGTCTCTTGATAACCCTTCCTTACATACCCCTACATGCCAAATTCCTTCCGAATTTCCAGATTTGTTTAATGATGAGTTGGGTCTTATCAAAGGGTTTAAGCACAGAATAAAGTTAAAACCTGGGGCACAACCTGTACAGCAGAAAGTAAGACCTGTACCATTTGCTGCTAGAGAACAGTTGTCATTAGAGCTTAATAGATTAGAGAACAGTGGAGTTATTGAGAGAGAGTTGATGCGTCAGAGTGGGTATCCCCAATAGTAGTCGCATGGAAAAAAGATGGTTCAATACGGGTGTACACAGACCTCAGACGCCTAAATGATTCAATTATAGTAGAGAGACACCCAATACCAAACATTGAGGATTTGTTAAGTGAACTACATGGATCAACTGTATTCTCAAGGTTAGATTTAAAGTCAGCATATCATCACCTTGAGCTAACAGAGGACTGTAGAGACCTTACTACCTTTATCACACCAGATGGTATGTTCCGTTACAAACGAGTATGCTTCGGTTTGGCATCAGCGCCTGCCTGTTTTCAGAAACTCATGTCGGCCGTGTTACAGGGCCTGCCAGGAGTTCAATGTTTCATTGATGATGTTATTGTTGCAGGTACAACTAAGAAAGAGCATGATTTACGATTAAAACTTGTTCTTTAAAAGCTCAGAGCTACTGGCATCAAACTGAATGCTAAATGTGAATTTGGCCAGTCCCAGATCAAAGTGTTAGGTCACATGGTTGATAGCCAAGGTCTACATACCAATCCAGATTTGGTGAAAGGTATAGTGGAAGCTCAAATTCCTCAGACAGCAGACCCGATCAATTCTTTCCTTGGTTTATGTGGTTACTATGCTAAATTCATTCCAAATTATGCCACCATAGTTCATCCTATCAGAGATGTTCAAATGGGCAAGACTTTTCAGTGGTCAGCCGCCGCAGATACTGCATTTACCAATATTAAGCATGCTATTGTGTATAGCAAAGTGCTTGCATTGTTTGACCCTTCATTGCCTACTATTGTAACATGTGACGCTTCTCAGTCAGGTATTGGTGCTTTGATGACTAAGCCTCAAGAGGGGGAAGAGGTGTTAGTGACTTGTGCTTCACGCAAGTTATCGGAGGCAGAAAAGAGTTATTCTGTTGGTGAGTTAGAAGCTTTAGCATGTGTTTGGTCTATTGAGAAGTGGCACAAATATATGTGGGGTAGGAGGTTTACTTTGAGAACCGACCACAAGGCATTAGTTTCACTTTTGTCAACGACAGGAACAGGTCGCAGACCTATGAGAATTGCCAGGTGGAATGCAAGATTATTTTATTATGACTATACAGTGGAGTACAGACCAGGGGAGCAAAATTTAGTTGCAGATGCACTTAGTAGATTACCTCAGAACTGTGTACATACATCAGAAAATACTGCCTGTGATGACTATGATATTGTCAGAGTGTGTCAAGTGGCTTTACAGGGAATTTGTATTACAAGTCAGCAGATTACAGATGATACAGATAATGATAATGTGTGCAAAAAAAGTCATGGAATATGTACAGAAAGGATGGCCAGTCAAAATGAGCCATGTAGAATGAGATGTTCAACCATATTTTAAGTTGCGAGAGGAATTGTCTATACATCAAGGAGTGTTGTACAGAGGTGACAGAGTCATTGCTCCTGCTTCACTAAGAAAGCATTTGATTGTCAAAGCCCATGATAGCCATCAGGGCATAGCTAAAACTAAGAACAGGTTGAGACAATTGTATTGGTGACCAAGGATGGATGTGGAGGTCCAGGAAGCAATAAAGAATTGTGCAGTGTGTCAATTACATGATAAAACTGTGTGTACAAGAACAGGACCTATGCAAATTGTACCCTTACCTTCAGGTAGTTGGGAGAAACTAGGAATTGACATAGTGGGTCCACATTCATGTTTTCAGGACAGATATGCTATTACTCTTGTGGACTATTACAGTAAGCGGCCAGAAGTAATGTTTACTTCTAATGTTACTACAGAAGTGGTCATTGAATTTCTTACATCAGTGTTTAGTAGGGAAGGTTTTCCTAAAGAGATTGTGACTGATCATGGTCCGCAATTCGATTCAGCTGATTTTGACAAATTCTTAAAAGAAAGGAATATAAAACATGTGCTATCTACCATCCACAAGGTAACAGTGAGGTAGAAAGGTTCAACAAGGTACTAAGTGAATGTGTATTAACAGCCAGAATTGAGAAACAAAATGTGTCTAAAAAGGACTTTGATGATAGGAAAAGAGTAAGAACTACTGTATTTTTACCTGGACAGTGGGTTAGAGTGAAGAAACCTAGACGTGTGTTAAAGGGAGAAAGTAAGTTTACAAAACCCTTGAGAGTTAGGGCTAGAGCAGGTCCCAACACGTATGTGTTGGAAGATGGTAAAACCTGGAATATAGAGAGGTTGGTGAGTTTTAATGGATCAGTTTCTCAAGAGAACGAAAGTGATACTGGTATTATGGATGTAGAATCTTTTACAGAAGGGCAGCCATAACAACCTCGTAGAAATGTAAGAGACCGCAGACCTCCCAGATGGTTGCAAGATTTTGTTACTGAGTAGAATGATTATTGTGAATGTAGATGTACGGAATATTTTTACAGGGGGGAGAATGTGGTGATCTGAGTATATGTTGAGTATAAGGTGGTGTCGCCACCTAGTGGATATGGTTGTAAAAAGATTTCTTTGGAGTCTTTACGGTTGTAGGGAGGAAAAGGGAACAGCGGGATAATGGCGTTCTTGAGAGTGAACGTGGAAAGTTTCTGTGAAATCCAATAAAGGATCTTGGACTATACTAGTGTTGTTATTACCCACAAAATACCACAGTCATCTGTTAACAGGGCACAAATCATAATGACTGGACCTAGAATCTTCTCTCTTGACATGCCGGGAGGGCCATGAAAAATCTCCTTTAAAACCTGAAATGAGGTCTCTGTTACCCATATCCTTCGAGCTATGGGGCTCTGAAATACCCCCCAGAATAATGCAAAATTTGATACAAAAGCTCAAGTATCTGAGTAACTACTGCATTGATCACTATGATTCTTTGCATGAATAATGATCATGGGATGTTCCATCTCTTCCTGCAGACTGGTGGCACCACCTGTACTGTTTTACGATTTTTTTCTCTATATTTTCAGACCTGCAATGAAACTGTTATATGTTAACAGGGCAACAATTGTAACCACTGGACCTGGAATCTTCAAACTTAATATACAGAGAGGGCCACAAAAAATCTCTGAAATTAGGTCTCTGTTACCCATATCCTTCTAGCTATGGGGCTCTGAAGTACCCCCCAGAATAATGCAAAATTTGATACAAAAGCTCAAGTATCTGAATAACTACTACATTGATCACCATGATTCTCTGCATGAATATTGATCATGGGATGTTCCATCACTTCCTGCAGACTGGTGGAGCCACCTGTATTTTTTCCAATTTTACGATTTTTTTTTTCTATATATTTGAGACCTTCAAAGAAGCTGTCATCTGTTAACAGGGCACAAATTGTAACCGCTGGACCTTGATTCTTCTAACTTGACATCAAGAGAGGTCCATGAAAAGTCTCTATGAAAACCTGAAATTAGGTCTCTGTTACCCATATCCTTCGAGCTATTGGGCTTGTAAGTACTCCTTAGAATAATTAAAATGTGATACAAAAGCTGCAGTATCTGAATAACTAATGTACTGATGGCCATGATTTTTTGCATTCATGTTGATCATGGAGTGTTTCATCAGTTCCTGCAGACTGGTGGCGCCACCGATTTTTTTTTAATTTGTACGCATTTTTTTCTCATTTTGGGACTTTCAAATAAAGCCTCATCTTGTAACAGGGCACAAATCGTAAACACATGACCTAGAATCTTCATGCTTGACATCTAGGGAGCTCCATGAAAAGTCTTCATGGAAATCTGAAATTAGGTTTCTGTTACCCATATCCTCTGAGCTATCGGGCTCATAAGTACCCCCGAAATAATTAAAAATGTGATACAAAAACGGTGTTTGTTTCTGAAGAACTCCTCTGAGACCCTTGGAATGATCTTCTGTAACCCGGCATAGTTGTTCCCTCACCTATGTAGTTGTGCATAACAAAGACAGGTGGCACCACCTGCAATCCTTTCTGGGCAGTCTGAATCTGGGTGTCTTTTAGATAACAGCCGATATCTCAGGAGTGGCTCAATGTATTGAGCTGATCGAATTCAACAATCCTTGAATTCAGCTGAGCGTCATGGCCCATGGGCCACTAGTTTCATTAGTGGTACAAATCGGACAACTAATCCCTCCATTGCAAGAAATTCCGATCAACACTTCCAGCTTTGTTCTCGCGTTCTAATCTTCCATTAAACCGACACCGTTGATCAATGAGTCATTTCTGCAAACGTCCTGAAGTTAGGCCTTGTTATTATTATCTAGGAAGTATGCGCGGGCCTAAGTCGATCGAATGAATGACCAACAAATATTACTTCAAGGTAGTTATCCAGGCTCGCTTTCCTTTCGATTAAAGATATTCTCTCCAGTGTAGGCCTCTCACTACCCTTGACGATGGTACGCCTTGGATGGCCAGGGGAAGTAAGTCGTCTGATATTTACGTTAAGTCACCTTATTTTTTTGCACAAGCGTCGAGAATAAAAAATGTGACAATAACGATGACATCTGACGTGAATAAGGACGGGTGATATTCGAATGTGAGGATCATTATCTCATTCTGATGAGGTCATACCAGAGTACACCAGAGGTCATGTCATGGGTCAGGTCATGGGTGAACAGAGTTCATGCCTAGCGTTCATGCCTCGGCAAAATGGTTGTGTCAGTGATGGTCTCCTGCTTTTCTCTTCATGATAAAATGATGTTATATCAAATGTAACATAACCAAAACACTACACATGTATGTCAGCAGAGAATTAAAGGATGTATAGGTAGAGTGAACATAGTTCATGTTGCATCTAATTCTTGATATAACAGAAGGACCGCTACGATATTTTGTAAGAACATCTTCAAGGCTGGGTATGGCCCGGGTCCCCGGGTGTGTAATCCTCAGCCTTGCACCAAGGCAACATTGCGACGTACCGCAGAAAATCGCGTTAATGGAAACGTTCTGACGGCGCGATTACCCGCGCGACATACTGCGCAGTGAATGCTGCGTTCATGGAAAGGCAGCCTAACTTTTTTCCTTTTTTTTCATTACGTCGGGGTAGGAAAGGTGCATTCCAAATTTATACCCGTACTACCTATATTTCATGTGTCGTCTGTTGCAGTTTATCAACTATTATAAGTGACCTTGATATGGGACACACGGCGAAAAGTTCCTTTATTATAGGAAGTAAGCATACGGACTGTGTTTACAAATGCAGATACAGTGTGTTTTCAAGTCAGTTAGCTGGCATTGTTTGTTTTGCTGAGACAGTGGTATTCACGATTAATGAATCCTGAATAGTGGCAGTTTGGAGCGATAAGGTAGACTTTTACGTTCTGACAACGTGTGTTCCTTTTAGGTCACGTGATCCTATTATTCTCAGGCCCAGAGGTCACAATGCCGGGGTCACGAAGTAACATGAATAGAGTTGTGATTAGCTTCCTTGATCTGGTTGACATTAGCCATTATGTTAGGTAGCCTTCAAAACACCAGTTGTGTGATTTTTATTTCTGTTTAGCATAATATTAAATAACATTTGACTACAGTCAAATATTTTTAAATCAGTGGCTAATCAAACACCGGTCCTCCACCTACTTGTTAGGAACTTCTTAGAGGAGAGACTTTGGCTTCCCTGTTTTGGACTTAGATTGTGAGAAAATGAAATAGTGGCTTTGTTGTAGAAACAATATACACTTGTATTCTCTGGTAAAAACAAATATGATCAAAGTTTGTTTCTAAACTTTATAAAGAGGCAAAACTCTTCATCGATTTTTAAATGTTATATACGATAAATAAATGCAGACACATAGTTTCTGCTTTGATATCCGACTTTGATATATCTTGAAACAAACAGCCAGGCACTTGCTGTCAACAGTAAAGCCTTATCAGTAGCTGGGGAGACTGAGTATCCATGATTTATGTTTTCTTTGGGACCAAGATAGGTCAAAAAACGATGTTTCGTGGATCTTTATTAAACATGACATGTACATAGATGTGAATGAGAGGAGGAATCCTATTTGAAATAGGGTCATGACCATCACTAGGAGAAATAGTACGATCTGGAATAGGTTTCTGTTTTCAGTATATATACTTTTATATACATGGTTGTTTGAAATAGATTATGCCTTAAATTTCAGAAATTAGTACATGTATCACCGCAATTGGTTGTGGCAAGTATGGAGCCGGCTAAGACACATGGAGTGCCATGGCTGACCCATTACCAATCTGTCCTCTTTTCTATAAAAAAAAGTTTGCAAAGTATAGTTTCCTCCTTTAAAATTATTTATTACATGTTCAATATGCATGAGCAGCAAAAATACGTAAGCACAATTACAGACATACATTCTGAAAATTATGAATATTTCTTAACAATCATATATGTATAATATCTCAGAATTCTTTTAGTATTCCTTAATAACCTGTTCAAGGTTCAGTGTTTATTTTTGTTTTAAATCCTTTAACTGCAGCTTTAAAGGTGAAAGACTACACCCGGCATGTTTATTGGCCACATTTAACACATCGTGCGTGGGTGAACATCATGAATAAGCCCATCCCCTGACCATCGTTTTAGCATATCTTATTGCGTATAAAGCTGGGATTCCTTACGTTGGACGTCATAACACCTAAAATATTTCTTTATCCGCTTAAAAGACGCTTAATCTGTAAGATTCAAATCCAACAACTCCCACCCCCCCCCCTTCCACTCGCTCCCGCCGCAATTAATAATAACGAGAGGAGGCGGTTCACTATGACGTCATCGGGAAATGAGAAAACAAGACCTTAGTTTGAAATATGAAATTTTACTAAAAAAATCAATAATATTAATGATACAAATAAACGATATTAGGTGCACCAGAGTATAAATCTTAGTTTGATGTATCCTAAATATCGTCAATTAATGAGACTGAATCCTGGGGCGTCCTGTTGGAAGTGGCACTTGAAGTTGGTAGTAGCAGTTAAAGTTGGTAATGGCACGGCGATCGCGACTCTTAAACGTCCGACTAGCAACAGTCACAATCCCAGACCAGTGGCCGTTCACATGGGAAAGGAACCCCTGGAGACAAAATTATATCGTACTTGCTTTTGTTGAATATATAGTGATGCATCTTAGCTATATCTACACTTTGCGTTATCGTTAGACCTAATATACGTAGTTCAAATAACATAATCTTATAATGAGCATATCAAAAAGTAACATATCTTGAACGATTATTATTATATACACAATTTAAATGTTGGTTGTATAAGAAACTGACATAAATAGTTACTACCATCTTTGGTTTTCGCTTATACCCTTGTATTTACATATTTCAATCATTTGTTTCAATCATGTAGGAGGTATGTATACAACATGGTATCTGTACCTCGACAGTTAAAGTTACAGTTTAAAACAAACTTTCACGTACCTTCTAGCCAAGTAAGAACAGTGACTCATGAGTGCCTAATATAACTGTGTGTCAATATGGCGTTCTGTGCATCTCTGAATATGCTCTTAGCAAAACAATATATATAATGCGCGGTTAGTAACCTCGCAACAGAGTAATGTGTTATGTGCATTTTGAACTCTCGCGATTACACACAGGTGTATCGAAATACAATAGTTCTTGTGTGGATTATCCATCACTACGGCTCGGGTACTTAGTTGTTCATCCACTAGAACTCGGCCTTTAAACCTGTTCATTCATTTCATCTCGAGCCTCATTCACTACGCTTCGGCCTTTTGAAATCAGTTCCGCAAAGTCAAAACAAAAGGCCTCACTCACACCTCCTGGGGGGTCTTCCGGGGCTGACATAAAACAAGTAATATGAGTTTAACAAACTGTTGAACAAACCTGTAACTTTGCAAAATATTAAAATCTCATAAAACATTCTAATAAAGCTAAGAGTATAATTTACATTACCAGTAAAACAGTTCTATTTACTTCCAATTATGTTAAGTGTTTTAATTTAAATTAATGTAACATTAAATAAACATCATACACAACAAATATAAATAAAAAAGATTTATACATATTATTTAGGATATAGGCTATAGTAATACCAAAAGATAAACTTGTGTAACCGAATAGTTTCTACACCTGGTTTAAACATTACTGGTAACAGTTTTATTAGGTATTTCGATTTTTATAGTTTTCCCTAACATAACCCTGGATCTGGAAAACTATGTCATTTGACTAAACATAATAGAGTGTAAATTCAACTACAAAGAAAATATATGTTGGATTGGAAACTTATTCATAATTAGGTTTTTAGCTATCTAGACGACATGGATATAAGTTGGTTGTGATTGGGATGTAGATTACACACGTTCGAAGAGTCTCTTGGGTCTATTTCAAGACGAGGATCCGGGGGGGGGGGGCTAGGAGTTCAATACCCCCCTTTTTCATCCGCCGAAACCTTTTTATAAGTGATTTAAACATATTTTGGCGACCTGGACCCCCCCCCCCCCCTTTCGAAACCGGGGACCTTTATTTTCAGGTTTTCATTAGTCCTCCTGGGTTGGACCCCTGTTTTCCTAAATCCCTGATCCGCCCCTTATTACTCCAAGTGCATGATAATGGGTTACAAAATTAATTTCAATCAAATAGTGACATAAAAAATACAATTCCATTTGTTATCCAGAATAAGTTGACGTGAAAATAAGCAAAAAATACTTTTCTGCAACACAAAGAGTAGGCAAATGCTTTGAAAATCACAAAGCAATCGCAGGAGGAAAATGTTTGCCACATTACGAGTGATTGGTTCATGATACAAAAGGAAATATATTTTTTCCATAAAAGCACCGGATATCATACGCAAATTAAAAATTATAATGATATATCAAGGGAGCTATCGGGCGAAATATAATCTTAATTTAAGGAAGACATGTCTCAGTAGATATGTCGTCGCGTCCGTTTGAGACCTAACACGGTAACACGAGACCTAAGACGATATTCATAAGACTGATCGAGCTGTTTTGATCATAACACGGGGATCTGCGGTAATCAGGGGGCGTCAATGAAGTTCAGGGGGGATTGAAGATATATATGATTGAAGATTGAAGGTATATACCCCACCCCCTGTTTATCAAGGGGGGTTGGGTTGCCAATGCCCCTGATATTGAGAGAATATTTATTTATTGGAAACGAAATATATTATTGTTTAAAATATTAGAATTTTAAAATAATATGTATATTATTTAACATGATATACTTTGGTTCAAATTCTGAGTTTACTATGAAATATTACCTATATAAACCTGGTTTTGAATTAACCTGTTTTCTTGAAATATAATACCTTATTCTTTTAATTTTATGCTTCTTTGCTATATATATATATATATATATATATATATATATATATATATATATATATATATCCATTAAATGTGTCACACGGGCAATAAAAAGTGACATATAAATATATATTAATTGTGTGTCTGCTTATAAGAGAAACACTAATTACCCTCATTGATTACCACACATGCGAGTCACCCCCCCCCCCCCCCCCCCATGCTGTCCCATGATATCTTAGCCGATAAAGCTACAGACTCTTTATCCTTATCACATAAATTACCTTGCAATCATCTTGTCTACAAGCGAGGGAAGGTCATCATGGCCTTTGTTTAAATATGTACACGGGAGGTGTGACTTGAGTAGCGCTTAGAATGACCAATAAAACCGGTTGTAAAAAAGGAGACATGGTCCGCTTCGGATAAAGACCTAGGTAAGTTTTAATGGGCCATTATTTATCCTTAGCTTTTAATGGAAAAGATTTACAATTTGCAAAAGGAACTCATAGTATAAAAAATCTGACAAGAATTATGATAATTATCATGATATTTATTATCTAAAAAATTTCAGATAATGGAATCTTCCGGCCCGTCTACGTGCAATCTTCCTAATTAGCAGCTGTTGTTCATCAATTATGCCACAAATTCAGGTAAAACCTTTTGAGACGTCATTGTATTCCTTATGCCTGACCTCACTGTAGCCATGATTCCAGAAAATGAATATGTTCTAGCCAAATATCGAAGAAAACAATGAACTTTTTACGGATATATTTTTGTTTTGAGCTGATGACTCACTCTTAATGAAGTTTACATCAGTGGTAAAAATGAAAGATATTTTTAAGGGAAACATTTAATGTAGCTGTTTACAATTGGAAAATACAAAATACAGTATACTGTGTAATCATCTATATATTTTGAGTAGGCCACGCGGCTGTGACCTTTGACCCCGTGACCTCAAATCGGTAGGGTTCTATATCTTTGTGAGGGTGAGCCATATCTGCATGATGAAAGGTTTTGGTCAAAAGGTTTGGCTTAAAATGGGCCCACAAGCTTTTTCAAGCAGCGATCCCTGTGGCCGTGACCTTTAACTCCGTGACCTTCTTCATCTATGTGAGAATAAGCCATATGTGCAAGATGAAGGTTTTTGGTGAATCGGTTTTACTCAAATGGGTCCACAAGCTTTTTTCAAGAAGGTGGCCCCTGTGGCCGTGACCTTTGACCTCGTGACCTAAAAATCGATAGGGGTCTCCGTCTAAGGATGAGTGAGCCATATGTGCAAGACGAAAGGTTTTGGTTAAACGGTTGGGCTTTAAAGTGACCCACAAGACAATCCCGGACGGACGGGCGGCATGCCGGACGGGTGAACGGAATGACGCACAAACAGAGGCGTTACTATATCCCCCTCCTGCAACGTTGAGTGGGGATAGTAAACCAACTGTAGCGAAAATTAAGAAACAAACGCAAGGGTGTCTCCGTAAATTGAACCCTGACACGGTGACAACAAGCCTGTACTTAGGGTCCCGCGTCATTACGACACACAGGTGTCTGGTTACGTGGATACCCTCTGACTCTCTCCCTTCTCTGGTCGCATGATCACTGATAATCCCTTTGCTGTACCCAAGATCTGATAGAAAGTATGGTGCTTAGATGCCGCAAATCCTGGTAAAACAAACATAATGAAGTTCTGAAACCGATACGACGCCTTGTCAAAGACGGGCCGATCACCACGTGAAGCTGTTGTTATGGTAAAGGCGGTAGCGACCCAGAAACGTTAACGCATGCGCAACGACCGTATCATGGTATTCATGTCAACCTAAATAAATATGCATGAGTAGGTTACAGAGTCGTTCCATTACGTGACAGACATTTGTAACCGTCTCCTCCCCAGGGGTTCTATTTGTAACGGGGTAGTATCGGAGTGTATTTGGGGATGTCCCACTCGCAGAGATCAGGCGACGCCAAGCCCGTTTACGGCAATATAAGCCGCAGTAGTCTCATTATATGTAAATCAATACCACAGGAATCAGATCTTCTTTTAAATTAAAAGTATATTTACGTCACTTGCATATAATGTGGAATCAGAAAATATCGTGTGTTTAAAACTTCGTGGTATGACCTGAAACAGGATTCGTTGGGTTAAAACTTTCGTGGATTAACCGTTCCTGGTTTTGCATTGATTTACACAGATATGCCACTCTGAATGTATATATATTTTACTGGTCTGCTCTATGCCACTTGTTACCAAGACCGCTGTGTGTTAATACACACTACAAGCAGCAGATAGCATTCCCCGTTAGCCGGAATACTGAACAGATCAGAAAATAAGCCAAAGAACAGTGCTATTTTTTGTAAAAATGCATTGAATGTTTACAATTTTACGACTCGTTAAATCATATGTCAGCTTCATGCTGTCCCGGTAAAAGCAATAGGCTCAATTATACTACTAAAATATCGGCTAACTTATCTGAAACGTGGGTGTACACTTTTGGGTATATCTCGATAGATTATCGGGGATAATTCCATGTGTCTATCAACTGAGACCATGCGTGTCTGAAGGTATTACTAGGTTAATGAAAGCAAGTCTCGGCGTTAGATGTTGGTATGACGCATGTTCCGAAAGTATCCCATTTCGACTCCAGTGCCCCAGAACGAGGCCATAGTTAGGCTTGGCTCCAGCTTATATTACAGCTCAGCTGACCGTGACCGATCACACAGCCGAGGGGCTAACCAGGTTAACTGCCGCACGGCTGAGTTCTTATTGTTTGGTCAGTAATTAACGGAATAAAGCTACAGGGAGGGGTTGTTAAAATTTAATTTTAGAAGTGGAAGCGAAGTGCAACCAATGTCCCTAATGATAATGCGTCTAATGATAATAGGCCTATACAACTTCTATGGTTGCAAACGTGGTTTATCAACATGTTAAATGAAAAAAAAAAACTTTATAATGAATCTATTGATCTTTGGGTTTTTAATTTCAAGGATGAAAGTTACCCACGAATTCCACGAAAAAAAACAAGCAATTCTGAATCCACAATAATTTAATTTTATGCGGAGTTAGATTCAACACGAATAAAGCTTGTTTTCCGAGATATCTAACAAGGCACATCCATGTAATACACAATTTAAAAAAATAGATGTATTCTTTTATTTTCATTTTTTTCTAATCTGCATAACTTTTTCCAGGACCACAATGAAAGAAAAAAAAATGCAGGAGCCTCCTGCGGATTATGTCACCGGAAATAGCCAACAGAATGAAGGCGGAACACAGGCCATTAACAAGTATTTCAGAGACATTCATAAACCCGGCTGATCACGCGATATATATCGGCTTAGGGACAGGAGAGACTAGCTTTTATCTGCAGCAGAGGTTTAACGGCCACGTCACGGCAGTCGACGTGAGCGAGGCCATGGTAAATTATGTAAAGGAAAGATATCGGCCAGATTCTTTGGTGGCGGAACGTATGGATAACTAGATCGGTTACTTATTACTATAACTTTGCCAGTATATATATATATACATGTAATCTAATTTAAGGTGAAATAAGAATTCTTACATTCACTGATTTAGCTTTCTAGATTTCACTGCATGTAACTTTATTACGAAATACCATCTGTTTCCTAGGGTTGGAGCACAGGACTCAAAGCCGGGAGAACGTGAGTTCTATTCCAAACCGAGGCGGTGAGGCCTCCACCAAAGGTGAGCGCTCAGCAGGCTTAATGGGAAGGTCAGGCCGAACGGCCGAGTTGGACCACGGAGTTTCCTCTTTAGTTTGGCCCATGGCAATGGAAACGATTTCAAACCCAAGGCCTACTGGTGCAGTAGACATCGTGCCTCTTGTAAACAGCAGGATATAAAATGACAGGAAGCATGTGGTTCTGCCCTGTCTGATACTGGTATGGATACCAGAATACAGACGTACATATACTTAGGTGAGCTACCATAAAAATATGGAGGCGGTTACCACATAATAATAATAATAATAATAATAATAATAATAATAATAGTAAATTTAAGATTTGCTGATGTGTTTACATTTGTTATGTGATCGATGTAAAAAAATCCATCAGACAAATAAATAATCTCTTGTTGATATGTTAATTTATGATTCGATCATTTGATCTCAGTCTTTCAGCACGTAAAATACAGCAAGAGGCTGGGTACAACTCTTTGTTTTCTTTAGCTACGTCCCGTTTCGTACTTTACTGGGTTGGTGATATTTGCCGCTCTTGATAACATCAACTGATTACTTAAACCAGGCATAAGTACTATCTTCCTTATTCCAATACACCCTGAGCCCCCTAAACACCTATATGCTATGACTATGAAAATCATGGAAAACCCTTCTTGGAAAGAATGGGTTAATTTTAAGGTAATCCTTCTTTTGTCTTTATATCATCTCTGTATAAAATTGATCATTATTCCATGTAAGCAGATTAACTGATTATATAGATACAATGTAAAGCTCTATCTCAAATAAAGTGAAACAAAATATGATTCCAAATCATATTGAATATCATCAAACAAATTGTTGTTAAGAGTAGGTTCAATTTCGAACACCGGATGGCGCTTAAAAGCAGGTGTGTTTTATCAGTAAAAACAGATTCGATATTCATACCTTCATCCCTTTCTAAATTTATATTTTTTTAATGCGACTATATTTGACATATCATCACCTTCTGTGTATCGATTGCATTTATACTCAATGTATCAGCATTGTGAAAGGGCATTATAACTCTTAGATGGAATTGTATTATGCATAGCACGTGCAGGTTAGTAAGTATAATATCGTGTTTTATCTCCAATCAACAATTGAAATCGAGTATTTGAAATACACTTTTCTGTTACTCGATTCTGTTTGTTTCCAGCTCTATTTTTTGTATGTTTTACTGGTTTTGGTTTGATGTGCTACATTATGAGATGGCGTCACGTGATGTTCCAATAACAAAAGGTTGGAACCGTGTTACCGGAAATCTTGGAATTAGAAGTTCCAAATTTAATGATAGTATACGCCAAGTAAAGGCTTTATTCTAACTAAGACGAGAGAAAAACGTCAAAAATCTGCCCCAGAAGTAAATCATTACGAAGATTTGTTATAACGCACTGAATGTAAACAACTAATTCGAATAAATAATCTTTCCTTTTCTCTTACTTAATTGAATTATTTATATGATTTGTACTGAGAATGCAAATTTTTATAACTGGCTTGCCCTTTCTATAATTATTATCACTTAGTTTATCAATCAAAAGTATTTGAAAATAATTTATATAAGAGGTGTTATAAAACACAAATGTTATGATAATCAGTAATAGCAATTTCTTTAGTGATAAAGTTAGCATTATTTATGTTCTTATTATGGGCAGAGTTTTTGAAAGGAGAACACCCTCCGCCAGATTTGTTTCCCGAACAATGAGGGAAGATTTCCTACAAAACATGATGGCTTCCTTTACTGGGAACGAGAAGGCTTTTGGTGTACTCGATAAACTGAAATATGTAATACTTATCAATGTCATGAGCAATATGACATGACTGCAAACATTAAAAATGACCAAAATACATACAGTTTTTATTATATCTTCCAAGCAGTGCTTATACTAGCGGTTATGAAAAGTTCTATAAAATATATGTTCAGAAAATGTAATCATAACACTTAATGTTTATCTATGGTCGCGACGGTGTGATATTAGAAGAAATACAGATGGGGATCTTTTAATAATATCATATTTGATAGCGTCAAATCACACTAAATTCAATATTTAAGTGGCAATTCTGTTTTTACTTTGTAGACTTTAAGACATAAAAGCTGATATTTTCTACCCCTTATGTGTTTTAGCACTAATGACATGATTTTTTTAGAGAGTTTTGGTTAGTCTATCCTTACGTTTCTTTGATCTAGAATGGCCGAGTTTATGAACATAAATTAAACACATAATAAATGAATCCCAAACCATCCTGGTTCCCATACTCCCCGGATGTTACGACCTGAGTATTTGGTTCAAACCTCGAATTATTAATTACAATTCGCCCGGAATTCAAACCCGACATCCAACTAAGAAGTCAATGCATTTCCAATGTGGATAGTTGGATATCTTATACACATATACACATAAACACATATCTTATATATGTGTGTATGTATGGAGGAAGAGATTCTTTACAAACCAGGAGGAATTACCCTGTTCTTTGTCCGGCATTTCATAAATCACTAAACAAGGAATTACCCGTTTGTTCACCTTAACATAGAAAGAAAAAGTGTCGTTGTATATGACACGATGAATAATTGTACGTAGGCTATGGGTTTGTAACCTTACATTCCTGATCCTTTTTCTAATCAAGGTACAATTTAGTCAACAATAGAACTGAAAGGTGACAGCTGAACCAGAAAAAGGAACTCGATATATGTAATCAACAAGGGACCATTTTAACCCCCCCCCCCCCCCCCCCCCACCCCCACCCCGGGCAACTGAGTGAAAAAAGGGAATTGATGTTGATGGCCAGGACTTCAGGTATAAGGTCAATTCTTAGCCTAGTATTAAATTTCAGCCTCTGCAAATCAGCCATATTGGAGATCTAGGGAAAGCAGGAGATGGCGAAGAAAAAGAAAAAAAATAACATTTAAATCGATGGTTTGAATTCAGGACTTCACAAGACATTTTCATTCAAATATGAATCTGTCAGAAACGAGGGTTTGAATTGGTCTGCATTCCGTTAGTTTGCCCTTGTTAGTTACACGGATGCATGCCAAAAATGTTCCAGTAGCATGGTCACAAGAGAGCTGTGACTTAGGTATTTTGTTACATATTCTAGTATGGACAACAGCCAGATGATTGTTTTGATAATTTATTGGGCATTAATATGCAGTACCATCTTTAGAAAATAGGGTGAGATAGTTGGTTAAAGGACACACGTGTCTCGTTAGATGTTAATTTCAGGGCAGTTTTGTTGTTAAAGAGCACACGTGTCTCGTCTGATGTCAATTTTAGTACGGTTTAATTAAGAATGAGCCGCCTCTGTTTTTGGCGATCACAAGTGTCTGTTGTAGATTTCAAAGGAATAGCATATGCGTATGTTAGATTTTCTCACACACTGTTACTTAAGACGTGTCCTTATTAATATTCGCGCAGTGATTGACCGTCGGTGTAATTTGGAGTAATGATTGGTCAGAGGACAATCGGGAGTTGTGACTTCTGCAAGAATTTATTAGGAGTGGAGTAAAACATTTTGGAAAGGGTCCGTCTCAGCGTACCGTTAAGGTATAGACTGACGATACCTTTAGCAGTCCTGGGGCCTGTCTGCATATGTCACTGTGGAGACAGCTGAGATGTGGTGTCTACATGTGTAAATAGTCGGTGTCTGTGGAAGCCACAAGTAATTTCCCTGTAAATGACTTCAGAGCAAGTAAAGCATGTTGCCCACGGCCTGTTAATTTTGATGATTGATACTTGTTGTGTGCGCTTTAAGGAACAGACCGAGGACATTATATATACGTCTTACCGTAGAGGTATAGGATATTGCTGTGTGAAAGCTTATTCTAGTACCAGGTCTGGATGATTCCTGGAGATATCAGCTGTGAGAGATTGTGATTTAATCCTCTGAAAGAATAGTGTGTGCGCGGTACGTGTATACACAGCGAGAGATTGAGGATTAAATAAACTCCGTGAATATAGGACATTTTACAACCCGGTGTTACGTGTGTGCGCGATAATCAAGAGGTTAGGAACCGAGTGATCAGGAACTTTGCTGTTTTTAGTTATGACTGGACTCTCTGTTTTTTTGTGATTATATTCATTAAAGGTGTAAAAGGAGCGCCTCTCAAGAAAATGTAAGTAACTTTATTTTCATATAGTATTGTTTTTGTTAACAAAGGTCTTAAGTTTTTTTAGTGTACAGATATTTGAGTGCAGCCCGTTTGTTTGACTCTTAAAAGAACCTGGACGTTCACATCTTCACCGATGTGACACCCATTACAAATGAGTATGTTCTCGGCGTTACTAGTATCATAAGACTTTGGTCAATAGGAGGTTGGTATTGTAAGGCAGCTAGCTAGCTTAGTTATGCTCTGCTCAGTCGTCAGTGATCATCCAGCAATGCATCTGTTGTTTATCTACAAGGTCAGATACCTTGTCTCGTCTCCATTATATCTCATGTTTCTCACTTGTTTCTCATATAGCTTACGTTCAAACTTAAACCAATCGAGTCAACATCTGAAGAATTTTGGGGCGCGTAAATTACAAGCAAAAAGCAGCAGATTTAAAAGTGCTAATGGGTCAAAAATCTTGGCAATATTTTTTCGGGTTTTTTTTCTGTTCCACCTCTCTATACAATATCAGTCAAACAATCAGACGGAATACGAATAAGAACAAAGCACTATGTTTATACAGTTAATACTTATACTTTATTTAATGTTGAATTGTGGTGTGTAAGACAGCCACAAGTTAATGATTTAATGTGCACAATTTGTACATTATGAAGGTATGAACACAAAAAAGTATTCTTTTATTAACAACGAACTTTAATATAAGAAAAACTCTTACGAAATACAGTGCAGACTTGGCTTGCATGGGGTTGGAGGTTCCACCCTCTAAAATGCACACATGCCGGCAACAGTTATTTCTGTTGTTAGCTATTTCAACACATGTATTTTAAAGCCTTCTATTTGTGTACATTTTATGGGCATTTTTCACTTAGCCTTTGTCTGGGTACATATTAATGCAATTTATATGAATTAAGTTTCTTGTTAAGAAAAGTTCCTATAACGCCTGGGTGAAGGTACAGAGAGCTTTTAGTGTACAAGCTTTTACTGAAGACGGCATTTCTGGAAATGTTAGCCTTTTTTTATAAAGGTTCGTATGCTTAAATCCTATCTGATTTAATCAAAAGTGTACACTTAAAAATTATGTACCTTTCATTGTTATTTATATATTTCTTTATTTGTGATATATATATAAGGCTTATATTCTTAATTACTGGTGGTTTAATAAAGCGAAAAAAATCGGAGGTTATACCCTCTCGATATTTGTATCTTGATCAGGTCAGTTCTCAGTTCTTTTGACTGCGTCAAGTATGACACATTCAACGGTTTCATCAGTTTGACATGCGTGATCGTCGGCCATCCTTTCCTCTTCCACAACAGCCATTATATCATCCAGTAAGTCTTCTCTCATTGCCTCCGGCACCATATCAAGTACAGCGTAATAGCTTTTTGTTCCATCTGAATTTCAAACAGTTTTAATTTTTCAGTAACATTATGGTCAAGGGTGTTGGTGTTTCATGTTGATACTTTGTAATTTTTTACTCGAGTTTAAAACAAACATTTATATCCCTTTACAAATCCGTGAGGTATTACAGAGGAACCGTATATCAGGCCCTGCAATGGCATTTAGTAATGCGTTATCTCCCCGAAACTTCTTTATTCAACAGAACCAGGCTGGCCGTGGGAGGAATGAACAGTGGCCGACTCTCCGCAACTAACTGAAGTTGACAGGTGTTATGAAAAAACTATTAATATACTACGCCGTTCCTAAATTTGTAAAAGTTTGCATTTCAAGTAGCTTTAAATGTGTAACAGATATTTTCAAATGCTTACGAAATATTTTGAACACACCTAAAAAATGATTCTATAGTATCATGCGCCCGACAAAACAACAGTCCCATTCTTGAAACTATTTAGAGATTATAAATCGACTTGACCTTCAGACCAATTGGAGGATTTTAATATATTGTGTTCACTATAGACTATGTGGAATTACATACATTTAGGCATATATAAAGGATGTAGACATCCGTGTCTGCTTAACCTCCGCTAAAGGTATACATGTTCCTATAACTCCTGTATCTGCTACCCATATTGACCTACCTTTGGTCAATGGAAATCCAACTCTTATCATATCTTGACGTATCACGTCAAACCCATGCCTGGACATTATTTCTTTGAAGGCATTCCTCTCATTCAACCAGTACACACCTTTAGAAGTGTTCATGCTCGCAAGGAGCCACGGCACACCCATATTTTCCAGATTCTACAATATAAATGTGTATAATGGTAATTAATATATTTTTTTATCTCATATTCAAATAGAAACATGTTTGAAAAGGTAAGAAAAGGGTATTAGGTATGTCCGGTGTACAGTCGGAAGAGGAATTAGAACGCGTATATTTATTGTTTAAATGGGGATAAAGAAGGATATGTGAAATATCATTTTAAAAAAAAACCTTGCAAATGTTAGATATATGAAAGCTATTGTTTTGATGTGTTAATCAGGTGGTAATGGTACATAAAAAATGGCCAATCATTTATTGATTCATATATTTTTGCCTTGCTAAAACTGAATGGTAGTAAATAGTTACTTTATAATTAACCCATCTCTTCCACCGAGGACTTTCCATGATCCGCGTTGTCATGGCAGACAGGAATTTATGGGGCTCGGGGAATACTGGAATGACAAGGAGCACTCTTCCTCCTGGCTTAAGCAGCCAGTTAATGTTTTCACAAGCAGAGTCCATGTCACTTACCCAATGGAGCGTGAAAAAGGATATTGCAAGTGAAAAGTGTGAATGATACCTTTCCTTCTTTTGAAGGTCAAGATTCTGAAAAGTATTCACATGATTTAAGTATATTCATGTTTAAATACGTGTCTGTGAAAATGGGTGATTAATTATTACATGTAGGTCACTTTTGCCCTGTTGCTAGGATGAGAAAAGAAGAAATGGCCTTTGAATATGAACGAAGCAAATATTTCTTTCAAAATATTCATAAGGTCAAACTAAAGACTTATTTGTAATTTTATCGTTGTAATATGCTAATATATATTCTTTTTTTTTATTTAATGCTTTCTGAAGTTACACTTGTATTGATATCTTAACTACGAACAATCTCTGCGTTGTACCTTAAACCGCAAACCTATAAAATTGATAGTGATGATATTCAAGTTGGTAACCTGGATATCCATTCGTTCAGCCACAATTCGGTCTGACGGGTAATTTTGCTTGACGTAAGTTATCATGGATTCGTTCACATCCACCGCCGTGAGATGGCAGTTAAACTTCCGCTGCAGGTAGAAACTGGTCTCTCCTGTCCCACATCCGATATCAATGACGTGATCATCCGGGCCGACATTGCTAATATACTTGTCTATAACCCGTTTACCGCCTTCTCTTTGTACATTGTTTCCCATTTGGTAATCCTCTGGCGGGCGCTGCATGACTTTATTATATCCACGGTGACTTAACAGAAACGTAACCCTATAAAGATAAGGGATCGTTCCATTATTAACTATTACAGCTAGAAGGTCCTAACTCTTACGCCTCCACGGATCTGGAAATGAACTAGCGATTCCATAGGTGCAAGATGTGGGTTTGGAACCCTATGCCTAAGAGGCTATTTAAAAAAGTAATCATCGGATATAGATGATGCAAACAAATTACTCTATAAATAATCAACACTTTACTTGAAAGGTTTACAGTCAAACACTTTGGTGTCAGGTTAACAATTCAATATAATAATGGATGAAGTGATGACATTTTTAACTTTGGATGATGGTGTTAATTGTTGGTTGTCCATACAGTTCTATTAATGTTACGGATAGTGTTGGTGAGGCCCTAAAGGACATTTCGGGAAATGTTTCTTTTTTATAATTTTAAACCAGTACAGACACAGAAAAGTCCTACAGTGGTTTATTTGCGGATGCGATTTTCCTTAAGATGAATAATCAATCCAGTTGAGCTATGAATCAGGGAAAATTTGGCTAACAGGTATTTTTCACAACCCTGTGCACATAAGATGGCTTGTTTGACTAAGAAAAATGCGAATCGTAGTTACTTAGTTTAAGCAGAATGCCTAAAGTTAAAATAAAATAGACTGCACAGGTAAAGACAGGATGTTTATTATGATAGTGATCTGACTTTTTGTATAAACTCAATATTACAGTGTTTCTCTATTATTTAGCTTTTGTAAATTCAGCATAAAATGAAAAGCGCGTTTTATATTAGGCATATTAAAATGTCCCTTAGTTTCCTGACAGAAGGCGGGGAGCACTGAGAGGGTTGAAGTGTGTTAGCGTAGGAAGGAGTGTCGTTAGGGCAGGAAGTGTGTACCTTATACAACAAATATACTGTATTCTTAGTAGATATAACAACATTGGTTACATTTCCAGACAAGTGTCAGCGGTCATTCTTAAAGTGATCAGAGGATTTTAAAGTCAACTCGCATCAATAGCCCAATATTCTGCATCAGGTCTCATTCACACTTGTCTAAATACTAAAACTGACTTTTTGACTCACTGCAAAAGACAAAATACAAAAGAAAAAAAGTTTTTAAAAAAGGTTGTTTCCACAAAACACTGATTGTGTCAAAGAGAAAATCATATTTGCAATACAGATTGGGGTTAAGGAAATGGCAACGGATGATTCAACCAGCAGCTGCACGACATCTTCCTTCCGTAAAGAAAATTTACTTCAAAGCATTGTGTTGTTAGAGGTCAGTTTATGTCAGTCATCTTACCTGAACGATCATATCTGACACTTGAAACTGGTTGCTTTAATAAATTTAAATGACATCATCTTAGTAATAGTATAATAGATCCAATGGATATTCTTATGCACAGCCAGTTACTTATTTGTTGTGACAGTTTCGTTCAGTCATCTCAGCGGACTTCTGCAGACTGTAGGACCGTTACTTCTCGCCAGCGGATAGTAAGAGTTCAGTAATAATTATTGATAATCTGATAGAATGGGCGGTGTTGGCCTGAGACCTTTTTCCCTTTAATTGTCGCACAGGCCAATGTTTGTTGACATTGTGTCAAGCACCTGTGTAAAAACACTACAGAATATTTTCACTATAATGGATGGATGCTGCACAGAACGTTTTCACTACAAAAGGACCAGCGACGTACGCATGCACTCAGCATCTTATCTCCGCACTGGTAGGCCTAGAAAACTGCATGAGAGCCTTTTTTGACGGTCCGCAAAATATGTGGAAACCCAGGTGTCAAATTAAATATGTTGCATCATAATGATAGAGCCTGTTTACCTCGGAATAGAATAATATTACTTATAAGAAATACTGGCAAGTTTAATGATCGTATGTCTGCTTCTAAATTAGTTAAACGTGATACGTGCTGTATGGACTAGACAAGAGTGACTTTTGTAGTGGATAAATGATTAATATTAATTCACATGATCGTGAACAAACTTACTTTTTGAAGGAATCAACACCACGGATGTGAAAATTACATTGCCCTATGGATGAAACTATCATACTAAGCTCCTAACAATGGATAACGAATCGTCTTTGCTGCATATGCACTATCACTAGCACCTCCCGGTAATTCTAGCCGTAACTACCAGACTCAGTAGGCAATGATAATTGGGCTGGTAAGCCTACTTGAGTCGTGATACATGCAATATCAAGAAATGCATCGCAGTGGTCTTCTGTCATGTTGCATTTATAATATTAAAAAGGGTGCATAGAAAAAATAAACAAAATAACAATAATTAGGAGCATTACGGTTTATAAGGTTTAACTAACTATCATTTGAAATGGACATAAGATGTCTCTCATATGTAGTAATCGTATGAAAACTCTGCATATACGCTTCTCAACTAAGCCATATAAAGATGTGCAATAAAGAATATACTTCTATCAGAATAACATGAACTTTGTCTCGCTAAAAGCAAGTCAAAAATAGGTCAAAGTTACTTACATAACTTAATTCTGAATTTACAAATAAATATTGAAATGTACTACAAATGTTATACAGTTGTATCCATAGCCATATGTTATGTTTTACCATACTCAAATATACTTCGGTGCACTAAATACCATACAGACACATGAATATGACCAAGATCAACAATCATATTGGTTTAACATAAACACTATTAGTACAATACAGTCAAAAGTCCAATACTTCCCCTTTAACTTCTATTCAATCATGCGTGTATCACGTGTTACAAATTTATATGAGTGTCTCGACTATCGAATTTATAATATATGATAAGCTACATCTTACATGTATTAACACCCAATATCAACATGGATGATTATAAAACAATTAGCAAATCAAAGGTTAATTAAAACAGAACGAAATAGGTTTCCAGGCCGTGTCACTGTGAACTGCGCTTTAACTTTAAGAAGAGAAATTCCGACATCAGTGTTCATTGGTAAAATCTAAACGGCCTCCCATCCTCGATGGAATTAAGTATAAACACAAATACGGTACACAAACCTCGACCTAACAGACACTGAACCGGACAAGCGTTGACAAATCCTTCAGCAGCTTATACCAGGCAAAACCCGTCCGCTCGACACACCACCCACGGCGATATACCCGACTTCAAATGCAAAGGGGTCTAATCATGTGATTAGACCTTAGAGCAGAATAGTTCCACGCAAGACCACATATATCGCTCTCTCTCTCTCTCTCGGTCCTGAATAGCCCTGGCTCCCGTGCTCTCTTACTAAGCTATGCTTAGCGATCCTGGATATCGCTGCATATAATGCAGTAATGCTACGTTTACACTATGTTCCCGGCGACCACGGCAGCCCCGTTTCAGGCCACCGTGGACAAAACGGGATTGAAGTGAGACAACGTGAGAGGACGGAATGGGCAAACGTGACTAGCCGTGATTGCCGTGGTTGCCGTGCGAGAATTTTAAACTATAAAAAAATTGGCCACGGCAGTCACGTTACGGATGAGAAACCTAGAAGGCCGTAGTAAAACGGGATGAACGCAAGGAAACGTGACAGTACGTAATAGACCGTAACAAAACTTTGGGATAGTCCGTAGTAGGACACGAAGCAGTGTTATCACGTTCCTTTCAAGTAATGTCACGTTCTCCCATGTTTAGTGCGCGTTATGTCACGATTGATTCACGGTTTTTGCACGTTTTGTTACGTTTTGTCACGGTTCTCACGGCAAGCAAAATATGGTGTATTGTAGCCATTTCGTAGCCTTGGCCCACATGACAGCTCGAGTCATGAGCAATCCACGACACATTACTGCGTCTACAATACGAAGAGGCATCTACATTACGAAGAGAGGTTGAAACAAAGCTGGAAATATTAGAAGGAAAGCTATGCCATTAAGGAAGAAAAGACGCACAAAGACCCTCCGTCCTGCACCACCACAGCCAAGAGAGGAGCAGGAACAGCCCGATGTTCCTCCACCTTCACTGCAATGGAGATGAGTGTGTTGTTATTGACCTGGTCCCCGAACTTGAACCTGAACCTGATGCCGAGGATATTACAGAAATCGCACCTGCTAGGAGGAGGGTATCCCCCAGGGTCGTCACTAATCTTTCTGAGGATGAGAAGGAGGTCATCATTGACCGCCTACAGCAGAATCCCGTGTTGTACTCCAAGAGGCAAGCTGGTTACAAAGATGCAGGGGCAAAAGACAGAATGTGGACAGAGCAGGCGAGGCAGATGAATCGTACACCAAACGAAATCAAGACGTGGTACCACAGCATGCGCACCAAGCTTAGCAAACTAAAGAAAGCTGTCACCAAGTCCGGGCAATCTGCAGACCAATTCACCGCAACTGAACGGTAATAAGTCTCACTTAACATCTGTAACCATGATTTTTTTACATATATGAATAATATATTATATTTGTAATGACATTCTAAGCCACAGAAATAGTTTAATATTTTAATGATGCCTATTTTAAAATAAATGTATTAATACATTTAAATATATGTGTATATAAATATACATATATATGAACAATATTATTTGTAGTGACAGCAATAGCTTTGAAAATAGTTTAACAGTTTAATGATAAATTAATGTGTGATTTTCATATGTTTATATGTCATGTATAGTTACATATATATATATATATATATATATATATATATATATATATATGAACAATATTATTTGTAGTGACAGATTTAGCTAAAAAGAAAGTAGTTTATGTTTGACCGTTTAATGATAAAATGATAATTATATGTAATATATATATACATGTATATATATATATATATATATATATATATATATATGAATATTGTTGTTATAGTTTAATGTTATTATAATGTTTATATGTATTAAATAGTAATATATATATATATATATATATGTATACACACATATATACATGTATACACACAGACACACACACATATATATATATATATATATATATATATATATATATATATATATGTAGAGTGTAGTGAATACACACTATGATCATGACAGACACAGAGATAAACAAATTAAATACCTCCTCATTCTATCCTTCACAATGGTTCTGTTAGACAAAAGAGCATCCCTGTTCACTGCTATCATGTTTAAGTATGTAGAGGTGAATATGCACATGTACTATATATTGTTTTAATAGCAGTGAATTGGCGTTCCTTTGTCTAACAGAACCACCGCGAAGGGTCCAATAGGAAATTGTTTATTTTGTCCACATTTTTGTCTATCATGTTCATATTGACAGATGATACAAACATGCTTTAAGAATTTCAATTCCTATTTCATCAGGTGGATTTGGCAGCGCTTCCAGTTCCTGTTGGAGCACATCACTCAGATGCCTAGAAGGACAGTGGCGAGCTTCACTGCCCGACTCCAACCTGCTGCGGCTGGAGCTCCCCCTGCTGCACCTGCTCCTGATGCTCCAGAGGGCACTCCACCTGCTCCTGAGGTTCAAGGAGATGATCTACACGTGATTCTACACGTGCTAGCACTCCAGCTTCTACACACAGGCCCTCTACAGCCAGTGCCAACACAAATCTCCTGATGGGTCTCTTGAAGACCTTCCTGACCGGGCGACAGAGTGAGGTGCATCCAGCTACCGCATTTGGTTCCTTCATCGACCAAAGTCTGAGAAGACTCCCACCGGCCATCCGACGTACAGCAGAAGCCAGAATAATGGAGGTGATGCACGGGTGCTAGAATGAAGCAGACTACCAGCAATTCAATCCACTACAACCACAACAGCCAGCCACAGCTGATCAACAGCGACCACGGACTTGGCACGGAGAGCCTTCAGTCCAGCGTCCAGCAAGACGTCCAAGGGAGGCACCAGGCCGGCACTGGCAGCCACCCCCGTCCCAGCGGCCTGCTGATGTGACATACCCACCCGATCTCTGGCACTCAATGGATCGACCACAGATGCAGGAACAGTTTCCTGAGATGAACATAACCTGTCCACCGCCCATCACTGGAAACCAGCCACAGCCATTGTCGACAGCTCAGCCGCCTATGACATCAGCTACCGTACTGCAAGACATCCCATATAGCCAGATCTCTAACAACCTTACAAACCCAAACCAAGTTAGAGGGACCAGAAGCACTAGCACTTCCGCCAAAGAGAAGCCACAGGACGACGACCAAACCAGACCAGACCAAGTTATTCAGTAGTTGATTGTTTGTCATTTTTTTAAAATAAATGCACATTTATGATGTATTTTTCTTATAATAGGCCAGAATTTTGTTGAATATTAATGATTTATGTGGAAAATAAGTTTGAGAAAATCAAAGGCAGATTTAAGCCACAAAATATCCATTCTTTTATAAAAGATATTTTAGGTTTCAGTGAGTTATCAAGACTTCATTTTGAGAAAAAACAAGTTTTATTCATGCATGCAGCACTGATTTATGACAGATAAAAATCGTTTACAATCAATCAATAAATCATTCCAATAAAAAAAACAAAGACCGAAAAATCAAGGTACTTTCAAGTAATTTTTTATCATTTAAATGATAGTAAACAGACAAGAGATATAACTTTATTTTGTCATGATTCAATGTTATCATAGTTCTGTAAATAAAGTGGTCTTTTTAAATAAAAACTTTTACAGACTCTGTTCTTTAAAATTATTACGCATGATTGCCCATCCATATAAAAATGAGAGGAGGAAGGGGTCACGTCAGGACCTGTGTTTTTTTTTTCGGTGTCAAGTGTCTTTAACTGGGGAGTGATCATTCTGTCCTGCCACTCTACAGCACCAGCAGGGGAGTTGAAGTACCTTTTAAGGTACTCCCGTTGTTGCTTCGCATCCAGAGTGTCTCTGTTTCCTTCCGTGTGGTGGTGGATTCACGTCTGGCCATTGGACCTCATCTCTCCAGGTTCCCCATCCTCATGGTCCATCTCGTTCACTGGGATGACTGGAATCCTTCTCCTCAGAAGATTGTGGAGCACGACAGCAGCCTCAATGATGGATCGCACTGTGATGTAAATTGAAATTCATTTATCATACATGCTGAAAATATTTGTATTCAGAACATTACATATATTCATAATCAATATATTTATTTACACATACCTTAAAAATGTACTTCAAATATTATTACAGGTATTTATGAACAAACTCGTGCAGTAACATAATTGGACTAACCTGTGTCAGGTCCCTGTTCCAAAGTTCCAAGGAAACATCTGAATCGTTTGACCAGGGTTCCAAATGTATTTTCCACCACACGTCTTCCACGGGAGATGCAGTAATTAAAGATTAGTTTTTCTCTTGGCATCGCTCTTCTGCCATATGGCTTCATCAGGAAGCTTCTTAAGGCAAATGCATCATTTCCCAGGATGAAGTAAGGGATGTCCTGGTTCTCGTGTGTGTGAAACCCAACATTTACGACAGCTTTTCTTCCGAATATATGAACCAGGTAACTTAGAATTTCACTAAAGAGAGCACCAAAAATTAAGACCAATTTGGTCAGTCCACAAGGTGGGGATATTGTGGGGCTCCACTGTAATTCTTGAAATATTTACCTGACTTAAAGGACACACCCTGACACTGCTTTGTAATCATTGACATTTTCTGGCAAATATACTACACACTTTATATATGTAGGGTACTTTAGTCAATGCCTTACTTGTGTTGAACTGGGTGGGGGGTGTCAGACTCATGGTCATAAAAATACTTCTTTCTTATAAAAATGTATGGAATTAGATACTAGGGTGGTACTTTCTTTCACTCACTGCAGCATAAAGCCCGTTTACGGCAATATAAGCCGCAGTAGTCTCATTATATGTAAATCAATACCACAGGAATCAGTTCTTCTTTTAAATTAAAAGTATATAAATATGTCACTTGATCTTAAAACTTCGTGGTTTGACCTGAAACACGATTCGTTGGGTTAAAACTTTCGTGGATTAACCGTTCCTGGTCTTGCATTGTTTTACACAGATATGCCACTCTGAATGTATATATATTTTACTGGTCTGCTATGCCACTTGTAACCAAGACCAATGTGTGTTAATACACACTACAAGCAACAGATAGCATTCCCCGTTAGCCGGAACCCTGAACAGACCAGATAATAAGCCAAAGAACAGTGCTATTTTTTTGTAAAAATGCATTGGATGTTTACAATTTTACGACTCGTTAAATCATATGTCTGCTTCATGCAGTCCCGGTAAAAGCGATAGGCTCAATTATACTACTAAAATATCAGCTAACTTATCTGAAACGTGGGTGTACACTTTTGAGTATATCTCGATAGATTATCGGGGATAATTCCATGTGTCTATCAACTGAGACCATGCGTGTCTGAAGGTATTACTAGGTTAATGAAAGCAAGTCTCGGCGTTAGATGTTGGTATGACGCATGTTCCGAAAGTATCCCATTTCGACTCCAGTGCCCCGGAACGAGGCCACAGTTAGGCTGGGCTCCAGCTTATATTTCAGCTCAGCTGACCGTGACCCATCTCACAGCCGAAGGGGCTAACCAGGTTAAATGCCGCACGCTTGAGTTCTTATTGTTTGGTCAGTAATTAACGGAATAAAGCTACAGGAGGGGTTGCCTTGTTTCTTATGCTTTTTGTCCTTATGTTAAAATTTAATTTGAGAAGTGGAAGCGAAGTGTTAATTTTAAAAGTGGAAGCGAAGTGCAACCAATGTCCCTAATGATAATGCGTCTAATGATAATAGGCCTATACAACTTTTATGGTTGCAAACGTGGTTAATCAACATGTTAAATGAAAAAAAACTTTAAAATGAATCTATTGATCTTTGGGTTTTTAATTTCAAGGATGATAGTTACCCACGAATTTCACGAAAAAAAAAACAACAAGCAATTCTGAATCAACAATAATTTAATTTTATGCGGAGTTAGATTCAACACGAATAAAGCTTGTTTTCCGAGATATCTAACAAGGCACATCCATGTAATACACAATAAAAAAATAGATGTATTCTTTTATTTTCATTTTTTTCTAATCTGCATAACTATTTTCAGGACCACAATGAAAGAAAAAAAATGCAGGAGCCTCCTGCGTATTATGTCACCGGAAATAGCCAACAGAATGAATGCGGAACACAGGCCATAAACAAGTATTTCAGAGACATTCATAAACCCGGTTGATCACGCGATATATATCGGCTGTGGGACAGGAGAGACTAGCTTTTATCTGCAGCAGAGGTTTGACGGCCACGTCACGGCGGTCGACGTGAGCGAGGCCATGGTAAATGTAAAGAAGAGATATCGGCCAGATTCTTTAGTGGCGGAACGTATGGATAACTAGAATGGTTACTTATTACTATAACTTTGCCAGTATATATATATATATATATATATATATATATATATATATATATATATATACATGTAATCTAATTTAAGGTTAAATAAGAATTCTTACATTCACTGATTCAGCTTTCTCGATTTCACTGCATGTAACTTTATTACGAAATACCATACACCTACAGCAGTATAGTAACCGAAAAATTGTTGGCCATCCAGTAATTTGAATATTGAATGGAGAGGATTAATAACCTTGTGATTTATAGCAAAATACACTCATGCCTGATAGCTATATTTCAGTTTGCTTGCGCCAGGCTTCTGTTGCTCAGGGGTGGAGCACAGGACTCAAAGCCGGGAGATCGTGAGTTCTTTTCCAAACCGAGGTGGTGAAGCCTCCACCAAAGGTGAGCGCTCTGCAGGCTTAATGGGAAGGTCAAGCCGAACGGCCGAGTTTAAATCTCAAACGAGTTGGACCACGGAGTTTCCTCTTTAGTTTGGCCCATGGCAATGGAAACGATTTCAAACCCAAGGCCTACTGGTGCAGTAGACATCGTGCCTTTCGTTAACAGCAGGATATAAAATGAGTGGAAGCATGTGGTACTGCCCTGTCCGATACTGGTATGGATACAAGAATGCAGATGTACATATACTCAGGTGAGCTACCATTAAAAATGAAGGCGGTTACCACATAGTAATAATAATAATAATAATAATAATAATAATAATAATAGTAAATTTTAGATTTGCTGATGTGTTTACATTTTTTATGTGATCGAATGAAAAAAATTCATCAGACAAATAAATTATCTCTTGTTGATATGTTAATTTATGATTCGATCATTTGATCTTATTCTTTCAGCATCGTAACATACATCATGAGGCTGGGTACAAGTCATTGTTTTCTTTAGCTACGTCCCGTTTCGTACTTTACTGGGTTGGTGATATTTGCCTCTCTTGATAACATCAACTGATTCCTTAAACCAGGCGGAAGTACTATCTTCCTTATTATAATATACCCTGAGCCGCCTAAACACCTATATGCTATGACTATGAAAATCATGGAAAACCCTTCTTGGAAAGAATGGGTTAATTTTAAGGTCATCCTTCTTTTGTCTTTATATAATCTCTATTTTTTACGTATAAAATTGATCATTATTCCATGTAAGCAGATTAACTGATTATATAGATACAATGTAAAGCTCTATCTCAAATAAAGTGAAACAAAATATGATTCCAAATCATATTGAATATCATCAAACAAATTGTTGTAAAGAGTAGGTTCAATTTCGAACACCGGATGGCGCTTAAAAGCAGGTGTGTTTTATAAGTAATAACAGATTCGATATTCATACCTTCATCCCTTTCTAAATTTATATTTTTTTTATTAATATGAATATATTTGACATATCATCACCTTCTGTGTATCGATTGCATTTATACTCAATGTATCAGCATTGTGAAAGGGCATTATAAGTCTTAGATGGAATTGTATTATGCATAGCACGTGCAGGTTAGTAAGTATAATATCGTGTTTTATCTCCAATCAACAATTGAAATCGAGTACTTGAAATACACTTTTCTCTTACTCGATTCTGTTTGTTTCCAGGTCTATTTTTTGTATGTTTTACTGGTTTTGGTTTGATGTGCTACATTATGAGATGGCGTCACGTGATGTTCCAATAACAAAAGGTTGGAACTGTGTTACCGGAAATCTTGGAATTAGAAGTTCCAAATCTAATGATAGCATACGCCAAGTAAAGGCTTTATTCTAACTTAGACGAGAGAAAAAACGTCATAAATCTGCCCCAGAAGTAAATCATTAAGAAGATTAGTTATAACGCACTGCATGTAATCAACTAATTCGAATAAATAATCTTTCCTTTTCTCTTACTTAATTGAATTATTTATATGATTTGTACTGAGAATGCAAATTTTTATAACTGGCTTGCCCTTTCTATAATTATTATCACTTAGTTTATCAATCAAAAGTATTTGAAAATAATTTATATAAGAGGTGTTATAAAACACAAATGTTATGATAATCAGTAATAGCAATTTCTTTAGTGATAAAGTTAGCATAATTATGTTCTTATTATGGGCAGAGTTTTTGAAAGGAGAACACCCCCGCCAGATTTGTTTCCCGAACAATGAGGGAAGATTTCCTACAAAACATGATGGCTTCCTGTACTGAGAACGAGAAGGCTTTTGGTGTACTAGATAAACTGTTATATGTAATACTTATCGCTGTCATGAGCAATACAACATGACTGCAAACATTAAAAATGACCAAAATACATACAGTTTTTATTATATCTTCCAAGCAGTGCTTATACTAGCGGTTATGAAAAGTTCTATAAAATATATGTTAAGAAAATGTAATCATAACACTTAATGTTTATCTATGGTCGCGACGGTGTGATATTAGAAGAAATACAGATGGGGATCTTTTAATAATATCATGTTTGATAGCGTCAAATCACCTAAATTCAATATTTAAGTGGCAATTCTTTTTTTACTTTGTAGACTCAAAGATATAAAAGCTGATATTTTCTACCCCTTATGTGTTGACTAACACTAATGACATGATTTTTTTAGAGAGTTTTGGTTAGTCAATCCTTACGTTTCTTTGATCTAGAATGGCCGAGTTTATGAACATAAATTAAATATATAATAAATAAACCCCAAACCATCCTGGTTCCCATACTCCCCGGATGTTACGACCTGAGTAATTGGTTCAAACCTCGAATTATTAATTACAATTCGCCCGGAATTCAAAACCGACATCCAACTAAGAAGACCATGCATTTCCAATGTGGATAGGTGATCGTAACAGTGAAACGTATATCTTATACACATATACACATAAACACATATCTTATATATGTGTGTATGTATGGAGGAAGAGATTCTTTACAAACCAGGAGGAAATACCCTGTTCTTTTCCGGCATTTCATAAATCACTAAACAAGGAATTAGCCGTTTGTTCGCCTTAACATTGAAAGAAAAAGTGTCGTTGTATATGACACGATGAATAATTGTACGTAGGCTTTGGGTTTGTAACCTTACATTTCTGACCCTTTCTCTAATCAAGGTACAATTTAGTCAAAAATAGAACTGAAAGGTGACAGCTGAACCAGAAAAAAGAACTCGATATATGTAATCAACAAGGGACCATTTTAACCCCCCCCCCCCACCCCAACCCCCTACCCCGGGCAACTGAGTGAAAAAAGGGAATTGATGTTGATGGCAAGGTCTTCGGGTATAAGGTCAATTCTTAGCCTAGTACTAAATTTCAGCCTGTGCAAATCAGCCATATTGGAGATCTAGGGAAAGCAGGAGATGGCGAAGAAAAAGAAAAGAAATAACATTTAAATCGATGGTTTGAATTCAGGACTTCACAAGACATTTTCATTCAAATATTAATCTGTCAGAAACGAGGGTTTAAATTGGTCTGTATTCCGTTAGTTCGCCCTTGTTAGTTACACGGATGCATGCCAAAAATGTTCCAGTAGCATGGTCACAAGAGAGCTGTGACTTAGGTATTTTGTTACATATTCTAGTATGGACAACAGCCAGATGATTGTTTTGATAATTTTTTTGGGCATTAATATGCAGTACCATCTTTAGAAAATAGGGTGAGATAGTTGGTTAAAGGACACACGTGCCTCGTTAGATGTTAATTTCAGGGCAGTTTTGTTGTTAAAGAGCACACGTGTCTCGTCTGATATCAATTTTAGTACGGTTTAATTAAGAATGAGCCGCCTCTGTTTTTGGCGATCACTAGTGTCTGTTGTAGATTTTAAAGGAATAGCATCTGCATATGTTAGATTTTCTCACACACTGTTACTAAAGACGTTTCCTTATTAATATTCGCGCAGTGATTGACCGTCGGTGCAATTTGGAGTGATGATTGGTCAGAGGACAATCGGGAGTTGTGACTTCTGCAAGCTTTATAAGGAGTGGTGTAAAACATTTTGAAAAGGGTCCGTCTCAGCGTACCGTTGAGGTATAGACTGACGATACCTTTAGCAGTCCTGGGGCCTGTCTGCATATGTCACTGTGGAGACAGCTGAGATGTGGTGTCTACATGTGTAAATAGTCGGTGTCTGTGGAAGCCACAAGTGATTTCCCTGTAAATGACTTCAGAGCAAGTAAAGCATGTTGCCCACGGCCTGGTAATTTTGATGATTGATACTTGTTGTGTGCGCTTTAAGGAACAGACTGAGGACATTATATATACGTCTTACCGTAGAGGTACAGGATATTGCTGTGTGAAAGCTTATTCTAGTACCAGGTCTGGATGATTCCTGGAGATATCAGCTGTAAAAAAGTTCCTATAACGCCTGGGTGAAGGTACAGAGAGCTTTTAGTGTACAAGCTTTTACTGAAGACGGCATTTCTGAAAATGTTAGCCTTTTTTTATAAAGGTTCGTATGTTTTTTTTAGGTTTTGAGACGTCAGCTCTCTCATCTCCCTTTGATTTAGATGGCTTATGTGGTCTGTTTAAATTTATATATATAATAGATATATATATATATATATATATATATATATATATATATATATATATATACGCCTGTAGCCTGTACCCTTTCACTATGCTTAACTGGAAAACCGAAGCAAGTTAAACAGCTACAAACAAATACATGGCGATGATAATTTTGTTTCCTTGAACCTGTTTGCATGTCTATACGGTCGGATATCTGTTTTGCTTAAATCCTATCTGATTTAATCAAAAGTGTACACTTAAAAATTATGTACCTTTATTGTTATTTATATATTTCTTTATTTGTGATATATATAAGGCTTATATTCTTAATTACTGGTGGTTTAATAAAGCGAAAAAAAATCGGAGGTTATACCCTCTCGATATTTGTATCTTGATCAGGTCAGTTCTCAGTTCTTTGGACTGCGTCAAGTATGACACATTCAACGGTTTCATCAGTTCGACATGCGTGTTCGTCGGCCATCCTTTCCTCTTCCACAACAGCCATTATATCATCCAGTAAGTCTTCTCTCATTGCCTCCGGCACCATATCAAGTACAGCGTAATAGCTTTTTGTTCCATCTGAATTTCAAACAGTTTTAATTTTTGAGTAACATTATGGTCAAGGGTGTTGGTGTTTCATGTTGATACTTTGTTATTTTTTACTCGAGTTTAAAACAAACATTTATCTCCATTTACAAATCCGTGAGGTATAACAGAGGAACCGTTACTCAGGCCCTGCAATGGCATTTAGTAATGCGTTATCTCCCCGAAACTTCTTTATTCAACGGAACCAGGCTGACCGTGGGAGGAATGAACAGTGGCCGACCCTCCTCAACTAACTGAAGTGGACAGGTTTTATGCAAAAACTATTAATATACTACGCCGTTCCTAAATCTGTAAAAGTTTGCATTTCAAGTAGCTTTAAATGTGTAACAGATATTTTCGAATGCTTACGAAATATTTTGAACACACCTAAAACATGATGCTAAAGTATCAAAACAACAGTCCCATTCTTGAAACTATTTAGAGATTATAAATCGACTTGACCTTCAGACCAATTGGAGGATTTTAATATATTGTGTTCACTATAGACTATGTGGAATTACATACATTTAGGCATATAAAGGATGTAGACATCCGTGTCTGTATAACCTCCGCTAAAGATATACATATTCCTATAACTCCTGTTACTGCTACCCCTATTGACCTACCTTTGGTCAATGGAAATCCAACTCTTATCATATCTTGACGTATCACGTCAAACCCATGCCTGGACATTATTTCTTTGAAGGCATTTCTCTCTTTCAACCAGTACACACCCTTAGAAGTGTTCATGCTCGCAAGGAGCCACGGCACACCCATATTTTCCAGATTCTACAATATAAATGTGTATAATGGTAATTAATATATTCAATTTTTATCTCATACTCATATAGAAACATGTTTGAAAAGGTAAGAAATGGGTTTACGTTATGTCCGGTGTACAGTCGGAAGAGGAATTAGATCGGGTATATTTATTGTTTCCATGGGGATAAAGAATGATGTGTGAAATATCATTAAAAAAAAAACCTTGCAAATGTTAGATATATGAAAGCCATTGTTTGATGTGTTAATCAGGTGGTAATGGTACATAAAAAATGGCTAATCATTTATTGATTCATATATTTTTGCCTTGATAAAAACTGAATGGTAGTAAATAGTTACTTTATAATTAACCCATCTCTTCCACCGAGGACTTTCCATGATCCTCGTTGTCATGGCAGACAGGAATTTATGGGGCTCGGGGAATACTGGAATGACAAGGAGCACTCTTCCTCCTGGCTTAAGCAGCCAGTTAATGTTTTCACAAGCAGAGTCCATGTCACTTACCCAATGGAGCGTGAAAAAGGATATTACAAGTGAAAAGTGTGAATGATACCTTTCTTTCTTTTGAAGGTCACGATTCTGAAAAGTATTCACAGGATTTAAGTATATTCATGTTTAAATACGTGTCTGTGAAAATGGGTGATTAATTATTACATGTAGGTCACTTTTGCCCTGTTGCTAGGATGAGAAAAGAAGAAATGGCCTTTGAATATGAACGAAGCAAATATTTCTTTCAAAATATTCATAAGGTCAAACTAAAGACTTATTTGTAATGTTATCGTTGTAATATGCTAATATATATTCTTTTTTTTATTTAATGCTTTCTGAAGTTACACTTGTATTGATATCTTAACTACGAACAATCTCTGCGTTGTACCTTAAACCACAAACCTATAAAATTGATAGTGATGATATTCAAGTTGGTAACCTGGATATCCATTCGTTCAGCCACAATTCGGTCTGACGGGTAATTTTGCTTGACGTAAGTTATCATGGATTCGTTCACATCCACCGCCGTGAGATGGCAGTTAAACTTCCGCTGCAAGTAGAAACTGGTCTCTCCTGTCCCACATCCGATATCAATGACGTGATCATCCGGGCCGACATTGCTAATATACTTGTCTATAACCCGTTTACCGCCTTCTCTTTGTACATTGTTTCCCATTTGGTAATCCTCTGGCGGGCGCTGCATGACTTTATTATATCCACGGTGACTTAACAGAAACGTAACCCTATAAAGGTAAGGGAGCGTTCCATTATTAACTATTACAGCTAGAAGGTCCTAACTCTTACGTACGCCTCCATGGATCTGAAAATGAACCAGCGATTACATAGGTGCAAGATGTGAGTTTGGAACCCTATGCCTAAGAAGCTATTTAAAAAAGTAATCATCGGATATAGATGATGCAAACAAATTACTCTATTAATAATCAACACTTTACTTGAAAGGTTTACAGTCAAACACTTTGGGTGTCAGGTTAACAATTCAATATAATAATGGATGAAGTGATGACATTTTTAACTTTGGATGATGGTGTTAATTGTTGGTTGTCCATACAGTTCTATTAATGTTACGGATAGTGTGTGAGGCCCCAAAGGACATTTCGGGAAATGTTTCTTTTTTATAATTTTAAACCAGTACAGACACAGAAAAGTCCTACAGTGGTTTATTTGCGAATGCGATTTTCCTTAAGATGAATAATCAATCCAGTTGAGCTATGAATCAGGGAAAATTTGGCTAACAGGTATTTTTCACAACCCTGTGCACATAAGATGGCTTGTTTGACTAAGAAAAATGCGAATCGTAGTTACTTAGTTTAAGCAGAATGCCTAAAGTTAAAATAAAATAGACTGCACAGGTAAAGAAAGGATGTTTATTATGATAGTGATCTGACTTTTTGTATAAACTTAATATTACAGTGTTTCTCTATTATTTAGCTTTTGTAAATTCAGCATAAAATGAAAAGCGCGTTTTATATTAGGCATATTAAAATGTCCCTTCGTTCCCTGACAGAAGGCGGGGAGCACTGAGAGGGTTGAAGTGTGTTAGCGTAGGAAGGAGTGTTGTTAGGGCAGGAAGTGTGTACCTTATACAACAAATATACTGTATTCTTAGTAGATATAACAATATTGGTTACATTTCCAGACAAGTGTCAGCGGTCATTCTTAAAGTGATCAGAGGATTTTAAAGTCAACTCGCATCAATAGCCCAATATTCTGCATCAGGTCTCATTCACACTTGTCTAAATACTAAAACTGACTTTTTGACTCACTGCAAAAGATAAAATACAAAAGAAAAAAAGTTGTTTTTAAAAAAGGTTGTTTCCACAAAACACTGATTGTGTCAAAGAAAAAATCATATTTGCAATACAGATTGGGGTTAAGGAAATGGCAACGGATGATTCAACCAGCAGCTGCACGACATCTTCCTTCCGTAAAGAAAATTTACTACAAAGCATTGTGTTGTTAGAGGTCAGTTTATGTCAGTCATCTTACCTGAACGATCATATCTGACACTTGAAACTGGTTGCTTTAATAAATTTAAATGACATAATCTTAGTAATAGTATAATAGATCCAATGGATATTCTTATGCACAGCCAGTTACTTATTTGTTGTGACAGTTTCGTTCAGTCATCTCAGCGGACTTCTGCAGACTGTAGGACCGTTACTTCTCGCCAGCGGATAGTAAGAGTTCAGTAATAATTATTGATAATCTGATAGAATGGGCGGTGTTGGCCTGAGACCTTTTTCCCTTTAATTGGCGCCCAGGCCAATGTTTGTTGACATTGTGTCAAGCACCTGTGTAAAAACACTACAGAATATTTTCACTATAATGGATGGATGCTGCACAGAACGTTTTCACTACAAAAGGACCAGCGACGTACGCATGCACTCAGCATCTTATCTCCGCACTGGTAGGCCTAGAAAACTGCATGAGAGCCTTTTTTGACGGTCCGCAAAATATGTGGAAACCCAGGTGTCAAATTAAATATGTTGCATCATAATGATAGAGCCTGTTTACCTCGGAATAGAATAATATTACTTATAAGAAATACTGGCAAGTTTAATGATCGTATGTCTGCTTCTAAATTAGTTAAACGTGATACGGTTGTAAACAACACGTGCTGCATGGACTAGACAAAAATGACTTTTGTAGTGGATAAATGATTAATATTAATTCACATGATCGTGAACAAACTTACTTTTTGAAGGAGTCACCACCACGGATGTGAAAATTACATAGCCCTATGGATGAAACTAACATACTAAGCTGCTAACAATGGATAACGAATCGTCTTTGCTGCATATGCACTATCACTAGCACCTCCCGGTAATTCTAGCCGTAACTACCAGACTCAGTAGGCAATGATAATTGGGCTGGTAAGCCTACTTGAGTCGTGATACATGCAATATCAAGAAATGCATCGCAGTGGTCTTCTGTCATGTTGCATTTATAACATTAAAAAAGGTGCATAGAAAAAATAAACAAAAAAACAATAATCAGGAGCATTACGGTTTTTAAGGTTTAACTAACTATCATTTGAAATGGACATAAAATGTCTCTCATATGTAGTAATCGTATGAAAACTCTGCATATACGCTTCTCAACTAAGCCATATAAAGATATGCAATAAAGAATATACTTCTATCAGAATAACATGAACTTTGTCTCGCTAAAAGCAAGTCAAAAATAGGTCAAAGTTACTTACATAACTTACTTCTGAATTTACAAATAAAAATTGAAATGTACTACAAATGTTATACAGTTGTATCCATAGCCATATGTTATGTTTTACCATACTCAAATATACTTCGGTGGACTAAATACCATACAGACACATGAATATGACCAAGATCAACAATCATATTGGTTTAACATAAACACTATTAGTACAATACTGTCAAAAGTCCAATACTTCCCCTTCAACTTCAACTCAATCATGCGTGTATCTCGTGTTACAAATTTAAATGAATGTCTCGACTATCGAATTTATAATATATGATAAGCTACATCTTACATGTATTAACACCCAATATCAACATGGATGATAATAAAACAATTAGCATATCAAAGGTTAATTAAAACAGAACGAAATAGGTTTCCAGGCCGTGTCACTGTGAACTGCGCTTTAACTTTAAGAAGAGAAATTCCGACATCAGTGTTCATTGGTAAAATCTAAACGGCCTCCCATCCTCGATTGAATTAAGTATAAACACAAATACGGTACACAAACCTCGACCGAACAGACACTGAACCGGACAAGCGTTGACAAGTCCTTCAGCAGCTTCTACCAGGCAAAACCCGTCCGCTCGACACACCACCCACGGCGATATACCCGACTTCAAGTGCAAAGGGGTCTAATCATGTGATTAGACCTTAGAGCAGAATAGTTCCACGAAAGACCACATATATCGCTCTCTCTCTCTCGGTCCTGAATAGCCCTGGCTCACGTGCTCTCTTACTAAGCTATGCTTAGCGATCCCGGATATCGCTGCATATAATGCAGTAATGCTACGTTTACACTATGTTCCCGGCGACCACGGCAGCCCCGTTTCAGGCCACCGTGGACAAAACGGGATTGAAGTGAGACAACGTGAGAGGACGGAATGGGCAAACGTGACTAGCCGTGAGAATTTTAAACTGTAAAAAAATTGGCCACGGCAGTCACGTTACGGATGAGAAACCTAGAAGGCCGTAGTAAAACGGGATGAACGCAAGGAAACGTGACAGTACGTAATAGACCGTAACAAAACTTTGGGATAGTCCGTAGTAGGACGCGAAGCAGTGTTATCACGTTCCTTTCAAGTAATGTCACGTTCTCCCACGTTTAGTGCGCGTTATGTCACGATTGATTCACGGTTTTTGCACGTTTTGTTACGTTTTGTCATGGTTCTCACGGCAAGCAAAATATGGTGTATTGTAGCCATTTCGTAGCCTTGGCCCACATGACAGCTCGAGTCATGAGCAATCCACGACACATTACTGCGTCTACAATACGAAGAGGCATCTACATTACGAAGAGAGGTTGAAACAAAGCTGGAAATATTAGAAGGAAAGCTATGCCATTAAGGAAGAAAAGACGCACAAAGACCCTCCGTCCTGCACCACCACAGCCTGTAGAGGAGCAGGAGCAGCCTGATGTTCCTCCACCTTCACTACCAACAAATGGATATGAGTGTGTTGTTATTGACCTGGTCCCCGAACTGGAGCCTGAACCTGATGCCGAGGAGATTACAGAAATCGCACCTGCTAGGAGGAGGGTATCCCCCAGGGTCGTCACTTATCTTCTGAGGATGAGAAGGAGGTCATCATTGACCTCCTACAGCAGAATCCCGTGTTGTAATCCAAGAGGCTAGCTGGTTACAAAGATGCAGGGGCAAAAGACAGAATGTGGGCAGAGCAAGGGAGGCAGATGAATCGTACACCAAACGAAATCAAGACGTGGTACCACAGCATGCGCACCAAGCTCGGCAAACTAAAGAAAGCTGTCACCAAGTTCGGGCAATCTGCAGACCACTTCACCGCAACTGAACGGTAATAAGTCTCACTTAACATCTGTAACCATGATTTTTTTACATATATGAATAATATATTATATTTGTTATGACATTCTAAGCCACAGAAATAGTTTAATATTTTAATGATGCCTATTTTAATATATATGTATTTATACATTTAAATATATGTGTATATAAATATACATATATATATGAACAATATTATTTGTAGTGACAGCATTAGCTTTGAAAATAGTTTAACAGTTTAATGTTAAATTAATGTCTGATTTTCATATGTTTATATGTCATGTATAGTTACATATATATATATATATGAACAATATTATTTGTAGTGACAGATTTAGCTAAAAAGAAAGTGGTTTATGTTTGACCATTTAATGATAAAATGATAATTATATGTAATATATATATACATGTATATATATATATATGAATATTGTTGTTATAGTTTAATGTTATAATAATGTTTATATGTATTAAATAGTAATATATATATATACATATATATATATATATATGTATACACACATATATACATGTATACACACACACACATATATATATATATATATATATATATGTAGAGTGTAGTGAATACACACTATGATCATGACAGACACAGAGATAAACAAAATAAATACCTCCTCATTCTATCCTTCACAATGGTTCTGTTAGACAAAAGAGCATCCCTGTTCACTGCTATCATGTTTAATTATGTAGAGGTGAATATGCACATGTACTATATATTGTTTTAATAGCAGTGAATTGGCGTTCCTTTGTCTAACAATCCCCGCGAAGGGTCCAATAGGAAATTGTTTATTTTGTCCACATTTTTGTCTATCATGTTCATATTGACAGATGTATACAAACATGCTTATGAATTTCAATTCCTATTTCATCAGGTGGATTTGGCAGCGCTTCCAGTTCCTGTTGGAGCACATCACTCAGATGCCTAGAAGGACAGTGGCGAGCTTCACTACCCGACTCCAACCTGCTGCGGCTGGAGCTCCCCCTGCTGCACCTGCTCCTGATGCTCCAGAGGACACTCCACCTGCTCCTGAGGTTCAAGGAGATGATCTACACGTGATTCTACACGTGCTAGCACTCCAGCTTCTACACACAGGCCCTCTACAGCCAGTGCCAACACAAATCTCCTGATGGGTCTCTTGAAGACCTTCCTGACCGGGCGACAGAGTGAGGTGCATCCAGCTACCGCATTTGGTTCCTTCATCGACCAAAGTCTGAGAAGACTCCCACCGGCCATCCGACGTACAGCAGAAGCCAGAATAATGGAGGTGATGCACGAGTGCTAGAATGAAGCAGACTACCAGCAATTCAATCCAATACAACCACAACAGCCAGCCACAGCTGATCAACAGCGACCACGGACTCGGCACGGAGAGCCTTCAGTCCAGCGTCCAGCAAGACGTCCAAGGGAGGCACCAGGCCGGCACTGGCAGCCACCCCCGTCCCAGCGGCCTGCTGAGGTGACAAACCCAACCGATCTCTGGCACTCAATGGATCGACCATGGATGCAGAAACAGTTTCCTGAGATGAACATAACCTGTCCACCGCCCATCACTGGAAACCAGCCACAGCCATTGTCGACAGCTCAGCCGCCAATGACATCAGCTACCGTACTGAAAGACATCCCATATAGCCAGATGCTCCCCACAGAATCCGTCTCCTCCGTGCTGGGTCAGATCTCTAGCAACCTTACAAACCCAAACCAAGTTAGAGGGACCAGAAGCACTAGCACTTCCGCCAAAGAGAAGCCACAGGACGACGACCAAACCAGACCAGACCAAGTTATTCAGTAGTTGATTGTTTGTCATTTTTTTTTTAAATAAATGCACATTTATGATGTATTTTTCTTATAATAGGCCAGAATTTTGTTGAATATAAATGATTTATGTAGAAAATAAGTTTGAGAAAATCAAAGGCAGATTTAAGCCACAAAATATCCATTCTTTTATAAAAGATATTTTAGGTTTCAGTGAGTTATCAAGACTTCATTTTGAGAAAAAAAAACAAGTTTTATTCATGCATGCAGCACTGATTTATGACAGATAACAATCGTTTACAATTAATCAATAAATCATTCCAATAAAAAAAACATAGACCGAAAAATCAAGGTACTTTCAAGTAATTTTTAATCATTTAAATGATAGAAAACAGACAAGAGATATAACTTTGTTTTGTCATGATTCAATGTTATCATAGTTCTGTAAATAAAGTGGTCTTTTTAAATAAAAACTTTTTCAGAGTCTGTTCTTTAAACTTATTACGCATGATTGCCCATCCATATAAAAATGAGAGGAGGAAGGGGTCACGTCAGGACCTGTGTTTTTTTTTTCAGTGTCAAGTGTCTTTAACTGGGGAGTGATCATTCTGTCCTGCCACTCTACAGCACCAGCAGGGGAGTTGAAGTACGTTTTAAGGTACTCCCGTTGTTGCTTCGGATCCAGAATGTCTCTGTTTCCTTCCGTGTGGTGGTGGATTCACGTCTGGCCATTGGACCTCATCTCTCCAGATTCCCCATCCTCATGGTCCACCTCGTTCACTGGGATGACTGGAATCCTTCTCCTCAGAAGATTGTGGAGCACGACAGCAGCCTCAATGATGGATCGCACTGTGATGTAAATTGAAATTCATTTATCATACATGCTGAAAATATTTGTATTCAGTACATAACATATATTCATAATCAATATATTTATTTACACATATCTTAAAAATGTACTACAAATATTATTACAGGTATTTATGAACAAACTCGTGCAGTAACATAATTGGACTAACCTGTGTCAGGTCCCTGTTCCAAAGTTCCAAGGAAACATCTGAATCGTTTGACCAGGGTTCCAAATGTATTTTCCACCACACGTCTTCCACGGGAGATGCAGTAATTAAAGATTAGTTTTTCTCTTGGCATCGCTCTTCTGCCATATGGCTTCATCAGGAAGCTTCTTAAGGCAAATGCATCATTTCCCAGGATGAAGTAGGGGATGTCCTGGTTCTGGTCATCGTTCTGCAAAGGGCATGTTGGTGGCAACCCTATCCGGCCTTCATCGAGAAGTTCACTGAGCTCTGAGTCATTATATATTTGGGCATCAGACATGTGTCCCACTCCATCAACTTCAATGCATATGAAACGATCCTGGGCATCCACCAAGGCGAGGAGAGGGATAGTGAAAAATCCCTTGTAGTTGTGGTACAAGGAGCCTGTGTTAGGTGGCTTGCTTATGGCAATATGCTTCCCGTCCAGTGCTCCCACCGCATGAGGCACATTCCACTTGTCTTCAAACTCCTGGGCAAGGGTTCTCCAGTCATGAGGAGTCACAGGAACAGCAAACACTTCATCTTTGTAGGCTTCAACGATGGTCTTGCACACTTCTTGCACCATATGGCAGATGGCTGCTTTGCTGCACCGGAACGCATAGGAGAGTGATGAGTTATTGTCCCAAGTGGCAAGATGTCTCAGAGTCACTGACTGCTTCAGTCCTGGTGGTAGGGCAGAGCGGAACTTGTCTTGTCTCTCGATGTCTGGTGTTATCCTTAGCAGGATCTCATCAAAGAGCTCTGGAGGCATCCTCAGATAGTTCTGAAAGGTGTTGACATCTTCAGTTCGGAGCTCTCTAGTGATAAATGTTGAATAGTGAACCAGCTGCTGCCTTCTTTGTTCAGACAACCATTTACGAACCCAAATGGATCTTGGCCTTCTCATCCTGTTTCTTCGCCTTCTCGCTGCCTGCTGGACTCTGGTATTCTCGCTCTGCAACAGCTGCTGGCCTTCTTCTTCCTGAAGACATCCAAAGACTGGATCTATGCACCAAGCAAACAGGCAAAGACAAAATCTTGTTCATCCTGGACGTTCATGATGTTGTCTCATTGAAGTCTCAAAATACAATGCTTGCTTTTGTTTGGGATTTGTGCCCCAAAGTTGCCCGGCATCTATATTTCATCAGTAGAAAGCCTTGACAGAACGTGGAAAACGTGCCAGACCTTGATTAGAACGTGAGGAACCCTATCAGAACGTGGGGGACCGGGAGAAAACGTAGTGGTATTCGTGGTAGACCGTGGGCTTAACCGTAGTTCGCCTTTGAGCCTCTGGAACTCGACAGTCTCCTCCCCACGGCGACACCGTGACATACCTTGAGAAAATTTAGCAAGACCTTACAAAACTTGAATACGGAGAAAAAATGGTCAAAATCCCACGGCGCAATAAGTTCCCGGCAAACGGGGCTTCCGTGGTCGCCGGGAACATAGTATAAACGTAGCATAAGGTCCTGAATATGTCGTCCGCCGCTAAGTCTCCGCGTGCAAATAATATCTGACATGACAACTGACAAGATATCCTGTTGTCCTGTTACACACGTATTAATTGTCTGACCGGTTTAATTCAGACCACGCACGCAAGCATACAATGATCAAGGATATGAAACGTGTGATTAGGTCTGATTTCACTTGAATTCCTAATAATTGGTTGCCCTGCTTATTATAATAAGATGCTTATACACATTTGGTGAACTGTGTAATATAGAACCGCGGAAACAAGTGTTCCGAAGACAGTGTATGTCATCCCTCAGCAAAAGAGACAGTTCAAGATAGGTAAGTGACCTCGGATGCTGCCGTATCTATACTCCCTCCCACCAAAGGATGCCCGTTTGAATTGGAAAAGATATTAAGGGTTGACAAATTAAATTCAAACAAATAAGTTTTAATTAAGGAGGAGGCATAGGCATAATTTAATTAAACTTAAATCCAAAACCTTGAAAATTAATTTATAAATATCATAGAAAAAATAGATGAGAAAAAGTAATTAACCACATGAACAAAAATCTACATGTAAAGCAACCTACTGTTCACTTCGTTTGATAAATATTTTAAAAGAAAGTCTCATCTGAGTGAGTTTGGGAACTCATGGCCAAGGCCAAGTCATTTGGTTACAGAACAAAGAAGAACTAGAATATTAATCCTGAATCTTATCATAAAGTTGATCATATTATGTCAGAACTTAGTCTCGCATTCACTTTAATGTAAAATATAATGTGGTGAGATTTAGGTTTGAGAGAATAATAGCCAAATTTCAATGGGCCTCTACTGGTTCGACATGTCTTTATCGATTGTGTCATTTTTTTAGCACTGTAAGTTATTATGTGCACAAATCAGGATTATTTCTTGATCACAGCCCCCCCCCCCCCCCCCCCGAGAAATAAAGAGTCCCACAAAAAAATACATTTTTTTTGTTAACTCTTATATCTAAATTAAATATGTTTGCCCTTCAGATTGTTCTACATATTATGGTAAATACAAATATGTTGGTCACCAGTTGCTCTGTTGTCTTTCCAACAAAACCTTTGAAACGACAGTGTCTACCAATGATAATCATGTATACATGCAATAAACAGGAGGAACCATACACCATTTTCCAGTCGATGACACAACAAGAACCAGTCCATCGCCTTTTCATTGACAAATATGTGAGTGACATATACCAAGTTGATCAGATGATTTGTCTCAGTTGTGGGAAAGAGAGACTAGTTTTCATCTGCAGCACAAGTTTAACTGTCATTTTAAGGCTGTGGCATGGTGAATTATGTGAAGGAAATATAGTAGTCAGATCGTTTTGGGGCGGTACGTAAGGATTTTTTTATAGTAAATTCTATGCTTTTAGATTACAATACACTGACGACTATAAATTATACCTCTATATAAAGTGATTTTTAATATCATCATATTAAAAAATACAACAACAATAAATCAGCTTTTGTTATAAGCTAGATAAAAATTAAACGATATTTAAATAAAATATGAATCTTATTTAATTACATCTCAGGAATATTTCCTGATTTAGATAAAACTATTGTGTGAGTGTTATTTTCACGCCCTGACACACATTTATAGTATGGTTTTAATCGATTTTCTTTATTAAAGGAACATAACCTGCAAAGAGCCACCGCCCACTAGCCTAATTTCTCATGGAGACATCATTTTTCGCGCTTTAGTAGGCTCGTGGCACAGAAACTGCTCTCGACAACATTTACAAGCTACAAAAAGGGAGAGCGACCATTCATATTATTTATTATACCCCGCATTACGTTAGTCATGTTGACCATGATGATGAAAATAGTAGAAATATATCCTTGGATTAATGTTGGATTTAAAGTTGGATTAATTGCTTAACTTCAAGTTATTTTGTTATATCGTGATATAAATACAGAAGTACATGCACCATTCACACAATACACACACACACGTATATATATACATGCATAATATGCCATCTGCAGAATAATGATATCCCTATCAGGTTAATCAGCATACCCCATTATAACTGCTTGAATGTATCATCGAATTATACATTTCAAAGGAACTAGAAACTATTAGCGTACCATGGCCTTTTGGGAGTGTGAATCCATCTGATGGGTTGACACAGAGGAATGCTGTGAAGGTTAAGTAAACCTATTCCATGTGCGTTTGTTGTGTGATGGGAGGATTTCGTCCAGATCCCAGACTTTGTCCTGATTTGATTGGCTGGTACAGATGTGACATCATGGACTGAATTTTATCAACACCTCAGATCTAGTAATGCATGTTGTTTTTATTCTCTGCTGAAAATTTGGGACTGACAGAGGCAGAAATACTGTGCTATTACTGAGATCTAGAATTTTTAGTCACAGGGGATTTCCCAGTGTGTGACGTCACTGCCGAGTTGACAGTGCTTATAGATGTGCCAATAGTTTTTGAACAAACCTCATGTTTTTAGTGGAAAAATAGATAGAAAAAATGTTTTTCCTCCAGGAATTGGGCTTTTTTTTATGTAAAATCTATATTAATATTTTTTTCATAAGCAATTATGTTATATGATATAAAATGAGATTTGGAATACGTTTGCTTGACCTGAAGGACATTTTACTACGGGTTTGATGTCATATACCGACAGGCATATTTCCATTGACTAAAAATAAATATATTATGTTAATATCAGGAGGACATAATTAAAGTGATCACTATGACGTTTTTGCAACCACTTTAACCATTTAGATAGATTAATTGTCATAACTTGTGCCACATATCTATAAAATTATTTATGAAAGGTTAAACAAAGAAATAATTATCAAACCATGTTTCAGCAGCAGTAAGAATATTATTATGAAACATTGTTTTATTTTTTATTGCAGAGCCTAGGACTTAGAACTAAAATAGAACTTAATGAAAAACACAATTCGACGGTATGTTATATACATCTAGAAGTTATTGTCTTTCTTACATGTTTAAAACCTATGTTTCTAACATTCAACGCAACTTTTATGAAAGGATTGAAACTTGGTCTTGGTGTGGTCCCTCAAACAGCGAGAGACGAATTGTTTGAGGACTTGATGAGAGAGAAATGAACTTTCGGCCAAACGAAATGTCCAAGAATGACTGCAACCTTGGTTTGGCCAACGTCTATATGTATATACTCTCAGACATAAATTAGAGAGGAAATAATATTTTGATGTAACGAAAATGTAACACAATATTAGGAATCTCCTTAAGCGCAAACTAGCATCAAAGTAGAAGACGAAGAAGAAGTAGAAGAGTGTAAGTTTAAGAAGAGAAAAGGCTTTTTAGCCCACAGTACAAATATACATAGTACACTATTGAATATCACATGCTAATAACATATAATATATACATAACATTTTGGTGGCACCTGATTTGTGATATTTCATAACCATATAATTCCTCTTTCATGTTGAAGTCCCATTAATTTGTTTACCTGCAACAAATAATTCACCACATTCAACAGCTGAAGACTGAATTTTTAACTTTATTAAACCATATGTGCTTCTCGGAATTTCCTTAAAAGATGTCAATTTCATAGCAATGGTCACTGTATCGAAACTTTGATCAAATTTCTTTGTGTACAAATGCCATATTATATAAAAAATTTACATCAGCCCTTAATTAAGTATTTGAAAGAATATTATCCTCCGTATAAAATAACGATGGCAGAATCATAACTCTACACAGTGTGAAAAAAATATACCATGAATGGCAATATGTTTGAAACATCAGTTCAAAGGCTAAATGTTATCAAACAAACCATATAGGGTAATGCTTTCCATATTATATTTATTCTATTATTTTAAAAATAAAGAAACTTGTCGGGCAATCAATCTATATGGGAAAAAGGGATGCCAGCAGGCTGCGTGGCATGGACTTGATTTCATCAATTTGAAGGTGCGATTATTAAATGGACATTTTCTTCATATGCATGCATATACATATCGGTTTACAAACAATGTATAAATTGTAATTTCACTTTGCTTCTGAATGGCTTAATTAAAGCGTTACAACTGGTGTTCAGCTTTACCACATCGTGCGCCTGATTAAAATTCGTGACAAAAACCTGATATATAGTGATAAAAGTAATTTAATCTTGGCAATACTGAATGTATGCCTGACCTTTTTCCAGTAAAGGGTAGGTAATTACATTGTGTGGCATCACGCTTCGGCAGGGCAGCAGAAAATTTAACATTTCAGGCTAAATGTGTTCCCATTTTCTTTCTGTTGGAGTGGAGTGAATAAGGTATGTGTGTTTTTGTGCGAATAAAAACAGGATTTAGCTAGCGATTGGTGTATTACATGATGCCAAACACTCGAAAAAAAGTATTAATAATATATAGGGCATGGGATAAGATCACTTCAACCTTAAGCTACTACGCATGTGATTCCCACTACTTTGAGTTATGCTACTACTCAGATGACACTACTCACACTGTAGGATAAATTAGTTTCAAAATTATCTTTAAACAAGTGACTAGTCATGTTACAACATAAAGTAAGTGGTCAATATGCATCCTCTTGGCCTTTATTTTAGATGCAACGCCGTTAGAAGGAAACAATGAATTGCTTTGAAGTTGAAATCTCCACCTTAGCACAGAAAGTATTATATAAATATGTTGTTTTTCAGATACATCATGTTCCCCGAATGTATATAGCACATCATTCTACCACCTGTGTGAGCAGAAACGACGGAGATATCTAATAATTAATGTGATTACACATATGATTACTTCAGTATTTTAAATAAATTTGCGATAAAGTACAATTATCATGCGACACGCGTCTATTACAGTTAACATTAATTTTATCAACGTTGCCCGTTTGTCCGTCTATCTTCGTCTCTAACCGATTATCACATGTAAGCTACTATAAGAAATGATCGTCCAAGAAACATCCTTACTTACAAGGTTGGTTTCCCTCTTTTGTTGCCGACTGCCCTTTGACCATGTGGTCTTCGCCAATGTCATTTCTTACATTATTGGTAATTTATAATTATCCGTTCACTTCTATTGAGCTGAATTAATCCAGCAACATTTTGATAAAAATTGGACTCGTCATGTATTTACATTTCGTATTAATCGTGATTCATTCATATACGCTTTGACTAGAAGTGATAGACCTCTTGAATATAACGTAATACATGATAAGGAAAAAATTTTTTAAGCAGTTAGAGTCATGGTAGGATGACGGAATTCGAAACACTAGAAAAACAGCATTGTACGTTATGCCTTCAAGACCTTTTCAATATTGAGGATGCTGGAAGGACTGACCCTCTTCCCCGTTTTCATGAGCTAAGCAAAGGGCGCTTAATCCCTATGCAAACAATAAAAAATAATTTCTATGATTATGGTATCCACGTAAATTCTATGATTGTTAGCTTTCACTACAGAACGAGCACTCGGTATCGGGTTCCGCTGTGTTTAGGAATGATTATCCCAAGGGGAAAACAATCTTCCTGCTACTAGTTAAAGCTTACTAGGTCACATGTTATATGATAAGCGTCCGTGGGTTGCTTAATACAGTCCTTTCTTCATGAACGAAAGATGACTCTGTGGTAATCGAATGATTTCTTTATCAACGGCCTTGCTAAACACAAGTTATTTGATATAAATATAAAAATAACCTTAAATCAATGAATGATAGAAAATCTATTAGTTTTGGCAGTCGCCAGTCCCTTACAACTCATTTCTTTTGTCAGCATGCAGAAGCTGATCCGGGGGGGGGGGGGGGGGGGCTGGACAGGGGGTGCCCCTACTATCAGCAGACGCAATCTTTTTGAAAGTTTCCAGACCATTGGATATCTGGGCCCTTACTTCTCTTGACCTGGGGACATAATTTAGGTTTAAAACCCCTGAGGAGGGGGTTGGACTCCCCCCCCCCCCCCCATTTGATCCACTTCTGCTACTTACGAGGCTTACATATTACCATTTCCTTCTTTGGAATAAACTTCCTTGCCTTAAAACTTACATTTAAAACATCTTTCATATCTTCCTTACATCAATCTAGAATTTAAACGTTTGACAATTATATGGAATCATTCAAAGATCTACGTAAATATTAATTTCCCCGCGTCCGATTCCGGTTTACAAAGGTTAACATCATCACTGACCAGGTCTAAACATACCGATGTATGAATTTCTTGCCACAACCAGAGTACCATGAAATAACTGTAAAAACATATCTTATTGAGATAGTCTCCAACTGAAAATCTATATTTTATTTTAACCTTTAAAATTGAAAAAAACATGAGCTACCATTCCTCAATTCATTTAATATTACTGGTGGGCCGATTATCGAGTTTTGTCGAAAGTCAGTCGGTTTGCTGCCACTTTCAAGCGCTCGATTACCAAAGGCAACTATCGATTACATCATAATAATGATTGTTTTCTTTCCAGAATGCCTTTATGTAATAGGCAAAAATTATACTTTCATTTTTCACCACATTCCGCGCTTCATATAATGAGTCTGCGTTCCCGAATAACTTCCGTATGTAACGGAGTATGACACGGTAGATGCGAGAACGGAGGACTTATTGAACTTATTATTTGTGAACTCGCAGGGAGCTGCAGAATTTGTGGAAAGTTTTCTAACGAGATGTACATTGCAAAATATAGGCGGGATGGCGTTAAAATACTTCTTAAATTCTCCAGGTCTATGCCAATTTTGCGAGAACCTCTTAGAAATAGTCTATTCAACCGATGCCAGGTGCATCTGTTATTTAGGCCTTCCTTAAAAATTTCTTTGTTGGGGCTAACCCGGCCGGTGGAGTATTTGGATTTCAGCTGGAATTTTTTTGGACTAGTCTACAAATTTTTTAGGTATGATCTGCCCCAAGCGCACCTGGAGTCGTATCATTTGCCTTCATGTGCTAGAAAAACAGCCCCTTTATAGGCCTAACATTCTTGTAGATGCTCTTTCGTTGTCGACCGTTAAATATGGTCCTTCAAATTAGTCTTTATACGTGGAAGGATCGTTAGACTCGTGCGCGAGAGGAGAATGCCTGCCTGGGAAACGTAGGTAGTTTCACAGATAATTGCATATTTCTTTGATAATTGCATATATTTGTCTGAACCGATTAATAATGATCATCAGTGGGTTTGCTCAAACCGATGATCGATTATGAAAAAGGAACCGACTCCCACGACTATTTAGTATATCCGTCAACCCTGATCAAAAGCCCGGACACTGGGTTTATCAACTGGTGTTTTATAAAAAGTAAATCACATATGTGTTACTTATGTAGCCTCATTGTTCAAGTAAAGATGATTGTCAGTTTATATATTATTTAGCGCACATAGGTAACATGAATGTAATGTATAGTAAAGTTAACATATCCTCTTTGCATTAATATAAGTGATCGTAGGGCAGTATAGAGCTACTTCCAGAGCCAATTTTTGGTGATCCCACTTGGGACAAAGAAATGTAAATAAGCGTGTTTTGCGGTCGGACCAGGGGTCGTTTGCTGAATGGAGCTTGGGGTGCGGACGAGAGCCGAGCTACAGCTATCACACGCCGCCTGGGTCTGGCCCCTCCAAATTTCAGAATAAAGGTTTAAGTGGAATCGCCATCGATTTTATTGCTTGCCGGAATTTTTTATTTCGGCAAGCATGCAATTCAGTCGCGTTTGTCTGTTTGTGGGTGGGTGTGTTTGTTTGTCAGTACTCACCTGGCCATAAATACGAAACTTTCAGGGTTCATTGAAAGTTAGAAGTCCTGGAAGCCTATTGTTTTTGGTCATCATAAGCCAAAGGTCAAGGTCAACGACAAAAGTCGAAACTTTATTTCTTTGTCAATATTGGTCCCATCTTCACAAAATTACGCTCATTTTCTTCCTCTGTGTCTTCTCCATAACATGGTTCTGTCATCTTGTCTCAACTTTCTGTTACTTTGTCACTATGTCTGTCTGTTAGTTGTCCTCAATTTCGTCATCTTGATGGTTCTTGTGTCTTACATATAGCATTCTACAGGCCACAGTTTTGCAGGAATCCTTCTGTAAGTAGTACATCCTATGTACTACTCAAATCTTGAATTTTGCAGCTTTAGAAAAAAAATGCTAGGGGCGTATCATACTAAACAGTATAACATATATGGTGTCTTCTCCATAACATAGTTCTGTCATCATTCTGTCTTACATTAAGCATTCTACAGGCAACAGTTGTGCAGGAATCCTCCTGAAGCTGACACATCTTATGTCATACAAAAATATATCGAAAGTAATTTGTAATTTTCGGGATATGGGCACTAGGGGGTGCTGCATTTGAAACACAACAACATATATTTTGGCCATATCTCCAAAACTATCAACCTGAATCACATAAGCTATAGCTTATTTTCTTTCTCTGCATCTTTTCCATAATTTTGTCAAGTCACCTGGTCTCAACTTTGTGTCATTTTGTCAGTATGTCTGTCTGTTTGCCAGTTGTTCTCCATTTCGCTTGCTTGCTGTTTCTTGCGTCTTACATATAGCATTCTATAGGCCACAGATTTGCAGGAATCCTTTTGAAACTGGTATATTTTATGTCTTGCACTAATGTATCGAAGGTTATTTTTCTTTTTAGGGATATGGTCGCTAGGGAGTGCTGCACTCGAAACACTACATTATATATCATATTGGGCTATATCTCCGAAACTATAAACATTAATTACATTAAATATATCTCATTTTCTTCCTCTGGGTCTTCGACATATCTTGGTCAAGTCATCTGGTCTTAGCTTTGTGTCACTTTGCCAGTATGTCTGTCACTTCTAAACACTTCAAAATGTTATATTCCTCATAACTTTGTCAATTCTGGCCCTATCTTTACAATCTTTGGCTCTTTTTTTTTCATCTTCGTCTTCTACATAACTTAGTGTAGTCAACTGGGCTCACCTTTATGTCACTTTTCAATATGTCTGTCTCACTGTCATTTGTCTTCAGTTTGCCACAATTTACCAGGAATCAGTTTGTTATTTTCACCCATCGTATGTCGGAACCCACTTCCTGAAACTAAATGTGTGTATTTTTAAATAGAGTTAAGGTCATGAAAACACGTCAAATTATTATTTCCATCGTAACTTTGTCAATATTGGTCCAATCTTTACAAATTATGGCTTATTTTCTTCCTCTTTGTTGTCGTTATGACATGATCTGTCTTCAAATCTGGGTCAGAGTTTTTCTGGCAAGCGCATGGCCTCTATTCGTCTTGTTTATATGTTACCAGCCAGTTGTTAATAATATTTATAATTGTTTCGCCAAGGCGAAATTCCTACTTTTAGGGCTACATTCTTTCTTGTAAATTTCTAACCCATAGTATGGATAATTGTTGAATAAAGAGAATACAAGGACATGTTAATGTAGGTTAGAAGGCATATTTCCATGGACAAATATAGTTTGATGAGAAGAATATGCTTGTGGTAGTAAAATCCTCAGCGGTTCCAGACTTGGTAGCAGGCAGAAGAAATTCAGCATGTCTCATCAGTTTGTTGGATCCGTACAAAGTTTGTACAAATGTGGTTTAAGTAATGATAATGATCAAGTTTTATAAAGAAAGATGGTCCCAGTAAATTATAGGTTCGGATGTAGTAGAAGAGTATTCCCCCGTGGCTTTAAATTAGGGGTGGATACTGAAAGAATGGATTAATGAGTGGTGGTGGTGGGATCAAACCCACCAAAGAAATTATTTTACATTTTGTCAATAAACGAAAAGTTGTTCATCAAATGTTTCAAATCATTTCAGTGTTGAGTCATTCTATTGCCCAGTCTCCCTGTTTTTTATTTAATATAACTGCAATTTTTCCTGCCGCATTGTTTCAAGAATATATGAGTGATTGAATGTTTACCTTATATTTGTCGACTTTGTGAAGATTTAATAACTGTGATTATAATTTAAATTTTGTTTGAAGTTCATTTTTCTTAGACATATTCATTGTTAGATCATCATGAAATAGAAGGAAGCTCCTGTATTTATATTCAGGTGTTAATATTTTCAAGAATTCATTCAATGTAGTAGTTTCTATAATTCAAATGTTTTAGATTACATATATATTGCCATTGCTGCAAAATATTTACAGACATAACGTTGGGTTAATTAAATAGCATTTTTATTTGTATGATCTCAAAACAATTACATGCATTTTAATAAATTTAAACTATGCTGCTGAATGAGATCTAGTAAGTTTACAAAAGTTACAAAAAGTATTTTGAATTCTCTAATTTCAAATTTTAAATGTATTTAAGATTTAAATGCTCATTTATCGCAGAATATTCGCCTAAAAAGGCCACTATACATCGGATATCCGGTCACAGGGTCTTGTTATGGAGAACGGATACACTGGACCGTGTTAACTTACACGCAGACCCATTACAAGGTGTTAACAGCTGAAGGGGAGGTACTAAGACAATGTACTGGGATAGCCATTAGCTGGGGAAACTTTTTACAAAGCAAAACTGAACTGATAGTATGGAAGTCTTTATAAAGATATTGATTATGTGTCTTAAGGAGGTGCGGTTTTGTGCGGCTCTTTGCCCTTAAAAACACCAATCATATGAGAAGTTGCCAGTTGTACATGTTACGTAGGATGTTGACCTCTCATGTCCGAAAATGACTCTGGTAATGAATAAAATAATAATGCAACAATGAACAATTTTTATGAAGCTTTATTTCAATTTATATCACACTTGTTTGTATTCTCTTTAATCAACGCAGTCGTCCATTGATTGAGCTGTGTTTAAGTATAGTTAAAATGTAATATCCGGAATAATTAACTTTCCCCCTGCTACTTCCGTTGATTAAACAGTTATCAGTCCCCTTTATGCAGTACAGCGATAGAGCTAAGTATATCTGATCAACGATGGCTGGTGGAAGCGTTGGCTTCTCCACACCCTCCTCTCCACAGGTATTTTGATGTAACATCGATATTGACCTTTAATCATTCTACGATTTTACACAGTTATATTATTTTCACACATCGGCCTCACTTAAATTTTGGTAAATGCCCTTGCTTGGACTAATGGTCTACATTTAGAAATGGACTGATCGCACACTTGCGATAAATAAAACATAAGCTGCTTGGATAAATGTATTCCCCTAAAATGAAAATAAATAATAATATAATGCTAATGGGTAGATGTTATTCAATGTATTATCCGTACACATACCATTAAATTGATGAAAGTAAAATATGTATTTTGAAACCATAAATTTATTTCGTCACAGCTATAGTGAATCGTCTCTTGAAGAAAAGTAACGGTTATTTATGAGTTGTAAATACAATCTTTTTCCTTTACTGATAACAAACTGCCAATTTGTTATAAGTTTTCTCCGTATCCTTTCTCCGAAGTTTTTTTTTTACACAGGGAGAGCTAGCTCAACAACGTTCTACACACTTGTTGTAAAAGGTACAGTTGGAGCAAAGATAACATAATATTTTGTAGGTATTCTACATTTAGGAGGACATCATCGGTAAACAAATTAATCCTTTTTTAATTCTAAACCGGCTTTTGCCAGAAATCTTTAAATGTACTTCTTGAAAGTTTATTCATGATACAAATTATGCATGTCAAAACTATCCTTCAGTTAGGTGTAAACCGTCATATCATTCGCATTTATCATATTTACACATATTAATGACAGTGAATATTCATTTGTTTAATTAACTTATAGATGTTCACCTTGGACAGTACAGACAGCTATATGGGCAACAAAGGTGCCTCTCTCTAGAGGAAAGCCACAACACTTAAAATAAATAATTTTCCATTATTTGGTTTAAATGGAAGAGGACGGTGAATACACACTTGTATGCATAAAGTGTGTGCTTGTAAAAGAGATGTTTTATTCATAACGCTCAACTAGATATGAATAACTAAATCTTCATTTATATAAGCAGATACTGGCACTGTCGTGACTACATCTTTTATCACAAACACTGCTGGTGAACTGGACGCTAGAACTGTGCGAGATGGAATCACAGGTAGGCTGACAACAAATAACCTTATATATCTCTGTCCCTATATATATAGTTTTTGTCATCATAAGGATATGCTCTTCTGTCTGCTAATTAAATGTAGTTTTCTTCTTTTAAATGCTGTTAAAATTTTACAGTTGGACATACGACTGACGTCACTCCAACGAACTCACATCGTTTAATTTTTACTGTATTAATACTGAATTCCACAGGCGTGTAAGTTATGTGTCCATTGCTGTGGGTTTAACCTCGGGGAAATCTTGTTCCCATAACAGTCTCTTTCAGCCGACATAATAACAGAATGCAGTTGCAGTTCATTGATGTAAATCTTAGTTTGACAGTGTCTAAACCACCCACTCTCAGTGTAATACCTCCTTATTGTCCATATATCCATGCACATGCCACACACACCTGAGAATCCCATGACCATCACTCCATCGCACACGCTTAAATGAGCAGTTTCAGAAACGTGAGATTTTGCTGGCTGGTATCTGCAAACGTTGCTATGTGGGTGAGGCCTGGAAAAATTTTTGCCCGCTTTTCTAAATCTGACAAATATACAAATACCAACGCCTGTGTATAGTACCTAAATAGCAGTGCAGAAGTCAGAGGGCCCGTGTCCGCATCTTTCTTTTTTTCCATAAATAGTTCATAATTGTAATATTTTTTACAATTAATTCCTGTCATTATTATTAATAGGAATTTGTTTGTCATGTTTTGAATTATGTCTCCTTCGGATTCATTCAAGGTATGACGTTACTTTCCATCCAAACAACTTTTGAACAAGGAAGTTAATTGTTATTTTAAAATATACAAAATGTATCTTCTAATTTCTAAGTTTTTAATCTTATACATTTCCCATACACAAAGACGACCAGTGACATCAATTCACATCTGGCACAGAAATCGGATCAGACTCAATCCATTTCCAACAATGATTAAATCATTTTCTAATGTAATACAATGAAATTTTTTATGAAAGATCGGTTTGTATTAGATATTTGTAGAGATGGCAAATGTAAAAACTTGGATTCTAGCTTACTTTTAACCATCTCCGTTTCAAAATCATTATGTCACCCATATATATTCCCTCAAAATGTCTCAGCGTCTTCGATATGAAAACAAAATAGTTTTTTTTAGGAAACGAAGAGAAAGTTTGTGCAAATCAAGCTCCAGGTGAGAAATAAATCCGTTCGAGACATTTCTAAATAGGGTAAAATATAGGCATGACAAACTATCAAACTAAAAAGTTTCTTTGCGATTTGAAAGCAGCATCCTGATTAAATATTGTACTGACTAATGACATTGCAAATTTAATAATTTTACAATTAAGGATCATATGAAACTTGATAACATTATCCAAAAAGCTTAGGTCGTACCACGTTCTGTCTACGGTGTCTCACGGTTCAGCTGCGGCAAGCCAGAACTTGGCAGTGTCTGGAACAAACCTGATGAAACTGAAGCCCGCGTTCCCGTGACGTTAGTGCCACGTTCTTCCTAAGGTAGTTCTCGTTCATCAACGGAGCTACTACGGTAATAACCACGTTCTCTTACTATAAAACGTGGTATGCCATAGAAGAACGTGCTTCCCAGTGCTCACCACGTTCTCGATACGGAACTGCTACTGTCATCTACATTCTGCAACGGCAGTGTTTCGGTAGCGTCACGGTAACCACGTTCAGTCACGTTTTCCTACGGTATACTACGGAAATGGACCACTTTCTTGGGTGAAAAGAGGATTTACCGTGGCCCAGCTACCGTGCAACGTCCTACCAAGTCCTCCCACGATCTTCAAGAACGTGGTGAACCGTAGACAGAAGGTGGTAAGTGAGACCTAGTCTTAACTTAATGGAATGATTATATGTAAAATCCTAATTCAATTACAAAAGTTCTTTTGAAACCAAAGATTCCCATTCTCTGAGTTCCTGAAACTTGTTATGGAAAGGTTTACAGAATGGATAGATTACTCCCATTGCTTCCATATGTCAGTTTAAAAAAGATATGTAATGCAAGGATCTAACCCTGAACAAATCAAACTATAATTAAGACAAATTCAGTGTAGTAATCTATACTAGCATATGCCAGTAATTAATAATGATAATGATAATAATAACAAAAATGACAGTAAGTTTATAATTCATAAAAATATATTGACTGTTTGGTATTATGCTACTGTCAGTGAGTTTTCAATCAATGTTTTTAAATGTCTTGTGAATTTCCTTTCTGCCATAGCCTTAGTCCAGCTGAGTCACCCGTAGACGTCTGGATAGTGTGTACAACGGAAATGAGGCCGGGTATTTGGGCGAATTGTGGACAAAAGGTTGCAGATCTGTTATATAACCCGTTTAAATACAGAAAGTCATACACATGATACACACACACACACATATATATATATATATATATATATATATATAAACCATGTTGCAAAATCAGTTATTGTATATATAGAGAGCCGAAAGTCTGATTACTGTCAAAATTCTTGTCATCGATAAGCTTTCCTCCTGACCCCCATATGAATATCAGAGTACTACTTGTCAAAAGTGTAAAGGCATGTTTGAATTTTATTATGTTATTGATTAATATACTTCCATTAAGTTGTCTGATAATGGAATCCCTGTTTTGTATTATATTTGTGTATGTATGTGGATATGTAAATAAAATAAAAAAAGATCTGAATTCCATCGCAGGATCCCTACAGATAGTTTCTTGATTCAATACTCATTCTAAATTAAGATCCCGTATGAAAACGGTCTCACTGTCTCATACGAAAAGGTCTCACGAATCCTTCATCTAACAGTATATAGTACAATTTCATAGAGCCAAACAGGAAATAAGTTACGCGAATTAAGTTGTTAAATGATATAATATATGACATATATATATATATATATGTGATATAGATAACCTAAGGGCATCAGGCTGAAGAGCTTTCACGATGACACCTTTATGACTAAAATTTATAACAAAAAATTCATCTTTCCGTATATAGGATTTTGATAAAGGAACAGTTTAATCAAACCCAAAAGTTAAACTACTGATCATCAGTTATTCTCTTTCATTTTCTCGTAAGACAATTGTTCAGTGGGATAAACTTTACATTCATCTTTGACAAAAAGATCGGCATGTAGAAAATGGCTATGCCATGAGTAGACCACCTCATAAAGCTAGATATGCCTGAGAGCATACACTAGGGTAAACAAATATTGCATAATATCAATATATATTTCAGAAAAATCTAAGCCATTTCCTGTGACATAATTAACAATTCGCCCAAACTAAAAAAATATACTGAATCACAAAGCGCTTGTAAAATAAAAGTTAAGTTGATAATTTGTTTCTGTTTTGTCATCCTAAAGACATCAAAATCAAATTCATATATTTCAATTTGGAATACAATACAACCCAACACTTTTGCAACATCCAAGCGCATATATATATATATATATATATATATATATATATATATATATATATATATATATATGTATATATATATATATTTTTAATATATATATATATTATTTATATATATATATATTAGATATTTGCAATTGTAAGACAGTATGTTATGTCAAAAATTTTGATCCAGCAGGTTTGTCGTGCCAAAGTGGATTTTATTGGCTAACTTTTCAATTAACACCAAATATCACGTGCCATTTTTTTAGCCACGTCTTCAGCCGCCATTATGAATTTCAAAATGGCGGCCATTTTTCTTATATTTTGCCTTTTATCTAGACCTCAAAGTAAAGTAATATAAATGGTAGCAACATCCATGTTGCGATACCAGGAATTCTAGTAAAGCCATTGCCATACTTGCTACTAATTCGATTGGGCCGCCATATTGCATTTCTCCATGGCCGCAGTTCTTTGTTATACTTTGCCTATATCTGGTATCTTAAACGTGGGTGTCGCTACCATTTATATTGTTCGACAGTGCTCAGAAGTCCAGATAAAAAGCAAAATATAAAAAAATTGCGGCCATTTTGAAATTCAAAAGAAGCGGCAAAAGAAAAAATGTCACCTGCTTTTTTTTAATTAGCACCCAAAAATTGACAAAGTTAGCCTATAAAATCCATATTGGCGCGACAATCCAACTGGAATACATTACAGACTGTACTATTTATTATTAAAATATATCTATACAGGGTAACCCGTTTTGAAATCACTTTGTTCCCTCACTAGGCCCTGTAAAATATGTACATATAAAATACATTATCATTAAAATACATATGATCAAGTACATACATTTATACACATTAAATCTGTCAGACGTATAATAATAATAAAATCATGGATATTGTGAACATATAAAATTATAAAATTATAGCATAAAACATTGAATTCACTGCGAATTTTCTTTGAATGAAGGAACGGGTGTTTGCGAGTAATCAGGTTACAATAAACCTAAAAGGATCAAGGATAAAATCTTAAGTACTATGAAGTAAGAAAGTGAGAGCATAAAAAGAAGGATTTGTCGTTATGCTAAAAAGTTACTAAGGCCTTTCCTGATCTTAGCTCATATGGTAACGTATTCCGTTTAAACAGATGCACCATATGTTGGGAAACTCGTCTTCACAAACATTTGCAGATTATACTAAAAAATACATAATGGTTTCCCTGCCAAAGATATATAAATATATATATATATATATATATATATATATATACATCATAATATTTTAATACAAATGTAATATATATATATGTGTGTGTGCGTGTATTTTTATATCATATGTGTATACAACTGTAATGTTCACTGGACAAAGGATCCTATTAAAAATCAGCATACTGTGAGCATGCTGGTTAAACATCTTTGTATATTTATATATTTCAATTTATCTAATTATAAAATTTCCTCCATGTGTATAATCATTCATTTTAAAAAAATTGTTAAAAATATATTTCATGGTCTCTTTCTCTGGTTTTAATTAATATATAATAATTCCACACTCCTTGTCTCACTTTCTCTATCTCTGTCATTTATATACACATATTTACATATACTTATTTCAATTTATATCAAATTATAAAATTTCTTTAATGTATATATTTTTATTTCTCTCTTGTTTTAATTCATATATCATTATTCGACATTGCTTCCCTAAGTTAAATTCAGCATGCTTTTTTGTATTATTTTGTTATAAGTGGATTTACCTACAGCGGTGCTCATTTTTTTTTATAAATGGATTTACATAAAGCGGTGCTCATTTAACTGAACTGTATACAATAATGCCTAACCAGTTTTTTCCACAGTACTGGCTTTAGCCTACTCGAAAACAGTAGCTTTTTCATTTAAGAATTAGTTTGTGCCTGGTCTTTTTCAGGAACTATGTTTATTCTTCATAGGTCTGGTGCATGCCTTGTAGAGAACCGTAACTCTCTTTATTTTCCCACGGCGGTGGTTCGTGCCTGTCCTGCCCACAGACACTTCAGCTTCTATGTCCAGGGCTCTAAGCATATGCTGGCTTCTCGGAGAGACTACACAAACTTATTGTTTAATATTCTATCATTTGTTATGCTTTCTTTTAGTTTATCAGTTTTTTTATTAATTTATAATTTTTGTCATCTCATATTTTAACATTTATATATATATATATATATATATATATATATATATATATTGTTACATGTATCTATTTATTATGCGCGAGATATAACATAACTTGGCATTCTAATTCGTGTTAAACGTAAACCCTGTGCGCTGCTATAAATAACATCACTTGCTAAACTCTCAGGGTGTAAACACAGTACTCGGTGTAGTCTAGAAATTTCTGGCGCTGTGGGCGCACTTGTGTTGTTGTGTGGAGGCACAGCGCTCGTTGTATTCTAGAATTTTCGGGTTTGTTCTTGCGCAATGGGCGTGTGTGTTTTGTTGTGTTTGGAATGTTCGTGAAGACTGAAGTTTCTGGGCTTCTGGTGAAAGGCTACACATAGGGGCTGTTTCATTTATTATTGTTATACTGTGTAACTGTATATTGATTTAGTGTATTGTAATGTAAGGATTTTTCTATGAATAAATTATAATTATTTGTTAACAAAAAAACACTAACTTCTTTATTCCCTTAGTCACTTCACGGTGCCTAGTGTTGCGAAATCTGATTTTTTTATCTCCGTAACAAAATTTATGCTCATCACGACTACGTGATCTGTTGTATTAGGTTCCTTAACAATATACATATACAACTGGTTAAAGTCTAGTTTACAGTACACCGGTTCCTAGTGCCTACAGAGATTTTTTTATTTATGATTAAATTTTAAATTTAATTAGAAACAAGGGTGATAACATGGTGTCATATGGAATATACCAACAAAATACCATGTAATGGATTACGAAATCCCCTTTGATTCAATCATATAGTTTGTATTCATTATTTGTGTGGCACAAATGCACTACTAAGAACACTTTAAAATTTTTACTGGAGTTTATTTACAGCTTTCACGTTAATAACAGTATTTTACAATTATTTATATTTTTTTTACAGTGAAAACCCAACCCTGTTTGAAACCAATATGTCAACCCAAACCGGACTATTATCCGGAAACTAATATGTAGATAGATGGCCCCTGGGACCTTGACCATTGACCTCATGACCCTTGCGCTCTTTACACAGCGCTTTACCTATAGGGCTACTTCCTATATCGTAAGGCGCTGTTTGTTATGACCTCGTATCCTGCTTTGCAACACCAGAGGGGAGCACTGTATTTTTGTCCAATCAGATTAAACTTTGTGCTGGAAGACAAAGACAAGCGAGGAATACACGGAGCCAATCATATTCATTTCTTTTTGAGTGACAGCTTATCCCCCAGCGTAACCGTCTAAACAGGCCACAGGCTCAGAGAGAATTGCCCCTGACGTGGTTTGCTTAGGGCCTTGGGCACATAGGATGCTCGGCCGGTGAGCTGTAATTCAAACGAAACGTAACAACAAAGGCTGCGTGCACACCTCGCTGGCTGGTTTCAGTTCTGCAGACAACAGATACATGGCTACGCTAACACAGTCATAATGTCATAATCGAATCGGTCGATGATGCGAAAATGCAGAGGGAGCAATTTAAATTCGACCGGAAACTCATCAAACGGCGCTTGAAGCGCGGCAATGGGCGGAGCCAGGATGCCTGTTGAGTGTTTGTTTATTGGCATCTGATTGGCTGCTTGTCACATCGTACGCACGTTTATTTCAGTGGACAACAAACCGCCATCTGGTATCTAAATATATCATAAACGACCAAAGCTGGCAGCGTGAAAATCAGTTGCTTCTTTAGAAGCGCAAGATTTCCGCTGCCTCGGGAGCGTACATGGCCCTAAAATTAATAGAGTTCTTACGTTAGAGATGGACCGAATTGAAATCAAGTTTGATATCAATATGTCAATCGAATCTGGGGTTATCATCAGGAAACAAATTTGACGGACAAACAGAGAGACGAACGGACGGACGGATAGGCTGATTAATATAGGGGATCTGCTAATTCAAGCGGGGCCCTTATAAAAACTTAAGGTTTGAAGTCACAGATGAAGCACAGTTGCGATCAGAAAGTATCAATATAATTTAGCAGTCTCAAAATAAAGGAAAAAATGAATAAAAAAAAAAAGAAATAAATACGTGGCGCCACCAGTCTTCAGGAACTGAAGAAACCAATCATAATCAATAGACACACTGGGTTTCATGACACTGGATGAAACCACAGTTGAGAAACTTACATAACTGCTGTCATTTGGTGGTCTCAAAAACAGAAAAAAATATCGTAAAAAATCGAAAAAAAATACAGGTGGCATCACCAGTTTTTGGTTGCAGTGACCTTATTTCGACCGTTAGTCTTAATGACATTACACTCTCATTGACCGATCAACCCAGTACCCTTAAATAATTGGGACATACAAAGTGAACAGAGAGACACAGATACAACGCAAGGGGACGAGACAAAGACAGACCGACCGACACAGAGTGACCGAGAAACAGCCACGGAAGTAGACAAGCACGCAGTATCATGTAAATGAAGGTAAACTGCATGTTCACGCAGGGTTTCCCCCTGAATATTTTTTAAAAACAGAGAAAGCTTCCTGTTGGCTTTTTTTTCCATTGAAGTATTTTGCTGACCCCTTAAACCTAATCCGCCGTTCATTGGCAGGCTAAAGTGCTCATTCATGTAGCAGGTACAAATACAGCTTAACGAAAACACCTGCAAGTACACATGACAAAGCTTTCAATTGCCCCTTCTAAAGAAACTGGACCCTGAGTAGCATCTACGAAACCATTATAAAGATAAACCGATTTCGAAGTAAGTATATTTAGTTTGCAGAAAATAAAATGGGCCTTAAGTGCCACTGCCACACAGGTACAGACGTCCTTAGGAGCCGTGTGCGGTAAGAATATTCCAGGGGTCCGACAGCACCCCCCCCCCCTCCTCCCTCCCATGCACACATCCAAGGACCCCGAACCCTCAGGATCTCCAGGGAGACGGAACCTTAAATTTCAAACACGATTTCAACGGATGCATATTTATGTGATTTCGGGGAATTTGGAGAAATGAAAAGGGCGCTTAATGATTCCAGTCAACACGACGCCCATCGGTTGAGACGTTTAAAATGTGACAGGTGACGGAAGTATGCGTTCCATTGAGTACCGTCTTGTGGTAGATCAATCACTTAGGACCTAGCGGCTTAAAGATGTATCTGAGACTGCATACATGCCGTGACCTTTGTACAGCCCTTTTAATTGTTCAACGCAATATACTGCGACACCCTACACTCTCTTCTTCCGCCCAAACACTGAATGCTAACATCCAGTCCGTGAATCTGTAATAAAAATAACTAAAATATATCTGACAAACGATTCATCATATTTTTACTTCAACTACTGTATTTAATTAACATAACCATCTCGTACTGACCGTGTGTTCAAGAAAACAAGACAACAAGATATTCATACTTTATTCGTACATTTCATTAATTTCAAATATTCAATACAATATACAGTGACACACATTATGTTCTTCCATCCAAACAGTGGCTGAATACAACAGCCCGTCTATGAATCTATAAAAACAATTTTAAAAACTTTTAAAGGCTGCTTTTCATGATTTTAACTTTAAGCTAAATGAGCGACTACAGTATTCTCGTCATAAAATTTACAACCAATCATCAGCATAAAGTCTTAGTGTAATGTATTTACAGTGCATAACAAAACTTACACGGACTTCGCAGCCTTAATCTGTATCTTAAATCAGAACTTAAAACTAGTCCGGTCTGATAATATGCTATAACATCCACGTTTTCTAAACCGTACTTAAGTTTTAAAACGATAGCATTCTACCTCTACAATTAAGCAAAATAACTGCCGCATTTATAATGTGTCCAAAATAACAGGACAATCAGAGTTTGACACTTTACTTGTATTTTAGTTATTTTAATTATTCTGTGCAATATACAGCGACACCCTACATATTATCTTCTTGCCAAACAATACTACCTGAATACAACAGTCTATGAATCGCTAATAAAATTATTAAATCAAATGGCATATGTTACTTTAAATCTATTTTATTCAAACAAAATAGAATTAGCAACTACAGCGCTCACGTCATAAACTTGATCAAGACTACATTTAATGTATATACAAGGCATTAAAACTCTTAACTGACATAAAAATCCATGCTAATGTGATAAAGATTTCCTTACAAATCCATTTTTCTTCATATTTACTTTCAATACAATTTCTTTCTACTTCTGTAATTAATTAGAATAACTCGTACTTACCGTGTGTTCAAGACAACAAGATATTCATAGTTTATTTGTACAGTCATTTCAATTATTCAATAAAAATGCAGCGAAACTCTTTACCATTTCCGAAACAGTGTCAATATAAAAAAGCAAGTCTATGAATCTTTAATAAAATTACTACAAAAACGCCTGATAAATGTAAGACTACATATTTTTAACCAATCTTTCAGATAGAATAAGCAACTGCAGTACTATCGCACCAACGCTAAATTAAATGTATATACCATGCATCAAAACTCTGATCAAAACAACTTGGGTCCATAAATCCAAACATCAAGTGAGAACTTGTAACAACGCGTTGTGATATTTTTTACACATCCAGGTTTTCTTTGAAGTTAATTTACATTTAATACAAATAAGTTCCATATTCGAATTGAATAAAACTTAATGCGTCATGCTCAATGTGTATTCATTACTACCGAATATTCATGCTTTATTCATGCAGTCCACGGAATTCAATCACTCGACACAACAGACAGCGACACTCCACTCATTCTCTGTATGCCTTATCAGAGCTGAAAAGCATATCTATTAATTAAAGATCAAACTTATGACACGTTTTTCTCTTTTCTATCATATATATATATATATATATATATATATATATATATATCAATACTCATAACTCATAATCAGCATCAAGGCAAAAATAAAAATATATTATTGCCTCATCATGCTCACCTGAAAAACAACCTGCGAGGTTACATACCATTAATCACATTCATGTTACAACACTATGTGACCTTACAAATGAATACAAGGCAAAATATTTAGATCAAGAAAAGGAAATAACGCATTATTACCTAACCGCTACTACTTGTACTTTTAAACTGATCCTACTGATACATTATTGATCTAATATTGTGCACCGGCGGGAATAATCGCAGCACCAAGATCCGAATTTAGACAAGAACGAAACCTACTCAAATTTGTAAACATGCAATGATTCTGTATTCGAGATCACATCAAGGTACAGTATAAATCCATTAAAAACTGATATAACAGCCAGAAAACACGAGTAAACCTTCTAACATATGAAAATTGTTATTTTACAACAGTCCATATAACATATATATATATATATATATATATATATATATATATATTTATATATATATATATATATATATATATATATATATATATATAAGATGTTGTTTCAGATCTACCGATCATTAGGTTAGACTCCGTCCGAATTCTTGTTTTACCAACTTCTTTTTACATGTCTGCCCGACACCTGCACTCTTGACTTTCGCGTTAAGGTCTCCGTACCGTCACGCCTCACTACTTACACCTAAACGTTTCAAATCGGACCTTTCCGGAAAACAATTACGATTTTTACTCCTCACATGCAACGAAATTAAGCGGGCAGCGACGGGTCTTTGGCAGTAATTTAACTTAAAATACCAGATCTCTGGTAAAATCTAAATTAACTTAAAATTAATGTCCAAATTACTTCAGAATACACCCACTGAAATCGTAAACATTCTTTTTCTCTCCACTTTACGGAGACCATCAATAAACCACTGGATCCCAGACGCCGATTGGAATAAACATTTTCGGCCACTCCAGGTTGCAAATCAAAGTAGGGCCGCGACCCACATTATCCGACATGTGACCCACAAACCTAGAATCACGGGTGTTTGCTTATGCTGATAACTTAAATTACCCTCCTATAGGCTAACACAAAAACACCTTAGTAATACAAGCTTCTGACCAGATACAAGGGCACCAATTTAGACGAATTTCTAAAAAATTAAGTCAAATTATTCGACAAACTTCAGGAAAATTCTAACACAGCATGACCACCCGCTACGTCATAATTATGCACACAGACATATTTCCAGCAGGAGGAAGGTGGGGCAATCAGGAGCGCTTGTTCGTTCATTAACTGGTTTGTAGTCAATTCAAAAGTATTGTTGTCCTTGACATTTTGTGTGGTTTTGACCGGAGCCCTTTAAATGAGATTTTCAGGTGAATTGGCATTCTGTGTATATACAGAGGCTTTGTGTATTTCTACTTGTATTTTTGGCTGCAATACTACTAAATACTAATCTTTATTCTTAACAAAATATTTCTGTTTTTTTTCGGGGGGGGTGGGGGGGGCAATGAAGCGTTAGATAGTGTAAGCACTTACTTGATTAGCAATAAACATCAATATATAAACATATGGTATGAGACCTATCTTCACAAGTTATGGCTCATTTTATTACCTCCGTCTTCCGCATTACTAAGTCCAGTCAAATGGTCTCACCTTTGTGACACTTTGTCAATGTGTCTGTCAGTTGTGCTCAATTTTGCCTTCTTGCTGGTTCTTGCCTCTGTTATATAGCATTCTATAGACCACAGTCTGCCAGTTTACTTATCCATTTATAACGTTCACGAATCGTATATGGGAACGATTTCTTAAAGTTATATGTGTATTTTTAAATAGGTCAAAGTTCAAGGTCAATGTCATTAAAACACTGAAATATATAATTTCAATTGTAGCTTTGTCAAGATTGGTCAAATATTTACAAAACATGGCTAATTTTTTCCTCTTTGTCTTCTTTATGACATTTTCTTGTAATACGTCTTCAAATCTGGGTCAGAGTTTTTCCGACAAGCGAGTGACCTCTGGTCGTCTTGTTTGTCATATATGCCTACGCTCCCGAAAGATGAAGCGATTCTTTAAATATCACGGAAAGAGTGAGTATTTAATGCTATTACGGTCCCAGTGCCGGAATGTATATGTCGAGACGGGTAAGTCTTGTCTAGGTCAGTCAATGTTAAATATAATATTTTATCACAAGATAAGATGATAATGCTCCAGTTAATATTAAAAGCCTCATTCCAAAACAAGAAATAAAACACAATAACCGTTAGAAATAATTTTTATTCACATAAAGCATATATGTAATTTAAAATATTAGATAAAAAAAATGCCGGCTTTTATGAATGATTAAGTCCAATACTTTGGCCTCCGAGATATGGCCGCTGTCGGACGTCCTTGGCCTGACACTCTCTTGGGCGGACATCCTGTTATAACGAACAAATCGTCCGGTCCCGTGACTGTTCGCCCCAGAGGAGTCTCACTGTATTTACATTTACTTCGATAATAGATTAAATTACCAGGAGTCAACAAAACGATTTAAATTGGACATACTGATGCGGGAGGAAATATTCTTTACAAAGTAAGGACATCAATAGTGACAGCCATTCGAGTTTAATAACCTTGAATCTTAAATAATAGTTGAATAATATTTTCGGAATTAATTATAAACCATTTGGAATAAGTGTGAGGAGAAGTAATTGTACAAGGCAAAACCGTAAAGGTCTAAAAGCATTTATTGAAACAAAAACGATATTTATTAAACCAAAGCTGTAAATGTAGCAGAAAATGCACATTTTGAAGTCATACATTACGTGGTGGGACAAGATGTTTCCATAGGGTACGTTAAATTCGGAGTTCTGAATCAAGGTATTTTAAGTATTGGGGAACTGAACGTTTAGCTTGGGAAAAATATATTTAGTAATCCCTTTTACATTTGAAATCCATTTGTTTTGTATATGGGTTATATAAATGATGTAACTATTTTGCGTGGTCCCGAGGTTACGTGGCGCTAACCCCCCCCCCCCCCCCAACTATTCCAAGGGTGACATTGGCAACTCAAAATAACAGCTTTCATCGGTAGATAAAATATTTCGGAAATGAACGTTTGGCGTAGAAAAAATATATTAGTAATCCCTTTCACATCCCTTTCAAATCCATTGGTTATGTATATGGGGTTTTATAAATATTGTAACTGTTTTTGTAGCTAGTAAAAGTTCTCCGTCCTCCAGGTGAGAAAAGGCGTGCGCTAACCCCCCCCCCCCCCCCCCCCGCAAATAGTCCAAGGCCGTTCCAGCTTTACAGTCTTTAAATGGCTACTCCAATCAAGAGATTTCATCGGTAGCTTACGTTTGTATGGATTCGAGCACTGATACACTCTCCCAAGAAATATCAATACTACCTGTATCATTTTAAGAATCATAAGAATTTAAAAAATGGGATATCTAGAGAAATTGCAAATGGAAACAAAAGCTTAATTTAATAACATATATAATTACATACCTACCTTCTTAACTGTCACGTGGCCATACTGTACATGCCTTATGACGTGTTTTGACATTCCAAAACTAAAAATTAAATTTCCTGTAATTGAATGTTACGTCGAGGGTCTGTCATTAGCTATAGCACCTGACATATTACATAAAAACATTTGTTTGATCTGCAGACGTCTTATTTTATTTCAATAAGAATTTCACAAGTTTTTTCCGGCGAGCGGACAATACACAAATGCTCAATGGTAACACTCAAAATAAAATACTACATCATGAAAAACAATTAAGATAGGAAAACACAGTATTTTGTTACTGTGATATTGTTTTCATTTCTGTGATCATAAATTAAGGGGTACATCGCTGATTTTGAGCATCCGACAAATTTTAATTTTCACAATTTTTGATTCCAATCATTTACCTAAACGTTATCTCAACTAAAACAAAGAGTATACCAAATACTTGAAACAGCTTTTTTACTAAAAGGATAATTTCTCCTTATTTATATGATAACATTTTGTTATTTCAAAATGTTTTACTCTAACGAATACGTTTTTCTTATGGATTCAGGTAGACTGGGGTTTTTTTGTAGCAGTTCAGCAGGTCGGCTTTTTGGCGATAAGCAGGACACATTCAAGACGCTCTTTGGCTTGACATGCATGACCATCGCCTCTACTTTCCATTTTGACGGCAGCCACCATTTCATCAAGTAAATCTTCTCTCATTTCCTCTGGTACCAGATCCAGCGCAAGATGGTAACTCTTTATGGTCTCTGCATTTATACAGTATACTTGTGTAATGAAAATGTATCCACTTTCTACAATATTCAAATGTTATATTTCTCTTAGACGTTAAAATATTTGCACAGTGTATACATAAGATGTTTTAAAGATAAAGGCAAATATATAAATGCAATAAATGGAAATATATATCTTCATATAACATGTATATGGTACACCTTTGGCCATTCTTAATATTTAACAGAAAAAAAAACAGGAATGTACCTCTTGTCATTGGAAGCTCATTATTGATGATTTCGTAATTGACCACCTCAAATCCATGCCTCAGGACCATTTCCCGGAACTCGTCTCTTTGTGTAAACCAGAAAAGTCCTTGTATTGCAGATGGCTTTATTCCTGCCAGAGGCCAAGGAGCAGACACATTTTCCAGTATCTGAAAATAATGCATAATTCACTTACCATGTTGCATGATTTAAATTATATAATTTTGCTGCTACGAGAAATGAGCAAATAAAGGCGTTATGCATTATTTTTAAGTTTATGGTTTCGTTGAAAGTAGCCGCCTTAATTGTTGCTCTCTGATCAAATTGTATTTCTGCAGAGTTCCATTAGGATTTTAGACTACGAGATTACTCGCTTCCTGCTATAAATATTTATCATGGTTTCACCTTGGCCGGTGACTACCACACCTGCGGGTCCTGCGTGTGCATTAATTTAATATTGCTGGAGATATTTCATATATTCAGTAAAATAGTTCTTTTGTAAACTTCATGGCACAATTATTTTGCAAATCTAAACTATTTACAATTCACATAATGCTACCTCAAAGTTGATCCACTTCTTCCATCGCCGGCTTCCCAGAATCGTCCTCATTATAGCGTCATGGTATCGATGCGGATGATAATGAACGGGGAAAAACAACAGGGTTCTCCCTCCTGGTTTGAGGAGACATTTGATGTTTTCAAGAATTGTGTCCATGTCGCGAACCCAATGAAAAGCCCAGAAGGATGTTGCAAGGGAGTAAACCTCTTTGGATAAAGATTCTTCAAGTGTTGATCCTAAATTTTTTTTTTAAATAAAAGCGATAAATTAAAAAATATATATATAATCATATATAAAATGATGTCATATAAAATAGTTTTGCCTGTTCAATCAGCTGAAATTATCCAAAATAAACCAAATCGTCCCCGTCACCGATTTCTGAATAAAGTGCCCAGAGGACGCGACCAATTTTGGCCTCAAACTTACCACTGACCTGGATATCCATATGTACCGCCACCATGGATGGGTAGTTTTGCTTGACATAGTTAACCATAGCCACATTCTTGTCAATCACCACAAGATTACAGTTAAACTTCTCCTGCATGTACCTGCTTGTTTCCCCAGTTCCACAACCTATGTCAATCACGTAATCACCGGCTCCTATGCCTCGAATATATGTGTCTATTATCTTTCTGCATGTATCTTTTTGGTGGTCGTTACCTGCAGTGTAATCTTCTGGTGGACGTTCCATATTTCCTGTAGAATAAATAATATTAAAGTGTGTTATTTAAATTTAATATGGGATTTAATAAAACATTTACCTTATAAACCAACAAAGTTATTCACATAAAAAATACTAAACGTATTTACACCGAGTCTACCATAATTAGTTTTATTTGGCTTAGTTGTCTTAAATACAGCAATTATCCCAGATAGTGAAATATTAACTATACTGTAAACACGACTGAGATTCTGTAACCAAGTCATGACCGATGTCTTCTTGTATTAATTTCTGTCCATTCTGTCCTCATTATGTGTGCATTGTCCAGAATGATCTTTTCTGTATTTACTTCTTCATTATGTTGAACACATTGTTTAACTTTGAATGACCTTTAATATTTACTGTTGTAGAATTACAACTTCATTATGATTAACACTTGTTTCCAATTCATTTACGCTTATCTTTTCCGTCGTGGACTAACAACTTCATTATGTTTAACAGGTTGTTCCTGTGATAAATGCCACCACTTTAAAGTCTTCTCAGGTACCTTTTTCACTTTTTTCTATAGGTTATAATTAAATAGCATTTAGAAAAGTTAACATTAACCAGATATATTCTGCCATTTTTTAATTAGTCAGGAAGTCAGAGGCATCTTTTCACCTTACCACAAACCCTGTAGACTATTTTTTTCCGTGATGATTTTTTGCAACTCAATGAACGCGAAAAATGTTTGCCCTGGAGATAATTGGGAGCAAAATGTTACCAAAGGGTCCAGGTGCATGGGGGAACACACATCTACCTTGTTGGTGCTCTGCCATTCAAATCGTTTTACAGCGGTAATACTGGGTACACAGGATTCAAATTTGACAGGGAGCTGAAACATCCTTCTGGAATTCTTTTGACATCTTATTAAGAAGGGAAGTACCTTTATTACTTAATTTAAAGTTTAAAATTGAACCAACTCAGTTGCTCTCTTCCATTTGGCACACGGGTGAAGAGTTATACATCATTGTCTTGTTAGTGGTCAGTGGACCGTGCATACAGAACCAGGTCCCTTGATTAGGTTATTGTGCAAGCCTTCCAGGGACTTCAGCATAATGTATCATTTAACTAAAGTCAAAGCCTGCCAGTCATAATATCAGCGTATAACTCGTATTTCTAAAGTGATAAATCTTTTATATTATAATGTAACTGAATTATGATATAAATGGGACGCCTAAAAACCAATGATTAGAATTATAAAGTTATTCATCAGCGTCACTAAATCGCCTAAAAAGGTAAAAAATATTCATGTCATTTCACAGCAAAGTAAAACCAATGTAATGAAATTTCAAGTGTGTCTAGGTATACCCTAAGAAAAATGCTTGGTGATCTTGAAGCAATCAGACAAATCATGAATCACTTGCTAGCATGTGAGAGCAAAATTTTAGCCCGCACCTTTGTGACTTTGAGTGAAGAGCTTTTGTCTCAATGTACTAAACAATGATGTCCGATGGTAATCGTTTAAAAGACATAAACTATTCCCTGAATAAAATACTACATATATCGCAGTAAATTAGACAATTTCAACAGTTGCCTCAAAACGTAGAGTATATTATTATAATACTTCACATGCCATTAGTTATTTCATTTTATTAATACTAGTTTTGCCATATTATTCTGCTTATTATTGCCGTTAATATTGTTTTTGTTTTTTATTGACTTATTATAACTGACTGGGAATGAAACATAGTGTTTGATATAGATTAATGGAAAGAACTGTCTCAGTTCAACAATTAAGATGCAAAGCAGGCAATACAAACAGGCAGAAAGAAAAATGCCTTTAAAGGACAACTTCTGACATAATTCAGGGCGCTTGCTCTCTGTGTTTACATAAAATCATATAGGAACTGTTTTCCTTAAAAATTGTAGAACCCGAAATCTTGCGCTGCAAAATAATGGACAGAAATACCACTCGACTTATCTGTGACTGCGCCTCGGGTATGCCCTCTTTCGTCTGGAACTTTCAAAACTATGCAAAGTGTATCCTAAGGGGGTCACTCTCCCTATTCCATCGCCATCTATCAGGCACTAGGTGAACTACACAAGGTCGGTTTGTGTAAAACTTTAAATCACGAGCTGAAGCTTCGCAAGCAGTACAGATTCTTCATAACATGGTCGACCGGTTTTATAAGGGCAGCGAAAGACTACAATAACGGGGACAGTCTCTGTGACCACAATACACATATCTTTCACGTGGAAGGCGGAAGAAAAAGCCCTCATCCTAAAATTAAAATATTATAATATATTTAGTTGTCCTGTCTCTTTCGCAAATAAACGCATCTAGAGATTTTCCACCTGCAGTTCATAATCAATCGAAGCTCGACTTTGAATCACTATATGCGTTGTTTGCAACCGAGTTGTGTAAAAATATGTCGGTATATTATCCGTCAATCTATGTTCTCGGTTTTTTTTAAAGCGTCAACAGCGGAACTCTAGAGTTTATCATGAATGCTGCCCGCTTCAGGAATGTATATCCCCCTTCCGATTAACACATACCCTACTAAAGTTGGCCATGATATATGGAAATACTCAAAACCCTGCGCCAAAACATAAACAGTTTTCACCTCATTTCTTCCTGAAAGATTTTCACAAGGATGATCGAACCTACTAAAAGAACTGCTCTCAGTACAGCATCTTACCAGCTCCCCTCATACAACGACCTTTGACCCCAGTCCTCCCGTATCCCGAGTTACTGTATCTGATGCTTGTACGTTCGCCCCAGGGCGCACATTTACACTCAACAGTCTTTGTTACATGTGACACAACAGGCCAGTAACATATATATTTCCAGAGTCGCATATCTTTGTAACACGTATACCGGTATGATCTAATCCATTTCAGATGACCCATTACCTGATGAGTGCAACAACATTTAGCACGAAACTACGTAGTAGTAAAATGTCTGAAAATACTTGATTCATCTTCATTTTGTATAATTATAAAGCTTTGGTGAAATGCCAAAGAGCACTCTAGTGGTTACTGATTGCAGAAAACCTGCAGATCTATTTATATAAATATATAAATATATATATATTTATATATATATATATATATATATATATATATATATATATATATATAACAGTCAATCTATGTAATCATTCAAAAGTCATGTCATAGCGACCATAAGTCGTTTCATGAAATACCTCATATTAATGTTTAGTTACTACATGTAATGACTGGATTTAAAATATAATGAACACAACACAAGTTGGCCCATAGGCTTTTTTGTTAACAAGGCTCACCAGATAGTTTTAGTTCATGCAAATGCTCAGTGAGCTCTGTTCATTTGTTTAACTAGCCTTTTACACTAATACTTCTTTCTGTTTGAATTTGCAACCATCAGACTTGCTTGGATTCAACTGCTTTACAGTCTATTCTCTTTAACATTTTACTCCTGTATTTTATTGTTTTTGCATAAGATACTTCTGTGTTAGCGGCCACAGCATTTGATTTTGTTTTTGAAAAAACATTCGCCTGTTTGATATAATTCTTCGTTTCCCAGAATAATTGCATATTAATTCATGTTCCCAAGCACCCTTTTCCAGGCTGACTTTAATTATCACATATTGGTAAAAGTAGCAGTATATTATGTTTTAATGTGAAATGAATGAAAAAAATACCTACTTGTAATGCTTTAAAAACCATGTTAATTTTAGAATCAGGAAGAAATTGAAGATGAGTTATGATATGATGACATTTTTTCTTTATAAACTGAATTAAAAGTCAATTTTCATATCAGAATTTCAAACAGAAATATGAATCCATTTCATTAGAAAGGAGAAAAATTTTCAAAACAGGTTAAAATATTCAGTGAGCAAAAAATTAAATTCTATGACAAAAAAAAATACAGACGGAGAGGAAAGTTGATTAGCAAAAGCTTTTACAGCTATAGCTCAGAACTTAATGTCAACCGTGCTAACAATTCCAAACTATGTCAATCTTCCTAAAAATGTTGTTGATGAATAATTGAAATTATAGGATTTACCTTATTTATCAACCTTCCACTTTCTTTATACATAATACAATAATATTTCAACATTAATAATAATATACCATCCCTTTCCACTTAACATGTATTGGCATTATTATTATTTTAAACTTGTGCCTGTGAAATGACAATACTGTTAATTTTAACATAAAATCGAGAGATTACCAAAACCAATAAGAATATTGACTATGTGAAGGGATTTACGATGTATTGTATCCTAGCCCCTGCCATACATTTATGTGGGGTATCTTTGTAGCTACTAACTTCTTATTACACGAGGTCACCTATCATATATGGTCTTTTATTCCCCTGCTCAGCTAATACCTTGTGGCTAATGCTACTCACTGGTAATTGTTACCCTATGAGACCAACGATCTGTAGTGTACACTTACCACTTACACAAACATGGAGACGTTCTCTGCAGCTACTAAATGCTATAAGATGCCTTGGGGTCGTGGTTGTTAGAGATATCCCAGTAACTCCGACCTCAGATGTAAAACAATAAACCAGTTGTTTTAATAACTTCCTGAAAAAAAAATCTGTTCATATCTCAATGATATGAATCTGTTACACAGATTGTCTGATTGCAGTCAGGCAATATTTGTAATAATACCCCTTCATTTTCAGACATTTCATGAAAAGAAGTTTAGAAGGCAGTGGTCAGTTTGGGTGAGTTTTGGTCGATTTACAGCTGAAAAAGGGGGCTTTCGGACTAATCGTTTTTAAACCTTTATCAGACTTGGGTCGTTTTGATGGAAAAAGCAGCCTGTTTCTGTCCGGATTGTATATAGTTCTGTTTCACATTAATAAAATCCTAATATACAGTAGAACGTCTGCTAACGGTCACGCCTCAATAACGGTCAATACGTCTATAACGGTCAAATTTCCGGTCCCGAATTGTCGACCGTTATATTTCATAATCATTTTGTTGTCAATTACGGCCACACCTCTATTCCGTATTACGACCAGGTCTCTGGGTCCCGCAGGCCGGGAAACGCCTCAATTACGTTCAGGTAACCACTCGACCGTGACTGAGTTGTTTGACACGTAGCCAGCGCCGTACTACCCCACTCAGCCTCATTAGTATGCACAATAGTAAGGCATGTGTTCCCACCTGCGTGTATGTTTGGAAATCAGTCTCGCGAGCCAGGTCTTGATCAGGGTGTTTGTCATATGATTAACGAATGACAACGAGCGGGTCCCGATGATTATTTCATCAGAAAAATTTTAGGCAAACTGATCTTTAAAGTTCGCTCAATTTACTCATACATGAAAATTGATGTTGCCAGCAAAAAAACTGGGATGGAAGATACCCCCATGCATTTTTTAACAACGCCTACTTTTATGGTTTGAGGTAGATAATTAGGGGTATGGAAAATTAAAAAATCCCTGACTTTGCAACTCTTCACCAAAATATTTCAAATGACCACTTAAAATAATTGCCTTGTCAAGATCCACAAGTCCATGCAAATTATATGCAAATTTATTCTGTGAAAAGGTCACCAGAGGTCAAAAGGTTACAAACTTTGACCTGTACCTATAATTTCTCACATTATCAGGGTTTATTTATCGCCAAGACCATATATTTTTTTTATTGAAAATTATTTAAATGAAGGTTTACATGTGATTTTTTATACCTGGAGTCAAGAAGTTTAAAAACATAGATAGGCGGGGAACTGTCGGTTTTCGGTAGCGGCCTGTAGTTAAGCTTATGGGACTTTTCGATTTTTTGCAGGCAGTTTCTCAAAACAGCCGGCGGGGGGGGGGGGGGGGGGTGGCAGCTTTGGCAGCCTGTAGTACCCGAAAAAAATTGGAAGGGGATAAAATTTATAGAAGCATCGCATTAATGTTAAGCTTGCCGGCAGGGGGAGTGGCATGTGAGCGGCCAGCCACAGGGGCCCCATGAATGGCACGCGCAAATAGCTGCTATTTGCTACCCTAAAAAAATTGGGATGGGGTTAAATATATAGTAGCATCGCATTGAGTGTTAAGAGTGCCGCCAGGGGGAGTGTACATGAGAGCGGGCAGACAGAGGGGCCCCATGAATCGCACGCGCAAATATCAGCTATTTGCTACCCTAAAAAACTTAGGAGAGGGTAAAATTTCTGGTAGCATCGCATTGAGAGTTAAGATTGCCGCCAGGGGGAGTGGACATGAGTGCGCGCAGACAGAGGGGCCCCCATGAGTCGCACGCGCAGAAAGCAGCTATTTCCTACCCTAAAAAAATTAGGAGGAGATAAAATTTATAGTAGCATCGCATTGAGCGTTATGACTGCCGCCAGGGGAGTGGACATGAGTGCGTGCAGACAGAGGGGCCCCCATGAATCGCACGCGCAAATAGCAGCTATTTGCTACCCTAAAAGATTTAGGAGGGGGTAAAATTTCTGGTAGCATCGCATTGAGAGTTAAGATTGCCGCCAGGGGGAGTGGACATGAGTGCATGCAGACAGAAGGGCCCCCATGAGTCGCACGCGCAAATAGCAGCTATTTGCTACCATAAGGTTGTCAAGACTGCCGCCAGGGGGAGAAGACATCTCAGCGGCCTGGCAGAGGGATCCCCACGAGTCGAAAGCCCAAATAGCAGCTATTTGCTACCATAAAATATGTCAAGACTGCCGCCAGGGGGAGTGGAGATGAGAGTGGACAGACAGGGGGCCCCCATGAGTCGCACGCGCAAATAGCAGCTATTTGCTACCCATAAAATTAGGAGGGTGTAAAATTTATAGTAGCATCGCATTGAGCGTTATGACTGCCGCCAGGGGGAGTGGACATGAGTGCGGGCGGACAGAGGGGGCCCCTATAATCGCACGCGCAAATAACAGCTATTTTCTACCCTAAAACAATTTAGAAGGGGGTAAAATTTCTGGTAGCATCGCATTGAGAGTTCAGATTGCCGCCAGGGGGAGTGGACTAGAGACAGGACTGCCACAGAGGCCCTATGAATCGCACTCGCAAATAGCAGCTATTTGCTACCAGAAAAGGTGTTAAGACTGCCACCAGGGGGAGTGGAGATCTCAGAGGCCTGCCACAGGGGCCCCATGAATTGCACGCGCAAATAGCAGCTATTTGCTACCATAAAAGGTGTGAAGACTGCCGCCAGGGGGAGTGGAGATCTCAGAGACCTGGCAGAGGGGTCCCCACGAGTCGCAAGCGCAAATAGCAGCTATTTGCTACCAGAAAAGGTGTTTAGACTGCCACCAGGGGGAGTGGAGATCTCAGATCTCAGAGGCCTGCCACAGGGGTCCAGATGAGTCGCAAGCGCAAATAGCAGCTATTTGCTACCAGAAAAGGTGTTAAGACTGCCACCAGGGGGAGTGGAGATCTCAGAGGCCTGCCACATAGGCCCCATGAATCGCACGCGCAAATAGCAGCTAATTGCTACCATAAAAGGTGTCAAGACTGCCGCAGTGGGAGAGGAGATCTCAGAGACCTGGCAGAGGAGTCCCGGAGTAGCACGCGCAAATAGCAGCTGTTTGCTACCATAAAAAATATCAGTTGTCGCATTGAGTGTTAAGACTGCCACCAGGGGGAGTGGACATGAGACAGGACGGCCACAGTGACCCTATGAATCGCACGCGCAAATAGCAGCTATTCGCTACCATAAAAGGTGTCAAGACTGCCGCCAGGGGGAGTGGATATCTCAGCAACCAGAGGGGTCCCTGTGGCTGTCCTGTCTCATGTCCACTCCCCCTGGGGGCAGTCTTGACAAATTTTATGGTAGCAAACAGCTGCTATTTGCGCGTGCTACTCCGGGACCCCTCTGCCAGGTCTCTGAGATCTCCTCTACCCCTGGTGGCAGTCTTAACACCTTTTCTGGTAGCAAATAGCTGCTATTTGCGCTTGCGATTCATGGGGACCCCTCTGCAAGGTCTCTGAGATCTCCACTCCCCCTGGTGGCAGTCTTAACACCTTTTCTGGTAGCAAATAGCTGCTATTTGCGCTTGCGACTCATGGGGACCCCTCTGCCAAATAGCAGCTATTAAAAGGTGCCAAGACTGCCGCCAGGGGGAGAGGAGATCTCAGAGACCTGGTACAGGGGTCCCGCAGTAGCACGCGCAAATAGCAGCTGTTTGCTACCAGAAAAGATGTTTAGACTGCCACCAGGGGGAGTTGAGATCTCAGATCTCAGAGGCCTGCCACAGGGGTCCAGATGAGTCGCAAGCGCAAATAGCAGCTATTTGCTACTAGAAAAGGTGTTAAGACTGCCACCAGGGGGAGTTGAGATCTCAGAGGCCTGCCACATGGGCCCCATGAATCGCACGCGCAAATAGCAGCTAATTGCTACCATAAAAGGTGTCAAGACTGCCGCCAGGGGGAGAGGAGATCTCAGAGACCTGGCAGAGGGGTCCCGGAGTAGCACGCGCAAATAGCAGCTGTTTGCTACCATAAAAGTTGTCAGTTGTCGCATTGAGTGTTAAGACTGCCACCAGGGGGAGTGGACATGAGACAGGACGGCCACAGGGACCCTATGAATCGCACGCGCAAATAGCAGCAATTTGCTACCATAAAAGGTGTCAAGACTGCCCCAGAGGGAGTGGAGATCTCAGAGTCCTGGCAGAGGGGTCCCCATGAGTCGCAAGCGCAAATAGCAGCTATTTGCTACCAGAAAAGGTGTTAAGACTGCCACCAGGGGGAGTGGAGATCTCAGAGACCTGGCAAAGGGGTCCCCATGAGTCGCAAGCGCAAATAGCAGCTATTTGCTACCAGAAAAGGTGTTAAGACTGCCACCAGGGGGAGTGGAGATCTCAGAGGCCTGCCACAGGGTTCCCCATGAGTCGCAAGCGCAAATTGCAGCTATTTGCTACCATAAAAAGTGTCAAGACTGCCACCAGTGGGAGTAGATATCAGAGCGGGCTGTAACCCTAACCCTTCGGGCATTGAATACTAAAGTGAGCGCGTGACACCGGTGACATTTTACAAGATGTCCTGATGGTATATCCGTGAAACGGGTTACCCTAATACTTTAGTATTTGTTTGTCCTTATTAATATATGATATATCCGGGATACGGGTTACCCTAACCCTTCGGGCATGAAATACACCAGTAAGTGTTTATCATTATTAATATATGGTATATCCGGGATACGGGTTACCCTAACCCTCTCTGCATGAAATACTCCATTAGTTATTTGTCACTAATAATATCTGCTATATCCAGGACACGGGTTACCCTAACTCTTAGTTCATGAATACAGTGTTTGTCACTATTAATATATATGCTTATCTGAGAAACGGGTTACCCTAACTCGTCGGGCATGGAATACAGCAGTAGGTGTATGGCACTATTAATATATGCTATATCCGGGATACGGGATAGCCTAACCCTTCGGGCATGAAATACTCATGTAAGTGTTGGTCACTATTAATATATGTTATATCATGGATACGGGTTACCCTAAGCCTTTGGACATGAGATACTCCAGTAAATCTTTGTCACTATTAATATACGTATATCCGGGATACGGGTTACCCGATTCCTGCGGGCATGAAATAATATAGGAAGTGTTTGTCACTTTTAATATGTGGAATATCCGGGGATACGGGTGACCCTACTCCTCCGAGCATTAAATACACCAGTAAGTGTTTACTCAGTGTTTGCCACTATGAATATATGGTATATCCGGGATATGGGTTACCCTAACCCTTTCTGCTTGTCACTATGAATATATGGTATATCCGGGATACGGGTAACCCTAACCCTTTCTGCATGAAATTCTCAGTAGTTATTTGTCACTAATAATATATGCTATATCCGGGACACGGGTTACCCGATCCCTTCGGGCATGAATAGACGAGTAAGTGTTTGTCACGTACTATTTATTACCATGTTCAAGGTACAACCAATGTCGATCCGACATGTCCACGTTCATTAAAACAGCATTTGACGAAGAAAAATACGATGTAAATTTCTGTATCAGACTTGATCCTACAACTAAAACTGGAAACGAAAAGTGAAAAGAATTCATATTACATGGGAGAAATGCCGCATCAGACTTTCTAAGAGATAAGATACACATAGTCTTAACACTGTTTATTACACAAACTAAACTTTTTAAAATGATACAATGTATATATACCACAGTGCCTTACTACTTATTTCTTGAACCCGCTTCTAGTGCAGAATATAGTTTACGGTTATCCTTCGTGTATTGTTTTCACGTCTGTTTATGTTTAGTCATTCTGTAAGATTATTTGTCCCCTATATTATGGTGTATATATTTTATCACGTGCTTATATGTCAACTTATGCTTAAATGTCACCTTATGCTTAAATGTATATATGTTGTGATCGTCATTGTTAACATGTTATACATATTTACAGGAGAGCATGTCTATTAGCCAATGGCTACTTTGTAATCCTGTTAATACAAATATGTTCAAACCACGGTTATTTTGTAAGAGATGGGCGACAAAGGTTTCGAACAAGTGTTTTTTCAAAATTAAATGTTAATATATCATTAATTATCATTTAATAAAAAAAAATCAATGAACTGAAACATAAATTATTCCAGAATTATGTCTATGAATAGTCAGTAAGAAGCACTTGTTATTTCGCAGGTCTGTTTTGCTGTCGTGCACATTCCGCTTTGCTGTCGTTAGTTAATATGGCCCGTAACACCTGCTACTGCGCAGGTCGATGTGTTACTCTGCGACTACTAATTCCTTAATCGCCTATTGCAAAGTTTGTCGCAGGCCTATCCGGGCGACCTATCGCTACAAAGACTTGCACTGAAACGATAGCAGCAAAAGTTTCGATCGCAATAGGTAGCCTTCATTGGTTCTCGCTAGCGAGCAAATCTGATTTGCTACAGCGCACATTGCGCATTGCAATCGCAGCTAAATATGGTCGATGGCACTTGCTACCGCGCAAATCTGTTTGCTTCTTTACGACAGTTAATTGCTACCGCGCATATTGGTCTGAGTGGTCTTGTCCGAGAGACCTCTGGCAGGAAAGACTTGCACTACGTTAATAGTAGCAGATTTTGCGATCGCAATGACATAGTCCCTATGCAAGGAGCTGACAGCAACTTGCATAGGGGGAAGGTCTGTTTGCTACCGCGCACATTGCGCATTGCCAGCTGAATATGACCATGGCATTTGCTACCACGCAGATCTGTTTGCTACTTTGCGACAGTTAATTACTACCGCGCATATTGTTTGAGTGGTCGTGTCCGAGCGACCTCTGACAGTAAAGACTTGCACTACGTTAACAGTAGCAGACTTTGCGATCGCAGAGACATAGTCCCCATGCATAGGAGCTGACAACAACTTGCTACCGCGCAAATCTGTTTGCTACCGCGCACATTGCGCATTGCCAGCTGAATATGACCATGACATTTGCTACCACGCAGATGTTTGCTACTTTGCGACAGTTAATTGCTACCGCGCATATTGTTTGAGTGGTCGTGTCCGAGCGACCTCTGACAGGAAAGACTTGCACTACGTTAACAGTAGCAGATTTTGCAATCGCAAAGACAAAGTCCCCATGCATAGGAGCTGACAGCAACTTGCTACCGCGCAGGTCTGTTTGCTACCGCGCACATTGCGCATTGCGATCGCAGCTTAATATGAACCATGGCCTTTGCTATGCGCAGAACTGTTAGCTACTTTGCGACAATTAATTGCTACCGCGCATAACGCTTTGAGTGGTCTTGTCCGAGCTGACAGCAATTTGCTACCGCGCAGGTCTGTTTGCTACGCGCACATTGCGCATTGCGATCGCAGCTTAATATGACCCATGGCATTTGCTACTGCGCAGATCTGTTTGCTACTTTGCGACAATTAATTGCTACCGCGCATAACGCTTTGAGTGGTCCTGTCCGAGCTGACAGCAATTTGCTACCGCGCAGGTCTGTTTGCTACCGCGCACATTGCGCATTGCGATCGCAGCTTAATATGACCCATGGCATTTGCTACTGCGCAGATCTGTTTGCTACTTTGCAACAATTAATTGCTACCGCGCATATCGCTTTGAGTGGTCCTGTCCGAGCGACCTCTGGCAGCAAAGACTTGCACTACGTCAACAGAAGCAGATTTTGCAACCATAGCCGCCATGAAAGCAATGACAGCCACTTTCTAGCGTGCAGGTATGACTTGCTACTGCGCACTTTGCACATGTGAGGCGGTCTGTGCATAGGCCACATGGGTAACAATGACAGCCATTTGCTACCGCGCAGTTCTGATTTGCTACCGCGCAGTTTGGGCGTACGAGCCGGTCTGTGTTTGATGGTAGCAAGTCCAGTGGCAGCTCATTGCGCGATCTGGCAAGCAATGCGCAAGGGTAGCAAATGCTACTGTGCGACTGCTATTTGCTACCGCGCACTTTGCGCTCAATAACCTTTGAAAGCATTATAGTAGCAAGATGAGTGGATGCTGAGTGCGCGTTGTGCCGGGCTATGCGCAATGGTAGCAAAGAATCCAATAGATTAGTCTGAAAAACCGACAGTTCCCCGCATATATGGAAAAGAAGTAGTGATTACTCCGCGGTATGTCAGATATTTCTGCACTTTCACATACTTTTTGTACGTATCGCTGATTGTGACGAATAGGAGTAAGGCAAAATCTAACAGGTGATACTTTGAAATTTTTCATTGAATCTTTGCAAATGACCACAATAGATGATATTTGAGTTCACCTATAACATGAAACATCAAATTATGTAAACATTTTCATCAAAGAGTTTGTTAAAGTCAAAAGTAAACAAAGGTTGTCCCTCACAACATCATAGCTGTTTGATACACATGGTCGTTATGAAGCGTGCAATGAAATTTTAATATTGAAACAATTTATGTTACTTTCTATCTCTCAACACATTTCGAGTTAACATTCATCCTAATTATTCCGGTTTTTATCTAATTTCTTGACAGTTATATATGTTTTTAGATAGTTGTCACTGGTTCATTGATCTCTGTTCAAAGCAAATCCCTAATTTTAATTTGACGCTTAACAGCCAATGTATAATTTTCTTCCATGTATACGCTTATATCATATATATCCATTTCTATCACTAGTATACAATATATTAGTTCTTATAATTCGTATAATAATTAAAATAATTCTCTTATTAACAAGAGGGTTGCTGTTTAGTGACACAGAAACAAATATTATGTCTTCCCTCACTACGAACCTCACTTTCCCAAATTTGAGGGGAAAATGGACCCCTTCAACAGTTTGGTGTTAAGTTAATACAGCATTTCTACAGATTTGACCTTGTATGATGATGATGATCAAGGTAACCAAGTTTTGAACTGATCTGAAATTTCATTCTGGTTGATTTAACCTTGAAGATCCAGGTCATGGACACCAGTTTTCGAGCTCCACAAGAATCTCGATTAAAACAATAATGTTTCAGTTTGAGGGAAGTATGTGATACTTCAAAAGTTGTGGCATTCACAATTTTTTTTTAATTTCATCCGATTTGACCTTGATGATGAAGGTCAAGGTCACCAGATTTTTAACTTTTCCGAGATATTGATGGAGACACTTCACAAGTTGAATTTCATTAAAATATATTAAGTGATTAAAGAATTATAGCGTTCAAAAATAATTCATATTCTTGCTGATTTGACCTTGAATATCCAGGTCAAGGTCACCAGTTATCGAGCTCCTCAAGAAATTTGCTTAAAACATTTCTGTTTCAAATTTGAGGTTAAATATGCGCTACTTTTAAAGTTATGGGGTTCACAAATAATTGTTTCGGCCTATTTGACAATAAGGTTAAAGGTCCCCAGTTTTCGAACCTGTCCTGGACTTTCGTAGAGACTTTTCAAAGGTCGAATTCCAATAAAATATATTGCGTGGTCCAAAGTTTTAATGTTCACAAATACTTTCTTTTCTGACCGGTTTGACCTTGAACATCCAGTTCAACGTCACAAGTTTTTGAGCTCCTAAAGGAACTTAATTTAAACAATAAGCGTTTCAATTTTTAGGCAATAATATGCAATACTTCAAAAGTTATTGGGTTCACCAAAAAATTTACTTAGGACTATTTGACCTTGATGATGGTGATCAAGGTTACCGGTTTTTAAACCCCTCCGAGATTTTGGTAGAAACAATTAAAATTTAAAATTTCATGAAAAATTGTTGAGTCGTTCAAAAGTTATCACGATCACAAAATATGACACAGACGACGACAGACCCAAACACTATATGTCTCCCCCATGCCAGGGAAGACATAGTTACATATGATTAATATTATTTCTCTCAAGTATATATTACTGATGTCCTCATAGTATGATAATTGTGATAATTGATTAAAAAAATTGCAATTTCATTAATGAAGCGATCATTATATTTTTTTTATACTTTATCCTTTATTTGCCTGCCTCTGTGCATTTTGGCGGTTTATTTAAGTTATGGACTTCTGTCAGTCTTTTATTATTTATTACTGTCTGTAAGTCTATTCGTTCGCCTGTCTTATCTGACTGTCTACCTGACTATCATCTTAAAGACTGAAAAACTCTCTGACAGACTGAATCACTATCTAAGCGGTACACCTGATTCTTATTTTGACTCTCTGATCAAATGACTCTCTCTTTCTTGCAGTACATCTTACTTTCTGTTTGAGTAAATGTCTCTCTGTTTGACTCACTGTCTGACTGACAGGCAGTTTGTCTAATTAGTATTCGAGCAACTGCATAGTCCATAAAAAATACAGAAACACTGCCAGTGGGGTTGCCAGTCAGACTACCACAGATAGTCAGTAGATAGTCAGATAAGACAGTCAGATAGACCTTCACAAAGCCTGTCAGACAATCACTTATATCTGACCAGCTCTCAACGGCCAGCCTTTTTGACATATTTATTATTTATCTTGTGTGTTGTCTACTTGACAGGCTTTCTGACGGAGTTCCCTGATGGCTAATTCGAAAGATTAGTAAGCTAGTTCTCTGGGAGGATATATACCTGATAGATTGATGACTAAAGCTCTAACTATAGCATTTATGTAGGCTGAAAAAAAGGGGGCGCCATCTGGGGATTACCAGTCTGGAAGTCAGAAAATAACTGACCACCTGTCGACCAGAAACATTGGTAGAAAGACAGTCAGGCTCCTGGACTACCAGAATATTAGCTAAATAATCAAACCGACTGAACGCCGCTAGAGCTATATAGTCATCAATCTGACAATCAGGCAAATATCCTCCAAGAGATATAGCTGGTCTGACTGTTGTATTTACTGACTATCTGTGATAATCTGACAGACTGACAACCCAAATGGCAGTGGTTCTGTATTTTTATGGACTATGCAGTTGCTCGAATACTAATTAGACAAACTGCCTGTCAGTCAGGCATTTAGTAACAGGTAGACGGTTTACCCAATCAAAAAGTAAGATGTACCGCAAGAGAGGCAGTCATTGGATCAGAGTCAAAATGAGAAACAGGTGTACCGTTAAGATAGTGAGTCAGCCTGTCAGAGATTTTTTTTTTGTCAGGATGATACTCAGGTAGACAGATAGTCAGACATGACAGGCGAACAAATAGACCTACAGACAGTCATAAGAAAAAAAAGACCAACAGAGGTCCATATATAAAATAAACTAAAGTCCTCCAAAATGCACGGAAGCAGGTCATTAAAAGATAAGTATAAAATATATACAGATCCCTTCATTTATTAAATTGTATTTTTTTAATCAATTATCACAATTATTATACTATGACGACCTCAGTAATATACCCAGGTGAGAACTAATATTAATTATATGTAATTAAATAGAGAATTAATTATTAATTATTATATGAATTATAATAACATATATTGTATACTAGTGATTGAAATGGATAAATGTGATATGTGTATTTATGCAAAAAAAATAATACATTGGCTATTAATAGTCAAATTTAAATTAGGTTTTGCTGTTAACAGAGATCAATGTTACCAATGACAACTATCTAAAAACGTATATAACTTTCACGAAATAAGATACACCTTGTAAAATTAGGATGAATGTTCACTGGAAATGTGTTAATTGAGAGATAGAAAGTAAAATAAATTTGTTTCAATATTTAAATTTCATGGCACGCTTCATAATGCCCATGTGTAACAAACAGGTATGGTGTTCCGAAGGTCAACCTTTGTTTACTTTTGACTTTAACAAACTCTTCGACGAAAGTATTTACATAATTTTATGTTTTATGTTATAGGTGTACTCAAATATCATTTTTCTGTGGTCATTTGCAAAGATTCAGTGAAAGATTTTAAAGCACCACTCGTTGGATTTTGCCTTACTCTTATTCGACACATTCAGCAATCCGTACAAAAATTATGTGCAAGTGCAGAAATATCTGGGGGTAATCACTACTTCTTTTCAAACTTTTTTACTCCGGGTATCAAAAAGCCCATGTAAACCTTCATTTAGATTAATTTTCAATTAAAAAACGTTATAAGATCTTGTCGATAAATAAAACCTGATAATGCGAGAAATTATAGGTAACGGTTAAAGTTTGTGACCTTTGACCTCTGGTGACCTTTTCACAGAATAAATTTGCATATCATTTACATGGACTTGTAGATCTTGACAAGACAAACATTTTAAGTGGTCATTTGAAATATTTTGTTGAAGAGTTGCAAAGTTACGGCTGTTTGAATTTTCAATACCCTGTATTATCTGCCTCCAGCTGTAAAGTAGGCGTGGTTAAAAGTGCAAGGGGGTATCTTCCTTCCCAGGTTTTTTGCTGGCAACATCAATTTTCTGACTTGTTAGACCTAGGGCTTCATGAAAATACCCATTAAAGAAAATCACAAGGGGGTGCACTATGACCCCCACTAGCCCATCGCCTTAATACTTTGACCATTATGGCTACCAAGAATATCAAATTTGTCTATCAAGATGAAATTGTGGACTCGAAACTGTTTAACAAACAGTCTTCCATAACTGCTTTCTTTTACCAGATGTAAAAAGTGTATTCTGTGAATGTTCACATATTTCTGCTGATACTTCCGTGCAATTAGTATGCTTTATGTATACAAAGAGAGTTCCAACATTTGTAGAAATTCAGCCGGCACTCGACGTTGATTTAACGTTTATTCAACGTTGTCAACGTGATGTCAACGTTGAATCAATGTTGACAACGTTAAATAAACGTTGAATCAACGTTCATTGCCCACTGGGAATATTATGGATATACAATATGTTTGTAATTAAATAAAAAAACACTGTATTTGTATATATTGTTGGTAATTGTTATAAAATGGGTTGACGTGATTGTAAATATTTTATTTGTTTTATTGATAACAGTAATTATACTAATATCCTGTATATACGTTTATTTTGTTGATTGTAATCAAGATTTGAACTTGGTTTCGTGTTAAATTTTAACCGCCTATCCTGGTTAAGTCCTGTATTACGGCCACTCCTGTATAAAGGCCACTTTCATCCAGTCCCGATGGTGACCGTAATACAGGCGTTCTACTGTGTATATATATATATATATATATATATATATATATATATATATACTCCGTGGGCTTACATCGGTAGGCCAAGGACAGGTCACGGCAAGTATACAGTCTCAGATACCTCCCTAAGCCGCTAGGCTCTCGGTGATTGATCTACAACAAGACAGTACTCAATGAAGCGCACACTTCTGCCACTGGCCACATTTTAAACGTCTAAACCGATGGGCTTTCGTTTTAACTGGAATCCTTAAGCTCCCTTTTCATTTCTCCAAATTCCACGAAATCACATAAAATATGCATCTGTTGAAATCGTGTTTGAAATTTAAGGTTCCGTCTCCCTGGTGATCCTGAGGGTTCGGGGTTCTTCGATGTGCGCATGGGAGAGGAGTTGGGGGGGGGGTGCTGTCGGACCCCTGGAATATTCTTACCGGACACGGCTCCTAAGGACGTCTGTACCTGTGTGGCAGTGGCACTTAAGGCCCATTTTATTTTATGCTTTCAGGTTAATCGACATTCTGTGTATATACAGAGTCTATGTGTATTTCTACTTGTATTTTTGGCTGTAATACTACTAAATACTTATCTTTATTCTTAACAAAATATTTCTGGGGGTTTTTTTGGGGGGGGGAGGGGGGCAGTGAAGCGTTAGATAGTGTAAGCACTTACTTGATTAGCAATAAACATCAATATACAGACCTGTCTTCACAAATAATTGCTCATTTTTTTACCTCTGTCTTCTGCAGAACTAAATCTAGTCACCTGGTCTCACCTTTGTGATACTTTGTCAATATGTCTGTCAGTTTTGCTCAATTTTGCCTTCTTGTTGGTATATGCCTCTGTTATATAGCATTCTACAGACCACAGTTTGCCAGTTTATTTATCCATTTGTAATGTTAAGGAATCGTATATCGGAACGATTTCTTGAAGTTATATGTGTATTTTTAAATAGGTCAAAGTTCAAAGTTAAAATACTTCAAAATATAATTTAAATCGTAGCTTTGTCAAAATTGGTCAAATATTTACAAAACATGGCTATTTTTTTCCTCTTTGTCTTCTTTATGACATATTCTAAACGTCTTCAAATTTGGGTCAGAGTTTTTCCGACAAGCGCGTGACCTCTGGTAGTCTTGTTTGTCATATTTGCCAACGTTCCCGAAAGATTAAGCGATTCATTAAATATCACGGAAAAAGCGAGTATTAATTGCATTTTACGGTCCCAGTGCAGGAATGTATATGTAAAGTAAAGACGATAATGCTCCAGTTATTATTAACAGCCTCATTCCAAATTAAGAAATAAAACACAATATCCGGTAGAAATAAATTTTATTCACATATAGCATTATTCACATATAGCATATATGTAAGATAAAATATTATATAAAAAATGCCGGCTTTTATCATTGATTAAGTCCCATATCTTGGCCTCCGACATATGGCCGCTGTCGGACGTCCTTGGCCTGACACTCTCTTGGGCGGGCATCCCGTCCGGTCCCGTGACTGTTCGCTCCAGAGGAGTCTCACTGTATTTACATTTACTTTGATAATAGATTAAATTACCAAGAGTCAACAAAAAGATTTAAATTGGACATACTGATGCGGGAGGAAATATTCATTACAAAGTAAGGACATCAAATAGTGACAGCCACTCGAGTTTAATAACCTTGAATCTTAAATGAAAGTTAAATGATGTTTTCGGATTTAATTATAAATCCTTTGAAATAAGTGTAAGGAGACAAAATTGTACAAGGCAAAACCGGAAAGATCTAAATTAAAAGCATTTATTGAAACAAAAACAATATTAATCAAACCAAAGTTGAATATGAATCAGGAAATGCACATTTTGAAGTCATGCATTACGTGGATGGACAAGGAGTTTTCCATAGGGTACGTTGAATTGGGAGTTCTCAATCAAGGTATCTTGAGTATTGGGGAACTGAACGTTTAGCTTGTGAAAAATATATCTAGTAATCCCTTTTACATTTGAAATTCATTTGTTATGTATATGGGTTATATAAATGATGTAACTATTGCGTGGTAGCGAGGTTGGGTGGCGCTAACCCACCCCCCCCCCCCCTTCAAACTATTCCAAGGGTGTTATTTGCAACTCAAAATTACAGCTTTCATCGGTAGATAAAATATTTCGGAAATGAACGTTTGACGTAGGAAAAATATATTAGTAATCCCTTTTACATGAGAAATCGATTGGTTATATATATGGGTTTTATAAATATTGTAACTGTTTTTGTAGCTAGTGAAAGTTCTCCGTCCTCCTGGTGAGAAAAGGCGTAGCGCTAACTCCACCCCCCCCCCCCCCCAAACTACTCCAAGGCCGTTCCAGCTTTACATTCTTTAAATGGCTACTCCAATCAAGAGATTTCATCGGTAGCTTACGTTTGTATGGATTCGAGCACTGATACACTCTCCGAAGAAATATCAATACTACCTGTATCATTTTAAGAATCATAAGAATTTAAAGAATGGGATATCTAGAGAAAATGCAAATGGAAACAAAAGCTTAATTTAATAACATATATTACTAGAATACGGGTAGTCGACAAGCAACTACGTGTATCCGCCTAAATCAGAGTGGAACGGGTGAAGTGAGGCATGGATTGAGTGGCAAGGGGAAATAGAGTGTTGCATATTAGCATGGATGTCTGCAGCCTAATTGTGTATGTAGGTTGCCCCCCCCCCCCTACTTGTCACAAAATCCAGAAAGCCGTCCAAGTTGTATACATATGCAAAATTTAAGGCAGATAAGTCAAACCACTACATGTATATGAGTGATTTTAGGCCGTGGCAGACAAACAGATGGACGCTGAGCAAAAATGGTTGCAGGTGACGCCACCAGTTTTGCGTATGATAAAGAGCTATGTGAGAACTATACACATGCAAAACTTTGGCCCAATTGGTCAAACGGTTTCCAAGATATGAGCTTGGATGTCTGCTGCATAAACTAGAATGCAGGTGGCGCCACCTGTCATAAATCAAAAGAGCTGTCGGGGATGTATAAACTGCAAAATTTTAGGCAGATATGTCACACCACTGCCGACATATGAGTGATTTTATCCCATGGCAGACAGACAGACAGGAGCTGTGCAAAAATGGCTGCAGGTGGCGCCACCAATTTTGAGTATGATGAAGAGCTATGTGAGATCTATACACATGCAAAATTTTGGCCCAATCGGTCAAACGGTTCCTCAGATATGAGCTTGGATGTCTGCAGCGTAAACGTGAATTTAGGTGTTGCCACCTGTCATCAAATCAGAAAAGCTATCCAGGATGTATACGCATGCCAAATTTCAGGTGACTTAGTCAAGTCACTGCAGAGATATGAGTGATTTTAACCCAAGGCAGATGAACATATGGACACTGTGCAAACATTGTTGCAGGTGGCGCCACCATTTTTGTGTATGTTATAAAGCTCTCCAAGGGCTACATTTGTGCAAAAAAAATTTCCTGATCGGTCAAACGGTTCCCGAGATATGAGCTTGGATGTCTGCAGCGTAAACGTGAATGTAGGTGGCGCCACCTGTCATCAAATCAGAAAAGCTATCCAGGATGTTTACGCATGCCGAATTTCAGGTGAATTAGTCTAGTCACTGCAGAGATATGAGTGATTTTAACCCAAGGCAGACGAACAGATGGACACTGTGCAAACATGGTTGCAGGTGGCGCCACCATTTTTTGTGTATGTTATAAAGCTCTCCAAGGGCTACATTTGTGCAAAAAAAATTTCATGATCGGTCAACCGGTTCCCGAGATATGTGGGTTTATGTGTGGAAACAGACGCACAAACGGACACAGAGCGCAGAGGAAAGGTCAGAGGTCAAAACAAAATCGGGGCGCAGCAGTTCACATGTGACCCGAACATAATCCCGGGTTTCGTGAAATTCCGCCCAGCGGTTACGGAGGAGTTCTCCTGCACCTACGCGGCGGCGGCGGCGGCGGCGGCGGCGTGCAGCTGAAAACATAGTATCCGCAAAACTCTGTTTTGGCGGATACAATTTAATACATATATCTACCTTCTTAACTGTCACGTGGCCATACTGTACATGCCTTATGACTTTTTTGACATTCCAAAACTAAAAATTAAAGTTCCTGTAATTGAATGTTACGTCGAGGGTCTGTCATGAGCTATAGCATCTGACATATCAAATAAACACATTTGTTTGATCTGCAGGCGTCTAATTTTATTTCCATAAGAATGTCACCAGTTTTTCCGGCGAGCGGACAATACACAAATGCTCAGTGGTAACCCTCAAATTAAAAAACCACATCATGAAAACAATTAAAATAGCAGAACACAGTATTTTGTTACCGTGATATTGTTTTTGTTTCTGTGATCATAAATTAAGGGCTAAATCGCTGATTTTGAGCATCCGACAAATTTTGATTTACACAATTCTTTGATTCCAGTCATTTAGCTTAACGTAATATCGATTAATACAAAGAGTAGACCAAATACTTGAAGCAGCTTTTTTACTAAAAGGATAATTTCTCCTTATTTATATGATTATATTTTGTTATTTCAAAATGCTTACTCTAACGAATACGTTTTTCTGATGGATTCAGAGAGACTTTTTTTTTTGTAGCAGTTCAGCAGGTCGGTTTTTTTTAGATAAGCAGGACACATTCAAGAAGTTCTTTGGCTTGACATGCATGACCATCGGCCGTACTTTCCATTTCGACGGCAGCCACCATATCATCAAGCAAATCTTCTCATTTCCTCTGGTACCAGATCCAGCGCAAGATGATAACTCTTTATGATCTCTGCAATTATACAGTATACTTGTGTAATGAAAATTTATCCACTTTCCCCAATATTCAAAATGTTATATTTCTCTTAGACGTTAAAATATTTGCACAGTGTATACAAAAGATGTTTTAAAGATAAAGCCAAATATATAAATGCAATAAATGGAAATATATATCTTCATATAATATAAATATGGTTCACCTTTGGTCATTCTTAATATTTAACAGAAAAAAGCAATGTACCTCTTGTCATTGGAAACTCATTGATGATGATTTCGTAATTGACCATCTCAAATCCATGCCTCAGCACAATTTCCCTGAACTCGTCTCTTTGTGTGAACCAGAAAAGTCCTTGTATGGCAGATGGCTTTATTCCTGTTAGAGGCCATGGGGCAGGCACATTTTCCAGTATCTGAAAATAAAGCATAATTCATTGACCATGTTGCATGATTTAAATAATATAATTTTGCTGCTACGAGGAATGAGCAAACAAAGGCGTTATGCATTATTTTTTAGTTTGTAGTTTCGTTGAAAGTAGCCGCCTTAATTGTTATGCTCTCTGATCTAACTGTACATCTGCGGAGTTCCATTACGGTTTTAGACTACGAGATTACTCGCTTCCTGTCATATATTTTTATCATGGTTTCACCTTGGCCGGTGACTATCACACCTGCGGGTCCTGCGTGTGCATTAATTTAATATTGCTGAATATATTTCATATTTTCAGTAAAATAGTTCTTTTGTTAACTTCATGGCACAATTATATTGCAAAACGAAACTATTTACAATTCACATAATGCTACCTCAAAGTTGGCCCACTTCTTCCACCGTGGGCTTCCCAGAATCTTCCTCATTATAGCGTCATGGTATCTATACGGATGATAATGAACGGGGAAATACATTATGGTTCTCCCTCCTGGTTTGAGGAGACATTTGATGTTTTCAAGAATTGTGTCCATGTCGCGAACCCAATCAAAAGCCCAGAAGGATGTTGCGAGAGAGAAAACCTCTTTGGATAAAGATTCTTCAAGTGTTGATCCTAGATTTTTTTAAAATAAAAGCGATAAATTAAAATATATATATAATTATATAAAATGTTTTCATATAAAATTGTTTTGCCTGTTTAGCACAACAATTTGTCTATCATTATGTTTTCTCCAATCAGCTGAAATTATCCAAAATAAACCAAATCGTCCCCGTCACCGATTTCTGAATAAAGTGCCCAGAGGACGCGACTAATTTTGGCCTCAAACTTACCACTGACCTGGATATGCATATGTACCGCCACCATGGATGGGTAGTTTTGCTTGACATAGTTAACCATAGCCGCATTCTTGTCAATCACAAGATTACAGTTAAACTTCTCCTGCATGTACCTGCTTGTTTCCCCAGTTCCACAACCTATGTCAATCACGTAATCACCGGCTCCTATGCCTACGTTATATGTGTGTCTATTATCTTTCTGCATGTATCTTTTTGGTGGTCGTTACCTGCAGCGTAATCTTCTGGTGGACGTTCCATATTTCCTGTAGAATAAATAATATTCAAGTTTTTAAAAAAATGTGATATTTAAATTAAATATGGGATATAATAAAACATTTACTTTATAAACCAACAAAGTTATTCACACAAAATACTAAACGTATTTACACCGAGTCTACCATAATTAGTTTTATTTGGCTTAGTTACAGCAATTAAATACAGCAATTATCCCAGAGAGTGAAATATTAACTATACTGTAAACACAACTGAGATTCTGTAACCAAATCATGACCGATGTCTTCTAGTATTAATTTCTGTCCATTCTGTCCTCATTATGTGTGCATTGTCCAGAATGATCTTTTCTGTATTTACTTCTTCATTATGTTGAACACATTGTTTAACTTTGAATGACCTTTAATATTTACTGTTGTAGAATTACAACTTCATTATGATTAACACTTTTTTCCAATTTATTTACGCTTATCTTTCCCGTCGTGGACTAACAACTTCATTATGTTTAACAGGTTGTTCCAGTGATAAATGCCACCACTTTAAGGTCTTCAGGTACTTTTCTCACTTTATTCCTTAAGGTTAAAATTTAATTTAAACCAGATATATTCTGCCATTTTTTAATGAGTCAGGAAGTCAGAGGAATCTATTCGCCTTACCACAAAACCCTGTAGACAGTTTTTTACGTGATTATTTTTTGCAACTCAATGAACCAGGACCAGGTCCCTCGATAAGGTTATTGTGCAAGTCTTGCAAGGACTTCTGCACAATGTATCATTGAACTCAAGGCAATGCCTGCAAGTCAAAATATCAACGCATAGCTCATATTTCTTTAATGATGAATCTTTTATATTAAAAAGTAACTGAATTATGATATGAATGGGACGCCTAAAAAAACAATGATTAGAATTATAAAGTTATTCATCGGCGTCACCAATTTGGCTTAAAAGGTCCTAGATATTCATGTCATTTCATAGCAAAGTAAAAACAATGTAATGGGATGGCAAGTGCGTCTAGGGACACCCTAAGAAAAATGCATGGTGATCTTGAAGCAATTAGACGAATCGTGAATCACTTGCTAGCAGTGAGAGCAAAATTAGAGCCCGCACCTATGTGACTTTGAGTGAAGAGCTTTTGTCTCAATGTACTAAACAATAATGTCCGATGGTAATAGTTTAAAAGACATAAACCATTCCCTGAATAAAATACTACATATATCGCAGAAAATTAGACAAGTTCGACAGTTGCCTCAACACGTAGAGTATGTTATTATAATACTTCACATGCCATTAGTTATTTCATTTTATTAATACTAGTTTTGCCATATTATTCTGCTTATTATTGCCGTTAATATTGTTTTTGTTTCTTATTGACTTATTATAACTGACCGGGAATGAAACATAGTGTTTGATATAGAATAATGGAAAGAACTGTCTCAGTTCAACAATTAAGATGCAAAGCAGGCAATACAACAGGCAAAAAGAAAAATGCCTTTAAATGACAACTTCTTGCATAATTCAGGGCGCTTGCTCTCTGTGTTTACATAAAATAATATAGGAATTGTTTTCCTTAAAAATTGCAGAACCCGGAATTTTGCGCTGCAAAATAATGGACGGAAATACCACTCGACTTATCTGTGACCGCGCCTAGAGTATGCCCTCTTTCGTCTGGAACTTTCAAAACTATGCAAAGTGTATCCTAAGGGGGGTCACTCTCCCTATTGCATCGCCATCTATCAGGCACTACGTGAACTACACAAGGTCGCTTTGTGTAAAACATTAATTCACGAGCTGAAGCTTTGCAAGCAGTACAGATTCTTCATAACATGACCGATCGATGTGTCTGCCTGATTTAGATTAACTTAGAATTGGAGGGTACTCTGCCAATTTATCTGACCTGCGGTATATCCTTAGTTTCGTCATGTGACTTGCGATATCGACGGTTTTGGCTTTGGCATCACAATAGTGGCAGCCCAAATGGGCGGTTTCGATTTTTTTTACAAAAATGTAAATATTTGCCAGGGAGTTTATCATGAATGCTGCCCGCTTCAGGAATGTTTTATCCCCCTCCGATTAACACATACCCTACTATATTTTGGCCATGATATATAAATACTCAAAACCCTGCGCCAAAATATTAACAGTTTTCACCACAATTCTTCCTGCAAGATTTTCACGAGGATGATGGAACCTACTAAAAGAACTCTCAAGTCGAGCTTTTCGCTCAAAAAATCAAACAAACTTCATACGAGCACGAAGTACAGTTAAGGATCCATCGGGATGAACAATCAATCTACATTTATGAAAAATGTAGAGTTGCATGTGAACATGTCAAACAGAAACGTGAACAACTGTAAACCTGCTGCTATCTTACCTCCTTGTTTACCTCCGATATGCCCTACAACTACCTGCTTTAATTTTCCCCTACAGTCCAAAAGGCTGTTTCCCTCATCAGAGAATACACCTGCCCATGGAGTGTCCATACTTACATCCCTGTCTTATAAAGTCTCGTGACGGAACGCTTGACCCACACCCCAAGAAATGCATACATTTGCATACCCAAAGCCAAGAACAAGTCTTTTGTTATTGTGCCAAATCAACTGTCCCCCTAATGATCAAATAGCGAGTCTTTGCCCCTAATTCACAACCAACGAGGATATGTGGAGAATTCTTCCAGCAAACAACGCCTACAAGGACTGCAAACTGTTGTGATGATTTTGTTAACTCTTTCTTGTGAAACTACTACATTTAATCGCATGTTTTTTTAAACTATATTTTGTGTTTTTTTTTTTCAAAACATTTTATTTGAAAATGGTTGTTTAAACTATATACATATCACATTTATTTGATAATTTGAAAGGGTATATTTTAAACAAAATAACATTTTACAATGAGAAAAATATACGTTTCAATTTTATATTCTGGTTATCTTTATAGGTATACGATAAGAATTTCAAAACTTTATAAAATTTTCTGGAAAATGACTATTTTAATTTTATATTCTGGTTATCTTCATAGTTTATACCAAAAGAATTTCAAACATTTTATAAGTCAAATAATATTTTTCAACCTATAATCTACCGTTATAATACATAAAATATTAATGAAAGTACTTACTTGCGCATATAGATAATATCACTTCTAAATATCCACGCGAACAGTATATTTGTGATTATAAACTAAATAAATGCTTTTCATTGTTCCCTAAAAATAATTGTTTTATCATGTGTATGAACTATGAAACTCTGTATATGTGTGTATACATGTCGGGCACCCGGCACAAAATGGCCCCATAAGCCTGTGAAGAGATCAGCAAGGAACGAAGTATTAATCGAGAACTAACTAGCCGACACCAGACCAAAAAAATCCCTGTATGAAAAATCAATTACAATTAACAAAGTACAAATTCCACTCCTACCCCGTCTGGTAGAAGATAAGTAATTGTAAACAGAACTAGAAACAGGCCGTTTTCCCATCAAAACGACCAGAGTCTGACATAGGTGCAAAAACAAATGGACCGAAAGACCTCATTTTCAGCTGTAAATTGACCAAAACTAATCCAAACTAACCACTAATAACCTTCTCAACTATTATATTATATATATATATATATATATATATATATATATATATATATATACATGTATATATATATATATATACATGTATAATTATACAAATGAAGACGAATCAAGTATTTTCAGACATTTTACTACTACGTAGTTTCGTGCAACATGTTGTTGCACTCATCAGGTAAGGCTGTCTGACTGAAATAGACCAGATCATACCGGTATACGTGTTACAGAGATATGCGACCCTGAATGTATATATGTTACTGACCTGTTGTGTCACATGTAACCTAGACTGTTGAGTGTGCTAACGCCCAATTCACGCTATGCTAACCACAAATCATCTTTCATGAGTATAATTATAAAGCTCTGGTGAGATGCCATAGAGCCCTCTAGTAGTTGCTGATTTCAGAAAACCTGCAGATTATTTATATAAATATATAAATATATAAATATATATATATAAATATATATATATAACAGTCAATCTATGTAATCATTCAAAAGTCATGTCAAAACGATCATAAGTCGTTTCATGAAATACCTCATATTAATGTCCAGTCATTACTGGATGACTAGATTTAAAATAGAATGAACACAACACAAGTTGGCCCATAGGCTTTTTTGTTAACAAGGTTCACCAGATGCTCAGTGAGCTCTGTTCATTTGTTTAACTAGCCTTTTACACTAATACTTCTTTCTGTTTGAATTTGCAACCATCAGGCTGGCTTGGATTCAACTGCTTTACATTCTTTTCTCTTTTAAGATATTACACCTGTATTTAATTGTTTTTGCATAAGATACTTCTGTGTCAGCGGCCACAGCATTTGATTTTGTTTTTGAAAAAACATTCACCTGTTTGATTTATATCTTCGTTATTCTTCCCAGAATAATGGCATATAAATTCATGTTCCCAAGCACCTGATTCCAGGCTGACTTTAATTATCACATATTTGTAAAAGTATCAGTATATTATTTGTGTTAATGTGAAATGTATGAAAAAATACCTACTTGTAATGCTTTAAGAACCATGTAAATAATAGAATCAGGAAGAAATTGAAGATGAGCTAAGATATGATAAGACATTTTTTCTGTATAAACTGAATTAAAAGTCAATTTTCATATCAGAATTTCAAACAAGAATATGAATCCATTTCATTAGAAAAGAGAAAAAAAAGTATATAGCTATAGCTCAGCAAAACTTAAAAGTCAACGGTGCTAACAATTCCAATGTTATTAATTAATAATTTAATTATAGGATTTACCTTATTTATCAACCTTCCACTTTCTTTATACATAATACAATAATATTTCTTCATCAATAATTATATACTATCCCTTTCTACTTAGCATGCGTTGGCATTATTTTTTATTTTTACTTGTGCCCTGTGGCATTAATGTTAATTTTAACATAAAACCAAGAGCTTCCAAAACCAATAAGATTATTGACTACGTGAAGGGATCTACGATGTATTGTATCCTAGCCCCTATCTTGCATTTGTATTGGGTATCTTTGTAGCAACTCACTGGTTATTATACGAGGTCACCTACCATATATAGTATTTATGGTATATACTGCTTTAAGCTACCTGGGGGTCTTGGTTGTAAGAGATATCCCAATAACCAATACCTCAGTTGTGAAACAATTGACCAGTTGCTTTAATAACTTCCTGAAAAAATAATCTGTTCATATCTCAATGATATACCTGTTACACAGATTGTCTGTTTGCAATCTGAATATAATCAAACCCCTTCATTTACAGACATTTCATGAAAAGAAGTTTAGAAGACAGTGGTCAGTTTTGGTCGATTTACAGCTCATAAAAATGGGCTTTCGGACTAATCTTTTTTAAACCCATGTCACACTTGGGTCGTTTTGATGGGAAAGCAGCCTGTTTCTGCCCGGATCGTATCTAGTTCTGTTTACCATTAATAATTTCCTAATATATATATATATATATTTATATATATATATATATATATATATATATATAAGGTAGAGTAACCCTCTGGTTAAAAGTGCTCCATGGCCTTCAGATAAGGCCAGAGCAATATAACATGTCTAACCACATTCACCTGATGATCGGGTCGCATCCCGTGAAACAGACTGTACAAAATTTACAGTGTTCTTTTTCTTCAGAGTTATATAAATATAGAGAGAGAGAGATTTACAGAATGGATGTTAGCATTCAGTGTTTTGGCGGAAGAAGAGAGTGTAGGGTGTCGCAGTATTTTGCGATGAATAATTAGAATGGCTGTACAAAGGTCACGGCATGTGTGCAGTCTCAGATACCTCTCTAAGCCGCTAGGTTCTAAGTGATTGATCTACCACAAGACGGTACTCAATGGAACGCATACTTCCGTCACCTGCCACATTTTAAACGTCTCAACCGATGGGCTTTCGTGTTGACTGAAATCATTAAACACCCGTTTCATTTCTCCGAATTATCCAAAATCACATAAAATATCTGTTGAAATCGTGTTTGAAATTTCAGGTCCGTATCCCTGGTGATCCTGAGTCCTTGGATCTGTGCATGGCAGGGAGGGGGGGGGGGGAGGGGATGGGAGCTGTCGGACCCCTGGAATAGTTTTACCGGACACGGCTCCTAAGGACGTCTGTACCAGTGTGGCAGTGGCACTACAGGTCCATTTTTCTACACACTTAATATACTTACTTCGAATTCGGTTTATCTTACAATGGATTCGTAGATGTTACTCGGGAACCAGTTTCTTTAGAAGGGGCAATTGAAAGCTTTTTGTCATGTGCGCTGGCAGGTGTTTTTGTTCAGCTATATTTGTACCTGCTACATGAATGAACACTTTAGCCTGACTATGTACGGCGGATTAGGTTTAAGGGGTCAGGCAAATTACTTCAGTGGAAAAAAGCAAACAGGAAGCTTTCCCTTCGTGAAAATACAGTTTATATTTCATTTACATTATACTGCGTGCTTGTTTACTTGCGTGGCTGTTTCTCTGTCTCTCTCTCTGTCGGTCTGCTTGTCTGTGTCTCGTCGCCCTGCGCTGTATCTTTGTCTCTCTGTTCCCTTTGTATGTTCCAACTGTTAAAGGGTATTAGGTGGATCGGTCAATGAGAGTGTAATGCCATTAAGATTAACAGTCGAAATAAGGTCACAGCAACCTAACACTGGTGGATCACCTGTATTTTTTTTATTTGTTACGATTTTTTTTTCTGTTTTTCAGACCATCAAATGACAGTAGTTATGAAAGTTTCTCAACTGTAGTTTCATCCAGTGTCCTGAAACCCAGTGTGTTTATTGATTATGATTGGTTTCTTCAGTTCCTAAAGACTGGTGGCGCCACATGTATTTTTTCTTTTTGTTATGCATTTTTTCCTTTATTTTGAGTCTGCCAAATTATATTGATACTATCAGATCGCTACTGTGGTTTTATCTGAGACCTGAAACCTTGGGAGTGTATAAAGGCCCCGCTTGAATAAGCAGATGCCCTTTATTAATCTTCCTATCCGTCCGTCTATTCGTCTCTCCATGTCCGTCAAATTTGTGTCCTCATGATAACTCCAGTTTGGATTGACATATGGATTTCAAACTTGATTCATATTTGGCCCATATCTAACGTAAGAACTCTATTAATTTTAGGGTCATGAGGTCAAAGGTCAAGGTCCCAGGGGCCATCTATCTACATATTAGTTTCCGGATAATACTCCAGTTTGTGTTGACATATTGGTTTCAAACTTGACTTATATATGACCAACCAATAATGTCAAACACCTTTTGATTTGGGGGTCATGAGGTTATGAAGTTAAGGTTACAGGGCCCACTTCTTTTAAAATATGTTGAATGCATTTTAAGCCAAATATTTCATTCCAAACCTTTCATCTTACACATATAGCTGACCAGCCAATAGCGGAAGAAACTTACTGAAATTGGGGTCACAAGGTCAAAGGTCAAGGTTACGGGGTCATCTACCCACATATTAGTTTCCAGATGATAACATCAATTTATACTGAAATATTGGTTTCAAATCTGACTTATAAATGGCCAACCACTAAAGTAAGAAACTCTATTAATTTCATTTGAGATATAAGGTCAAGGTCACAGGACGCACTACTTTAGAAAGATTGTGGATGTATTTTAAGCCAAACTTTCCATCGCAGACCTTCCGTCTTCCTCATGTGGTGCACCTGCCAATAAGACATTTTCCTTTTGAGTTTGGTGTTACTTGGTCAAAGGTCATGGTTACAGGGCCCATCCATTCACAAATTAGTTTATGGATGATAACTCCAGTTTGGGTGGACAGGTTGGCTTCAAACTGATCACAGGACCCATATTTTGAAAAAAAAGCTCATATCTTTATATTGAAATCCAGCTGAGCGTCGAGACCCATGGGTTCCTATTTATTTTAAAAAATCTTGACGCTCTCTATGATTCAATTGTTTCTTTTAATCCTTTGATTTCTTTTTAAGTTTCTACAGTAATTTTGCTCAGACATTATGAAATATTTAAGTAATGACCACAGACTCGGTAGGTAATCAAAGATTTCAAAGAGCCCATGCTATTATTTGAGGGAATTATGTACGTAGAAGTTGCATAGGCTGGCTCACCCTTTGGTTTTTTTACTTAGTTTCACTGCAAGCCTCCTCCATTGCCACCCTATTATCTGCAAGGGTTGAGCGAATAACTACATAAAATGTTGTTGATTCAAATGAAATAAACTGGGTTGGGTTTTCATTGTTAAAAAACTATAAACAACTGTAAAAACTGTTATTAACGTAAAAAGTTGTAAATAAACTCCAGTAAATATTTCATAGTGTCCTTAGTAGTCCTTTGTGTCTAACAAATAAAAGATATCCAAATGAATCAAAGGGTATTTCGTAATCCATTGCATGGTATTTTGTTGGTGTATTCCATATGACACCATGTCTTAGGCGGTTTTAATTTAATTTAAAATTGAATAATAAGTGAAAAATCTCTGTAGGACCTAGGAACCAGTGTACTGTAAACTGAACAAAGTAAACCTTTCCAGCAAACTGAACCGATGAAGATTAGTGGTCGACTGAAGACGGAGTGAACCGATTCCAGAATTGGATTATTTGCTTTGGGGGATATGACTAATAATATGACATGGCATATGGATAAGATATTCTAGTTATCACCGTTACTTTTCATAATTCGTTTTCTCCAGTAACATGATAACAATATCAAAACATGCGATATCGTAACCTACCTTATTCTTTAATACCTGGCACTCATGTAACCCAATGTTGAACAGGAGAAAGGTGTCTCTTAATCAAGGCACCTCACGGGCACCCTTAAATCAAGAGACAATCCATCCAAATAGTTACATACATCATTTCAAAAAGGAGAAGCACATTTAAGCAGCCTTAGTATGAAAATATATGATAAAAATTCAGACTAAGATTTAAATGCAAATGTATTTTAAATGCAACATTTGCATTTGAATGCAGGACATTCAGTTTTCAAGTGCAACTGCAGAAAAGAATGATATCTCAGAATTATAATAAACGAAACATGCATTAAAATTCAATTAATAAATTCAATAAAATATTATACTGTGACCTCTTGAAACAGTTCCTTAGGCCAAGTTATTTATTACAATATCACATATTTCTTGTTTTCAGGTTGAAAAAATGCAGGTTTTTGAATTTTAATGCATTTGTAAAAGCATTTGCATTTGTGTCAAATAAATATTATCACGTTTGCATTTGATAACATTTTACTGCATTTTCCAATGGTTAATATGAAACTTTTGCATATGTATGTACCAATTCACATTTGAATTCATTCCTGCAGACAGTACATAAAATGTGCCTGTAATTTCTTAGACCTTATCAGGGATGCACAGAATGTTACAGTTTCTTCATCCGTTGACATATTTATTTACAAAATTTTGTGTAGCTTAAAATGTTGTTCTTCACCTGATTTTAAGAAATGGGGGTTTTTCTTACATTTAAAAATAATCTCTAAATCAGACTATAACAAGTTGTATATACATATATTGTTACGGAACCTTATATCAACAGATCACGTAGTCGTGATGAGCATAAATTTTGTTACGGAGATAAAAAAAAATCAGATTCCGCAACACTAGGCAGCGTGAAATGTCTAGGGGAATGAATAAAGAAGTTAGTGGTTAATTGTTAACAAATAATTATAATTTATTTTAAGAACAATCATTACATTTCAATCATTTAATCAAGACAATTACACAGTATAACAATAATAAAAATGGCTATAGAGTACCAGAGTGTCCGCACAAATATTCCAGATGAACAGTTCATGTAAATCCTCTCAGAGAATAGTCCGATATATTTGCGAAAACTTTTGTAATCCAAAAGTGAGGTTCTGGTAATAATCCAAAAGGCAAACTGAAGACAATCCGTATATAAAGTCTGTTGTAAGTTCTGCAACTATCGGAATGGTCCTAAAAACACTGACAAGATAGTCACACTCTTTCGTGTCCGCTGGCATTTTTCCGACTCTAAACACAGCTTATTTATAGCTTTTTCACCAGAAGCCCAGAAACTTCGTTTTTCACGAAAGTTCCAAACACAACAATACACACGCGCTCATAGCGCAGGAACAGACCCGAAAATTCTAGAATACAACGAGCGCTGTGTCTCAACATAACAGTACACATGCGCCCACAGGGTCCGAACAGACCCGAAATTTCTAGACTACACCGAGTACTGTCTTTACATTCCGCGAGAGCATAAATAAAGAGAGTTACGTTCTCTACAAGGCATGAACCAGACCTTGAAGAATAAAAATAGTTACTGAATTAGACCAGGCACAAACTAATTCTGGAATAGCTACTGTTTTCGAGCAGGCATAAGCAAGTCCTGTGGAAAAAACTGTAAAGGCATTACTGTATACAGTTCAGTAAAATGAGCACCGCTTTATGTAAATCTATTTATAACAAACAATGAGCACCGCTGTACCTAGATCCATTTACAACAAAATAATACAAAAAGCATGCTGCTTAACTTAGGGAAGAAACGTCGAATTATTATATAATAATCAAAACAAGAAATAAATAAAAAAATTCACATTAAAGACATTTTTTATAATTTGATATAAATTGAAATATATGTAAATGTGTGTATATGTATGACATAGAGAGAGAAAGAGAGACAAAGAGTGTGGAATTATTATAAATTAATTAAAACCATGACGAAATATTTTTTTAACAATTTATATAAAATAAATGATTATATACATGGAGGAAATTTTATAATTTAATCAATTGAAATGTGTATATATATATATATATATATATATATATATATATATATATATATATATATATATATATATACACACATGAGCGAGGATGTCTATAAACAATGAAGTAAAACAACACTGTAATATCACTGCAGACTGTTTCACGGGACGCGACAGGGAACAGGCCACTAAGAAGTCCGACGATGATGCTTCGAATCAGTCACGTTGGATTACGAAACTATTACCAGTTCGTAACAATAAATCTGCAATTTGTGTCTAAGGAGCTGCTAGTTACTACGAATTACATTGAACCACCGAGCTTCTGCTACGAACAACATAGGCATTCGGAACGATAATTTTCGAACACATACGCCTAGCAACGCATCAGTAAGCATGCTTGCGTTTTTCTCGAATTAAGCTGCTACGCTCCCTAACACTATAGGCAACGTTATAATTGGGACAAACTATTTAAATGAGGAGTGAAAGGGATCGCACCACTCGGAGTTAAACTCTTATACTCTTCACGTGATGTCACTTGCAAAATATGAAAAAGCTTATAAGAGAGATTATATGACGTTCACACGCTGGTCATAGGAAATTAACATGTTGCCCATCATAGTAGAATATTTAATTATAATAAACTGAGCGTAAGTTTAAATGTCCTATGATGAGTGTGTGAATGTGGCATATTGTGTTTTTGAATGACCGATGAGCCCATGTTTTCGTGAATGTACAAGAAATCATGGTTGTGTTAAAACAGAGTGTATTTTTATCTATTTTATCAAATTTCGATACCAATACAAATACTATGAAATTTCTTTATTTGATATTTCTTATTTTCATACCAAGACAGACAATGCTCATATGCTTCCTCATATACACATTTTGTGGGACATTTAGATGCAGGTATTAGTAAAACATACGTCGACTGTGGGCAGGGCCGTCTTAAACCCTTGGTCTCATGGCCATGGGCTACAAGGATTGAAGTGGCCATATGCAACAAATTTACATTTATTTATTAACCCGAAAGAAAACATGTTCACACTGCATGCATATGAGTCCTTTGAAGCTCTTGATAACGCTATGAGACAGCAAAACATGTTTGATGTCATTATATGTTGATTGTAATGATAAATAAATTATGATGATTAAATGGATTCATTTACTGTCATTTGTCAGTGGTAACTGCGGTTAATTGTATTGGTATTAAGCACGTTTTGTCATTGTACAGAGGATATTCTTTGTGCAACTGCAAACATATGAGGGCGCACATATGTATTCACTGAGTATACTGGTTTGTTAATCAAGCAATTACTCTTTAATTATGAGGGGGCGTGCTGGTGTATTATGTGTTATTTAAGTGGTGATCATTTTATTTTAAAATGTCTAAATTTTTTAATTTTTATACAGTAAAGTGTAATTTCTACCAGATTAAATTATATGTACCCCTGTAAGGACTGCGGACTGACGGCATCACCGTGTACGGTGTAACTATATCATGCTATCAAATTGAAATACTAACTGAATATTCCTCTTTGTGCTGCAAATGTAATGTGAATTAAGAAATATCAGCTGTAGAACATCCTGAACGGATCTTATCATTTTCAAAGAGTCACACTAAAGAGCTTGGAGAAATTTAATGGGGTTATGGTATTTTTGTTGTTTGTGGGGGAAGGGGTTCATGAGTATAACTGTATACTTTGTTGTGAATGTTAGTGTTAGGGAGTAACCCACAATAAGGACCCCCTCATGGCGGAGGCATGCATCCACTGGGATGTTATGTTGATTGACGTACTTGTTCCATACATCAACAGTACATTTTTCATATTATTTTTTTTTAATAATTTATTCATGCACGATCCAGGAGAACCAAATGCCCTGGCCAGATCATGCAGTTATGGAATATTTTAAGTTAAATATTTAATATCTATTTTTAATTATATAAGTTTATCATAGCATTTTTATATTTGGGTGTAAGTTTTTTTATGAGGTTAAGTAATCTGTAGAGAATATAACTCCGGTAGGCCTAACAGGAGCATTTTTATAGTTGCAAAAGACTGGACCCGGTTAGCGTTGTTTTATGCAATGACGGCCATAATAACAACAGGGTGTGTTTTCGGATTTATTACATTTTTATTCTTCATCAAATGTTTGTACATTAATACGGCAAAGAAAATACCTACCTACGATTATCGATCTTTAATATCAATAATGTGATATGTTTCCTTAAACTGTTTTTTATTATTGATTTTCAATATTGATGATTTCAACAGAATACAAGAAATATTTGCAACTATAGGATAAATTTATACCGAACTGTTTACTTTTTCCACCTGAATGACTTAAAGCCCAATGCAGCATTAAGCGTTTGACTAAACTGGCTTCATATGCACATATAATGTTATAAAATTAATAGACCACACAGGATCACATAAAAAGATAAATAAATAAAATAATAGTCACTAATATAAACACATTTACAAACATACAGAATAATCTTCTTTTGTAAATCACCATGTCTAACACTTTATAGCCCTGCTTTGTATCATCCATCTGTTAATTAAATGTGGAGACGCACACTACTAGTGGTGAAAGAAAAAGGCCAACAGTATGTACCATGCAGCATATACCATGATGTAAGTTTTAGGACTTGACCCGACGGGTAGTAATTAATGAACATATAAATATATAACAGTAAACAAGTTTTAGTTGCTACACAGATAACAGTATTAAATCTATTCCAAAGAATCCACATATTTTGTAATTACATACCCAAGATAATATTCTTTTTTGAGAAAATGAGGTTTACAAATTTAATTGGCATAGCGTTTAGGGTGCAGTAGAGACATTAACAGGTTTCTGGTTAAAATCGAATCACGTATCAGCAATGACTATAATTGCCACCTACAGTATAAATAACAATATCTTCAAACATACGGTGCATTCAGTGAGTGAAAACATGAGCATTGTCTCTGTATATTCAGAACGCCTTCTTTCTGATAATTATGCAATGTTGAAGGAGTTCCATCCATCTGGCCTGTTTCTGTAATAGTTCGTATTAAAAATGAATGTAAAGAATAATGTGAACAGTACAGGAATAAATTGAATTTCTTGGGCGTAGGAAGAGGGTACCGCATTGGGCATCTGACTTTTAGCGACCATGTAAGCTTATGCGATGACGCAGCGTCGTCCGTCCGTCGTCGTCCATCGTCCTTTACCAATACTTTCTCAATAAAGGCAGCAGCTACCATCACCAAATTTAATGTAAAAAATCAGTCATCTAAAAAACTATCGGATTTTCCTGATGTTTTGCCATCTGCATTTACTTCGATTTTATAAGGAAAAAGCTAAATAAAAACTTATGAAATAATGTCCACTGAAAACGTCAAGCCAAGTTGTCCCATATTACAGAGAAATCCCAGGAACAATCTTTGTACGAAAAGTTTCAGCTCGGTGATGTTAAGCCGAGTTACGGGAAGCTGAATTTAGTCATTTGGCCAAAAAAAGCATACTAAAATTACAATCTCAGAAAAAGTTGGAGCTTTCACCAAATTTATGAAAATATTGATCACATGAGTCATACTTAATTGCGGTATTGCTGGCGCCACCTGCGTTGACCTTTTTTGTAGTGCTCGTCCGTCATCATTATATTTACCGACAATTTCTCAGGAAAATCAGAAGCTAGCAACCCCTAATTTCATGCAAAAGTCAGTCACATGTCAAATATTGTGGAATTGACCTTTCTGTGGCGCCACTTGCATCAACGTATATTTTACTGGGGAAAAGCTTTAAAAAACTTTGAAAATCATCTTCTCCGAAACCATTCAGCTAAATTGTTCAATATTTCTCAGAAATCATCCCAATGATGAGCTCACATGTTTGTTTAAATTGTTTTGGTTCGATGAATTATTACCAAGTTACATGAATTTGAACTTAATCATGTGGCCAAGTAAGCATACGAACATAATCTCAGAAACAAAACTTGCATTGACAAGTTTTGAGCAAATGTTGGTCTAATGACTCATATTTGAAATTTAGGTTTTTGTGGCGCCACCTCACTGACCTGTTTTTATGGACAAAAACCTAGTAATTTTAGCCAGCCTTTTTCAGCTTAAAAATGTATTATGATGAAACTCACAAACTGATCGAATCCTTAAATTTTCACAAGGGCTGGGTTCTCTCAATCACACCAGAATAGACTTGGTTCATTGATTTCTGGAAGAGTCACAAAAAGCTGATCTTGTGGTCTTTCGGCCTTTAGTAAGCCTATTTCAAACTCAGGGCTGCAAAAGTCTTCTACTGCAAAACTGTTGTTACAACCTATGTTATATTGCCCAAAAATATTTTGAGGAGGCCTTTGTTCATGTTTCCTGAAATGATTTTTGGCAGATTCATTGTCCCTTTAAACATGAAAGGACTTCATATTTTATTATTCAAAACATTTGACTAAAAAAATCTTATGAATATGTCACCTTGAAAGAAAGTATTGAAGCAAAAGTCTTTCAGTATGTATACACAGATTTAGCAACAGGCCAAGATTGTGTCTGTATCTTTAAATAGCTTGGTAGACTTCCAACTATTTCAAATTTGGCAACAGGCGAAAGGTCAGTCTGGATCTATTTATAGATTTGGCAGAATGTCGACTGTATCAGATTATGCAACAGATCAAGAGTTCACTCAGTGCAGCCGGTTACAGGTCAAGAGTTTACTCAGTGCAGTAGCTAATGCAAGTAATTTGTTCCGGTTAATTGGGGGGCAACTGCCTTTCTCACCTAAGCCTGGTCAGCCTTGTGCACCCGACTTAAGAGAAATTTCATGTATTGGCCTGATATCTTGACCTGTCCATGCATCATTGATGTCATTCTCGTATACAAGACTGGTGTCACCGCCTTCAATGACTTTTGCACAGTGTATGTCCCTGCTTATTTCTCGGTAGATATTTGATATACAACCTGAAATTGTGCATTATACGTATCGGATAGCTTCCTTGTATACAAGACTGGTGGTGCCATTTACAATATTTTTGCACAGTGTATGTTCCTGCTTATTCTGAAATCTGAAGGGAATTGGTATATCAGCATAAAATAGGGCATATCTATACATACATTTTTTTAACGTTCAGTACTTGCATAGTACTTGAAAAGTAACGGTCAAGCATGTTATTATGGAAGCATTATACATGATATGATGTATATCCCATTGCACAGGTTTGCATTGGGCCTTTAGGCCTTGTTATCGAATATTGAGGATAATCTTTTCAGAAACTAAATATCTGCTCGTAAAATGTAAAATTGTGTAATGAAATTATCAGTCATATAAGCATCTAGATTCAATAATGATTTTTTCATCTGCAACAATTTATGCAAAGAAAGAGATCAATCCCGGGAACTAATTTTCTGAATTTTAATTTGGGCACTGATTCGTAGCAATATGATTAGGAGGATACAAGATATCTTTATGTACCTGCGTCTGTTTCGCTCTTGTTACATCTGGTGCTGACATCTGGTAGAGATGTTCGACTCGACGAATACTTAAATTGTTTACTGAAGGTGAATTAATCCTTTTAGTGAAATGATGTCAATTCCATGATTTTCTTTGTTTCTTAATTTGCAGAATATGTTTTTATGAAAGGGGGACTTGAATAAAATGTCCACATGGTAAGTTTAGAACAACTGTAAGACGAAGAACCTCCCTCTCTCTCTCTCTCTCTCTCTCTCCCTGTCTCTCTATGTGAGAGAGAAATAGAGGGAGACAGAGAAACTAAATCTATAACATAATATTTAGACGGTTTAAAATACTCCATCTGCAATTTATATTGCAGCAATGAATTATATTTATGTTTTCTCTTCCAGGTCTTGCTGTGGAAGGAATAACACCACTATTTCATTTGCTGAACATAAAATAATGACACGTCATTAAGTTTATTCCCATATGAGCGAACCTGCAAAGTGGACCTCCGTGGAGTGTGCACCTGTATATATAGTGGGCAATTAAAGAGTTTCCCATTGTCCTGTTCTTTAGCATGTTTAGCTCATGCGAGTACCTCCGTAATCTAAGGTGTGGACACTTTTCCCCGCCAACGTGGGCACTTATCAATACCGTTTGTTGAAAGTTCCCCCTGTTTAACATTCTAATCCTAATTTATGAGATTGTTTTGACGCTTTTATAGACTGACTTATGACATGTTCATGGTTATGAGCTAGTATGATTATATATTTAATACCTCCGCCAACGTAGATGGCGGGCTTTGTGCGTGTGGGTGTGTGCCATATCTTCAAAAGCCCTGGACGGATTTCGATAAAACCCTGTATTAGGAAATACCATGGACGAGGGTTGAGAACACTCAATTTGGGACGAATCTGCAATGTTAATGTGCGGATCTCCATCCAGATCAATCCAAATTCGCCCCGTGTTGCATGCACCCTCATTTTGTTTTGTTTTTCTCGCACAAAATCCTCCAATACTTTGATCAATTTTTCCTTTCTCACACCATTTCATTAAAATATATTGAGAATGTTTTCAGATCTCCTTCACACAGTCACCTTATCTTTAACGTTCATGAGCATCAACGGCTTAAAAGTGACATGCGGTGATGTCATAATAACGATCAGCGGTCCTGACAAGCTGCTTGTTCCTGGCTGCTACGGTCTTGGTGTGTGTGTGGGGGGGGGGGGGGGTATTTAGATTGTGTGGCCCATTGCGTCAAGGTTTTTATAAAGCTGTGTTTACCGGGAGGGCGGTATGCGGTTAGCGGTATGCGAAAAAGATTTTTTTTTCTGTTTTTGCTGTAGTAATTTTATCATAAAGTGTTCACCGGGCACGAGGTATGCGGCATGAGAACCGCTAAAATGGAATTCTAGGGGGACAATTGGATCCGCATACCGCGCGCGTTATTGCACCCATGGGTTCCGGTTACCATCCCGTACCAAAGTTCAGCATATGCTGCTTTTGGAGCAGCTGCTGTATTTCTGCTGTATTTGTACTCATATCATGCTGACAAGTGGAGCAGCAATTAAGCAAATGTTACTTACTGTCTGCTGCTAGAATCAGCAGTTTTAGAGCATATGCTATATAACTGCTGAATCTCAGTGTATTTACAGCAGATTTACTGAAAAAAAAGCTGTCCTGAAAGCCATCTTGGCAGATTAAGCAACTTATGCCGTTTCTCTGCTGCGTCAAGATGTAAAAATGAGTCCAGTGTGGATTTCAGAGAGCATGTTTTAGCATACACTCACCGGTGCTACTTTGAGATATTTCCCACAGCGATGATTAACGTTTTCTTAAGATTGGAGAGCGGATTTTGAGCGCATAGTGATTCAGTGCTGCATTGAGATGGCCGGTGCGATAAAATGAAATTCTTTAGCATGTTACCATGGACAGCAGATGTAGGAGATCTATACGCTGAAGGTATGTTGAAATAAACAATGTTATAACGTAGCCCCGCTCCCCCTTCAAGTCACACCCACCACTTTTATTTTCTTATTTTAAAATTAATCATAACAGTACCAGTTATTTTGAGCGACACAGGGGCACTCGCGATATCATTTACTGAATAAGAAATGAGAGAAATGAGAAAAATTGTCTCATAGTGTTAGGCATTCTTTGGCGGATTCAGGGATAATGAAATATTAGTTGGGGAATTAGCCTACACACAGAAACAAAATTCATTGTGATAATGAAAGTACGAAATGAGCCCATTAGCTGATTAGTACTTGTATCGCCTGGCCAGCCGGTTAAAAAACAATGTATTACACAAATTCATCCATGTGAGGCTTTGGATATAAAGGGCAGTTGACATCAAAGGGCGTGTTTTGAAACCTAATCAGCAGAACAACGCCCGACTCCAGTTGACTGTGTCCTATAAACAATCAATCAGTAACGTTAAATATATATATATATATATATATATATATATATATATATATATATATATTATCAAATAAATCATAATATCAAAATTGAGAACCCGTATTAAAAATACTAGTTTGTGTTATTAAATTAATTTTTAAAAATGCCCCTAGGTCTTCTATATTTCAAGATATATGGTGGATAATATTTATGCACACTCGTGAGACAGTCCTGTAGACCCTTAAATGAGTCCTTTGTTGATTCAATTTGTTTTGTTCTTTAACCTGGGTTTTCATTTACACCTAATTTTGCCAATATATATATTCATTTCTTGGTAAAGTTTTTTTGTGGATTCACTACATTATTTCATTTTATGATGGACTTTGGTTTATTTTCACCTCTTAGCAGTCATTAAAGTGTGATCAACTTGTGTATATAACACGGGAGAAGTAAAAGTATATCTTGTTCTAGATTTAACATTGATTGAGTTATGATCATTTGAATTTCTACTACCCCTTAAAATAGGTGACGAAATCTTCAGTTGTTGATATTGCACCAATATCTTTTGTTCAGGTGTTTTTATTTTGAGTAATCCTTGAACATTTGTAATCGAAGACATTACATGCAGAGGAATAATGAGTCGTCAGTTTCTAGATGTTGGGCATGGGGAAAATCTCATGACCTTTTGACCCCTGATGGCCTTAATAATGACCTAATTTGCATATTTTATATATCATCTGATTGGGCTTGGTGAATGCAATAATTTTATGGGTATTTTGTTATTCTGAGTTAAATGGTTATGGAGATTTGGTCATTCAACTACCCCTAATATCGGTAACGAAATCTTCAGTTGTTAAAGTGTGAAAAAAACAGCCCACTAGTGAGTCTCAGTTTATTAATTGTTAACATCCTTAAAATCAAAGTATAGGTATATAGCAATAAGAAAAAATAGGTTTAGCTAATTGGGGTGGGGGGAGAGTCAAGGTGGGTCCTTCCAGCCCACGGACTACTATGATATCTCTATGCAAAGTTTTTACTTTTACTGAAGGTTTATGCCTGATATACACATCTCAAATTGGCAAATGAAAATTTCCTATTTTCTTTTACAGTCTTCTTTAGTTTTTTTTCCAGTGGTTATTAACAATATGTTATAAAAAAAATCCTGTATGAAATAATTTTAGCTCTTACAGATTTATCATATTGGAACAATTCACAAGTGAGCTTTGGGTCCTTGGACTCTTGTTTATATCGTTAACTGCAAATGGGGAGTAACTTCTTATAGACTAGGCTAGCCCTTGCTGTTGGATGACACGGCTGTTGACCTTGCTCACCTAGAACATTTTTCTTTTCATTGTCAAGTCGAGGGAACTGGGGAGGGACCCCTTCCTCTCAATATTACTTGCATCATACTCATAATTTTAATTTATCATCAGTCACCCAGAGCTGATTCAAACGACAGACACTATACATCTTTATTAGTTCTCAAATCACAAAACCTGCACAAGTTCTTAATGATTTTCATTGTTTTCTTGTTGAAGAATGTGCAAAAGGCATTTTTTCAGATTAACTAATTATTCAACATAGACTAATATTTAAGTGAATTTAAGAAAGTTTCTGGAAGGTCGGGATATGGGTCGATCAAATTTAAGGGCCTTGTTGCGAAGGTATGCTCTCTGTATGTTTGGTATGTTATAATTCCGTATTTCTGGAATTTCTGTAAATAATAACTCATCGTATTTTGGTATTTTTTGTGGCAACCATGTTGCAATTTGTTTCCGCTAAACTTCCATTTGTATCCACACAAAATTTAGCTTGGGTTTATTGTTTTTGACTTTCCATAACCCTCTAATGGATTATGGACTCTCAATGACTGATATTTGTTCACGTTGTCATTGTACAGACAGAATGATATTCTAAGTTTATTGATAGTATTTAGATATATAATTCATTTTTACTGTCTCTTTACGGGTGAAACATGAATGATTATAATATAATATAAACGAGTACTAGTATCTTACTAGCCTTATGCTAGGTTAGTACAGAAGTTGATGTGCCCTTCAGTATTCTTTATGTTTGTAACCAAAGTGGTCTCCTTGTAACAGTCGAGGGGTATAGCTATAAGCTCTGTAGGCTGGCTACAAGGGTTGGTGGCATGCGACTGAGCTGTCGTAATCCGTCCCTTACCAATCTTTGTATTACCAAGGTTTAGCTTATTAGCATATCTGAAGCAGTTTTTCAGCAGAACATATGCATGTTGCCCTGTCGGTACATATGAAATCTCTCATCATGCATTCTGCATGCCGTATTCCGCACATAAGGCAATAAGACATCTTAGCTTTATGCACGAATCCGAAATGCAAAATTGCTCGCCGCCGAAAATAATCGCAACATTGCTATACAATCGTGTCAAACTGCCGATCAGTCCCATAAAATGACGTCACTACTACCACTCACTACTACCTATTGTAGTTTAAGACCAATCTAAAAGCTAAAATATCGGCTCAAAGTGTTAAAGTATTTTATAGAACTGCTGTCTGGACACACGCGATACTATAATTTGAATTTTATATAAGGTGTTTAAAATAAATTTCAGTACGTTCCTTTTTATCTTCGGCTCTCATTATCATAAAATTATACCATTATATGCTTTTCTTGTTCTTCATCTCGGCACTGTAATTTAAGGCACAAGGTAAATTTTAAGGATATCATCGTCGGTAAAAATAATGCAGCAACATTAAAAAATCGGCCGTATAAAATCTCATTGGAGCGTACATATGCGCACGCCAAGGCATCGACAATGCGTTACGACTATCCGGAAATTTTCGAATCGGTCTGTGGGCGATATTTTGCTGTTGCCGGATATAATCGTACGGCGGCACTTCCGAAAAACAAAGTCCCTACCATTAAGCACGGGCATCCTTTCCGGTTTTAAAAACCACTTTGTTGCCCCGAAATTAAAGTATCATCTGAAAGGGTAACAAAAATAGTGTAAGATAGAGGACTGTTGTCTAGATACATGATAATATAATCCAAATCACTCATAAATTTCACAAGGTGTATGAAGTAAATTCCAAAACGTTCCTTTCTGCCTTCGTCTTTTGATTAATACGTTAGACCCAATACATCCCTTCATTTATTCATCTTGTCGGCACGGCATTTTTAAAATTAAAGCAAGTTATGCAAGAAAGAAAAGAAAATACAGGAATTTTTTACTTATTCCAGAGCAATTAGAAAATACTTTTTGAAGAGCTGAATTTGACATTAATTATATGGTGGTGCATCAAGTGTTCATTTTATGAATACACCACAGAATCCACAGACCCGCTAAAAGGATTTACTCATACCTATACGTCTGACGTCACCTTAAGTTTAGCTTATCAACTTCTGTGGTGCCATTAGGCGGACCGTCGGCCCTGTCACTATAGAGGAACTGATTAAGATCTAAGAGAATAAACGTAGCCGAAGAGAGGGCCAATAAGTCCGTAATTTTCACGCCTAGTACCTCATCGGTTCACCCCTAGCATCTCATGCTGCAAGGGAAGCCACTGCGGACTTCGCATACGCCTATCATACCTACGCTCACTGCACAAGATACAAACGGTCGATCGGCTGGCCCTAAATATCAAAGGAGCGTGAAGTTACCTTTCACTCTGCCCGACATACAGAGGTTATTCATTTGATAGCTCCGTGCCTCAAAAACTACCCGTAATTTAGAGTAGAGAGAGTTGCTCGCTATTACGAAAATAAAAATATGATAATAAATAATAAATCTTAGTGATTGGTCGTAAATAAATATATATATATATATATATATATATATACAGAAGGTAGAGTTACCCTCTGTTATAAAGTGCTGTATGGCCTACAGACTACTAGTCTTATGTTTATATATATATGTGTATATATGTGTGTGTATATATATACACACACATATATATATATACATATATATATATATATATATATATTTACATACAAACACAAAGTAGGATGGCAATCATTGTTCAAGTTGCGCATCAAGAAAGGATAATGTTATGGTTATATTATGCATTGTGTTTGTTTATCTTGATCGCTGTTTCCAAGTTTGTATCAAAATTAAAAACACGTGATCCTTGTCACTTGATTTAGGCGTGCTATCTTTTCACTTCATCATGAAACACTCGGAACATCTGTTTGAGTCCTGGAAGTTAGATTACACATTAAGATACGGTGACAACTAGACTGTAAAAGCATTACGCAGATTAACAAATCTGAGCAGACAGTATTTTGACTTATTTTTTTTTTCTATTTACTTCCTATGGACTCAATAAAGCCACGTGACATAAGATGCTGAGTCACTGCCCGTGCTTCTTTAATCCGTGTTGTTTATCACCACTGCCACTGATTCCTTGACTATTTTTTTCATTGCTCCTCCACACCACTTGCCACCCTCACTCCCTTATGTTTTCATATTCTGTTGGTTATATAAAAATGTTATCATAATATAATTGATACTTTATTTATGGTATATTTTGCGGAGGTCCTTGATCTCCACCAGAGATAATGTTCAACATTGACTTACATTTATGTAAGAATTAGACAAGGATGATTATGTAGCTTTTATCTATTAGAATACATCTTGTACATCATGCCATCACGGGCAATACATGTTTTATATTTCACATTCAAACCTGTACTTTGTATCTTTTGTATAAGTGTTTAAACAATATAAAAAGTTTTAAACATACAACACAAACCATGGTGTTTCTGAATTTCACTTTAATACTTCTCTTATCCAGGTATTATTTGCGATTTGGACTAATTTTATTTCATTTGTCATCAACGTCTTGTAATTATCTCTCATTTGTTAGTATTTGTTATATGTCTAAATGAAGAAATGTTCCTCTGTATCTTACGGCAGATGCATATAATTGCACGTCTATGTATTAGGTAATTAGTTAAGCCTGAGAGGATCATCCGAATAAAAGCAGGCTTGGTAAATACTGGCAAATACGCTTAAGGTTGAAGCCGGCAGTAAATCACTAAAATCTCACTATTTGCTGGTAATCACCAGAAATTCCTGATAAATCCTAGAAGTTTGATGTCAGTGTATCTCAGTTGTAAATAAAGACATCATTGGTCTTGAGTATTTACGTTTGCTACTAAATGCATAAAATAAAACGTCATTCCGTGTGCAGATAGACGTTACTCAGTCACAGCTCTTATCACTACAATTTTTGGCCAGATAGCCGTAATTTAATTACCTAATTTGCCGTGAGGTAGCAGTACCTCTAAGCGTTGCGACACAGCCAGAGCAAGTTTCATGGCAAGTTTGAGGGCTCTGTTAGCTCTGTTAGCTTAAGTCTTAACCATTGCATCGACTGGACCTGTCTATTGTACATGTAAATTCATGAAATGTGGGTAATTCGAGCGTTTGACACAGGGCAGTCTCGGAGAGTATATCGGCCATTAATATTTTGTCTGAATATCCCTAAAACTGAATGTAAGTGCAAGCTGTTTAATGCATTTTTGTATTGTATTGACACAGCCCTCGATTCATGTATGTTTATTTATTCGATTAAAATCTAACCGTTATGTTATTAACTGCACAGGGGATGTATTTTTAATCTATTAAAATACATCATATTTACCATGCCTTAACATGTTTTATATTACACGGTATGGCTTTTAATGTTGCCCTTTCAACACAATGACGCCTGTTGGTGTGTATCTCACCTTTAGGAAACGGCTAATAGCTCGAGAGAGGACAGTGGCATTCCTTGGTGTGAGAAGGAACTTAAAGTAAGTACAAAATATCTGATAAGTGATAAGATTCTCAGGAACGGCGATCGGGAAGGTGTGAAGTCTTTTCATGACTGGTGTGTATTGATGAATTTTAAATAATCTCTCAACCAAGGATAACACTATGTAAGGTTCATGTGTAGATTATTTCATTAGCTTTTCTTTAACTAATTACTGTTGGGAAGAAGAACTTCATCACATTGCGCAGAATCACAAGAGCACGACTCCGCTGTTTAGGCTGTTTGTAGTTTGTGGGCGTCGCAATATGACGACCATACACACCGAAGCTGCCACAAATACTGTCACAGATGGCGTAGGTATAAATCCGATGTAGTGAGGAGTATTAGGTAGTCCATTCAAGTACGTTGGGTAAAATCTTGTTCAATGCAAATTACATGAACATGGGTGTTTTTGGTAAGACCTCTACGGAGCATGCAATATTATTCAAGCATACGCATGTGAAAGGTAAACGGGTGTTTCCGTGAAATATAACACATTTTGATTTTAAAGTTTGACAGTTGAGATAAGTAGACCCGGTCGTCCCATGGTGGCTAACTGGAAGAGAAACCTCTGGCGGATGGGTGTGACTTCATGCGTGATAATAAATATCCTTTCGTCATCTCACAAAAAAAAAGAAAAAAGAAGAAAAGTGATTGTTTGATCGCAAATGATTTAATTTCAAACAGGGACGTATATTGAAACCAGGATAAAGAATAAAACAACGATTTGAAGCACCTTCTTCTATCATGCATAACCTTTTTAATAACATATTTGTTGTGTTTACAACGTGAACATTATGTAAAATGGTAATATATGTTAAGAAAATAACTGGACACCTCATTAGGCTTATATTATTCTGCTACCATGCAATTCAACACGCATATATATATATATATATATATATATATATATATATATATATATATACAATATTGTACAAGTTAAACATGTGCCGGATGCTATTTGTACGTACCACAGAGCATATAGGAGGGGAACTGTCGGTTTTTCCCTGTTGAAGCATGAGTATCTAGCAAACTTGCGTGAGTGTCTATCGAAGTATGAATCCTCACTGCAAAACTTGCTATACGCAATTATTGCAAACTTGCTGGCAATTTGCCAGCGATTATGCAACTTTCTCACTCTCCCTGTGATGACCGTCCCCATTACCCAATTTGCTAGCAATTTAGCAACTTATGCAATGTAACATTTATATGCAGTTACCACAATCAATTTGAATCCCCCAGGTGATTTTTTATTTCTCATTTCATTTATGTTATTCAAAGCGATTTGCATGCATGTTATATCATGTTTTTGTATGGATAATAAGGTTCATCAACTCTCATCAAGCTTGTTTTCAAACGCAAATACGCAAATACATTTGCAATGGGAGAGGCACATTTGCAATTGGAGAGTCACATTTGCTTTTGGAGATTCACATTTGAATTTAAATGCAGAGCTGAACAAAATTTATTTTCAAATTTAAATACTCATTTATTTTTCAAGTGCTCTCTTAGAAATAATTACAAAGAATCATTTAATGATATTTTCAATTATATAATCTACCATGAGTTGTTTCAGCTATCCATAGACTAATTTATTAATTACAATATAATATACAAATATATATCTATATCAGACGACAGAATAATGTTCAAGTGTAAATGCATTTGTGAGTACATTAAAAAGTAAAATAAAGGCATGCACTTGGCATTTCATGGAGAAGAGGGTGAGCATCTATCGAAAAAATTCATTCTGGTGACTATCTAATAATAAATATTCTTCATAGCACTGAAAGAAAGTGTCGGTCAGACATGGACCCTTGTGACACCCCCAATCTGGTACATGGATATAACTGAGATTGAGAAGAAATGCAGCATTAGAACTGCCCGTATAACAAAGAGAAACATGTTTTAATATCTTGCAAAGGTTTCCAATTGAACACGATGGACATAACTGAATGTCTAAGCTTTTTTTTAGCTGACTTGCAGTCATGCTGAGCTATAGTGATCACTCTTTGTCCGTCGTCCGTCTGTCTGTCTGTCCGTCTGTCCGTTAACCTAACACAAATCGTAACCGCTGGACTTAGAATCTTGTAACTTGACATTCTGAGAGGTCGATGAAAAATCTCCTTTGAAACCAGAAATCAGGTCTCTGTTACCCATATCCTTCGAGCTATTGGGCCCCAAATCACCCCCCAGAATAGTCAAAAATTTCATACAAAAACTTCAATATCTCGTTTACTATACACTGATGGTCATGATTTTTGGCATACATATTGATCATGAAATGTTTCATCAGTTCCTGCAGACTGGTGGCGCCACCTGTATTTTTCGATTTTTTACAAATTTTTTTCTCTATTTTTGAGACCTTTAAAAATGTGAACATCTGTTAACAGGGCACAAATCGTTACGACTAGACCCAGTATCTTCATTCTTGACACAGTGAGAGACCTATAAAAAGTCTCCATGGAAACCAGAAATTAGGTCTCTGTTACCCAAATCCTTTGAGCTATGGTGCCCCAAAGTACCCCCCAGAATAGTCAAACATTTCATACAAAAACTTCAAAATCTCATTAACTACATCACTGATGGTCATGATTTTTGGCATACATATTGATCATAGAATGTTTCATCAGGTTCTACAGACTGGTGGCGCCACCTGTATTTTTCGATATTTTACGAATTGTTTTCTCAATTTTTAGACCTTTAAAAATGTGAACATCTGTTAACAGGGCACAAATCGTAAAGACTGGACCTAGAATCTTCATTCTTGACACACAGGGAGACCCATAAACAGTCTCCATGGAAACCTGAAATTAGGTCTCTGTTACCTATATCCTTTGAGCTGTGGGGCTCCCAATTACCCCTCAGAATAATGGAAAATTTGATTAAAAAAAACTGCAACATCTCAATAGTTACAACACTGATGGTCATGATTTTTGGCATACATATTGATCAAGAGTTGTTCCATCAGTTCCTGCAGACTGGTGGCGCCACCTGTAGTTTTTCAAATTTTTACAATTTTTTTTATCTATTTATGAGACCTTTAATGATGTAGTTATCTGTCAACAGGGTACAAATCGTAACGACTGGACCTAGAATCTTCATTTTTGACACACAGGGAGACCCATGAAAAGTCTCCATGGAAACCTGAAATTAGGTCTCTGTTACCCATATCCTTTGAGCTATGGCACTCCAAAGTACAGCTCGGGATAATGGAAAATTTGATACTAAAGATGAAGTATCTGCACAACTAATGCAGAGATCACCATAATTGTTTGCAAGGATATTGATCATGGAATGTTTCATCAGTTTCTGCAGACTGGTGGCACCACATATATTTGTTCGGTTTTTTTTTACGAATTTTTTTCTCTACTTTTGCGACCTTTAAAGATATAAACATCTGTTAACATGGCACAAATCGTATAGACTGGACCTAGAATCTTCATTCTTGACACACAGGGAGACCCATGAAAAGTCTCCATGGAAAACTGAAATTAGGTCTCTATTACCTATATATCCTTTAAGCTGTATGGCTCCAAAATACCCCTAAGAATAATGAAAAATTTGATACAAAAACTGCAGTATCTCAATAACTACAACACTGATGGTCATGATTTTTGGCATACACATTTATCATGAGGTGTTCCATCAGTTTCTGCAGACTGTGTGCACCACCTCTATTTTTTCAATTTTTTACAAATTTTTTTCTCTATTTTTGAGACCTTTAAAGATGTGGTTATCTGTCAACAGGGTACAAATCGTAACAACTGGACCTAGAATCTTCATTCTTGTCATGCCAGGAGGCCCATTAAAAGTGTCTGTGGAAACCTGAAATTAGGTCTCTGTTACTCTTATTCTTCAAGCTATAGGACTCCGAAGTATCCCTCAGAATAATGGAAAATTTGATACAAAAGCTGAAGTATCTGAACAACTAATGCAGAGATCACCATGATTCTTTGCATGCACATTGATCATTAAGTCTTTTTATTATTTTTTGCAGACTGGTGGAGCCACCTGTTTTTTTGTGCATTTTTTCTCTATTTTAGAGATATATAAATACAGACACAGTCTTGGCCTGTTGGTTTATCTGTTTGATGCTTCAGTTGAATGGTTATATACTACCATTCAGATGATAAAATTTCCTTTTGCGAAACTCTTCTCAGTCAGCTGAGCGTCATGACCCATGGGTCACTTGTTTTGCAGTATATAGAAATGTTAGACTTTTTTATACATATTTTTGTATGACATTCAGCTACAGTAAAGTAAGAAGCGGATTCTCCGGGGGTTAGGGGTAAATCCCACTCATCGCTAAAGCGCACATTAAAAGGTGTGTTTATAAATTGAGAGAAATATAGAAAAAAATAAACTATATAAAAGATAATGTTACACTTGGAGGTACATGTTAGAGATTGAATCGTTAGCTGTTGTCCCAATGGTATCGATCTACGTGTCCCAAATAAGGACATATAAGCTTTGTTACTTTTTGTTTAATACCCACGATTTCTGAAGGGTAGTGTATCCACACTTTAGAATTAAACTGTACATAGGTGTTGCGAATACAAATGACAACCACTAGCTTAAAAATAGGGCTTGCACTAAAGGTTCTATAGTGGGCGTTTAAAATAATAAAAACAATATTGTATAATACAAGAACGCACGACTTTTGTTAAAATATTTAAAGCGTGCACTTTATTCTCTGCAAGAAAATTCTAGACTCTTGACTCTTGAGTGCCTTACTGGTAGGCTAAGAATGTCAGTTTTTAATAATTTTTTTTTTTATTTCTGTTGTATCATTACACCAATTGCACAGTGTGACAAGGTGGCCACCAGCTCTACATAGCCCCATCTAGTGTAAGCTGATGGAATCTTAAGTTAATTTAAATATATTATATGGTCACAAAGAGAGATCTTAAATGTAAGGTTATTATTATCATGGGATAATAGAGTAGGTTCCATCATGGTCTAAGGCCCATGTCAGTGACATACGAATCGAGCGTTCCAACCGCTTCGCCATCGGTCTTCTGCTGCTCATAACAGTAAGCATCCCAGATATATATTAGCTGCAGTTTCAAATGCGGATTTGTTGGTGTCTAGCTCGTGTGCTTGGTGAGCCTATGTTGGTCATGTAATTATGCTGCTATGTTGATGGAGCCAGGGAATGCATGTTAAACAGGGCCCATACCAGTATGTAGTAAATTTAATAAGCGATATACAAAGACCATTTACGAAACTGAGAGAATATTACGATAATATATTTTATCGCCTACCCGACCACCCACTCCCATACTCTTCATGCCTTTGACTTTTTTATATATATTCATATTATGCCTTTAAATGTCAATTTACATAAAGAACACTAGTTGTACGTAAACAAAAAGAGCATATAAACACCAATACGGAAAGTTATTCTTTTTTCGTACATGCTTATCTTTATTCCACATGCAAAGATAATAACATGGGTAAATGACTGCATGCGTGTCAATGACAAAAGGCATGTACCGTTACACAATGATTTGTACCTTTCTAAAGGATGCACCTTAAGTCCATGAGCCAAAAGCCAAAAAATAGGGGTGGTTGGTACCACCTGGATTGGCAAAACAAGACCTATATATTATGAAAGCTCTATTTCTCTAATTTACAGAAATTATGATAAACGTGTGCAAGTGTTACCTTTTTGGAATTCGACATATATGAGAGATTTTTCTGTCTATATTTAATATTTTCTTTGTTAAATCATAGCCCTAAATGGCAAAATGGTTGAATATTCAGGCATTAATAGGTTATGAGTACACAGTCCCAGGTTTTCAGAATATATATTTTTTTACAGATTCTGCTATGGTTCAATATAAAACGATAAAAATATACAATTGCCTTTTGTTTCATTCAAATAAATAATTATAAATGTGAACACCAAACGTTAATGTTACGTTAACTGAATCTGTACATAGCTCTTGGTTTTGCATTCACATGTTTCCTTTCCAGATTACCACTTGTGCACAGCCATAGAGTTGTGATGGGACAGATGTCATTGCTGTGACAAGTAGCCCCTTTAAGTCCAGTTTGATTGCCTACTGAGCCGAGTGTATACACAGCTTCAGTCCTGTCAACATATATCTATGCTTACTCTCAGATAATACACATTTAGATTGACACCATAATTTTTTTTAAATGCCACTCAATATTATATTGACTTGCACAGTTTTCACTAAAATGTAAAAATATTCTCTCCACCCTTTCTTAGGCGCTTAATAAGATATATTTTTGATACAGAAAGATACACGAGGCTCTAATTGTTTCATATAAAATACCTTGCCTCCGTTAAGATTATCCCCTTGCAAACATTCTGTCGCTTCAATATATAACAGTTGACTGGAAACATGATATAAGTAGACTGGTCCTTATCACAACAATGGTTACCTAATTTTACCAGCAATAATTCCGATTTATTTCTGATTAAAGTTTATAGATTTTATGGAAACCTGTTAGACTAAATAGGGACAATTCAAACACCTCTAGACAAATTAAAATTATTGAAACTGTTCTTCTGATAGTTTTGTGAGTATATATATATATATATATATATATATATATATATATATATATAAATATGTTTCAGTGCTTGCAGTAAAGTGCTAGATACAGCTAAGGTAGAGCAGGTTAACTAAACGTTAGTTATCTGATGATCGCCCGGGTGCCGATACCGGCAACGGCGTGAAACTCCGAGTAATAACACGATGCTCCAGCGTGCTTAACGTTTAGTATATATATATATATATATATATATATATATATAATATATATATATATATATATATATATATATATATATACAAGAACAAAGAAGGTTAGCAAACTTTGGTCAAGTTGCGCATGAGAAAAGGATATATGCGATGGTTATATGATGCATCGTGTTTGTTTTATCTTGATCGCTCTGTGCAATCTCTGTTTCCAAGTTTGTATCACATTTATAAATCACATCCTGATCGTAAATAACTTGTTACTTTATTTAGGCGTGCTATCTTTTTACTTCATCATAAAACACACGGAGCATCGCTGTTTTAATCCTGGAAGTTAGATTCCACATTAAGATACGATGACTGCTAGATTGTTAAAGCATGACGCAGAATAACGAACCTGAACTGATTGAGTTTACAATATATTTTCCTTTCCATTTCCTATGGAATCGAAATGCAGACTTCATTTATGACCGCACATGGGAGTTAACCAATCAGATAGTATTATCAGAGTCACGTGACAAAAGATGTCGGGCCACTCTCCGTGCTTCTTTACTCAGTGTTGTTTACGACCGCTATCGCTTTTCCCTTGACATTCTTTTTTATTGGTCCTCGACTCCACTTGCAAACATCGCTCACTGATGTTTTCCAATTATGTTGGATTATCCAAAATTACCATCAGATTATGTATACTGTATTTATCTTATATTTTGTGGTGGTCTTTGATCGCCACCAGCGCTCCCTTTAAGCTTATGCTGAACACTGACTAAACGTTATGTTATAAATAAGACAAGGATGATTATGTAGCTTTTATCTTTAATACTACATCATATACATCATGCCTCCACGGGCAATACATGTTTTATATAACAAAGTCAAACCAGTACTTTGTATCTTTCATATTAGAGTTTAAACACTATGATAAGTTTTAACCATACAAAACACTACCTGCCCTAGCTGGTGTTTCTGGATATCACTTTAATACTTTCTTTTATTTATGAATTATTTGCCATTCGGGATATTTTTTCTTTTTTAGTCATAAGCGTTCTGTAATCATACTTCATATTTTGGTATTTGTTATATGCTACATGAAGAAATGTTCCTCTATATCCTACTACAGATGCACATAATTACAAGGATGTGTATTGGATAATAAAATAACCCTGTGAGTATCATCGGAAAGCAGGGTTGGTTATTACTGGAAAATACTCTTATGGCTCCAGCCGGCATTAAATCACGAAAATCTCATTATTTTGTGACAATCAGAAATTCCTGATAAATCCAGAATGTCATATTTCAGTGTAGCTCAGTTTTATATATAGCCTTTCCTGTGCTTTAGTATTTATGTGTGCTACTAAAACGAATATGATAATGTACAGATAGACGTAACTCAGTACTAGCTCTTATCACTACAATGTTCGGTCAGAGAGCAAAAATATAATTATAAATTTGCCGCAAGGTCACAGTACCTCTAAGCGTTGCGACACAACCGGAGCAAGTTTGATAGCAAAATTGAGGACTCTGTTAGTGAGAGAAATTAAGTATTAACCATTGCATCAATTGGCCGGTCTACTGTGCATGCTAATTCATGTAATCTGAGAAATACGTGCGTTTGACACAAGGCAGTCGCTGAGAGTATATCGGCCAGTATACCTTGTCTGAATTTTCCTAAAACTGAATTTTTGTGCAAGCTGTTTAATGCATTTTTGCATTCTAACGACATATATATAAGTACAAAGAAAATATAATTGCTCAAACTGTGCATAAAAAAGGCCGGATTATACTATGGTTATACGGTGCATCCTGCATGTTTTATCTTGATCTCTCCGTAAGATATCTCTTTTCAAGATTTATAAATCACTTTGTGATCATCAATAAATTGTTATTTGATTTAGGTGTGCTTAATTAATCTTTTCATTTCATCTTGAAAAGCATGGAACACCCCACTGTTTCAGTCCACATTGAAAGATACGACGGATTTAACTTGATTGCTTGAAGTGAAACGTATGGAACAACCAAGCAAATCAATAAATGCGGGGCAAAAGCACCATTCTCTTTTCAAAATTACAATGATATTATGGATACTGTATTTATCGTATATTTTGTATCATCGTATTTTCAGGTGGTCTTTGATCTTAAGCATCGCTTTCAATATAGACTCATCATTATGTAATGAATTACAGATGAAATGCATTTCTTCATGTTATAATATACAAGATGTTCACCTAGCCTTTACATATTTTATATTACACGGTCTGATTTTGTATGCGGCCCTTCCAAGACCATTATCGGTGGGTATCTCCCTTCTAGGAAACGACTAACGGCTGGAGAAAGCATAGTGGCATTCCTTGGTGTGAGAAGGAACTTAAAGTAAGGAAAATAAATCTGATAAATGTTCAGATTTTCAGAAACGGCGATCGGGGATGTGTGTAGTCTAATTATGGCTAGTGTATATTGGTGATTGGTGAGATGTCTCAACCGGGGATAATACTCTGTCAGGTTAATGTATTGATTTATTCATTAGCTATTCGTTAGTGCTAACTAGTGCTGGGAAGAAGAACTTTATCACACTGCGCAGAATCGGACTCACAAAGGCACGACTCTGTTCTGTTTTGGTTTGTGGGCGTCACAATATGACCCCATGAACAATACAACGGGGCTGCTACATTCACTGTCACAGCTGGCGTATGTATAAATAAAATGAAGTCAAGAGTGTAATGTAGTCCATTCAAGTAAGTTGGGTAAGAATTGGTTCAAGGCAAATTACAAAAACATGGGTGTTTTTGCGGTAAAGACTACACGTGATACGTAATATTTTGCAAGCGTATGTATGTAAAATGGAACAGAATGTAGTTCTTTGAAACGTAACAAAATTTTATGTTAAGTTTGACAGTTGAGACTGGTAGTCCCGGTCGTCCAATAGTACCTAACAGGAAGAGAAACGACCTCTGGCGGATGTGTGCAACTTCATGCGTGACAATAAATATTGTTTCATCATCTCAAAATAAAAGAAGAAAAACGATTCTTGATTGAAAATGATTTAATAACAGACAGTAAGGTACATTGAAACCAGGCTAAGAAAAGTCAACGACTGAAGGCACCTTCATCCACCATATATTAATTTTTTATAAAATCATCTTACTATGTATACAAAGAGAACATTGTGTAAAAAAGGCAATATCGGGAATGGAAATAACTGGACATCTTATTAATATTATTTCGCTATCATGCAGTTCAACAAGTATATATATATATATATATATATATATATATATATATATATATATATATATATATATATATATAGTGAACTTTCCGCTGAACCACGCAATTATCACTACCCGCCGGTTAAGATGACCATTTTAGGTCCCTAACTAACGCAGATTATCATATAACCCTTCCCCTAGCACGACCATCCGGGTATTACCTCTTTGGCTGGTCCCAAACGTGGTCGTGTTAGCGAGATCTCACTATGTGTCTTTTTACCTCACTAAGGTCCTTTTACAATTAAACCTGAAGTATGTTACAAAAGAACATATTTGCTAACCTCTTCTTAGCGTCGATGGTTAGCCTGAGCCTGTACATATTTATGTCATGGGAACTGACAGTTCGGAGTAATGAATAAGCAGAACATTAAGGTGACATCTCTGGCAAAACCCTCTCCCTATAAACTGAATTCAAAACCTGGTCCTAAATTCATACAAGACCAAATAATGTATACATAATTCAACCCTACCATATCAAAATGTTTTGATGAAGCCTTCATTAATTACCATACTATATTTTATAATGATTTAGAAAAAAATTAAAGAATTGTGATATATTTAAAACCATTCAAATCAAGCAATTTGAAGCGGGCTAAGATTAAACGATAATAACTCAAAAACTTTTGTTTTCATTTTCGATCTTCTTTTCTCCCTTAAACTAATATTTAAATTATTTTAAGGGTAATGAGTAAGATATTTGCAAGTATATAAACTTATTTTTCATTTCCAGAATTATACCCTATAACATGCTCTCATACACCATAGGAAATATGCAAACCTTTAAATTTAGTACTTAACTGTACATTATGTTAGTGAGCAGAATTTTCTCTGTTTAAGCATAAACAAATGTTTACAAATACACATAATACAAATTTCGTAGATGGCCCTCACTCTCAATTGCGAAAATGCTTCTTGATTTTTTAACTAGGATGCTCCATTGCTTCCACAGTCCCGAATAAGCTAGCACGTATTCCCCCTGTCCTTCTCGTGAAAGGCTGTCTTTCCATACATGAGGCTATTTGTCCGCGCGGGACCCCCAGGGGTCCCCGCCTGCGGATTGCCTATCTATTGTGGTAAAGGTTTTTTGTAATATTTCAATCCAGCATTCAGTTTCAGGATTTAGCAGGTCAAGCTTGAGGCGAGTATCCCACCAGACAGGCTTAGATGGAGGATCTCCTGCAACACATTACCTAGAATTGGCTCCCGGGCCGTATCTCGATAAAAAAATGTCGTATATTTTTTTATTCAGCCTGCCTTAAAGCACTGTCAGCTCTTTTTTTCCCCAAACAAGGGCAAATTCCAGTAACTTTTATACCGCAGGTGGTATCCGCATGAGGGCCCCCGCAGGAATCAAACACTGCTGGACCGGCTTGCGGGCCCGCTCGTATGGAAAGGAGAAATGATGATACACTTGTTGGATCTTACCTGTGCGGGTGCCCACATGTATGGGAAGGCACCCCGAAGGGGACTATGCTGATAGCTGATTTATATTAACTAAAGATGCCTTTTACAAGAAACCTTTCATAAAAGTATACAAGAAAACATCTATCCACCGCACGTACACATGCAGGCTGCTAGTTTTGTTTAGATCGTCGTATTTATAACATGTGGGGGCCAGCTAAGATATGTAAAACACATTCAGTAAGGACATCTGACAGCAAGTCAGAGTTTTACAAAGGCGTGTTGCAACAAATAACCTTTCAATTTCCGCATAAACACCAACAACCTCACCAACATGGTTTTAACGTTTGTCCACCTTGCTGTGTGTAACAGCTTGTAGATAAAAAAAAGCTCATACATCCATCACAGAGGCATTATAAGTACCTTTTCTTAACATGATTAACCTTGAGTTCATTAAAAATATACACAGAATAACCAGAAATCTATAGATATGGCAGGTGAATAGCTGGCCTTAACTTCCAGTAACTTCTCACTCCCGTCCGACTGTGTTCAGACTCATATTACCAGTACGACCTGCAGACGGGGTTATGGTATCGCTCTGATTAAATCTCTCTCCTACTGATTTCCGTATGTGAGTGGTACAGAGTGATCCTATGGCAAACATGAACCCCTGTGAGGCATTTAGAATCACGTATATATAGTCAACCACGACAGATCTGACAATCCCTGCTAACAAGCCCAAGCCCCAGGTTAACCCCATCAGCACAAAAAGTTTCAGGTAGAGGGTTACGCTGTAACTGTCTCGCTGTTCTACTACTCTCTTGTGGGACCTTGCTTTGCATAGAAGAATCACCGATATCATGAACATGATAATATTGATGAGAATCGCCAAGGAGACTGGGAACACGAAGAAGACTGCCAGAGCATACCTCTGATTGAACCAGCACAGGCTCTCACCGTATTCGGGTCGGAAACGCTCATCTGGTACGGTGTAATTTCCCACAACAGATATGGTCACCACAACCGTCGGGGTCAACCATGCAAACAAGGAAAGATACAAAAACACTTTCTTTCCATAACACTGCCTTGAACATTTCGAACTCTTCCAGAGCATGCGCATGATGTCAATAGATATTACAGACATCCACGCGAACATGGCTAGGAAAGCCCAGTGCATGAACACACCAGCAACATAACAACTTGGATATGTGAATATAGACTTCTTCAAAGGCATGAAACTGCTCACCAAGAAACTAAGCAACGCAAGAAGAATAGCGACAGCTAAACTTGTTTGTACACGACCGACTGGAGACTGAAATTCCTTCAAACAGAAGTGGCAAAGGATGCGAACGCATAATGCAGCCAGAGAGAGCAGAATCAAACCCCATGTTAGATAGTTTAATGGGGTCAAGATAAGGCGCTCAGGGGGATCGTCAGTTGTTAGACAAACAAATATAGAATCATTTACAAAACGAAACTCTGTGATAACTTCTCCTGTGTTGTTCAATAACAACGTTCCATTATCTGAAATGAAAACATCAGAGATATTGAATCGGGTATACGTACAGGTTGTGACGTCTACCGTCAGATCAAAATTCTTAATGGTTCCGTGTTCCTGAAGAGTCGCATTGACCAATCCAAGAATAAGCTGGTGTGAATTCCTGATGTCTTGCGGACGCCTAGCGTTGTTCCGCGAGGGCCTGACATTCATAGATAAGTAACTTCCTGTGCAGCGTTTAAGGGAGACGGTTGTTTCATGATTTGTGACATTACGAATAATGTCTTCAAAACGTTTCTGCAAATGGTGAAATTCTGAACAAAAAGGTGCCGGTGATAATCCTATGTTCCCTCTATCGTAAATTTGTTGTAGTTTCTTACGACACTGATAGTGGACCCAATGATGACCTGCTGGACACGATGGCCTCATGCTCGTAAATTTTCCGAGTTTAAGTCCGTGTGTGGGATTGAAATCAAACAATAATTGGAATGAAATGGATTCGCCAGGGCTAAATCTAGAGGCATCTACCTGGGATAGTCCACACTCGAGCCTATACAATCTGCTATTTTCATTGCAATAGGCGCAATATTGATTTTTAAAATGTCTACCCCAGCCTAAGCGAACGTATGCTGCGATAGGCTCCATGCATTTCTTTGTTAACTCTGTATTTTTACAAGTCTCAGGACAAGAAGATACTATAGGAGAAATAACTGAGTAGCAGGACCGTAATTGTTTGGCTGAATCTGGTGGATCGAATGCCAAGTGGCATTTACTTGTCGAAAGGGATTTACTCCTCAAAACCTCTTGCAACAAGGCAGTCTTATCTTTCTCATTCGAAAACCGTCGATTTTCAGTGAGGAGTTTTTCTTTTAAGCACTTACAACTTACACGCCATGGTGCTATGTTAGGCAGTCGAACACCATTACACGAAGCACACTTTAGGTTAATATAGTTCAGACCAGTTTCATTGTCAGATATAGGGACAAAGCTGTTTGGATCCTCCGACGTGCGTTCACATACATGTTTGTTACCTTTGCATGTTGACACAAAGTACAATTTTTGTACAAACGTCTTGTCTTTCATTTTTAGTTCCAGGCATAGCGGGGGGTCGGGCAGCCCAAATTCCAATAATGTTTTCCATCTCTCCTGTTTGCGCACCTCTGCTGGACATTTCTCTTTGAAATCAGGACAACAGTTATGGTAGAAGTAACAAAGATAATCACAAGAACACCTATCCGATGAATATCCGTCCCATGACTTCCCACAATGCCCGTAACAGCTGTGGCATTCACGAATCCATAATTCACTGGTGTCTTGTTGATCACACGGCGGAATAAAAGAAAAGGTTCGTGATGCGAGTATAACCACGAAGAAGACCGGAGGTGCTAAAGCCATCTGGATCACTGGCTCATTTTCTATCGCTCAAGTAAATGTTTGTTTAAAAACTGCCTAAACACCTCTATTGGTCCGTACGACCATTCTCAAAAAAACAACGACGGCAGATATGAAGTGAGACCCGTCAAACTTCAGTAACTATTTACAAGGCGAAATAAGTTTGTTTCAGCGCAGATATATATCTGTGGTCGGCTATAGCCGGTGTTTTATAATAAAAAATGGGATACCACGTGATGAAGTACGCAGTGAATCTGCCTGGCGTATTACTGTGGGCGATTATCAGTCCCATCTCTTACAATTTTGTACATGTTAAACATGTGCCGGATGCTATTTTTAACACACCACACGGCCGCATAGTAAGGGATAGAACGTTAACACAATATTTAGCTGACTATGCTTTATAACATTTATATGCAAAGGCCATAGACAATTTGAACCCCTCGGGTGCTTGTAATTTCCCATTTCATTTATGTTATTTAAAGCGATTATGTTATTGTATGAATAATTAAGTTAACCAACTGTATTCAAGCTTGGTTTCAAACGCTAATCCATTTGCATTTAGAGAGTCACATGTGCATTTGGGAAAAAGGACCATAACTCCGTAACTCTTTAACCCAGAATACAAATTACCCACCAAATTATTGCATTACATTTAATTATTTCCCTACCCGTAACTATTGCATCCAAATTATTGCCCGTTCAGATTATATATAAAATATGCAAATAAGGTCAGTATTGAGGTCATGTTAAAAGGTCATGAGACTGTCCCCTCGGCAAAAAACTAGAAATTGATAACTCATTATTCATCTGTATGGAGGAAACAGATCATTAGATCAATTTATGACCTGATTTGGGTTTATATCACTCACTCCGAAAGTTCAAATATTACTCAAATTATAAGCACTTTAACAAAAGACATTGGTGCAACATTAAGGATTTTTCGAGAAACGCCATGTTACCGGTAGGGTGAATTAAAATGACCATAACTACGTCAATTTTTAATATAGAACAATAAAGTATCCATTAATTAGTTGTTTTGATCATGCCGGTTAGGCTGATATATACAATATGCAAATAAAGTCAGTATAGTGGTCAAAAGGTCATGAAAGTTTTGCTTGGTCAAAATACGGAAACTGGCGACTCATAATTATTCTGAACAGTGGATATAGATCAATATTAATAAAAGTATGGCCTTGATTATGTTTGTAACATACGTCCAGACTGTTCTGGTTCAAATATGCCCAAGGATATTTTTTTCAAAAAAGTACGTAATCAAACGACATTGGTGCGGTGCAATGTTAAGATTTTTTTAGAAAAAGCACGTTAGTTATTGGGCACATTAAAATAATTATAACTCCAAAATTGTTTGACATAATCTACCCATAAATTATTTGGTCTCTCTGTCATAACAGTTAAGCTGATATGAAAGACTTTCCACTATTTTGTCAGTTGTTTATGTCAGGCCGATGTTTTACATTTCTTGTTAAAAAGGTTACTCACAAAATTATAATAATGGCTGCTATTATGACGCCTACCTGGCGGTAAAGGCACATCCTTTCATCCTTTTATTTAAGTCGTCACATAAAAACTATTTTTCCAAATGCTTCTACACTGTACAATTGTCTGTTTCAAGGTGAATAAGGTCACTATGGATAATTTACTGTAAAACTGTGCTGAAATTAGCACTGTAGCTGATTCTAGGATGGTTCTCATCACAATGACAAAAAGGCGAATATTCTGATGCTGTGTGCAATCCATGAATGAACGAAACAAAGTTTTTTGTTCCTAAAAGAGTACTTTATCACATTTTGGATGTTAACAGAGTGTATCAATTTAAAATTAAAAGGCGAACATAAACAATTCAAAAAAGCGCAATGAGGCCCAAAACATGGCAAAAAACCCAATATGGCGATTTCTTCTATTCTATTAAGCATCATCAGAGTCCTCTTGTTTTTTGGGGTTTTTTTTTTTTTTTGCCGTCAAAATCAGGTGATAACATGTAGCTAGTCTTAAGATTAAGTTAGCTGTCATCTGAAGGGCTAGTGAAGTAACTGCAGTTTATAACTGAGGAGAATCTTGCCAGTTATATATAGAGAGAGAATTTATGGACCTTCTTGTCTCTCCCCCGAAACGGAGCGAAAGAGACTTAGGCTTTCCTTCTTTGCCCTTGAGAAGTTTGCATGTTATCCTAATAAAGTAAAACATTCAGTCTGTTAAATCCCAAGATTGCGACCGATAGAGCCGTCTATTTGACTCTTCTGTTAAACATCGTATAAAATCGAAGTCAAGTGGTTTACTTTGAACAAAATCCTAAAGCTCTCTCAGTGTGGCCGCAGAATTTGCGGTAAAATTAAAGATCAGTCGTTCCATGAAAATAATTAAAATATATATAAATATATATATATATATATATATATATATATATATATCAGTATATCAGTCATTTTAATGGACATCGTGTATTTTAAGGTTATGATGCTCATTTTCTGATCGTTCTTGTTAAAAATTATGTTAAAAATGACCCAGGTCAGGTTTCTATATGAAGAGCTATACCTGAAATAGTTATAATTATGATTGCTGTTGTTTTGTCTGTATTATGTCAACATATCACAAATCCTTACTCATATAATTACTTTTTTAAGCAGAAAATTTTAACTGTACCATAACAATACAAACTGTATCTGTAAAGTAGGATCAGTTAGAAAGTTATTATTTGACGACTATATGCTTACTAAAAAGAGCAATGAGTGGTTTTACTATAGTTTTGGGCCGAGATATATTTTTCATGATCTTTTGATCCTTGCGGACCTCAGTGCTGACTTATAATATTTGCGAATGTTATATATCATATTAATTGACGTGCAAAGCAACTAACCGATCGACAGCTTTTCTTCTAGGTCAAAAGCGATTGAGTTATGATGATTTTAATTTGCCCTACCCCTAATATTTATTTAACAAATATTTAATAATGCGCCTATGTCATTTGCTCAGGTGCTTTCATCCTTGGGCATATATGTGAACCAGAACAGTCTGAATTTATGTTATAATTTATTCCAGGTCATAAATTGATCATCTGATCTATTTCCACCATAAAGAATCAATATGAGTCGCTAGTATCTATATTTGGACGTAACTAACGTTTCACGACCTTTTGCTTACCTCTGCATGTTTGCATATTCCATATACCACACATGGTCAATGCAAAAATTTGATGGGTACTTAAATGTTCTACAGGCTTTAAGTTGATGGTGTAAAGGTCATTTTAATTTTCCCTACCCCTAAAATGAGTGATAAAATCTCCAGTTGCCATAGTGCAAAATATCCAGCCAAGCACCACTACACAGTCCAAGTTTATTCAATGTTAACATCCAAAGTATAGGCATAAACAGCCATAGGAAAAAATAGGTTTTGCTAATTGAAAGTGGGAGTATGGTGGGTCCCCTCAGCCCACGGACTACTTTAATTGATATGAAACTGTATATAAGTGTATATCCCAATAAAAATAACATGCAACCACCAGCTTATAAATTGTAGCGGTGTGCCGATTGATCGATTAAATCGATGATTGGTCGTTTCCTTTCACAATCGAATAAATCGTTTGCATTTTTTTCATAATCGATTCAAAACCGATTATGTCTGCACATGCGAAGAAACTAATCCTGTCAGAGATATAGGAACACAAAGTAACGAACAGCATGAAAACGGAACCTTGCGCAGCCAAAATCGTCCGACAGCTAGTCGACCTTGGATGCGGGTGGATTGATGGTTTCATATAAATACCAATGTACCAATCAAACTATATATACTATATAGGGTCAATATTTGAGTTACTATTTTCATTGTATATATTAGTGGTGTGACGATTAATCGAATAAATTAATGAATTGTCGTTTTCGTTCAAATAGATTAAATCGATTGTATTTTTACATAATCGATCAAAAACTATTATGTACGCACATGCAATGAATCTAATCCTGTCAGAGATATGCGAACACAAAGTAACGAACAGCATCAAAACGGAACCTTGGGAAGACAACAATCGTCCGACAGCAAGCTGACCTTGGATGCGGGTGGACTGAAAGTTTCTTAATGAAGACTGATGTACATGTCAGACTTTTTACTTGGGTTAATATTGTAGGTACTAGTATAGAACATATTTCAAGGTAATCATCGGTCGTTTTGACTTTTCAATTATCGATTATTATTTTAAAACCAATGCCTACCACTAGTAAATACACAACAGATTTCAATTAGATCTAGGGTAATATAAAAAAGTATAGATAAAATATTTTTTAATAATATTTGATCATCGGTCGTTTTTATTTTTCAATCATCGATTATGATTTAAGAACTAATTTCCACCATTAGTAAATAGGACTTGCGCCTTAGGTTCTAAAGCGATGGTATAATGCAATATTGTATAATGCAAAGACTCAGATCGCACGAGTTTTGTTTAACAGTCGGAACAGTGTGCACGTAAATCTCTGTCAGAATATTTTTAGTCTTTTGAAAGACTCTTGACTCTTGAGTGCCATACTGGTAGGCTTATTACTTTTTTATGACTTTTATATTTGCACCAGGAGCAAAATATGTGTCAAAAGTCGCCATCAGCTGTACATTGATTCGGGTCGATCATGGGTTCGGGTCTGTGACATACCGTTACAAGTCGAACGTTCGAAACGCTTCGTTAATAAAGCAAGCTTCAATTGAGAGAGAGAGCGAGAGAGAGAGAGAGAGAGAGAGAGAAAGAGAGAGAGAGTTTCGCCTTTATATGTCTCCTGTAACACACGCAGACTAACGTCCTGACTTCAGAACGAGTTTAATTAATTTTTCCAGGAGTCATACTTTTGGTGAACCAGGTGGCGGTATTTATTACTCAGTCCACCTTTGCTCATGACCTCAGACATTATTTCAGACATTATATATACATTTTGCACAAAATTTCATTCCCAGAGCGATATCTCACAATTTCTTCCTAAATCCTATACCAGTCACACGACAAATGTCTCATGACAAAATATGTAAACAAATATAAAAATGTGCTAACATTTTTAAAGTGTTCTGAGGAAAAATGGAAAAAAAGCCATTTTTGTTTGCATGAAGTATTAATTTATTTCATATGTATATTATTCATATGACCATCAGGTCTTCAAATTTTATGATAATAGGTGTAGCTAATTTTGTAACAGTGGTCAGTGGTTGGCATATATAACTAAAATAAAAGTAACAATGTGTCATAAAAAATTGCGTATTGTGCTACTTTTAACAATAAACACTCCAGATATGCATCAGTGGCGAATCAAGAAATTCGAGAATAAGGGGCGCTTACATTGAACTGGCGGATAATTAATCAGTATTATGAAAACTAAGTTCTCTTAATTTTTTGTTTTATAAATTTAATATGTGTATGTGTTAATGATGTTTACATGGGGGAGGGCATACATGGGAAAAGGTGCCCCCTGCCATATGCATGCATGGGGATTTTTTTTTTTATTTAAGTTTATGCAATGTAATGGAGGACATTTTGGGGCACCTTTTACAAGATCATGAGGATTTCCTATTCCTCAACTGCTATCCTCTTACATGATTTTGTATAATGTTTTCAATTTATAGGGGTTCGAGTTAACGTGTATCCGGCTTTAATATTTACGGCTTCAGAATGAGGGGATTAACTGGAACGTCCAAACATTCAATGTTGATGTCAATGGTGAAATGTGCATCCACGTTTGTAATTTGTAAAACGTCATCTCGTAAATGTAGTTCTTGTAGTAAACTAATTCATATGTTTAATTTATCGTCTGTCAGACTTTGCATTTTACCGGCTTCTGTGTTCCAAGAAGCGCACAGGACTCGGACAGCAGAGCTCAGAGCGTGAGATAGTGTACCGGTTGGGGGGGGGGAGAAAAGATTCCTCGGTGTTATAACACAGCAGAGTGTTATAACATAAAGACTCCCTCTCTCAGTAGCCCTATATATATTTAGATGCCATCTCGATGGAGTAAATCACATAGCTGCTCATTAATATTCTTATCTTAAGAATTGGAAAGTAAAAAACAATAATCTATTTGCTAGGGAAAAAAGAAGAAATCTGAGAAATTAAAATTAATTACGAATAAATAGGAAAAGAGCACGATAAAATGAGAGATGAAGGAGCTCAACGGGGGGGGGGGTGGCGCCCATGTCTGAATCCGCCACTACATATATATGAACTGCAGTTTCAAATGCGGATTTAATAGTTGATGTCCAGTTCAAGTGTGCTTGATGAACTTATAGGTCATGTAATGACTGCTCCGTAAATGTAGACATGGGGAATGTTAAAAAAAAACCATATGTAATAAATTTAATAAGATATTTAATTAGGCTCACACAGACCATTTACGAAATTGAGAGAATATTACAATAATAATATTTTGACCCCTATCGCCTAAAACCCACTAACATAATCTTCATGCCTTTGTTTTCTTTTTATATATTTATATTATGCTTAATTATATATTGAGATGATGACGATGATGCCAACCGTCTTTTGCAGTCATATAATCGATCTGTCAACATGTTCCCAAGAAATCAGGCTTTTTATGTGCAAGTTTACTAAATTAAATAGTCTAAACTTCTGAGGTCGAGTCTTGTTCATGTGCGTATTTTATAGCTGTAATAAACCGAAAATATAGATCACATTGACCAATATATTAGGGTTCCCCATACAGAGGAGACGTGCGTCGGCATGTCAAGTTTGAGCCCCTCGAGTACGGATTCGAGCCCAACTCAGGCAGAGTCCATCTCGAGTCCCGTAGAAACGAAAACTCTGTCACAAATGATATAAAGACTGTGCACATGGATAAACTTCCAACAGAATAAATTTGAAAATAAGACGACTAAACATATCCAGTTTTAGCTATGTATCAGGGGGTAAACGTACTTAGACATTCAAGTAAAGCCGGGTACTTACAAGTAAACTAACATATAATTAGGATGATAATCTCAAATAGGGGCCTATCCTTTTTTCATTTCTTTAAATATGAAGATTTGTATATGACTCGAAATTGGAGTCAAGCTCTAAATGACTCGGACTCGAAGGATGTGGGCTTGGACTCGAACCATAAGGACTCGATCGGACTTTGACTCGCGGACCTGATCGAGTGCATGACCTTCACTCGGACTTGGACTCGGGTGATATGGACTCGACAGTCTTGACTACATCGATCACTGGTATATACCTTTGGGTCCGATTTATTTATACATGTACTGTTAGCTATTTGGTCATTTGAGCTGAACGTATTCTAAATTACGTTATAAGTATTATAGATCTATCTGACTTCTTTTACAGTTTTCTTTACAAAACATATATTTTTGTTTGAATGTTCATGGACCACCTCCTTCGCATCCCCACCCCCTTGTCACACAACTACAGGATTATCAAATAAATTAATCTTAGGCCTTTATGTAAATGCATATCCTTGTGCTATTTTAAACACAACTTAGCTAATTATAAACAACCATTAAAAACGCGAAATATTATCTCTTTCTTATACTTAAGAACCGTTATAAATAAGTCATCAAGAAGTCATTATGATTTACGGAAGCTTTCTTTATTTATATCTACTTTTTAACATTATCTATATTGTTTCATTATTTTCTTTAAACAGTTATTGGGTGAAATTATGCGGACAGTACAGGGGCAAGTGCTGGGACGGAGTACTGTAATGGAGCGCCCTCTGGTGGTGAATATCTTGTTATTTCATGCAGCGCGCGCATCCGGGCACTTCCTGTGGCGGTCTGTTTCAACATGGCAGCCGACACTTGACAACAACAAATTTACTGGTCAAATTTGAATGTAAGTAAATCCTTTATGTACTACACTTACCAGACCATCATGACGATCACCATAGACCACATTTATTGCACATGGAATGTGTATAATTATTATTCGACGAATGTAACAAACTGCACGAACTGTTTCCGTACACGTAAACTTGCTCAGACTCTTCAAGCTCTTGACTGAAATCAGAGCCAGAGGTCCGTGAAGTTGTCATTGACAGATCAGTTGCATGGGCCTTTGCGGCGTTATATATATGGCAGAAAGTTAGTCCCGAAACGTTGTTTTGTCTGTCCAACGATTATACAGTACAGCAGCACGCAAAACGTGGCGATATTTAGGGTATCAGTACCACTAAGAATAATTATTTGGTAAATAAATTAATGCATATATCACTGTCAGGAGGGCTCGACTTTTTACAGGAACTGACCGGAACCTACAGGAACTGACCGAAACTGAGTTCATATTACCGGAACTGACCAAAACTGACTGCATGTTATCAGAACTTAAAAGAAAATAAAGCACTTGTTAAGTTATTTTAAAACATATTTTATAATAACATAACTTGATGAGCGGTCGGACTAAACACCCAAAACACCGGTGTTTTGGGTACCTGAGACGAAACACCACGAAACACCTATTTATCCTCAATGTTAAAGTTTAATTTTGAGTCACTTTGATGAATCATTAAATGTTGATTAAATAAATGATGTTTGGACTGAAAATCCCGAGGAAAACTTGTGATAAAGGAGGGTTTCGTCCCGTGATGTGTTCACGGACGATCAAGGCAGCCATTCATGGCTCGCATATGCTGCCCCCTGGCGGTTGCTAAACATATCAAACTTTTTACTGGGAACATGGTGGGAAAACTAAGCATTTGTGTCTCATTTCATTAGGCCCTATTTCAAATTAGTTAAGATAACAAATTATTAATAAGGCGAGCAGAAAAGATAGTATGTATAATGGAAGAATAATTCATTTATCCAGATTCTAATATCCAGCGCCGGCATTTCAGCCACTATGATTTTGGTTACAAAATCCTCCACTAGGTGGTAGCATGAACTCTGTTAAAATGGCTACCACTGTCAACGAATCAAGAAGGCAAGACCTCGGAACGAAACCCGCTAGTTCATCAAAAGTTCACCCATTCAGGCCCTGAAATTTGGCAGATATTATTAACACTTAATGATTCATCAAAGTGACTCAAAATTAAAATTTAACATTGAGGATAAATAGGTGTTTCGTGGTGTTTCGTCCCAAGTACCCAAAACACCGGTGTTTTGGGTGTTTAGTCCGACCCCTTGATGAGTTATAACCAACTGTGACAACGATTATCTCACGTGGATCTGCTTAAAATGGTACTGGAACTGACTTGAAGAACACACGTTTGACCTGACTTCACCCCAAATTGTTTTAAACAGTATCAAAATAATTTAAAAAAAAAACAAGCAAATGACGAACACTTTTATCATACTTCCCAATATTCTATAAATCCATGTATAATGTTATTATAAATTACAATGTCTTTGTCAACAACAAATACCTCGTGAGGCAAGTAAACTTAGGATATGGACCATGACAATTTAGTGATCTACAGTATCTACCCCTAGCTCTTGTGCTCTCTCCCTTCCGGAGATATCTATGGAAATAAATGTATAGCAAACACCACAATATTTGCAGTTATACAGTGTTCAGATTATTACAAAGACAGTGACCACCAGCTCATGACTCCTGTTTTAAAATCTATTTCATCTGGACCTATCGATGTTAAGCATCAAATTGCTGGGTTTTATTATTACAATTTGTATCATTTGAAAAAAAAAATGAAATTCCACTATACAGTCAATCATGATCAGTTTAAGTAAGAATTCATTCAAACAGCTTATTTATTCATGACAAATGCATGGAATACCTTGGACTGACATTTCAGTCATTATCGCCTTGGATTGTTAAAGATTTATTTATTTCTAAGTGTTGCACATTTACCATATTTGAAATTTAAATTCAGAAATAATTATATGAACACAAAGGAGAAGTTTTCTTTTTAATATCTTTTTTCTTGCATTAATTTTAATACCTGGGCATCAGGAATGTACAAATACTAAAACATAGTCCTGTGGGGATGCTGCTATATATATAGGCCCTTCCAGTCAATAAAATTTGTCCCACCAAGGGGCACCCATCATTTTTTGGCAATATTTAGGACATGATGTTACAATTGCAGAACATTTTATATAAACTTATTAATGTATATTTGCAACTTTCTACATGTTTCTTCATAAATTGACAGCGCAAGATGGTGTCTTTCAGGTGCTGATGTATTTTATCATATTTATGATAATTAAGTCAAAATATCATGACAAGAATAAACTGTTTTCTCAAATATTAAATTAAATGTTTCACTCAAAGTTTTGCACAGTAAAGTGGGGGTTTCCTTGTATAGAGCTGCAGAAAAGCTGTCTTCTTTTTATTCACTCAGAACTATACTGACAACCAGTAAAAGAGCAACAGTGAGCAAACTCATTAAAGCCTCAACAGCTCAGAGTGATAAGCCTAGGGGTGAGGGCAGCCAGCCAGTCATAAGTACCCCATATCAACTCATCACACCCTGCAGTTGCTCAAAGAGAACAAAAACAGATCAATCAGAGAGTGATGGACTTATCAGCACTGTTTCTATCATTTTAAAATTCTGTGATTCTGCCTTAATTGTTTGTTCAGAATATTCAAAATTGTTTTGGAAAAGATGCTGAAAATATTATAATTTTACTGAGGAAATTATACTTGTCCAATGTAAATAAATTGAAAATTACATGAAATTGTCCGCTTTACATAATAATTGAAATATGTTATATGCCAACAATAGTCTAAAATTATAATTTTTTGCAATGCCATGGCTGTGTACTTAACGTAAATAATTAGTGTTTTTTCTGTTGATCTGTGTGTCAACTTGTCCAGCGTCAAACTGAACATGCACCAGGCACGGAGATCATCCAATAAGTCTTTAACAACAACCCAAGCAAGAGCTGTTTGGAATTCTTTAATAGAACTATCATGCCTGTAGGTTGAATGTCACTTACAAATCAGAATTTGGCCGATTTTTTTGGCCAAGTAATAAACAGTTGTAATAGCTTAAATTACCCCGTTAGGATCACACTTGCGAATTTTCAAAATAGCTCTGTCCATGGACCCTGCATTCCTTTTGTCAGTTATATCTTGCCTGTGTTCTTTTGTGCGTGCATGCTTTTGACAGAATCAAGTAAAATAATTGGACATCCTTCCGTGAAGGTATTAGACTTACGGGTAGTTATGCAGGCAGAACACAACATGACACATATTGAATCATCGTAGAAGAGCCATGGATAATCAATTTTCCATACCACCTTAAAATTAGCTTCTTCCAGTTGTTTTTTGCTGCATTTTGCAGTGTCACTTTGTGTCACATTCTTTCTTTTCTTGTCTGTATCAGCTGACGTATTTCCCTCTTGTGTCCTGCAAAAAATTTAGTTAACTTAGATTGCTAGAACATAATGATTAATAAGCTGATAATTAAAAAAAACGTCTGTTTGCTTGCCTGCTGCGAACGCTGTGCGCCAGTGATTTTGTCCATGGAAACCCCAGCTGCTACAAAGCTGGCCCGAGTAAACACGGGCCAGGGGAACCTAGCTTACAAGACACTAAAGCCGACACATGTTCCAAGAAAATGCATATTTGTGGCCTGGTTCTTTGGAGAACTGTTCGAATAACACATCTGGAATATTTTTTAATCGGGTTTCTTTTTATTTACTTGTCAATGTGATCCGCTAAGCTTATCAGGTTAGATTATAGTGGGGTACACAGTAGTATATGCCAATCTCGGACATCCAATTATTTGACGGCAATGTAGGTCAATGAAGGCAGACCCAGTCGCACCTTAACATATCCAACAAAGCTGATTGGCTAAATGTTGCGGGGAAACGTGTGCAATGAATGAGAGAAGCGGCAGAGGAGGGAAAGAAGCTACGGAACACAAATGTTTGATCTGGCAATATTTTATTTTAAACATCTCTGAAATACTCTCGCCAAAGTGACTATTTTAAGTAATTTTCATTTCGTCACTGCAGCAATTCTCTCGACATTGAAGATAGTGACGAGCGGCGTCAGGAAAATTGCATATGCAGGGAAATAAAAACAACTATGGGGCACAAGATGTGTCTTTCAGGTCATTCAGGTTATTGGTCCAAACATAATGCATCTCCTAAAAAAAATCAGGAAATATATTTACTCACTAAACATGAGAATTGCTGTAGCAAGAGACTTTTTTTCAGGGATATAACTTCATTTAATTAAGATTCAATTATAAACCCAAAATCAGATTTGAATTTTTCAAATTTTATAAGTTATTACTGTAAATATAAAATCGGTACCTTAAATTTTGGCAATGGCACATTTTTAGCTCAGCTGAATGTTAGTCATCTGAGCTAAAGCGATCACTCTTTGTTGGCCATCTGGCAGTCTGTCTGTTAACAAGGCACAAATCGTAACCACTAGACCTGAAATCTTCTTACTTTACATCCAGAAAGGTCTATGAAAAATCTCCTTGGAAACCTTGAATACCCCCCAAATAATGAAAAATTTGATACAAAAGCTCAAATATCTGAACAACTAATGCATTGATCACCATGATTCTGTGCATAGATATTGATCATGGAGAGTTTCATCAGTTTCTGCAGACATGTGGCGCAACCTGCATTTTTTCGATTTTTTACCATTTTTCCCTCTATTTTTGACACCTTAAAAGATGCCGTCATTTAATAATAGGGCACAAAACATAACCACTGGACCTGGAACCTTCTCACTTTACATCCAAAGATATCCATGAAAAATTTCCTTGTAAACCTGGAATTAGGTCTCTGGTACCCGTATTCTTCAAGCTATGGGGTCAAAATTACCCCCTGGAATAACTAAAAATTTGATATAAAAGCTCTGTAACCTGAACAACTGGTGCATTGGTCGGCATTATTCTTTGCATGCTTATGCATCATGGAGTGTTTCATCAGTTCCTGCAGACTGGTGGTGCCACAGGGACTTTTTTTAATTTTTATGCATTTTTAGCGAACCTGTGAGCTTTTGCGATGGAGCGGCAATGTGCATCGTGTGTACGTTAACCATAGCTGTCTAAAAACGGCAGAAGCTGGCATCATCAAATTTTTTGCAAATAATCAGTTATCTGAAAAACTGTCAGATTTTGTTTTGTTTTTTTCTAACTGCATTTTCTTAGATTTTATAGGGAAAAAGCTAAGAAAAAGCTTTGAAAATCTTCTCCGAAACTGTCCAGCCAAATTGGCCAATATTTCACAAAAATGATCCCTGGAACAATCTCTCTCAAGTTTTTTTGAATGGTTCCATTTAGGAGATATTTGGCCGAGTTACAGTTACATCTGTCCAAAAAAGCACACTAAAATTAAAATCTCAGAAACGGCTAGAGCTATAATCACCAAATTTTTTTCATACCAATGTTTATCACATGTCATATCTGAAATTGAGGTGTTGGTGGCGCCACCTACATTGATGTGATTTTTACATGTGAAAAAGTAATTTTAAACTCTTCTGGCTCATACACTGTTTTACGATGAAACTGTTAAGCGGATTGGTTTAAACTTTACAAGAATTATTCTATGGTGGGGTTCTGCCAGTTTTATAAGAATAGATTGGGTAAATACAGCTTTAAAAAAGCATTATAGCCAATTGAAAACTTAGGCTTTCTGTGTTTGAAAACAGATTTGACAACATGCTGAGTTTCGGCAGCCAAGTTAAGAGGTCACTCCGTACAAATAGGTGGGGTCCAGACATCACCATGGCAGCTGACCTGGCTCTGGGAGCGGGTGTCTAGGCACAATGTCTAGATGCAGAATACCCAGATTATTGGAACTATATCTTTCAACTGTTTAAAAAAACTTGGTTTGCATTTTAAGCAAATTGGGTTTATCATCAGGTCACATGTGAACTGCTGCGCCCTAATTTTTGAGTGACCTCTGACCTTTCCTCACTGCCCAGCGTCCATTTATGCGTCTTTTTCCACACAAAAACCCACATCTCGGGAACTAATTGACCAATCAGGCTAAAATTTTGCACAAATATAGCCCTTTGATAGCTTTATAACATACACTAAAAAATGGTGGCGCCACCTGCAACCATTTTTGCACAGTGTTCATCTGTTCATCTGCCTTGGGATAATATAACTCATATCTCAGCAGTGGTTTGACCTGAAATTTTGCAGGTTTATACATCCTGGACAGCGTTCTTGATTTTATGACAGGTGGCGCCACCTACATTCACGTTTTCTCTGCAGACATCCAAGCTCATATCTCTGGAATTGTTTGACCAATAGCTCAAAAATTTTGCATGTGTATAGATATCACAAAGTTCTTCATCATAGGCAAAACTGGTGGCGCCACCTGCAACCATTTATGCACAGCATCCATCTGTTCATCTGCCTTGGGATAAAATCACTCATATCTCAGCAGTGGTTTGACTTATCCACCTGAAATTTTACAGGTTTATACATCCTGGACAGCTTTCTTGAATTTATGACATGTGGCACCAAATACATCCAGGTTTAGTCTGCAGACATCGAAGCTCATATCTCGGGAACCATTTGACTGAATTGGCCAAAATTTTGCATGTGTATAGATCTCACATAGCTCTTCATCATAGGCAAAACTGGTGGGGCCCCCTGGAACTTCTTATGCTCAGCGTCCATCTGTTCATCTGCCTTGGGATAAAATTACTCATATCTCAGCAGTGGTTTGACTTATACACCTGAAAATTTGCAGGTTTATACATCCTGGACAGCTTTCTTGATTTTATTACATGTGGCGCCACCTACATTAAGGTTTACTCTGCAGACATCCAAGCTCATATCTCGGGAACCATTTGACTGATTCGGCCAAAATTTTGCATGTGTATAGATCTCACATAGCTCTTCATCATAGGCAAAACTGGTGGTGCCACCTGCAACCACTTATGCACAGCTTCTATCTGTTCATCTGCCTTGGGATAAAATCACTCATATCTCAGCAGTGGTTTGACTTACCTGCATTAAATTTTTCAGGTTTATACATCCTGGACAATTTTCTAGATTTTATGACAGATGGCAGGCCTCGAATTTCATTTTTGGAAATAACAAGCTACTGCTGCCTGTCAAATTTGAACTTGACAGGCAACAAAGAAATTTGACAGGCAGTTTTCATTTTTAGCTCAGCTGACTATAAGTCATCTGAGCTATAGTTGTGGTCCATTGTCCGTCGTTTGTCCGTCAGTCTGTCCGTAGATGTGGCAAGTTTTGAAACCATAAGACCTAGGAATCCAATATTCAGCATAATGTTAGATGTCCCCAATATCTCCTACAGAGCTGAAAAACTGGGTCTTTGTGACTTCGTTCCTTTCAGAAAGTCATATCACCACCCCATTTCCCCCCCCCCCCCTCTATAAATAGTGTACATTAACATTTAAAAAAATTATGTAATGAAAACATAAATCATTTAGGTTTCAATATATAAATTAACAGAAATAGAGATGCTGAAAAAATTATGATCCCTAGTTTCATTAGGCCTTCTGTTAAAGACACAGTTCAATTCAAGAATATAAGAAAATTGTATATATATAACTCGGGATATTTGTGTTTGTAATACTAGTTTATACTAGATTATGGCATTGTTGACTGCGCAAGGTCTAGAATCCTCCAGTCAGCAAAAGTTATAGTAATAGTAATAGTAATAGATAGGAAAATGTGGTAATAGTAATAGTAATATCAGTAATTGAAAGTAATAGTAATAGAACAACTGAAATAGACCTCAAAGGATTTTATCAAAATCTTCCATAACTTGAGTTAAACACCATCAGCTCACAATACAGCTTATATTACCACACAAAACCAGCATCTGCCAACCCCCTCTTCCAAATCATTTAGTGATCATATATAACAGCTGAGCGCCGTGACCCATGGGTCCCTTGTTCCATACCAGTTTTGGTATACATGCTCAGTTACTTACTTTGCAGGTAAGCGGAAATCTTTGCATGTGTCCAGTTGTTTTGACTGGTAGCAGAATTGAGTTGTGCCAGCATTCTGTCCTAAACTGGCTGTGAATAAGCTGGCAGTCTTCAAAAGGCAGCCTCCATTATTGTGTTAAGTATTACAAGAACAGCATAGACCATTAAGAAGGACCATACAATCATCTGTCATGGCTGCCATCATGATTGGAAACCTTTTTGCCCTACTTGCAGAACTCTAAGGATGGATCAAACGTTATCAACATTATCAGAAAAGAGAAGGCATGGGAGGCACTGGAAGTTTGCAAAAATTAGAGAAGCATTAATATAAAGCTATTGACCTGGGCAGCATTTAATATTGGAAGACTGTGTAACTGTTCAAAGTTACACATTGAACACAGAGTGTGACCTCCCGGCCTAGTGACTTTCCACTCACACTCTGTGAGAAATAGCAGGATTTTTCAGGTTTGGCAACACCTAGTCAGTTTGCCAGGATAAAGTAAAATCTGTTGGCTCTGCATTTAAACAAAACTGAAGAACTAGTAAAAGAAATCTGATTGGCTTAGCGTGTAAACAAACATACCGTATTTCCTTGAATAGACACCCGGGCGTTTATTTTTTTCAAACCCTGTGTCTACACAAGGCCGGCTACTATTTAAGACCGGTGTTTATTAAAAAATACATTATCAGGCTCATCAGACAAACTAAAAAAATAGAACACGCCGAAACAATAAACCTGCCGGTCACTACTTAGGGACAAAATTGAAAACATTGCCGGTACACGGATTGTGTTTACGAAATTTCCTTAGATGACATAGGGATATGGAAAAGCGCAATATCCACAATTACGCACCATAATAAGAATTAACGGAGGATCACAGCGAGAGCTTGCAGTTGTCCACAAGAATCTGTCCGCGCGGGCCTCAGGTGTTTCATGTGGCTGTTCCATTTATTTTACACCGCGCGTTGTTTTCCTCTGAACACGGGGCTCTTCCATGAACTGTTCTCCGCGTACAACTGGTAACAGTGGTTCCATCGAAATACGGGGGGTCGGTACGGCACAGCGTAATTCATTTTCATCACACTTTCCTGCCATCAACTATTCAACTGATTCAGCTCGACACAGCGTAATCAAGTGTTTCTTACCCGGTTTATACTTAACATGGTTGGCTCTCCCATTAACTGTGCACCGTGGAGAACTGTTAATATTGGTTCCATCGAAAAACGGGGGGCTGGTACATATAACAGCACTGTGTAATTCGTTTTCATGACACCTTCCGTCCGACTTTTAACTGATTCAGCTTGACACAGCGTGTTGAAGCGTTTCCGACTTTGTATATACTTGTATGTGACATTTATTGCCGGGAATATTTCTGAATATAGAGTAATACTATTTTCAACTTTAAAGTTTATCTCAGAAGCCTGGTGCTGGTAAGAATGGGGACGCACTTAAAGCGCTTAAAAATGAACTCAAGGAGCTTAATTTGGCTTGACAGTAGCTACAAATTGTACCGCTTGACACCATCATTTGGTGTCTTCATGCTACACAAGAAATATGTGCCCAAACGTATTTTAACAGTTCTGTTCAACCATCCGTTAGGTATACTTTTACTGTACCAAGATTAACCGCTTGTATCAGGCGGTACATTTTTTATCTAGCTTGACAGCAGTGATAGTGTTAGCTTCTCACTGCTGACGTATTTGTGGAGCGTTTATTAGGATCGGTGATCGGCTTTAATCATAAGGACGGATCGGGAATATTTGGTGTCCCTCGTGCATTGAAACAGGCATTCACATATTTACAGAAGAATTAAATATCAATAAAACACAAATCGAAATTCATACAACATTCTTTGGTCAATTTGACTGGTAAACACACTAATTATAGTGAAGGGATAAGACATCTGGCGACAAACATGGAACCTACTCTGACACCAGGCCTGTGAACAAGATCGACGTCTATTTAAGGCCGGCTTTTATTTTTCTGTTTTACCCTGGCGACTAAACAAGGCAGGCGACTATTTAAGGCCCTGCGTCTGATCAAGCTATGCTCGGGGCAAGCCATGTAGCAGGCAATAACTGACCTTCGGCAAGTCAGGATACAGACTGTGTTGAAAGCATATAATTTCATCGTGTTTATTCCAGTGGGGGTGAAAAAAAACTGTGCTACCAAGCGCTTTCAACAGCAGTGTAAAGTGACCGGTACCTTGAAGAACATCCGTTTGTGCTGGTGATACCTCCAATGTGTTTGGTTAAATATAACCCAGGGGGAATTCCACAGAGACAGCACTGCCTGGTGGCCAAACCTGACTGGTAACCGCGGTTAAATGCAGTGGGTAGTGTAGTGAATAGTTGGGGTAGCGTAGCCGCTGCTTATTGAGGGTAGTTCAAAGTGTGAAAACATATTTCACACCAGCTGGCTGGAGAGCAGCCATGTAGGTAGTTTTTTTGCGATCTTTGCCTGTGCTCACTACAAATGCACCAAACTTAAATTAGAAAAAGCACCGTCTTCATAATACTTGTTCTGTAAAACATTTAGTAGGCCTGTGAATTTACTGAATTATGAGGGCCCTTAGAATTGATTCCATTATCAATTCTTAATCTTCAATTAAATCTTCGACTCTGTTCTTACTCAAGCAGTTAAAATTTTAAAGCAGTTTTACCTAAATGGAGTAAATTTCAGGAAGTAAAATAAAAATATAGCTCTCCCATTGTTTGTCACATATATGTTCCTATGCAAATGAAGTGGCCCACCTGCAAATGTTTAATGTAGATTAAGGCCACATATGCAGTTGAGAGCTTCAACATTGCAAACTGCTCCATCTAGCACACGGAAGAACTTTGGATGGTACACGCAAAAAGTTATAATTCAAATGAATAAATTCAGATATTTGTAATTTGTTAACAATTTAATTTAGGGCTTCCAGTAAATGCAGTGCAATCTTTCAGTGCATTGCTACACCCCTGAAAAATTACACATTGTTACACAGTACGGAAGTGTCATAGCCATTATTGATGGCTGCCGTGTTTGCAACACATAACACTTGTTTAACTTAATTTGAATTTTATTCCATATGATTTTAACAGTATTGTATAGATAAATTTCACTATTTATTCATCTAATGTTATCAAATTTTGCTAAAATTCATCATAAGTACCGTAAAATCTCCACTTAAAACCGCACTTCCGATTAAAACCGCACCCAGACTTCGCCGAAATTCCAGGTGAGACACCGCAAGAGGCTCAAATACTAAGAACCCCCCTTTAAAACCGCACCAACTTTTGCTACGGAATGATTTGACAAAAGACACAATCAAGCTATCATCTAGAAATGAACAGGCGTAGTTTGCGACTCGGCCATTCCTGTCCACATTAAAATTCCTTGGGCATTTTATTTAAACACATCATAACACTTTTTTTTGCAGGGTCACTCAAGCATGAAGTTTGGGAAGACGTAAGGGCCGATGAACCTCTGCCTGTTTATACAGATTTTATATTCCGTGCCGTATTCTTGTTTACTACCCATGTCATTATATTTTGGAAAAAAAATATTCTGCTGATCCATTTCAAGTCACTGTATATTTTAATTCTAAAAGTAATATTTTGAAATCTTAATTTTTGATGAAAATTCCATTTTCTGGAATTACTCGGAAGATTCAAATCATTTTCATACCGGTTACTTCGGTATTATCATCGTCACGTCGTACGTTGACATCGCTCCATGTCACAATTTGCTGGTGCGTTTGAAAACATCGCTGGTCTACTTAACTAAATATCAAAGTAACTGAAGTTACCTTGTCAAAATAAGCACGTATAGGAAACATGACGCTTGAAAACGAGTGATTTTAAGGTAAAATTAAAGTGGCCAGTCCGGGTAAGCAAGTTTTTTCCTGAAGAAAGTTTCCGTGTGGGGAGCCATTTTGTCAAGGCAGTGTTCGCGCAAGGCACGATGGGACGAAATAGGTGGCTGTTCTGTTTACCACCCACAGCGTACAGCCGTTCAAAATATTCTTGGCAGAATACCAGGGCGTTTCAGCACATGGCGGCACTCAAACTTGATTTTAAAACGATCGTCTGCCATTGTGTGACTCTTTACGATGTCAGCCTTTTATTCATTTTACGTTTGAAACAAATAATCATTGCTAAATAATGCCGCAAATGGGTTTAAAGTAGGCTTTTATTTCAATTTTGCTTGACCATGCCTTGTTATGGGTTCATAACTGAAATGAGATGAGTATGGAGCCCGGGTCACCTGGTGTGTAATTCTCAGCCTTGCACCAAGGCAAGACCATGCCCAACGAAGTGGGCCGCTGTGTGTTACAGCAGGGTTGTTGTAAACGTATTATTTGGTGACAATTACCAAGATTTTATAACAAGTTATATATCACACGAAAACTAATCAGCAATATTTAATCTATAAATAATAATAATCTAACAAATAATCGTAAATAACACATTTACACACGGCTGCCATGCATGCGAGACTGCTGCTAAGAACGGCCTTCGAAAGTTGCGATATTATCACCCACTAGCCGGCCCAAAAACGATGTCTGTCAGGAAGATATTCAGGAAACCCTTCTAGTATAAACCGCACAGTGCTTTCAGGAAATCAACCCGATTTAAAAATTTTGAATTTCTTGATTAAACCGCGGTTTTAAGTGGAGATTTTACGGTACTTATAACACCAGATTTTAGGAACAAGGAAAGCAACTGATGCAAGTTTTCAGGCTAGTTACTGTAGCAGTAAATATTCTGTTTTTAGGCCCTGAAGAACTCTGATATATAAAATATGTAGACTTCTGATGATAGTACTGTGTATGAATTTGTGATTTCCACAGGGCGACTTTTATTTTAAAATTTGAAGGAAATGATTTTAATCTCTAAATGCTTGACAGGATGTGTCATAAAAATCTTTAAAAAATTGGTGTTTTAAATTAACGTTATATTCAACTACAGTTTTTTTACTGTGATACATTTTTTTTTGTCATATTTTGTAGCTTTCATGGGGCAATATTCATGATGGAGTCAAGTGTGAGCCATGCTGGTCTCACCCAAGATGTCTCTCAGATATTCTTCACAAATCTCCAACTCCTTGGGTTTGATGCCACAAATGCTGAGAAAAAATACCACATCCCTTTCAATAGGTGATTTTGTTTTCTACGACAACCTCTGCATTAAGATGTTTGAGTGATTCTGTGTAGTTTCTGTGTAGCTAAATAATCACTTGACATTATCTGAAATAAGACATTATTAGCTCAGCTGACTAAAAGTCATCTGAGCTAAAGTCGTGGTCCATGTCTCTTGTCTGTCCGTCCATCCATTAGACTGGCACTTTTTGAAACCAATAAGAGTTACAAATCCAAATTTGGCATACTGTTAGATGTCCCAAAGATTTCCTACCAAACCAGAAAAATGTGTCACTGCGACTTTGTTCCTTTGAGAACTTAAGGAAAAACCTCTTTTTTTTATTTAAAACCCATTACACTTCAGGACTGCCTAATTTTTTTTATTAAAAACCCATTATACTTCAGGACTGCCTAATATCAAAACCAATCATCTGTTTTTAGCTCAGCTGACTATAAGTCATCTGAGCTATAGTCGTGGTCCTTTGTCCGTCGTCCGTCTGGCCGTCCGGCCGTTAACAGGGCACGTTTTAAAACCGTTGGACCTACAGAGTTTGCGAAAACTTGCAGTTGGCAGCAGGACAGTAGGTCCTGCTGCAGAGGGCTTATAGCCGGTCCTGCCAGATTTCTGCAGGACCTGCCACGAAGTATATTATTGGATATTTTAATGCCCAATTATATTTTTCTATGATTAAAAATTATCATTAATAACTTGTGTCAAGAGAATTATTCATATAATACTGAGAAGTATAAATACAAATTAACATCTCTAATATATTCAAAGGGGAAATGTATGGAAATTAAAAAAAAAATTGAAATTTTATTTGCTCAGAGGATCAATGGGTAAATGGTGAAAATGCCTGGGTATTTAATTTATAATGGACAGTCAGTGAGTGTCAATACAAAAAATAAGGCTTGTATCAGTTAAATCTTTTATTGCATTTCCGATCGGTTTAAACTTAAAATGTTGTTTTGTAACCATGACGTTTTGTACAATCAAATTCGCCCCCTGATGTCCTGATCGCAACGCATGCAGCACACGTTGATTTAGGAACGACCTCTGGCGGGACAGTGGGGCACTATATTCTAAGACACCGCGCACGTCGTGTGAAATTTCTCATGCAGATAGTTCCCATCTGAGGGTCCGTTCATAAATTTTTTGACACACAAGTATACAGAACTTGCGAAATATGGTTGATTATCTCATTTCAACTTAAAAATAATTTAGGCTCCTGGCCCCGTTGACAAGAAGTCGCGAAAACGTTTGGGGCGAAACGGAACGTTTGACGCTGCGAATTGGCATCTTGCGAAATGTCTGAGAACCAAATTATCCAATAATAGCGTCTGTTGTTTAGACTGACGGACTGAATGACTCATACGTAACTCTTATGGCAATTTTGATTGGCTGCGATTTTATCTTTTCAAAGAAATTAAATGCACAGGCGAATCACGGCCATCTGTATTCTGCCTTAGCTTTGCCATCGAATTTGTGACAACAAATGCACATGGAGCAGTTTACGCAGTGACAGTAAAGCAAATTAAGGAAAGTTAGTCTCCAATTCGAATAATATGTAATGCTGGGAAACAGACGGACACCAGGTCCGGCTGGATTAGAGATTTTATCGGACCCGCACGTTTTCAGCCGGTCAGGTCCGCAGGACCGACGGATTTCGCATACTCTGGACCTACGAATCCAAAATTCTGCATACCAATAGATGTCCCCAAAATCTCCTACCATACCAAAAATTGGGTCATTAGGACTTCGTTCCTTAGAGATATTAAGGAAAAACCTCCGTTTTCGATAAAAAAGCCATTGTTACACTTCAAAGCTGCCTAATATCAAAACCACTGATCTGTTTTTGATCATATTTAGTATTCATATTTTTCCATACATTTTCTGTGCACATACCAAAAATTAGGTTAGTATTGGGTGTTATTTTGACGTTATGGGCCCAAATATAATGCAGTTTCTTAAAAATCAGGAAATATATTTGCTCATTTAACATGAGAATTGCTGAGGCTGGAGACTTTTTTTCAGGAATATAACTTTATTTAATCAAGATTCAATTGTTTACCCAAAATTAGATCTGAATTTTGCAAATTTTTCAAATTATTAGCATAAATAAAAAATCAGTACCTTAAATTTTGTCCAACTTTGGCAATGGCACGATTTTTCCCTGTAGGCACTGTTGATTTAATTTTCACAGCATATATACATAAGGATTTAATCTTTTAAAATCTGAAATTTCAAAGGAATTGTTTGAAAAGAGTAGCTTTTATTCAAGTTTTCATACACCATGTCAAGTGTTGTTTACATCTGGCCCACCTAGTAATACAGTCTTCACTTGCATTATGTAACCCACCCCAGGCAGCTTGCCTTGGCTTAGCTTCGCCACTACTAGCAGGCTTCCCCTCTGCCCTGCACTCCCACCCCCCCAGCTGGTGCATAAACTAGATGAATGTTATAATTTTCTGTATTTTATTTTATTTTTGGCTATGCTACATTTTAGATTTTGTATTGTACCACCAGGGTTACAATGATTAAAGTGCACATTTAATTGTGTCCACAAAGTGATGTATTGCTATGAAAGTTTGGATGTTCATCAGAGTGCTCATTAAAGATTTTAATTTGTTTGACTTATAACTCATGGTTGTATCAGTTGTTACATGATACTGGCTAAATAATCAAAATTCATATTGCTGATCCTTTATTTCAGTTCATGAAATTAAAGATTCCCAACTCCAGTTTGCTCTTGGTATAATATATTGGGTGTTTTGATCCTTGGATTAATTTTAACACATGTATTAGTTTCATGGTTGAGAATACTTTTCTTTTTTCCTGATACCATTTAAAAAAATAAAAATATTTAAATTTTTCCTGTTGGTGCTGTGGATTTAATTTTCACAGCATGTACACAATAGCATTTCATCTGTTAAAATCTGAAATTTGAAACTAATTGATCAAAAACTGTAGATTTTATTCAAGTTTCCAGGTACCAAGTCTTCATTGTTTACATCAGGTCAGTACTATAAATGCAGTGTACTGGGCAGTTACATAACACCTTCAGGTCTGACTTACTGCCACTGTGAGTGTCTGGGTCAGGCAGTAATTACCAGAGAGCCTCTCTTTCTCTCTCTTTCTCTTTCTCTCTCTTTGGCAGTCCAGCTCTCTCTTTCTCTCTCTCTCTCTCTCTCTCTTTCTCTCTGTCTCTCTTTCTCTCTCTCTCTCCTCTGCTTTCTCTCTCTCTCTCTCTCTCTCTCTCTCTCTCTCTCTCTCTCTCTCTCTCTCTCTCTTACCCTTATTGCCTCCCTTCCTCCCTCCATCCCATTCTGTTGACAGGTACTATAAACTAGATACATTAGCTATAAATGTTGATGCAATTTAGAAATGTGAAATATTCACAATCACATGTATGTTATACTGTAAATTTATAGTAACATTCATAAACCTGGATAAAAATTATGTAATGAAAAAAAGGAATAAATGCAAATATTGTTAATTTTTTATTGGCTCAGTAGAATGGGGAGAAAAATGATTTGCTTTGTTTCTCAATCTTTCTGTCTGTTTTAAATATTTAATGTTCATGAATAAACTTTTTTTTATAAGCACTGTTGAATTAAATTTCATATCCTGTATGTATATGCAAGGGTGTTGTAACTCTCACCATCCCCTTCTTCATCCCACTGAGACTTTGCTCCTTGGCACTGTGAACAATAGTTCTATGGCTATAGCATAAAATTTAATAATTAAAGAAAATATCTACAGAGAGACAGAGGCATTGTAACTCTGATCATAACACAACACCCCCCTCCCCATCAAGTCATTACACCTGTGGAGTCGGGACATTATGGCAACTGTATACATATCATAAAATTGATAAAAAAAGGTTTACCAAATAAATTGGATCTCATCAGACAAATGTGTAAACTGTTGAACTGTCAACAGCTTATAAAAAATGTAACCAATGGAAAGGCATGGTCAGATCTCAAATATTATTTGCAACATTTTCTTCAATCATATAAACCAACCATGGCCCAGATTACCTCTTCCTCTCAAACATTATCTACATTTCATCATATTTTTAATATTTTAACCTTCTAGGTGGTTCAGTAATGTTGACCATTTGTCCATAGGTACCTATGTACATGCCAGAAATTATGTCAGTATTGTGTAATATGTAGACATGAGGGTCATCAAAATAATGTACCTTGTCAAGACCGATCTTGTCAAGATATCATGTCATACAGTCACAAATTCATAAATCCCCTTATCAGCATAGTTAATCATAACCTTGTATCTGTCAAATTGAAAGCTTGCAGTTTTCCATACACCATAGATCCTTCAACAAATAGCCTTATCATCATTATACCACTGCTTAGTATACTGTCATTGCATTCATATTTGCTCAAATAAATTGTTTTTTTTTTTTCGACCCCTCCCAAATAAATAAAAAATAAACCACTATATTTTACTCCATATTAATCCATCAGTCAGATTATTTCATATATCATTTACTCACATATTATATTATATTCCTTTATAAAAGCCCAACATGATCATGACATTCATAAGCTTTTTCTACTCAATATAGTACAACAATGGTGATACATTTATAGTCCAATCATGATCAGCTGAGCGCCTTGACCCATGGGTCCCTAGTTCTTCATATTTACCATAAATATTCCCCAATATAGTATCTATCTACATGTCAGAAATAAGTCAGTATTACTTCACAAAAGTTATGGGCCCAAATATAATGCACTTTGTAAAAAATCAGGAAAGATATTTACTCACTTAACTTGATGAGTGTTGAAGCTAGAGACTTTTCTTTCAGGTAAATAAATTTTTAATCAAGATTCATTTGCATACCCAAAATTAGATCTGAATTTTGTAATTTTTAGCTCAGCTGACTTATAAGTCATCTGAGCTATAGTGGTGGTCCATTGTCCGTCGTGCCGTCTGTCCGTCCATCCGTCCGTCCGTAGATGTGGCACATTTTCAAACTGTAAGACTTAGGAATCCAAAATTTGGCATAATGTTAGATGTCCCCAAGATCTCCTACCAAGCCAAAAATTGGGTCTTTGCTACTTTGTTCCTTTGAGAAATTAAGGAGAAACCTCAATTTTTTATTAAAAACCTATTTTCACACTTCAAAACTTCACAGACCTGCCAACCGTTACGTAAAATCGTAATTGTTACAAAATGACCCCTATCACTACGATTGTACGATTTACTGGCAGCTTACTAGGATTTCTGACGATATATGTGAATGCTTTGTGAAAATGTTTCTTTGGTCTTAATTCCTGTAAAATTTAAATTGTATTGCGTACAAAATTGTATACCTCAAACTGCTCGTTCAGATTGTATCCGTAAACCAATAATTTACAAGTATAAATCTCTAAATCAAACAGGGCCTTGTTAATTTTATAAACAAGAGGAAAAGGCCAGTGGATGACTGAGTTTAATACATATTCATGAGGTCAGAGTTGACTTTTCCAGAAGACTGTTCACGTGCATATTGTTCCAGTGATTTTCACATGACTCAACAAGGATCCGGTTAGGCCGCGTTCTGGGGATTTTTGCAAGAATTTACCGTTAATCTGCATGAAAAGCGTTCGAACAATGAAACATTTAACTGCAGCGAAATATATTTTTCTGGCGGGATTGGACTTTACATTTTAAAGAAGGGCCGAGCTCCAGTGAATAACCAATTTGTGTGCAAATGTACCCAGTTCGTACCCTCATGATACGGCTTGTCATTGGCTGCACTGACCTGTATCATTTCAACTCATTTGCATTAGCCAGGGAACAGAAAATGAATATTGCCGACTATTGCCGTACATAAAAGCAAGCTGTTAATTATAATATATTAGTTATCAGGGTTTGGCTCATTGGGTATTGCTCCATGACACACGCATTCATAATTATGTTCACATCCAAATATGGCATAAATCTGGCGTTCAGGCCCTGTCGGTGGATTACGATCTCTCACATGGTCTAATTGATGAATGAATTTTACAACTGTGTATATGTCACTGACTTTCCCGCTGAATAAAGATTAGAAGCTGACTGTCAGTGCAGTGTCAGCCGTTACCGACCAGTGTTTCCAAGAAGCGTCTAAATGTCACTTGAAATTTTTAGGCACAGATTGTGCAGATTGTATCCATGAGGGGACATTATTGTTAACAGCAGCACACCTCAGAGCAAGTTGCAAGAGCCAAGCAAGAGTACTAGCAGGGGTTGAAGCAATGATGTGTATTAAATGTATAAAGGTTTTTATACAACTTAATTACTATAGCCCTTGTCTGCACCACCCCCCCCCCCCCCCCCACCACCACCTGGCCTCCAGATCCCCTTCCTTGCGATAACAATAACTTTCATACATGGGACCTATAATTTATGCATTTATTTTTAGAGGATACGTTTTAATTATCTCGCGATTTTTCGGCTGGGACCATATCCTCGCTGTCAGTGGTTACCGTTACTATTTTCCCTCCACTGAGGTTGGCAGGTCTGCACTCATCTGTTTTTCCACATATATGCCATAAATATTCCTCTTTATAGTTCCTATGTACATGCCAGAAATTAGTTCTATATTTTATAATTTAAAAAAGTTATGGGCTCAAACATAATGCATTTTGTAAAAAATCAGTAAAGATATTTGATTACTTAACACAAAACATGTTAAAACTAAGGACTTTTTTTCCAGTGATATAATTTTAATTAATCAAAATTAAATTGAATGCCCAAAATTAGATCAAAATCTTTTAAATCATTAAAATATTAGCAAAAATAAAAAATTGGTACCTTAAATTTTGCCCAACTTTGGCCACGGCACGTTTTTTTCCTGTAAGCACTTTGGATATAATTTTCACAGCATGTGCACATAAGGATTTAATCTGTTAAATCTGAAATTTGAAAATAAAAGCTGCAAAATTAGGCTAGTTATTGAATTTTTTTGGAGGCTTATGTTGTATTCCCTTACATTGTCAAGCATTCCACAATTTTTTCACTGTAGGTCATTCAGTGCAGTTCTCTATGCTCCCCAGGCTGTTGGCATAATGTTATGCAATCCCATCACTAGGGCAGGCCCTCTCTCCACTGAGTTGAGCTTGATCAGGCTCTCTGCAGTTAATACCATACCACAGGGAGCCTTTTCTCAGCCTTTTTCAGCAACAAGTAGTAACAACGGAGACCCCTCCCCCCACCCACCCCTCAAATATTCAATACACAGGACTAAAAAAACAAGATGAATCTTATAATTTTTATGTTAAATAAATTCTTTTTGATGAGACTTGGACAATTTTGATTTTATTAAGAAAAAAAATTTCAGGAATTTAATTCTTATATTCAAATGTGATAAAGTATTAGGATCTAATGTAAGTGCTAACTGACAAGTTTTAAGAAGATATAAATACTTTGTAGCATTTCATTCATATCTCTTAAAGTTGGCGGGGCCTAGGTGCGAATAACACTGTTAACTTAGTATTAAAATTAGGAATATTGGTCAAACTTTGTGGGATTAATTTTTTACTCATATGGCCATATATTTAACTTTTGAAAACTTAATTACCTTCACACATTATTTGTTTATGAAATATTACTTTTATATAACACTTACCGTAGGCCTATTTGTTCCCTTTGTGCATCACTAAATGGTTAAGCTCATATCCATTATTCTATAAATTACAGTTTCATTTTATTAGGGCCATTTTCTCATAGCTTTTCTAATGATAATATACATGAAAAACCAAAAGAAATAAAAATATTTTGCAGTTACTAATATTTTCCAAAATTCATCTGAGCGATGTGACCCATGGGTCCCTTGTTTTAAGTTATAAGCATTAGTATAAATTCAGTGCATTAAATTTAGTCAAAGTTTGACCATCGCATATTTTTTCCCCACATTTGATTTAATTTTCACAGCAGATACACATGTATAAGTAATGAATCTGTTAAATTCTTAAATTTTAAAATAATTTTGTAATTAAAGTTTCTTTCAGATGCTCTTTTTGGATTCATTTGCATTTCCAGGCTGCCCACTTCTGGTCACTACAGCCCTACCTAGGTAACCTTATCAGTGATACAACACTGGTCCAGCACCCCTGCTGTCACAGTCGTACAGTTATCCTCATGTCACCTCCCCCCCCCCCCCCCCTTAATAATTGAAGTCTTTGCCTCATTGGTGATTGTGTTATAATACAGTCTGTAGGGTATGTACAGTGTTCCCAGTCATATTTTTGCTCAAAAGAAAACCATCATTATTGATGGTTGAATCAGGTTTCTGAATAATACAATAATAGATATGTGTATGCTTTGTCCATATTCTGGTAATAGAGATATGTTAAAACTTTCAAGCAAGTTGATTCCTAGATAAAATTCACAATGTGTTACATCAAATATGTATTATTTTTTTTTATTTCAGGGAAATGTTTAAACTGCCCAACAAGAATGGATTTGAAGTTGTGATTCACTTTCTGTTCAGCAAATTAAGTGCCAGCCAGTGCCAGGAGAGGTTCAGGTCAGTGTCTTGTATCACTAAAAGTAAACAGTACTGACTGCCTCTGTATGATGTGGTTACGGCCAGCATGGTTCTTAATATCAATGAAAGAGGACCTATATGATTAAAGTACACTCCTCACGCAGTGGTTATACACTGCAGTGATCCCAGATCTCTTTTTGTGTAATAGCTGCCTCGTAAAGAAAAGTTCTCTTGGTCTGAACACTAGGGTGCGCAGAGCAAAGAATTATAATCAGACCAATTGGAGCATGGTATTGCATTGTGCATCCAGCTCCAAATTTTAAACATGAGGCACCGGCTTTTGTTTTACTTTCATGAACATCCAAACTTCAAAGAGGCCATGACAAACACAGGAAATCTGAGCACATGTATTTGCTTACTGCAATATCACCATTTTTATTAATCTGTTGAGAAACATTTTTATGTTAACAGACTTATAGAAATAGCAAAGAAAGATTGAAAAGGCTTGTACTAGTCTTATTAATTAGACTGAACATAATCCATATCCAGTATCTAGTTTTGTACTGTGTCCATATTGGTGCTGCGTAAAACCCTGGGATCTTGGCCGGGAACTCGGAGGTCTTGGATAGAGGGAAAACATGTTGATTCAACATGCAGTGGGGTTATTAGGGCCCCCGCTTGAAAAGTGGTGCCCTGTAGTGATAGCTGTGTCAGTCCATCCATCCTTCCTTCCCCCATTAGTCAGTGACGCTATCTCAGGCGCGATATCTCAACAAGAACGTGCTTGATCTTTCTCATAGGGATCATATAGTTCCTATGTACATGCCAGATATTAAGTCAGTATTATATAATTTAAAAAATTTATGGGCCCAAACATAATGAACTTTGTAAAAAAATCAGGAAGATATTTGGTCACTTAAGACCAAAAAAATTAAAGGTAGGGACTTTTTTCCAGTAATACAACTTTAATTAATCAAAATTTAATTGTATACCAAAAATTAGATCAAAATCTGTTAAATTTTTTTAAATATTGGCAAAAATATAAAATTGGTACCTTAAATTTTGCCCAAGTTTGACCATGGCACGTTTTTTCCTGTAACTGCTGTGGATTTAATTTTCAAATCATGTTTTTGTTACCATTTCAACTGTTAAAAACAAAAAAATTGAAACCAGTTGATAAAAAACTGTAGATTTTATTCAAGTTTTCAAGCACCATGTCACATATTGTTTACATCAAGCTAGTGTTATGCAGTTTACTAGAGCTCAGCTCCCCAGCTTCAGCTCTAAGTTCCTCAAATTTTGCATACAGTTAGATGTCCCCCAAATCCTCTACCATACCAAAAGTTTGGTCACTAGGACTGCATTCCTTCGAGATATTAAGAAAAAACTTCATTTTTCCATTAAAAACCCATTGTTACACTTTAAGATTGCCTAATATCAAAACCACTGATCTGACTTTGATCGTATATAATATACATATTTTTCTATACATTTGCTATGCATATGCCAGAAATGATGTCAGTATTGTGTAATTGTTTTAAGTTCTAGGCCCAAACATAATGCACTTTGTAAAAAATCAAGAAATATATTTACTATCTTTACATGAAAATTGCTGAAGGTAGACATTTTTTGCCAGGGATATAACATTATTTAATCAAGATTCAATTGTATTCCCAAAATTAGTTCTGAATTTTTCAAATTTTATAAGTTATTAGCATAAATATAAAATCAGTACCTTAAATTTTGCTCAACTTTGGCCATGGCATGTTTTTTCCCTGTAAGCACTGTTGATTTAATTTTTATATCTTGCACACGTAAGGAATTTAGCTTCTAAATTCTGAAGTTATAAAAGGAATTGGTCAAAAACTAGCTTTTATGAAAGTTTTTATGAGACCATATCACACCTTGGCTGTACTGAAGCCCCTCTTTTATGTCCCCACATTGACCTTTCAGGCCAATTATGCATGCTTGAAGTGAGGCACTCTGGAGCCAGCCAGCTCTTGGGTGGCTTCAGCTGGATCTAACTGTCCAGCTAACTGTCCAACCCCCTCCACTAGTATTTGTTAAGGCCATAAGCATAACAATAAACTTTTTTTTTAATTCTTGGTTTATGATAAGAACTTAAAAAAAATAAATGGAAAAGGAATTCATAGTTAATGAGTTACAGGGGATTACCTTGCAATTACTGATCATTTATGGATCTTCCATGGATGGCCAAAATTGTATTTCAAAAGACACCATGCAGTCACCATTGGGTATTTTTCATTTCAACCATAAAAATGAAAAATAAATAATTAAAATAAATTGTTGTTTACTATTAGGGATTATATGAAGCAAGATAATGATAGACAAGGATGCAGTTGATTATATTAAATTAATCTAAATTTCCAGGTCTTTTCCAGGTGATTAACTTGTTGGTTTATATTTACTACAAAATTAAAATAATAAATAAATATGTCAAAAATTTAAAATATTACTCAGACAAGTGATCATTAAAGATTTTAATTTGTTTGACTTATAACTCATGGTTGTATCAGTTGTTACATGATACTGGCTAAATAATCAAAATTTATATTGCTGGTCCTTTATTTCAGTTCATAAAATTAAACATTCCCAACTCCAGTTTGCTCCTGGTATGATATATTGGGTGTTTTGATCCTTGAATTAATTTTAACACATGTATTAGTTTTATAGCTGAGAATACTTTTCTTTTTTTCCTGATACCATTTAAAAAATTATGAATATTCAAATTTTTCCTGTTAGTGCTGTGGATTTAATTTTCACAGCATGTACACATTAACATTTCATCTGTTAAAATCTGAAATTTGAAACCAATTGATCAAAAACTGTAGATTTTATTCAAGTTTCGAGGTACCATGTCTTCATTGTTTACATCAGATCAGTATAAATGCAGTGTACTGGGCAGTTACATAACACCTTCAGGTCTGACCTACTGCCACTGTGAGTGTCTGGGGCAGGCTGGGTCAGGCAGTAATTACCAGAGAGCCTCTCATTCTCTCTTTCTGTGGCAGTCTAGGTCTCTCTTTCTCTCTCTCTCTCTCCTCTGCTTTTTCTCTTTCTTTCTCCATCTTTCTTTCTATCTTTCTCTCTCTCTCTCTCTCTCTCTCTCTCTCTCTCTCTCTCTCTCTCTCTCTCTCTCTCTCTCTCCCTAATTGCCTCCCTTCCTCCCTCCATCCCATTCTGTTGACAGGTACTTTAAACTAGATACATTAGCTATAAATGTTGATGCAATTTAGAAATATGAATCAACTTAAATATTCACAATCACATGTATGTTATACTGTAAATTTATAGTAACATTCGTAAACTTGGATTAAAATTATGTAATGAAAAAAAGGAATAAATGCAAATATTGTTAATTTTTTCTTGGTTCAGTAGAATGGGGAAAAAAATTATTTGCTTTGTTTCTCCATCTTTCTGTCTGTTTTAAATATTTAATGTTCATGAATAAACTTTTTTTTATAAGCACTGTTGAATTAAATTTCATATCCTGTATGTATATGCAAGGGTGTTGTAACTCTCACCATCCCCTTCTTCATCCCACTGAGGCTTTGCTCCTTGGCACTGTGAGTAATAGTTCTATGGCTATAGCATAAAATTTAATAATTAAAGAAAATATCTACAGAGAGACAGAGGCATTGTAACTCTGATCATAACACAACACAACACAACACCCCCCCCCCCCCCCATATCAAGTCATTGCACCTGTGGAATGGGGACATTATGGCAACTGTATACATATCATAAAATTGATAAAAAAGGTTTGCCAAATAAATTGGATCTCATCAGACAAATGTGTAAACTGTTGAACTGTCAACAGCTTATCAAAAAGATAACCAATGGAAAGGCATGGTCAGGTCTCAAATATTCTTTGCAATATTTTCTTCAATCATATAAACCAACCATGGCCCAGATTACCTCTTCCTCTCAAACATTATCTACAGTTCATCATATTTTTAAGATTTTAACCTTCCAGGTGGTTCAGTACTGTTGACCATTTGTCCATAGGTACCTATGTACATGCCAGAAATTATGTCAATATTGTGTAATATGTAGACGTGAGGGGCATTAAAATAATGCACCTTGTCAAGACCGATCTTGTCAAGATATTATGTCATACAGTCACAAATTCATAAATCCCCTCATCAGCATAGTTAATCATAACCTTGTATCTGTCGAATTGAACTCTTGCACTTTTTCAAACACTATAGATCCTTCAACAAATAGCCTTATCATCATTATACCACTGCTTAGCATACTGTCATTGCATTCATATTTGCTCAAATAAATTGCTTTTTTCGACCCCTCCCAAATAAATAAAAAATAAACCACTATATTTTATTCTGTATTAATGCATCAGTCAGGTTATTTCATATATCATTTACTCACATATTACATTATATTCCTTTATAAAAGCCCAACATGGCCATGATATTCTAAGCTTTATCTACTCAATATAGTATCACAATGATGATACATTTATAGTCCAATCATGATCAGCTGAGCGCTGTGACCCATGGGTCCCTTGTTTTTTTTTAGTTTCATGTTTGCTATGCAGGTTCATATATGTTCATGTTTTAATATTTACAGCACCTGAAAAAGTTAATTATTTCACTCAAGCATGTTAGGATAGCAGGGCTTGTACCATTGAAAGGTGCTTGGAAGTGTGATAGGAATATTTGGACACATGCTTGAAAATGAAAGTTGAAATCAATATTTGTGTGTGAGTTGGTGTACAGAAGATGCTTCAGTGATATCTATACATGCAGTAAGCATAATATATTGCTGCATGTATACCAGAACACAGCATGAACTGGCGTGCATTTTCTGTAACTCTGCCTGGTTTGGGCTCGTCCTGCATATGTCAACATACCTGCAAGCTGATTGTTCCAGGAACGATATCGAATGGCACAAGTTTTGAAAGTTTGTCCTTATAGAAGTTAAAACATTTGAATATTTACGTTGACAATCATGTGAAATATTACGTTGACAAATTAACCTCCATTGTGGTCATGGACATCTTTTTGGGCACATATGACCATGGTATAATTCATCGATAATTTGATTTACGGATGACTGTTAAAATCAGTTACAATGAATCATATTTTGTCAAATTTATGTCTTTAAAGTACAAATTAGTTCATGCTGCTTCGAAAAAGTGGAGCACGGGAAAATTCACCGGTGTTACCATATTGTATATAAATCAGTGAGCTTACACTGCAGATAGCAAGTTATAAGTCGGTACTGTAAAATATGTTTAAATATTGGAACATTGAAATAATGGGCTATATTTACTCTGCAGATGCTCATCTAATTGAAAAAAATGAATTCAAATAGGAAAATTTGAATTATATATTGTGCCCAAGTTTGCAACGCAGAAATGTCGGCAATGCGAAGCCAAGACCTACAAGCTGTATCATTAACTCGGTATTTCCAAAATAAGCATGACCACCAAGAAATCTATTTTGTTGATCCTTAATTCAATTTTATCATATTGCTCTCGCATTTCAGAACATGTTTTGCCCACGTATTACGGTCTGCCGGATGTGAACGATGTCAGTGTCATCCAACTGCATTTTTCCAAACGTATCCCCATAATTTTTTGAACGTCCAAGCTCGCCTGCTCTGTAAAGCCTCTTTTTGGCAGCCACACCTGCGGTTGTGCATTAGATCGCCCTAATACAGCAGAATATCCAAGGGTTTCAAAGTGGAAAATGGTCACACTTGCGGCTTGAAACCTCATGGTAATACGTCAGCGAATGTCATCGTATCAGATTTACCGTTGCTTGTTTTCTGTGGATATTCTGTGAGTAAAGGAAGTCATCCGAACATGTCTATGAAAATGTTTGCACCTGACGACTGGCTTGCAAGTGTTCTTTGATTTTGGTGGGAAAATGTATTTGCCCAGGTAGAAGTGGGGCCTGGTGATGTTGGGGCTGCAGCGGTCAAGTTACAACATTACCGTTCTATGGCTAAACACTGAAATTATATATGGTAAACTTATTGGACAGATTTATGGATACAAAGATGCATGCTTTGCCATGTATAATATACGGGAATGAACTCAGATGGTAACGACATATTTGTATAGGTTTACAGCAAAAGCCGGCAAAGAGTAGAGAATATAATGGACATTTAAATGAAGGCCTGTTTTTTTATTTATGTGTCATATGTAATTTGGACGAGTATTTATAACAAATGTAATTAAGATCTCTCTCTCTCTTTCTCTATAGGCCTAAGGTTTCCAATGATCTTTTTCCTGTTAAATAACTGTGAAAAACTGGTCTTATTTTCGTGAAAAAAGGCTTATGAAGTTCTAAAAAAAAATTTCAACCAATGGAAATTGAAAAGGCGCAAGAACCCTGTGGATGATCCTGCCACTGGTCAAGCCAGATACCCTACCCATTGCAAGGTGATGCAGGGAGTTTGGTTTATTGCTCATAGCAATCATAGAAAGAATCGCATGGAATATTGACCAACATTGTAACATCATACCCTTGAGGCCTTGTTTATTCAAAAAGTTCATTTTTAATTATCAGTATTAACAACAATTCTTATGCCAGACAAAAAGTGCCCCTTATAAAGCCTTGAGCTCCTTGGGAGATCATAAAGAATAAACAGCTTGACTAATTAACCTGAGGAAGTAATGCAGGCAATATAATAACAGTATTTTCAGTTTGGTCTTGTTTTACAATTTCAAAAATTTTGTGTATATGTTCACCTGTGTATAAAATGGGAGAGGGGGGTAAATTAGATGGGTCTTCATAATGGCGTTTTAATGACAAGTTGGTTTATAATGTCATTCCTGAAAATGGGTATAGAATCCTGATTTTGGACCTTCCCATTCCTGAAAGTCCTTTATCAATGTTGGCACCTCTGCCATCTGTGCATCTGTTTTGACACATAATTCCACATAACTTCAGACTCATTTAACCAATCAAGCTAAAACTTATGCACAATTGTAGCCCTTGAATAGCATTATAACATACCGTAAAATCTCCACTTAAAACCGCACTTCCGATTAAAACCGCACCCAGACTTCGCCGAAATTCCAGGTGAGACACCGCGAGAGGCTCAAATACTAAGAACCCCCCTTTAAAACCGCACCAACTTTTGCTACGGAATGATTTGACAAAAGACACAATCAAGCTATCATCTAGAAATGAACAGGCGTAGGTTGCGACTCGGCCATTCCTGTCCACATTAAAATTCCTTGGGCATATTATTTAAACACATCAAAACACTTTTTTTTGCAGGGTCACTCAAGCATGAAGTTTGGGAAGACGTAAGGGCCGATGGACCTCTGCCTGTTTATACAGATTTTATATTCCGTGCCGTATTCTTGTTAACTACCGATTTGTCATTATATTTTGGAAAAAAATATCCTGCTGATCCATTTCAAGTCACTGTATATTTTAATTCTAAAAGTAATATTTTGAAATCTTAATTTTTGATGAAAATTCCATTTTCTGGAATTACTCGGAAGATTCAAATCATTTTCATACCGGTTACTTCGGTATTATCATCGTCACATCGTACGTTGACATCGCTCCATGTCACAATTTGCAGGTGCGTTTGAAAACATCGCTGGTCTACTTAACTAAATATCAAAGTAACTGAAGTTACCTTGTCGAGATACGCACGTATAGGAAACATGACGCTTGAAAACGAGTGATTTTAAGGTAAAATTAAAGTGGCCAGTCCGGGTAAGCAAGTTTTTTCCTGAAGAAAGTTTCCGTGTGGGGAGCCATTTTGTCAAGGCAGTGTTCGCGCAAGGCACGATGGGACGAAATAGGTGGCTGTTCTGTTTACCACCCACAGCGTACAGCCGTTCAAAATATTCTTGGCAGAATACCAGGGCGTTTCAGCACATGGCGGCACTCAAACTTGATTTTAAAACGATCGTCTGCCATTGTGTGACTCTTTACGATGTCAGCCTTTTATTCATTTTACGTTTGAAACAAATAATCATTGCTAAATAATGCCGCAAATGGGTTTAAAGTAGGCTTTTATATCAATTTTGCTTGACCATGCCCAACGAAGTGGCCCGCTGTGTGTTACAGCAGGGTTGTTGTAAACGTATTATTTGGTGACAATTACCAAGATTTTATAACAAGTTATATATCACACGAAAACTAATCAGCAATATTTAATCTATTAATAACAAATAATCGTAAATAACACATTTACACACGGCTGCCATTCATGCGAGACTGCTGCTAAGAATGGCCTTCGAAAGTTGCGATATTATCGCCCACTCGCCGGTCCAAAAACGATGTCTGTCAGGAAGATATTCAGGAAACCCTTCTAGTATAAACCGCACAGTGCTTTCAGGAAATCAACCCGATTTCAAGATTTTGAATTTCTTGATTAAACCGCGGTTTTAAGTGGAGATTTTACGGTACATAAAAAATGGTGGCAACCATTTTTGCACAGCGTCCATCTGTTCATCTGCCTTGGGATAAAATCACTCATATTTCTGCATGGAATGGACTAATCCACCTGAAATTTTGCATGTGTGTTCATCCTGGATATCTTTTTTTGATTTTATGACAGTTGGCGCCACCTACATGCACGTTCAGACTGCAGACATCCAGGCTTATATCTCAGGACTGATTTGACGTATCCTCCTGAAATTTTGCATGTGTATAGATCTCTCATAGCTCTTTATTATAAGCATGACTGCAGAATCCATGCTAATATGCAACACACCTCACTCTGTTTCCCCTTGCCACTCAATCTATGCCTCATTTCACCTGTCCCACTGTGATTTAGGCGGATACACGTAGTCGCTTGTCGACTACCAGTATTCTAGTTAATATCATGGTTTCCTTGCAAGATAGACACAGTTGATTTAAAAAAAAACTAAAAATTAGAGCCTTCAGTAATGTTGGATTGAATATGAAAACACTCCATGAAGTATAGATTTTTCTGTTATAAGATGTGAGTATGGTATCACATTTGGAGAAAGGATTAACAATTAATTTTGCCTTCAAATTTGTGCATTTGATTATAAAATACGTCTTTTGATTGCTTAAATTCATTGAAAACTGGTTACCCATAAATTCTTAAATTAGAAACTTCACAATATTGCTGAATCCACAGCAGAAAGTAGAAAGTACGATGCTGCTTATAATTTTATTTACATTTTAATTGCAACTTGATCAGGTTAAGTTTGGATATCAGCTTAAGTGAATAAGTTTTCCAGCAAAGAAATGAATTTCTGATATTTGCATATTTCTACATGATGCAGTGGTAGAACTTTATGCTGAATCCCTTGTATTTGTGTATATAATTGTATATGATATTACTAATTATTAGGACTATGTTAATATGTATCTTCAAGCATCTCAGGAGAAGAAAAGGTTCATGATCCATATGATATAGCTATAAGCAAATTGGTTTTCAAACTTGTTAACCTTACATAATTCATAGCAAGAGATAGCCATATAACCCTACAGTCCCTATTGCATGTTGATTAATGTGTACTGGTATAAGCAATATTTTGCTTTAAAATTGGTTCAGTACCAGTGTATATAGCTTTTACCCAGTACCAATGAGGGGCTTGAGGGCAGCAAATTTATTGATACTGTATATTAGATGAAATTCAATATGTTCAAAGATTCGTACATTTATTCTTTGCTATTTCTGTCTTTTAGCATAGATAAAGTGTCTAGACAGGTTCACAAAATAGCAATATCATAGTAGGAGAATATTTGTGCCTGATTTTCTATATAGAGCGCAGACTCAAGAGTGTTCAATGTTCATTTCAGCCCTATGATTGATAAATCAGATGACAACACACTCATTTACAGGATGTCCATGGCATTTCTCTGATAGGGTTGTGAAACGGGCACAAACTTCCACTTAGCGACAGTATACATTTATGATATCAATTTCCTCTTCCTGTTTTCCAGGGATTGCTGGCCAGTGTATGACAAGAAGCAAGAGCAGCAGTTCAGGAAAGTTTGTTGTAACTGGCTGACCCAGATTGCAAAGGTAATATTTAAAGACTATATTAGTATTAGTATAGGCAGATAAGGTAAAATTTTATTCTTGGCCATATGGTTACTTCTGCCACCTAGGTCAAATTTTGCAATGGTTTACAATTACATACTGTCAAAACTGGTCAGTGGATTTTGAATTTGTTTTAACGCCTCAGTTGCAGCAGAAATCCACTTGTAAACAAGGACATTTTGAGATGGTAATCCCAAATCCAAGAAAATTTCTTTTGTCTGTTGGTTGGCTTTAGTAGGGGTATGCCTCCTAATGTACATGATTAACTGCTGGTTAAGCCTATTGGATATTTCACAAAGTTGTATGTCTTCAAGTTTCTAGTCATTAAATGAAAAGGGGTTAACGAAAAAGCAGAGCATCCACTTCTCCATGTGTACAAAAAAGATTTGTTTTTATAATGCCTCTGATGTTAAGTATCAGTTTATAGCCTTCTATAATATTTATTTAAAGGCACAGCATGATGGAATTGATTTAAAAAATAAATGATTGGGATGCAAACAGTGCTAGGAAGATGGTGCTTAATGATGGTGCCCTCGGAGTTGGTCGTTAACATGTACTGTTCATGAGAACACTTTTCCTAATGAAAATATCTTGGAAAACACCCCTTGGGATTGTTGATATTGCTGCCCTAAATGATATTAATTAACATTATTATTTTATACAAATTGCTGTCTGTTGATTTACTGCCACCTTTAAGGGAAGCAGCATGAAGCGTGGCATAGGTCCACTGTGACATCAGGGTTTGTGCTTCACAGATGTCGGTATGTCACATTTTAAATCCTAGTGGAAAACAATTTTGCCAAAGCCCATTTAACACTGATCCCAGGATTATTTAGGCAGGGATTTACACCAAACTTTGACATTTTGCTACTCCCAACTTACAGGTCAAATTTCAATAACATCCTTGATACTGTACCTTCGGTATTTCACAGACACGCACACTGAATCAACTGAAAGCAATTTTGTGGAATTTTGTCGAGAAATATAGCAAAACAAATCCCATTAGAAGTGAAACAATTCCAGCACATTACAAACAGATTTGGACAGGTGAATTTTATCAGCAAGCTGCAGGTAAGAAAAAAAGTCTTAAGGTGCTCTTGTTAGATGTCAGTGGTTTGTCAATATTTTATTTCAGGAGGATCCTGATGCCTACCTCCCAAGGGTGTCGGCCTCCACATTTATGAGTCCGGGAGGAGCCAAGTTCTGTCAGATGCTATGTGCGTTTTCCACATATGTGCTTACTAAAGCCATCAGACAGTATGGGGGTGAGTAAAATGTGATGAGGTCAGAATTCATTTATTATTTCAGATGTGGACTTTCTTCAATTTTTAGCTCAGCTGACTATCAGTCAACTGAGCTATAGTATGGTCCTTTGTCCATCATCCGGCCGGCCGTCTGTTAACAGGGCACGTTTTAAACCCGTTGGACCTACAAATCCAAAAATTGCATACCATTAGATGTCCCCAAAATTTCCTACCATACCAAAAATTGGGTCATTAGGACTTTGTTCCTTTGAGATATTAAGGAAAAACCTCCATTTTTAGCTCAGCTGACTATAAGTCATCTGAGCTATAGTCGTGGTCCATTGTCCGTCGTCTGTCCGTCTGGATGTCCGTCCATAAGACTGGCACGTTTCGACACCGTTGGACCTACGAATCTGAAATTCGGCATACAGTTAGATGTCCCCAAAATCTCCTACCATGCCGAAAATTGGGTCAATAGGACTTCGTTCCTTCGAGATATTAAAGAAAAACCTCAATTTTTTATTAGAAATCTATTTTCACACTTCAGGACTGCCAAATATCAAAACCACTCATCTGGTTTTCTTCATATTTACCATAAATGTTCCTCTATATAGTTCCTATGTACATGCCAGATATTAAGTCAGTATTATATAATTTAAAAAAGTTATGGGCCCAAACATAATGGACTTTGTAAAAAAATCAGGAAGATATTTGGTCACTTAAGACCAAAAGTGTTAAAGGTAGGGACTTTTTCCAGTAATACAACTTTAATTAATCAAAATTTAATTGTATACCAAAAATTAGATAAAATCTGTTAAATTTTTTTAAATATTGGCAAAAATATAAAATTGGTACCTTAAATTTTGCCCAACTTTGGCCACGGCACATTTTTTTCCTGTATGTACTGTGGATTTAATTTTCACAGCATGTATATATAAGGATTTAATCTGTTAAAATCTGAAATTTGAAAATAAAAGCTGCAAAATTAGGCTAGTTATTGAATTTTTTTGGAGGCTCTTGTTGTATTCCCTTACATTGTCAAGCAGTCCACTTCGATGACGGTAGGTCATTCAGTGCACATCTCTAAGCTCCCCAGGCTGTTGGCATATTTTAGATGTCCCCAAAATCTCCTACCATACCGAAAATTGGGTCATTAGGACTTTGTTCCTTTGAGATATTATGGAAAAAAAACTCTGTTTTCCATAAAAAAAGCCATTGTTACACTTCAAGGCTGCCTAATATCAAAACCACTGATCTGTTTTTGATCGTATTTAGTATTCACATTCTTTTATACATTTTCTATGAACATACCAAAAATCAGGTCAGTATTGGGTATTATTTTGAAGTTATGGGCCAAAACAGAATGCATTTTTTTTAAAAATCAGGAAATATATTTACTCACCTAACACGGGAATTGCTGAACCTAGAGACTTTTTTTCAGGAATATAACTTTATTTAATCAAGATTCAATTGTTTACCCAAAATTAGATCTAAATTTTGCAAATTTTTCAAGTTATTAGCATAAATAAAAAATCAATACCTTAAATTTTGTCCAACTTTGGCACTGTTGATTTAATTTTCCCAGCATTAATGCATAAGGATTTAATCTTTTAAAATCTGAACTTTCAAAAGAAATTGATTGGAATGAATAGCTTTTATTCATGTTTTCATACACCATGTCAAGTGTTGTTTACATCTAGCCCACCTAGTAGTACAGCCTTCACTTGCATTATGTAACCCACCCCAGGCAGCTTACCTTGGCCCAGCTTGGCCACTACTAGCAGGCTTCCCCTCTGCCATGCACTCACCCCCCCCCCCCCCCAGCTAGTGCATAAACTAGATGAATGCTATAATTTTTCTGTATTTTATTTTATTCTTGGACATGCTACATTTTAGAGTTTGTATAGAACCACCAGGGTTACAATGATTAAAGTGTACATTTAATTGTGTCCACAAAGTGGTGTATTGCTGTGAAAGTGTGGATGTTCATGAGATAAGTAATTCCTTACTTCAGAAGAGTAAAAACTTCACCAGGTGTGAAATTGACTATTAATTCCAGTAATTAATTAAAACTGGGATAGTAATTAGCACAATGATATTGTTTGTTCCTCATTCAACCAACAGTGTGTATACTTTATTTGAAAAGATGTTTTATTTTATCAAATTTACTTTTATTTTATTTTGGTGTATAAAATTAAGCATGTCCTGAAAACTCCAATGTGCAAAACTTTTAAATATTGATTCAAGTAATATTCTTGTAGATGCCATGTTGTGGCATTATTTTCTTTTAAAATCAGTTTAAACATTTATGATTTAAAAACAATAAAATATATGTGTATGCATAATATGACCCAATGTTTTTTACTCTGAATACATAATGATTGCAACTTTTGCAACAATTCTAATATTTTAACTTATATTTTCAGGTTTTTTAATTAAAAATTTATAAACCTGTAAATAAAAAAATGATTCAGATAAAAACTTCTTAATGGAAAAAGTGGATCTGCTTGAAAAAATAGGATTATATATAAACTTAAATGCATTATTCTCTTGAAAGTGAAATAAAGGTCTTAGTCCATTCTGTCCACTTGCCTGTCCATCTGTAAATTTTTTGTATGCAACACAGTATCTCAAAACTTTTACTGTTTTTCTTCATGACAGTCTTGTCAAAGTATTAGTTTGCAATCATATATTTAGAACTTTACTATATAACCAAGTAGGAGGGCCCCTTTCCTCTTAGCTTCTCATATTCTTATATAAATGAAAAACATTACTATAGAATATTTCTACATCCACCTTCGTGCTGCCCTCTCTTTTCCCTTCTCCGAACCTCATCCCAAAGTCAGCCTCAGTAAGCAAGAACAAGATGAATCAGATATATTCATACTTTAATATTTTGTATAACTATTCGTCCATAGGTACCTATGTACAAGCCAGAAATTATGTCAATATTGTGTAATATGTAGACATAGTGGGCATCACAATAATGTACCTTGTCAAGACTAAAGAGATATTGTGTCATACAGTCACTTATTCATAAATCACTTCATCAGCATAGTTAATCATAACATCATATCTGTCAAATTGAACGCTTGCAGACTACCATACACTTTAGATCCTTCAACAAATAGCCTTATCATCATTCTACTACTGCTTATTACTGCTGTCATTGCATTCATATTTGCTAAAATATATCACCATTTTCAACCCCTCCTAAATAAATAAAAAATGAACCACTTTATTTGACTCTATTAATCCATCAGTCAGGTAATTTCATTTATCATTTACTCACATATTACATTACATTCCTTTATAATAGCCCAACATGTACATGATATTCATAAGCTTTATAGTATATAGTATCACAGTGGAGAAACATTTATAGTCAAATCACGATCAGCTGAGCGCCGTGACCCATGGGTCCCTTGTTTCTGTTAGTACCATTGATTTAATTTTTACAGCATGTAAACATAAATATTTTATTTGTTTAAATCTGAAAGTTGAAAATAAAAGCTTGAAAATTAGGCTAGTTATTGATTTTTTCTTGAGGCTCTGTTGTAGTCATTTGCTTTGATTACAGATTACAGATGCAGGGTCCCACGTGCACTCCAGGTCAATGGAAGTCAGCTATGCCAGGGTTTCTTATTTGTTACAGTCACTGGGGGAGATCCCCTGCTGTGACAGGTGTACAGTTATTCTCATATCACCATCCCAATCACCCCCCCCCCCCCCCCCCCCCCCCCCCGCAAACTCTACCCACCAAGTGTTATGCAGTAATTGTTATTGTTTTCACTGTATCTCCTTCATTGTAATACTGTTTCCACTCCGATATGCAAAAAGTTTCCTTGAAAAGGTAATTCAAGGTGTAATCCAGAAGATGCACAGTTGTGTAATGTGGCATTTTTAAAGAAATCAATTTCCTTTTTAATGATTTTAACAAATATAATTGAACCCATCAGTATGCTTAAATTTATAAAATATGAAGCACATTATGGATAAATAAAGACACATTTAAAAATTGTGAAATCTAAATCAAGTATTATTTTAAGATATTTATTGTTTTGCAGATTTAAAAGATATATTTTTGTAGTAAAAAATAAATAAACATTTGTATGCATGATGTGGTGTTATCTGACAAGATTGAGATTTATGATGATGCAATTAAGAATTATGAATCAACTTTTATATTCGGATATATATGTTATATTGGAAATGTATAGAAATATAAACTTATAATAAAAAAAATTGATGTAATAAAAAAATGAGGATTTAATACAAACATTTGTTCATTATTTTCCTGCCTCAGCAGAATTTGAGATCAGGCTTTGTTTGCCCTGTTTTATGTTGTTAATTAGTTATATTTCAACTGTATAAATTTCATTAAAAAAAATACATTTATATTTAATAATATATATTATACAACAAATAGATTCAATTGAACAAATGTGTAAACTACTGAAATGTCAACAGTTAATCAAAAAGCCAACTAATGATCATGGTAATATTACAGATCATTTGTTCACAAACTGCTCACATGCTTCAATTTCAACATTAGGAAACACATGGTTAGGTCACAAAATATTATTTGCAACAATTTCTTGCTAATCAATACAAACTAATCATATAAACCAATCATGGCCTTAATTTCCTCTTCCTCTTACACAGCATCACCATTTGATATTATTTTAGATTTTTACCTTCAAGGTCAACTTCAGCTGAGCATAGTGACCCATAGGTCCCTTGTTTAGAAGTGACCTTCAATATTTGAACATGATCAGACAAAAATTACTTGTTTTCATGTGATTTTATTAAGGAAGTTCTTATGTTCTGTAGTTGGCACTGTGTAGGAGTATAATGTAGTAATAAAAAATAACTAATTATGATGCATTTTTATCAATCATTCCTGATTTCAAAATTTTTATAACAGGACAAAATAGTTTATTTAATTCATATCCTGTAGTTTTGGCTCTGTTGAAATTCACCTTCACAGCTGTGTTAGGGTTGAAATTAAAAAATACAGAACCAAGTGCCTCCTTGTCAAACAATAATCGCACTTAATTATCATTTTTAAATTAAGATAATTTATTTTCTTTGCTGAGATTATTAAAGGGAGACTGTTTAGTTTTGTGATCACTATATCATCACATTCCCATCTTCTGCAGGTAAAAAGGTCAAGGACTTCCCACAGAGGCCCGCGTTTACCTCCCAAGGGAGTCACCTTAGTTCAGCTGTCGGTAAGAGTGTGATGGCCAATATGATATGGCATAAACAGCGCTTCCTGAACCAGGCCCAGCAGACAGTGGCTGCTCACCAAGAGTGGAAGAAACATGCAAGGTATGGATGATTGGTCAGACAGTCTGTGTGTCCTGCCAGTAAATATAAACAAACATATGGGTCTTTGTTAAAAAAAAATACATGAATAATGGAAAATAAAACTGAATATTCAGTTTTAAGATGCATAAATGTTCTTGATCTTGTAATTATGAGCTAATATTGTAACTCTGATTTAGTGCAGTGAATCAGATTAACATATTTTTCCTGAAATATATAATGCAAGATGGAGTACAGCATACAATATTTGTATAACTGTGGATAAAGTTTTGTGTTGGCATATATGAACCTTTGACTAAATGGTCATATATGTCTTATTTTTTTACTTGTGACTTCTTCATTCATATAAAATGATGGTATAGAATAAAAATGAGCAGGACATTCTGCTGTATTGAGCTAAATGTATGTCTAATTTAAATAACTTTGGAATCTCCTCATGACATTCTCATATCAATCAACAAAGTATTATGTTATCAGTATATTTGACACACTTTTTAGCAAACCTGTGAACTTATTCGATGGTGCGGGTTGTGCGTCGTCTGTACATTAACCATAGCTATCTCAAAAACGGCAGGAGCTAGTTATATGTCCAGTAATGTTTATATTCTGCTTTGGATTACAGTGAAATGGTAAAGGAGTATCGTCGAGAGAGTAAGTTGTTACAGGACAGAGAAACAAAAGTCAGAGAGGAAATGCAGAAAGCAGCGGAACTGGGAGCCTCTAGGGGAAGGTAAGTAAACTAGTTTGTGTTATTTAGAATATAGCCATTTTCTGTATTTTTATTTTTACGGTTGGTGGTTGTGCAAGTAAGGAGATGACATGTTTATCATCCAAGCCAAAACTACTTTCAGTGTGTGAAGTGTTCTATTATTTCTTGGGATGGTGCATATTTCTAAGTTTAAAATAAAAATACTGCGACAAAGCAAAGGTTTTCCCCATTTCAGATTGTAGCTGAAATTTTAAGAATTAAATTAACTAATTTTTAGCTCAGCTGACTGTTAGTCATCTGAGCTTTAGCAATCACTCGCTCTTTGTCCGTTTTCTGTTTGTCTGTTAACAGGGCACAAATTGTAACCACTGGACCTAGAAACTTCTAACTGAACATCCCTGGAGGAGGTCAAAAAAAATTTCCTTGGACACCTGAAATTAGGTTACCGGACCTATATTCTCCAAGTTACAGGGCCTGTTTGTGAACCCCAGAATAAAAAAAAATTGATACAAAAGCTCAAATGTCTCAATAACCAACACATTGATTTTGATTATTATTTCCATACATATTGATCATGGACAGTTTCATCAGTTCTTGAACACTGGTGGCACCACCCGTACGTTTACTAATTTTTATGCATCTCTTTTTTTTTCTCTATTTTTGAGACCTTCACATGAAGCTGTCCAGACATTAACAGGGCACAAACCATAATCATGAAACCTAGAAACTTCAAACAGTGCATCCAAGGAGGGCGTAGGCAAATCTATCATGGTCATGGTGACCTATATTCTGCTAGCAACTGGTCGAAAAACATGATTCAGAGCACCCAGAGACTCGGATGGTGCACAAACTACCCATTTGGCATAGAATCTTCAAATGTGACATTGAGGGAGGTTATGGGTAAATGTCCTTGGAAACCTGAAACTAGGTCATGGTGACCTACACTCTGCAAGAAAATGGCCAAAAATAAGATTATGAGCACCCAAGCAGTCAGGCCAACACAAATTCTTTCTGCTAGCCCTAGTGTCTTCTAACATAAATCCATGGAAATCTTTGGCAAATCTCCATTGAAACCTAAAATTAGGTCATAGTAACCTATATTTTGCGAGCTACTGGCCAAAAATATGAGTATGAGCACTCAGACAATCAGACAGGGCAAAAAAACTGTTGGACTTTGAACCATAACATATGGCATCCGGGGATTCTCTTTGCAAGTCTCCTTTGATTCCTGAAATTAGGTCACTGTCACCTATATTCTGTGAGCTATGAGCAGAAAACCTGGTTTTGAGTACCCAGGAAGTTAGAAAGGTGGACTGTTTGATCAAGAAATGTCTTTCTCAATTTAAAGGGAGGTCATCAAATGTCTTCTTGGACATCCAAAATAAAGTTGTAAGAAATATTCTGTGAGCTATCTGAGGGAACATAAATCTGATTACCCTATAAGTTAGATGGACTTCTATGTCATAACAGTTTGACATAGAAACTCCTAACTTTGCACCACGGAAGTTCCTGGTATAATCTTCTTTGAAACCTTTAATAAGGTCATTTGTTACCTTTTTCCTAAGAACTATTGGCAAACTACATGATTTTGAGCACTCTGGAAGTCATTCTACCCACTTCAAGGTTCCTTAACAAACATTTTTCACCAGATATAACATCAATAATTAATACATGCATCACCTGTATGTCAAACTCAGCAGAGCGTCATGGTCCAGGAGCCACTGGCACTAGTTATGCCTTAACCTGTGATTTATGTTTCTGGGTTGAATTGTTCATTGAAATGCTATATGAGCATGTTACAGTTAATAAGTGTACAGTTGCAGCGGTTGCAGCTGAATTTAATTAAAAACTAACATGAATTCCATTAAAATTTGAATCTGACAACATTATTATTGTCTGCAGCCCCAGCAGAAGACGAGCACTAATATCTGAATATGACTATGATGTGCAGAGTGTCAAGCGTGCACAAAGGGTACAAAAGGTAGGCACTTTACACTAGTTTTTGAATATTCATTTGAAAAGTTACTTCCATAATTGTGACAAAAATTGTAATTTACAATGATTAACCCTAATTTATTGCTGTTTGAATTGATTCATGTTTTGGACCTTTTATCTTTCCTGTCAGAAAGGCCATGTTTGTCAATGGTAAAATTCAGATTTATTGTATACCAAGACAAAGTTGGCGATACCATGGATTTAACATGGTCTCACCACATCTCATAAACCTTGTCTGTGCAATAAATCCAAAAAAATACCACGTATCTTTACCAAACTTTACATGTGCATAGTTACGGGTCAGAGGACTTAGCCTATACTAAACAGGGTTATGATCTGTACTGGGAAAGTGACAACCTTATATAGGTCCAATTTGGATCAAAATAACACAAAATCCTAAATATCACAAGAAAGATTGCATGGATTGGTCCAAAAATCAAATTGACCAAAGTTCTTGGATAGCTATGACTTGCACATGAGAATGGTAGCCTCACCTATTGTCCTTTTCTTGTTTTGCGGCTTATTAACCCCATCATTGCCACTTGACAGTAATGTGAGCTTTATTAGTCAAAAACCAATGAACAGATTTCTTTTATATTATGCACATGCATAGATATAGGTGATAGGATGAGATCTATTTAATTTTGGGTCATGACCTTTACTATGATAGTGGCCTTGACCTTGAATATTTCCATATTTGGTGAAAATCATTCAAAATTTAAAATATTTCAAGAAAGGATGCATAGATTGGTCCAAAAATCAAGTTTACCGAAGATCTTGGATAACTTTTTGGCCTTGACCTTGTTTCCATATTTAGTGAAAAACAAACAAAAATATTGTTTCTCATGATACATGTATCCTTCTTAACATCCAAATGAGAGATGTCAGATAATAAAGTTTTTGTAAGAGTATGAAAACCTGTGTCCTTGACCATGCCCTTAAAGGTCAAACCTTCAAATATATAGGTTTTTTTCTTAACCTTATACCTTTTTAAGTACTCTTTAATTTTTCATTTAAATGTTACACACAGATTTTTCCACCAAGATCTCAGAGATGTTTAAAGACTGGTAACCTTTAGTTTAGTCTTCTAGGCCAAACTTTCCAATATACGATTTATGTTAACAATATAACTTTTGCAGTACTGCATCTGTTTCCTTCAAATTTGATACAAAAAAGATTTCCACCAATATCTCGCATTTATACAAAGGCTGGTGACCTTGAGTTCAGTCTTAGAGGTCAAATCTGTGAATCTATAGGAATTTTGTTTATCCCTTACTTTCAAAGTACTGATCTATTTCCTTCGAATTTGACACCAAAATATTTCCAAAGATCTCTCCCTTTTTTTTTTTCAAGACCAATATTCTTGACCTTGGTTTTCAAGGTCAAACCTGAAGAAATGTTGGATTTTTGTGATCCCCATAACTTTTGAATAACTTTTTCTTCTCATCAGATATGATATATGAATTCTCTCCTCCAAAATGTTGGACAAGTTCAAACATTTGTGGTGGCCTTGGCCTTCTCAAGTATCAATTGAGCTTCTGAACAAGGAGCCTATTTTACAAGGAGTATGCCTGAATAGTCTGGGGGATACTATGTTATCACAACAAATGGGAATATCTTTTTATACATTGACAAATACTTTCTTAATACCCACTAACACATTTTAAACTTGCTGTTGATTTCGCATAAGTATGAAGGAATGTATATAGATTTCACAGATCTGTTAAAATGATCATGGTGTTAATCTGTCAAGATTGGTGTTGTATAGCATGCCCAGTACCTCAGACAGAGAAATCTACTACAGTTTCACACAGCCAGTTGAACACATATTCACAATTGATCTAAAAATCTAGGAACGTAGTTCAGCAGTGAATATGAACTTTCTGTGGCATCACAATTTTTATTAATTTTCAAATGGTTTTCCTTCAAGGTTCGAGACTACTGGAAACAGCTGGAAAAGTTCATTGGCTCAAGTACAGAGCAGCGTGAGATTATAGAGTCAATACTGGAAAGGACATTAGAAAAATACAGAATAGATGGTGACCAAATCTCTGTAAAGGTTCCAGACATGTTGTTACGAGAATGTGGCCAGGAAATACAGCGGGTTAGTTTCCTGTACTGACATGTTTAGTACATTTTATAGAGGTGTATGAAGTATCTTTGCTAGAGTTGTGTAAAATCTGGACCTGTGTTACGGACATCAGTGGGAGCCTCCATTTTTGGCCACTCCTGCTTTTAGGGCTCTAATGAGTTTTTTTTTTAATATATATTACATATGATAAATATTAATAATATTAATAATTAGAACATTGATTAGATACAACTATGGTTTGTAATTAATGATAACAGTGGCAAGAATATCAAAATATATTTCTAAACTAAGCCTTCAATATTCAGATTTTTTTGCCTTCAGGTACATGTTTTAATAATTTATCTGTCATTAAAGTTTGAAAGATGTTTAATATTAAATGGCTTAAAAATTGTAAATTTATTATATTGTCCCCATGTATTTTATTTTATTTCAGAGAAATATTGATAATGTGTATCAAGGTGGGAAGTTAAACCTACCAAGGTGAGTTTTGAATCCCAAATTTAAATTAATTGATACAAAAACTTGATTTCACATGGTGTGCTGTATCTAAACAAAACTTTTTTTTTATCACTGTAATGTATGAAATGTTCATGTAATTTAAAATAGAATTCTTATATATTAAATTTACATTTACGTTTTGGACGGTGAAAAAGAATGATGTTCAAAATGTAGTGTTTAATAGATTTCAAAGACTGTTTCTTTTAACTTACTTGGTGCTAGTTCTACTAGAAAAAAATGAATTTAATCTACAGTTATTATAGTTGATTTATGTGAATTTTTGTGCTGAGATTGGTTTTTATTCCAGCTTGTTACATCTGTGGAACCTGTCCTTACATTTGTACATAGAAAAACTACATCAAGGTAAAAATAAATTTTGGCAAACTCTCACTGTTTTACATTCTACAAGTGGAGATGAGAATCTGATGTTTAAGAAATATATGCATTATAACAATTTTGATTAGCTGTAGTACTTCACGCATTAGACATGTAAGTTAAAGTTTTTTGGCCACTCAGGTAAAGTGTGAATAGGAATTTTTTACTTATGATAAATATAGACACGAAGACGATATGTTCCTTATTTAATTAGAAATTTCTAGAATGTATTGATACACAAATTCATAATTTTAATGTTTTATACTAGTGTATCAGTATTCATGTGTATACCATTTTGAATTCTTTTGCAAGGTTAATGAAAGTGGCGTTTTTTCAGTGGGAGTCCCTGATTTTGAAGCTGCGACCCCCATGGTAACCACCCAGGTCCACACCCACCAGGCACACCTTACCAATGCACAGCAGCTTAGGTGAGGCACACAAGAATTTTTCTCCCTAAGTGATTTACAAAACATGCAGACGCAATCAGGAAAAGACATAGGTGTCCATTTCAGTACTGCCTTCTATACATGTTACCATTAGCATACTAGAGCTCTCTAGAATAAGTCCTAGGTTTATCACCAGGTGTCTCAACTGCATAAATGTATCATGAAAAACAAGAATTCTCATTTTAAAAGTTAGAACCATGCATGAAAAAGTTATTGATTTTGGCAGGAGCATGGCATGGATTCCTGTCTTTTAAGAACAGGGTCAAATAGTTACAAGTCAGTATAGCAGTTTTCATGACAACAGCCTGTAAAAGTTTACGGAAAAAAGCCTTGGTTGCATTGGCCTTATTTCAAAACCACTGATCTGTTTTCCTTAATATTTACCAGAAGTATTCTCCTTTATATTTCCTATATACATGCCCGAAATTAAGTCCATTAACTATAATTTCTTGATGTTATGGGCCTGAACATAATGCACTTTGTAAAAAAATCAGGAAAAATATTTACTCACCTAACATGAAAATTTTTTAAGCTAGAGACTTTATTTCAAAGTAAATTACCTTGTTCAATTAAGACTCAGTTGTATACCCAAAATAAGATCTGAATTTTGTAAATTTTTTAAGTTATAAACATAAAAATAAAATCAGTATCTTTTATTTTGCCCATCTTTGACCATGGCATATTTTTTTCCTGAGAGTACTGTTGAATTAATTTTCACAGCATGTAATCATTTCTAAGGACTCTTCACAAAATTCATGATATTTTGGCACTCTGGCAAAGCTAAACATTCCTTGAATTCAGCTGAGTGTCATGGCCCATGGGCCACTAGTTTGTTGAGGTTCTATTGTAGTCACTTGGTTTGTCCAGATACAGGCAGCCCACTCCTGGTCACTGGAAGTTAGCTATGTCTTGATTTGTTACAGTCACTGGGGGAGATCCCTGCTGTGACAGGTGTACAGTTATTCATATACCATCCCCTCCCCCCCTACCTTTTCCTCTTAGACTTAATCTCCATTTGATATTAATTTAGGTTTTAAAATTCAAGGTCAACTTCAGCTGAGCACAATGACCCATGGATCCCTTGTTGTTAATTCAGTGTTTTAAACACTTCAAAGGTGTCATTAATATTACAGTGTGTTAAATTGAAAGAGCCTTATCCAGTTTTATTAGCTCAGCTGACTATAAGTCATCTGAGCTATAGTCGTGGTCCTTTGTCCGTCGTCAGTCCGGCCTTTAACAGGGCACGTTTTAAAACCGTTGGACCTACGAATCCAAAACTTTGCATACCATTAGATGCCCCCAAAATCTCCTACCTTAATGAAAATTGGGTCATTAGGACTTTGTTCCTTCGAGATATTAAGGAAAAACCTCCGTTTTCCATTAAAAAGCCATTGTTACACTTCAAGGCTTCCTTAATCAAAACCACTGATCTGTTTTTGATCATATTTAGTATTCATTTTCTTCTATACATTTTCTATGAACATACCAAAAATAAGGTCAGTATTGGGTATTATTTTGAAGTTATAGGCCAAATATAATGCAATTTTTAAAAAATCAGGAAATATCTTTACTCACCTAACATGAGAATTGCTGAAGCTGGAGACTTTTTTTCAGGAAAATAACTTTATTTAATCAAAATTCAATTGTTTACCCAAAATTAGATCTGAATTTTGCAAATTTGTCAAGTTATTAGCATAAATAAAAAATCAATACCTTAAATTTTGTCCAACTTTGGCAATGGCACGTTTTTTCCCTGTAAGCACTGTTGATTTAATTTTCACAACATATATACATAAGGATTTAATCTTTTAAAATCTAAAATTTCAAAGGAATTGATTGAAAAGAGTAACTTTTATTCAAGTTTCCATACACCATGTCAAGTGTTGTTTACATCTAGCCCACCTGGTAGTACAGCCTTCACTTGCATTATGTAACTGACCCCAGGCAGCTTGCCTTGGCTCAGCTTGGCCACTACTAGCAAGTTTCCCCTCTGCCCTGCACTCCCCCCCCCCCCCAGATGGTGCATCAACTAGATGAATGTTATAATTTTCTGTATTTTATTTATTCTTGGCTATGCTACAGTTTAGATTTTGTATTGTACCACCAGGATTACAATGATTAAAGAGCACATTGAATTGTGTCCACAAAGTGGTGTATTTGTATGAAAGTGTGGATGTTCATCAAATAAGTAATTCCTTACTTTAGAAAAGTAAAAACTTCACCAGGTGTGAAATTGACTATTAATTCCAGTAATAAATTATAGCTGAGATAGTAATTAGCACAATGATATTGTTTGTCCCTCATTCAACCAACAGTTTGTATACTTTATTTGAAAAGATGTTTTTTATTTTATCAAATTTACTGAATCTTTTATTTCAATTCAATGAATAAAATTAAACATGTACTGAAAACTCCAGTGTGCAAAACTTTTTAATAGTGATTCAAGGAATAATCTTGTAGATGCCATGTCGTGGCATTATTTTCTTTTAAATTCAGTTTAAACATTTGTGATTTAAAAATAATAAAATATATGTGTATGCATAATATGACCCAATATGAGCTACACTCTGGATATATAATGATTGCAACTTAGAATTCTAATATTTTAAATTATATTTTCAGTTTTTTAGCTCAGCTGACTGAAAGTCATCTGTGCTATAGCGATCACTCTTTGTCCGTCGTCCGTCTGTCCGTCTGTCTGTCTGTCCGTCTGTCAGTCTGTCCGTCCGTTAACCAGGCACAAATCGTAACCGCTGGACCTAGAACCTTGTAACTTGGGATTCTGAGAGGTCCATAAAAAATCTCCTTGGAAACCAGAAATTAGGTCTCTGTTACCCATATCCTTCGAGCTATGTGGCCCCAAAGTACCCCCCAGAAAAGTCAAAAATTTCATACAAAAACTTCAAGATCTCATTAACTACTTGACTGATGGTCATGATTTTTGGCATACATATTGATCATGAGATGTTACATCACTTCCTGCAGACTGGTGGCGCCACCTGTATTTTTCGATTTTTTACGAATTTTTTTCTCTATTTTTGAGACCTTTAAAAATGTGAACATCTGTTAACAAGGCACAAATCATAAAGACTGGACTTAGAATCTTAATTCTTGACACACTGAGAGGTCCATGAAAAATCTCCTTGGAAACCAGAAATTAGGTCTCTGTTACCCATATCCTTCGAGCTATGGGGCCCCAAAGTACCCCCCAGAATAGTAAAAAATTTCATACAAAAACTTCAATATTTCAATAACTACATCACTGATGGTCTTCATTTTTGGCATACATATTGATCATGAGATGTTCGATCAGTTCCTGCAGACTGGTGGCGCCACCTGTACTGTTTGATTTTTTACGATTTTTTCCTCTATTTTTGAGACCTTTGAGGATGCTGTCATCTGTTAGCGTTGCACAAATCGTAATGACTGGACCTAGAATCTTCATTTTCAAAACACTGAGAGACCTATGAAAAGTCTCCATGGAAACCAGAAATTAGGTCTCTGTTACCCATATCCTTCGAGCTATGGGGCCCAAAATTACCCCCCAGAATAGTCAAAAATTTCATACAAAAACTTCAATATCTCATTAACTACATCACTGATGGTCATGATTTTCGACATACATATTGATCATGAGATGTTTCATTAGTTTGTGCAGACTGGTGGCGCCACCTGTATTTTTCAATGTTCACGAATTGTTTTCTCCATTTTTGAGACCTTTAAGGATGTAGTTCTCTGTCAACCGGGTACAAATCGTAACGACTGGACCTAGAATCTTCGTTCTTGACACACAGGGAGACCCATGATAAGTCTCCATGGAAACCTGAAATTTGGTCTCTGTTACCCATATCCTTTGAGCTATGGCACTCCAAAGTACAGCTCAGAATAATGGAAAATTTGATACAAAAGCTATAGTAACTGAACAACCAATGCAGAGATAACCATAATTGTTTGCATGGATATTGATCATGGAGTGTTTCATTAGTTTCTGCAGACTGGTGGCACCACCTGTATTTGTTCAGTTTTTTTTACGAAATTTTTCTGTATTTTTGAGACCTTTAAAGATATGAACATCTGTTAACAGGGCACAAATCATAAAAACTGGACCAAGAATCTTTATTCTTGACACACAGGGAGACCCATGAAAAGTCTCCATGGAAACTTGAAATTAGGTCTCTGTTACCCATATTCTTTAAGCTGTATGGGTCCAAAATACCCCCCCCCCCCCCAGAATAATGGAAAATTTGATACAAAAACTGCAGTATTTCAATAACTACAACACTGATGGTCATGATTTTCGGCATACATATTGATCATGAGCTGTTCCATCAGTTTCTGCAGACTGGGTGTGCCACCTCTATTTTTTTTCAAATTTTTACGAATTTTTTTTTCTTTTTTTTTGAGACCTTTAAAGATGTGGTTATCTGTCAACAGGGTACAAATCGCAACAACTGGACCTAGAATCTTCATTCTTGTCATGCAAGGAGGCCCATGAAAGGTGCCTGTGGAAACTTGAAATTAGGTCTTTGTTACCCATATCCTTCAAGCTATAGGACTCCGAAGTATCCCTCAGAATAATGGACAATTTGATACAAAAACTGAAGTATCTGAACAACTAATGCAGAGATCACCATGATTTTTTGCATGGATATTGACCATTAAGTGTTTTTATTAGTTTCTGCAGACTGGTGGAGCCACCTGTATTTTTGTATCCGCCAAAACGAAGTTTTGCGGATACTGTGTTTTTGACCGAGTTCCTCCACAGCGGCGGCGTTCGTTTCCAGAGAGCTCCTCGGAGACTAATGGACCGATTTTTCCCAAACTAACACCTATTATCGGGTCACATATGAACTGGTGCCTAACCAATTTGCGTTGACCTCTGACCTTTCCTCTCTATCCAGTGTCCATTTGTGGGTCTGTTTCCACTCATAAACCCTCATATCTCGGGAACCGTTTGACCGATCAGGAAATAAAATTGATACAAATGTAGCCCTTGGATTGCTTTATAACATACACAAAAAATGGTGGCGCCACCTGTAACCATGTTTGCACAGTGTCCATCTGTTCATCTGCCTTGGGTTAAAATCACTCATATTTCTGCAGTGAATTGACTGATTCACCTGAAATTCGTCATGCGTATACATCCAGGATAGCTTTCTTGATTTTATGACAGGTGGCGCCACCTACGTTCAAGTTCACGCTGATGACATCCAAGCTTAAATCTTGGGAACCGTTTGACCAATCAGGAAATAAAATTTATACAAATGTAGCCCTTTGATAGCTCTGTAACATACACAAAAAATGGTGGCGCCACCTGTAACAATGTTTGCACAGCGTCTGTCTGTTAGTCTGCCGTGGCCTAAAATCACTCATTTCTCTGTAGTGGTTCGACATAACTGCCTAAAATTTTGCAGGTTTATACATCGTGGACAGCTTTCTTGATTTTATGACAGGTGGCGCCACCTACATTCTAGTTAACGCTGCACACATCCAAGCTCATATCTCAGGAACCATTTGACCGATTGGGCCAAAATTGTGCATGTGTTTAGATCTCACATAGGTCTTTATCATACACAAAACTGGAGGGGTTACCTGCAAAGATTTTTGCACAGTGTTTGTCTGTTTGTCTGCCATGGGCAAAAATCGCTCATATACATGTAGTGGTTTGACTTTTCTGCCTAAAATTTTGCAGGTGTATACAACTTGGACAGCTTTCTGGATTTGTGGTAGGTGGCACAACCTACATACACATTTAGGCTGCAGACATCCATGCTAATATGCAACATACCTCACTCTATTTCCCCTTGCCACTCAATCCATGCCTCACTATCCGATTTTGGCAGATACATGTAGTCACTTGTCGGTTACCCGTATTCTAGTTTTAAAAGTTTACACATTTTTCTCTATTTTTGAGATATATAAATACAGACTAAATCTTGGCCTGTTGGTTAATCTGTTTGATGCTTCAGTTGAATGGGTATATACTACCATTCTAATGATAAAATTTCCTTTTGCGAATCTCTTCCCAGTCAGCTGAGCGTCATGACCCATGGGTCACTTGTTTATTACAAATTTATAAAATTTGTAAATAAAAAAAAATGAATCAGATAAAAACCATTAATGGAAAAAGTGGATATGCTAAAAAAAATAGGCTTATATATAAACTTCAATGCATTATTCTCTTGAAAGTGAAATAAAGGTATTAGTCCATTCTGTCCACTTGCCTGTCCATCTGTAAATTTTTCATATGCATCACAGTATCTCAAAACTGTTACTGTTTTTCTTCATGACAGTCTTGTCAGAGTATTAGTTTGCAATCATATATTAAGAACTTTACTATAACCAAGTAGGAGGGCCCCTTTCCTCTTAGCTTCTCATATGCTTATTTAAATGAAAAACATTACAATAGAATATTTTGCATATTTTGCATTTGCAAAAATTGTTCAAACTTCAGCTGAGCGCTGTGCCCCTGGGTCCCTTGTTTTTACATTTTAAAGACCTGTTTCCTCAAAAAACACTTTTGCATTCACCTTCTTCAGGACAGAATTGAAGAATGTGCAGCTGCCTACCCTAAAAGCAAGCATTGAACGACTGCGAGGGCTGCTGGATGGAGAAGGGCAGGAAGAGGACAGCACACTGAATATTACCTCTTCTGTAAGTGGGCAGCCACCCAGGATAAAGTTACAGCAGTACACTAGAGCTACCAAGGCCAGATTACTGAAGCATCATACAAACCATCAGGTCCATGTGTCACACAATTGACAAACATTCCTCTGTACTTACTGTGCCATAATTTAAACTGATATTTCGAAATATGCAATACAGAACTCGGGGGAAATGCAGCCAGAGCTATCACTTCCTGTGGTAAAAGTAGAGTTAGAACATACAAAGACACCTGGGCATACAGACACTTATCTGTAGCTGGCAACCATCAGTTGCAGACACTTGATGCATTCCAATGAATAGTACACGTAAGAGTTCCTGCTAGTCCCTGTAATTCAGAGGTTCCACTTGTTCATTATCTTTGAAGGGAATAGATCTGTTGAAAATTTGAATATATAGGGGAGACTCTACACATCTCAAAATAGTAGAGGGGAAAATTGGGTGCCAGAGTTTTTACTCTTGAATGAACTGTAGTGCATACATACATGGTTACTGATTGAATTTCTGGAAGTAATTTCACTGGTCTGTGCAAAAGTGACTGGATTTGATTAATACATGTATTATGAGAACAGTGAATAAGTTGCACAGAATCAGCTTCCATTTTTTATATTTTGATGAACAAAGGGGTTATTTGAGGTTCTGTCATATTTCAAAAATGGGGTTTATGTCATTTCATATCACTGTAATACTGTTCTTAATACATGCAGGCATTGACGGTGCATATAGTTATGAAAGAAATTTAAGCATATTTGAAGAACATCACAGTAAGATTATATCTTTATCATTTTGACCTGCATGTATATGTGATGTAAATTACACCATCTGTATTCATGTTTGAAAAACAAGGACATACATTTCAATAATTTATAATTTTAACTAAGTTTATTTATTTTACATGTACTTAAGCCTTTCTGACAGTGTTTTTGTATTTTACATTTTGTAATAAAGTATTTTAAGAAAGATATGGTGTCCTTGTTTTTCAAACAAAAAAAACCAGCATTGTTAGCACATATATATTTGACTGGCTGTGGGAGAATGGAAAGGAACAGTCTCATTGAGAATTTAACTCTCCTTGACTGTTTCTTTGTGAACTATACCCTATATGTGAGCTATAAGTTTACATTCACTCTACAGAAGACTTGGGTCTCAGTTGTATCATTGAAACTGGTAAGAATTAAGGGGTATGACCTGGCCTAGGGGTGAAGTGTTGGACTTCTGAACAGAAGATGAATTGTTAGAGCCCAAACAAAGCCTTGAAGGCAACATGGTGAAATCTTGTTTGAACCTCATAAATTCACTCCAGTATATTATCGACAGGTGGTGACTTTTGGATTATACCTAACCCCATGGATTTAAAACCTGAAATCTAAAAGGCATAACATTATCAAATCATTTACGTCATATAGTTACCTTGATCCACACCCATTAAACTGTGCCTACTATAGGCCATGTACCTATCATTAAAAAATGGTCATAACTTGACATATATGCTTTTTCACACCCATTTCTGGCATAGTTTTTTAGTTGCTTGTAAATTATCAAATGTTACTTGTTGAGAAAAAAGAACCTCTTCAAATAAGAAACTTGCCCCTTAGATACCTTAAATACTTTCGTATTCATTTCTGTGACTACATATCACAGTTGATGTGGGTAGTTGATCAGATGCCAAAACAGGTGTGATAGTCTGTGTATGAATACAGTCATGTGAATATGTTTGTATAAATTTGTTTGTCCTGAGTTCTAGCTGAATTTGGCTACCTTATGGCTGCTGTATGTGACCTGACCTTTTCTTGCATAAGTCTGGGAGTCTGCCATGTTTAAAGAGCTCTGCTTTTGTCCATTGTTTTCCAAAAGATCATTGTGCCCCTTTCCGGATTGTTTTGTTGAAATTCATGTACTTTGGTAATTAACATGGATAATTGATGGACCTTGTTTCTGTACATTAAGTCTCTGGGTCTGGACCTGATCCCACCAACACCACCAGTACACTTCACAGCAGAAGGTCCAACCCCTAAAGGTGTACGTGTGCCCACAGTGAAGCATGCAGCTCCACCTACCAGTGAAGGTTGGTTCCAATTTGAGATATTATAGCCATCCTTTTAAAGGTGATGTGTAAAGTTTGTGTAGTTAGATCTAAAATCTACTTTTTAGAAGTACAGTGGAATGCAATACAGATGGCAGCACTGTTTGCATGTCATGTGATAACAGTTAATGAACAGTGTTTCCATGGTAAGTCATTGAATGTGCTTCTCAGTTACCATTTTTTTCAGTCAAAGAAATTTATTTCTTATGAAATATTAGAAAAAAATTTAAAAAATCAAAAATACCCACATACTGCATAGTGCTTTAATTTCATGTGAACTATTCATATATGATAATTGTATCCACCAAAAAAAGAATTTTGCAGATACTATGTTGTCATGCATATTCAGCCTGGTGCCGCTGTGTTTGTTTCCGGAGAACCTCTCTGAGACTCTTGGAACAATCTTTGGAAACCCAGCTTAATTATTGGGTTACATGTGTACATGTGCCAAACAAAGACTGGTACCACTGCCTGCAATCCTTTTCATGCAGTATGAATATGGGTGTCTTAAGAGTTAACAGCCCATATCTCAGGAGTGGTTCAGTGTATTAGGCTGAAATTGTGCATGTCAATAGATCTTGGATACCTTCATTTTGTATACAAGAATGGTGGCGCCATCTGTAATTGTATCTGTAATTGTATTAGCATGGCATCCATCCATGTATGTGCTTTGGGTGAAAATCACACGTCACTCAGGAGTGGTTCAACATATTGGCATATTCATCAGTCTTGGAGTGTTTTCTCGTAGATCAGACAGGTGTTGCCACCTACCTTCCCATTTTGAAGAATACATTGATGCCCTTTTTTCAAGAGTGGTTTGCCTTTTTGGCCTGAAATGTTCAGTTCAATAGAACTTTGATACCTAAATCTCATACTGAAGACTGGTGTTGCCATCTGCAATTTTTTTTCTTGTGGCGTCCATCTGTCCATTTGCCTCAGTGAAGAACATTCAGTGCCTCACTTTACCCATGCCTCTGTGATTTGGCAGTTATCTGTAATCACCTGTCAACTGCCAATTTTGTAGTTTCATATATATTTATATTAACATATTAGTGCTAATATATTTATTTTGGTATATTTCCAAATGTTTTTTATGCAGTGGTGGTTACTAGTATTTTTATCATCTCATAGAGTTTAGGCAGGGATGATCAGTGATGGTCATTCTTTGTTTTAGTGCTAACCGTAGTTGTTTTTGGATGTTTTACATGTGACAGGGTGAATGGGATGCTTCATTGATTTCCATTCTTGTTTGTAGTGCTAACCCCAGAGATGGTGACAAACATGATGGACTCCATAAGCCAATCAATAAGAAGTCACGACATGTCGCTCACACAGGGGAGTCCTGTTTATGCTCCTCGGGCAGGCTTGGATGGAAGGCTTGACCACTTTCAAGTGTAATTTTCTGTTTCTTCACCTTCTGGAATGAAACGTGATCCTGTATTTTGCACTATTTGTGAGGGTGCAAAAGGCTGTTGTATTCCTCTTCATACTTTCAAGCCTCTAGCAACTACTTTTTAGATACCTTGATTTGTTTAGTTTTTCATGAAAAATGAACAAGCTTGCAAATGTTAGGGACAAAATTATAACTGCCAATCAAAGCCATTTATCCAAATGTAAGCAATACTATGTTGACACGTTTGAACAAAAACATGCACCAGAAACTGGACAGGTTTAGATGGCTTCTTGCAATTATGTCATATTCTGGACGCCATCCTACATGTTACATTTTATAAAAACACCAGATTTGTTCTGGTTACAGTGTAGAACAGTGGTTTGTTAAGTTCAATCGCCTTGTTCATTATTCCTGAAATAGACCCCAGAACAGCTCACTGGATCAAGGTGTCTGAAAAGCCTAGCTGCCAGAGTATGAAGATGGATGTCTTTTATTAAAATTGTTATACTTAAGCTATTTAATTAAACATAGGTTCTAAAATAATTATTGAAAAAATGTGTTATTTTCAGAAATCTAGCATTATACCCCATCATTGTATCCGCCAAAACGAAGTTTTGTGGATACTATGTTTTTGACTGGGTTCCGCCGCCACCGCGTTCGTTTCCAGTGAACTCCTCTGAGACTACTGGACGGATTTTTTCCGAAACTTACACAAATTATCGAGTCACGTGAACTGGTGCCTAACAAATTGGCCTTGACCTCTGACCTTTCCTCTCTGTGCAGCGTTCTGTTGTGCATCTGTTTCCACACATAAACCCACATATCTCAGGAAACGTTTGACCGATCAGGAAAAAATTTTTCTACAAATCTAGCCCTTGGATAGCTTAATAACATACACAAAAAAGATGGCGCCACCTGCAACCATGTTTGCAGTGTCCATCTGTTCATCTGCCTTGGGTTAAAATCACTCATATCTCTGCAGTTGTTTGACTAATTCACCTGAAAATCGGCATGCGTATACATCCTAGATAGCTTTCTTGATTTTTTGACAGGTGGCGCCACCTACATTCACGTTCATGCTGCAGACATCCAATCACATATCTCAGGAACTGTTTGACCAATCAGGAAAAAAATTTTACACAAATGTAGCCCTTGGATAGCTTTATAACGTACACAAAAATGGTGGCGCCACCTGCAGCCATTTTTGCACAGCGTCCATCTGTTTGTCTGCCTTGGGTTAAAATCACTTATATCTCTGCAGTGGTTTGACCAAATTACCTGTAATTCGGCATGCGTATACATCCTGGATAGCTTTTCTGATTTCATGACAGGTGGCGCCAGCTTCATTCACGTTCACGCTGCAGACATTAATGCTTATATCTCTGGACTCGTTTGACCAAACAGGAAAAAATATTTCTACAAATGTAGCCCTTGGATAGCTTTATAACATACACAAAAATGGTGGCGCCACCTGCAGCCATTTTTGCACAGCGTCAATCTGTTTGTCTGCTGTGGAATAAAATCACTCATATCTCTGCAGTGGTTTGACTTTTCCACCTGAAATTTTGCATGTGTATACATCTTGGATAGTTTCTCGTTCAAATAACAGGTGGCGGCACCTACAATCATGTATACGTGGCAGACATCCATTCTAATATGTAACACATGTAACTCTATTTCCCCTTGCCACTCAATCCATGCCTCACTTCACCCGTCTTTCTCTGATTTTGGCGGATACACGTAGTGGCTTGTCGACTACCCGTATTCTAGTTTGAATAAGCCTTAAATAAGCAATAGATTGGTAGAAGGTGCAGTAAAGATTGTGACTTTGTATTTTAATAGTGAAAATTATAAATATTAGGATCATTAAAATTATAGGATGCAAAATCATATGTAATGTTATGTGATGTTATGTACCAAACGAAGGGAACTACAAGTTGTAATTTCATTATTTCAGTCCTCATTCCAAGTTGCCTAAGAGGAGTGAGAATGTTGAGGTGGAACGTTATGGCCAGAAACAGAGAACAAGGTTCAGGTCTGCTCCGTCAGACACTGTCCATACAAAACCAGTCCTTGACATAGGTCATGGACAGGCCAAGGTCACACCTTCAGGTACAACCTTGACCAAGATGCCCACAAAGAAGTCCAAAGAGGCCAAAAGTCACATGACAGCCCAGGTGATCAGACATAAACCTGCAATAACTGAAAAACACAAGGTATGGATAACGTGATGCTCGGAATAATTCCATGGTATTTGTATCTGTCAGCAGTTTCAGGTCTGTCTTGGACATTACCTTGGAGTATGTTCCATATTTAGGCCTTTCTTACACCTTTTTCATGTTTCAATTTTGAGTCTAGGTATATGTTGGCATTTCATTTATTTTTCTGAAAATCTTAAGATGTCTTTTGTTGTCATGCAGTGCAGAGAAAATGTAAAACCACCAGTATTTTAGAATAATACAGATGGGTAAGAGAATTCTTGTGATATGTATAATGCAAGTTTAAATATATTTTTAGCTCAGCTGACTATAAGTCATCTGAGCTATAGTCGTGGTCCATTGTCCGTTGTCCGTCCGTCCGTCCGTCCGTAGATGTGGCACGTTTTAAAACCGTAAGACCTAGGAATCCAAAATTCAGCATAATGTTAGATGTCCCAAAGATCTCCTACCAAGCCGAAAACTGGGTCTTTGCGACTTTGTTCCTTTGAGAAATTAAGGAAAAACCTCAATTTTTTATTAAAATTCTATTTTCACACTTCAGGACTGCCTAATATCAAAAACACTCATCTGTTTTTCCTCATATTTACCATAAATAATCCTCTATATAGTTCCTATGTACATGCCAGAAATTGGGTCTGTATTTTATAATTTAAAAAAGTTATGGGCCCAAACATAATGCATTTTGTAAATAATCAGGAAAAAAATTTGATCACTTAACACAAAACTTGTTAAAGCTAAGCACTTTTTTTCCAGTAATATAACTTTTATTAATCAAAAAATAAATTGTATACCCAAAATTTGTTCAAAATCTTTTAAATTTTTTAAAATATTAGCAAAAATAAAAAAATGGTACCTTAAACTTTGCCCAACTTTGACCATGGCACGTTTTTTTCCTGTAACTGCTGTGGATTTAATTTTCAAAGCATGTTTTTGTTAGCATTTCAACTGTTAACATTTAAAATTTGAAACCAGTTGATCGAAAACTGTAGATTTTATTCAAGCACCATGTCACATATTGTTTACATCAACCTAGTGTTATGCAGTTTGCTAGAGCTCAGCTCCCCAGCTTCAGCTCTAAGTTCCTTAAATTAGGCATACAGTAAGATGTCTCCAAAATCCCCTACCATGCCAAGAATTTGGTCACCAGAACTTAATTCCTTCGAGATATTAATGAAAAACTTCATTTTTTCATTAAAAACCCTTTGTTACACTTCAGGACTGCCTAGTATCAAAACCACTGATCTGACTTTGATCATATAAAATATACATATTTTTTTATACATTCGCTATGCACATGCCAGAAATGATGTCAGTATTGCGTAATTGTTTTAAGTTATGTGCCCAAACAAAATTGACTTTGTAAAAAATCAGGAAAAATATTTACTCAGGTTACATGAAAAATATTGAAGCTAGAGAATTTTTTTCAAGTGTATAACTTTGTTTAATTAAGATTCAATTGTATACCCAAAATTAGATCTGTATTTTGTAAATTTTATAAGGTATTAGCATAAACATAAAATCAGTACCTGAAATTTTACCCAACTTTGACCATGGCACATTTTTTTCCTGTGAGTACTGTTGATTTAATTTTCTCAGAATGTAAACATAAGTATTTAATGTGTTTAAATCTGAAATTTGAAACTAAAAGGTTGAAAATTAGGCTAGTTATTGAATTTTATCTTAAATCTGAAATTTGAAACTAAAAGGTTGAAAATTAGGCTAGTTATTGAATTTTATCTTGAGGCTCTATTGTAGTCACTTGCTTTGTTCCAGATGCAGGTAGGCCACTCCAGGTCACTGGAAGTCAGCTATGCCAGGGTTCCTGATTTGTTTCAGTCACTGGGGGAGATCCCCTGCTGTGACAGGTGTACAATTGTTCTCCCCCTCCCCCCCCCCCCCCCATGAATATATAAATATACATTTGTATGCATGATGTGGTGTTACATGACAAGATTGAGATTTATGATGATGCAATTTAGAATTATGAATCAACGTTAATTAGTTATTATTGCAAATGTGAACAATTTTTTCAATTTGAAAGATAATTAGATTAGAAAAAATTAAGATCTAATATTGAAACATATTCTTGCCCCAGGAGAATGGAACATAAAGTGATCAGCTCTTGTCTGTCCAACATCTCTCAATTATCATTAAATATATATACTAATTATGAAATTTTTTCTTTAAGCACTGTTGAAATAACTTTCATATGCTGTATGTGTATGGATTTAAGCCATTAAAGTCTGAAATTTGAAAGCAACTTATGTATTCAGATGTGTAATATTGCAGATGAAAAACTTTAAAATATTAAAATATATTATCAGCTTTGTTTGTCTAACAGTCTGTCTGTCCTTTTTAAAATATTATGTAATTATGAATGAACTATTTAATCCTGTAAGTATTGTTGAATTAAGTGGAAATCCTATATGTATATACACTATGTTAATACGGAGATGTTGTAACTCCCATCATTCCAGCCTCTTAGACTTGATCTCCATTATTATTTTAGATTTTTACCTTCAAGGTCAACTTCAGCTGAGCACAGTGACCCATATTTGTAGCACCATGTCTTGAATGTTTACATCAAGTCATTGGTTAACAGTGTTCCAGGCTGTTACATAACACCTTCACTCCTTGCCTACTGCTTCTGTGAGTGTCTGGGTCAGGCAGTAATTACCAGAGAGCCTTTCTCCTCTCTCTCTTTCCCTTTCTCTCTTTCTAGCTCTCTTTTTCTCTCTCTCTTTCTCTCTCTCTCACCCCTATGCCTCCCTTCCTCCCTCCACCCCATTCTGTTGACAGGTACTATAAACCTAATTTATTAGATATATATGTTGATGCAATTAAGAAATGTGAATCAACTGAAATATTCACATATATATGTTATACTCTAAATGTATAGTTACATTTTCAAACCTAGAAAAAAATGATGTTATAAAAAAAGGAATTTATGTAAAAATTGTTCATAATTTCCTGGCTCAGAAGAATGGGAATTAAAATTATTTGCTTTGTTTCTCTAGCTTTCTTGCCTGTTTTCAATATTTAATAATTATGAATAAACTTTTTTTCCCTGTAAGCTCTGATTAATTAAAATTCATATCCTATATGTATATGCAAGGGTATTGTAACTCCCACCATCCCCTTCCCCCACCCCACTAAGTCCTTGCTCCTTCGCACTGTCAACAATAGTGCTATTGCTATAGCATAAAATTTAATAATTTGAAGAAAATATATACAGAGAGACAGAGGCGTTGTAACTCCCATCGTAACCCCCCCCCCCCCCCCCATCAAGTCCTTCCGCCTGTGGAGTGGGGATTTTATAGCAACTGTATACATATCATAAAATAGAAAAAAAAGTTTAATTAAAGTTTAAATAAAAAAATTGGATCTCATTAGACAAATGTGTAAAATGTTGAACTGTCAACAGCCTGTCAAAAAGGTATCCAATGAAAACGCAAGGTCAGATCTTAAAATATTATTTGCAACAATTTCTTCAATCATATCAACCAACCATAGCCTAGATTACCTCTTTCTCTCAGACTTTATTTACATTTCATAATATTTTAGATTTTAACCTTCCAGGTGTTTAAGTACTGTTGAATGCTCCGTCCCTCTCTCTCTATCTCCTTTTCTCTCTACATCCAACCCTCCTTGCTGCCCACACTGTTTCCTTCTCCGAACCCCATCCCAATGTCAGCCTCAGTAAACGAGAACAAGTTGAATCAGATATATTCATATTTTTATATATTGTATAACTGTTTGTTACCTGTGTACGTGCCAGAAATTATGTCAATATTGTGTAATATGTAGACGTGGTGGGCATCAATATAATGTACCTTGTCAAGACCTAAGAGATATCATGTCATACAGTCACAATTCATAAATCCACTCTTCAGCATAGTTAATAATAACATTATATATGTCAAATTGAAATCTTGCGGACTTCCATACACTATAGATCCTTCAACAAATAGCCTTATCATCATTCTACCACTGCTTAGTGTACTGTCATTGCATTCATATTTGCTCAAATATATTGCTATTTTCAACAGCTCCCAAATAAATAAAAAATAAACCACTATATTTACTCCATATTAATCCATCAGTCAGGTAATTTCATACATGATTTACTCACATATGACATTATATTCCTTTATAATAGCCTAATAGGTCCATGATTTATAAGGTTTGTCGACTAAATATAGTATCACAATGGTGATACATTTATAGTTCAATCATGATCAGCTGAGCGCCAAGACCCATAGGTCCCTTGTTTAATTCATCTGTTTTAAGTTTAAGGTGATATCTCCTTACTTTTTCTTAAATTTTGCATCTAATTAATTTGTTGAACAAAGTTTTATTGGATTTTGTCATTTAAATCAAGACCACGGCCTCAAAAGCATCCAGACGCCCCAGAAGAACAATGGCGGGGGTTGAGTTATCTGGACACCTTATAAAATCAGATCATGGTCAGTGTTACTTTTCATTCTCATTATACACCCTTTAAAAGTGCTTAAAAACTGACAAAAATGTGAAATATGAGTTACTACAGAGAAATTGAAATGGAAATTCCAGATGCGATTATTCAATCACAAAATATGATTTATAGAAGCACCTGAAATTTTGAACAGATTTCAAAGGTTGTCCACAGAATCTATGTCACAGGCATATATACTTAACAATATAATATTGTATATTTGATGCCCATTCACTTTCTAAATCTGCCAGTGACCAAATAAGAGCTTTGTTTTGGTCTCATTTACCTGGATCATTTGTCAGACTCTGTATTCCCTTGCATGTTCCTGGCCTTCTGACATGAGTCTCTATCAATATGTCAGAGTACCACACTCAGCAGTAACGAGAACTGCACTGTAATTTTTAATGGAAAAAAATGCATCGTAACTCAGCATATTGCATGTTTTTGTCAAAAGCCAACCTTGTCAGGTCACAGAAAATGTCATGTTACCATAGAAATGGATTTACACATAGGTTTGTGAGTTCACATGTATATTTGTGTTAATTCATCACTCGTAGCCTAATGTTAAGATAACTGTCTGTTTACCACCATATCAGTGTAACTGGATGGATGACTATTGCAGTTCATTACCCCATGTGACTTGTGACTACTCTAGTAGAATTACCAGCCCAATATACAATGAAACCTTGTGTCGAAGTTGAAGGACCCTCAGAAAACTTTGACACATCTGAGGTTCAAAACAAGCAGGTTTTATTTGGTAATAATTTAACTAGAGTTGTCCAGAACTTCGACATAAGCGGGGTATTTGACTTAAGCAAGTTCAACACAACAAGGTTTCACTGTATATGCCTACTGGGCGTAAGTGTAACTATAAACGTAGCATTTGTGAATTTATTAATAAAGTTTTGACATTTTTCTATTCCGATAAGAAGCTTGATTTGCCTTATTGTTTGAGTGGCTTAAATTAGTGATTTAATAAACTGTTAAAATTTAATTATCCAGGTGAGGAAGTGTTTTTGAGTAAGGACAGGTTAGGACACTCCCCGTCATTGATGGACGACAGAAAAGTCCAAACGTCTGCCAGAATTTGCAGGGTGCCAGCATCTGGAACGAGGCAGTCCAGAGAAGATAATAAAAAAGTTGACAAGATTGCAACGAAACTGTTCACTGATGATCTGCTAGGTATGTATTAGTGTTATTTATTTCAGCCAAACTGGGCAGATATGGAGGGGGGAGGGTGGTGGGTGGCTAATTTTACTAAAGATAAAAAATGGAATTAATGAGGATTATATTGCAGACTTACAAACTATAAAGTAAGTTAAATAGCCACCTGGTTTATTGGGGTAATATTGCAAGCATAGCTATGCAGCCTGTTAAGATGATTGTAATTAATTTACATAGTGGTTATTTAGAGTGAAAAATGTCTTGCATGTTAGGGTAGTTGTCAGTTTAGAGGATGGTTGATTTTGTTTCCATCTTTTTTTGCATGGAACATTCATTTCAAGCCACAGCCTGAAAAATTTTACTGGACTATGCTTTATTTCTTTAATTATTGTGAAGCATAACTTTATCCATTTCATGAAATCTTATTAAGATGTGTGTGATCTAAATCCTATGTCTGTTTGTCGATATATAATGAAATTTGTTATGAAAATGTTTGTTCTATTTGAACAGGAGAGGATGGTTTTGTCACAAGAGACAAGTTAAAACATTCTCCAGTTGGCACTGTGGGGCCAGTTGGAACGATCAGCCAGCAGAGAGATCCACCAAATGGAAGGCTTGCACATGATCCAGGCTCAAAGTTCACTGACAACGCTGCTGATAAAATAGTGGCCAAACTCTTCTCAGATGAATGCTTGGGTAGGTTGGGTGTTTTTCATTTTCCCCTTCACTGTCCCCTGATCACCTCAATTTTACCCTACAGCCATATGTCTCTCCATCTGTGGATTCTTCGGGTGTGAGTCTTTATCTCAGAAACCCTTTATTCAGATCCTCTTCTAATTAACAAGTCACATGAACCTGATGGGTCTGGCTCGTGCCGTTTGCAACATAAATGCATAATTATATGTCACAGACATGTGCAGCTGAGGTAAATTTTAGACAGTTTTGATGTAGTAATATGAGATGTGATAACCCTGAAATTGTTCAAATCTGTGGGCTGAGTTTGTGTCCAAGTGATGCAAGTGAACAGGAATGAAAAAAACCCCAGATTTTTCTATTTTTTCTATCCTTAGATAAAAAAAAAAAGAACAGTATAATGCTACTAGAGATACTGCTGACGGAGAATCAGTAAATGGCGTTACAAACTTCAATTGAGTTATAAAGACCATATTAGCTTTAATAACCATTTGTACAATGGTTGGTGAATAAAGTTAATTTTATCAGATGTTGCCTCATCATCAGACAATTTTATGAGACTGTAATCCACTAAAATCTCACACCAGAGTCTTTGTAAAATTGATTTGAAAATAAAAATGAGGGATGGACAGGGTGTACTCTTATAAAATCATAGGATTTTGCATTTTGTTTTGACTGACAGCTAACCAGCCCGGCAGCCCAGCGGGGTGTCAGGCTGTCTTGCTGAGCCTGTGGACTATGCAGGCAGGGTCTGGGCCTGTTACCTGTCAGTCAAAAGGAAATGAAACTATATTGACTCTGGCAGTCCTAGCTGGGCTGGTATCAATTTTTCTTGCAATGAATACATGGCTACTTCAAAATAGTCTCAATGGCATAAAAGGTCAATGAAGCGGGAACATACAGGGAGCAAAATTTGACCTATTATCCAATAAGAGTAACAGGGGGGATGACCAGTCTGTGTAAAGCCTGAGATTGTAATTTAAGCCTTATTGTTATTTTTACCTTTTTTTCAGATTCAGAAGATCATGAAGAAGTGACATTTAAAAATGTAAACAACAATTTTCCCAATAGTGCCAAATTATCCAAAAGTATTAAACAAAATGAAGATAGTCAGAAGTTAAGTGCTTCATATGTAGATGACCTCCTTGGTTTGGGGATCAGGGGAATATCCCCACAGAATTTCCCTAATGTCACTGAACAGGACTTGATACAGTTCAGTTTATCAGACAAAAACAGCTCGCTAAGAAGTTCTGGCCCAGAAGGGTCACATGATAGTAGTTTAGCTAAACCACCTGCACAACTCGAATTAGACAAAAGCAACAGTGTGAAGGGACCAACAACAGAGATTATTATCAGTAAACCTGTGTTAGGAGACCCAGTGTCACTAGAATCAGAATGCAGCACCCTTAATGACCACGACAATCTGGTAGAACGAATAAAGAAATATCGAGATGCATTGTTATCTGAGGACGATATTCTGGGTGATACAAAAGCTTCGTTTTCTGTGTCCCGAGAGGGTGTAGACAATGAGGAACGTTTGGAGTCAACACTTCAGCAGTCTGATCAGGAAGAACCAGACACGCAAGGGTCGGTGAAGCTGTCTCTGCTGCAAGACTTACAAAAGGCAGAGGCACTGAAACAGGAAAAAGAGCAGAAAAGCTATGGTTGGTCTGTTTCACCAAGGGCAGAGAAACCTAAATCAATCAGCAGGAAATACACATTGGAGCTTTCAGATGATGAGGAAGAGGAAAATGTATGTCCTAACTTAGATGAAATCCTGAAACCATGTGGGGTGAGGAATGAAGAACCGGACACAGAGAGTCTGCTGTCAGATATATCAGGACTTGGAAACCGTAGCATCAGCGCGGGAGGTGCTCGGCTTATGAATATGCAGAAAGGTCTTGACCTGATGATGGACAGCCCCAGGTCAATGTTGTCACAAGGGTCACATCATTCGATCTTGTCAAAGACATCTATGGATGTACCACAGGAGTCTAGCACCTGTAGGTCTGCAGGGCTTCAGAATGAGGATGAGTTGATCAGTAGCTCTAGGAACTTGCTTTTGGACATGTCTGGAGAAACAAGTGATAAAGAGCCCCTTCATGGTACCACTCTCCCAGCAGACCCTGTTTTTGTAAACAGGGATGATAAACATTCAATATTGTTAGGTCTGAATGGAGAGGAGAAAACACCTACGGTATCTGAGCGGATCACAGCTACAGATAAGAATAGTTCAATCAGGTCACAGCAGAGTTTGAAATCGTGGTTAAGCCTTGAGGAGGATGAAGAGGAGCTCTTGAAAGATGTTGAAATGCCGTCTCCAATGATGAAGACGCAACCAAGCAAGGGTGTCACGAAAGATATGTTCATGCTGACTTTGTCTCCTGAAATACTGGAACCTGAAATGAGAGGGGCTTTGGGTGGGCAAATAGACGAAGATGACCTTTTGATAGAGAATGAACAAATTGATTTGATTGGAGACGATGATCTTTCATGACCCTTTGACCCAGGTGCACTTGGTTAAACCCTGATTCATATGGTGTTTCAAACAGCTGCTTTAATGAGGCATTCATATTATGCTTTTGTTTCCTGATTTGGATTTTAACCAGACATTCATTATTCAAGCAAATATGGGACAGTTATGGACACTCAAAAACTTTGCCACATGCTCTTAAATATACAACATTAATAATACACTGCAGAATCAACCACTTTATACTCCATGTCTCATACTATTAATTTGTAAACTTAATGCCTTTCATTTGTATATTATGCAGTGCAGATTCAGCTATTGTATAAGTGAAAAATGTAGGCTGTTTCTGCCAATTTCATGATCCAAAAATCAGCATGACTAAAATGAAGATATTTGATGATATTGTTTTGAGCTTTCATGTACATGTATGTAAATACACTCCGCGTCTTTCTGTAATATAGTTGTTAATGTTTACATGTTGACTTTCAGGAACATTCCTGTTCATGGAGATGATAAGTGCCTTTATTTTATTAAACAAACCGGTCAGCAGAAGTGATACTGTATATATCTTGTAAGTCATAACTTGAATTCTATGGAATGAAGATTAAAATATTAGAAAAAGGATTGCCCTCTTTTTATATCAGTCTGGACTTAGTTAGATTTTAACAATGTATCTGTTATCCAGATGTTAATCCATACTGTCTCAGAAATGGCATGATGGAGCTTTTGTCACCAAATGAAGTACAGATGTTGGTCATATGATTCCAGTTGTGGGGTCAAGGTTTTGGTGGTTCCACCTGCATCTACTTGTCAGCTCAGCTGAATGTACGTCATCTGAGGTATAAATATGGCGCTTTGTCCATCTGCCGTCCTGTCGTCCATTAGCAAGGCACAAATCGTAACCACTGACCCTAGAAGCCTGTAACTAAAAATCCAGGGAGGCCATAAAAAAATCTCCTTTGAAACCTGAAATGAGGTTACTGCGACCTATATCCACCGAGCTATTGGGCTTGTAAATACACCCCAGAATAATAAAAAATTTGATACAAAACCTCAAATATCTGGATAATAAATGCATGGATTGTCATGATTCTTGCCTTGAAAATTGACCATGACTAGTTTTGTCAGTTCCTGAAAAGTGGTGGCCCACCTGTATTTTTCTGATTTTTACGAAGATTTCCTTTTTTTTTTAATGTAAAATGACAACAATCATGTCAGTTTCTCAGCTGTGATTCCATCTAGTGTCCCATAAGCTGGTGTGTTTATTGATCACAAGTGGATGCCTGTCATAATCACCCTGTCTGTCTGTTCGCTTGTCTGTCTGTAAATCTGTCTATCCACACAAATTTGTTTCCAGATGATAATTCCAGGTTGGATTGACAAATGGATTTCAAACATGACTTGCACATGGCCCACAACTTAAGAAAGAACCTGTATGGTTTTTAGCCCTTAGGCTGATGGGCTATTGTTGTCACCCAAGCTGTCTGTCCATCCGGCGTCCATTAACTTTTACCTTGTAAGCTTGATATCTCTAAAAGGATTCACTGTAGGAATTTTATTTCTTGGGTGAAGATGTATATCGACAAAATCTTGGTCAAGTTGACTTCAAAGATGGATGACCTTGACCTAATTTTCTACATTTTAGAAATGATTATAGAAAAACACTTACAAGGTTATTTCTTAGGGACGATTGTGTGGATTTTCACAAAACTTACTATGGTCATTTGACTTATGGTCCGTACCTGCTTCACAAGTTTGGTGGTGCCATCTACAATTTCTAATTTTTAATGAATTTTTATCAGATTTTTCAAATTTGTCCTTGTGAGCAGGATATCTCAATAAGGATTCACCATAGGAATTTATTTCTTCATGTTATTAGTACCAGCCCATGCAAACACTAATTTATTTTTTATAATGATATAAAGACTGTAATAGGGATAAATGAAATAGTTTACAATTTATTCATACCATATATATATATAATAAACACGAACACTAATGTACTGAGATGTATTTTCGTTCTGGTGCGATCGAGAAAATGAAACCTTTTAAAACGTCCAAGAGAAAGAAATCGTGAAATTCCAGCCTCACGAATATGAAGCAAACCATAGTATATTAGAGCTATGATATAATTACACATTTGTATATTCATTTATATTCTGGCATAATACTTAGAGTATACTGAATACTCTGTAAGGCTAGTGGCATTATCAATGATTATAAATATGCTGGCATGGTTAGAAGAAAGTCAATTTTAAATAAAAAGCTGAAACAATGGAATAAAGGTGAACTCAGGCAAGTTTATTTGGTTTAACATTATCAGTCATCACATTCATACAGTTTTATGAATATTGCAAAAATATTATTTTTACACAGCTATTTGCAAGAAAACAAACATTTGATATCAAATATACCAATTTTGTGAATCTCTCAGTTTTCCTAAATAATGGCACTGCATGACCAAGTGTGATCAGTTACACCAATGAAAGTTTGTGCCAGCAGGAATAAAATGTCTTAAAGCAAATGTTTGACAGACATGAAATTCATTCAGTGTTACTTATCATGTAGGTCATATTGATTAAAATCACTGGGGAAATATCATGATTACACAGTAATTCAATTTATATCACAATAAATTTCAGTTAACATCGCAATATACAGGCCTTTTTAGAATTTCTCATTTACAGTAAAGTAGGTCTCTGTGACCTAGTTTTCCAGATATTGGTACAACAAAGTGTGATCACATGGGCTGACTGAGGTGTGTAATTGTATATATGTAATGACAACATCTATGAAACGTATATCATTTTATTTCCAATATATATCATCATAAGTCATACAGTATAAAAATATTCGAGGAACATTCACAATCATGGAAAGTTCCTCATTCACAGAAATAGTCTCTTGACACAGGTTTCATTTTGTAAATATGAGTTCACATCAAAAGATATCAGTCTAGCCAATCTCACATTGTAAATTAGGTCTTTGTGACCTAGTTTAATATACAATGGTCAAGCACATCTAAGATTGAGATATAAAACAGACAGCCTGTAATGACAGCAGCTGTGAAACATGTCCTGTAATGATTCACCCGAACACAAAAACACTAAATCAATCCAAAACAAGTCCTGTTGCATTACTCTTATCAGTTATTACCATGTGTCCATTACTAAAGATACAGCAGTATTAAATTGGAATTATCATCATAAGTTTTTTTACCTGATGTAAACAGATAACCCATGGACCATTAAGCTCAGTCAATGATTTGGTTACCGGCTATTAAACTGAGGACATACTGATTGATTTCTGCCACAGATTAAGCAACACAGAAATTTACCAAATTAGCTGATAGGTCTGTGTAAACTTGGAATGAATATTGTTATTAAGCCATATCATACATCACACTGGCTGACTTGATTGGGGTGGGGGGGGGGGGGGGGGGGGTGGGTGCAGTATCGATCTATCAGTCCATTATGATAACTGCATAAACAATAAAGCTATGAAGCCATAGAAGGGAAATTATACAAGAAATCATGCAGGTCAGAGCAGCATAGATTTTGTGAAGATGTCAAAATGTAAAAAAATTAAATTCACAGTTTAATTCATTTTATAATTTTCAGAGGTCTGCAGAGACTTTGTAATCATATTGTCATCTTAAAATTTACTGTAACATGTGTGTGGATTACATAGACTGTCAGAGATACATGAGTGGGCAAGTGTCACAAATATTGTCCTCTGAGAAAGAGGTAGATTCTGAAAGAAGACTCATGGTTTCATACTTTGGGCCCTTAAATCTAATTTTACACATCTTGTACACACTCACAAATGCTGTATTTTACAACTCTTGTCAAGAGTGCATGTGCATAAAAAGTCATCAGTGTTATACTTCCAAAGTTACATGTATCTCACTAAAGCAAAAAAAAGTGTTTCTCAGGCATTATTTTTTTTTCAGAAATCAGTGCAAACAGGTTGATTTTTTTTACTTTTTTATTATAGGTTTTCAATCAAATTTTATATGAACAGGGGACAATTTGAAAATAACAGAATTTTGATAAATAGGGTAAAGCACAACATAACAAAAAGAAATTTTATCTAAATTTTATTTATTCTATACATGTATGTATAGTTTTTGATAATATCAGGGCAGCTGGAGCTATCATGAATTTCTACTGAAAATAATCTTTTAATTGGAGAAATTACGGCAGCTATTTTATCACATTTGTGCTGGGCAATTCTATTTTAGTGACCAAATGCTATAGGGCATTACTGTCTCTACAGTTAGTTCTTTTACATATAACATCTAATTATCATTAATTTACTTGGCTTATGGTCAATTTTCAAATACATCTATCATAACAGTTCTTCATTAATAAATGTTTCTATTAAATAAAGGTATAATAAGGTCAAATTTAGTCATTTATGTTCCTTTAAATTTAAAAGCAGTACTAGAATTTTTAAAGTTAGTAGTTTTGACAAATATCTATCTATATCTTCAATACCACAGAGAAATCTTTAATAATATGCTGATTTATAAAAATGTTATATTTATAGAATCTTTTTCTTATCAGTTATCTTTTATTAATTATATAATGAATGAGTGCATGACATATTTATATGTACATGCTAATGAGTTTTGATAGCAAATATTCTAAGCTTTTAAAGATTCTAGCTATTTATTAGTATTGTTATGATCTGCAATACTTTGCACTGTGTGTATGTGCATGTGTGTGTGTATATTTGAAAATGCATTTATAAACTAATCTATCATTTATAAACTTCTTTATCATAGCCAGGTAATTTTACATTTAAAAGGGTTTTAGTGAGATTCAAATATCTCTGTGAAAAAATTTATAAAACTGATGACACAAAATGCTTTCATACTTTGACATGAGCTGTAAAACAGATTTACAAGTATGTACATAGGGATAGAGGACAATCACCCATCCCCCCCCCCCCCCCCAAGCTAATATAAACACATGGACAGTTACCACAATTAAAATTTTACCCTCCTACCCAACCATTATTGACACAAAGACAATTACCTGCACATATACTTTAACAAGATTGTTTGATAATACTAAGTAAACCACCAACCCACCCACCTCCAGCACTGACCAGGGAAAATCACGATAGAAAAATACCCACTTACACTAGCACTAAGAAAAATTTACATGTGAACAATTAATAACAAAGATCGCCACCACCCGATCCTAGTTACTGCATAGTCGGTTACAATAATCATCTGAAACTCTGGACAACAAGGGCCAACTTAACAATGAACTCATGGACAATTACATTAGTTAACCTCTGTTCACATAAGCCTGACAAAAAACTGATCTCCAAAATAACGACGCCTTAGAAAAATAACCATCCTAATATTGACTCTCTAATGATTACATTTTATCCTCCCCCACACCCTACAAGAAAGCCCCTCTCACAGACAGTTAACATAAGGAAAAGGATAACCCCCTTCCCACATGCTAATAATAACCCTCATCCCCTTTATACACATCTTTTTAACCCATACACAAATTAAAACAAGTTTCCTATCTTGAAAACTAACAACTGGTGCCTTGCAAGTCCCCCCCCCCCCCCCCACAAGAAAGCCCCTCTCACAGACAGTTAACATAAGGAAAAGGATAACCCCCTTCCCACATGCTAATAATAACCCTCATCCCCTTTATACACATATTTTTAACCCATACACAAATTAAAACAAGTTTCCTATCTTGAAAACTAACAACTGGTGCCTTGCAAGTCCCCCCCACCCCCCCACCCCCCACCCCCACAAGAAAGCCCCTCTCACAGACAGTTAACATAAGGAAAAGGATAACCCCCTTCCCACATGCTAATAATAACCCTCATCCCCTTTATACACATCTTTTTAACCCATACACAAATTAAAACAAGTTTCCTATCTTGAAAACTAACAACTGGTGCCTTGCAAGTTCCCCCCCCCCCCCCCCACAAGAAAGCCCCTCTCACAGACCGTTAACATAAGGAAAAGGATAACCCCCTTCCCACATGCTAATAATAACCCTCATCCCCTTTATACACATATTTTTAACCCATACACAAATTAAAACAAGTTTCCTATCTTGAAAACTAACAACTGGTGCCTTGCAAGTCCCCCCCCCCCCCCCACAAGAAAGCCCCTCTCACAGACCGTTAACATAAGGAAAAGGATAACCCCCTTCCCACATGCTTATAAAAACCCTCATCCCCTTTATACACATCTTTTTAACCCATACACAAATTAAAACAAGTTTCCTATCTTGAAAACTAACAACTGGTGCCTTGCAATTCCCCCCCCCCCCCCCCCCCCCACAAGAAAGCCCCTCTCACAGACCGTTAACATAAGGAAAAGGATAACCCCCTTCCCACATGCTAATAATAACCCTCATCCCCTTTATACACATCTTTTTAACCCATACACAAATTAAAACAAGTTTCCTATCTTGAAAACTAACAACTGGGGCCTTGCAAGTCCCCCCCCCCCCCCCCCCCCCCCCCCAAACTTTGACAATTACACACTTCTCACTGCAAAGCAATAAAATACAAAAAAATACTACATGACAATACCCTCAATGCAAATTTTCCTAAGAACCATCCGTATTTTCCATTCCTAATTTACCCCTTGATACGGATCCCAAGAAAATGTCCCTATTAGCAGACACCATCCTTGACAGTCACCACCCGAGATTATAACCCCCTATACGAAAATCCCTTAGGAAAGTAATATGATCGGAGGTGAAACTTGTCCTCAATCCATATAAGCTGTGCAACACTGGAATTTAGGGCCAAAATCATGAGACGTAAGTTTCTTTGCAAAATCTAGTTTTCTCAGAGGAAAGAATTGATGACACTTACCCACTCATGTGACTCTGCCAGGCTATGCAGCCAAACACATGTTACTGTAAATTTGAAGGTGACAGCATGATTACATTTTAGCTCTGGAGGCCCCTGAAAATTATTTTAATTAAACAGTGCATTGAATATTCTTTACAAATTGCCATGTTCACATAATCTATGCCATTATTACCTGCACAGTTTCTTGTATAATTTCCATTCAAATTTTAACATACTTCTAAAGCTTCAACAAATTTCATAGCTTGAGCTTTATTGTTTATGAAGCTATCCATTCTGGAAACAAATGTTACACCTTCCTCCATTATGAGGCCCCCCCCCCTTGAGAAATAGTCCAAATATATTACTCTCTATATATTACTCTCTGCTATGTGACCTGTAGTTGTCGTTTGTCAATGAACTATATAAACTGAAGTTTGAAACAAATCATATAAAATACTCTATTATGATAATGTCTACATTGGCAAGAATGACTCTATCTCACCTGAAGTTCAAATATGACTGGTGGCTATATATCTATTCTGCCGAAACTGAACAAAAATGTCAAAGCAGCATTTTTTTTTTTCTTCAGTAGTAGCTTAAACTAAAATTTGACTGAGCTACATGGTCCATGGGCTATGTATACACTAAAGTACATTTAATCTTGGCAGGTACACATGGTTCAGTGATTATGTATATACAAAAGTTTTTTTTTAACCCTAGCTTAGCTTCAACTATGTGTTCCCATTATTTTGTGCATACATGTTATTTATTATTTTATAAAACCTCTGTACGCTTGTGTTTTTATACAGAAAATAGCACCATGATACGATAGCTTACAGGCAAACAAGAAAATGTGACAAATAATCTGACAGCAAAGTAATACTGTTCCTATATATATTTTCCACATAATGAATTCAAAGCAAAATATGACAATCAGATATACAAGGTACATTGCAACATTTGATTGACAGCTAAGCTAATGATGTCAAACTACATACATCTGACAACACACAATAATGACATCATAGTAATATCACTCAGTACAGACAACTTGTTATCTGCCATTTATAGCAGGAATTAACAGACATGGCCACTTGAATCAGTTGAAATGACACCAATGTTTGGCAAGCTCTTTCAAAGATAAGGCAACATCTTCACAAAGTACCGGTAAATAAATTTCTTTTATACCCTTTGATTTTTTTTTGTAAATTGCCACATTCCCGTTTGTCAGAAAAATTAAATTAAAATTGACAGAATAAAAAAATGAAAATATCATTAAAATAGGATGACAGGGGTGCTGGAATGCAGTAAAGAATCTTGCTAGTCATTCTCCACCATCTTCCCATCATCCTGATACATCTCTGTTATGTTCTTTTCTATATCCTTTATAACATCTTTCATCAGCCGGAGCTCTCTAGTTGTATCGTTGATCATATTTTTCATAATCTCCATATCATTCAAGATCTCAAATTGCTCCCCCTGCATCCCCTTCAGGGACTGTTCTATGGTATAAATGTCTGCATCCATGCTATCCTCCTCCACCACAGACTTCAATATCTCATCTATCATGTCAGTGACCACTGCCTGATCCCCCATTATCTTCTCTACACCAATCATGTTAGCATCCACTACATCCATCACCTCCTGTTGTTCAGGAATTTCTAGTGTCTCCTCACCCTGTACCTCCTCCATCTCCACCACAGCCTCTAACATCTGGTTCATCACATCGATGACCACAACCTCATCCTGCATTTCTTCACCAATCATGTCAGCATCCACCACCTCCATTTGTTCAACAATCGCTTGTCTCTCCTCCCTTTCTTCACCCTGTGCCTCCTCCATCTCCACCACAGCCTCCAACATCTGGTTCATCACATCAATGACCACGACCTCATCCTGCATCTCTTCACCAATCATGTCAACATCCACCACCTCCTTTTGTTCAACAATCGCTTGTCTCTCCTCCCTTTCTTCACCCTGTGCCTCCTCCATCTCCACCACAGCCTCCAACATCTGGTTCATCACGTCGATGACCACGACCTCATCCTTCATCTCTACACCAATCATTTCACTTTCAGCACCTACAACATCCGTCACCTCCTCTTGTTCAACAATGGCTTGCCTCTCCTGACTTTGTCCAGCAACAGTCACTGCCTCCTCCTTTACCCCAGTCTCATTCTATGATTTAAAGAGATATAAAGTTTCATTCGTTTGGATACAGATAAGCATTCATTTTCTTTTACTGAACTGTTCATGCTCAGTCAGTTATATGACAATGTGACTGAATGCTGAGGGAATACTAGATAGATGAACCACAAAAATATATTTTTAAACAAGCTCCATAAATGTATCTAAAAACACCACAAAGAAGAATAATTAAGGCAGTATTACCTGTAAGTAAACTCTCCTAATAGACCATGATGAACAGATTTCAACAATGAATTTCAGTATTTTCTCTGAACTCTGATGTTATGACATTTGATTTTGTGGAAGTGTAACTTGAGAAAACTTTGCATATCTATTCTGGAATTCAGCAGAAATTTCTAGAGAAGCAAAATATGGTTAATTAGTTATAAATTTGCATGTTTCAGTGTGTGAGGTTATATGGAATGAAGGGGATATACCACCATCAGGTACTGATGTTAAAGTCTGGGCTTTGAACAACAGAGTAATCTCTTCAAGAAAATTAAGTTGCCAGAACTAACAGAAATTCTTCACAGATGCAATTCATTATTACAGATTCTATATACTGTCATGTCAATCAACATTGGTGTGCATTTTAAGCAACACTCTCCCTCTTAATCGAAGAAATATTAAATCATAAACATGCATACATTTTTTTGTAAAAATGCACATACCTTAAAAACAAAGCACACTGATGGGAGATTTTGAGTTCTCCTAACAACTACAAAGACAATGAAATGGTGTGATAAATACTTTATATATATATAAGGGAGACAGCACATGAATATCCTAGCATGATCCAAGCTTAGTGTACCCCTGTGGCTTCCGAGTGTGTAATCATCCCACCCGTTGAAAGGCGGACTTGTTTGTGGATGAACCATGGCTGCAGGGTACAGCCTTCACATTAAGCCTGCAGAGCGCTCATTCTGAGATGGGCCTAGTCATGAAAAATCTCAGCACTCCTTGGCTTAGATTCAAGCACTCACAATTTCCCAGCTTTAAACCATGTAGACTGTCTACCTCTGGACCACATTTCTGTTAACCTTCCAGATGGTTACCAACAGGTAAAAATAAACAAGGACATTAAACAGGAAAACACTAGTAGGAAAACTAATGATGAAAAGTTTACAAATGATAACAAAAGTCTTTAAGCACAGCATATCTGGAACACAGTTAATTTTAGCTCCCCTTCAAATGGTCAAGTGGCACACATACAAGTAAAACTATCGAATATGAACCACACAAAAATATATGGTTAGGCAATTATTAGTATTATTGTTGTTTTAGCTGTAGGTGTATACTTTCTAGGGATTAATTTTGGGAGCAGCTAAAACAAGAGAAAAAGAGGGAGTGACGGAGAGCTGGGCTGGATTCAGGATGTTATCGGAGTTTAAACTCTTAAAACTTTGAAAATAATCATTACATTTTTTTTAAAAAACTATACACACAGTGAAATATGTTTATCTCAGTTATACTGCAGACTGATAAGTAACTTCCCACTCTTACTGTATTTATGAACTAGTAATGAAAGTTTTCTTTTGTTTGGCTTTTCATGAATCATTCCCCAGCCCCCCTCCCCTCCCTTAAAGAATGGATCCAGCCCTGGAGAGATGAATACAAGTAAAGTTACCTATTGTCTCAATGAATGGGATGTTAGCACTAGAGGACTCATGGACCGCCCCGGAAACCTGGACCAACACATTGGTCTGCTCCTTCTCACCGAGTAATCTGAAAAAAAAATAATTGTTTAATTGGTTGATTAATTAAACTTTTGTTCAGAGCCCAGTAATTAGTTGCAATCTACGCCAAATCTGACCATAATTTCACACCAAATTTCCAGCCAGTAATAGAACTGCCTGTTAAAAGACGTCACACCAGTTCATGTTATTAAAATCTAGTTAATTTCATGGCAGAGTTGTGTTTGTATTCCAGGGCTATCATTTCAAAATCTGTTGAAATATTTTCATGCTCAAATGAATTCTTTCTCTGTGCATCTAATCATTGGCAGACTTTAAAATGACCCAAGATGAAAAGCAAATGCTGACTCAAGGGCAGATGGTTAAAACTTCAAAGTTCTAAATTTTTTCTGATCAACTTTTTCATAAAAAAGTTAGAGATAAAAAGAAATGCACTGGCAGAAAGGATCAATGGTAAATATAAGAAAGAACTGTCAGTATATTACATTTTAAGATATATACTGAAAAATAAATTCCACATAATGTGATCAAGTAAAAATTCCTCAGCTGCATTTTATTATCATCCAGGTTTTATATAGTTCTGATTAAAGAAAAGGCAAATGAATATATTTTCCTTTAATGAGGATAAACACAACATCAAAAACATGGAAAAAAACCCAAAATAACCATGAACTGTAACTGTGTAAAATAACAGTTATGAACAGAACAGGTAAAGATTTGGTGCATTTAAATAAAGAATACAATTTATGACGTAAAATTATTTTTAAATGCTCAGTGAGATTTTTTTTCATTGGCATGGACAACATAAGAAGCTTAGCCTTAGAATTATTTAACATGTATAGTAATTAGTTTATTAATTCCAACACATACCTGCACACTGGAGCCTTGATTGTGTCTTCAGGTGGATTAATGTGGTTTGTGCCAAACTCATGGACATTTTCCCTGACTTTAGATTTAAGGCACTGTGAACAAAGCATACATAAAATTAAAAACGACTTTGATTTAATCATTACATCCCCCCCCCCCCCCTTTCCCCTCCTTTTCTATACCAATTAGTTCCAATTTTAAACAATTTAAATCCTTGCAGAGCTTTAATAAATAACTATTTATGTAGTCAAAGACATGAAGCATAGCGAAATGACAATATATAGAAACAGCAGTGCTTACTTTGGAAAAGATGTTCACCTTTCGCAGCCAGGAACGCCCCCTGGACCGGTGTCGCTTGTTGTGCATTGGGTAACGTGCACTCTGATTCTGAAATGTTGAAGAAATAGTTGACGATCTGTTTAAAAATAATGATGATAACTACTGTTGTTAATATTTATATTATTGTTGGTTATTGACATTATTATTAATCCTTATTCCAAAACAATTTTCTAACAGAAACAATTTGAGATTATTATTATTATTGCCAATAACTTCAATACATCAAGAGGCTCTCCATTGAAGTTGTGACTTGTTATACCAATTACAAGTTTTAATAGACATAAAACCATAGGAAAAAAACTCATAACTTTGTATTAGTCTGATCTGGAGTACAAACTAAAGGCTAGAAAGAAATATCAAATGTGAAAATAACTATAATATTGTAATGATTTACCTTCTTATTGCTGGAATATATACAGCCCATGTTGTTCTTTCGAAGGATCAACTTGGAATGACGTTCTGTTAGAGACAATACGTTGCCATCGCAACACAAGTATGAGAGCGCATGCTCAGTTCATGTTGTCTTGTCACCAGTTAAAATTATGTAAACTTTACATATGATAACGGAACGTCAAACGCATTAATCTGTCATATACGCAAGTCGCACGTCTATTAGACTCATGATTATTCATATTTAAAGTATCACAAAGATATACATTTTCATTGCCTTACCAGAAAATGATACAAAGTTCCTCTGGTGTCCAAGTAAATTTTGTGCATGTGTTGTGTATACATACACTTGTAGATACAAATATGGGTATCAGGGGCGGTTCCAGGAGTTTTTAGAGGGAAGGGTCCAACCAAAGAAGACTTAAAAGAAACACTGAAAATAAGTCCTCCGGCCACGAGAGGGAAGGGTCCAGGCTTGGAAATTGGTTTAAAACCCTCAAGTTGATGCGGCTCATGGCCTTACCAGAAAATGATACAAAGTTTCTCTGGTGTCCAAGTTAATTTTGTGCACGTGTTGTGTTTATATCAAACTTGTACATACATACACGGGTATCAGGGGCGGATCCAGGAGTTTTTAGAGGGACTTAAGGCTCCAACCTAGGAAGACTACAAAGAAACACTGAAAAAAAAAATCCTCAGGCCACGAGAGGGAAGGGTCCAGGCCGGGAAAATTGGTTTAAAAAACCCTAAACAGTTGATGCGGTTCAAAAGCATATGGGGTCCCCCCCCCCCCCACCCACCCACCGCTTTTTCCGCCGCAACAACCTTCTATATAGCTTATTATAGGGTTTCTAACCCAGTTTTTTGGGACCTGAACCCCTTCCTTCTTGGACCTATCTATAGGCCTACTTGGATATATCTAAGTTTTCTTGGTGAAAAAAAATATTTTGATATGAATAAAGTTTAGTTTTTGTATAAAAATATATTTAGATATAAAGAATAATGCCAGCTGTAAAAATTTAATGATAGAAATAAAATTCATAAAGAAAAAAGTGTAAAAAAAACAGATGCTGTTCTTTTTATGTTTATTTTTTTTAAGAAATAAAAGGCCTTTACTGCCTTTACTGCCTTCTTGCTACAAGGCTATAAATGGTGCATTTGCTAAATATTACCGAACAAAGTACTTGGCTTCATCTTCCTTCAGAATTTTAGTCAGAATACCTTGTTATTTTTGGGTGGTGAAAAAAAAAATAAAAAGAAAATGGCTCTATAAACTCATAGTTATGGTGCTGCACATATAAGTAATTTTAAAAGCTGTTTTTTTTTTTCAGACAAAATAAATTTGTTGTTCAGACTACAGATATTTATTTTTCCCCGCTTTTTTAGTATACATGGTATTTTAAATAGATAGGCTATATCATGAAAAAAAACACGTTGAAAACGTTGAATTAACGTTGAATCAACGCTCAGTGCCCGCTTTGGAATTAGGCCTTATAACGACCGTAAAAACTATCTGAATAAATGAATTTAAAATATTTCGAATATATCTAAAGAAAAATATGAATCATATTCTGTTGCAGATGTCGAATTTAATCCAAGGTTCTTAATACCTTTAACTTTTACCTTGTATTCGCCACCGTTTATATCTTGCAGGTAATATATTATGGTGTAGTAGGATATTCTTTTAATAAATAACTTCCGTACCATCCTGCAGAGGGCAGCACGAATTAGGCTATCACAACTTAAACGATCTAATGACTGTTTTCCCTGATCAATGTCCAACAAATAATTTTTCACAAGAGAAACGGTGTCGAGCCCAAAGAAACATACCAGAGATTTTTTATCCTTTAGTAATTAGGAGACCACATCGATATGACAGTTAATTATTTTACTTTGTTTTATTGGTAAAACAATTAGGCCTACTAGCATTCCCAACAGACGTTGCACCTTGCTTCACAAAGTTGGTTTCTGTCCACGTGCTACAAGATCATTCCGCATTCCGTTCTTAAGGAATCTTAGCTCTAGTCTCGATCAGGACTGAAGTGACTAGGCTACTTAAACGTCCGGTCCCATTACAAATACAAAATAACCCTATTTTGAAATTCAGACCCGTGAAAAGGTACATTTTAAAATCAAAGATATTTTAATACTTGCAGCAATGCATGTCTTTTTTTCCCCAAGTTTTAATTTTTTTCTCCATTAATTAAAATAGAATGTAATTGGGAAGTGTTTCACGCATAGAACTAGAGTGTGCGTGAACTCAGGGATTCGGGGTAAAACTACGTCACTCCATCCTCCTTAATTATGAATAAGACCTGCTATAGTTCACGCATACTGTACGCATTTTCGCTCACATGGAAACATCTTTAGAAGCACCTAATCTCTCAGTAAAAGAAAATGTGGTCTGGTGACATGAAATGTGGGAAATTTGGTGGAAATACCCGTCAGCGTAATTTGGTAAAAATATCAATTTTTCTGCACTTCGCTCAGTTTTACCTCAGAACCATTTCAAGATGGCATCTATTGTTGTGTTAGGCCTAATACACTCCTAAACCACAAATTAATCATACTCATGTTGGGCTAAATGAGGGTGACTGTCTAACATGCAGCGCTGTTACTAAATATTTACTAAATCTGTTTAGCATAAATATTTATTAAATATTCATTTTTTTCCTGTACAGCCATATTATTGAACTTGTTTTCAGAGCAAAAACTACTTTAGTAATGCGCGAGGCGCATTATTATTTATAAAATGGACCTTGACATGCAAAATTAATCTCATATTCAATTTCGCTATCACTGCAATGTTGATTAATTTCTTTTTCCTTATAAGCTATGGCAGAATCGTTAATATTAGGGAAACAGCTGGCAATATACCGCATTTTAATTGAGCGGTAAGAGACAAATTTCGTCTAGAAAGATTAAGTTTAAAATTTAATTATGTTTTTCCAAATTATTTTCAATTACTTTAAAAGTCCTTAGTTTGGTTTGTTATTAACATCTGAAAATTATTAACTTCTGAAAGTTTTCCTTAAAAAGTAAACTTATTTTTTTAATGGCTTCATTATAACGGAATTTTTGTTATTTTATCTGGGCTCACGACCATCCTACTCCAATTTTCCTTACATTTAGTTAAAAATTGGATATTTTGAAAATTATTTCACACGCATTATTCTCCGGACATTAAACGAACCCAATCTCCTACTAGGTATGTTCCATATACATTCATGGAGTAGTTAAATTTTCTTTTTTAAGATATGTCAATTTCAGAAGTCCACAACTTAAGAGTTAATGCTATTGCTTCATGAATTTATTGTTTTACTCCTCTTGTGAAGACTTCCACGTGTTGCGACTCATGTGTGTACATTTTCCTCGCAAACCCCAAAAAATCTTGTGGTTGCTATACTTAACACCGATATATGTTACTCTCCTGAAATATAGCAAACAATACTTGTAGATGTGGGTATGATATAGATCTGATCCGTTCAATACGGCGTATTTGGGTTTACATAATGTCCACATTTGGTTCATAGTCCGACTTATTGGGCTGCATTGTAAATACTAGAACATGACCTGTTCAATATTTTTCACTTGAAGACCAGTTTAGTTTCATTCCAAATCGATATATGGCACTGCAAGTTCAACCACTGGATAACCCGTAGTGTAAAAAGAATTCACAAGAGGTACGTCAAAGGTTTCACAATTTTTCACACGGGTTTCAATTCGAAGTCTTTAAGAGCGAAGAATGTGGTAAAAAAGTTCATAGAACTACATATACTCTTCCAAAGGAGTAAATATATTAAATATATCACTTGGCACATTACTTACGTGTCTAGACCACAATATTTCCGTAAAGATGACTAATTAATGTTTATATTGCTGTGGGGTGGGATGGGGAGTGATTTGAGAAAAACTGTGCACCTTTGACAGCAGGGGTGCTTCCGAGTGATGCATTTCTAATCAGGTATGTGGGAATTTCCGCATTGAGTAACCTCCAGTGACCAACAGTGGGCAGTTTGGATCTTGACAATCCCAGACAATACATATGGACACAATTAAATTTCATCACTTGAGAAGTTAAGACTCAAGTCATTAATAATACATGCTAAAGAGCAGATTTCTGAAAGGGGCGAATTGTATCCGTGGTATATCTATTGAACTCAACAAACCCTTTGCTGCTGTAGAAGACTTGTGGCGTCACCTATCAGTTGTCTATGTTCACGAAATTTTACTTGTATTTTTGGGAGTGACAGATGACAGTCATTGGTTCATCTTTGCAGGGCACGAAAAACAGCTCTTAGAGTCAAAAGCTTCAATACAGGTGGGTCATTCCAGACAAATGATGAACATTTAAAATTAACTGCGTTATATTATATGAATTCAGATATACTTATATTGTCTCTGCTTGAGCAAAAGTGTATAATATGGATGTTTTGTCAAGCACCAAGAAATTCTCAGATTTGATTGCCTTTATTTGATTTTACAGAAAAGAAATGCGAAACTTACCTCTAAAATGTTACAGTTCCAAGAAACTCTTGCGACAACCGCAAAATTATTTGCAGGGGTTCCTAAATTAAAAAAAAAATTGCTATTCTAATATTGTGTTGCCCATTCCGGGGAAGATTAATGTCCCCTGTGAAAGCAACCTTTTTCAGGTAATGAGATCTGAAAATTATTTTAGTTACTGGGATTTTACTCGTGGAATTATTTTAGTTACTCGGTGATGCCTCATGTTTAAAAAAGTTGCTACCCTAAAATTCATAATTTGTCTGGAATGACCCAGGTCCTGACAGGATTTTTAGAAGACCTGAAATGAGGTCCCGTGGCCAATCAACTCCGAGGAAAAGGACACAGAATTCATATAAGGCCAATATAGGAGCATAAATTCTGTCCATTAGAACCGGAAAGTTTGCAACCTGATAGTGTGATGTATTTCTTCAGTGTATAACCAAAAATAAGATCACTGCGACCTATCTTTAAGAGCGACTTAGTTTTAAACAAGCTGAGCGTCATGGTCCATGGACCAATTGAGCCGCGAGGGCCATCATCATACTTTAAAAATGTTTACAATGATCAAATAACACGTCAAATCACGCGTTTATATAAATTTGAAAATGTTGCATATACATGTATATCGCGCAAAACATAATCACATGTACTATCAAACTTTTCAATGATTTTATTTTATCATGATATTGTACACATATCATTTTTGTATCAATATTTCCTATTGTAACGTAATGAACGTAGAATACTGGCCATATCGGCATTAATTACATTACACCCATATTTTTAAACAATAAGATAAACAAAACACAAATCACATACCAATATGTATATGTCCATGCTACAAAATATCAAATATTATAAATAATTGCGTAATTAAATACTGAAAAGTATTGTATACCTTGTTTGAAGTTGTCCTCCATAAAAAAAAACAAATTATCATAAGGTATTTATTGTTAACATATATGTTAACAATGCGATATTCGTATTACTGTGACAAATCGAAAAGAAATCTTTTAAGAAAGACTGGTATGCTAAAAATCAATCTTAGGGGGTTTCAACATAATAATCTGATTATATCAATGTTTTATAATAATGATATTTGTTAAGTTTTGCCGTAATTATTTTTATCTTTATTTGAAAAATCGCCATCATAAAAAGTCCCCATCTCATAACTACAATGTTTATAATCATATCTAAAATAAAATATTGATATAACTAATACGTTTATATCCTATATAAACAGTTATATATAAATATAAACCTCTGCATAAAAATACACCCGTTTAAAACAATTAAGATAAACCATATACTCTTGTGACTGGGTGACATAAAAGCGGACCGAACTGTCTCGCTAGTGAAGCTTGCTTTGCTAGCAAAGCGGTTGGTACGCTGGACTTGTGCGCCACCGTTATGGGTTCGAATCCCGGATCGACCCAGTGTTTGCCCCTGATCAATTTGTCTTCGTAACAAAATGGGGGCTCGTCCGGGATGCTTAATAGTTTTCAAATTTATTAGGCCTTGACCTGGACACATTGTTTTATCATACATTGTTTACAAGATTACATATTGTTTACAGTACATTGTTTACAGGATTTATCTAAGTGGTTTTTTGTTATTGTTTTGACATCTTAACATGGCAGATTTCAAACCTGAGACATTTGTTGACGATCCAGACCCTGCTCAACTTGAACAGTTGACAAAAGAACTGTTGTTGCGTCTGGGACAACACTTAGGGCTAAGTGTGAAAAAAGCTTTGAGAAAGCCTCATATCATTGCTAAAATCATGCAAGATCTAATCAGCAAAGGTTTAATTGAAGAGACTGAAGTTGAAACATAAAAAAATGATGGCCTTACTATGCAATTGGAATTAAAGTAGTTAGAAATGCAAGAAAGGTTAGAAAGAGAAAGACTAGAAAAAGAAGGAGAAATTGAGTTAAAACGACTGGAGTTAGAAAGATTTAAACTAGAACGTGCTGCCCCAACTCACAGTTTTGATGTTGCTAAACACATTAGACTTGTCCCACCTTTTCAAGAAATAGAGGTTGATAAATATTTCTCACACTTTTAGAAGGTAGCTGAAAATTTAAAATGGCCTAAGGAAAATTGGACTATGCTGTTACAAAGTGTATTGACTGGCAAGGCCAGAGAAATTTATACAGAGCTTTTCAACAGAAGCTTGCTTTTCTAGCGAAGCGATTGGTTCGCCGGACTTGTGCGCCACCGACATGGGTTCGAATCCGGGTTCGGCCCAAGATTTTCCCCTGAGCAATTTGTCTTCGTAACAAAATGGGGGCTCGTCTAATGTGACGGTTATCTTTGTGGCCCAGGGAATAAGCTCACCAAAGTGCGAGTCCTTGGATAATTAGTCTTGATCTGATAGCAGAACGCTCTTATGAGGAGGTGTGTGACGGGGTGACTTAAAAGCGGACCGAACTGTCTCGAACAGAAGGGGATGGGCACGTAAAAGACCCCATACTGTTCTTCGATAGAAGAGTAGGCCAGCCTGTTGCCAGCAGTATGGAACCCGGCCCTGTAGAGCCAGCCGTTTGGTGGATAAAAGTTGTGGGGATCCCGAAAGGATCAGGGACAATTTAGGCTCCAAGACGTAAAAACCAGGGTGTCCGGTTAGGACCAGTAGGGACAAGGCTCAAAGCATGATGGCACAATCACCAGAGAAGGCTCCCGAGAAGGCTCCGATCGAACGAAAACTGTACCTAGTCGAAAGGGACAAGGCTCAGGACGGGACTTACGGTAGTCCAGGGGGTAGTCCGCTGGCGCTCGGACATTACTGGCAGGTTGCTAGGCTCAGGCTCCCGGGAACACCTGGGGGATTCCCCGGTGGTAGGCTGTCAGCGAGGGCGGGCCGGACCTGGCTGGCTGGCGTGTCAGTTCTGGCGACCTCAGTGCAAAGAGAGGGCTACCCGAAGAGGCAAAACTGCGGCGTAAAAACCCTAGCTATTGCCTAAGCGGTGAAACTGGCATGCATGTCTAGTAAAGCAAGCTTCACTAGCGAAGCGGTTGATACGCCGGACATTAACGCCACCGTTATGGGTTCGGATCCCGGATCGACCCAGTATTTTCCCCTGATCAATTTGTCTTCATAACACTCTATATTACCGATTTGAAATTTCAAAATTTAACTGACCATTTAATGCTGCATTTTTGGGAAGCAGAACTAATACAAATGATGCATTTCCCTTGAGCGCCAAAGTTTTCTTTAAATATATTTTTCCATCATGGCTTGGTTTATCGAAAGAAGACGAAGGTGATCAACGATAAAGAATGCAGTGTGATTATTTTTCTAACTTTTGTCCCTTCTGGATTTACCATTATATATGCACGTCGCTTTGACTAATCATATCGCGTGGTTAAGAATTTGTTTGCTCAATTTCGTCATTTTGTTTCAGGTATCAGCGGGGTTCGAACCAAGGACCTTCTGTCTCGAACTCCATGGCCTCCTTCCGCCAAGTATTGCTTTAACGTTCAGCTCACTGAGATAAAATTATTAAATCAACTAAACATGCAGGTTAGATGTCATTACATATTTTTTTTTAAATTCCCTTATTTTGCGCATCTCCATTTTGCAGGACGTTACAACATTTACAGAAACTCTATGCCTCGATTATTTCACAGTGCCTGTACACATCTTTATCCGTATGTTTTCCATGCTTACACCTACGTATATAATAGCTTCGTATATAATAGCTACGTATATAATGAATAGCTGTGAGATTAAAATTAATTGACATATATCACAATAAAAAGTCAAATACCTGCTTGTTTTGTTTATAGCAAATACAACAAAGGCATCTGGCAGCAAGTCAGATAAGCCAGAGCTTTGCAAATGCCGTCTTGTAACAAGTGATCTTTCTACCCCCAGCAAATATGCAACCTACCACCTTAGGTTACATGTTTTTCCCTATTGTCAAAAATTGCTGTGTTTACAAACATGTTGTTGATAAACAAGTTAACACATTCTTTCCGAAGGCCTTGTAAGAACTTGTCACAATCAAAATTACCCTTAGATCATTAATATATACATAGTGTAAGCCAAAATCACATAAATTCTTTTTCAAAAGGCAGATGATTTGGCACCTTTAATAATTGCTCCAAGATTCCAAGATTAGAAACTTTGCTATTATATCTGTTGTAAGCAGTTTGTATTTGATTGATGTATAAATACACCAATGTCCAGGCAAGCTTCAAGAGCATAACTGTTTAATAATTGTCATAAATATTAGGACTGGAAAATTCGGTCATGTCCACATACTTGTCTGTGGCAAAGTGGTGAGATCTGGGCAGTGTGGAACTATAGCGGGGTGACTCCACCTGATAGCCAGAAATCACAGCATGCGATTGTGTTTTCTCCCACAGTCCTCCGCTGCATCCACATGCCATTGGAGCAAGGTACGTTGGGTTTACCGCCATCTTTGCATCATTGTCATGCCTGAATTGCTCAAATTCCGTTCGGTCTATCTTGCTCATGGTCAGTTGAATGCAAAAAGCCGTGTTCCCGCGATGAACACTGGGAATAGACTGACTGGCCATCGTTGGCTGGAGAGCCAACAGATGGCGCTACCTGCTAAGGGGTTTGGGCTGACGCTAGCCCATTGAGCTCCTCGATACTGGCGCACCCAGCTGCCATATCAGCTTTGCAGACTTTTGGGCAGACGGTTTCGGTCACGTGACAGGACGCCCCGTTGTATTGTTGTGAACGTAACATTTGTTGCATCCGGGATTCCAGGATGTCGCAATTTTTGCATCTAAAACAAACATAATGCAAGGGTATTTGATGATATAATCTTATTAATAAAGTTGTTATTATTAGAAGTAGTAAAATATCTCGCCAAATTTCGACCAAGAAATATGATACGAGGGCTAGAACAGGCAAAACAACTGCAAATATAATAAAAAAAAACATGTGTATAAAAAACTGCGGGAACGTTGCGCAGTTAAGGCTAATATTTATTCTTTTTCATGCTTTTCTCAGACAATTTGATAAATACTCTCTGTCTCTCTGTATATGTATTTTTGACCTCTGAACTGTGGTTCTCTGGTTAGCCAAAAAAAATCTTATAATACCTGTTTTTACGCTTCGCACATATGTATGCTGTAACCACAGAAACGATGAACATGACAACCACAGTAACGCCCAATCCGATCATGATCCACCGATCACGTGACCAAGTTGACCCTGAAGTTTTACCACAAATAACGACTGACTGTTTAGGTGGAGATGCATTATATATCTGCTTACCCGTTAAACGTTCTTTACCATTATAGGAAAATTCTCCAAATTACGATAATAAAAATAAATTTGAAAATAAACGTGCAGTTCCACAACATCGCATTCATATTTTTTTTAATTGAGCATAAATTTGTGAAAATCAAATGCTCTCATCAACCTGTCACAGCATAAAATGCTATTGAACTGTTAAGATGAAATTACAAGTTTACATATCAAGACATTATGTTCTCTTTTCTACGACCGGCATTAAAGGTTCCTTTTTCTTTAGGTAATTAGTTAATGTATTGGGGATAACCAAGCAAATTTAAAAAATGTTCTACGAAATGGCCGCTCCGATCTTTAAATAAACAAATTTATCATTATTATTTTTGAATTGTGCAAACATTTTAATGAAATTCATTCATATATTAACAAACTATACGTCTTCGTCACACCGTCATGGACATTATAGGGAGGGGGAGGGTTCTACGCAATCAGACTGTCAACATTTCATATTTCTAAGCATTTGTTTTCCTTATACAACAATGTATCACGTTTTCATATCGTTCCACATGTTTGCAAAAATTCCATTTATTGTATAAACTTTTTAAAATTAAAAAAAAATATTGGATCCAAAACGATCGTAGAACAATTAATTTTGTTGTGGCCTTGCAGTGTTTACAAGACAGTATCCAATCTGCATTTGTCACATCTGTTTGTACTTACATGTTATCATTTTAGCTTAGAATGCAATAGAAAAAGACAAAGATATATCCAAATCAACACGACTTATAAACGATTCTTTGGAACACACGTTGGTTCTCTTTTGGAGAAACTGGATTTATTTGAACCAAATGATCGAAATTGTCTAAAAGAGAACTGGTTTTAGACATGATATCATATTTTTAATATTTTTTAATTCCACCAAGAAAAAAGAGAAAGGCAGCTTTATCAAACTTGTAAACAATATATATATATTTCAAGAAGTATCTAACCGGAAGTTGGTTTGAGTGAAGGATTGATTCTGATGACGTAACTGGTAGACGTCGTGTCGTCATCATGATCTGGCTTCGGAGGCACTTCCGACAACCCTGAAGAGGAAAAACCTACCACCAGTGTATTTTTAATCAAAGAGTTATATGCATAACGGGGCCGGATAGGGACGGGGAATTGAGTTGCAACACCTGCCAACTTCGTAATAATTCACGATTTTACTACAGAGCTCTAAAAAAGGGTTACATATATACATTTCACTCATATTTATTATTTATATATTATATTATGAGTGTATATATATATATATATATATATATATATATATATTACACGTTACCGTTTCATTTGATCTTTTTCGTTATTAGTTTTCTTTTTTTTAAGCATATTTTGAATCCGTCCCAAAAAAACCGTCCATAATTTGTGAAGATATCTTGTTGTTAACTCAGAAAAAGGCCAGTGTAGAAATTGTTGACAAAAGGCAGTATTCTTATTCTTCAATTCAGTAATGACTAGACAACTTTAGAAAAAAACTCACCTGATTATGCCTATTTAGGAAGTTCAATTTACTCCAGATAAAGGCAAATGACTTACCACTGACACAGACGGCCAGATGGCTTTCGTTACAGTTTACGGTTCTCCATGTCACGTGGCCAGATGTCACCTGAACTACAGCACAAGACTTATCTATTTCAGTGGCCTGGTTATCGCCCCAGTGACTGGACAACACTCTTCTAGTTGCTGTATGACAATAATAATGTTAAAACATTAAGATACTAAAACCTGCATTCTAAGGAATGCAAGCGTCCGCCATATGAGGAGGGGGTACTCTTGTGGGATGCACCCAAAACCGTGAATGCGTTCAGTTTCTAGGCCCATATCCCAAGCTTCATTCATGCATGAGTGACTGTACATTTGTAAATATTCCTTGATGATGTTCATGAATTCAAATCATTCACCGGATCCACAAAAATCGAATATAAATAAACACACAAAAACACACACGAACAGGGATAAACGCATACTCTCTTGGCCGGTGTGGAAACAGGGCCGGTGGTGTAATGGTTAGGATGCCGTGCTCATGACCGGGAAGTCATGAGTTCGAAACACGGCAAGAGCCAGGACTCTTAGGCAAGGTCCCAACCGCAAGTATGCCTCTGTTCACCCAGCAGTAGAAATGGATACCAGTATATACTGTGAAGGACTAACGTACCATCAAGGAAGAGTTTAACTCCTAAAATAATCCTTAAATTTCATAAATATCTATTTGCAGAAGCAACAGCTTAGGTGCACTTACGAACTAAATCTATTTGAGAGAGCTAATAGTGATACAAAATCACAGTGGCATCAGTATTACGGTGGGGGATAACTAGCAGGCGTTGAAGGGTAATCAAAGTAGGGATAACTTTTTTTTCTCAATACACCTTTTACTGTCTGTGTGACTCATTTCATATATATATAACATTAAGTATTGGATTTTAGAAAATAGTGTTATGCGCCCAGTATATTAATTCTAAACAAGTTTTAGATATATAATATATATTTCATAGTAAACTCAGAAATGGAGCAAAAGTCTGGTTATAATTTTAACGTATTCTGTTTGCAATATAAAACTATTCTTCTCTGAATATTAGGGGGTGATTATATTTTAACCGATCCCACGTTGCTAAAACCTTAGGAAGGGTATACCCACCCCTTTATTGACGCCCCGGCAAATAATATATAAAAGTTTTCTATGATTAATCAGACATACATTCTCCGTGCTGCTGTTCATACCAACCACCCCGCACAAGTCCGATCCAGTAGTCCGCCTTGTCTTTGTTGTTTCTCAGCCAGTCGCTGTGACCAGCGATGAAGAGACGCCCGCCCTCTTCCCGGCATGCGACGTCAGCCGCGTACCACGTGACCGCGGACGTCCGTTTCCGGTAACAAAGGTTTCTTTCTGGCCAGGTTTCTTGACAGTGGGTTGAATTACAATTTCTGCAGTCTAAAATAAGGAGAACATGGGATTTCATACATCAAAATATAATTAATTTTTCATTGTGGAAATAAAGGATGACTCACCCATTTCCATTAACATATAAAACATCTCTTAAGTCGGCCACCAATTAAGTGAAATTTTGTTTACCGGCTGATTCTCTGTAATCTCGCTGGAAAAGTCTCACACGTCGGCCATTGCCCCGCACCTTATATCGATTTAGCGGGTACATAACCAGATTGTTCCCACAATCTGGTCCCTTCTTGTTTCGTCTCCTGGAATGCTGATGTCGTCATCGATGATGAAAGCAGAACCTTTGCGAATCAGTCATCACATCTACCGATTTTTCCAGCAAGATCAAACTCGGAATTTCCTGGACTATTACGGACTATTAATAATCCGTTAGCAAAAATCGGCTACATTGTTAAGGAGGTTTTCTACCGATTTTTATTCAGCCGGAAAATTTGGTAGATGTGACGACGGAACCTAAAAACGAATCGGCCGATTTACAACCTACCTTTCCTTCTTTTAATTATCTTTATTGTTCTTTCTGACGCCAATATTAATCCTAGAGGCGACATCAAGAACTGTATTAAACCTTTCCTAGCATTCACCACATGCTTACTGAAATCATTACAAAATTACAGGTTTTATACTACACTGGCAGCATGTATAAATTATAACCGGAATATTTAGGTTCGTAAACCACAGAATCTTTAACAGCGAAATAATCCAAATCCGCAACCTTACCTGAGAGTTGGCATATGTAGCCATCAGTCTTGGCAAAACAGTCATAAGCATACACACTCCCTCTCCTGAGCGCTCCGCACATCCTCAAATGGGAATCACGCACAAGACCAGCGAGATCTGCGTACAAAAGCTAAATTGAATTAAGTATTCAACTAGATAGCAGTCAGAGACCACAAATTCACCTAAAAAAATTAATTCAATTATCACCGGCCAAAATTTACAGGTATAATGCAGACACAATTAACAAGTGGACGTATTTATATCTTTAGCTAATGTACACCCGTCAACATTTACAGGGTTACACGATCTACACATCTATAGGAAGATTTAAGCTTACTGCATATGTAAGTGATTATATAATAAGTGTGTCATTTAACCTGATAATCTTCCATCCATCCAGGTCCAGGCGGTGTTGGTGATCAGTTTCATGTCCAGCCACGCCTCTGTTACATTATGGTTCAACAGGTGACGAACAATAGAGGCTTCCGTTACGGATGACGTCAGCAAGCTCAACTCCTTTGAAGAGCAGTAAGCCGCAGATTCTTCATATGTCCCTATATATGCACATATTTATGTGACAGGCATTTTGGTGCGACATCATTATAATATATCTACAATTTGTCGTCCGGAAATTTATAAAAAAAAAAAATCAAACGGGGCGGCCAAAATTGTAAAGTAGACACCCCTGCCCCCCTCCTCCCCACTAACGTTTCCTCCCAAGGAAAAGTAATTCCCCTTTTTTCCTGGAATACCTGTATAATGGCGGGTAAATTGTGAATTGTGAAGTCAGGGAGATAAGCTGCAACTCTAATGTCGTGAGCCAAGCCAAGAGAGAGCTACACTCCCTTCTATAATCTGAAAGGACTAACCGGAACAAAAAAATAATTTGCCCAAATAGAATTCATATTGGTACGTTCCTCTATACATTTAAACTTAGTTTTTTCACAGAGCGCAATAAATAAATGCACTACTGCCACTAAGCATTGTACATTATTTATTTTGGCATGGTATACACCACGAAGATAAGAAATTTGTGATAGAATAGTTATCGGTGGTAGCTTTCCGTGTGCATCAGCCCGTTGATATGCCTACAAGTAACTCATTTATTGCACCACTTGTGCAAGTCATGTAGGGGTAGGGGTAACACACTCGTATTTTACATTTGCGATTCTGAGGGGAAAACTATAAAAGATATATCATTATAAAATAAATTTAATTTGTTTTTAAATGATAATAAACATGATGACCGTGACACATTTTTCAAGGTCCGGGAGGGTCAACGAGTGCAAATATGAAAAAATATTAAAATATCTCGTTGTAGAAACAATTTTCATTTGCAAAAAGTGTTCATCATTGCGCAGGTTATAAATAATAACACGCTGATGTAGTTTATTTTGCTTTGCTGCTTTTTAGCGTACCTGGGAGCTTATGCGATGGTGTGGCGTCATCCGTTGTCCGTCGTCTGTAGGTTAACCCATGCTATCTCGATAACGGCAAGAGGTAGCATAACCAAATGTTAGGTAAAAAATTAGTCATCTAAAAATCTGTATCGGATTTTGCTTATTTTATGGCTAACTGCATTTTCTTAGATTTTATAGGGGAAAAAATCTTCTTCTCCGAAATTGTTCAGCAAAATTGTCCAATATTTCACAGAAATGATACCTGGACCGATCATTCCAAAGTTTGTTCGATTGGTTCAAGTTTGTTGATTTTTTTAGGAAGTTAGCTTAGTCATCTGTCAAAAAAAAACATACTAAAATTACTATCTCAGAAACGGCTGGAGCTATCATCTTCAAATTTCATGAAAATGTTGGTCACATGAGTCAAATTTGAAATTGAGGTATTGATGGCGCCACCTCCATTGACCTTTTCTGTACAAGGATCATCAATAATCAGTACATTAATCCACAATTTCTCAGGAATAGCAGGAGCTAGCATCCCCAAATTTTATGCAAAAATCTGTCAAATATCAAATGTTGTGGGATTGAATGTTTTGTGGTGCCACCTGCATTAACTTACATTTTATGGGGAAAAGCTAAAAAGCCTTTGAAAATCTTCTCCTTTAAAATCATTCAGCCAAATGGTTCAATATTTCACAGAATTTATCTCAAATAAGTTCAAATGTTTTTGGTTTGATGAATTTTGGCCGAGTTACAGGAATTTGAAATTAGTCATTTGGCGAGTAAGCATGCTAACATAACAATCTCATGAACAAAAAATAGCTAGGATCACTAAACTTTGTGCAATGTTTGTCATGTGACTCATATTTGAAATTGCAGTTTTTGTGATGCCTCCTACATCGACTTGTTTTTTTTTAAGGTCAAAAACCTTGAAATTTTAGATAATTTCAGCTTTGAAATGTTTTATGATGAGACTGTCAAGCTGAATGGTTTAATTTTTCACAAGAATATTCTAGGATAGGATTTTTTCAATTGTATAAAAAAAGGTTGGGTTCATTGATTTTTGGTAGAGTCAAAGAAAGCTTAAGTTGGTCTTGAGGCCATTAGTAAGCCTATTTCAAAATGAGAGCTGCAACAGTCTCCTTCTGCAAAACTGCTGTTTCAGTTTATGTAACATCGCACAGAAATGATTCTTAGGTGACCTTCGTTCAAGTTTACCTAAATGATTTTTTTTGCACAATTATTAGACCTGTAAAATAAAAGTACTGCATCTTGTATTATTCTAAACATTTTTACAATAAAAAATTTTATGAATGCATCAGCTTTAAAAAAAGCATTTTATCCAAAGTCTTTCAGTATGTGTAAACCGATTTACCAACAGGCCAAGATTGTGTTTGTATCTATAAATAGCTTGGCAGACTGCTAGCAATTCAGATTTGGTTACATGCCATAGGTCAGCCTGGATCTATATATAGCTTTTGCAGACTGCCAACTGCATCGGATCAGGCAACAGGTCAAAGGTTCACTAAATGTTGCCAGGTATAGGTCATAAACTCACTCAGTGCAATAGCCGCATTCTATTTATAGCTCTGGCAGACTGCCCACTGCATCAGATTTGGCACCAAAGTTCAGCCTTAATCTATTTATAGGTTAGGCAGACTGCCAACTGTGTCAGATTATGCAACAGGTCAAGAGTTTACTCATTGCAGCCAGGTACAGTACAAAGGTTCACTCAGTCTAGCCAGACGCTGGTCAAGAGTTTACTCAGTGCAGTAGTTTGAACCAGCAATTGGTTACACTTCATTCGGGGCAACTGCATTTCTCACCTAAGCCTGGTCAGCCCAGTGTATCAAACTCAACGGAGGTTTGATGTATTGGCCTGATATATTTGACCTGTCTGTGTGTCTTTGATGGCTTTCTCATTCACAAGACAGGTGTCGCCACCTACAATGAATTTTGCCAAGTGTAAGCGCTTGCTTATTTCTCCGGAGGAATTTGATATATCAGCCTGAAATTGGGTAATTTTTACATATCGGATAGCTTTGTCGTATACATGTTCATATACATGTTACACATACTCTTTAAAAGTAATGGTTCACCAGTGAAGCATTATACCTGGAGTATATCCCAAATGCACAGGTTCGCATTAAGCCTGTAGGCCTTGTTTTAAATGGAACATTTTAAAGCCTTTGATCACGTATCAAGTTGAAGAATACTTATGAACAACATATTGTCAAACACTGACAGCATATTTTTCATAAGGGTTTTATTAATTCTGTTGATCATTTCTCTATTCATAAATGCGAAATATTTAGAAATTGTAAAAATGCTGTTGGCGAGAATTCAGACCGGCTACCAGCCATGGCAACATGACATTCACGCTTCTGAAATAAACTGACCCAAACATCGGCTTTTGGAGTAGTAAGCTGTCGATAGCCTGCTACACGTAACATTGTTTTCTGTACCTTCATTTACTGCTTTCAGAAAATTAAGTAATCAACATGTTTCCACATTAGTAGCTAGAAGATACGGAAGAAATTATACCAGGTTTTCCTGTTTAGATACGCTGATAATTACACAGATTTGACTAAGATTTCACTTTTTTCAATAAACGTTTATAAGGGTGCCAGCTTGGCACCCGACGGATTTAGAATCACAATCATCTTCAGAACAAAATTAAATCATTTTAATACTTTCTACCAAAGACCAAGGTTAGGGTTGATTTTCGGGTCTGGCAACAAGACTATAGATAATCATGCTGAAAATAGAAAGCGGTTGATTTTGCACACAAAAATGCATCGATGTCTCCCCGCCATATTATTTCTACAGCATTCATGAGAACATTTAAAAGTGGATATATACAAAAGAATCCTTATTTTAATCATTGGTTTCTTTATATCATGGAAAAGAATTCGGGTTCAGAAAAAATATGGTGACAAGATGGCACATGTATCATATATATATATATATATATATATATATATATATATATATATTGATGTTCTTATAAATGAAGGGGATACAGGTTATTGTAGAAATTCTGGATCAATAAAAATGTTTCATTAAAATCACTTCTGAAAAAAAATATTCAATCAAAAACTGGAAGAAATGAACAATTTGACAGTGAATTGATGGTAGCATAAGAGTCATGACTTTAGTCATAGCCGAATGCCTTTCATTTCATACAGTTTGCTTGTTTTTCAATTTAACATACAATAGTTGTGTTTTACTTGTTCCAATATTCAATATTTGCTTTGAAACTGAGACAGACGGTGTCAAATATCTCTCTTTGCCGCAGAGCTGGATACAAAACCATAGTATAGTCCTGCACTTTATCAAATTTGCACTTGTTGACCCCTCCCTGACCTTAAAAGAGTCAAGGTCATCATATTTAGTGTCTTTTTAAAAAAGTAAATCAAATAAACTTTCCACAGATAGGTCATTTGTATAATAATTCTAACTATCACAAATGTTACAACCAAAAATGTTAACCCACCCCAACTTTGCTCTACAAATGGCCACAGCACCGGAAAGTCACCAGAACATTTGGTACCCCGTGTCATTAGGAGCAAATGTACAATAGAAGCATATATATGCACACCAATTTAATTCCCAGATCACATTCTTGCCTTTGGAATAATACAAACTGCTATATTCGTTATACCTTACTTAATATAAAAAAAAAACTTAATGCAAATAAAAAGTGTTTCAGCATTGAGAGATTTAAACATTTTTCTTACTTGCACTTTTTGACCCCTCCGTGACCTTGAAATTTGTATCATCGTCATCATGTTTGATATCATTTAAAAGCAAAATTAATAAACATTTTAATGGTATGTTTTTATTTTTCTACTCTCAATATCTAAAAAGATAAATAAAAAAGAGTTATCCCTACCCCAATATGTCTTACCTCGTTGGTGCAATACATTTTTTTAGGATGGGCATATAAAGAGGGCGATCCACACAAAAAGCTACACCGATGCAATGCTATCACATATTTTCAAACTCTAGGGGTGTATACCTTGCCAAATATCACAATCAGAATTATTCCCCTCGGATGGTACCGACCAACCCGTCTGGCTCATGGACTATATGTCCTTTGACACGAACTCTGTATGACCACAATGCAAATAGACAGGGAGAAGGGTATATCATAGAATCACATTATAGTCAGGGGGCCAAGCTCTGCACTGTGCAAAAATAGGGTTGTACCTCACAGCCTCAGATATAAAATTTTACACCCCTTACATTGTTTAACAGATCCACCCTAGAGGTCGGAAAGTAATTTTGACATTCTCAATACTCTTGCAAAAGTACTTTTAGTATTGCTTTTGTTTCGGATGCTTAAGTAATTTTATGACTTTTTGCCACCTGCTTCTGATCCATTTTTTAATCACAGCTGTTGCTTGCTTGTATATATTTTCACATATATGGTACCATTGATTAGCTAAGATCTAGGGCTTTGACAAATAGTAAGAATTTTTATGACAATGCTTATGTGTCAGCGATTGTGAGACCTATAACTTACCCCCACCCCTCAAATTTTTCAAAATTCTAGAATTTTTTTCTGTGTACGTACATTTGTTTCGCCTAAGGATTAATTTTAGTTTATTTTAAAATTGCCATGGGGTTTTTCTATCAAATACATGTCTATTCTTACTGGAATCTTCACGTTTTCGTCAATTTTGCTTCAGCTACGAAAAATGTTTATAAGATTGTAATTTTCGCCTTTGCTGGTTTTATTCAAGATAACCTCTACAGAAACACAGATACAGAAAGTTAAGATACAGAAAAAGTGGTTTTGATTCTCTCGATAGTCTCAGGCGACGCATGTATGCATTAACAAAACCAGACCTCAGAGCACTACCTCTCATAGAGGATGCGTTCAGATTTCATGTTCTCATGTACTATATATCTACAGCACTTTACAAAGCGGCACAAGTCACACAGATCTGCCACCGCAAACAGAGTATGGCCGGACCATAGATAAAGGAAAACTTTTACCGGTAATGATGTCCAAACCAGCAAAGCCATACATTATCAAAACTGTGTCCTGTCAATTCCTGTCTTATGTCAATTCAAGGTCAATTCGTGCTATCCATATAATGAATTCATTGATTGAGAAATGTAAAAAATGAATATGCCTAAAAACCAAAGTGGACCATCCAAATCGAAATTTTACAACTCGTGGTAAATATTGTAAAGAAAGGGTCTCCTTGAATTTATTCAAACTTCATTTTTATGATCCAGTGCAAAATTTTGAAAAGCTGAAAGTAAACTCTGAAGAAATATTTGCAAACTCATTTGAAATAACTTAAAAAGCACAAACATACAAAAACACAAGCCTAAAGAATCATGTCCCTCAATTGATCAGCATAAACTGATCGTATAAATCCAAACCCCTCTGGGAGAGGGACAAAAATGACGATGATGTGCAGAACGGAAGAATTATGTTAAAGGAAAATTAAAAATATTTCGAAAAATTACAGAGATGTTCTTGATAGTTCAGGATATTGTTAAAGATAAAATCCAATTGACATTTATCATTGTATGGTGTAAAAAATGTGGATAAAGGTGCTGATGATATATTTATCACTCTCCAAACCAGCTTTTCGCCTGGCACAAATTGTTATTTGTTGTTATTTAATCAGGTTTGTATCCAAATCATGATAATAATGAAACAAAAATCCAGGTTAAACCACAGACCTGCTGCCATAGATGAATCTATCCAAGATCAAGGTTTATTTGATCAGATCATTAGCTTTCAATGATTTTGTACTAAATATGATGATGCAATGTATTTCTTAAAGCAGGCTTGTAAAATTTATGACGAGAATACTTGTTTAAATGCGGTCCATTATTTCTAATATAGAAAGCATGGCAAAATATTTATTAAACAACCCTAGGTAAAAAGAAAGGCGTGACTTCCAGCGTGTTTCATATCATGTTTCTATACTTTGAACCCATAGAATATAAATCCTGTTGCCTGTGTTCTTTCAATAAGAATCAATTAACATCTGATTGGAGGTTTGACAGGAATAATCTTGGTCTGGTAGATACGATTTGTGCCCTGCCGATAATTTGTATTTATACACTAATAGATGATACCAAACTACTGTTTTCATATGACTGGCTCCTGCAGCGAACGAGGAGGTTATGTTTTCAGCTCGGTATGATTTTTGCTTGCTAGGATATTGGAGTCGGTCGGCCTATGGTTCATTTGACTCAATTTCGTTTGTACGTTTCTGTCTTTTTGTTTTGTCTGTTTGTTTATTTGTACACACTCAACATATCACACGTTTGATATTAATCAAATGTAAATATCAGTTAACCCTCGAAGCCGATTATTTTCAAGCAGGTTCATCAGGGATGTATATCACTGAAAGCTCGCACTAGGTTAGCACTGGGCTTCTGTTCCTCAAATTAGTAGCTTCATCATCAAGACCATTCATAAAACAGATTGAAATGACATTCACGAAACTTTGTGGATTGCCAGGCATGAAGTATTTAAAATAAAATCATTGAATATTGGTACAAAAAGCGCATTACGGATCCAGTGGGCAGTTTTGCATTGGAAGAGGGTTTATGTATTAATTTCTGCCCTCTAGTTAAAGGATTTAAACATCTGTTACATTTTCTAAAACTAGTTCTTTATTGAACTGGAGTCGATGTGCACATCTATTTGACTAATACTAATAAGTAATATATATTTGGAGATAAATTATGTGTCCATACATACTGTATCATGATAGAGAGATAAGCCCTACATTAATATACGACATTTTATTGAATTTACATACACCTGGCTGCAGTAAAATATTATCTATAACATCTCAATGGAATTCTATGTTGTCTTCAAGTATAAAGACATCCCAAGATGACTTTTATGTATTTTCTGAATCGGTCCTGAGTTGAAAATAGGACAAGTCTAAAAACACAGCAAAAACGGTTTTCGTTATTACTCAATTAGCTCCCACATCAATTACCCAACCAAATAAATGTACATAATTAATCAATTGGTTTCCTCATTCTATTCGAGGGAATTTATTTGGCAATACTTAGAGGGTAATTTTAAGAAAGTACGTTGAATGTTAAGTAAGTTAGGGACATTTAAGTGACACCACTCCCTTATATGTGGCAATTCGGATGTTTCTTCCTGTGCTTAAACATGCCAAACTACAGAAGCGATTCACCAAAAACGCTCTTAATTTTGATACTGGCATAAGGCAGACTTAAACTAGATACCCATACGAACATTTTCATACCAGTAATCCTTTGTATATATTTTGGTTCCACTATCTCCTTAAATTTGGCCCTTTTCAAAGGTCCCCTACAGTCATGTAAGAGACACTATAAACAGTTTAAACATGAACCACGTTCTAGTTTTTCTCATCCATTGGTAGGTTTTAGCACTTCTCCGCTCAGGTATAGTTGTATTTAAATCAATTTAAAAGGGAAACTGATCTTGGTAGAGTGATTCTGATTTGTTGATTATTTTTTTATGCTTACAATGTAAGAGGTTCCGTATAAATATATTTTTAAGTTAAGTTCTACGTTGTCTGCCGTTTCCTGTTTTAGCGATCATTTTCATGAATAAGGGCGTAGGGGTACAAAAGGCATTGCTAAATATCTGTCTTTCACCTCAGCAACTAATGTATGAAACTAAAAAAAAGAGGAATAATCAAATAAAATCTTTATGCTTTAAAAAGGTCTTTGTGTAAAAGCATACAGAAACTGTGTTCACTTATGTGAAATTTGGTTATATTTTGGTTCTTGTAAGCTATAATTGTTCACATATAAGAATGGTGTATTTTTTTAAATCAATTTTGTGTGTCTTATTATGTTTGTGCATATAAATACCTACATTTTGAAATATAACTTGCTGTTTTAGTTCATAAGGGGGCTGAGAGAGCTAAATTAGGCTAATCACACAAAAATATATACAGCTCCTACAAAAAAATGCTCCTTGCATTGTTGTGCAAGAATGTCCTTATTGCCAACATTGGTTTTCTGATTTCCAAGATGTCTACCTCTTAGAAAAATAAAGTGACAATTTTATATCAGCCCGAGCAATTTTTTTTTTAATTTACTTGCTTTGGCCCCTGACTATTAGTTAGAGTGTTAACCACCGCAAAATATTTGCATTTGCTGAAGCTGAATGTTTAAAAACACATCATGTATACATAGAGGAGACCCTATCCAGGGGCATCAATTCATATTAACTGTCTCACACTGTTACAAGTTTTCTTTTTTAACTCAATGAAAGTGATAATTTGTGGAAAATTCATAGTTAAATACAGGCAAATGGAGGCAGATACATTGCTGGATTATGAGGCTCATATATAAAATGCCATGTGCACTGGCAGAGGGTGGGTATAAGAATTTGTTATGGGAGACGTTCATCACTCCGTTCCCTCTTACGAAAGATCTAATACTCTAAAAGGTAACTACATAACTTAAGGTAAAATGTATCCTTAAATTTGTTTTAAAAAATGAAAGAAAAATGAAAAAAATGGCTGTAAAATGGTTATTTAACGATGCAGGATAACAGAATAAATAAGTCAGTTTACAAAGTTAAATTCACCTGACCTCATTTTGCACGAGAAATATATCCTTATGAATCATTAAAAAAACATTACAGACATGAATGTATGCATTACAAATACGGTATTTTAACTAATAATTGTATTCATATCAGTAAGAGTAACAGGTAAGTTGATTTTCAATTGATTAACACGTGAATAACACGTGAATGACCCTGGGATTTCCATCCCAAAATGATACAGGAAATATAAAATGATTTTACCATCTTTGTCTACAATTGCTATGCTTTATTAAGATTGTAAGTAAAGAAAGAAGCTGAAATATTCAATAGAGAGAAAAAACTAAAGTAAAAGGAGCTTTTAAAGTACAATCGAGGCATATATATATATATATATATATATATATATATATATATATATATATGGGCATATGATATATACGCAAGGACAGTGACTCCATACAATTATAGCACGTTCGTATGGAGGGTTAAATTCCGTTTCAGCAAAGGTTTTTGAACTCCTGTCTGAAATGAGCTCGTATTACCTGACTAAAACTCTGTGTGTGGGTATTTCTCTCTACTGAAATACGAATTGTGGGATATAATGGCATTTGCGCTGATGGAAACTTGTTTAAATTAGAAAGTATTTTTTTTGTTCTACCATCCGTAATATGTAATATTAATAACTTTATTCTTTCTGTTCCCTATATTTTCAAAATTGGAAAACTATAGATAAAAATTTTCTTTTCGCCCAGATGTGTTAAAAGATTATCTGTGTTAGAAAAGAAAAGGCAGTCAGATTAAAGTTCAATGAAGTTCGTTCTTGTATCGGCGATCACCCTTTAAATTTATATATATATATATATATATATATATATATATATATATATATATATATAATGTATCATAAACAGTTAGTTTTACTAACTCTGAAGAGTACCTGAAGTGTGAGCCGGCTAGTCAGCTGTACTCATGAAACAGTTCTGTAGTACATGAAGTAAAACTAACTGTTTATGATACATTATTAATGCTCCCCTGCATGGTCGAGCACTTTTACTATGATGTATTGAAATTCTTTGTGTATTACTTTGATATTATATATATATATAGAGAGAGAGAGAGAATGAGAGAGAGAGAGAGAGAGAGAGATTATTTATAGATAAGAAATATGTTTCCCTTACCTGTAAAATTGATTCCATTGTCTCTCAAAGTTTGACGGCCCTGACAGAACCACAGAATAGTAAGGATTATAAAAACGTCCTTAAATACGGTCCCACTCGCATTGTCGATGCGTCGTATCACGTGACTGAAAGCCACTACTTTCGCCATCTCAAGTATTTCTTTAATTCTAGTTTAAAGAGGATCAAACACTCTCTCACTCTCCTGTGAAAAATCAACTTCCTTGTTCCACTTTGAGATTATGTAGCTAACTAGATAACTGAAGTACCATACTTATCATAAAAAAAAGTAAATATAGTTTTCATTTTTTCCCCATGCGGGTATATACACTTGATATTATCTGTTGACTATCAGCTGGCCTTTGACATAAAACCATGCACTGTCATACAGTTATATATGCATATATGTGATTGATATACGTCTGCTTGCCATGTTCCTATTTGAGAACTTTCAGGTTTTCTCATGGGTATGGATTACAGGTTATGACATATCACAACAGATAATTCTGTAAGTTTGTTGATATAATCAGTGGTATCATACGTTTGCTATTGCGTGTAGATTCAGATAATATCGTGGGCTTAAAATTTCCTGGTTTTTGTACAAAACGCATATCGTGGGGTATTTGAATTCGTGGAAAGACAAAGAAAACTTTAGGAAATTATGTTTATTATTACCTCCATGTGCGCAAGGAAAACGAGCCCGATGTACACAGGTGGTTCGGCCTTGATGCTTATTAGTGGGTGGGTTAAGTGCATAAAATAGGCTGTTGACTTCATTTCATGATGCAAAGGTCCCCTTTAGCATAAAAGTACCTTAGGGTCATAGGAATAAATTTATCCAAAGACACAAGTTAGATCTCCCTTAGTATGTGAAATATATGCAAATTATTCAAAATGGCCACCGAAAATACACCAAACCCCATATGCTTGCTGCTGTTACAGCTATAATGACAATTTTTGTGTCGAAATATACATTTTCGTGGTCAAGGAATCCAATGAAATAGGTTTTAAGATTGAGAAAACAACGGTTTTCTCTTAACTATGAAAATCTGGGGTAAAACAGGCACATTTCATTAAATGTCATTGTTTTTCTTCCATCATGGTAACCTTAGACACTTCTTTAAGTTCTTACCTATGTGCTTGGCATTGGGAGGTATTAAACAGTTTGAACAGACCCCGTAGACGCGGCCCACTTAACACGATCCTCAATCGACATACATAGTGCATAAATCCACAGCAAATTTAATGCATTAACTAGAGAGTTACTGGTTCGTGGCACTTATACTAAATCTGATTTTAGGCAGTAAAATAAGGCTATACGGTTAGCACTGATATACGGTTTGTTCTTTTTTTCAGAAATACCCGAGTGAAATATCCACATTTTTGGCCTTGCATCAATAATTCCACACATGGTTCTGTAAGTCGACACACATCGCTCTATATAAAACCAGCAAAATACATAAGGTCTTGGTAGCGGCTTTTCCGCATATACTGCCAGTCCATGTAATACATTGTCTGGGTAATATGGCATAAAATGACCTTTCTAGAAAGTACAGCATGCATGAGATATATATAAAACCAGAGTACCAGTACACACAGGAATGGGCAGACATTCCTGTAGCAGAACACAATAAAGTTGCCAATTGTGGTTCCTTCCCAGAATCTAACATTTTGATTCGACAGAATATATTGCTTGAAATACATCTTATCTATCTTATGATCTATCTCATGATGGCCAACCCATATAGTATATGATCAATGCTGAAAGCAAAAAAGCCATCAGCCCTTGATCATTTGTCAATGATTCTCCAAATTTAGGTAATCTGTGATGAACTTATTTAGCAACTCCTATTCAGTCATGTCGCACCAGCAGCTTCTGTTACTATGTATAACCCTTTCAGGCATGGGCAACGTTGATAAACAGCAGCAGCACCCGTCATGTTATTCGTCTCTGACCTCTTCAGCGAATTCTCTCACATTTCCAATCAAACAAATAATCTGCCTTTTTTTCAGAAAAAAATAATCTTGCTAATTAGTTAAATAAAATGTGTATGTTATACTTTTACAGTTGGTCAACACTAACATGAAAAGCGGCTCATATTGCTTTGACGTCAGCAAGACATGCCACAAATATCACTTAAAAGGCGAAGGGCCTATAACATAAACAATACTGGACATTTTATTTAACCTATGAAGCAAGATATAGGTTTTCTTTAATTTATGCTGTGGTGCCACCATGTGATAATTCCTATGCACACAATTCATTAGTTTTTATTGAAGTGCAATGCTCCTAAGTTATTCAGGGTCACCTGCTGATATTCTGCATATAAATTTGGCAAGTAGGGCCATACCAGGTCAATTTTGGGTTTTTAGGGAGTTTTCTTAGATTGTAATAAATGTTGTGCTTACTTGTTTGAACTTCAACAGATATCAGGTGGCTATTAAGTTTATTATAAATATAAATAAACACCAAAGTCCAGGAATCACTCCAATCTAAAAGATAGATGTTTGAGGATTTGGCTTCAGAAGTATACACACATTCTCAAATGCAGTTTGACTAGGTCTGTAAACAAGCAATGTTTGGCCAAGTTTATCAATTTGTGACTGTCCTGTGACAACTCTGATAGTAGTACTGACTTTCTGAGCATAAGGAACTTTGACTAATGTGATTCGTGCAATGGACTTCACTATCCAGAATGCTAGATTTTGTGAAATAGGTGCTTCCATTTTTATCAAATGCACATCTTAAATAGATTACGTGATGATTATATCGCACAAGACCTGAAAGTTGTACATTGAAGCTCAAGCAGACGATGATCTTTTGTTGGCAATAAAGAAATTCTCATGTCCACTTTGTACGGCTGCCAATACCTCTGTGTACTCCGTCTGTGACAGAGTGAAACCTATGAAAGCCGTGCAAAACGTATGGCTTAATGGGTATTAAAGAGATATTGTATTCCAGAACATGGCAGTAAATTCGGAAACTTACGGAAGCAAGACTATGGAAGTGTGTTCTTACGTTCAATTAAATTATATCTGATCATAATTATAAGCATAATTATATTATTCGAATAGCATACAGCTTAATTATTTCTCCACGTAATACAAATATGTTTATCACTTTGTAGTGTTTTTTTGCTCTGTATGCAGTGGATCGCACACAACGGGTACATAAACACTGCTATTAAATGCTCCCCTGTCTATATAAGGATAATATACAAGAACTTATAATGGAATATAATACAATACCAATCAAAGATATTAAAAGTTTTCATGATGATACTAAAATTTATTGAAATTTGCATACTTTCCCCATAATTTCAAGGTAGGATGAATACTATTACTTTATTACTTCAACAATCATATCATCCACAATAAAACATAACACATCTAATTCCTTCAGTTACCTGACGTTACTTGTAAAAATAAAAATACGAACACAGTTTTTAGGATACGTGTATTTCCCTATAAAACCCAATAACTAACCGGTGAAGCATAAAAACCAAGAGTGTCAATGACTAATGGTTTTTGTGCATTTGGCATTGATCATGTACTATTAAGGGTTGACCATCATGAGATGTGTCTCAAACAAAATATTCTGTTGAATCAAAATGTTAGATACTGGGAGAAACTACAGTTGGCAACATTATTGAGTTTTGTTACAGGAATGTCTTCCCATTCCTGTGTACTGGTTTTTGTGAAGTAAATCCCATGCATGTTGTGTGGTCCAGAAGGGTCAGTTTATGCCGTATTACCCAGATAGTGTATATAAATGAAATAACAGTATATGCGGAAAAACCACAACTCAGGCCTTATGTATATTTGCTAGTAATAGAGCATCGTGTGTGGGTTTATTGAACAGTGTGTATATATTGACGCAAGACCAAAAATGTGGGTATTTCATTTGGTGATTCTTAAAAAAAGAAAAAAAACTGTATATCTGTCCATGTAATACCATGGTCTTGCTATACTGCCTAAACTCAGATTAAGTAAGTGCCACGTACAAGTAATTCTCTAGTTAATGCATTATATTTGCTGTGGTTTCATGCTCTATGTATGTCGACCGAGGATTGAGTTGAGTTAGACGCGTCTTCATGGTCTATTCACACCTGTTTAATACCTCTCAAATGCCAAGGACATAGATAAGAAGTGTCTCAGGTTACCATGATGGAAGAATATCATTAATATTTTATGAAATGTGCCCATTTTACCCCAGATTTTCATGTTAAGGAGAAAACTATTGTTTTCTCAATCTGGAAACCTATTTTATTGGATTCCTTGACCACGGAAATGTACATTCTGACACAACATTTGTGATTATAGCTGTAACAGCAGCAAGCATATGGGGTTTGGAGTATTTTCGGCGGCCATTTTGAATAATTTGCATATATTTCACATACTAAGGGAGATCTAACTTGTGTCTTTAGATAAATTTTTTCCTATGACCCTAAGGTACTTTTATGCCAAAGGGGACCTTTGCATCATGAAATGAAGTCAAAAGTCACTTAACCCTATATCACAAGGTGCGCCTGTACCGCGGTCAATCGGGACAGTGTTGAACAAACATGCTCCGCCCGACCCTAGACTAACAAAGAATTAATCAGCCGTGACCGACACATGCCGGGCGATACATCGGCTGTTAGTTGTAACACCCGATACATCGACTATCAGTTATAACACCCGATCAAACCACGTTCACAGTAAAACATAAACCATCACTTGACCGGAGGAAAAATGAAACGGGACCGTCCACATGAAGGTTTTTCACTTTTTTAACCTAGGCGGTAGTCGCATGTGGCGCCTGTAAATCCCTGACGGGGCGGTGAGACGACACACGGTTCGTTCGTCATTCATCATGTCAGCTATATTTGGAGATTATAAAGAAATAATTTGCCTAATAGTATTCTGTGGCGCTTACTTACGCTAACATATATGTATTGTACAACTATCGGCAATATTCGGAAGAATTACCGCCTGCATGTATTATTAATGGCTCACTTGTATGCATGCAACTGTGATCATTATTCGGAATAAGTGCGGTTATTGGGGTTAATGCAAATGAGTTTACACCGCCCTTGTCTTTAGGCCAATAGGTAGCGTAAGTCTCGTTTAATCTCTATTGAAAGAAGGATGAAAAGCCCGGTTCCGAAAAAGCCGTGCCTCGGTAGCTGTGGTTACGAACATTGGAACTTGTGAACCGTTCTTGGCGTGTCAGAACTACCGCTTTGCGCGACAGAAATGTGGTATTGTTCTTGAATTTTCACCCGAAATGTTAATAAGAGGGAATGTGGGGATACGTTTTCAGTTAAAATTATACTTTGATATTGTTATATTGTAAAGATATCAGGGGGTCGTGTTTGTACGCTATTAGGGGAAATAAATTTATTGACAAAAGAATATTTATACATCCCGTATTTTTATAGAAATTTACGAAAAGCAATTCAGTGCATTTAATAAATGTATCAAAAACAATCATTAAATAGTAATGAACAATTTTTGTATCTTCATTGAAAATTCAGCCAGCGGTAACAATTATATATATAAAGTCGACCACCAGCTGCCGTTAAGATACCGTATATTCTCTGACCGTGTGATTTTTTTATCGTTGGAATCATGAATTTGTGGATTACTAGTATCTTGATCCACGGAAACCACGAAAATAAAATCCCAACTAATATTTCTGAATCTACAGTATATAGATAAATGGCTTCCTGTTTTTGCCGATATATTTGCTTCAACCAATTATCGGGGCACAATTGATTTAATCTATTTCATCACCGTATGGATCTCTTAGCCTTGATAAAGCACTACCTTGATATAAACACAGTATCTTGACTGCTCTGTGTCCATGCAGGTGCACCGCTAAAAACACTTCAACTTACCCCTTTTTCACGGTACCCTTTCCCCTTTAATCGAAAATCAGTTTTACAATTAACCTCTTGGGTAGACCGAACTTGATTGTAGGTTATCTAGCAATGTTCAGCTTACCTCCTCGCTGATTTAGTTAAAGATAAACTCAAGAAAATGCTTTATTAGTCATGATATATTATTTGAATAAAACACGTGAAATATAAAAGATTTAGGGCTTGCATCAGCATCTGAAAAGTAAATTCGACATTACGAACTGCGTTGCCTCCGCCCATGCCCCGCCAGATGTAATCTTCATTCATCGAAGCAAATTGATATATGCCCCATCATGCCCCCTCCCATACACACACATGTACACACAAACATTTTGTCGCGTAAAATTATTAACACTGCATTCATGGGCACGCTGTTTTACTTAATTTTTGACGTTTTTCCCAATATCAACCTTTCAACCAAATACGTTGGATGAAATAAATCTGTATTTGTTCAGATGCAAACTTAGAACTTAGAACATATACATATACACAAGACAGCAGGAATAACCTTATATAGGGGCGTAGCCGGGATATACGGAAGGAGGGGGTGTTCCTCTAGAGGGGCTGGGGAGGGAGGTACAGCATATCCGCTAGCCAATACACACACACACACACACACACATATATATATATATATATATATATATATATATATATATATATATATAATCAGCCTACTTAAATATACTTAACCGTTTTAAGACTGAAAACAAGAAGAGGAAAAATTTGTTACCCGCATATGGAAGTATGCAGTTAAGTAAACATGACGGATGACTGACATTTTCATATTTTAAGATCCACTTTTATGCATTAATTTTCGTAGTAGCTAATACTTTCTGGAATTTTTCCCTCAATATAACATGTAAAGGCCGACGGATGGAGGGGGGCATGACCCCTGCGGGACTCCCCTGGATACACACCTGATGTATACAATGTCAGATAAAGGAACGTGAAGTGGCTGCACTACGTGACCTTGGGAGGTCAAACCTTAATGACACGAGAAACAAAATATAGTTCTCTTTTGTATCCACCCATGCAGTGCAAGCAGAAAGTTGCTGAAAAATTAACACAAGTAACATTTGTTTGCAAAATGATAAAATTTAGAAGTTTAAAAGTACTGAACTGACGAAAACGTTAAAGAGAATATTCCTTGCCGTGTCTAGTGCAGCTGGATTTTATGTCAACAGCGCCTGCTATCATTTTTTTTTTTTGCCTTTCATTTCTTATTTCACTAAGCAACTGGGATAATAGAAATATTAATATTAATTGAGTGCGTTCGGCTCAGCCCAGATGTATGCAAACACATACAACAAAACATCTGTCTGTTCCCGTCAAGGTTGCCAGGGATGATACGGATTTCAACAAAACCATGCTCTTTAATGTATTCTCTTTTTTCTGACTTTATTGACACATACGGGTTAACGTTACATACGACCTGCATGTATGATTCTTCAACCGTGCGTTATAAGTTTAGCACTTTGGATCCAATAGTAACAATACAGATGGAAGGTCACGTGATATGATGTTAACCACCCATGTTTAGCAAAAGGGAAGCATTGTGGAAATCGAAATATATTTAGAATTCGGTCCATTTATACAGCGTTAATGTAAGGAAAGTTGTGAATTCTTTCATCACAAAGTCATTTTGGACATATGCATCGATCATGTACCTACCGAGCAAAATTAAGGTGATTGAATTTAGAATTGAATTTAAGGTCATTGCAATTTAAAAAATACGTTTGGGGCTGAAATAACATCTGTCACTTTTTTAGGGTTTAATATATTCATTCTGCAGCTTTCCTGTTACACCAAACCAAACAAATATTTTATGTTCGATATGAGAAATATCACATGAAATATGCTTATTTTATTTCATACTCTTACAGAGTTTATACATAAATTTGTTTGAATCTCTACTCCCAGAGGATAGACGCCCAAGCAAATCCAGAGATTCGCAAAGGGTAGGAGATTCTATTACAGGGTTAATAGTTGGCGAGTAAAATGAAAATTCAGTTCTCAAAGTTTGCATTTTATGTCTCTTATGTGGGATATTTTTACATCTAAAAAATAAAGGACCCAATTAAGATGTATAGTAAATGCCCAAAACGTGTTTGCTAAAACTAAACCGTGTTTAGACTGTTTGTTTGAACACGTGACCTTGAACTAAAGACATACACAATAACAGGAATAAATATGATTTTGAGCAACGCCCAATCCCTTTATAAATTTCAGAAGGTTAATTACCAATATTTAACCCTCTGTGGTTTAATGTGTTTCCTCTTTCTAGAAAATTCATGAATAGATTAAAACCTACAAATAAAACTATGGACTCTTTTCAGTAGTTCTACAGAACAGAAGTATACCCGGATTGAACGCCACCGGTGCCATAAAGTTAAATGGTGAAACCTGGATGGAATCTCAGAGATTCGGACCAGTGTCTTCACTATAGATTATGACGTCTAGAGTATTGATATATAACCTGAAATCCAGATGGCGTAAATGCCTCTTGGTGTAGAATAAGCATCGCAAAGATTTATGCATGGGTAAACACAACATTTTTGGATTAACAATTATTTCAATAAGCTCTCTGAGCTAGCTGTCTTTACTGGTTACTGACACGTGACTGGTCACATGATCCAAAGTCACATGATCTCTAATAATTGTAATCCCACACAAACAAGCATTCACCCCCCCCCCCCCCCCGATATTCTTGTTTAATATTTAACCATTTACGGCCAGAAATGGTAATCCGACATTTACAGTTGAATTCAGTGGGCCGACATTAAAGCTTCAATACAAGTTGCTGATTTGTGATATATTATGAGAGATACCACACCTCCTGTCACCCCTTTTTCCTTGAACACCCTTGTGCTGGGTGTTCTCTGCAATCGGTAACTGTACCGGTCTTCAATAATCAGTTTAACGGTGTAGTACTGCATTATAATCACTTTCTGTAGTCTTCTGGTCTCCTTCTAAACCTTACTCCTCATGACTTACAAGTTACAAGTCTCACATATTATATTTACTGCGTTTATGAGGAATATGTAACCGATTTGTTGTTAGATCATTCTAAACACACTTGTAATAATGTCACACCACACACTTAGCAGATATATTTCTCGGGAACATTCACGCAAAATCCAAAAATTCCAAGGTTAGGGGTTGCAACGAATGGCTTTCGCCTACCGTAGACTGGTTTCAGTCTGACAAACAATACTTCCAGAGCACACAGTTCTCTGGCTTTTCGCCCGCCGTTAACTGGCGCCAAAACACAATTCTTCTACACACGAAGTATTTTTACGCTCTGCCTGGCTAAATATAAAACTATCTCCAGTATCAATAAACGTCCTAACGGCTGATGCGTTTTCTACCGCTCACGGCACGTCGTCCACAGACAATTCTACACCAACGAACTTGACTCACTGACTGACTCCGACTCTCTGTCGGCTCTGGAGCCGGGTTCTTTATATACCTGCCACGAAAAACCTTCGGGAGAGTTCTAGTCAACGAATGTTCCAGAAATATCTACATATTTCTATGCATGGAAGTACCCAGCTAAGCCTCCAAGAAGCTTCTTAACTCCCAGAATGTTCGGTCAGTAACAAACGGCAATACAGTTAGATTAATTAATTAATACATAAACAAACCGATCAACTGATTACCACAACTAATGTTACTTTAAACACAACATAATTAAATATTATATTAACTATATTTCCCTGATCATATCTTATTACTTTAGTTTAGTTTATTATTATTATAGTGACATGTAACCTACATGATATAAACTTAATCACAGGTATATCAATCAGTTACCCAGCCCTTCTTCAGGCTTATGTGTCGCATCAAGTTTTAGGACAGTTAATACATAATGGGAGACTGTAACAATAATAAACATCATCAGAATTTACGGACTGTGCATTTTCTAACAGATAAAGAGCTGTTCCAAGAGCGGACCAAGTATTCTGCAAAAATACTGAAAGTGCGTAATTGCAAAATGCTTTATCAAAAAGAATTGTTCGGAATGCATTGTAAGCAGAACATTAAAAGATAAAGTGTTCTTCATCTTCGACATCACAATTCTTACATATGTGACAACCCCTTTCTTCAATTTTTTTGTTTCCTATATTTGTTTGTAACATGATCTTTAATGTTTTGAAATCTGCCTGTTTCTATTCTCAGCGGACGTTTACCAACCTAAGCTGGGCAGGTAATGATCTATGCTGTCGGGTTATAAACCTTAGGTGCTTCTAAAACTTGTACAAGTTCCTAATTTAGACATTGATCGGCATTGTTCAAGCTAATTATTTTGATAAACGGAGCGCTACTTGTCCCAGATTACGCGTTACTAGGAGGCGCTCGCGCGACTTGGCCTAGTGAAACATTTGTTTCAAATATGTGTCAAGGTGGCATTTATTTATATTGCGGGCATCAGGACAGAAAGTAAGAGGAAAATAAGTCGTCCAATAATACGAGATGGAAATGGCCACACATGGCCTTATTGTAGATGGGAATTGTCTCATAAGTCACTTATTGTAATAGTGAATTTTGTAAGCATTATTTTATCTTGAAAGGGAATACCCAAATTGTGTCCACTTTCATACAATGGACTATGAGCGTTTAAAAGCCCGATAAATATGTTAGTATAAACTATAATTTACTGCAACATTTTCACAACACGTGTACATACATCATTATATTATTGACCGGTTCACAATAACGAACTTCTGCGCAGAAGAGTTCTTATATATAACGCCTTTATGTTGGATGTATGAGTGGGGATATCCACAGGCTGTTTGTGTACAAGGTACGTGGTACCATGTTGACAAGCAGGAAAAAGAAAAAGTGACCGGAAGTAGCTGTTTACGCACTTTAATCAAGCAATGTCTTCCTCTGTCATTTACAAACCTCTGTTTCATACAGTTTGCCACTAGCTAGCCTTGTTTGGATAACGACCGGCGGAAATTTTGACGGGTTGTTAAAAACACATGCATTGATATACGAAAAACGGACAGCTAGTGCACAGTGGGATAAGTCAATTCCTATGTTCTTGGCTACTTTATTTTAAAGGTTCAATGTATTAACTTTATTTTTATACACGTCAGACACCTGAATGGGCCCCTTCAATGTTATCAAATTCGGGCCACAGACTCGATAAGCTTATGCCATGGCGTTTGTCCTTCGGTCCGGCGTCCGTCCTCAATTTTCAAATAATAATTCTTCTACTTTTATTTCTTGACTGATCTTGCTTGTGTTTGTTTCATCGAATAGTGCTTGGTGATGGTATTTCAGCTGCTACAGAGAATTTTGGCTTTAGGCTTCAAACGTCAGTATTAAATTTTTTTTACATAAAGTGTATAGTTGCATGGTTATTAATTATAAACGTGATTTGGTAGATGGACACCTACAAGGGGTTCGACTTTTCAACTAATGGAAAGCTTTGTATAGGGTCCATAGCAGATTTTTTTGCGAATCAACAAAAGCTTTAATGTAGTTTTCTGAACACGTACTATGATTCCGGTCATATGGATTAACATTAAAACCAGCCTGGAAAGTACATGTCTTGGAGATAATTGGTGGAAAGGCACTCTTTCTCCTCTCTGTTAATCCGCAGCCCAAGAATTAGTCGTAATCTTTCGAAATATGCACCGGTTTTAGAAGAGCATAGGAATATTGGAACTGAAGGCTTCCTAGATCATTCCCAGAATTACTTACGAAATGTGGATCCCAGAAACGAAAAAACAACGAAGGGTTTGGAGATAAACTCGTTGTTTTCTGGTCACCTTCCCGTTGATTTCTCTTTAAAGTCCACCTGACGAATAAGAAAACGAAAAGACAACAACATGTTCGAGTTCCTTGCCCCCCCCCCCCCCTTGAGCGTTTGGGACCAATGTGACAGTGAACAATTTTGTATGGGGAAATGTGTATGTTTGCCAGTGGCCTACCTGCAGTTTATTATGTTTCTGTCATTTTGATAATTCTTCCTTTTCGTTGTAATAAAATGTTTTTATTCATCGATTCTGCGTTTACCGAATCAATAATTAATCATATCAAACGCATGGTTACCTCCATCATGCTTAATTCACTATAGAGACAGTGCCATCAACAGGCCATTTTCCTAACCCTAAAAAATACACCCTTACAAAAAATTTATTCATTTTTTGTTCTTCATACTTACAGGGATACAAAATAAACAAGTAAATTCAAGGAATTTATGTCCCTTGCTTCATTGACCAAAATTTGAATAAAATTGGGTAATATTTAGGAAAGTTCTCGCACGGAAACGAAAACCAGACGAACAGACAGACAGTCAAACAGACAGACGGACAGAGAAACGGAAAAACAAACCCAGATAAATGTCCCTCATTCCGCGGAAGCGGGGAACAAAATTACAGTTAGCACATTAAAATTACAAAGATACAACCTACACAAACGCAAACCACATGCAGGTACCAGTATTCTTAATGTTTAATGTTTACAGTTATTATAGAAAAGTCTATCAACGATATAGCTGCCCGCCAGGTTATGTTTTAGCCCTGTTACTGTACCCTCTATAGGTCTATCAGTGATAAACCAAGCAACCCGCATATAAAACACTACCCAGCAAGTCCCACCAAGGTTGATGGGTGCAGCTCACAGAGCGTTTTTATATGTACATGACAACATAATGCCTGTACGCGACCAAACATTGACATAATATTATACATAAAATCTCCGTATATTATAAATAATATATTATATATATATTATATATATATTATATATATATATATATATAGAGAGAGAGAGAGAGAGAGAGAGAGAGACGAAAATAGTATATACACAGAAAAGTCGGTTCACTGAAGGTTTACTGTTTTATTATAACTACGGTTGTTATCAACATCTTGTGTCAACAACTTTCCCTTCAGAATCAACATAAAATTAGCTTTCTTATTCGTTCTGTTAATTCTCTAGATTGCCGAAATTTCGTCTTCTTCAGCTGGCTTTTATGTAAGTGAAAGTAAAGCGCCTTATATCAAATTTTAAAGGTTTCAAATATAAACTGTCCGTAGTATTACATGAGTTTGGTTTTATTTATTAACCGTTTAAAATTAACACAAATTTCATATGTTAAAAAAGAAAACTTTTTGCTGTATATATACATATATATATGAAATGCACTTTTTGCCAAAATAAAAAATACATATACATTAAAAACTTGTTTATGCAGTTTGAATGTACTTGTGGGTGATCTTTTGAATAAGTATATCAAGCAGTAAAGAGTGCAGTGTAATATTAAATGTATGAGCACTGCCAATGACACACCGGATATCAAGGTTTAATTTTGTTTGTCAAACAGAAAGATGTAACTCTGACATCAAAAGGAAGTCTTTTATATGAAAACATTTCCCACTGGAAAATGGTTTTCATGAAAACCTTGAAAAAATTTCCTGATAATATTTTGGACAGCTTTCGTGAAAACCCAATAAAAAGATTTTCGTAGAATAAAAAAAACGGGTTAGCCAACAGTAACAAGACAGGAACCTTTGAGAAGTGTTATGGTGGGACTTGTTCGGTAGTGTTGTTGTAAATGCGGGTCGCTGGGTTTATCACTGATAGGCTTATAGACTGCGGAGTAACAGGGCTAATACACCACCTGGCGGGCAGCTCTCAACCTCTGACCTGCTTATATGTCTGACCTTATTATATAAAGAAATAGGTCACCAAAAATGTGTCAAACCTTTTTGCTTAACGGCTTTTGAAACCCTCTTTGCACCCAAACACACATGCAGGCCCTTGCAGGTAAGTGTACACCATATTTAAACTCCGACCCCCCCCCCCCATGCACACACACACACATTTTTCTATAAACAAATGTTACCATAGGTGGATCTAGAACTTGTCCCCCCCCCCTGGTCCCCGTCCAATTTGCGCCCATACATGTTACAAGTAATCGGAGGGCATTTGTGCATCACACAAAGCAAATATTATCAAAAAAAAAGAATACTAATTGCCGAGATAAGTATTCGGTTTCATTTATTGATATAACCATATCATAATTTATCTTGTTAACTTACGGTTAAAATATAAGGATGTAACTGGTATTTCATTAAAAGTAAATTCGTGTATAACAAACATGCGTGGTTATATAATCACCTTTTACACATGAGATCCGTGTATGACAATATTAATAATAGTCGTATTGAGTTCATGTATTTCTGTTAAATATCTAAATATTACATTATATATATATATATATATATATATATGTATGTATATATATATATATATATATATATATATATTGCATATAAAATATAAATACATATGAAATAATAGGTGCATGCACTTTAAAATACATATAAAATATCGTAACATAGGTGTGATAAGATATAATATTAATAATATAATATACAAATAATATACATTTGGTACAAATACAGCGGTTTATATAATAAAATATAAATTAATTTAAATAATGTTAAATTCATTTATGTTTGTTTCTCAATGAATTGTTCGACGTTAAATGTTTTCGTTACATCAATTATCTATGTATGTATACATATAATACAAATCAAAGCAGTTTCTGACACTGAGCCATTGCATTTGTTCTTAAGCCCCATACGGGCCATATAATTAAAAAATGGAGGGTGACTTCATGTTTTCTGTTTGCCTGGTAAAACGATACCTGAAAAGATTATATATTAATTTTTTTAAATAATGAAGTGCGCTTTCAGATAAAATGGTCTGGATCCTGAAGATTATGGGTCATTTGTTTTCATACGTATATCCAATTACATACCCGTGTCCCTACAAAGAACCATACAGATGCTACGCCTGGTAAAAGAATTTGGTACCACATTTCAAGGCATTGAAAATTGAATACTTTATTCTACCTTGTTGGAAGTGGTAGCTTACATTTTTTAGAAACCTTAAATAATCTTACCTAGCATTTCTTTAAGTATCTAACTTTAGGCTGTAACAGATTTGAATCTTGTAGTATCCATCCTACAGTGCTACCATTTGCCAGCCAAATAAATTTGTATACGATAGGTGGGTCATGAGGCAATGAAAATCATTACATTTACAAAGGACGAACGTAAAAATCAAGCACTGATTTGGTAGCTGAATGCGTTCCTTTTTGCTGAATACAGATCGATCCTTCAAAGGGATTTTTATTCAAAGTAAGCTAAGACTGAATATAAAAATGTCTATTTTTAAATTTTGATTTAAAAAAAAAACCTTTGATTTAAACATGAATGAAACACTGCAGAAGAAACAAAAAAGGATTTGAGATATGACCATTGAGTTTCATATTGGCCAACTAAAAAGTTGTTTGCTTATACTGGTTACTTTTAAAAATCCTATACGATATGAACATTTAAAATTTTTAAAAATGTTAAAATTTCATATAAAAGTGAATGTGAATTTAACAAATAAATATATTATATCAAACACCACAAAGTTTAGAATAATATATACTTGTTGTATCTAATATTAATTTTAAATGACTTTTGAGATAATTTGTAATGAAGGGGATTTTGCTAGGCATACTGACTTAAACTGAGAACGAGAGCTGATTTTCAGGAGCACACGTACGTAGGAAGTGCGGGATTTTCTGATTTCATAGTGTTGGTATCCATAATTAACATTGGGAAATATTATATTGGCAATATGAAATGAATTAAAGTCTCATCATGCTTCACCTAAAAATGTCCCATCATGGCTCATCTAAAAATGTCTCATCATGACTCATATTAAAATGTCCCATCATGGCTCATCTAAAAAGTCTCATCCTGCCTCATATAAAAATGTCTCATCCTGGCTCATCATAAAATGTCTCATCATGGCTCATCTAAAAATGTCTCATCCTGTCTCATCTAAAAATGTCTCACCCTGGCTCATCTAAAATGTCTCATTCTGCCTCATATAAAAACGTCTCATCCTGGCTCATCATAAAATGTCTCATCCTGCCTCATATAAAAATGTCTCATCCTGGCTCATCTATAAATGCCTTATCATGCCTCATCTAAAAGTCTATAAAAGGATCACCCTGCCTCATCTAAAAATATCTCATTTAAAAATGTCTCCTGATGTCTCATTTAAAAATATCTCATCTAACAGTGTCTCCTCATGTCTCAGCCTAATAATGCTGGTTTCTGACGTCATGAATTCTCTGGCTGGACTCCCCGGACATGTCCTCGTAGAAAGAACCATGTGAATGGTCAGGGGGCGGAAGTGTGGAGCTATAACGAGACACTTCCATTTGGGGCCGTCCAATCTGAAGTTGGGACCAAGCTTTCTGGCAAACCTTCCCATTCGTGTAGAAAGCACTGTTGCACGGCATCATCGTCACCGGAAGTGGTGCCGTAAGGGCCGTAGCCATGCTGATGTTACTTCCGCCATAGGTGTCGAACCCGGGAGGAAGACTTATTCTTCCGGTTTCGGCATGGCGTGCACCGCGGTTACTTTTGACCTCATCAACGCTGGCATAACATTCCTGGTTGGGATCTGGTAACAGGTCCACACAGCCACTTGATGGCCTGCAGGACTCTCGGCGGTGGTCCCTGTACAGGTTGGGAAACGCGTGCATTTCTTGGTTCCCATTGTTACATCCCGTGCAAGTCTTACATCTGAAGAAATTGCAAAATGTCAAACCAAGGAACACAAAATAAATTTAAATAAGAAAACAATTAATATAGTTGGCGTCGCTTGCGCTATTTGCGTCATTATTTTTCATTTGCTATTGAAAATACCAGGGTATTTAAAGAGTACAGAAAAAAACTAATATATATATATATATATATATATATATATATATATATATCATATTACGGATATATTACTATGGCTGTACATTGACTCGTAGATGAATTATATACATCGGATTTGTTATCTCAACTGATAAAAAAAAATCTATACCCTTGCTGTTCAGGTCTTCTGCTGTGACTTTATTTTCATACGTGGTTATGCATAACCGGTAATAACATTTTATCCTTTATGCGTGAACAACAGGAATAATTAACATATACATCATGCAATTTACCGATTAACCATTTCAATCTCACTTTGCGGAAAAATAACCATACAGAATATTTGAGCTTTCACTTATTCGTGTAATCGGTGCAGTTAACATGTGTGAAATAATCATTATATAATTTTCCAAATAAATTAATCATTAAGTTAGATTTTCACAGATATAACCACAATATAAAGGTGAATCGACGTCTTTAGAAGTCGAGAAGTGGAAATTTGAGCTGAAAGACAATCCAGAACCCACCAATGCCTTCGGAGCAAAATACTGAATTCTCTAAATATTCCTCAGAAATGCATAACATACTCGCTAAATATTAAATTATTATAAGCCGTTGTACTAAATTATTATAAAGCTGTAAGTAAAACATACCTTTGGAGACACTATGGTTACATATGGTTAGTATGATCCTTATTCAGTTTACAGGGCACCTACTGGCACTAGGCCTATTTCATATTTATAAAAAATAATGCCAAATAATGTCGAGCTGGTCAATGTGTTCTGGATTTGACTTCGTTTTTACTTCTATTGTTTTCAAATGCCCAATATAGCAACCATATACTGAACTGTCAAGATGATGTTTGGTCTTGCTCACCTCCAGTAAAAAAGTAGCGCCATTTCTTACATTACCAGCGTCAGAGTTCATGAACACAAACATTGTTACTGGGCGATAGCGACACACGAAATTACTTGTTACTATACTATGGATGAATGTTCACTTTGGTTTGTGAGTTCAAATGTATTATTTTGAATGGAAAAACAATTTTTTACCACGATATCAATGCAACAGGATTGACGGCCTTGCAGTGTATTGCACCGTATGGCACGTACGGGCTTGTTGCAGGCTTACCAGTCCAATATAAATGCCTACTGAGTCAATGTTTGTCACTGCTAGTAACAAGGCTGAAATGCATGGCATTCAATTTAAGGTTAGGTCCATGACCTGTTGGTGTTAGTATACAACTGATGAAGATGATGGTGACCATGTGAAAAGAATAACTTTTTACTTTTTATTACTTATGGATTTCATATTTTATATACGAGGGTTAGGAAAAATCAAGAAGTCTTACTATTTCGGGAAGACACTGCATGGAGGTTCTTTAGAAATTTCCATATTAGCCTTTGAACCACCGGCAGAATCATCTGTTCCCTCTCCGACGCCTAAACCACTGGGCCATTGCCTTTTCATAAATTTTTGTGTCCCTGAACTGAAAGTCAGGGATACCATTACAAGGTTGCGCCGCCGCAGGGCGTCCTTTAAAGCGAAATTTCTCTTTTTTTCAAATTTGAATGGATTGGTCTGAAAATCAGATCGACCGAAGACCAAAGCTGGATTTATCTTGTACTTGTACGCGAGGCTAGTGGCGCCACCTACAATCTTTTTGTAGCCTTTAATTATCCATTGTTACCACATGAAAATCGTGTGAGCAATATATTACAAAACCAAGGACCAGTGTCTTTCATATTGTTTATTTGCATAGATATCGGTCATAGGATGAAGGCTATTGAAACTGGGGTGAAATAAGCCGAAATACAGTAATATTGTGTATAACGTACTATCTAGGATACAATAATATTGAAAAAAGCGTCACCTCTTGAGTCGTCTGTTGGATCCACATCGGTATACCTCGATCACTATCGTCACCAGGACAACGATGACAGCCAAACCGGAAGTTGCAAGGCAACGCCACGAAGACATCAACCAAGTGATTGGATCTGAACATGTTCCCATAAGATAATATTTGTACTTGAATTGATTCGAAGTCCATATGAGTTCAGTTCTGAAAGCTATTATATTACTTTTCAAGTAAGTTTAATAAACGTGATATTTGTATAACCATTCCTGTTGTTGTGATGAAGTGTTATATAATATCAGCATATCGTTTAAGCCAATTAGTAATGGATCCTGCATAATTTTGACCTTTTAACAATATATATGTATATATATATATAAATATATATATATATATATATATATATATATATATATATATAACCAGATGCTAAAAATGGTTCAATGTCGAATAAATCTATACAAATAAAAGTGGTGATAAACGGTATTAAAAAACGATGTATTTCACTTTTACTTTTCCTCGCGATTTTGTTTATCAATGCTTGTTTATCAACCTGATTAACTGTAAATAATGATATTCCTGGTGCTTTATGTTTAATGTTGTTGGTCATCATCGTGATTTAAAAGAATGTTTCACAGATCAGACATAATTTGTTCTAACTTCCTTGAATAATGATTCACACTTAACCAATTTTTTTATCGCTCATGGCACGAGAAAATAATATAAGTTACATAAAGTTTCATTTGCTGCAGGTTTTCAATTATCTCCAGTAAGGAGGGAATGGTTTTACCACTGTTTGTAGGTATAATGGCTACTGATGCAAGTATAGCCGGTATGCTTTAATGGGTGTATATGAAACTTTCTTAGGACATAAGTAGAATCCTTAATACTTAATTAAATGTTGATGTGGATTAAGTTCTGAATTTGGATGGAGGGTAAATTTTCTGGTCGCACCTTTTCTGTACGTATTATACCATTTTGTTTGAGTCTAAGTAAATACACGTTAAAATAAAATAAGAACTAAAACGGTTAATTTGCTAACCACCATAAATACGAAGGATGTCGGATGGCGAGTCAAAGAAACATCAATAATTAAGAGATTCGGAATGGAATAGCTGACTGGTGTCACAAATACTTGAAAAAAAATTGGTTCACCTTGAGCTGGACACAACTCTATGGTTGTCTCTGAATCGTACAGGGCGGTGACCTCGTCGAGAGACTGAGACCAGTCTGTGGTTGAAGGAGAACCAGTTGTATTAAGGACCAGGAAATCTGAAGAAAATATGAACAAAATACTCAAAGATTTAATTATTGTCTTAAGTTGTATAAGATTTTTTTAAATAATCCATTCTGTCTAGTTAAAGTTTATAAACCTTGGATATAAAATGAAGTGACATGCTAATTCGCTTAAATTTAAGATTTAGGTTTTCATCTGCACTTCAGTAATATGATTTTTTTTTACACGCAGCTACAATATCAATTAAACATATTTTTATACAAATATAAATCTTCTGCATGAATGCTTTTGTACACAACTAATTTTGAAACCATTTATACCAATTTCTCAAGACACTAGGTAAATAGGCAGATCTGGTTACGCTTTATATCATCTCGGATCGCTAAACAATACATTTACCAGATCTTTAAGTACATTAATGTTTACAATTACTTCGGATATTAGACACCCCTTCTTAACACTGACCACTGATACAGATGGCAGGGTGAGTTTCATCACAGCTAACTGCCCGCCATTCCCCGCTGCTTTCGATTACAGCACAACGCTCGTCTGGAACGGTTTCTGCTTGAGGTGACCAGCTGCCTGAGGACACACGGAGCTTACCTGCCAAAAACAGGGATACAAACAAAAGCACTGTAAAGGGGCATAATACGACGGTCGATTGTCTTGTGACCTCTGACCTGATTAAATATTCATTTGGGGGGGGGGTTAATTCAGTTGAGAAACTGTACTGGTAAATTTGAATAATGAGTTTTATGAAAATCCATTTTTTTGTAAGTCATCACGGCACAAACAATGTCTGGTGTTCTCTGATCTCATAAAATATACATGGATTTTGCCTATTATTGAACGCAAGTTTCACCTCGTCAGTTCCTAAACAATGCTGGTCCTAATACGTTGGAATAGGGCAGTCTCTCCGTCGAAAAAGACGTCTATATGTAACAATAAGATAGAATCCTCTGAATTAAAAAATAAATTGCAAACAGACGAACGAAGGAACCAAGGTAAAATATATTAAACCAGCCACATCTAGTCCCCTAACCCCACCCCAAGGTGGAGATATAAAACCCAGGGGCGTGTTTCGAGGGGGCGCAGTAGATTCGAAGATTGCCGGGGCATATCTAGAAATTTTGGTAAATAATCTCAAAAAGTTGTACTTGAAAAGCTCGGACACTAGCCCAATTTACACTACATTGCATTACAATGAACTGGAAGTACGTCAGATACGCTCTAGTAGCCATAATGGACCAACCAAACTTCACATAGCTAAAGTAGATATGTTATGCCATGATATCAGAGGACCCAGGGCAGGGGTTAAACATATCCCCCCCACCCCCACACCCCACCCCCCGGAAAAAGTCTCGCATTTTGCAAGAGGCCTCAGTTTCGCAACTCGTCCTAGCGGTAAAACTTCTTTCTCAGTATCTACAAATGGTAGGGCTGCGCGATATTATCGGTAGATCGCGACACGTTGATTCGTATGTTGCGTATGGCGATCCAGTTTTTTACAGAATACATTAGTAAGTAATATTGCCATATTTTGCGTTTAAAATTACCTGATCAGCATAAACTGTTATTGTCTTATCATATTGAACACGATAAAATGATTAATAATAATAATAATAATAATAATAATAATAATGTATATATATGATATAGAAAACCACAGAGGCTTGGATCCCTATTTATAATAAGTCTTCATATCTCCAGTGTTCTTAGAAATACAACGTCAGAATCAGTTCAAATGAACCAATAATAAAACGGTCATACCGTGCTATCACTTGTATTATGACACATAAAAGTAATCAGCTATTATGGAATCGATATATTTGAGTTGTGCGGTGAATGCTAGTCATCTCCCGTGTCAATGTGTAACACTGTGTCCTGTCAGTCAACCCTGACGTCACTTCTTATCAGCAGCAGTATAAAAATGTGTACCTATACTGTTAGTGTATATCATCTTTGCGGTCAGTGTAAAGCAGTTGTGCTGTCAATGCTTTTCATATGAAGTGTCATTATCAGCCATGGTATGAATGTTACCAGTTCGATTAAATCAATGTTACCAGCTTGATGTACTTAAATATAATTAAGGCAGAGCTATAAATATGACAGGGTTTAATAATATTGAGTCTGATTAAATTGGGCTACAGTGCTACTGAAGTATAAATACGTATATTCAGCTGAACTACCCAGCCCGATCGTCCGGTCTAGCACTGAGCCGCTGTAAATCCCAGGTAAACCACCGGTTCCTTCTTTATGAAAGCCCCTACTACTCTACCACAACCCTCGGAAAAACCGTCGGCCCTAACGGGGACCGTTTAGCACACCCACTACACCACTCACCTGTACCCTCATGCTGTTCATACCAGCCACTTCGTATCAAACCTATCCAGTAATCAGTTTCGCCATCTTTCTGTAACACTTGGTTAAGGACATTGGTTCTCTGAAGGAGGCTGCCGCCTTGTCGTTTACACTCCATATCAGCCTGAAACCACGTGGTTTCTTGCTGCCCCACTGTGTAACAGCCGTCTGCTTTGTTGATCTTGTTGAAATGATGACATCTCCCAAGTCCACATGTTCTACAGTCTGTCAGGTGCACGAAGAAGAAAGACTATAATTTAATCTTTCTCCAATTATCATGTTTTCTTTGAGGGACAATATTAAGTCTTTAGTATCGACACAGAAGGTTTTTCTTAGTTCTAAATTTATAAATTTTATATTTTTTTTTAAGTTAAACGACTAAAGACATTAGGCAAAATAAAGGTGTGGTTCACAGGCACCGTCCGACTCAATTTGAACCCCCCCCCCCCCCCCCGCATCAATATTTTTTATTTTGATTTTTCATCTTTCAAGAAGATAAAATAAAACAATTTTTTTTTTAGATTTCCTTTGCTATCTTGTGCTTTTACCTGTTTAGCAAAATTCTGTTATTATCATGCTTTTCCCTGATAATATGACATTTTTATCGAAACATACAAAAAAGGTGAAAAATAGCCTTTCCGCACTAATTTCTGAAAAATAGAGGCACAGAACCATCCCTTTTTTTGGCCTTAAAATATTGTAATATTTATGATAAATATGATTGGCTACTTCAGACCTTTATCCTATCAAGGCCAGCTACGCTTTCACTTAAAGCGTAGCTGCTACAAACTTCAGAGTATGAAGGTGCTTGAGAAGAAACAGGAACGAAAATTAGACTGCGCTGCGTGCATTATGCATCATTACCCAGAAAGGTACACGTTTCAGCCAGGAAGCAGATACAAGGTCCATAACTGTTTTGGCGATTATGTGTGTATACCTTGTATACATGTAGTGGCGGCAATTTATCTGCAAGGGTGGGGGGCTGTGACTCATGGGGATAATTTTGAGTATATTTTGCAAACTTACAAGAAATTCAAATATAATTTTTTCCATTTATATATATGTATATATATATAAATATATATAAATATGTATATATATATATATATATATATATATATATATATATATATATACTGTGTGTGAATCTGAATATATTTGAGAAATAACAAAAAAGATCTGGTCAAGCAGAAAAAGCGAAAATATAACAAAAATCTCTCATTCTAGTTACTGATATATATTCATTTCCAGTATATTAATCTTACTCTGTGAATAGCATTGGGGATTATTACATTTATCATCCAACTGGCCAAAATGTGGGGGTATCTGTACCCCATCCTTCCTGCATAAATGATTTCTGTAGAAATATCATTTTATATACAAATGGGGATCAAGTATTTACTTAGATATACACAATGGGATCCCGTTTAATTTGAATTTTTTTAGACAACGTCCCGAATAGTATTTTGGCATATAGGTGGAATTAGAAATTCATGACAATTTAGTCGCCATGTCTTCAGCACGCCAAGGCATGCTTCAGGAAGGGGGGCTCACAGATTAGGGTCGGGGTATAAAGTACATTTTGTCTCATCACTTTTAGTGATACACATGACCTTTACAACTCGAGACACTTCCTTCAGTCAGTAGATAGGAGATCTCAGTATAATGTAATCTTCCAGTTATCTTTCAATAATCTTTCAATTATACATTGCATGCTAAAACAATATGACGTGTGAGTTCATGGTCTTATTATTTGTCATTTAAGCCTATCATATATTGCTGTTTATATATATATATTATATATGTTTTTAAAAAATTCTATAATAATGTACTGTTGAAAATTGAACACAAGTGATATTCGAATAACAAAAAAGTATAATGTCCATAATATGTGACGAGAATGGAGAAAATAACAAATTGGAAAGGACTTTTATCCTACTTGTCATGAATGGCGGGGGGGGGGGGTTGTCTGGAGGATATTTTTATTTTAAAAGGTGTCCTTATATAGCGGGAGGTGAAGAAGACGTGTGGTGGGTGGAGCCCCTCACATTCTCTAAACAAAAAAAACCATGCTTCCAGGAAAAGTGGCTATTGTCGCTATCAGGAGGTATGTAACAACAATTCACCGTTATCTCATTTTTGTACATGTTTAAACAATCAGACAAAAATGTAACGGTATTGCCTAAACTGTGGATATACACTCAATACCTAGCTGACAGAGGAAGCCTTTAGTGTTCGTCAAACAGTCCGTAGCGTAAACATTCGATCCCCGGACACTCGCACAATTCATTTTCCCGGTGGCAGTATACCGGAGCACCTCTTTTCCCGCTGAAAAGCATTATATGAGAAATGTCTGTAGGTATGCTAAAAAAATGATTTTAACAATAATAGTTACCAATTTAAGAAACCGGTTATGACACAGATATAAACAGTTCGAGTCTCACTCACGTGACAACCTTTAGAACAAATTATTCTTTTTAGTTGGGACGTCATGCATTGTCAGGCCTGGACCACAAATTTCTGACGAAGCTTGACACCTTAGAGGTTCGACATATTGGCATAGGTTAATTTATAATATAATTTGCTCATAAAAAGGGTATCAGTTACTGTGTATGCACAGAGGGTTATGTGCCCCTTTTTGGTGGCTACTTATGTTGATTATTTAAGACTTTTAAACAATCAGACAGAAAAACTGTAAACTGCCCGTAAACTGTTTATTTGTGATTACATAGTTTACAAAGTGCATATTCAATTTGATACACTATTCGATTATTTGAGCTGAAAATGGTTCGTCTATAGGCCTAACATAAATATTATCTTATATGTTTGTTTTGTCTATAACGTATTTATCATTTCAATAGTATTAAAGTTAGTCTTGTTTGTCCGCACACAAAAATTAAATATAGGTGATTCTGTTTTATGGGTTATAGAATAAAACAGATAAATACCGTAGATTGTGCCGTCTAGCCACTGCCATTGTTTATGATCTTCACGCTTTATGCCAAGCCATGCTGACGTCACGTTATAACGGGTCATGTGGCTCTTCATCTGACTGATCACGTGGGAAGAGCTGCCCGGTAGCCGTAAATTTTTGTTTGAACAGTACTTTTCCGAATCACTGTTGTTCCCTGGTTTACATTTAAAATATATAAGCAACATAACAAAAAGGATGTTACATACATTTATATGTGAGGGACACATCTTCTCAAAGATGTCTGGAAATGAATTGATATATATATATATATATATATATATATATATATATATACTAAACGTTAAGCTGGAGCTGGAGCATCTTGTTATTACTCTGAGTTTCACGCCGTTGCCGGTATCGGCACCCGGGCGAGAATCAGATAACTGACGCTTGTTGGTGACCTAGCTATACAATAACTGTTACTTATTTTTACACGATTCGGTGGCTTCAGGTGTCGGCATTTCGAAATTAATGCATTTTTTGCAGTGATTTTTTTGTTATGGGCTGTTGTTATTTGCATCATGTTTCTCATGCAACTGTAGCTGATTTTTATTGTATTTTTGTTAAAGATTTTGTGTAGTTTGTTGTCCCGTGGGAAGTGGTTTTTTTATCAGTTTTAAGAATTGTGAGTCGACTTTTGTTTTGACGTTCTTGCTGTATGGTGGGTTATACCAAATTATATTTCTAGCTCTGTTTCTTTTCTTTCTTTGTTGTCCATTATCGCCGTTTCCCCATTGTTATGGACCTTTTCATTGTACCCTGCTTTCTTTAACTGCTCAGTATATCGGATTGGCAAGTGGCCCATTCAAAACTCGGTACAACAACCACAACAAATCAATCCGCAGTGAACGTTACGAAAAAGAAACGGAACTTTCGAAGCACATTTGGAACCTGAAGAGTAAAAAAATAAAATGTTCTACCACCTGGATAATACTCCAACACATACACAATACCGGCAACGATGTGAAACTCCGAGTAAAAACACGATGCTCCAGCGTGCTTAACGTTTAGTTAATCTACTCTATTTTAGCTGTATCGAGCACTATACGGTACGCACTGGTACCTAATTAGGTAAATATATATATATATATATATATATATATATATATATATATATATATATATATATATATAAATATATATATAGTATACACAGAAAAGTCAGTTACTTATTGGGGGGAACGACCCACGAATTTCCGATTTCCGGTCGGCTGCCATAACCAATCGGCTACGCCAGATTCCCTTCCCCTTGGTGTATTTGCACACTTTTAAAGGAACCAGCCACATGACGTCACGATAGTGATGTCATAGTCTCGCCCACTACGTGTCGGCACGGCGACTTTGCATGCAGCAGGGAGAAGTGATTGCCTTATATGGTGTGCGGCATAAATTATATAAAGATGTATGAATAGCCATGCTGATTCATTGTATATAGATGGAAATGATATACACTGAAAGGTCGGTTCACTGACGGTAGAATCGAACCCACGATCTTCCGATTTCCGGTCGGCTGCCTTAACCGTCAAGTTTCACTTTATATTCCTCATTCAACATTTATCAGTAGTCAGTTTTACAGAATTGTTGTTCAGGCACCATTGCCAATTTGTTCCAGTTTCATTACCTTAATCATATATACGTTTCTTATTTTCTTGTTTATTCTTTAGATGATAGCAGTCAAGATTGATTTTCTCATTACGTTGGAAAAGACGTTGACTCTGCATTGTGATATGTATGAATCAGGCTTAAACTTAGGCCAAACATGGCAATTTCCTTTCGCGAAATTCAATGGTAATTTGGACAAACGGTTCTCTTTAATTAAGTACATTATTATATCTATATAATTAATACGGAGTTGGTTTTTTTGTAGACCAGGGTTTACCTGCGTCCCTTCTGATTTGACTCTCCTAATTCGGCAGACGTCTCGGTGGTGTGCTCTTCTAGAACAAGTTTGCTTTATTTTACGGGATTATGCCCTTTTAAGCTGAATAATTGATAATTTTAATATTTCCCAATTAGGTGCCCCTATATCTTTTGTGCTGCAAGGTCCTCCACGCCTGTAACTTTTTGTCAGGAGGCGCCTCGGGGATTTTCACTGGCCTGTTAAGACCGTAGCAAGAGCGCATGTCCTGCTCCTTTTTTAAAGAAGCCCCACAACTCAATTATCATTCGGGTTGGGGGGGGGGGGTCAAATATATTTGTTAAGATCCGTTGTCTGTAGGGACGGTGAAACATGAAAAAATATCACCAGTACATCTTTAAATTGATAACAAACAAGAATCTGTAGTCAGGGCGTACAGACCTCCACCAGAATCTCCTTTTATATCAGTCACGGTTTCATGAGTGAACACGGCCATGCTTCAGTAACACGAGTTCACCTTGCGAGTGGCAGAACAAACGGGGATGAAGGAATGGTCTTTATCATAATGGTTCATAAGAAAATATTTATTGTGGTGATTCTTATTACCTCCAAATTGAAATGGAATATTTATATGTCTTTACCATAACCCTCTACAAATGTTCAGCAAAACATTTTTCGCCTGTCACGCTTTTTCAGGAGGCGACCTGTTATCCCCACTGAACCCCCTTTCCATTGTTCCATTATATCGCCTGTTAAGGAATTTTACTCTGTCAAAAGGAAGTAAAGATTTTAAATTCACGCGCGAAACACATATTCACATATTCACTTTATAATCCCCACGTCTCTTTCCTAAAATTTATTTTTTGGGTGATTTTTGGAATAGTATATTTTTTCTTTCTATGTTGATATTTTCGGGGAGGGTGTTCCTGGAGAATTTTAGCAGAAGTAATCTTTATATCATATAAGTGAAACACATGACAGAAGTTCCTGCAAAAACCTTAGGATTAAAATATGCGTCGTATAGTTCCTATCAGCTCATTACAAAAATATGCATCAGATAGAGCCGTGGATTTTCCACGGGAGCAGCTAGTTTTTTTTAATGAGACCGTAAATATCTCATTGAACTGCCTCAGTCAGAAATACCTCATTTTATTAAAAACACAGAAATTAATGTCTGAAGATTTTTTTTTTTTTTTTTTTGCTTTGTCGAGCAGCTACAGGTTACTGTGGGTAAGACCCCAGCCCTGTGCGCTCCTTAAGCATAGTTCTGAGAGCCAACTGACTCGATGCCACCAGGCCAAGCAGAAAGTCACGATAGACCGCCACCGTTTTACCCGCACCGGTGACTTTAGAGGAAAGTAACAGCACCCACAGCCGCAAAGGCAGAAGCAGCGTACCTTCCCTCCACAGCGAAGACCTAGCCATGCCAATCGAGAGCCGAACTCGATCCGTGAAACGAAAGCCATTTTATACAATTTTGGACCGTATTAGCAAGTTTTTTCTTCATAAGCCAACGGAAATTAATGTAAAAATGTCGATTTATTACATTTATTCAGATACATGTGCTAAGAAAAGTTTTAAACATTTCCATTCTTGGCGGTATCATAAAATTTAAAAATGTATATATGAAGGGAGTGCATTATATGACACCTGAATTAGATATAATATAGCCTGATATAAATTGTAATGGTTATATTTGAGACAACATCACTAAATTTCATCACAGTCACTGATATTTTATTTAAGGAAAACATGTTAACAAAACTAAACTAATTTGCGTCCTTCAAACCTGCTCTTTGCACCTTTGCAACTCAGTTTAAAATAAATTACGATAATGCCATATCGAGCTTCTTACTTGTGTATTTTTGGGCCTCCTGATCGCTGACTGTCTGACCTTGACCGAAAGCAAAGATGGCGTAACCCAGGCATACTGGCGTTATAAGATTCATTTCTTGAACCGGATTCCCCCGTGTGGTACTCAACAAGAAAAGACTTATTATGGGAAAAGCATGACAATACTAACAGAGTTTATATATGCAGACAATTTTGTGGTTAATAAACAAGGATATGACAAAACAAAGGTTGTATTGAACCTGTTGATAGTCTATTTATTCAGCTTTACAAAGAACTGATTTGTAGTCCTACCGCAAATATTGGCGTTGTGTTTATATTTGTGTTTATATGATTATTAATGGCAGTTTTGACTGACCAGCATATGGTAATAATACGTACCACGTGAACATGGTTATATCAAACAAATCTGTCACGAATCTATATAAGGACGGCAGACAGAAATAAATTCGATTCACATAGAACGCAGGATTCATCCGGTCATGTGCATAATAAAATATGATAGAATAAAATATTTTTTTCGTGTAAATGAAAAAAGTAAAAAGAAATGACTGCAAATGTAAAAAGGAAAATAAATGAACATTTTATATAATCATATATATTTCTTTAATCATGAAATGACAGTATACCTGAACATAACTAGCATGAATACAAATGATTAGTCTGAAAACCACCAATAATGAGGGGGATTTTTTTACGGAAACTGCTTGAGATTGGTTGAAAAAAAATCTTGAAATGCAGTCTGAAAAATTATGTTTTCTTTCTTAATGGAGTCCTAGAATTCTCAAAAAGTATTTAAAACAGTAAGAGATCTATGTAGTACCTGTTAAGGAATTTTATATCTTGGCAAATCTTTCAAAGTTCCTTAATGTTCTCTCAGGAAACCATATATGGGAGTTCTACCAGGAATTCTGATCTAGGTATGTGGTACAGAACACGTTTCTTCCAGCAAACCATATATATATATATATATATATATATATATATATATATATATGCGTGTGTGGGTGTTCGTGTGTGACCCAAGGTACTCCAGTGGCCGCTCCTAAATATGCAGCCATATATATGCATTCCTGAGTCTTTTTACTCAGGATACCCCCCTGTTCAAAATCCCATTCCCTTTCACTTCGAAGAAAAGACTTCTGGTGAATGGATTCTCCTGATCATTTTGCCACCGGGCAGCAGCATATTTTATTAACTTTTACATTCTAACAATTATACATACATACCTAAAAAAATATTAATTGAGACAGGGGTCAGGCCCTGTAAATGAAAATGAAATACACATGTTTATATTATCCCCAAGCGACAAATATTCTTTAGGAGGAAGGTTTATTATGTTAATGACAATCAAACATTGCATTGTATTTACTCTCTCACTCGTAATTATTATATAAATCCAAATAGTTCCTTGTTAATAAAAACCGCAAAAATTAAGACCATATCACTGTAATTTATTCTCGTAATTAGAGAAACATAGTCTATATAGTCCCTGTGCATGTAGTTCTTCAAATACAAATTTAACCTTACACATGAATAAGCTGTGTAGGAGATATTTTTCTCAGAATCGTTTTAGGCAAGGTGTAATTTCCTGTTTAAAAATTTCCTTTATGAAGTTTACAATAACAAAACTTAAAAATTATATGTTCACCCAAACACACTTATACACAAACAGAGAATTTCTTTTGTTTTTGCATGTATTTCTGTCGGCGTAATGTTTTACATTTGAACCGATCATGTATTTTCGATCGGTAACTTCGTTTTACGTTTTTGTATCATTCAGAATATAGGCTTATCTTTTTAAAAAAACTGTCGGAATAGATTCGAACAATACCTACTATATATATATTGTTATCGACATCATTACGATGACATATAACATTTTAATTACTTCTTGAAATAACCTATACATATAACCAAATATTTCAGGCCTTAATACATATATTTTACTAATATATTCATTCATATATATATATAAATATATATATATATAACATATTCTCATATATATATATATATATATATATATATATATATATATATTTGAGAGAGAGAGAGAGAGAGAGAGAGGGAGGAGATTGGAAGAGAGAGAGAGGGGGGGGGAATGATTAATTGTGATGCATGGACTGAAAGTTGACGTACTAATTATCCAAGGGTCTTAATTGTGAATTCCTTTTCCTATGTGTACCTATAAGCGGAGTCTAAGTGACACTGTTAAAAACGCTATAAAATATAGATAAGTCTTTAACGCGAGCCGTTGACAGTAACCATGCATGAGCCGAGTTTTAACTTTCTGACTGTTACATAATATAAAACATAATAAAATACATGAGTTTCGACAGGTTAATAATCTCCAAATAATAAATGACAATTCTCACACGACAGACATATCAGTGGGTTTTATATAAGCAGTTTACAAGGAAGTTTTCATGAATTCCGTTTAGTGGGTGTACACAAACGCAATGATGATATATCACACGCCCATCTTTTTTTTTAATTCAAAGCATATTTTAAATATTGCATTTTTACGCCACTCACACGCACTACAAAACATGTACATGTACATTTTATGGTACTTCATTTCTTTTTATGCATTTTTAAAATAGGCCTATAGTTCCTAAATTTATATTCAAGGGGAGTAATTGTCCGCGGGTTATTCTCTCGGGGTTAATTGACCGGGGGGTAATTGTCTAGGGGTAATTGACTTAGGGGGGGATGTCCGGGGCTTGTTGTGGTGGGGTAATTGTTCAGGGGCAGTTGTCCTGTTGTCCTCTTCGCTAGAGTTCAGATGCCTTTAAGGAGTATGTATACAGTTTCAACAGTTGCTGGGTGTTACAGTAATATATTTCAAACGCACTCTGTGACCTTGCCCTGGGAAATGTGTCAGAAACAAATCGAGTCAATTTGGATCGCGTCATGCAGTAGCGAAGTGAGAAAGAAATGACAACGGCGTCTCTGACTACATGGCCATATATGGTTGTCTGCCATGGACAAGTCACACACGCAGACACGTACCGTGTAGCGAAATGACATTGGCATTCATTGATCTGTGGCAATGCAGTATCCCCCAGGGCATGGGCACAAAAATTACACAATATATATGTTTTGGATATCGGGATATCAAATACTTATATAATTATAATAATTAGCGTAATCTATTTTTTTAGCTAAGGGATGGGTCAAAATGAATGAAGATTTGAAATAAAATATTTTATCGTAATATAGAATATCTTCAAAATATAATATATGGTTCCTTTTTTGTTATATTAACCCTTAAAAAAATCCCCAAAATTCGTTCACACGTATACCTTTTTGAGTAAAGTTGTTAACAGTCAAAGGAAACAAGGGCACACCATTTTACCTCAGCATCTGACGGAGGAATAATTATAGTCCAGCAGGCGGTATAATCAGAGGCTCGTCATTTCACCTGAGATCTAGTTTCATGGATGTTGTGGAGACATTTACAGAACAGAGTGAAAACAAGTAAACATTATCTCGAAGGCCATTTTCTGAAATATTGTGGGTAGCTTTTGGACGTTCTTGTAACGCAAACCCAGAAGATACAAAATAACTGCATGTGGGTTAACTTAGATTTTGTCCTAGTGTTTGTTTAATAGATTATACTTATAAAATTTTATAATACTAACTGAATATAAGCTATACTCTTCGAGTGATACGATGATCGATACATTTAGGTTAAAGAGAAAATGAAATAATTAGCCATTTGTTTTGGTCATGTCTAAACGTAGTGGCTATATGGGATTATGTAAAACAGCTGATCACTGATGAAAGAAGCTCTTGCAGTTTTAGATTAGCAATGTTTGAATAGTACAGTTCTTCTTTTATTTGGAAATATATAGTACGTATTCAAGGTCCCATTATGTTGGTCTGACTCAATGTGAAAACCACGGAATTAATGACATCATGAGCTGGCTTTAATGTCAAAACAGCCCATCAACCCAAGATATATTTTACTCCTCATTGCAGCGAGTTCGCAGTTGATAGGAATGTTTATCAAAGACACCAAAAACTTTATATTTAAATATAAATGATATATACATTCGGAAACACCCGTATCCTATGCGTTATATCATACGCCTATCCAGCATGTTGGGCTAATGTGTACATTAAAGACCAAAGTTAAGGAACAACAATTAGGATTGGGAAAGGACACTCGCGAAATAAAACAGTAATAAAAACATTTACCGTGATGGGCTGTGCGGGCCCGACCATTCTCAGTGTAAACACAGTAAACATGGCAAAGGTATGGTTATCTTGAGTTTTCAACGTATGCCGGACAAATCCTGTTGATTTAGGATAGGATGTTTCCTTCCATACACAGACTACACCACATCATAATACGGGGTGTGCTAGCGATGGCAATCTCTTTGATTTCCAGTAATGATAAGATTTATTGGCGGTTACAGTGTGAACCATTAAGTTTTAAAAACAGTATGCTCTACCTCCATATGCGGATTAACTGTACGGTAATTGAAACAAGTGACCCATGAGTCATGACGCTCAGCTGACCAGGAGCACATTCACAAAAGGAATTTATCACCTGAATGCCAAATAGTGTAGGTGGTTGTCACAACCCCAAAAGAAATGGACACACCAGGTCCTTTAATACGGTGAACTCAAGCGGCTGAAACCCATACATACACTCCGAAAGATGAAAAAGATATGAGTAAACAAAACAATAAAAATACACTTACACTTCTCTGGAGAGGCGTTCCAGTCAAATGTATCGATGATCACTAGAGTCCATATAACCACACAAAATAACTAAGTTCTGTTTACCTCTGGATGAACACTACACCCGAAAATTCCTTTTGTTTACACGGCTGATGATCACATGACCGACGCATTGGAGTCATTGGATTCACATATATTGGAATGGCAGCTGCTAGTCCAGGCCGCTACCACTATGAATACACAAGCGATCTCCAGTTCTTCACGCCGCTAAACACATCTGGGTCGACACCGTTCTCCTCTGAAGTACGTGCTCGCCATACAAGGAAATCTCGGATCACTGGCAGTGAAATCTAGGCTCAAAGCGTTCTGATAAGCGTATAAATTGTCCTGATCTGTTACTTGACTCCACCATGGTAGACACACATCGAAGGTTTTACAAGTCCTTCTGTAAAGTAAAATGCCATTCTCAAGTCCGTTAGAGAGATTCTACGTGGCCGTCCGCAGGCACTGACGTTCTACTCCCAGGAACATAGACTCTCAGCTGATCAGACAATATCGGACCCACCTCTGGACCTGTGACCATCGGTCAGACTACACTTTCTCGCGCGCTCACCTAGGAGTTTGTGAAGTCCTTATAGCAACCACAGCTTTTATATACGCCTGCTGACGTCAAACATCCTGACCGCCTTTTGGCAAGTTGTCTTACACTATTATACAGCCTGTCATAAATTGCATGAAAACTAAAATGGACACGCCTCCAGAGACCAAAACGTGGAAAAATATCAGGTATGCAGGTTCGTTGCCGGAGCGAATTTACAATCAGTACCTAAAATTGAGAGAGTTAAATAAAATAATGTTACACATATTGTAGTCGAAGAAGTCGAACACTAATACCAAAAAAAATGTTTCATGATAATATCTCCACCCATTCCAATGAAATTTAGCTGAGCTAAAATGAACATGCACATTTTGAAGGACATGTCAAGAGAGAAAATTCTAGGTCCAGTAAAGTTTTGTACCCTGTCTGACTGTCGTGGTGCTTTAAATGATTTGGCCAGTAAAATAGGTCACTTTGACCTAATTTCAGGTTTCAATTGAGACTGCCCAAGATGTTTTGGTCGGTAGCATAGTCACCATGACCTAATTTCGGGTTTCCATAGAGATTGCCCAAGACTTCAGTCTATAATACATTGGAACATTCTAGGCCTAGCGGATACAATTTGTACCCAACTGATTTCCAGGGTGCTAAAAAGCATTTTTTTTTTGTCTCATAGTTCACAGAATATAGGTCACCATGACCTTATTACAGCTTTCCATGCAGATAAACCCAGGGCATGCCTGAATGTCATTTTAGAAGAATCTAGGCCTAGCGGATGCAATTTGTGCTCCGTCTGACTGACTGGGTCAAAATCATGTCACCATGGCCTAATTTCAGGTTTTCAAGGAGATTTGCCTTGAACTTTCCTGGATCTACGTTTAGATGTTTCTAGGTCTAATGGTTACGATTCGTCCCTGTTAACGGACGGACTGGTCATCTGAAGATCTTTAAAAAAATGAGAAATAAATACGTAAAAAGTAGTAAAACTACAGGTAGCACAACCATTCTTCAGGAAATGATGAAACACTATTTGATTTATATGAACGGAAAGAATCATGACAATTAATGCCTCAGTTATTCAGTTATTGGAGTTTTTGTATCAAAGTTTTAATTATTCTGGGTGCTATTTGCGAGCCCCGTAGCTCGCAGGATAAAGGCCACAGTGACCTAATCCAGGTTTCCAAGGAGATTTTACAGCCCTCCATGGGTTTACTGTGAAAAAAATCTAGGCCTACCGGATACATTGATTTATATGATCGAAAAGAATCATGACAATCAATGCCTCAGTTATTCAGATACTGGAGCTTTTGTATTAAAGTTTAATTATTCTGGGGGGGGGGGGTATTTACGAGCCCCTTAGCCGTGACAAACACGACTCAGTTAGGACCCCCTACTGAGTCGTGACACAAGCCAAATTTAGAACCGCCCTGCTAGTCCGCGCCACGCTTTATAACCGTTTCTCCGCATATACAGTCGGCAGGCAGACCGCAGGCAGAAATCTCCCATACATGCAGAACAATATACGAATATATTGGGTTATGACGGAATATTTCACACACACGGTAGGTGTCGTTGGAGAGATAAGAAACTTATTAAAAGGTCTAGTGGGTTTATTTGAAGTGACACGATACTTGTAAGCAATGAGGCGTCGTCAAAAATGACGAAAATATTTGCATCCTCATGGGGCCCTTATAATGCGATCCTCAGAGCTAGATGTCCAGGCACTCTGGCAAGCCAGTTATCTGGCCATAATGTCAGAGGGCCGATCTGGCGCTCAGGCCCCTTAGCTCGCAGGATATAGGCCACAGTGACCTAATTTCAGGTTTCCCAGGAGATAACTGAGTACAATTGGGGAAAAAATATATAACTCTCCTTGTGCTGACTACAGCGAGCTCCAGGTGCTAGTGACATCTCGCGGCGAGAACGGTACTCATATACCAGGATTGGCGATTTTAGATTTTGGCAACATTACTGCCTTGTTGCCATAAGCAGATAAGACAGGCCAAGTCAATCTGCTTTAAATTACCAGTTCTCCGCCAATGAATTAATTGAGAGAATGACTATATTGTAAAACTTAACTTACCCCACACTGATGCAGTCATACTGACTGGTATAATGAACAATGAGGCGGTAGTCTGCGCCACTTAGTTGAATTCAGGGTGTTTTTCCTGTTTTTCCATAGTTATGGTGGAGTCTTTCTGCCGGATTTTAAAACATGTAAAGCGGTGGTTATTCAATCATTGCCTAAAGTGTGACGTATTAATATGAAAATGAAAAGGAATTGCATTAGTGGAACCAAGGGGGTGAGGGTCAAGTGGTATGGACCCACCAAATCCCCCATTTAAGTCGCCTGCAACCATTTTCAGGGTTCAAACCCAAAACTTTTGCCTAGACCTCCATCTGTTCGGACGTGAGAACCTTTTTTTTGTTGGATCCCACTTCTGTTCGGACGTGAGAACCTATTTTTTGGATCCCACTTCTGAAATCATCGATCTGCCCTCGAATCGTCAGCTCCTTCAACGACCCAGTGAAGACGAATTTGCAGACATCAAAGATTCGCTTGCATAAGCAACCACAGACGTATCTTTCTCAGTGACGCAGTTCCAGGCAATTGATTATGTTTTATTTTACATAAGTGAGTAATAAATATAATTACTAACGGTCAAGCAAGTCTAATGACCAGTCTTCCCTTGGTTTTTGGTTAAACCACTAATCCGCAATATTGATAAAAAGCAGATTGACATATAAGAAGTAAACCTGAATGAAGATTACTAACTCCTTTACTATTTATTTATGTTTTTCTAGGAGCATGCCGGGACTGTCAAAGAAAGATGACTAGAAAAGAATTTGCCCCAGAAATAAAGTGTGACCGTAAGTTAAATCAGTCTTCTTTCACTGTCCGTTTTGTATCACGAGCTGAATATAAATGAATCTTAAAATGCCTCTGCATGAAAATAAGGACACTTTAAACTAGCGACAGCCTGTCACCCCAAACGTCAATTTTAGATGAACTGAAGAACGATGGGCTATCAGTTTATTTCCGAAGGCCTGAGTGTCATGTTGTCATGGCTAAAACATGTTGCAATACATTTAAGATGCTTGCACAAAAAAAAATTGTAAAGTGTACCATTTTTCTAGTTCCATGTTCTGTCCTATTAAATAATAGAATATGAAAAAAATGTTGGAAAAAAGAAGGAAAAAGATTTATTTATTTACTTATTATTCCTTCGCGCCTATGCTAAGGCTGTCATTAAGTAGAGCAACTGTTTCAAAGTCTGGTTAACCTTTCCGAATGAAACATGCCGGCTACCAGAGTTGAGTCCAAAAGTACTCGTATTCATAGTACTCGTACTCATGAGTACTTTTTTGAGTACTAAGTACTTGTACTCAAGTACTTTTTAAAAATCACAAAAGTACTCGCACTTGTACTCGAGTACTTCGAAAGTACACGGTACTCATATGAGTAATTCATGAGTACTTTTGGGTATTTCATATCTTTCTAAATAAACGTTAATCTCAATTTATTATATTAGTAATAGTTTATTATAAAATATTATAGTAAGATATTATATATAATATATAACATATAATTTCATAAATAATAATACCGTACTTTCAGTAATCAATCTGTAACTATAAATGAAACTATTACAGCATTTTAGCATCGATAACTATTACTATTACTTGGCTTCTATTACTCCTATTACTTATACTATTTCTTTTATTTAATATAAAATATAAATAAATTGAACTAATTAATTATTAATACATTCATGCAATGCATGTCTACATGTGTACAGCATTATATATTTCCAGCAAGATAAGTACAACATAGTGTTCAATAAAAGAATAAATCAGCAAATCATACTGAGTAATATTTTAAGAGAAAAAAATCTAATTTTAAAAGATCCCAAAATAAAAAAAAAGTTCAGGTTTGCCCTAATTCAATACAATTAAATATACTCAGAACATGTTCATCATAACATAAACTCAGCAGTGCTCCGGGGCTTGGGCTAATCAAGCTTGAATTAATTTATATATGAAACTAAATGTGAGTGTAGGTTTAGCAGATTTTCAGTTGGAATTGCAGTCTTTGATGAGCCCTGTACAGTCTGTTGCACGTCTAAGACTCAAATGTTGACTGTCAACTGATTGACCCATGAAAAGCTGTGACTATCAGAGCATACACCCCGTAGCTACTACAACATAGGCTGCAGCATCACATTCTACTATCAGCTAACAATAACTTCCTAATATACTGTGTACGCTCACAAAGGTCTTCTCCAATGTTTAATGACCAAGCCTACTTAATGAATCAACAATGAGAACCAGGGGTTAACCTAAAGCCAAAGCCCACTGGACCATGAAAGCACCCAGCATTAACTAATTACACTACACAGGGCCCTTTTTTATGTATGTATGCTGGACAGTTCCAGAGCATTTGATGTTGTGTGGCACACAGGCCTTTTTGTTAAACTCTACCATTTTGGTATATGTGGGCTGATATGGCGCCTTATACTTAATGCGTACACAGAAATGAAAAGTGCTGTTATGTTTTTGAACAGAGCAAGTCCTCTTTTTAATGTAAGACAGTCCGTACGTCAAGGGGGTGTTCTCTCGCCTTGGCTCTATTTGTTATTTATAAATGACCTTCTAATTGAACTTCGTCAGTCCCAACAAGGAGCACTTGTGGATGGCATTTACGTGGGTTCACCCACTCAGGCGGATGACATATGTCTTGTGTCCCTCTCGCCAGGAGGTTTGCAAACTATGATTAACATTTGCTCTAATTATTCCTGTAAGTGGAGATTTAATTTTAACTCTGATAAATCTGCTGTCATCGTATTTGAAGAGTCTGTGCAGTCCGTCTACATTCGCGACGCTGTCTGCTCTTGGGCCTAATGTTATAAAACAGGTACGTTCTCATAAACACTCGGTATTACATAAGAAGCTAAACTTTCTTCGAAAGAATATGTTATGGATGCCTGTAGAAAAGGTAAAGGTTCTCTGATGTGACTGATTCGGACTGGGGTACGGCCATCTGGCCTCAATCCTCTTACTAGTTTAAAGTTATATAAAACGGTTGTGCTTCCGAGAGCCCTGTACGGATGTGAACTTTGGTTTCACTTACTGTTGACCAAACGAATTCACTTGAGCGGATGCATCGCTTTTGCCTTAAAGTAATGCAGGATCTTCATAAGAGAACCCCTACTAACATAGCCCTAAGCTTGTTAGGTGCACCATGCTTATCTGCGTTTTTGGATAGATTGAAGCTTCTTTATTTCGGACGGTTGTGTAGAACTCGACAAGCAATGGTTCCTGTTCGTATTCTTAAATATAGAATATTTAATGCGCTATCACGCAAGTGTTCGATCGGTAGTGTGGCAGAGTTTGTTTCGCTCGTTTTTAAATATGGACTTGATTCTACATTAATAAAATTTCTTTGTACAGGCGTTTTTCCGTCAAAAGGGCAATGGGACGAACTTGTTACAAGTAAAATAGTAATAAACGAAGAAAACTTGTTCTTTAACAGTTTAATGGATTCTCCAGTATGTAAGCGCTTTTGTATTGTAAAAGAGGATTATTTCTCACCATCACTGTTATGGCAATATGCAGGACAGATTCCAGGAACTCTTGGCGTGTTCTCCTTCTTGATCAAATTACTTGCCTACTGTGATATGTTTGATGATAATGGCTCATCTTATCTGTGTCACTTTTGTGGTCATTTGTATACCAATCCAATTTTTCATGCCTCATTACTGTGCTGTGTAACCAAGTCAGAGAGAGATAACTTGTGGGATTATCTTACTGATATGCTCCCAATACAGGATAGTGTTTTTCTCTTTAGTTTAGAAGAAGAACAGTTGTTTAATATATTGTTAGGCCTACCACCTGGTCTGTCAGATTTCAACGATCATAAAAACCTGATGCACAGATCGGCTGTATTTTTAAGAACATTAAGCGTATTATTCTTGACTGTGGCCTAAGGATTTGAGCTTCCTTTGGGCTTCCGGTCACCTAAAGTAAAAAAAAAAAATGTTGTCTGTGTTTTTTTTGTATTCTTTAATTGGTTATTAACGATCTGGATTTGTTTCTTCTTTGATTCTGTACTATAATCATAAATATATCTTGTATGTCAAAACCCATTTAGTACGGAACATCGTTATCAAAAAATAATCTCTGCTTATCATATATATCCTACGGTGTTCTCTGTTCCATTTAAATCAATAATTATTTAATTTTCAGACCCATAGATCTGTATTGTATCTTAACCTATCACTTTTAAATGTATATTTTGCAAATTTTGATTGTTCCTGTATACCCTGTTTATATTGTTACAGGATATATATCCCATATATCTGTTTACATGTATTTTGTTTATTCATATATTACTTTTCTACAAATACTGATTGTAATCTTCAGCTTCTGGAGGAAATAAAGAATATCAATCAATCAATCTTCATTAAAACTGGCCGCAGCATTATCAATACCAAATCTTCTACATTCATATCCAATACCCAAAATAAAAAAAAAACAGATTTCGGATAGATATATGTTATTTAATTGATTATCCTATTTTCATTCTATTCATTGAACCGGATTATTTTGGCGCAGTGTTTTAGTATAAGGTAGCCACCGAGACGGAATAAAACTACAGTACACATGTTAAATTGTACTTATCTCATGGCTTGCAAAATCATCTATCATTATTGATGTAAATACATTGAATAAATGTTAAACTACTTAATCTTCTCTGGTAAATACGCTGAGCGAAGGACTTAACTCATTTCCCATTATGTTTATGCACTGTAATCCCTGAAAATAGTACCTTCGTTTTACACTATCTTACTGAATGGATTTCAGGGAATTTGTGTAATGATATCATGTCAGAGTTTGAGTTATCATGATCATATTCATAACATTTCAGTTCATATATTTTACGCAATCTTACTCATATTCATAACATTTCGTGTAATCCCTGAAAATAGTACCTTCGTTTTACACTATCTTACTGAATGGATTTCAGGGAATTTGTGTAATGATATCTTGTCAGAGTTTGAGTTATCATTATCATATTCATAACATTTCAGTTCATATATTTTACACAATCTTACTCTTATTCATAACATTTCAGTAACCTTTTTTTCACAATCTTACTCATATTCATAACATTTCAGTATCTTTATTTTATGCAATCTTACGCATATTCATAACATTTCAGTACTTTTATTTTACACAATCTTAATTACTCATATCCATAACATTTCAGTGACTTTCTTTTATAAAATCTTACCCATATTCATAACATTTAAGTACTTTTATGTTACATAATTTACTGGATGGGTTTCAATGAAATTTTAAGACAGCACTCTATATCTATCAGAGTTTGCTGTTCATGGAGTATTATCATTACCATATTCATAACATTTTACACTATTTACAGGCACTACAAAGGGGTTAAAGTCACGGTTTGCTGTTTCATAGAGATAGTTCTCAATGTTAATGGTATTCATAACATTTCACGCTAATTAGTTCACAGTCCACTGAGTACTTTAATGTTTGGCTCAAAGTGACAGCCATATGACACATGTTTTGATAGTTTCGCTGTTGATTAATTTAAATGATGCGTTACAAAAGGCAGCGGTCAATACTTTGATGAGTTCCCTTTTAATGATTAATTTAATCCTGTGATTCAAAGTCTCTAATTGTAGGTATGGTCAAATTTATTTAGCCTATAAATTCAGCTGTACTGGGCTCATTCCATCATTCCATCTTTTGATGCGCAATGGCACAGCAGAATTTTGAGACCGAATTCAGGGAGGAATCGTTCAAGAAGTATTCCAAATGTGCAAAGCACCTCATTCCTAAGGAGTTGTACTACAAGACTATTCAAATCTGAAAACAGCAGCCAAAATTTCAAGCTCAAAGTCACGTCACCAGTACTACATCCTAAAGAAGTACTACAGTGTGGTGATGTGGAGAAGCATATAAAGAAGAGAAAATCACCAGAGGATCGCCCAGTGTACTACGCAACAATAGAAGACACATATGACATCATCAGTAAAGCTCATATCGAAACTGGACATGGTGGTCGTGAGAGGATGTTAAAACACCTTGGGCAAAAGTATGCCAACGTCACAACTGATGCTGTTGAACTCTACAAGTCTTAATGTTTTGTGTGTTAAGAGGAAAGGAAACGTCCCAAGACTAAAGGCGTTGTTGTAAAACCTATTCTGCCAAGTGAGTTCAACTCTCGTGGTCAGGTGGATCTTGTTGACATGCAGTCATCCACACAAGGCAAGTTTAAATGGATCATGGTCTACCAGTGCCACCTCACAAAGTTTGTTATCCTGAGACCCTTGACTTCAAAGGGAGCTACTGAAGTTGCCTTTCAACTTTTAGATATCTTCCTTCTGTTTGTGCCCCAGCCATCCTCCAGAGTGACAATGGCTCAGAATTTACAGCCCAAGTCATTACATAACTCAAGGTATTGTGGCCTCAGCTCATCATGGTTCATGGCAAGCCCAGGCATCCACAAAGTCAGGGCTCTGTTGAAAGGGCTAATGCTGACATTAACGACATGCTTGTAGCTAAGATGAGTGACAACAGAACCTGTGACTGGACTGTGGGACTCAAATTTGTGCAGCAACATAAGAACTGTGCTCATCATGCTGGCATTAACAGAACTCCTTACAAAGCTATGTTTGGAGAGGACCCCAAGGTTTGCTTGGCATCTTCAATTCTCCCACAAGAAATCCTTAGAAAGCTTAAATTAGAAGATGATCTCCTGGCACTTCTTCAGCCGTCATCACCTGTCAACACTGAGTCAGCCTCTGTTGACACCACTGACACCACCTCTACTTCCTGCCACCAGTCCACCTTCAGCAGATGCAGACAACCAGCCACAGTCACCCCCAGAAGCCCAGGAGCCATCCTCTCCGGCCACCAGCCAACCATCATCTTCCACCAACAAGTCACCAACCCCTACGGGCAACAGTCCACCATCACCACCTGCAACTGATCAGCAACCGTCACCAGCTGCCAACAGCAACCCTGCACCTCTGGACAAGCGGCTTCAAGACATCTGCTGTCAGCGTAAAAGAGCATGCGATTCTCAGTTATCCGAAGCAGAAAGAATGGTCAAGCGCTCCCGTGTTGAATTATTGGCTGGTGAAGTGGGAGATAATGTTGCTGTTCCAATTCCAATGGTTGACAAGGGTAGAGGTGATCCCAGAAACATACTTGGAGTTATTCTAGATCGGGACGAGCATAAAATGTACAGAATTGCAGTGAAGGCTGGAATTCTGAGCACAAAATATTGTAGGAACCAGTTTGACATCTGTCCCCAGCGACTCTTGAGTAAATCTGATGAAAACAGAGAATGTTACATTTCGCTGCGCCAAGCGCTCAAGACTTCTGGCGGACAAGGGTTCTTCCGCTGTGACTGCAGCAAAGGCAAGAAACAGTGTCAGACAAACCGGTGCAAATGCTTTAAAGCAAAGAGACTTTGTAATAGCAGGTGTCACAGTAGTCTGACTTGTCAAAAAAAGAATTAGCAATGTTACGCTTTGACCAAGACATTTCCGTGATAACCAGTTACTATTGGGGCTGCGCGATATTATCGATACATTGGTATACCGCGATATGGTGAATCGCATATTGCGTTGATTCAGTTTTCAGATATCAATAATTTCTCTATATTTTGTGTTACTTGCATAAAACTATTTTTTTGGTTATAAGAATTGTATATATATTACAAATTTAGACATCTTAATGTAGAGGCTTTAATAATTGGGCCTAAAATTAAATGTTCAAGTTGGCCAGATATACCAAAGATTAAAGGTTCATTTAAAGAAAATGTGCATGTCTGCCAGATGGCATACAAGAAATATTTCCTTACAGCTAAGAGTAATAAGTGCTGAACACATCCATAATGAATAATGATTGATTAATTTATTCTTTCCCGTATCTGATGATTACTGCAGGAAGATCAGGTGTCAAGTTAACAGTATTATTTTTTTTATTTATTTATTTTTTTATTAGTATAATTGTGCAGGAATGGCAGACTTGCAATGTAGCACATGGCTTTGATTATCCTGCACAGTCCAGCATTTAGTGATTGAAATAAACTGATCTGCATAAACTTTCATTGTGTCATTATATTTAACATGATAAACAATGATTTAGCCCAGTCACTGAAATGGTGAGGATTGGCCTATACAATGAAATGCATTCAGGGATTTCACGAAATAACTAGAGCAATCTTTCAGGGATTACACGAAATTCCTAGACTTTTTAGTGATTTCATGAAATCCCTAAGTAGAACAGTGATTTCACGAATTCCCTGAAAAATTTAGGGAATTCGTCAAATCCCTAGTTGCACACTTTTACTGTAACATATATACATATTCATTATGATGTAACTACAAGTAGCGTCCTGCATATTCTTTTGGGGTAACATCTTGATTTGTGTACGAAATGCCCCTCCCCCGGGACATGTAGTGCTTTTACTTAATGTAATAAGCTTGAAGTCCACTCTTATTATGTAACACACTGAATAAAACGCTGGAATATCTGTGATTATTCAAGTTATAAAAAATTGAGAAAATGGCCAAAATGACTGCAATGCAATGTCAATAAATCTGATGAAAAGAGAATATATCATTATACCGATGCGTAAAGATGTTTAAAACACGCTAATATTTCTATGTGAATATTATGTAAAATATTACTATGTACATCCATATAATGACAAGAGTCTTTCCATTTTTTATTGACTTCAGCACATCTATCATTTATATGTCTAGTTATTTATGCATGCTGGCAATATATAGGAGCGGGCGGGGGCAGGGAACTCAATATGAACGCTCCCATTCCGTTGTCTTGTGACGTGGATTAATGTCCACCCGACCTTAAAATTCTTGATGTCCTTATTAAATCTAAATATGTGACACTCATAACTGTTTGCTTACGTATCACCTTCCTGTTTAAATCGACTAATAAAAGAAAAATATACTCTGTATTCATATAACCTTAACTAGATGATAAATATCTAATACTTATAAAAGCAATTCGCTTCAACTTTGTTTGCAATGTTCTCTGAAACCACGCTGCTTATGACACTGTGCCATACTTAATTTTAAAGCTTATTATTCCCGCGATGACAATCAATAATTTTTCTTGTACACAAAGTTTTTAGTGATTTTCCCTGCTTTCCAGATTGCGGGGGAGTACCATGTAACGAAAGCAGCCGAACTTCCTTCGGCAAAGACCGGAATGCGACCTTTTTGTTATAATAATTCACAACAATCCCTAAGGCACGGGATTAAACGGCTTAAATTAAGGTCTATGGTGCATGTGAATAACCCTCCTCTCTTGCAGTGAGGGATATAAGCATGTTTGGCTCTGACCCACGTGCGTGGTCGTTAAATGTGAAAAACACATGACTCTCGCTTTATGAAAAGGACGGGTTCAATTAAGGGGGATTAATGACAATACCCGAAACAAGGTCTACATTTCCGGAACAGGGGTGAAGATAGAGGACCTCAAAATTGGTCTAATACGATTAAAAATCGTTGCGACTTCATTTGGGTCCGCTTTTGCTACTAACGAGGTATGCGTGTTTCCGTATCTTTCTTCAGGAATAGTTGCCTTGCCTCAAAACGTACATTTAATTCATCGTCTCATGTCTTCCTCATGTCTTCATTTCATCAACTTATTCTTTGTACGTCCACCAATCGTAACCAGTCAAAGATAATCGGGCTACTTCCTTATAAGACTACTTAGTCATTTGTTATCTCACATGTGTCATTGTGTCTTTTTATCTGTCTGTTTGTCAGTTGTCCTCAATTTCTCTTGTTGCTGGTTCTGGAGTCTGACATATGGCATTCTACAGGCCTCAGTTTGGCAGGAATCCTTTTAAAACCTGTACATCTAATGTCGTACATTAATATCGTTATCTTTCTTTTTTGGAAAATAGCACCTAGGCGGCGCTGCACTTGACACATTACTACATATATTTTTTACATATCTCCATAACTATAAAGCTTAATACCTACAAAAACTATAGCCCAATTTATTTCTCTACACCTCCATCAGGCTGTCTAGTCACTTGTTATCTCAGATTGTCAATATGTCTGTCTGTTTGATAGTTGACCTCATTTTTGCCTTCTTGCTTTTTCTTGCGCATGACATTAAACATTCTACAGGTCACATTTTCCCTGGAATCACTTTGTAACTTAAACATAAAGAATATTGGAACAATATCTTGAACACGTATTTATTTTATTTGAATAGGTTAAGGTCCAAGGCCAAAGTCGTCAAAACATAAAAGAATCTTATTATCACAAACTATGGCTCATTTTCTTTCTCTTTGTCTTATATGTGACCTGGTTTAGTCACCTGCCCTCTACTTTGTGTCACTTTATCAGTATGTTTGTCTATTTGCTAATTGTCCTAAATTGAGCTTTCTTCTTAATTCTTGCTTCTTATTGTTACAGGTGTCTCTTTTATTGTGCGCTGTTGACATTTTGTTTCGTGTTAGCCTAAGCCCTTGGAGTCAGTTGCTATGGCGAGTACAGACACAGCACTCGGTGTAATCCGTACTGGGTGAACACAGCGCTCATGCTAATCTGGAATTTTCTGGGCTGTTCGCGCTCTATGAGCGCCTGTCTTGTATTGTTCTTTTGGCGCGTGTGTATTATGTATTGTTGTGTTCTTTGGATTGTTAGTGAAATAGAAGCTTCTAGGCTTTGGGGTGAGAAGCTATAAATTAGGGGCTGTGTTCCGAGCCGAGGGAGGAGAGAGAGAAATATATTCCAACGGACACGGAAGAGTGTGAGTCAGTTTGTGGACCTTTCCGATAATTGCAGCAGTTATAGGTTTTCTTCGAAATATGTAACGGTTTTATATAGTCTTCAGTTTGCCTTTGGGATTACTATCAGAACTTCACTTTTGGATTACAACAGATTTTTTTTTGGGATTATATTGGACTAATATTTTCTTAGAAGATTTACGGGAACTGTTCATCTGGATTTTATGTTTTAAATGACTTATTGAGCTGCGACAGTGGTGGTACCCAGAAAAGCCTAGGATCCGGACACTCGATCTGGTACTGTACACTTTATTTAATATACTGTGTTATTGTATTGATTTATTGTTATACTGTTGTTATACTGTGTAACTGTTTTGATTTAGTGTATTTTAATGTTAGGGTTGTTTAAGAATAAATTATAATTATTTGTAAACAAAAAATCACTGACTTCTTTATTCATTCCCCTAGACATTTCACGCTGCCTAGTGTTACAGAATCTGATTTTTATTTATCTCCATAACAAATTTTATGCTCGTCACGACTACGTGATCTGTTGTTATTAGATTCTTTAACATTAAATATAGCATTCTACAGGCTACAGTTAAGTAGGAATAACTTTTTAACTTAAACATTTCGTATATACGAACGTTTTATGTTTATTATTTATAAAGGCCAATTTTCAAGGTCATTTTCATCAAAACACGTTATAATTTTATTTCCTTCATAACTTCATCAAAATAATACTTATCTTCACAAAAGATGGTGGCTCATTTTCTTCCTTTTCTTCACTGCTCATTTGTTTGATTATTTCGACAAGCGCTCGACCTCTGGTCGTCTAGTTGGATGATCTAGTTTGAAAATACATCGCAGCTGAGCGTTTTTGTGTTCTATGACTTAAAATTTCCTTCGTAGTTTTACGCTTGATATGGCGGACATTGCTCAGGTCAAATATTGAAAATCTACCTTTAAAATAATTTTAGTTTTTACTCCAATCAGGAAACAACATTGTATACATAAACTTACATAAATGAATATACTAAATTGTGTATGCCTTGTGGTAAAATAAACTGTATTATATTTATGAGCACATGTTCATATTTTGTATTTTGGATATTACTTCATTGTGAGAAATATGTTTTAATTGGCTTAATTGGCAATTTACTTTTGTAGGAGGATTTTGTCAGAATTTGGGCCAATCCGTTATTTTGGATATAAGGCTACAAATCATGCGAAAGGTGTCTGTGACAAAAGGTTAAATAAATGCCAACCATCAATTTATAAAACTAATAGCAATGAGATAAAATAATAAATTACTTCACCTAATTATATATAGTTGAAAGTAAACAAATTTATTTAATTAGAATAAGTGGCGATAGTTTTTAGCGGAATTAAAAATACATCAGATTTAGTACTATTTAGGAATATATATACATATATATATATATATATATATATATATATATATATATATATATTTGTAGACCTATTATGTTGCTCTCATGTTTCACAGATAGTTCATGTTCATACGCGTGGTTATATATCACAGACAATGCATGGTACATGTGTATGTTGTTACGAGACCTTGCATCAAAATTAACCTCTTACTACCCTGTGAGCTCAAACAAATAGTTTATAAACATTATCTATTAAGCAATATAACTATATTAATTTCACTTTGCCAAAAAAAATAATAATTGAGAATATTTGAGTTTTCATAAAATCATATAATAAATGCAGTTATTAATTAGTATGTCAATACATATAATTAATCAAACCAAATATATGAATTATGCATTTTGGAATTATATTATTCACTTATATAATATAAATGAGGCACGATTTAGTATAGAGTAGTTGAGAGGTCGGATTCGGAGCTAAAAATATATATATAATACCCACCGATGTCTCAACGTGAAAAGCAAAACAGGATTACTGTGTGACTAAAAACACCAGTTATCAAGGTTATGTAATGCCGAATAAAGCTTTACAAATAAAAGTGGCGATAAATTGTAAATAAAACGAGCTAATGAATTATTATATGTCTCATTTCCATATTTGTCACTTTCATTTTTCATGAGTTAGTTTTCCTCACGGATTATGTTTGTCACTGTTTGATGATCAACTCGATTAACTCTATTTAATGATATTCCTGGTGCATTATGTGTAATTTTTTAATTATTTTTTTTGGTGGAGGTAACCGCCTGCACTTTTAATTATCTAAATATCAACCTAAGTATGTATATCTGCAGAGTTTCAATTTTGGTCTGAGACTACCCGTAAGGGCGGTATTTCTCGCTTCCAATCATTGTATCGCCAGACAATGTCGGGGAGATTTCGGACGCGATAACTCGAGAAAGATTTCACGGATCTTTACCAAACTTGAAATGTGCATAGATATGGATGAGAGGACGAAGCCTATTAAAAATGGGGTCATGACCTTTATTTTGAGAGGGACCTTGACCTTGAAAATTTCTTTTTTTGTGGGTTTACCAAAATCATGGATAGTGTTGTCATGTACCGGAAATGATGGCGCCACCTATTATCCTTTTTTTTTTTGTTTTCGTGTCGTATTAAACCCCCATTATTGCCACTTGACAGTAATGTGAGCATTATAAGTAAAAACTAATGGACAGATTTCTTTCCTACCATGCATATACATAGGTATGGGTTATGGGATAATGTATATTTAAATTGAGGTATGACCGTTCCTATGAGAGTGGCCTTGACCTTGAATATTGCAATATAAAGTGAAAATCACACAAAATCATAAATATCTCATTGAGAGATGCATGAATTGGATCCAAAAATCAAACTGACCGAAGATCTTTGATAGCTTGTCTTCTGCGAAAGACTGGTGGCGCCAACTTCTGTCCTTTTCTTGTTTTCGTGCCTTATGATACTTCATCATTGCCACTTGACAGTACTATGAGCATTATAAGCAAAAAACTAATGGGCAGTAGGGCTGAATTTTGCATGTCCATTGACCGCGGATGCCTCCCTCCTGTATTCTAGACAGGTGGATCCATCTGCAATCGTTTTTGTGTGGCGTTCATCCGTACGTTTTCTTTAGGTGAAAATTGCTCATATCTAAGGAGTGGTTCAGTGTATTGGTCTAAAATTTGGCACGTACATCCATCTTGGAGAGTTTTTTTCGTACAGCATACAGATGGCGCCCCCTACTTTATCGTTTTCATAGTTAAACTGATGCCCTTTTTCAGGAATGATTTGCCGTATTGGCCTTAAATTGTGCATGTATGTATAAACATATAATTAAACATAGGGAGCAACCACCAAGGAGCAACCTTAAAATGTGATTCGAATTTGCCATTACTCATTTAATATTCATGAGAAAAGCAAGAATGAATATGTTAGGTTTGTACCCATGCATTTTCGATGTGCTAAAAATAGACAAAACCAATTCGTAAGTGTATTTATGAATGCCATCGCCACCAAATCACATACAAAACAAAGGATGTCATATGTAATGATCAGAAGCTGGTCTTCCTTTTTATAGTTTAACCAGTGGACGCAATATCGAGATGCATAAAAGAAAGTGGATTTGCATATGATGTAGACCTTGTCAAGAGTTTCACGATTTTACTACAATAAATGTGGCAAAATTATACAGAGAGAAATTGTGACATGCTCCATTTCGTGCTTATACTGAGCATCTGAACATTTAATGCTCAGATCTGAACATATAAGCATCTGAACATTTACTAAAAAAGAAGAAGCGCTGCAAAAAAAAGCTTGTTATCTGTACAAATAAACTATTTTTTTCCAAACAAGCTTATCTTGAGTTCAAATGTACGGTAATTCGTTTTTTTATGTCTAATTGGATTTGCAGAAGTTTTATATAATGTTCTGACCACTTCAGCTGAGTATATAAAACAGCTATTTCCTATTAGCCTGTACAATGGCTGCTACACAGTAGATCAACCATCATTCCAACTTTGTCGAAGTCTGGTAAATCTTTCCACGTGAAAAACGTGTCCAGTACTGATTATCTCTTCTAAAAAGTTCGTGTTGAGGAATGGCAATTTTGTTAACATGAACACCCCCCCCCCCCCCCACTTCCAAATATTGTTTTTTGCACCTCTGTTGCCTTTGATTTATTGAGAGTGAATATGTCTGGGTTATAATGATCTTGGTCGGATAAGATAGATTGTACATACGACATGGCATCGTTATGATATGCCGAGATCACAAGTCGAATAGTGATGCAATGCTGTATAATCTTTATTCAAGTTGAAGTCGAACATACGAACTTGAAGTTGTACTTTTTTTCTATTGATAGTATTGTTTATTAAAAATCAAACTTACAGGTATGTACACACCACATATGTATACTAGACTTAAGAAACAGATACTTCATGACAATTCAAATTTAAAACATACAACAAATTTATACGCTATCTATTCAAAACAAGTCTAACTCGAAAAACTACTTCTAATTGAAAATCATCATTTACTGTACACAAAGCATTATGTGTTCACATAAAACTCTTTACATTTCTGTTTACTACTAATCTCTTTCCTTTTATATGAAGTATATTCTTCCCTTATTCGCCTCCTCACTAAACTGAAAAAATAATCTATAGAATTTAAAGGCTTAGTTTCCAACCGTTTCTTTTTACAAAGCAAATACCACTAATCAACAAAAAATTAGGAAATAAATACAAGTTTCATTAAACATTCGCTATTAATGGCTGAATCCAAAACAAATGGTTAACAGATTCAAACATATATTTTGTTCTGCAACTCTTAAACATATCTAATTAATCTTTGTTCTAAAACAGAAAGCAACAGTACAATCTGTAAATATGTGGAGGTTTGTCTCCTTTCCTCCACATACATCACAAAACTAACTATTTACAAATCCACATTTATATAAAAATTCTTTGATTGGTAAAGCAAAATGAATAAATCTCCAGTTTAAATCTAACCGATCCTTCTCATTTACATTATTTTAGCATCGACTGAAAACATGTTTACATTCTAAACTATTATTACAAATTAAACTTGAACTTGTACATACGTTGTCGAAAACTGATCAAACTAGCTGGGCCCTCTAACCCCTAATTATACCCTAAGGGTGGATTGAATCTGCACTAGCTAAATCGCCTGAACTTACGATTGACCAATCAGTATTTGCCTATGCAGACTAATCAGCGGGCGCGGTGATGACTAATCGTCACGGTTGACTGCACTTGACCAGTAACACTCAATGGGTGAACTACATTGCATTATTTTAGTTGGTGAGGGAAGATGAGAGTAAATAAGAGTAATTTCATCTCCGACTTGTGATTATACAGCACTCTTAATGTCTGTTATACGTAGACTGCTTGTGAAAGTACTCATAAACGCAGTTAAAGAGTTCCGCTAAGGCTATTTCATGCTGCTTTTATTTGTCGATCTTTGTCAGTGTATTAGAATTTTGCGACTATTGGTTTGGAGTGTATCAAGCTGTTGAGTTCGGCCGTGACCTTGACTGACCTGAGGTTGAACAACAGATCCAGTAGGCCGACACTAGTGTGAGTTTTTTTTAACAAACTTTAATCTATGATGTGGAGAGCAGTTATGTTCTATATACGTAAATCCTTGTTTTGCCAATTAGTTGTGTTGATATAATATGTATTTAAATAATGAGTCTTTAGAGGCATGAACACTAGAAAAAACCTTTTTTTTGATTGTTTGGACATATAGGGAGTATTTTAGTATATTAACTACAACAGATGTATGTACATGTTATATGATATTGTTATCAGGAGACAGAAGTGTTGATCCAGATTTATATTAATATGTCTCTGAAATAATAGCTGTATGTTTCGCTAAATTTCACACATGTATATTAGGTACAGTTGTAGGTGTCTGGTCAGCACATGGTCAGTCTGCAGCCTTCAGATCGCAGGTAGTAATGTCCTAAGAGGTTCACATGGAGGGATGGTATGCACTTTGTTCATAGTAATTAAACCATGATTATTGTAGACATGGTGTGTTAATGATGTCGCTGACATACTTAGTGTCATGAACCTATGTGCATTTGAACTGAACATTACACTTAACATAATATTGAGGACTGAACTATATTTTCATACAAGTTTACTCTTTATCTCTTTATAATTTTCCTATGAGTATATATATTTAATTAAGTAGCTTTATAAGGTATACAGGTGCAAACAACCTTTCTTTTTTTTTACCTGTATTTCTTGTGTTGTACCTGGGTTCGTCCGCCCTAAATAGGATGCGTTTGAATAAAACAGTCATCGTGCGGTATCGTGATCAGTTGTGACTCCCAACCCCTTACATTAATATGTCTAGATATCCATGCATGCTAGCAATAGGAGGAGGAGGCGGCGGGAAACTCGTCAATATGAACGATGCCCATTCCGCCGTCTTGTGACGTAGCAATGGACCTGACCGGCAGTGACGCACCAACCTTTGGGGTGTTGTCTGCAGAAGGTCCTGTCTGCTCAAGGTCATTGATGTCCGCGTAAAAACTAAATATTTGAGACTCATAACTGTTTGCTGACGTATCACCCTCCGATCTAAATCGACTAATGAAAGAAAATCATACATTTTATAACCATATCAAGAAAATAAATATAAGGTTATATTTTTTTTGTTTCTCATGCAGGCAAACATAATAACCTTTATATTGCATCAAATTTAGCGAGAAAAGATTTTCATAAGGTTATAACATATTTTAAAAGGTAATTCTGGACATGTATCTTGGCAGGGTTAAAATCAACGCGATAAGTCGTAAAACTGAATAAATTTTAAATTTAACTTACCGTTGGTAACATTCGTTTTCTTTTCTATTTCAGAGTAATTTGTATTCGGCGCTGTCCAATCTGTATTCAATATTTTAATTAAACATTTTGAACAAAGTAATCTCGAATGATGCACATCCCATTGATTTGAATTAAACTAGATAAAAAATATATATACACTGCTCAAGGCTGTAAATTGAGAGGATGTATAGATGGTGACACTAGTATCACTGTATAAAAGAAAGTGACAAAAATGCTTCAGTCGCTTAAACGTCAAATTTGAACTTAGTTGCATAAATCTAGGTCAAAGATAAATAAAGGTATAAAAAGATGGGTTTCCAACTCATTATGAGAGTTTGCTATGGCATGAATCCTTTTTTATAGAAGCAATATTGATATTAACATTAGGATTAATAAAGATGCCTGTAACTCGTAAAATAGTAAATGTGCATTAATATGTGCGTATGTATTTGACGCAGATAAAACATGATGGGTATTTTGACCTACTAGTTTTCACGTATGATTTACAGTTACATTCGTTGTATTTAGATGCTGGATCGCATGGTGAAAATTTTACTTAAAAATACCTGTAGGTCCTAGAATAAAAGGTAATTCTGGACATGTATCTTGGCAGGGTTAAAATCAACGCGATAAGTCGTAAAACTGAATAAATTTTAAATTTAACTTACCGTTGGTAACATTCGTTTTCTTTTCTATTTCAGAGTAATTTGTATTCGGCGCTGTCCAATCTGTATTCAATATTTTAATTAAACATTTTGAACAAAGTAATCTCGAATGATGCACATCCCATTGATTTGAATTAAACTAGATAAAAAATATATATACACTGCTCAAGGCTATAAATTGAGGGGATGTATAGATGGTGACACTAGTATCACTGTATAAAAGAAAGTGACAAAAATGCTTCAGTCCTTAAACGTCAAATTTGAACTTTGTTGCATAAATCTAAGTCAAAGATAAATAAAGGTAAGAAAAGATGGGTTTCTAACTCATTATGAGAGTTTGCTATGGCATGAATCCTTTTTTATAGAAGCAATACTGATATTAACATTAGGATTAATAATTTATATTAAATGTTTGGCCGATGACCACAAGTTTATGTAACCGTTGCATTTGTAGCCATATTCTGTAAATTTAGTAACAATTTTTTTTTATTATGAGGAATCTGCTCGATGTGGGGCTCGTAAAAAGAAGAAACCGTTTGAAATCTCACCAATACACATCACTGTGACGTTGTCAGAGCATGCGCGCTGGGCCCATCCTACGTCACCACCTCTTTGGAGCAAAACTCCGCAGTTCATTGTTCCTTCAAAATCATTGGTAAAAAACTTGGTGGGAGGCACACCTGCGAGAGCGATAAATATTAAAGGCGTCCATTCAAATTTCTGACGTGTTTTAGATAAAGATATTTTCTTTTAAAAACTATTATAAGAAAAAACTAGAAGCGCCGATCACACGATGACAGACTGTCCATTTAGTTTATAGCCAAATGTTTGTAACAAAATGGCCACAGGTCGTAAACCAAACACGCCCAACAAGGACAATATTCAATATATACTGTATTATATAGTTTGCTAAGTGGCTGTGTATATGATTTATTTCAAAATACAGTTTTTCTAGATTTACACGTCAAACTTATGCATTACGGCGGATTGACCAGAATCCTTTAATATCTAGGTCTTTTGCCTTAAGGGATATAGTTAGTTCTGAAGGATCCGTGGGATTTTAATATGCTGTATTTTTCTTTTACCATGAAATTGAAACGAGGGGAATAAGAACATTATATATACGTTTCTGTTCTGACGAGCAAAAGACTTCATTTACATTCAAGACGAAGTCTTGGCATGACCTCTCGTTCCATGATGGCAGGTTTCATACCCTGTGGCTGTTAGTTAGTAGACAGGATAAATTATTGAAGTGAAATATAATTAAAATTAACGTGTTTATTTATTTATTTATTTTTACTAGATGGTTTTCTTAAGGGATGAAGCCCCTCACAGCAAGGATAAACGAGTTGAATTAGTGATAATCTGATAGAAAGGCCGGCGTGGCCCGGAGCCCTATTTCCCTCTAATTGACGCCCAGGTCAATGTTCGTTTACAACATTGTGTGCAGGGCCCATCCTTGTCTTCGGCACAGGATCGAGATTCGTCGAAGCTTGTCGGGGGTGGACGTAAGCCTAAGTCACATACATCGCACAACACATATGACAGGTCTACGACCAAAAATTTGGGAAATTCTTAGGATAGTCGTGGGTGTGTCGTACAAAATTCAGGTGTTTGGTGACGGAAAAAGTTGTCGTTGAATTTTGAACACGTTAAACATTTTTTCAGCGTCGTAGGTTATGCTTTATGTCATGCCGATTTCGTAGGTCTGTTGTACGATGCCTTACGACTGTGTTACGATAAACCTACGACTTTCGTACGATTTTTTGGTTATCTGAGGCCCTACGAATCATTGGATTATCCTACGACAGCCACACGGTTGATGCACGTTCTACATATGACGGTCCTACGATTGTTCTACCGTTGTAGGTCATTAATTCGACCGCCATGGGTTTGTCTTATGTCTAAGTTACATACATCGCACAGCACATATACGACAGGTCTGGGACAGAAAATTGGTACATTTTATCTTTTGTATTACGACCGCCGTAGCCTCGTAGGGACCTCATACGACTGTCGAAGGAAGAGCGTACATTAAGCTTAGACAGCCCTGACCAAGTTTCCCGCGACCGTCGTGCAATATAGATTCTACCCCAACATAGCCCTTCGTACTACAGGGTCACGCGAGATTGCGCCGATATCTCGCAAAGGTCAATGCGCTCGCTGAGAAGCGAAAGAACTTGTGGAAGGCTCAAAGAAAAATACGGGGTGAGGAAGAGACCCTCCCGACGAAAACACAAACAAGAAAATCAAACGCAAGGAGATTGAATCAGGTAGGCAAGATGGCCGACATGATGCAACACTGGCCCCCGTTTCAACGGTGAGCACCGCAGATAACTAGAGCATACCGCAGTGGGCCCTCGCTTTACAGCAAATGCATCTGCAACAACAAAAGAGGTCTACGGGAGAAAAAATTGCGAGCCTGCAGGCCGCAGTTAATCCAGGTCTGAAAGGCAAAAGACATAGTGTTAGTGACGACGGGAGCGTGAATGCCCCGGTTGATGATTTCCAAGATGGCGGCCTCATGAACAACAAAACACTGATCATACACCGGGCGATATTCGAGAGATGTTAGACTCCGACGCGGAAGAAGGCGAAAATACAGATTAGTAGATTAGTGACTTAGCTCAGGATTATGGACAGGCAGTGGCGCTATAGGAAAGGAAACTTCCCCAAAACTTGCGGACTTAGTAAATGTGATCATCACCAAACCGTGCTCAGAGGAAAAACAGAAAGAACTGGAAGCAAAGTACCCGCAGCCGGCGAACTGCCCGAATATGGTGACTTCGAAAGTGAACCCAGACATATGGGCTTAGTTGACCAAAACCTCTAAGGGTAATGATTTAAAAATACAGAGAGGGCAAGACTTTATTATGGGAGCAATGAGGCCTATTGACGCGGTCACAGATAAGTCACTGGCTACCAGAAACAGTTAATCAGTGTTGACTAAAGAGGAAATGGACACCACCGTTAAAAATGTCGTGGATGCTACAACTATGCTAGGCTGTGCAGACCATGGTTTGAACAAGGCAAGGAGAGAAATCATCAGACCAACGCTGAAAGACCGCTACTAACACACTTGCAATGCTAAGTTACATTTGGAGAAGGGAGAATGGCTGTTTGGAGATGACCTAAGCCAAACTGTCAAGCAGGTGGAAGAGGCCAATAAACTCGTCCCAAAGATCATGGGAGATTCCCATTCATTCGGATATGGGACTCAACAAAATCCCATGCCCATCGGCCATATAAAGGTGGATTTGCCAGTTCAGGAGATAATAGCCACAGTCATTCCAACCAAACACAACCCAAGAGGCAGTTTTGGGGAAAGGTCAAGCGGCACGGGGGAAATCCCCTCCACAAGCCAACAACAGGGCAAAGTGGAGATACTGAATAACATGCCTTCAACTGAGTTTCAGGTAAGATCAATTGCTACTGAGCACCTTAAGAGTAATATTGACTCTGTCAAGCAACTCCTTCAGCAAGAAGCAGCTAAATTCAAAGCAGGCTGTATTTCATGTTTCCGTCAGAAATGGGAAAACATCACTTCAGATATGTGGATTTTGGATACAGTGATTGGGTGCACATTAGAATTCTCATGTAAACCATATCAAGTCATTCTGCCAAGACAGATTAAATTTCTAACAAAGAAACTGATATAGTATAAGCTGAAATAGACAAACTGTTAAAAACGCGGGTGGTTGTACAATGTAAACCTGATAGGAAGGGGTTTTTTCTCTAATGTTTTCATTAGAAACAAGATGAATGGTACATATAGAATTATATTAAATTTATCAAATTACAATAACTTTATTGTGTACAAACATTTCAAAATGGAAACTTTGCATACAATGTTGACCTTGGTTCAGCCTAATAGCTTCATGGCCTCCATCGACTTAAAAGATGCCTATTACTCTGTGCCAGTATGTACAACAGATCAAGATTATCTTTAATTTAAGTATAATGGAGATCACTTCAAATTTACCTCCATGCCCAATGGGATAGCTTGTGCACCGCGTCTCTTCTCTAAGTTACTTAAACAAGTATTTGCTCTCCTCAGAGGGAGAGGACATGTGGCAGGTTACATAGATGATAGTTTGATCATAGGGGAAACTAAAGATGAGTGTTTATCATTCAGTAGCTGCCATGTGTAACCTTGTCAGGGAACTTGGGTTCGTTGTTCATCCAGATAAGTCTGTATTGCAATCATCACAGAAGGTAAACATGCTAGGGTTTGCAATTAATTCAGTTGACATGACTGTCTCATTGTCAGGAGATAAATGTCCGAATATCACAAAAATGTGCAAAAAGCTTCTATCTAAACTGAAGGCTACCATGCAAGAGATAGCTGAAGTTTTTGGGGTTATGGTTGCATATTGTGAGGGAGCTAAATATGGGAAGTTGCATTTTAGGCAACTGGAAATCCACAAAACACAGGCCCTTAGAGCAGCTTAAGAGATGTTGGTAAATCAATGAAAATAACTGGTCGGATGAGGCAAGACCTACAGTGGTGGGCAAATACTGATAACCTCAAAGCAAAACCTTTTAGATTGGAAGCCCCAGCTATCACAATCCAGACTGATGCTTCAAAACAGGTTGGAGGACAGTTTGTGAATCTCAGAAAACAGGGAATAACTGGAGTAATGACTTTTCTGATAAACATATAAAGTTTTTGGAGCTTAAGGAAGTTTTTTCAGGTCTCCAAATTTGTTGTAGCCATGAGATACACTCTCATGTCAGAATCCAAATGGATAACACCACTGCTGTGGCCTATGTAAACAACATGGGGGGAAACGGCAGTGTTAAATTCTGTGGCACATCACATGTCGAAATGGACAGAAAAGCGAATTTGTGGATTAGTGCTGCACATTTGCCTGGTATAGACAATACAGAAGCAGATAGACGGTCTAGATTATTTCATTACAATATTGAATTGATTATAAATCGAGCATGTTTTGCCACATTAGTTTAACTATGAGGCAAACCTACAGTAGATTTATTTGTATCATCTTTGAATAAACAGTGCAACAGTTATGTATCTTGGAAGCATGCAATTGCAACTGATGGTTTCTCTCTCGAATGGAATGATTCGGTAATGTATGCTTTCCCACCCTTCAGTCTGTTGAACAGAGTACTGGAAAAAGGTGATTACGGATTAAGCAGAACTGATACTGATTGCACAGATATGGACGACGCAACCATGGTTCGCGCAGCTGACCAGATTGCTGATAGATTGCCCCAGGCTTCTACCCCCCACCAAACAAGCAATTGTGCTACCCTACGACAAGAAGGCAGTACACCTACTGAATCACATGAAACTGGCAGCTTGGCGCCTGTCTGGCAATCCTTACAAGACCGAGGAAATCCGAATAAAGCTGCAGATGTCATCATGCAATCATGGAGACAAGGAACAAAAACGCAATATGACACCTTTATCAGATAATGGGTACAGTTTTGAGACAAAACAGGTGAAAATTCACATACACCATCTTTGAGCAATGTGTTGTCATTTTTCGCAGAGTTATTTGAACAAGGTTTTAGTTATAGCGGAATTAATATAGCACGTTCCTCTCTTTCAACATTCATCTCTCTGGACGGGGTGCCAGTAGGGTCTCACCCCTTAATCATCAGATTTGTTAAAGGAGTTTTTCAATTAAGACCGCCACTTCCCAAAAACACCATGGTTTGGGACACTAATGTAGTGCTAAAATACATTGGAAATTTGAAAGATCCTCTGTCACTAAAAGACCTAACATGTAAAGTGGCTAGCTACACTGTTAGAATTAGTTACAGGACAACGAGTACAAACACTGTGTGGGATTAATGTTAAGGATGTCAGGTTCTCTGACCAGAAGTGCGTTATAAAAATTGCATCGCTGCTTAAAACAACCAAATCAGGAAGACATCAACGGGACCTACAACTGCCAGAATACAAACATGACTAAAAATGTTGTCCTCTGTTCAATGTGAAAACTTACATAGATAGGACACAACAACTCAGAGGTGAAACTTCTCAATTGTTCATATCATATACTAGCTAATAAACCCGGTATACCGGGCTTTTTACCGCGGTTTGGGAGATATATTTACTGAGATATTGAATGTTGGTTCATTTTTAGTTTTTTTTTTTTTAAAGTTAAAAGAAAATATAGATTTTTAGTGGGATACTCTCGGAATATGATATGTACAAATAATTTATTACTGTTATTTTGTGGCGCTGTGCTCGTGGCAAAAAATCATATCCCGATATGTTTACCTTGAAGACCTGGTCAGTGATGGTTTTCATTGCGAACCGGAATGAGACGCGGAGGCATACAGTGTTTCGTTGATATTTGACTGATTTATATCGTTTGACGTATAAAGAACAGGTTTGTGTGAGGAAAACATGAAAGATTAATTAAATGTACGTTGCAAGGAAACTGTTCCTGAAGAAGGAAACAGAAATATGCATGCATCGTAAGTAGCAATAGCGGACCCAGCGGGACTTTATGCAGTGGGCCCGTATCCCATTTTTAGCCACCGCAACCCTTTTCATCATATTAGACAAATTTTGAGGCCTGAAACCCCCGACACCACCCCAGCCCTGTTCCTGAAATTGGAATCCTTAAATTAGGTTTTGTCATTAATCCTCCTGGGTTGAACTCTCCATTTCATAAAGCGAGTAACATGTGTTTTTCTCTTTTACTGACCACGCACGTGGGTCAAATCCCTCATTGAAAGCAAGCGTTATTCATAGGAACAATAGTCCTTAGTGTTAGAGGTCCACGATGTTAAGTGACCACGATGCACGCATTCCGGTGATTACCGAAGGCAGTTCGGCTGTGTTCGGTAAAGAAACGGAAAAATCACTCAAATTATATGTATATTAAAAATTATTTATTTTCATATCGCCTATGTCACTGCGGGTATAATGACCTTTAAAATGATGTATGGCACATTATTGTACACAACGCGGTTTTAGAGAACACTGCGAACAAACGTGAACCGAATTCCTTTTATAAGTATTAGATTAAACCACATGGATCAGTCTCAACAAACACCTTGTCCCGATGGATCAAATGTATTATCCAGGCTGCTGGAATAGATACGAATCAGTTCAGTGCTCACAGGTGTAGGGCAGCTGCTACAAGCAAGGCTAATGCTTGTGCTGTGCCTATAGAAACTATCATTAAAAATGGAGGTTGGACCAACAGTAAGACACTTGCTAGGTTTTACAATATACCTATTGCTAACTCAGATACTTTTGCAAACTGTATTTTAGATGATGCAGTTTTAGGATCATGGATACACTGCATTGTTGTGAACATTTTGATTGATGGATCTGGTCTATTAAAACTTGTATATTTATTTTGAATTTTTAATTGTTTGTTGACATACTTTTAACATCTCGCGTGACCCTGTAGTACAAAAGGCTATGTTGAGGCAGAATTCAACAATTAAACCAGACTTTCAAGTTGAAATTTGATGGGAATTCTACTGAAACATAGCTGAGTACGAAAGAATCACGTGCCTTCCCTAAGCACCCACCCTGCTAGGCAGTGTCCACTTCACAATTAAGCTTTAAATATTGACCTTGACCCTTTCGTACTTAGCTATGTTTCAGTAGAATTCAGTAGGTTCCATCTGTCGTAGCTCTGCTGAAATCGTACGGCAGTAAAGATCGTTGGATTTTTGTGACCTTTAGGCTTTTACCATGAATTCTGGTGTCGTAGGTTGCTGCCAGTGTAGTCGTAAATTGCGTAGATGCGATCGTAGGTTGTCGTAGGTGATTGTCTTTTGTCTCGGCCATTGTGTCGCCGGTTGTCGGCAGCTTGTCGTAGCCTAAGGTCTCATGGGCGTCAACCTGTTGTAGCTTGTCGTAGACTTTGTCGTCGCCTTTTTTTTTTTTGTTTTTTTTTTGGCGACCCGTCACGACCGCAACCACTCGCATACAAAGTCGCCTACGTGCATGGGCGAGACCTGTTAAGCCGTGGTTACACTACACGACATTCGCTGGTCGCATGCACGGTCTAACCGATTATCGTAGCTGGAGGCGCGACAAGGTTCGACGACAAAGTCCTGTTAACACTTGCCGATTATCGCTGCCGATTTTTATATATATTAAAAAAATATATAAATAAAATATCTTTATTAATATACAATATAAACATTTTATATATATACATGTATTGTATATACAAGAACAAGTAAACACATTTACTTATGTAAATAATATAGCACTTGAATATAAATATAGATATAATATATATATATAATCATACCTATTAATTAATTTATTATATATTTGTACAAACTTTGTTAATGTATATATGTATTTATGTTTATATATATATATATATATATATATATATATATAAAGAATATTTATTTATTTATATATGTAAATTATATAGTCTTTAAAATTTAATTTCTGCACTAACACACACCATTACACACACACACGTATATATATATAAAGTAGTTCAAGGGGTCCTTGCAGGGGTGGATACAGAAATTTAGAATGTGGGGGGTCTCACATTGCAAGGCCGCGTAGTGGACCATGCAGTCGATACGCGAATGGGGGGGTTATGACCCAGAAGTATAATAATATTTTGATAAATTCAAAATTTCGGTTGTAATCGTGCAATATGGGGTTGCTTTAATGCATTATAAGCAACACATATATTGTAACTGTTCTATACACTTGGTGTACACTGTACAATGATCCCCCCCCCCCATATTTTGGGTAAGGTCGAAAAAAGGGGAATTCTCACTGCTCTCTCATTTCTCACCTGATTTACTTTGTCAGCAAATTCACACATATTTAATGAGGTTAGAGGTCACAAAATATGCAACGGGCGTATATTGCAAGGTTTCTGAAGGGGGAGGGGTGAATATAAAAATTCGTGTTTTACAGCCATGAATATAAAATTTGTGTTTTGCAGCCAAGAACATTGATATAAGTATTTATAAGTGCTAAATCTACACACAAATATGCAAAGCTCGCAAAAAATAGGTCACAGTGACCAACCTTGATATTAAATAAGGCATTTTTATGGTTTCACGTTTACAGTTTGTGCCTTGTTGATGACAAAAGACGAGTCGTAATATCCCGAGTCCAAAAAATACAACCATACGTGCGTAAAAATGAAGCAAATATAGATGACACCGAGAGCCTTCAATACATGAAGGAGAAATTCAGCATTTATAAAAGTATTATATTTCAAAACATAACATACAACAATAACTGAGATTTCTTAGTTTTTGTACGAATTTCATTTAAACCAGATTAGACAGACTTTCTTCAAAATTTCCATGGTGATATATACTTTGTGTTACTAAAGTACCTTCATCAACAGCCCAAAATGTAAAACTTCCGCATTTAAGTGGTACAGTTTTGAAGGACTGGCTGCTCTAATTTATTTTCATTTTAGCTCAGCTGACTAAATGTCAACTGAGATATAGGTATGGCGCTTTGTCCGTCGTCCGTCCGGCCGTCAGTTAGCAAGGCACAGATCGTAACCACTGACTTTAATAACTACTAAGTGAACATCCACAGAGGTCAATAAAATTAGGTCCCTGTGACCTATATCCTCTGAGCTGTGGGGCTTGTAAGTACCCCTGAGAATAATTATAAAAATTATACAAAACTTCCAGTATTTTCATAATTAATGCATGGATTGTCATGAATCTTGCCTTGAACAGTGACAAAGACTAAATTTTGTCAGTTCCAGAGAACCTGTTTTTTCTAATTTTAATGGGTATTTTTCTATTTTCAGACTTAAATGACAATCATTTTCTCAGCTATGTTTTTTTTGTGGCATGAAAACTGGTGTGTTTATTGATGATAAGCGGGTGCCCTGTTGTAATCACCCTGTTCGCCCCTCCGTCTATTCGTTTGTTCGCCTGTCTGTCCGTCCGTCCAATCACAAATTTGTTACAAAATGATAACTCCATTTTGAATCGACATGCGGATTTCAACTTATGAATGGGAAACCTCTAAAGCAAGAACTATTTTAGGTAATCAGGGCAAAGTTCTAGGTCAATGGACCCACTTAAGTAAAAAGATTGTCGATGTATTTTAAGCCAAACTTCTCATGCAAAACTTTCCATGTTACGCATATAACTCCAGTTTGGTTTGATATATTGTTTTAAACTTCATATAAATGGCCTACTACAGAAGTCTGAATCCTATCGATATTAGGTTTATGAGGTGAAGGGTCAAGGTTACAATAGCACCATTTTGAAAGAGCTAAAAAATATCCTCCTAGACATATTCAGCTGAGCGTCGAGACCCATGGGTCATATAATACTGTTAACTGTGCAGATGATGAACATTGTTTTTCTTGATTGAACGCAAACATTTGAGTTGCGGAACAGAACACTAGTACAAGTTCCACAAATATACAACCATTACCTTACCCGTAGAATGTAGGTCACAATAACCTTATTTTTGGTTTGCAAGAGACCGACCTGGGGATGAAGTATATAATTTGTTCGTTAATAATCTTTTAAATTTATTGCAGTTTGAATTATTTATCATAAATGATTATGTCTGTTCGCTAAAGTGTTTATACATTATCGGTTAATTTTAATTTAGCAAATGTTGTTACATAATCGGATGATTTTGCATTACATTTTGGTGTTACATAATCGGTTGTTTTTTTATTACGTAATCGGTTGGTATTACATTATCAATTTATTTGTTATTACGTTATCAGTTCGTGTTACATTATCGGTTAATGTTACATTATAAGATGATTTTTAAATTATCAGTTGTAACAAGCCCTATTACTCACCCGTTTTGTAAGTTGCTTCTCGTTAATACGTAAGTTGTAACACTAAAATATAATAAATAGTTGTTTTTGAGTAACCAAGCCATAGAAAGATGAACATGACCGACTTTTCCCCGTACGTTAAAATTCATGTACCTTTCTCTGGGGTTTCAGCGTACCAGCCCCGCTTCCTGAGTCCTATCCATAGATCCTCTTCCCTAGAAAACTGACCCGCCACGGGGACCGTCGTACTTAAATTCCCACCGAGTGACAAGCATTGTTTCACGGCTTCATACCAGGTGGCGTCAAGTGTAACTTTGCCGAGGCACGACCGCTGTCCCGAATACCGCTTACATCCATATGGCGTGCAGCTTGAACAGTCTATAATTTTAAAATATGAGAAATAGCTTGTGAGTTGTATTATGAATATCGCTATCTTTGTGAGAACACATAAATTACTCGTCTCTCTGTGAATAACAAGGGAATTAAAATGTTCAAATCATTATCTTTTGGGGCAAATATATTACTTTAATGTATTTAAATGGAATTGGATATGTAACAGTATAGGCCTATGCTAGTCGATGTGCTTTCTATCCTTCACATAATGAATACAATATATCCAATGCATAACAAACAAATGACGTGATAATAGTGATAACATAGTGGTCAGAGACCAAAACAACCTCCGACAGGATCCTAAATAAACTACACAGTAACATGGGAATTGTGCGCCACGGTTCGACAACTCCATATACTGGTTTACTAGTTTCTCTAAGTCTCAACAGAGACAAAAATCATACAATGATAATTCAGATTACTGCAAAACATTAATAGATTTTTCCAAGGAGTAAAAATTATAAAATAAAAATAGTTTTTAAAAATCACCGGCTCGCGCCATGGTATGGTTCTCTGAGTCCGTAGAATGATTTTTTTTTCAGGCCTCCTTATCACGTGTTATTGACTAGTATATTGTTCTTTTAAAACATTTATTAACGCAATTAATCATAGTATATATAAATACTGTATAATTCCTGAATGTAAAGCATTTTACATAAATTAGTGGAGTTTCCAAGATATGCTAATAATGTCTACGTGATGCGTAATCTGTTGAAAATAAATTTCATGAATTACACGTGACAGATAAATAGGAAAATAGAATGGGAACTTATAAATGCTTGCTATATTTGAGGCGTTACTTGCCTGTCCACTGACACACGTATCCGTGAAGCTCCGTTGTACATTCCGCAGCGTAGATATACGTGCTCACGTAAGCACACGAGAATGATTCTTTATCACGAAGTACATCATCGCTTGAAGCTGCAATCAAAATCATATCCTTATCATAAATCATAACCATATTTTTGCGGGGGGGGGGGGGGGCTTAATTTTAACTAAATTCGCGTGGATAATTATTTCTCACAAACTGACGACGAATGCTGTATTTAATTGTGCCTTAAATTCCCAAACTTACTATTCTTAAACCTACACCGTACTTATAATCATAACAATCCATTTTCAATATCATTCTTGATATAACTAGAACACTGACAGGTCAAAATGGGCCCCTCAAAAAGGCCCATAGACTTCCAGTGAGGGCTGATTAATGCCTTTTATATGAAGAGACAGGGAACTGACTCAAAACAGTATTTTAACAACTGAACAAAGATGTTAAAGGGGGTGGAAGCCTTAAATCTGAACCTGCTTAATTCAATTAATCCATCCATGAACATCGTAAACAGGGATGGCATACGCGCTATATGATCACAGTTAGTCCAGTAATTAAGGTAAAATGAGAAAAAAACAAGGCCCATGGGCGCTGCCGTGTTGGCTTGCTCGCCCCAGCACTGCTGACGTAACGGGAACCCTACTGTAGCAGCACAGTGATTGGCTTCAGGGCTGTAACCTCCAGCTGGGAGGCTGGTCAGTTGTGTGCCATCTGCTTGCGCAGCAGTGGTTTCTGCGCGGAGGTTAGGGTGAAGGTCATACTGAGAAAGCAGCATGACCACTTGCTGAACAACGCGCGAACTCAGCGAAATTCAACCGTATTTGACGAGCCAGAGATATGACAGTGTGAACGAGTACTGCAAAATGACAAAAAAACATTGTCGGACGAGGATGAAAACACTTGGCGGGATTGTCATGCCTTGGATTCATTCATGGTCTCGACGCAGTCACTTGTTACCGACGCAATGCCGACCAGGAGGTCACGCGAGTGCTACAGAGCTTAGAGAGGTGTCCGCGCGTCTGACTTGGCCGAAACCGATTGTGTCATCTAACCTGCCAGCTTTACTTTGTCTGTCGGAGGCGGTGCTTCGGACGTGATTTTCCAGACACCTTATATCGAAAGTTGAAAGGAGATCGGTACCTTACATAATGACTAATAGTAACAGGTAAGACCAGAAGGACTTTCAAATAAAACAATAATAATTACGTACGATATGCGTACGATCGTCAGTACTTTACTCCTGCATATATTTTATATCTTTATATTTGGCCCTTTACACCTTCTGTCTTCCCTTTTTACTTTTTAAAAATTATTTGTGCAACTATGGATGTACCGGTAATGTATTGTATCATTGTATGCATGTAAATAAATATTTTTTTATTATATTGTCCCTTCAAGTTTAACTGTGAAACTACCGCAAATGAAATATGTCATATATTATGTATACCATACTTAAAATGAGTATTCATAACGTTAGGGGATAAGCTTCTTCATTCATACAGCTGCAAACTTGTTGGAAAGATTCTCACAAGCATGAATAGGGGAATAAAGCAGTGAAGCTCATAGCCATATACAAATGAACTTTTATAATAGTCTTGCAGTTTTCTTGTATTCATACATTTATTAAAACTTTAAAAAGTGGCCATGCAGTGAAATAAGGCATGTGCAAAATTTAGAAACATCTCACAGAAACATAAAAGATGTTGACCTGGACAGCAAATAAATGAACACATTTCACATTCATATTTATAATACATTTTATTTTCACATTCAAAATCGCAAATCTGTAATCACTGTGCTGTATTTGTTCCAGGCAGATTAGGCTAATGGCTTTCAGACAACTGCCAGCCTGGATACACATTGGCAATATCTGGGAAGGGCAAACAGGATCACTCTGCCATCAAGAAGTGCTGTAGCCAGATCCAGATCCAGATGACAAGTACCCTGGTTTCAAAGAAGTGGAGGAAGCCCTGCAATAAAAATAATATTATAACCATTAACCACAGAATAGTGTTACATTCAGTGATATTTTTTTCTGATCTACCAATCAATGTTATAATTTAAATGTTTGCCTGTGTGTCAGAAGTAACATGAATATACAACATTTATATATTTATATTGAGAAAGTCTACTCCCAGTATTATAAGACGGTAAACTATTATTTTATGTGTGCGTGTGTATATATATATTTATACATTTATAATATTGATATTGAGTGCATGTCATAAGTAACATTAAAATAGTTTTTATGTATACTTGCATAAAGAAAATGACACTGAGGAGAGGTAAAAAATAGTGATTGTATTTATACATGTATATTATTTAATTAATAAAAAATCAATACAAAATATTGTTCACCTGTGTAAAAATTGTAAATAATAAAAAGTATGTTTGATCTGCGGAGCAGACCAAGTTTCTGACAACTGCCAGTCAATCCTTTATAAAAAACGAGTGTCGAGTTTGATACTAATCGACATTTGACAAAAGTTCATGTTAACAAGAAAAATTCTTAAGATTCTTAATTTCAAGATACCTTTTATCTGTCCTTCCCTTTAATAATTGTTCAGATAATTTTTAGCTCAGCTGACTATAAGTCATCTGAGCTATAGTCATGGTCCATTGTCCGTCCGTCTGTCTGTCCGTCCGGCCGGCCGTCCGTCCGTCCGTCCGTCTGTCTGTCTGTCCGTCTTTCTGTCCGTCCGTAAGACTGGCACGTTTCGACACCGTTGGACCTACGAATCTGAATTTCGGCATACGGTTAGATGTCCCCATAATCTCCTACCATGCCAAAAATTGGGTCAATAGGACTTCGTTCCTTTGAGATATTAAGGAAAAACCTCATTTTTTTATTAGAAATCTATTTTCACACTTCTGCAGGACTGCCTAATATCAAAACCACTCATCAGGTTTTCTTCATATTTACCATAAATATTCCTCTATAAAGTTCCTATGTACATGCCAGATATTAAGTCAGTATTATATAATTTAAAAAAGTTATGGGCCCAAACATAATGGACTTTGTAAAAAAATCAGGAAGATATTTGGTCACTTAAGACCAAAAGTGTTAAAGTTAGGGACTTTTTTTCCAGTAATACAACTTTAATTAATCAAAATTTAATTGTATACCAAAAATTAGATCAAAATTTGTTAATTTTTTTTAAATATTGGCAAAAATATAAAATTGGTACCTTAAATTTTGCCCAACTTTGGCCATGGCACGTTTTTTTCCTGTGAGTACTGTGGATTTAATTTTCACACCATGTATACATAAGGATTTAATCTGTTAAAATCTGAAATTTGAAAATAAAAGCTGCAAAATTAGGCTAGTTATTGAATTTTTTTGGAGGCTCTTGTTGTATTCCCTTACATTGTCAAGCAGTCCACTTTGATCCCTGTAGGTCATTCAGTGCACATCTTTATGCTCCCCAGGCTGTTGACATAATTTTAGATGTCCCCAAACTCTCCTACCATACCAAAAATTGGGTCATTAGGACTTTGTTCCTTCGAGATATTAAGGAAAAAAACTCCGTTTTCCATAAAAAAAAAAGCCATTGTTACACTTCAAGGCTGCCTAATATCAAAACCACTGATCTGTTTTTGATCGTATTTAGTATTCACATTCTTTTATACATTTTCTATGAACATACCAAAAATTAGGTCAGTGTTGGGTATTATTTTGAAGTTATGGGCCAAAACATAATGCAATTTTTAAAAAAATCAGGAAATATATTTACTCACCTAACATGAGAATTGCTGAACCTAGAGACTTTTTTTCAGGAATATAACTTTATTTAATCAAGATTCAATTGTTTACCCAAAATAAGATCTGAATTTTGCAAATTTTTCAAGTTATTAGCATAAATAAAAAATCAATACCTTAATTTTTTTTCAACTTTGGCACTGTTGATTTAATTTTCCCAGCATATATGCATAAGGATTTAATCTTTTAAAATCTGAAATTTCAAAAGAAATTGATAGGATTAAACAGCTTTTATTCATGTTTTCATACACCATGTCAAGTGTTGTTTACATCTAGCCTACCTAGTAGTACAGCCTTCACTTGCATTATGTAACACCCCAGGCAGCTTACCTTTGCCCAGCTTGGCCACTACTAGCAGGCTTTCCCTCTGCCCTGCACTCATCCCCCCTCCAGCTGGTGCATAAACTAGATGAATGTTATAATTTTTCTGTATTTTATTTTATTCTTGGACATGCTACATTTTAGATTTTGTATTGAACCACCAGGATTACAATGATTAAAGTTTACATTTAATTGTGTCCACAAAATGGTGTATTGCTGTGAAAGTGTGGATGTTCATGAGATAAGTAATTCCTTACTTCAGAAGAGTAAAAACTTCACCAGGTGTGAAATTGACTATTAATTCCAGTAATTAATTAAAACTGGGATAGTAATTAGCACAATGATATTGTTTGTCCCTCATTCAACCAACAGTGTGTATACTTTATTTGAAAAGATGTTTTATTTTATCAAATTTCCTTTTATTTTATTTTGGTGAATAAAATTAAGCATGTCCTGAAAACTCCAATGTGCAAAACTTTTTAATAGTGATTCAAGGAATATTCTTGTAGATGCCATGTTGTGGCATTATTTTCTTTTAAAATCAGTTTAAACATTTATGATTTAAAAATAATAAAATATATGTGTATGCATAAAATGACCCAATGTTTTCTACTCTGTATATATATTGATTGCAACTTTTGCAACAATTCTAATATTTTAACTTATATTTTTAGGTTTTTTAATTAAAAATTTATAAACCTGTAAATAAAAAAATGATTCAGATAAAAACTTCTTAAAGGAGAAAGTGGATCTGCTTAAAAAAAAATAGGATTATATATAAACTTAAATGCATTATTCTCTTGAAAGTGAAATAAAGGTATTAGTCCATTCTGTCCACTTGCCTGTCCATCTGTAAATTTTCGTATGCAACACGTGCAGTATCTCAAAACTTTTACTGTTTTTCTTCATGACAGTCTTGTCAGAGTATTAGTTTGCAATCATATATTTAGAACTTTACTATAACCAAGTAGGAGGGCCCCTTTTCATCTTAGCTTTTCATATTCTTATATAAATGAAAAACATTACAATAGAATATTTCTACATCCACCTTCGTGCTGCTCTCACTTTGCCCTTCTCCGAACCCCATCCCAAAGTCAGCCTCAGTAAGCAAGAACAAGACGAATCAGATATATTCATACTTTAATATTTTGTATAACTATTCGTCCATAGGTACCTATGTACATGCCAGAAATTATGTCAATTTTGTGTAATATGTCGACATAGTGGGCATCACAATAATGTACCTTGTCAAAACTAAAGAGATATTGTGTCATACAGTCACATATTCATAAATCACTTCATCAGCATATTTAATCATAACATCATATCTGTCAAATTGAACGCTTGCAGACTACCATTCACTTTAGATCCTTCAACAAATAGCCGTATCATCATTCTACTACTGCTTATTACTGCTGTCATTGCATTCATATTTGCTCAAATATATCTCAATTTTCAACCCCTCCTAAATAAATAAAAAAATAAACCACTTTATTTGACTCTATTAATCCATCAGTCAGGTAATTTCATTCATCATTTACTCACATATTACATTACATTCCTTTATAATAGCCCAACATGTACATGATATTCATAAGCTTTATCGACTCGATATAGTATCACAGTGGAGAAACATTTATAGTCCAATCACGATCAGCTGAGCGCCGTGACCCATGGGTCCCTTGATTTTTCTGAATATGAAATTCACCTTTTTAAGAGTAGGCCTACAGAATTATTTCTCACTTTTTGCAAAAGGACCCCGAAAGAATAAATAATAACCCTGACGTGGGCGATGATGGGAACACAAGGTGAAAATATGACCCCAGCGTCTGCAAACTGCCAGGAATTTGATAAAAAAAAGCCTCATACAATTTTAATTTTTAAAAGTCTCAAAAAAAGTTTAAACATAAAAAGTTTCAGTAACTGTCGAGATCTTGTTAACTGTTAAGAGACGTGACGGCACTTGCCTGCTTTTGCTCTCGTCCGCTTGACGGCCGGGCGAGTTAGGACCTCTGTCCACATCTTGGATCTTGTACACAAACAATGCTGTTATTGCATCATGCCTCAGCTGTTAACATCTCATACTCTTCTTGTCCGTCGTTAGTGCTGTATTTGTCAGGTAGTCTTGAGTAAAATTTCCCATGCAGAAACCCCAGCCCTTGCCGAAAGGATGGGTGACCACTGCATGGCACCGAGTTGCCACGCCCACGGCCGATGTTGTGGAGCCTTTTTTGAGCTAATTCCCGTTTACTCGGGTCTCTGCGGCAATTAGGGATCATGAAGAAAGCAATCCTCGTAGTGTTCACTCGACGGTTGGAATAATCGACCGCTTGACACTGAGGCATCTTTGATTTTGTAGTTGATAATTTGAAGGATTTGACGAGGCTTTAAGTAATACACGTGCACCGTAAGTGACAGTGTTTGGGTTCCCACCGCGTCATAGTCCCGTGTTATCTCGCCTTATCACGGGGCAGTTCACGGCTGCAGAAGCTGTCATGGCAGCGCCCAGTACTGCGCTTCTCGACTGCAATTCCATATTATTACATATACAGATTCTGATTATAATATATTTTCAATGTGCCCGGGCGGCCCTTCAGGTGTGACTTATCCATATATGGGGATTAAATTGCAAGGCTTCCACCCCCTTTAAGGTCTGAAGCTATGCTAGTTGTGTATAAGGATATAGTAGTGGATCATTCCAAGCAACAGAGGCATAATTACATCGGATGTATTAAACTTAAAGCCTGGTTGGCATATAAATCAACAGGAAGGTTGTGTGACCTTGACCTTTGACCTTGCGATGCCAAAATCAATTCCCCTATTGTTAGATGATCCATAAATGAAAAGGGTTATGGTTGAATACTTTGCTTAAAATGCGTCCACATGCTTTTTCCAGAAGTGGTTGGTGTGACTTTGACCTTTTACCTTGAGGCCTCAGCCTTAAAAAATCTCATATTTGCAGGAAACCATATGTGAAAGATCGAGGGAACGTTGTCTTGAAATGTATCCAAAAGCTTTTAAGAGTCCACAAGCTATTTTCACAAATATATGGACAGATGACGCTTTGACCTTTGGTATGAATAGTTTCGCTTAAAATGCATCAACAATCTTTTAAAAAAGTGGAGCCTGTGACCTTGACCTTTGACCTCATGAGCCCAAAATCAAAGGGTTCTTACTTTATTGATAGGTCATATTTAAGTCACGTTTTAAATCATTCTGTGTTTTAAAAAATGGAGTTATCATACTTAAACAAATCTGTCGATAAATAACCCCTGTGACCTTGACCTTTGACCTTGTGGCCCAAAACCAACATGGTTCTTTCCTTGATTCCAGATCAGCTAAAAAAGGTGTGGGATTAATTAAAATTTTAAACTTAAAACCGATCCACAATCTTTTCAAAGAAGTGGATCCTGGGACTGAGACCTTCGACAACATGAATTCAAAATGTACACAAAATGTTCTTGCTTAAGTGTTGGGCCATGCATAATTCAAGTTTGAAATCAATATGTCAATTCAAACCGGAGTAATCATATGGAAACGAATATGTGGACAGACGGACAGACTTCCAAAAGGACAGACTGACAGACAGGGTGTTTACTATAATGCGCTCGCTTATTAAAGCAGGGCTCTAATCAACACACAAGGTTTCACACACAAGGACTCTAGATGAAACCACAGTTTAGGAGCTGATAGCACAATAATTTTGCAGTTTCAATTAAAAAGGAAAAATACATCAATAATAGAAAAAAATACATGTGGCACCATCAGTCTTCAGGAATTGAAGAATCTAATCATGATCAATGAACACATCAGGTTTCGGGACACTAGATGAAACCACAGCTGAAAAAATGACGTGATTGCTGTCATTTGACGGTCTCGACAATAGAAAAAAAATCAGGTGGCGCCACCAGTTTTCTCGAACTGGCAAAACTGGTCATGGTCTTTATGCAAGGCAGGATTTATGGAAAATTGTGCTTTAATTATCAAGATCATGGGGTTTTTGTGTAAAATACCAAATTATTTTTTATATAAAAATATATCTTAAATAAGTATGCATATAAAATGTTTCAAATCAATGTGTGTATTCATGTAATAAATAATTGTGCACACACGTTTCATGTAAATCATTGACTTATTAAATCAAACTTGCCCAGCAGTATTCCGTTGATCCACCTCCAGTGATCGTCTCGGTATCTGTGAATGTTTAACCAGACTGATGTCACGTTCAGTCGCTCCATGTGGTGTCGGATTAACTCTCTTTCCTTCTTATCATTGTCAGATGGTAAATACATCTTGTTTTTAAGACAGAATCCTTGAGCTTCAGTAATATTTCCTTTAAAAAAGGCAAAGAGGAGTAGGAAAATTTATTTTAAATATCAGGACAATTGTTTATATACATCATATTATATTTATGAATATATTGTTAACCGCATTCGAATTTTATCATATTTGCAACATCTGTTGACACTCAAAACTTAATAGAGCGCTAGGTTGAATACATTCATTGAACAAGCAATAACATCATTAACTAAATAAAGATCGAATTTGTAAATTAAAATTAACTAATCATTTTATGATTAATCAGTAACGATTACCTTGATATATGAAGATTAGCATATTTAAATTCTCGACTCTCAGTCAGAAGACAAACCAAATGTTTGAACTTTGACCTTTATACCAATGCATGACTTTAACATAAAACATATTTGATTATTATTTGGGTATATTTAGGTATCCTTGGAGAGTGAATTTTTTTTACTGTGTTATCACGAATCCATAAGTACAGATGGCGGTTACAACATTTTTTAGAGAATGTATTGCTTGTTCTTTCGAGAAACATACACACAGATATATATATGTGTGTGTGTGTGTGTGTTAATTTCAATACGGGAATTGTGAGGACTTCGTTATAAAAATGATAGTAACCATGAAATACAATACAACGTTCATCATCCATCTGAAGTATGGATATTCAACCAGTTCGGTTGTGCATTTCATTACATAAATACATAAATAAATCAAAGAAAATAGCCAGATACGTGTTTTGTGTGATAAAAATATCTGCATATGCATCTTTTATTAATTCGAGATACAGATATTTTAGACTATAATTGCTTCAAAATGTTCACAGTTTTAACTGGTGAATATTTTGACTTTAACTCTGTAGATGCAATATTATGAAATATATGACCAAACATACTATGTACATTCGTACACACTCTGCTATCATGTCATTTAGCTTAACTGATCTGCAGACCTGGGGTCAATTTCAATCCAATCAAATTTAACACTTTTTATGACCGTCTGTCTTTTGAATAAACTACCAATTCCGATTAAACGATGGTTTCCTCTATTTCAATTTAGTTACCCATTAAATAAAAATTGGCAGCAGTTAAGCCATATATTGTTCATTTCTCCCATATAGAGGCATCTGTATTTGACTTCATCCAAACGCTGTTCATATGGCTGATCAGTAAGTACTTCAGTTCTAATCAGTGAGACTTGAAACATCTATCAGTTCATCTAAATTCATGCATTTCAGTAATTATTTTTTTTCTGATTTTCAATTCTATTCCAATTAATGCAAACGTTTCTAAAATTACAATTCAATTCCCTTCCAATACAGAATTCCCCCCCCCCCCCCTGTCAGCTAATTGTTGACTTACCGTGACTAATGATGACGAGGCCATCTGCATTCTCAGTGAGGGATGCTGCTGTGTTAACGAAGTCGGCCTTTATGCTAAATGGCTCTGTGTCAAAAGACAGGAGAAGAACGTAACACAGTAAAATATAACGTAGGTTTTCCCAATGTAAATGATAATTATCAAATCTAATATCAATATCAAATCTTGAAATCGAGTGGCTTTGTCCCCAAACTGAAGTTTACACATTGACTCAGACTGAAAAATAGCAGATAAGATTAAATTGTGAGTCATCAGTGCGCTGGGAAAAGGCACCCGATTTGTACGTATCTTTGCAGATACCCAGCAATAATAGAGCTCTCTCACAAAACACATTAAATGTCATAATATTCAAGGTATCATATGAGTATACGTTTTTTGTGAATTGTATAATGTGTATAACATTGAGTTATCTTAATTAGATTAGCGAATAACATTCTTTAATAGTAACGTTTGTTAATATTCTGTCATATATAATAGTTTCTATTTTAAAACAACTGACATAATTTTTTTTTAATGATGATCAATGATGAAAGGAGGAATAAAGATAATTTATCTCTGAGACATCGGTAGAGAAGAAATGTATGAAAAATGAATTATGGAACAGTATTGTTTAAGACTATTCGGAGGGGGGATTTTCTTTTATGCTTCAGTGTACACTCGTCTCCTTAACAGTGGCCTCATTACATTAATATTACCGTGTTTCCTTGATCTGCCTTATTTAGTCGCCGGGGCAAACGATGTCTCATAAAAATAAACGCCGGCCTTAAAAAGGCGCCGGTCTTGTTCAGAGGCCGGATGTCAGAGTCTTTTCCATTTGGCCGCCAGATGTCTTTTCCCGTGATTATAATTGGTGCATTTACTGGTTAAAATGATAGGAGATTGTTGCATTAATGTTGGTCTGTGCTTGTGTTGATAATATGTTTAATATGTTTAATTTATATTCTATAAATCTTTATTTTTCTTTTACACATCCCTGTTTCCATAAGGGACACAAAATATTCCCGATATTCATCCATTATAATTAAATCCGATCACCGATATAGTAAATCACTGCTGTCAAGCTAGGTAAAAATATTTCCGCCTGAGAATAGCGGTACAATTTGGTACGGTGAAGGTCTACCTCATGGATGGTTGAACAGAACCAAATGAAGGTGTCAAGTGGTACAAATTCTTGCTCCTGTCAAGACAAATAACGCCCCTTGTTTTCACTTTTGAAGCGCTTAAAAGTGCGTTGACTGTGTTACCGAAACCATGCTTCTGAGATAATCTTAAAAGCTATAGATAGTATTTACTATCTATTATTTATTTCGACAAATATCTAATCAGTCGAATATTCCCGTATATAAGTACCAATCCCCGTATTTCGAGGGAACTAATGTTACCAGTGTTGAACGTGGTGCACAGTTTATGGAAGAGCCACCCCGTGTTCAGATGGAAACAATGTTGTCAACTGCATCCAATGTAAAATAAATGGAACAGCCACATGAAACACCGGAATACCTGGTTTCGAGAGGCCCGCGCGGACAGACACGTGTGGACATCTGCAAACTCTCGCTAAGATTATCGGTAAATTTTATAATGGTGCGTAATTGTGGAGATTGCGCAACCCATATCCCTACGGCAGCTAAGGATATTTCGTAAACACAATCCGAGTACCGGCAATGATTTCAATTGTAGTGACCGGCGAGTTTATTGTTTCGATGTGTTCCTTTTCAGGAATATATATATATATATATATATATATATATATATATATATATATATATATATTAAAAGTATGGCCCATGTTCTGTCTGTATCAATATTATCGTTTTAGCAATAATTGTATAATTGCAACATAATAACATGCACCTCATAGGAATCTCTACATTTATTCATACATATATATATATATATATATATATATATATATATATATATATATATATTTGTGTTTGTGTATAATGTAGTGGTGTGTCAACTAATCGATTATATCGATGATTGGCCCGTTTAAGTTGTAGTTGCACTTTCTCATAATCGATCACAAACTATTATGTATGCACATGTTAAACATGTTACATTTAATAAAAGCCAGAAAAAGATTTTAATCCTCTAGAGATATAAGAAAGAGGGGACAAAGTTTAGTGAACAGCATTAAAACTGAACCTTGTGCAGCAAACAGGTGTCAACATCCCGGAAGCTATCTTTTCCGGTTAGTATGATGCAGAAATAAGACTGGATTTACCCGGTCAATATTTAGGTATAATTCTATAGGCAGATTTCATGATTATATAAAAGGTTCTAAAAATAATCGAATAATAATCAATCGTCGGCCGTATTATCACTTTCAGTCATCAAACATGATTTCCAAGCTTATAAAACAGGCTCAAGTTTGGAAGATCCTCTTTCGGGCACGCGCACTCTAATCCTGATTATTTAAACCTTGGGTTAGTCTCCTATACTTTCTATAACCAAAGACAGACACGTAGGTGGTTTCCAATTATCAATGTATTATATGATTATCGTATCAGTAAACTGTTAATTTAAGTATTGTTTATCAGTAGTTAAAATGTTTGCCATACATTATGGTGTTAAGTGGTATTTGTGACGCGGTTAATGAATATTTAATGTAGTTTTATTATCAATATGGTTTTGTCGCAAATGTCGATTTTATAGCACCTGTTGTGCATATAGTGGTAAATATATATTTTCCTGCCGTAAGTAAGTGTACAGCTTCAATGAACCATTGGTCTTAACGCCATTTCTATCAAATAATTGTTCATATTATGCTGCAATCGTTACCTCTCGGTTATATATTAAAAACGAGTTGACACGTATAAAGTAGCGTTCCACGCGTAATATTTGTCATGATATACTGTATATTCTTGTTATTTCATACCACACTAAATGAGTCCGACAGGCTTCTCTCTCTCATTTACAGCTTTCCTCAATTATTTAAACTTGGTATGAACATTTTTATTATTATTCCCTTTTTTTACTGATTTTGTAAATTTAATCTTTTCTACATTCAAAGCCTGTCGCACAAGTGGATAAAGAGTTATATAACGGTATAAGATATCACCCACCTTGACCATTACGGTCAAGCTCTGCACCTTGAACGATTATATTTGATAAGACTCATGCCAGATGGAAGCTTACTATAATACTATTCGGTAAACGCACAGATAGATGATATCACTAGACATCATTTATAATTGCACTGTATGTGAACTTTAACCTTACATGAGTGAAACCAACAAACTGTCCCTTCATTTTATTAGCCATTATACAAGGTGTAGTTCAACTTGTCCCTCTGGCCAATGTAGTGGATTGGGTGGCGTGATTGGTTATGTTTCAATGAGAGAGAGAGAACAAAAAGCCATGATATGATTATGTGGGATTTTTTCAACTCTACACCTATTAACTTGATTAATGTACTTACACTTATATTTTATTGGATACTACTAAAGAATAAACTGGTCACCTACGTTGCCGAATTCATCTCTTTTGTGGCTGTATGCCACAAACTTGTGTGAGTGGGAGCGTGAGTTTAAGAACATCAAAATATAGAATCTTTAACTAAAGTAACAGAACTTTACAACGTGGACCCAGTGGCATTTACAATTGGCGAATGGGAGCTGGTTGGAGTAACTACGTTAACTACGGCAGTGACGGATTCCAGAGACCAAATAATTAGACCCCGATTTTGCTAGAAAAAAATAATACTTTTTCGTGAAAATAAAATTGAACAAATGTGAAATGAAACGTATATAAATCATCAGTTCCTGTTAGGTTACTAAGACAACCTAGACGTCCGGCTATTGGGAGTTACTGGGTACAGAACGGTTAACAGTCGTATGCACCACCTGACATATGGTGATCATCGAAATTCCAGAGGTAACAAATGTAGCATCAGGGCCTACCCATTACATTTCCACTTTGTTCATCGACTTATTATGACTTTAAGACTATTGTTTCGTAGCCAATGTTGTTACATCTCGTTTTGACTGACCGCTCAACGGCCCGACAACCGCGTGCAAAGGCCCCGTGCCAAGTTTAGGACGATCATGCAGATGACAATAAAATTCCAGTCACTGGTAACAGTGTAGAATATGTAAAAGGAAATTAAAAATTAGCAGTAGAATCCAGTTAAGTAGTAAAATGGTGCCTGGAAATTGGCATGGGTGCAAACCCAAGTAAATTCCAAGCAATCATGTCAAATGACTCTGAAAATAACCTTAGTTCTGTTCACCTAAAATTTACCCTTATTCAATGTGAGCCAGTTGTAAAACTCCTGAGGTAAATCTTTCATATCATATTTCTGAGTTGGTAAAACAAAAAAGTACACAGAAATTAAATGCTTTACGACGCACCAGTAATTAACCTTAACCTTAATACTAAAATCTTACTTTACAAAAGTGTTATTCTTTCATATTTTAATTACTGGCCAATCGTCTGGCACATTTGCAGCTGTTCAGGTAAAAATAAAACAAGAAAACTGCATAAGCGAACTTACGGTGTATTCTAAACGATTATATCTCGGACATAACAGCTTGCTATCAAAAGTAATCATGTCAACTTTACACCGCTTAAGGTCTCATGATCGTCAAACAACCTTGGTTTAATTTGGCTTTAGAATTCATATTAAAATGAATTCTAGCCACAATAATATATATACATATTTGAAATCCTTTGAATATCTGCTGTTGGATAAGATATAGATAAACATTGTCTCATATTTTCCTTTGAAGATTTTAAACTTTAAATTATTTAATTTATATTTTTTTAAACGCGATATATCTCACATTTGGCAAAGAGTATGTATGCAAAAATAGTATCACATTGAAGTACATACAAATATCTCAAGGCGTTTTTTTACAATGTGTTTATAATCTTTTTTTCTAGTGAATTTTCAATTTAAAATAAAATTATGATACAAACAATGCATATTTTTTTAATGGTGTATAACTGCTATACCAAAACAGATATCGGAAAAGAAAACTAGATGTGTCGGAACGACACGAATGCCCCCGCCTTGGGCAAATTAGAAACATTGGTAAAATTTGGAAAATTTTTTAAGTTCAGGAGGTGTCGTATGGTCAAAAGTAGGTCAACAAGGGCAAAATGCAAACTCGATCTGTAACGGGTCATTATCAAGCAACACACCAAAAATCATGCCAGTATATGCAGGCATTGTGAAAAAAAGTCCATACATTGTGCATTTTCCATAAAAATTTCTGTCTTTCATGAAATTTTCTATGTTTAGGAGCCGTAAAACAATCAAAAGTAGGTCAACCGGGATGAAACGCAAACTCGATCTGTAACTGTCATTATCTGCCCACACAAAAAAAATCAGGGTGGTATCTGCAGGCATCAAGGAAAAAAAGTCAGTACATATGCATTTGTTATGAAAATTTATATTTTCCATGAAACTTTCTATGTTCAGGAGCAGGTCAAATGGTCAAAAGTAGGTCAACTGAGACAAAACAAGAACTCGATCTGTAACTGGTCATTATCTGCCTACACACCAAAAATCAGGCCCGTATCTGCAGGCACTGCGAAAAAAAGTCCATAAATGTGCACCTTTTTATGAAATTTTTTTATGTTAGAGCACCGTCAAACGGTCAAAAATAAAGTCAACTGGGACAAAACGTGAACTTGATCTGTAACTGGTCATTATCTGCCAACACACCGAAAATCAGGCCAATATCTGCAGGTATTGTGAAGAAAAGTCTGCACAAGTGAATTTGTCATGAAAATATATTTTACATGAAATTTCTATGTTCAGGAGCCGTAAAACAGTCAAAAGTAGGTCAACCGGGACGAAATGCGAACTCCATCTGTAACTGGTCAATATCTGCTGACACACACCAAAAATCAGGCCAATATCTGCGGGCATTGCGAAAAAAGTCCGTACATGTGTATTTGTCATGAAATTTCATATTTTTCATGAAATTTTCTATGTTCAGGAGCCGTAAAACAGTCAAAAGTAGGTCAACCGGGACGAAACGCAAACTCGATCTGAAACTGGTCTATATCTGCCCACACAAAGAAAATTAGGCCAATATCTGCAGGCATTGCGAAAAAAAAGTCTGTACATGTGTATCTGCCATGAATATTTCTATTTTTCATGAAATTTTCTAAGTTTAGGAGCCGTAAAACGGTCAAAAGTAGGTCAACCTGGACGAAATGCGAACTCGATCTGTAACTGGTCTATATCTGCTCACACACCAAAAATCAGGCCAATATCTGCAGGCATTGCGAAAAAAATTACGTACATGTGTATCTGTCATGAATATTTCTATTTTTCATGAAATTTTCTAAGTTTAGGAGCTGTAAAACGGTCAAAAGTAGGTCAACCGGGACGAAACGCGAACTCGATCTGTAACTGGTCTATATCTGCCCACACACCAAAAATCAGGCCAATATCTGCAGGCATTGCGAAAAAAAGTCCGTACAACTGTTTGATTTCGGAATGACGGAAGGACGGAAGGACGGAATGACGGACATGGGTAAAACTATATGCCCCGGCCACTTTGTGGCGGGGGCATAAAAAAAAACATTTTAGATTACATGTCAACTTACCTATATGCAAAATTTGAAAGCTCTGCCTGTGGTGGTTTTTGAGATATATTGCGCCGAAGACCGTGCAGTCGGTTGAATTGTTGTTTTGAGAAAATGGCCAAAAACTGTTTTGGAAAAGTAATTTCGTTTTCAACGGAAAACAAGAATATCAATGCAAGTGACAGTCGTATATTTTCATTAAATATTCTGATCTGAATTGGTTTCGATAAACAAAATTGAAAATTAAATAGTTTGTCATGGTGAAAAAGACGAAATTTTAACATGGAATGACATCTCAAGGACTGTAAAACAGAAGTAGGCGGAGTTTACTGCTTCGAGTGGCTGGTCACCGGTAATTAGGTCATGGGCCACCGCGTCAGGTGTGAAGTGACTGATTAACAACGATTACTCTAATCACTATGAGCAAATATTCTAACTGCCAATGTATCCCCCGCTTACAGTCATACTTGAACACTGTAGACACGAACTAACTAGCAGCAACACCTGCTATGTATAGCTATTGGGTGTTTTAAATCCATGCATCAGCCTTATCCTACATATATAAATGTGCTGTTCGTATAAGAAGCCAGAGGTTATTCTTTGAGAAAATAAATACCTTTAAGCTTCACTAGGTCCTTCATGTATTTTGGTGCAAATCTGTGGATTGAGCTACCAGACCACCTAAGAAAAATGAAATTAACTTTTAGCCACTTTGAATCCTTGACAAAGGACTGGGTAGGAACAACCTGTATATGCTCTCTGTGTTACAAGAACAAAGCATAAATTCTTATCTCTTTAGTATAAAGAGAGTATAAAGAGTATAGAGTTTGCGCATGCGCGGCTTGATCAGACAGCAGAAAGGCGACTCTTAGAATTTCATATCGTTTCTGCTTTAAAAACGATATTAAAGGGACGTGTATACAACATTTCTTCAGTACTCTGCATAGAAGCGAGAGAAGCATTTCTTGTGGATCCAGATTCAGAATTTGTCAGTTATTTGTGACATTCGTATAAGGGCCCTGTATTATCGCTCATTGAGTGAGTTCCTTTTGTTATCGCTCACGTTCACGCTGAGCTGGCATTTCAAAATGCGCCCATACGGCGGACCAGGTTCCAACTGCGTGTCAGCAGGGTCATGTGAAGTCTGTAGAGGGAAAGATGGTGTTAAACTTCATATCAGTGGCGACCTTTGGTGTAAGAAATGTCGCAACAAAGACGCTCCCGTTGTTCAGTCAAATGACGAGGTAGCGGCCGACCTTATGGCAGACGAAAACACAGCAGCTTACAGAGGTGAGACCCCCGATAAAGAAGTTGAATCAGTAACATTGACAGAGACATCGCCCAGTGCTAGTAACAGAGAGAATGAACCACTTGTCTGTGTTAATGAAGTATTGTGCTTTGTGTCAAACATGATAAGTTCAATGCCATATGATATGCTAGTTAAATTATGTGAAGACACATACAATGAAGATGAAATAGTGATAGCTAAAGACAAACTGTCCGAAACTGGATTTATTGATGGTCGAGCAGCACCACGGAATGTGCGACGTAGAGGTCCAACCAAACGACGAAGTGACCTTCAAGACATCGTGAATATCTTTCTTAAAATGCCCCCAACATGTAACACTGTTTATGTAGCTAAAGATTTGTCTAGGCTCCCGCCATTATCCATTAACAATTTTGATATCTCGAGTCTAGTCAAGGAGATGGAGACAGTCCGACTCCAGATTGGTATCATCCAGGAAGCCCAAGAGCAATGCACACGGGCCTGTAGAAAAATGATTGAGAGATATGTAGAGCAAACTATCACAGATGTACAGGGGGCACTGACAGACAAGAAGACCTAGCAGAGGAGGAGGTTACAGTTATGCAGCAAGAGCCTGCAATACAACTAGAAGTTCCTGAAGGTGAGGCTGATGCATCAGCTGATGCTGAAAGTGAAACATGTACGATGGAATCCCAAGAAAAAATGATTCAATACAGGCCATCAAAACTGACCCACGGAGTCATGAACAACAGCTTAAACAACAAGAAAATCAGTCCCTAATACGCCAGTGTTCTGATAGCTATTCTGAGGTCAGCCAGTTATCTTTTAGTGACACTTTGCACATTAAGAACCAAACTAGAGTTTACTCACAGACTTTCACAAACTCTGACAAACGTAACAGAGCGAAAACTGCACAGGAGCTAGGAGTTACTAATCATACCGACAGGCGAGACATCACATGTGCTAGAAGCAGTACCAGTTCCCACCGACAATCATACTCTAGTAGACACCAACCTGGTCACACTGCTGGTGGCAGCACTGCAGGGGTACATCTAAATACAAATAATTTAAAGAAGTCTGGCATTATACAAGGCCAGGGTCGGAATTTCCTCATACGTTCTAACAAGCCACAGCGAAGATGCATCGGTATCTTTGTCTCAAGGCTGGATCGCCGAATGCAGTGCCCCGATATTCACAACGAGACTGGTCTGAGACTCGTATGTGGCAACTGACTACGAAATATAACTCATACATATCCTTTTGTATTCGTGCTCCAAACAAGTTCCTGCATCGACTTATGGATCCAAAAATATGGCCAATAGGAACACTGGTGAAAGAATATATGCAGTGAATAAGCCCTAAGTGTTATCACTATGTCTTAACTGGTGCTGTGCATATTTTAATTTTTTTAGTTTTATGGATAATAAAACTCAGTTGCGCCTTGTATCTTTTAATTGCTATGGATTGAAATTCTCTGTATCTTTCATTCAAGAATTGTGTAAAGATAATGATGTGTTATTTCTTCAAGGAACATGGCTCTTAAATGAAGAGCTGGTAATTTTTAAACAGATTCACAAAGATTTTACTGGTTTTGGAGTGTCAGCTATGGATTACAGTGAAGGCCTGGTTGCCGGACGACCACATGGTGGTGTTGGTATACTCTATCGTTAACAACTAGTAAACATATGTAACGAAGTTTTTTACACTGATAACAGATTTTTAGGTTTGGAAATAAGCACTAAATCTCTTGATAAAATCTTATTTGTGAATGTAAATCTACCATAACAAAGTTTTTCCACATATGAAGACTATATGGAGTGTCTAGGTTATCTTCGGTCAGTTATTGAAACATGTGACACATCAATTAATATTGTCATTGGTGATTTTAATGCAAGTATTAATACTTTGTTTGAAGAAGAGCTTTTAGCTTTTTGTAATGCGTCAAATATGATAGTAGCTGATTACGAAAAGATTGGTAGAGACAGCGGATTCTACACTTTTATCAGCCATGCAGACAACACCACTTCATGGTTAGACCATATTTTGTGTAGTGGTAATGTATATCCGTTAATTAGTGATATTTGTGTTAGCCCAAAAAGTCCGTGCTCAGATCACCTGGTACTTCATGCTGTTATGAATATCTCGCTGAATAAGGAAAAACGTTCTCAGATGACTAAAGTTACAGAATGTTTAATTAATCAGTTCTCAGTTGTAAATTGGTCAATCACTGATGAGATAAGTTAAACAGTTATAGGGATTATACCCAGAATATGTTGTCGGATATTTAATAACCAAAAAATACTTTACTGTGTTCAAATGTCAGGTGTACAGACCCAACTCACTTACGTGATATTGATGTTCTGTACAAAAGCATCTGTGAATCTCTGCGATATGCTGGGTACAAAACGTATACTAAATGTAAAAGTAATTCTCATAGAGATTATATTGTACCAGGTTGGAATGATTATGTAGAAGCTCTTCATACCGAAGCACGTCATAATTATGTTATCTGGAGAGGCCAAGGCAAACCAAGGTCTTGACCTGCATGTGAGTCCATGAGACGTTCTCGTCTTCAGTTTAAATATGCTCTAAGACAATGTCAACAGACTGAGGATCAGTTGAGAGCTGATGCTATGGCAAAAACTGTTGAAAACAGGGATCAAAAATTCTTTTGGAAGGAAGATCGTAAACCTTATAATTCTAAGGTACCCCTTTCTACTAATATTGATGGTGTGGTTGGAGAACAGAATATATCTAAATTGTGGAAAAGCCACTATTGTAACCTTCTGAATTGCATTAAATCGTCAACACATAAACATCAAGTCATGCACCAGTGTAACAAAATTTGCAGTAAAAGAATTAATTTTACTTCCTTAGAAGTTGCTGACGCAATTTAAAGTTTGAAGTCAGTAAATCTGCTGGATTGGACTGTCTGAGTGCTGAGCACTATAAATATGCTGATAAGCAAATAGAAGTGTTACTGTCTTTTTTGTTCTCATTTAGTGTAAATCATGGCTATATTCCTACAGGTTTGATGGATACTATAATTGTTCCTTTTAGTAAAGAATAAAAATGGTTAAATAAATGAAAAGAATAATTATAGACCAATAGCTCTTGTTACTATTATGTCAAAGATATTTGAATTTGTTTTGTTGCTTAAAATAAAGAATATTATTGGTATATGTGATAATCAATTTCGATTTAAGAAAGGACATGGTACAGATTTTGCACTGTATACACTAAAAACTACAGTAGAATACTACAGGAAATTTAATAGACCCGTCTTTGTCTGTTTCTTGGATGCTTCTAAAGGATTTGACCGAATAAATCACTGGACATTGTTTCGTAAGCTTATTGCTAGAAATGTACCTATACTTGTTGTTCGTATCCTTGTGAACTGGTACCAGAATCAATGGTTTTGTGTGAAATGGGGTTCATGTACATCAGAGTTTTTTAATGTGACTAATGGTGTCAGACAAGGAAGTGTGATATCGCCACACCTGTTTGCTTTATATGTGGATGACCTAAGCTATTTACTAAACAAGTGTAATAATGGTTGCCAAATTAATGACCTTTCAGTAAATCATATTTTTTATGCAGATGACCTTTGCCTTATTGCACCAAGTGCAAAAGGACTACAGAATCTATTTGACATTTGTCAAAACTATGGTACTTCTTGTGATATTATGTATAATCCTCAGAAAACAGAATGTTTGGTTATTAGACCAAAAGGTTATACTCTTGTCTGTCCAAAGGTGACATTAGGAGGCTTGGAAATTAAGTTTGTATCAAAAGTGAAATATTTAGGCGTTGTAATTCAAGATAATCTGCAAGATCATGAAGATATGTTAAAGCAGTTGAGAAGTTTATGTGCACGAAGTAATATTCTTTTGCGTAAATATAGTAAATGTTCACAACCGGTCCTTGCATCCTTGTACCAAGCATATTGTTCAAATTTTTATAATGTCACACTGTGGTGTAATTATTCAAAACAGATGTACAGCAAAATCAGGACTGGTTGTAATAACGTACTCAGACGGTTTCTTAACTATTCTAGAATGGATAGTGCCGAGGCAATTTATGTAGATAATGGACTAGATAACTTTGATGTGGTAATACGGAAAAATATTTATAGATTTATGTGTAGACTGGAAAATAACTCAAACATTATTATTAAGTGTTTATATGATAAAAATACTATCATGTCTGGCGTCCTGTGGTCTACTTGGCAAACTTGTACACACCAAACCAGGGGTGATGGTTTGCATACAGTAAGTTATGGTTCTTAATGTTCCATCTTTTTATTGTTTTCTTTTAAATGTTTTTTTTTTCCTGAAATAAAAATATCTTATCTTATCTTATATTTTATCATATAATATTTTATTTCTATATTTATTATTTTAGCCATGTTTAATACTTTTATTTATTATCATGTCTCATATCTGTTTTAATTTTCATGTCATAATCAAATCACCACTCGGTGATATTAGCCATTATGGCTAGTGTTATTTGTTCTGTAAACCAATTTATAAATGAACTTAATATCAGTTACTGTTGTTGTTGTATGAAGCCTACGCTGTGAAACTGTACTTTTGCAGTTAAAAAAGGTACAGACTAAAACCCGGATGTCAGTAGTTTGATGCCGGATGGCAAGTCCGATGCCTATAGCCGGACGTCAATCTTGGATGCCATGTTAAATTTCAGTAACAGGAGAATAAATCCATACATGTGCTTTTTCAATGTGATCTGTATATGAGTATGTAGAAACATGTTTACACGTGTATCAAATTAATATTATACTAGCTTCTCACTGTTATAAATTTACAGTGACAGTAAAAGAGTGATGTCTAAATATTCTTGTTTAATCATTACCTGTGAGATACCGAAAGCAAAGTACAATTAAAACCATGCATAATTGTACATTTTTATTGTTTAATTTGACCCTGACAACCAGGATATATGACTTACATATGAGGCATCTTTTGTATAAGAATAATGAATTTTCAGCTTAAATAATTGATTGCATGCAAAGCAATTACAATTTTTAGAAATAAGATTTTCAATATATAATTTCTTCATTTTAAACCATTTTAAAATGATTCAGTCATTCTTGAAATGTAATAGCAGAGAAAAATAACAGAATCTTTGCAGTATGCATTGAAGATATTGGAATTTGATTAATAATGATAAACGGTGCCTCGATTTCATGCAGAATAAAAACGGGCTAAAAGATAAAACTTATTCCATAATCTTTTTGTCTTTCGAGCAAAGAACATATAGATTAAAGGTGTTAAAATCAAGAAAACCTGCTCATCAGGAATAGGTATAAACAATAAAATATTTAATTACCTGAAAAATGTTATAAGCCTCGAGTATCTGGCAGGCATATAATTATTCTTAAGAATATAAAGACGTCACATTTTTTAATTTTATTGTAAACTAGCTGCTAAACCCGGTATACCGGGCTTTTTATCGGGGTTGGGGAGATGAATTAATTAGGATTAGGAATGTTGGCTCTTTTTTTATTCTTAAAGTGAAAAAAAGGTTTTAAGTCGGATGCTTTCTCAATAAGATTTGTACAAATATTTTTGTATTTATTTTGCTGCGTTCCACTCGAGTCAAAAAAATTCATATACCGGTAATAAGAAATTCATATCTTACCTTGAAGACTTGGTGAGTAATGTTTACATTTGCAAACCGGAAAGGGGCGCGGGGACATTCAGGGTTTGATTATCTTTGACTGGTTACAATTGTTGGATACACAAAGAATAAGTTGATGTGAGGAAGACATGACATATGAATTAAATGTACGTTTAAGGGCAAGGAAACTATACCTGAAGAAAGATACGGAAACATACATACCTCGTTAGTAGCATAAGCGGATCCAAATGAAGTCACAACCGTTTTTTATTCATAAAAGACCAATTTTGAGGCCTGGAAAACCCCACCTCAACCTATACTCACCCCTGTTCGGGAATGTAGACCTTTAATTAGGGCACTTGTTTAAGTCCCTCACTGCAAGAAAGTAGGGTTATTTACAAGCACAATAGACCTTTATTTAAGCCTCTTAATCCCGTGCTTGAGCGATTTTTGTGAATAACGAAAAGATCGCCTTCCGGTCTTTGCCGAAGGAAGTTCGGCTGCTTTCGTCAAACGATACTCTCCCCCGCAATGTGGAAAATCACAAAAAAAACTTTGTGAACATGATATATTATTGATTGTCATAGTGGCCATGTCACTGCGAGAATGATAACCTTTAAAATGAGGTATGGCACAATGTCATACGCATCGAGGTTTTAGAGAATATTTAGGACAAAGGTGAAGCGAATTCCTTTTATAAGCATTAGATAAAGAGCAGAAAGAAGCTTTATATAAATTAAATTTAACACGTGTATATGTTTATACACATTTATAAATAAATTACACTGTATGCACACAGATATGTTATGATTTTCTTCTGTTTGCTGACATAGAATATGGCATCCGAGCTTGACGTCTAGCTTAGCATCCAACCAGACATCAGACTTGGCATGAGTCATCCGACTTTCGACAACCAGGTTTTAGTCGGTATCGTTAAAAAGTAGGTCACAGTAAAATTATTTCAGGTTTCCAAGGAGATTTTTATTGACCTCCCTGAGAGTCATACATGAAGGTTCTTTGCCAAAAGGATACAATTTGTGCCCCCTCTGACACAATGAGTGCTTACAAAATATTTCTACTCTCCTAATTCGCAAATTATAGGTCATCATGACCTAATTTCAGGTGCCCAAGGAGATTTTTGCCTAGGAACTCCCTGGATGTACAGTTAGAAGTTTCTAGTCTAAAAGTAACGCTTTGTGCCCTATAAACAGCCACACCGCCTCATTTGGAGTTATAAGAAAACAATGTGTAAAAATTCGAAAAAAAGGTGGCACCACCAGTCTTCAGGAATTGATGAAACACTCATAGATCAATACGCATGCAAGGATTCATGGCAATCAATGCATTAGTTCAGATACTGGAGATTTTGTTTCAATGTTTTAATTATTCTGGGGGGGGGGCATAGGAGTCCCATAGCTCGGAGGATATGGGTAAAAGGGACCTAATTTCAGGTTTCCAAAGAGATTTTTCGTGGATCTCCGTGGATGAACTGTAAGAAATTTCTAGATCTAATGATTATGATATGTGCCCTGTTCACGACTGGACGGACGACGGACAATGAGTGATCGCTATAGCTCAGATGACTTTCAGTCAGCTGAGCTAAAAATGAAAAATTAAAAAGATAGAAAATAACAGTGGATCAACATGCATAGCACATTTCACAGCAGTCAACACATCGGATATTGACACTTTGGAACCTTGTGTGGAATTTAACTCAAACTGGACCAATCAGTTTACGGACTGTCGGAAAGTTATATACAGGGCCACACTATTTGAAGTTTATGAAACAACGTAAAATGTTTGTTCGACAACCATGAAAACTGAGGATTGTCTGTGGTGGTCATAAGCATGACTTTGTCCCCGAACTCTAATTTATATTGGTCGGATTTCAATCAATCTGGCTAAAATTGTGAAGATATCTGAGATAAATTTTAAGTATGCCGAATTTAAGTGCGACGTAAAGACATTACAGAGGAATCTGAAGGTTTGCTTGTATTTGAAACTACAATGGGCCATAAGGGTGAATTTTTAGTCATGATAATGCACAACTCATTTAGCTTCTTTCTTTTTCTACTTCTTCTTCATGGATTGCCTTGAGAAAACGATAGATGTGTGGGTAATGCACATGGTTTTGTATTTGTGATGCAATGTAAACAATTTTCTATGCAGAGCGTAACATGTGATGTTGTAAGAAAATGGTAGGATTTTATAAGTCTCGCAGGTCATACCACCAATATCGTTTAAAGTAAAATCAGACTGCGCCTTCAAGCAATCCTCAAATTCTGTGCAGCTAATGGCCGATTATCCGTGAGCATTTCCCATCTGCTGGCAAAAGTTCTATGGCCGATTTTAGTCAAAATTTGCATGGTGACAATGGACATACGAGTATGGATATGACGAATTATTAATTTTTATAATTCAATATACATGAGCTTCGTTCAACAACTATAAACACTGACGATTAAGTGTCTAACCTAAACTGGTCAGAATCATTCTGAGCACGAAGAAAACAGGCCACAGTGATCCAATTTCAGGTTCTCGAGGAGATCTTACACAGTCCACGATGGTTGCCACATTATAACCCTGGCAATAGAGATGCTAAATTATATTTGTAGTTACAATGTGTGCCCTGTAAGCGGACGGCGGTAGAATAATCACAGAAAAATCATATCGCAATATCTCAACATGGCTTGTAATCAGCTGAACTAACAATTCCAATTTGTGTCGAGAAAATTGTTAATTGTGGGTTGCGCAAACAGTGAAGTTACAGCACAGGACTGCATTAAATAGCTTCACACAAATAAAAACATCCCCTGTATAATTAATGTACACTGCCGCCAATTAATTGTTCTTCGCAGGCCTTACTGGAAGACGGCCAATATGGGGGACGCCATACTGCATCTAGTATCTAATGGAAACATCTAAACTATTTTGAAAGAAAACAAAATTAGAAAAATTTGATATGCGCTGTAAAAGCACGAAATAACTCACCACTGAAAGCTAAAGCGCGAAATAATTCTATTCACTAAAGTATAATATAGAGTGCGAAATAACTCTATACTATCGTACAAAGCGCGGAATAACTATAAGCACTTTCTTTGAGTCCAGGTAACTTGGAATCCGAGTTCAACGCAAATCTCCTTTTTCTCCTTTAAAAAATTAAATGGAAGGAAATTTGAGATTATCGTGTGTATTTTATGTTAGTTTACCTGCACATGTTTATATATGTAAGCTGAATGTTTATTTACATTGAACTGTCGATATAGAATTATTACTTGGTAAGTACAATTGTATAGTCTTCTTGAGACCTAATATTGTGTTGGTAGTCTGCACACGTACATAAGTGATAGAGCTTTTTTTCTTACTGGGCTCGAGACGAGCTTTATCTGATTTCTAAAGTCCCCCCCCCCCCTCGAATCCCAGTGCAAGTCCGTGTCCAGGACCATCAAAGTTTAAGTCCGAGTCCCTAAAAAGGTGACTCAAGTCCGGACTCTGGTCCCCAAAAGTCCCACATCCCTACAACGGCCTTTACGAAACAATAATCTCAAAACCTGTTCAAGTTGAGCAATATGATGGTATTTTGTAATATACTTTCTTCTGACAATGGAACTATGAACCAGAACAAAGTGTGACTTGGTTGTTTAACTTGATTATGTACTTTAATTGTAAATTGATCTGTAATAAAGCGGTTTAAACGTTATGGACCTAAGGAACTGTGGAAACTTTCGAACAGTCATTCATAAAACACGCAAGCCTCAGGTCTAAAATGACACAGTACTTTTGTAAAAAAAAAAAGTTCCTTTCCACGAGTACAGGGCCGGATACAGGATTTGGGAAAAGGGGGGGGGCGGGGGGAGGTCCAATCCAGGAGGACTTAGGAAACACCTAAAAAAAAGGTCCCCACATCCGGAAAAGGGGGAGTCCAGTCCGAAAAATTTTGTCTAAAACCCTTAAAAACGGTTGCATCAGATGAAAAGGGGGTGTCCGGACCCCCCCCCCCCCCCCCGGATCTGCTACTGAAGTATGTTTACATTGCCCACACAACTTCTGTTGTATCCCATGCAGTGGGATCCACTTATCCTAACTAAGACATGTCTCATGGCATTTTTAAAAAAAAATCTACTTACCGATGATGCCATTTTGATTCTGTGACATCACTAGATTCAAAGTAATCAACCATATATACCAAAGCATCCGAAAAATTTCTGGTAATGCCATTGCATGCGCTTTAGATGCTGGTATCTTTTTCTCGGCCGCAAAACATGTGATCATATCTGTGACAGCCGGCCTGCGGTATGTATAACTGTTCTCTCTTTCAAGATATGTTTATCGTAGGTAGCTTCTGCGCGGGTTTAATTAATATAACCACGTAAGGGGAGACCAAAGATACCAAGGCCACGCCAAAGACTCATTAAGCCTACGGTCTCTGAGTCCAAAACCAAGCAATGAAATTTGTTTTCTTTTTTTTTTGTAAAATGGTCGAAAAAAAAATAAAAGACAAAAACATACTTCAGTTTTTGAAATGGTACAAATATGACCAACACAATATTCGATATATTTTCATTTATCCCTCTCCCTCGCGCAACTGTGTTTTATGAAGTACAAATTCCAGAACATTAATTAGCAACATCCACGAGGATTTTGTACACATTACCTATACAGACGATACTTTAGGTGGTGAATCCGTCAAAATATTTTATGTGGCCTAATAAGGGATATTCAGTCATTGTTCGTCACGACGCTGTGTCCAATAATTATTAGCGATGTTCCTTTGATTTATTTTATCACCAGATTATAGCAGCATTACAGGCCTGTTTCCAGTGGTAATATAAGTGCACTTATATAAACACTTTCTGGCAACGCTTTCCCAGTCAGCCACTGAAACGTGTTATAATTTTGAACTCACAAAAGACACGGACTGGGCAGGAATTTAAGAATAATTTGCTTATAATTCTTGTTCTTACATAATCGTGTTAAATTTGTTTACGTATAATTAATGCCTATATTTAAATACCTCCGTTGCATTTGTTAATATCAGAATGTACAAAAACAGTCTGGATTTATGTTTTATTTGTCTCTATTCCAAAAAAATCAATGGTATATAACTTTTATCACCAATTTCCTTGTCTCATTTCCTTCTTCTGTATAGCATATAAACTTTGTGCGGCAAAAAGCACACTCTATATTTTTCCAGAAATTTGCTAATGAGTATGGATTCTTACATGTTGCCACTAGCCCATATCATCATAATGGTATGGTAGAGAGAACTATAAAGACAGTAAAAAGATTAATAAAGAAATGTAAACACTGTGGAAATGATCTGAGCATGGCATTGTTATGTCTTAAAACTACTCCTGTAGATTCACATTTACCATCACCTTGTGTATTATTGAATAACAGAATGTACAAGTCAAACTTGCCAAATATGTCACTAATGAATACAAAAGTTGTCAGCACAAGTTCAATTTCATCATGATGATGTAATACACAGGCTGCTTGATAGACCAGAATCTCAGAAAAGGTATCATGATAATGGTGCAGTACGCTTACCAGAATTAGCAATAAATCAAAATGTTGATGTACAAGACCCAATGAACAAAACTTGGGCTGCAGGAAATATTGTTGATAGAACTCAGAATTGACATGGCAGAGAATATATGTAGAGGTAGATGGAAAACAATATCAGAGAAATAGACATCACGTCCAACCCAGGATTGTAGACAGAACAGGAGATGTTGATTATGAACCTGGTGATGAACCTGGTGATTGTGAGCATTATAGGACATCCAGGGGAAGGCTGATTAAAAAGCCTGATAGGTTAGATTTGTAAGTGAACATTGTATAAGTATGTGCATGTTTGTATATTTTCATGTAAGACATGTATATCTGTAATCATTTACAGACACCAAACTTTGGATATTTCACACAGTTTATTAACATGATAATATTAGAAACAATACATCATGTAAAAGGTTCAATCAGCAATCAGGTATTTTTCAATATGTTACTTTAAGAAAATAGTGACAATAACCAAGTTTAATACCATACATAAATTATATTAAACTATGTTATTTCTTTTCTAAAGAAGTGGCGTGTAACATGATGTATATTGCATATTGTCGACTATTATAATGTTGTTTGGCGCCGTATGGTGGCGACACCTGTCGACCATCATTGGTACTATATTAAGGGATGTGACGTGTATCGTAATAATGATCTTCCGGTAGAGACAGCTCATGGCGTGAACTCGGCCGAGCACATGTTAACCAGTCTAAAATAAAATAAGTAGAAACCATCCTAGACTTTATGATATGTTTACCTAGGGTACTAGAAACATAATACAGTGTAAACACAGTACACATAGCAAATGTGTTGCTATCTTGAGTTTTCATTGTATGAAACCTGTTGATTTAGGATTCGATTTACTTATCATACACAGACTAAACTACATCATAATGGGGTGTGCTAGCGATGACAATCTTATCTCCGTGATTTCGTGTATTGTTAAGAATTATTGATGGTTACAGAGCGAGCCTAAATGTTAAATAAGAATATGCTGTACCTTCATTTGAAGACTAACTTAACGGACAAAAAAGAGACCGGCACACCCGCTGAACGTAATGGCTCAATGACCGACCTGCGTGTGAAAATATTGAGGATATAGGAATTTATATATATATTGTGATAGGCTTATATTCAAGAACTCAACGTCATCTGCATCCTGTTACGGCGTCTCAATCTTTAATTAAGATATTTTAACGACAAATCTCTGAATCTTCGACAGTTTGCCTTAAATTATTCTTTAGTATTTATGTCACAAAGTGCATGCCCTCACAAATGTCGTGTTTTGCATCTATGGTAATACAATTAGTTTTCATTTCTTTCAAAAAGATATTTACAATTAGATAAATGTATCTATTATTTTTAGTTGTCAGTCTGATCTATAATAGTCACATTATGACCACATCTAAACATAATTGTAACATTTAGATTTTTATATAATATTATGAATTATAACACATATATCAATTATCTAGTTATTTTGAAACAAAAATACAGAATCGGTAGACACAGTTAATAAACAAGAGCCCGTGGACATAATGCTTTTTTCTAAACTTTAAGTATCTGAACATATCATATTTCAATGTTGAATTTTTTTTCATTTATTTTAATGGCGGAAAATTACTTTTTTTTCAGATAAAAATCACCAAACAGATATTGTGCCTAACCTGCTTTATGTCATAATTTCATGTAAATGCAGGACCCATACTCATTAACTGTTAAAGATAAATCAACATTGAGTGTATATCTGGTTTGTATCCACTTTCATAACTATTGTCTTCAACTATTGTTTTGTGCTAAAAATGGACAAAATCAGTTCGTAAATGCATTTAAAATATTGCTTGCCCTACCAAATCACTACGTCGGCTAACTTTATATGTCCACCACACATGTCCATATTCAAAACAAGGAAACCGTTGTCAAGAAAACGTGTGAACAGACAACTGAAGACGCCTGGGAAGAACTTCCAGGTAAGCTAAATCTCAATTACTTTTGTACAAGTTGTTTTCGCTTCTTCCTAGCACGAGCTTGTTGTTCAGTCATCAGCACTGTTAGTTCGAACTCTAGGGGCCAGTGACACCTCGATGCGAAAACAGTTATCATATAACAGATAGGCGATTTCATGTTTTGTCGACATACGTTCCCCGATGCCATAACCAGTTAGACAGGCCCAGTCGATATGATTTGACTTAACCTGAGTAGGTGATTTCATATTTTGTAAACACACATTTCCTGTTACCAGGACCGGTTATACAGGCCGAGTCGATATGCTTTGATTAAACCCCAGTCGGCGATCTCATACTTTGTAAACTCATCCCTGTTGCCATGACCAGTTAGAGAATTAGGCCAAGAAGATATGATTTAAATAAAAAGTTCTCATTTAATGAATGATAAGTATTATTGCCGCGAGATGTGATCATATTGTAAAACTAATTATAACAAAATACGATCTCTAAGATAAGATCCTACAAGGATATGAGTTAACAAATAGCTCCATAGGGGGCGACGGTTCTTTTGCATATTAATAGGTTTTATATAAATGCTAAAACAATTGTCAGGGCGACACACTCTCTAACATTAAAAGTAGGAACCAAAGATCATGAAACTGCAGACGGATTTTCTGCGGACTCAAATGCAGGCTTCACTCACAATCGAAGGTTTGACAGGCGACCTTTTACAAATATGCAAATATCGAAGATCCACCTCATTCGCTTGACATAAGCTAGCACACGCAGTTCCTGATTAGATGGCGTCCATTCAGACAGTTGATTACGTGATCTCTAATGGTCTGATATTTTTAATGGCCAGACAGCTGGTCTTTCCTTGGTTTTAGTGTCAGCAATCGATGCAATATTTAGATGCATAAAAGAAAGGAGATTTACGCAATAAATGGACTTTGTCAAGACTTACACCTTCTTTGCTATTCATTTCCACTTACAACACACCTTTCAAAGTTATAAATAAATACCTGTATACAAGACTCTGCTCTAGGAATAAAGAATACTTGTTTTTTGTGTTTTATTTTGAAAGTTAAATCTTCGTTCATAGTCCATATCTTTTATAACATTTATTCAACATACTTACACACAGAAAAATTGTGAAGTGTATACTAGTTGTACTTAAGCTGTACTATGGAATGGTTATGTAATATTATAATCTTACATATACCAGAACAAAATAAGAAAGAAAGTGAGTGCTAAAGAGTTATTTGAGTTATCAGATAAACTACTTCTTTGCCAACAAACCTGGGTTCAAATATATTTTCACCGTGCTTGTTCATGTCCCCATATGTCGCAATTTTGTTTATATAGAATAAGCTCCACCACATCTCCTTAAAAAAAACAAAGTAAACCAATTTACAGGGTCCTGGGAACCTGATTAAGAATGGTCAAATTCCCCAATTAAAACAAACCAATTTATAGGGTCCACGGAACCTGATTAAGAACGGCTAAATTTTTAACATATAAAACCTCACTCCATAATTACACATATGAAAAATTGCTCCATCAAGGAGCAATCTTAAAAAGTGAATGGAATTTGTCATTGCTCATTTATATTCATGATAAAAGCAAGAACTAATGTGTAAGGTTTGTACCCACTTTCATTACTATTGGTTTCAATGTGCTAAAAAATTCACAAAAAACTGCGGTTTCCCATACTCCTGTACAATGGCTGTTGTTCAGCAGAACAACCTTCAGATCAACTTTATCGATGTAAAAAAATTAAAAAAATAAACCAATTCACAGGATCCTCGGAACCTGATTAAGAACGGCTAATTAACCAATAAAAACAAAGTAAACCAATTTACAGGGTCCTCGGGACCTGATTAAGAAAGGCTAAATTAGAATGTTTAATGTTGCTCCTTAAATACACATATGGATAATTGGTCAATCATGGAGTCACCATGAAATAAAAAATGTGAGTTGAATTAGTCATTTTCAATTGATCCTGGTCCGCGTGCTTGCGTGTGTGTGCAGGAACACTTTTCTTAAATTGGGTTTTCTATATATTGCATGTAAAGAACAATTTTATTTAGGTTGAAATAGGGTCTTCTGATGCCTTTGATTAATATTGAGAGTGAATGTGTCTGGATTATAATGAATGACTTGGCCGGAACGACTGGTAAGATTGATTGTATAAATGTCATGGCATGGTTACGCAACATGTCGCTGATCCTTAAGTATCTCCAATAAACTTGACTGCAGCATTATCAATGGCAGCGGAATATTTTTCTTTCATATCCCATTCCCAAGTTTTAAAACGCAAACAAACAGGATTCTGGTTAATATTTAATACTTAATTATCTGCTGATTCGATTGTATTCATTGAACCGAAAATGCCAATTTTTTTATACATATTTAAGCCCGTCTACCGATCTGGCCTGCCTGTCGATTGGTCTGACCCATATAAGGGACCGATAATGGACAGCCCAGTTACTGATGCACTGCTGTGTAAATACATTGGTCCATCTGTAGATAATAACTGATTTAATTTTTTTAATAAAATGTTAATGTTCTAGTCTGGCAGTAATTTCTTTTGTTTCAGACAAATACATCACGGTAATGAATTTCAGTTTATTGTAACATAATCACATTTTACAGAGTTTTTCCATTCTAATCCTTGACATCATTACATACAAGTGAATTCATCATTGCTCGAAATTACAATAACAATTTCTATGTTTGTTTCGGAAAAGTGTCTCATACATTCACTATCTAACACGCGTAAGGAATCTTTGGCGTCAGGGTGATGAAGGCTGGTGGGAAGTCGGGCAGCACTCTTTAAATGTTCAGACAGAGGCGAGATTTAGTTAAGTCTCGACAAACGGTTATAAAAAATACAAATATCACAAGCAAGGAGCAAATCCTGTCTTTAAAAGATTTTCAGACAATACCCATTTTCAATCAATTTTGATCTTTAAATTTCATTTGGACTGTATGATTTCACTTTATTTAGGTTTCTATCACCAACTATCAGATTGTGAATATGAGTTCATTTTGTATAATTTTCTATCAGCAATTTATCATTAACATGTCAAAACACATTTGATACCCGAACAGTTACAGATATTATATTTTAACAAATTTGTTATAAGGGCAATCCAATGTGCATCCAGTGCATTACATCAGTAATTATGATGAAGATGGGCAGCCCAATAACGGATCCTTTATCGAAGGGCTCCAACATATATATATATATATATATAATTTTTCATACACAGAATCAAATACTTTTTATTTTCTGTACGATTTAGCTGTCTTGAATGAAATGGTGAGGTACCAACCCGTCCCGGAGGCCGTCTTTGTACGAAAGAATGCTTCGCTCGGGAGGATGTCTTTTCGTTGCGTTTACTGAAGGGACCCATCGTTTTTGGCACGTGTTCATGTAACTCTAGGAGAGGTTCTTATTCCAGTGATTTCACTCAAAGAGATAATTGCTTGTTTCGGGCCGTTGAAAGGGAAAGGGTGTTGTGTCTTTGGGGGCATCAACTCCCTTGAGATGTGTGCAAAATGCCCCCCCCCCCCATTTACACAGGGATGTAGTGGTATTACACATTAATATCATATACGAAATATTGGTATATAATATCAACACATTGAATGAAACGTTTACATATCTGTGATCACAACGTCGTAACAAATCGAGAAAATCCCTATGTCATGCTATTTCCGTAAATCTGATGACACATGAAACTATCATTTTACCAATGCGTAAAGATTTATTTTGACATGCCGCTATTATTTATTATATGTTATAAAGTATAAACCTTTTTATATCCATATAATAAATGACACTATCCCTTTCATATTTACTTAAGCACGAATTATTAACATATCTAGTTATCAATGCATGCTAGCAATAGGAGGGGGGGCGGCGGAAAACTGTCGTCAATATGGACGCTGCCCATTCCGCTGTCTTGTGACGTGGCAATGAACCTGACCGGATGTGACGCACCAGCCTTCGGGGTGTCGTCTGCCGAAGGTCCTGGATCCTCCTTAAAGTCATTGATGTCCGCATAAAAACTAAATATCTGAGACTCGTAACTGTTTGCTGACGTATCGCCCTCCGATCTATACCGACTAATGAAAGAAATACATACATTTTATAACCCTATCAAGAAAGTGAATATGAGGTAATTTTTTATTTATTTTATTTTTTTCTCACGCAAACATAATTACCTTTCTTTTGCATCAAATTAAGCAAAGAAAGATTTTCTTGAGGTTATAACATATTTTAGAAACATAACAGAAAATATCTCATTTACGCCAAATATACCTATCAAATTATCTCGAATTGGGTTTCTCAAAATGTCTCTGACTTCCTTCATACGTACCTCCGACTGGTGACCACGAATTTTCTGATAGAGAAGAGCGTTATCGTAAGGATCACCACGGCAACCAGAGCAACTGTTACGTAGAGCCAGAACAAAACGCCTGGCATATAATAAATAATTATTGATTATCTTAACAAATCCATAAGTGTATGTGGATATCTAATTGTTGAACTAAATTTGCCAAACATATTTATTCAGATTTTGAGAAGTTTGAGGGAATTTAGATCTTTTATATATATTCTAAATTGCCTGCGACTCATAAAATAGTAAATGGGCATAATATAAATATGCGCGTGTGTATTTGACGCAAATAAAACATGATGGGTATTTTTACTTACTAGTTTTCTGGTATAAATTACAGTTACACTCCTTGTATTTAGATCCCTTATCGCATGATGAAAATTTTACTTTAAAATAGCTGGTCCTAGAATAACAGGTAAACGTGTATCTTAGCGGGGGTAAATAGCAATGCGGTAAGTATTAAAACTGAATAAATTATAAATTAAACTTACTGTTGGTGCTGTTCTTTTTCTTTTCTATTTCAGAGTCCTTTGTAGTTAGCGCTGTCCTATCTGTTTTAAATATTTTAATTAAACATTTTGATAAAAGTCCTCTTGGACTGGTATGTGGATAAATAATTTGGCATAAAGACTGGCAAATGTTTACGGGTAAATGTTTGGTATTTCATTTTTTTTTCCATTTGTCGGTCCCAAATATTTAAATATGAAATTAAATGGCTCTGGAAGATTTCACAAAAACACATTATTTTTTTCACGAGTGGAAACTGAGAATTTATAGCAAACATGTCAACAGAATAAATGATCAGATCAATTTCTGATAATCCATCTGCATATTTGCGGGATGAGGCACATCCTGTCGATTTGAATTAGATAAAAAAAATGATATACACCGCTCAAGGCTGAAAATTGAGGGGAAGTATAAATGGTGACATTGGTATAACTGTATAAAAGAAATTGAATAAAATGCTTCAGTCGCTTCGACGTCAAATCTTAACTTTGTTGCTTAAATCTAAGTCACAGATAAATAAAGTTTAGAAAAGATGGGGTTCAAAACATCAACAAATTATGAGAATTTGCTATGGCATGAATCCTTATTTATAAAAGATCGCAAACGGTGCCGGTCCGCAATATTGATATTAACATAAATCAGGATTAATTATCTATGTTTGGCCGATGACCACAAGTTTATGTAACCGTTGTATCTGTAGCCATATTCTGTAAATTTGGTAACAATTTTTTTTTATTATGAGGAATATGCTCGATGTGGGGTTCGGAAAAAGAAGAAACCATTTGAAATCTTACCAAAACACATCACTGTGACGTTGTCGGAACATGTGCGCTGGGCCCATCCTACGTCGCCACCTCTTTGGAGCAAAACTCCACAGTTCAACCTTCCCTCAGATTCATTGGTGAAAAACTTGTTGGGAGGCACACCTGCGAGAGCGGTAAATATTAAAGGCGTCCATTCCAATATCTGACGTGTATGATATAAAGATAATTTCTTGAAACTTTTATAAAAAAAAATAAGCCAAAGAAGCGGTGCACAGACTCTCCATTTTGTTTATATCCACATGTTTATGTGGGGGCACCAACATGTCCACCGGTCCTAATCCAAACACGTCCAACAAGTCATCTGCCGATAAATCAAACCAAGTAGAATATTTAAAAACAAAACTAAGTTTTTCCCACCATTTAAAAATTTTTAATTAGATCGAAACTGAGGCCCTATAGTGATATACACACCGAACAAACTGATGTACGGCAACGTCATTAGATGTGAATATTCTAAATATAGGTCAGCATATTTTCCTAAGTATAAACGATATTCATAATAATCAATATATATTCTAATAGTTTGCTCAGTGCCTGTGTATATCATTTATTTAAAAATACTGTTTTTCTAGATTTACACGTCAAACGCCTGTAATTCGGCGGAAAGATTAGACTCATTTAATATCTAGGTCGTTGGCCATAACGGATAAGGACATTATATATACATTCCTGTTCTGACAAGCAAACTCCTTTTGACATAATACTTAATAAAACCCACTGAACCGATATAATTTTAATAATTAAAAAAGTTTTCCCGATAAATCTTGTTACCGCGACAAAGATATTCAGTTGCACCTGGGAGTGGATTGTCCTAAAGCAGACAAGATGGAAGTGTTACCTGCCTGTTTTTGTAAGTTCTGGGGTTTCAGCGTACCAGCCCCTCTTCCTGAGTCCTAGCCACAGATCCCATTCCCCAGAAAACTGACCGGCCACGGGGAACGTCGTACTTAAATTCCCACCGAGTGACAGGCATTGTTTCACGGCTTCATACCAGGTGGCGTCACGTGTAACTTTGCCGAGGCACGACCGCTGTCCCGAATACCGTTTACATCCATATGGCGTGCAGCTTGAACAGTCTATAATTTTAAAAGAAGAGAAATAGGTTGTGAATTGTATTATGAATATCGCTATATTTGTGAGAACATATAAATTACTCGTCTCTCTGTGAATAACAGAGGTTTTGAAAATGTTCAAATCATTATCTTTAGGGGCCAATATATTAGTTTAATGTACTTTAATTGAACTGGATATGTATAGGCCAATGTTAGTCGATGTGCTTTCTATCCTACACATGGTGAAACAAATGACGTGATAATAGTGATAACGTAGTGGTCAGAGACCACAACGACCTCCGCCAGGACCCTAAATAAACTACATAGTAACACCGGAAATGTGCGTCACGGATCAACAACTCCCGTTACTAATGAACAAGTGTCTCTTGGCATTGACAGGGACAAAACTCATACAATGATAATTAAGATAAATGCAAATGGTTAATAGATTGTTCCAAGGGTACCTTCTTATCCTTAAAAAAATGTCATCAAAACCTGTTTAGTTCCATTTGCGCAAGGTTGCTGACAGACAAACCAAAGTGCCAAGGGTGAAATATAATATTGCTAAACTTCGTGACCGTTGACATATTCACATGATCGTTAAGCTGTAAGCCATTTTGCAGCATCGCTTTTTATAGATAACACGCACGAACAGGTGAATGCACAGGAATTCTTTATTTCTTTAGTTAAAACTAATCAAATGTTTTTATGATGAGGATTCGTATTTAACCTTTGACAATTTTTAGATATATTCACGTGATCGGTAAGCAGTCAGCCATTGGCAGTGAGATCGTGTTTTATCAATAATAAATGCAAACAGGTGATATACACTATTTTTTTCCGTAGAAGTTGTAGAAATTATAAATGAATAAAATATTTGAACGAGTGAAAAGAAACATAATTAAATGAAATTTCCAAAACAGATAATTTTGGACCCTCTTATTAAAACGAGATACACACGCAATCCATCAGATAGCAATTCATAGTATTAATGTGACGGCTACAAACTTGGAGATTAACACCCCGTTTATTTGAATAGCCCGCTAAAATGAATATAATTGGTTGACAAATACGATATTCAATTAAACGGGGCCGACTGTACCTATTGCCACCTTGCGGACAGAAACCTACAGGAGAGACACATCATCCGGACTCCTGCAGTACGTTACTTTCAATGTTCTCCTACACTGTTATATGTTCGTACTCTTCCCTAATGTTAACGGAGGTATGCAGTATTCCCCATTAAGGTTAAGAGACGCAGTTAGGTCCGCCAAGGAAGATAGGGCCTTCGTATTATTGCAAGAAATAGGTTAGAATGTAATAGGTAACTCGCTGACATCATGGCAAGAAATATGATGTCAGGGAACATAGGATTTTGAGTTGATAGGATGTTGATAAGATGTTCTCAAAATGTGTACGTGATGCGTAATCTGCGGGGCTATATTTTATGAATTACACGTGACAGATTTATTATAAATAATAAGAATGGGAAATTATAATTAATTCCTTGATTTGGGAGTAACTTGCCTGTCCACTGACACACGTATCCGTGTAGCTTCGTTGTACATTCTGCAGCGTAGACATACATATGTTGGTTCACGTAAGCACACAAGAGTATTTCTTTATCACGAAGTACTTCTTCGCTTGAAGCTGCAATAGAAATCATATCCTGTAATTTCATATTTTTTTGCGGGGGGGAGGAGTTAATTTAAACTTTATTCGTGTGGAAATTAATTCCCAAAAACTCATGACGAATCATATAAATATATAAAACCAGGGACCCATGGGTCTCGACGCTCAGATGAGGGTTTTTATTTTCAAAATGTCTGTCCTGTGACCTTGACCCATAACCTTGTGAGATAAAAATCTTAGAACTAACTATCCTACACCATACTTATTTTCATAAAAATCCATCAACTCATTCTTGACATAGCTAGAACACTGACAGGTCAGAAAAAGCCCCGCAAATAGGCCCATAGACTTCAAGTGCGGGCTGAGTTATGCCTTATTACATGAAGAGACAGAGGCGACTGACCCAAGACAGTATTTTATCCACTTAACAGAAATTATAAGGTCTGAATCAATGCTAGTAGTGTATAAAGATATAACAGTGGAACATCTCAAGCAACAGAGGCATAATTACATCCGATGTGTTAAACTTTAAGCCTGGTTAGCTCAGCAGGATGGTTGTGTGACCATGACCTTTGTCCTTGTGATGCAAAAATTCAATACCGTTCTTTCCCTATTGTTAGGTGTTCCATAAATGAAAGATGAGAGGTTTTGGGTGAATACTTTGCTTTAAATGCGTCCACATGCTATTTCAAGAAGAAGGAGGGAAGACATATGTAAAAGATAAAAGGATGGAATGAAAACGTTGGCTTGAAATGTGTCCAAAAGCTATTTAGAGTCCACAAGCTATTTCCACAAATTTGTGGACAGATTGACCTTGTGACCCCAAAATCCTTTAATCAAAAAAGATCTTCCACTATTGGCAAGTGCACAATATATTGAAGATGGAAGGTTTGGGATGAATAGTTTGGTTTATAATGCATCTATAATAGTTGACCTTTGAACTAATGACTCCTAAATGTACAGGGTTTTTTTACCTAAGTGATGGGACAAACAAATTTCGAGTTTGAAATCAATATTTAATTTCAAACTGGAGTTATCATACGGAAACGATTTTGTGTACAGACAGACAGACTTACAAAAGGAAAGACCGACGGACAAGGTGATTACTAAAAGGCATCCGCTTATTAAAGCAGGGCTCTATTAAACACACGAGGTTTCAGGACTCTAGATGAAACCACTGTTGGGGAACTGATCAATAAATTTGCAGTCTCAAAATAAAGGAAAAATACATCAAAAAGAGAAAACATACAGGTTGCACCATCAGTCTTCAGGTACTGAAGAAACCAGTCATGACCAATAAGCACATTTAGTTTCGGGACACTAGATGAAACCACAGCTGAGACACTGACATGATTGCTGTCATTTGACGGTCTCAACAAAAGAAAAAAAAATATCATAAACATTAGAAAAAAATACAGATGGCGCCACCAGTTCTCCTGAACTGACAAAAATGGCCATGGTCTATATTCAAGGTACGATTCATGGCAATCTATGCATTATTTATCAAGATACTGGAGGTTTTGTGTCAAATAAATAATTATTCTCCGGAAACTTACTTCAAAGCTCGGAGCATATAGGTCAAAGTGACCTAATTTCAGGTATCCAAGATATTTTCCCCCTTTTGGATTTTCACTCATAAGTTTCTTAGGTCAGCGGTTACGATTTGTGCCTTGCTACCGACGGCCGGACGTCGGACATAGTGACATACCTGTACCTCAGTTGACATTCTTTTAACTGAGCTAAAAATGGCTGGTCTCCCTTCGTTATCAAATAACAGTTAAAAGAGGTTTGTTTCTTTCACTGTCAACTAATTCCCAATAATACTTCAATAAATACATTTCTTTGCATTTGCATTAATTCTGAAGTGGAAAAAAATTGGTTTTCATTCAATTTTCAACCAGATATATTTGCACATACGTTTCCTATAAATATGCGCATGTTTCAAATAAATATGCAAATACATGTTTCAAATAAAAAGTGCACTTGCATGAGTTTTTCAAATAAATGTGCACATGCATGTTTCAAACAAATTTGCTCATATTTTAAATAATTTATATAAGCAAAAAATGCAAAATAAATGTGCCCATACATGTTTCAAATAAATGTGCCTATACATGTTTCAAATGAATGTGCGTATGTTTCAAATAAATGTGGATATGCTTTTTTTAAATATGCATACACGTTTCAAATAAATGTGCAGATGCTATTTCAAATAAATGTGCCTATACATGTTTCAAATAAATGTGCACATGTAAGTTTCAAATAAATGTGCATATGCAATTTTTAAATGAATATGTATACACGTTTCAACTTAATGTGCAGATGCATGTGTCAAATAAATGTACACAAACATGTTTCAAATAAATGTGCGTATGTTTTGAATAAATGGGCACATGCAAATTTTGAATAAATGTGCAATCAAATGTTTCAATTAAACGGGCAGATGCATGTTTCAAAGAAAAGTGCACAAACATGTTTCAAATAAATGTGCGTATGCTTCAAATAAATGTGCATATACAATTTTTTTCAATGTGCATATTAATGTTTAAAATAAATGTGCAGATGCATGCATGCTTCAAATAAATGTACACAAGCATGTTTCAAATTAATGTGCACATACATATTTTAATAAATGTGCATACAAATGTTTCAACTAAATATGCAGATGCATGTTTCAACTGAATATGCACAAACATGTTTCAAACAAATATTCGCATATTTTAAATAATTTATTTTTGCATATAAATGTTTCAAATTAATGTGCGCATACATGTTTCAAATAAATGGGCATATACATGTTTTAAATAACTGTGCACACACGTTTCATATAAATTATTGACTTATTAATCAAACTTACCCAGCAGTGTTCCGTTGATCCACCTCCAGTGATCGTCCCGATATCTGTGAATGTTTAACCAGACAGATGTCACGTTCAGTCGCTCCATGTGGTGTCGGATTAACTTCCTTTCCTTCTCTTCATTGTCAGTTGGTAAATACATCTTGTTTTTACGACAGAATCCTTGGGCTTCAGTAATATTTCCTATAAAAGGAAAGATGAGTGGGAAAATTTATTTTTAAATATTAGGACAAGTGTATTATACATCATATTATATTTATTAATATATGGGTAAACTGCATTCGGATTTTATGATATTTGCAACATTCAAACACATTCCTTGAACAAGCGATGGCGTCATAAACTAATGTTTGTGTGTGTGTTAATTTCAATACGGGAATTTTTTGGACTTTGTTATGAAAATTATAATAACCATGAAATACAATTTACATTATCGATCTGAAGTATGGATATTCACCCAGTTCGGTTGTCCATTTCTTAAAATACATAAATTAATCAACGAAAACAGCAAGATACGTGTATTGTGGGATAAAAATATCTGTATATGTGTCTTCTATGTATTCGAGATACAAACGTCTTAAACTAAAATTGCTTTAAAATGTTCACCGTCTGAATTGAAGTGAATATGTTTACTTTAACTCTGTACAGATGCAATAGAGTGAAATAAATGGTTAAATATACAATGTACATTTGAACACAATCTGCAATCAGGTCATGCCAGTTAACTCATCTGCTGACCTGGGGCCAATTCAAATCCAATTCAAATTTAACACTTTCTATGACTTTCTGTCTGTTGGATAAAGTCCTGATTGGAATATTGTTTCCTCTATTTCAATTCAGTTAGCAATTTAAAAACAAATGACAGCATTTAAGCCATATATTGTTCGTATCATCCACAATGAGGCATCTGTATTTGACTTCAGCCAAAAACTTTATATAGCTGATTAATAATTGAAATACTCCACTTTTATTGGCGAGAACTGGAACATATCAGTTCATCTAAAATCATGGATATTAGTTATTAATTTTATTTTCTTCTTTTTCAATTCAATTCCAATTCATGTGAACGTTTCTAAAATTCCAATTCAATTCCCTTCCAATTCAGAATTCCCCCCATGTCAGCTAATCGTTGATTTACCGTGACTGATGATGACAAGGCCATCCGCTTTCTCACTGAGGGAGGCTGCTGTATTAACGAAGTCGGCCGTCATGCCGATCTGCTCTGTGTCAGAAGACAGGAGAATAACGTAACACAGTAAAATATAACGTAAGTTTTCCAACTGTAAATGACAATCATCAAAGTCCATGGGCTTGAAATCTAGTGGCTTGTCGCAAAAATGTTCTTTTTTTATTTTGGGACTTTACACATTCACTCAAACCGACAAAATAGCAGATTATTTTTCACGGAAAATTGTGAGCCATCAGTGCGCTGGGAGAGGCACCCGATTTGTACGTATCCTTGCAGTTACTTAGGAAATTTGAGCTCTCTCACAAAATATAGTTAACATCATGAATATCCACAGTATCATAGTAATATAAATATATATGAATATATAGTATTTTGTGTGTGTGTGTGTGTGTGAACTGTACTGTATTTAACATTCAGATATCTAAATTAGATTAACCAATAATATTCTTCAATAGTTACGTTTGTTAATATTCTGTCATATATTATAGTCTTTATGTTAAAACAACTTACATAATAGGGTAGTAATTTATGAAAATAAATTATGAAGCAGTGTTGTATAAGACTATTCGGGGGGGGATCTATTTTATGCTTCAGTGTACACTCCTCTGCTTACACACTGGCCTAATTCCATTCCTATTAGTTGGTTTATCTCATGCTATATGAATGAAATGAATTAACAGGAATGGAATGCGATCGCTACGTGAGAAGTGAATTCATATCCATCGTTAAATCTCTCTTAAAAAGATATAGAGTGTATTACTTCACCAGAGGGGGCATTATCACAGATTTACTTTGCAAATCAATTGTTGGGCTAAAATCAATTATTTCAAAATTTATATATTGTCAGAAAAGTTTGGCGCTTGCAATATATGGCGTTCATGATTAAAGGGACCCATCACATACCAGGTATGTTAAATATATACCCAAAATGTAATATACTCTCTTTAAAATATTATGACATCCGGCAATAGTTGAAATAAATTTTCATCGGGCGTGATAAGTGACGCAAAATATAAACATAGCAAGCTGGCCACCTCGTTGCCGTAAAGCACAACATTACAGATTTAGGTTTGTTAAGCTCCCAGCTCTGTTTCGTATATGTTTTCCCACTTTTACCGTTCTTCTCCTTGTTTGGGATTAGTAGCGCAGGCGCAATATCGGACCTCCGGTCACGCAGTCTTGTTTTTGTAAACAGATACAGCTGGACTGTGTTTACTCTCACCCAGAACAGTAACAACGTATAAAACTATAGATATATATATGTATATATATATATATATATATATATATATATATATATATACACATATATATATATATAGTGTATTGGAATATGTTGGAGTGTCGGGATTTGTTTGCTGCAGAAAATTGTATTCAGTCAAATTAGACTTAAATAGCCTGAGATAATACACATATTGATTACAAAGGTGAATGTGGTTTAAGGATAATTTTATGGGTCTCGAGGCCAATTTTCACCACCGCCAAATCGTTCTTCTGGAGATCGTTCTTGTGATTTAACTTCTTGAACGTAACCCGGTACCTACCGTGGTTAATGTAAATGGCGCTGTCCGTTTCGTTACTCTTCCTGGATGCTGCTGAGCTGTTCGTTATATTGTTCATTTCTAAACAATAATGAAACCATATATATGATTACATGCACTTCGTAGGAAATCTAGATATATATATATATATTTGTGTGGGTGTGTATTTGTATAATTTATTGGTGTGGCAATTAATTGAAAAAAATCAATTAATGGTCGTTTGAGTGATGGTTGCACTTTCTCATGATAAATCACAAACTATTATGTATTCACATGCAAACATGTTATATTATCGAAAAAAATATTTTAATCATGAAAGAGATAGAAGAAAGACGGGATAAAAGTTAGTGAACAGCATTAAAACTTAATCTTGTACAGCGAACAACCCAGAACTATCTTAACTGGTCAGCGTGCTGTAGAAGTCAGGCTGGATATACTCGACCAATATTTAAGGTTAACTCTATTCAGCAAATTTAATGGTAATATAGAAGGTACATACAAGGATAAATTAATAATCGATCATCGGGCGTTTTATGACTTTCAGTCATCAAACATGATTTCCAAGTATATAAAATAGGCTCAAGTTTGCAAGATTTTCGTGTAGGCACTGTTTGCTTCAAAAGAGTAACTAACTGACTAACTAAATATATATATATATATATATATATATATATATATATATATATATATATACATACATATATATATATACATATATATATATATATACCTATATATATACATGTATATGTAAACGTATTTTTGGGCAGTTCTGACTGCATGCGCGCGCACAGTAATCATGAATATTTAACCCTTGGGTCAGTCTCCTATACTTTCTATGACCAAAGACAGACACTTAAGTGGTTTCCAGTTGTCAGTGTATTATATGATTATCGTCCTAGTATACCTGTAACTGTTAATTTAAGTATTGTTTATCATTAATTAATATGTTTGCATTAAGTTATTGTGTGAAGTTATATTTTGGTCGCGGTTAATGATTATTTGATGCGGTTTTTTTATCGATATAGTTTTGTCGCAAATGGCGATTCTATAGCACCTATTGTGCATTTAGTGGTAAATATATTTTCCTGCCGTTAGTAAGTGCTCATACACAATGGCCTCTTCGACCCATAAACTGATTTTGCCTACAGCATTTATATTTGCTATTTAATAATCATGTGACCATTTCAGCCAATCATAGAGGCTGTGTCTTCCAGCATCGGGGCTCATCTGATTGGACCAAAATGCAGTGCTTCCCTCTGGTGTAGCGACTCAGGATACGAGGTCAAAACAAACAGCGCTTATGATATAGGTAGTAAGCCTATAGGTAAAGCACTGTGTAAAGAGTGTAGTGAACTGGGGCTTGTTGGAGTAACTCCATTTGACCCACTTGGCGACCTTCACCTTCAACTGCGGCAGGGACGGCATCCAGAAAACAAATTATGATACCCCGATTTTACTAGTGAAAATAATATTTTTTTTACATAAAAATTGAACAAATGTGACATGAAACGTATGTAATAAATTATTTCCTGTTTGGTTACTAGGACAAAAAAGACATCCAGTCATTAGGACTTTTATGGGGTACAGAACGGTTGCCAGTCGTACACACCACCTGACATCGGGTGATCACATTTGCAATTGTTCAGATAAAAATAAAATTGTAAAAACTGCAAAGGCAAGCTTATGGTGTATTCAAAATGATTATTTCTGGACATTACAGCCTGCTATCTATAGTGAGCATGTCAACATTACACCGCTTAAGATGTATAGCTATTTGGTGTTTCATATTCATGCATAAGCCTTATCCTACATATATAAATGTGCTGTTGGTATATAAAGCCAGAAGGTATTCCCTGAGAAACATAAATCAGTTGTACAGTCGCTTACAGTTGCTTATGGTACCAAATCTTTTATTTATTTTGGTGAAAAGCTGTGGGTTGAGCTACCAGACCACTTCAGATAGGAAATGAACTTTAGCCACTTTAAATCCTTGTTTAACCACTGGGTAGGAACTGTGTCGCAAGAACAAAGCACCATTTTTGTATTTCTTAAAATAATATTTTATTTCAATATTAATCATTTTAACTATATTTAATACTTTAATTTTTTATCATGTTTCATATTTGTTGTAATTGTTATGTCCTAATTAAATCACCACTCCGTGATATTAGTCAATTTGACTAGTGTTATTTGTTCTGTTAACTCAATTATAAATAAACCTTGTTGGTTTTGTTGTTGTTGTTGTTGTTGTTGTTGTTTGAAGCCTACGCTGTGAAACTTAATTTTTTTGAAATATAAAAGGAGAAAAAAATAACAGAATCTTTGCAGTATAGATATTGAAGATATTGAATTTCATTAATTAAGATAAACGGTACCTCGATTTCAGGCAGAATGAAAAAGGGGGTTAAAGGTAAAAATTATTTCATTATTATTATGTCTTTCGAGCAGAGAACATGTAAATTTCAGATATAAAAATCATGAAAACTTGCTCATCTAGAAGAGGTTTTAACAATAAAATATTTAGTTACATGAAACATCAGATATAGAATTATTCTTAAAAATATAAAGACGCCATCCTTTTTAATTTTGTTGTAAATAAGGGCAGAAAGAAGCTTTATATGATTTAATTTTAATACACGTGTTTATGTCCATACACTATCATAAATTACACTGTAAACACACAGATATGATTTTCTTCTGTTTGCTGAAATATAATATGGCATCCGAGCTTTACGTCCGACTTGGCATCCGACCTAGCATCAGACTTGGCATGACACGACCGACTTTCGAAATCCAGGTTTTAGTCGGTACCGTTTAAAAGTAACAAATGACCCATGGGCCATGACACTCTGTTGAATTCAAGGAGCCTATAACAATTGGTAAAATGATCTTATTTTCCATCCGCCGCTACCATTTGTGTCCATCTGACTGACAGAGTGTTAAATTCATGTTCTTTCACACAACTGGCGGAAAATAGGTCACAGTGACAATATTTCAGGTTTCCAAGGAGATTTTATGGACCTCCCTGAGAGTCATGTATAAGGGTTCTAGGCCAAATGGATACAATTTGTGCCCCATCTGACTCAATGAGTGCTTAAATATGCTGTTTCTCCCCTAATTCGCAAAATATAGGTCACCATGACCTAATTTCAGGTTTCAAATTCATATTATTAGGCCCTGCCATATATTAAGTCCGATAGCCATACAGGGCATATACAGGGTCACACTATTTGAAGTTTTATGAAACATCGTATAATATTTGTTAGACAACCATGAAAATTGAGGATTGTCTGTGGTGCTCATAAGCATGATTTTGTTCCCGAACACAAATTTATATTGGTTGGGGGTCAAACAATCTGGCTTTAAGTGGTGAAGATATCAAAGATATATTTCCAGAATGCCGACTTTTAGTGCGACGTTAACACATTGCAGAGGAATCTGAAGGTTTGCTTGTATTTGTAACTGCAATGGGCCATAATGGTGAAATTTAAAGCTGTTAGTCATGATAATGCACAACTCATTTAGCTTTTTTTCTTAAAGGATTGCCTTGGGGTAACGATGAATGTGTGGATAAAGCACATGATTTTGTATTTTTGATAAAATGTAGATATTTTCTGTGCAGACCGTTACATGAGGTGTTGTAAGGAAATGGTAGGATTTTATAAGTCTCAGACGTCATACCACTAGTATGGTTTAAAGTAAAATCAGACTGCGACTTCAAGCAGTCCTCCAAATTCTGTGCAGCTAATTGCCGATTATGCGCCAACATTTCCTATCTGCTGGCAAAAGTTCTATGGCCGATTTTACTCAAAGTTTTTATGATGACAATGCTTATACAAGTATGGATATGACGAATTATATAATTTTTATAATTCAATATACATAAGCTTTGTTCAACAGCTATAAACACTGACGATTAAGTGTCTAACCTCAACTTGTCAGAATCCTTCTGAGCACGAAGAAAACAGGCCACAGTCATCCAATTTCGGGTTCACGAGGAGATCTTAAACAGTCTGTTGTGGTTGCCATATTACAAAAATTTCTATAACCCTGGCCATTGAGACGCTAAATTATAAACCTTTCTAGCTCTTGTAGTTTAAATGTGTGCTCTGTAAACGGACAGCGGTGGAATAACGACAAAAAATTCATATCGCAATATCTCAACATGGCTTGTAATCAGCTGAACTAACAATCCCAGTTTGTGTCGAGCAAATTGTAAAATGAGGGTCACGCAAAAAGTAACAGCACAGGCTTCACACAAATAAAAACATCCCCTGTATAATTTATGTACACTGCCGCCATTTATTTGTTCCTGACTGGAAGGGGGCCAATATGAGAGAGGCCATACTGCATCTAGTATCTAATGGAAACATCTAAATTGTTTTGAAAAGAAAAAAAAACTTTAGTATAATTTGATATGCGCTGCAAAAGCACGAAATAACTCTTTACTATCTCACCACAACTGCCAATACGAACCAAAAGAAATCTTAAAAAGTTCTGGTTGAGCAATAGCAATGTGATGGCATATATTTGGTAACAAACTAATCTTCTAACAACCAAACTATGAAACAGAACAAAGCGTAACGTGGTGATTTAACTTAATTCTGTAGTTTAATTGTAATTAAACCCGTAATAAAGCAGTTTGAACGTTATCGACCTCGCAGGTCTCGGGTCAAAAATGACACAGCACTTTTGTCAAAACATCATTTCCAACAAATCCGTTAACTTCTGTTGTATTCTATGCAGTATTCGTGTTAACAGAGATTACTTTTTATACCCTGTATGTATATATATATATATATATATATATATATATATATATATATATATATATGTCGGACTCGCCATTTATAAATCAACTTATCCTAACTAAGAAACGTGTCATTGCATTATAAAAATAAATTTACTTACCGATGCTGCCATTATGATTCTGTGACATAACTAGATTCAAAGTAAGCAAACAAGTATACCAAAGCATCCGAAAAATATCATCTTCTGGTAATGCCATTGCATGCGCTTTAGATGCTCTCTATAATGATGTATCTATAACCTAGCCGCAAAACATATGATCATATCTGTGATAGCCCGCCTGCGGTATGTACAGTTGTTCTCACTATCAGGGTATCTGTTTATCGGGGATAGCTTCTGCGCGGGTATAATTAATATAACCACGTACGGGGAGACCAAAGATACCAAGGCCACTCCAAAGAGTTATTTAGCTGGTCAAGAAAATATACGGAATTTGCCAGTTTACTGGTAAGAGACAAAAACAGTTTTCATTTATTCCTTTCCCTTTCGCAACAGTTTCTTTGTAGCACAAATTCAAGAACATTAATTAGCAACATCAACTTGGATATGGTACACAGTAACTAAAAATTATGATAAACAATAATTTATATGGTGATTCCGTTAAACATATTTTGTGTGGCCTAATAATTGGATGTGCAAACATTGTTCATCACGACGCTGTGTCCCATATATTATTCGCGATGTGTCTTTGTTTTATATCATTATCAGGTTATACTAGCATTACAAGCCTGTTCCTATGGTTATATAAGTGCAAATGGAAAAAGAAATCTCCGCTCTGGCTTAATTTGAGGTTAAACATTATTTTAATCATCCTGGTTTTCTTCGCAAAGCGATGGACGAACATCATCATCATCATTATCATATGTTTTATTGATTACAGAAATTTAGATATAGGAATATTTTCCTGGGTGTACATTTACTGGATGGAAGCCAATACAATTGGATAAACAGCAATGGTAAATTGTAGGAGTTGAATATGAAACTGATGAGGTTCTAGGCATAACAAAAGTGGGGTTAACAATTGTTTATAAATGTCATACATGAGCACACAGTGAGAGAAACAAATATGCCACTCGAAATTGTGTGTACAGGGGTGTATTTCAGGGGGCGGGCGCAAATTATATTTGCATATAATCTGAACTCAGTATGTATTCTGGCAACACTTTCCCAGTCAGCCAATGAAAGGTGTTATGATTTCAAACTCGCTAAAAAACACAGACTGGGCAGAAAAAAGAATGATTTACTCATATTTCTTGTTCATTACATAATCGTGTTCACCTTGTTAACGCATAATTAATGTATATATTTAAAAACCTGCGTTTTTTTTTTTTTGTTAATATCAGAATGTATAAAAGCAGTCTAGATAAATGTTTTATTCATCTCTATTTCTAAAAACAATGGTAAATAATCAAGTTGATATCCTTTATCACAAATTTCCTTATCTCATACCCCCTTTTGTTTACCTTACATAGCTAACTTTGTGCGGCAAAAAGCACACCATATATTATTTCACAGCATGGACAGATATGCTTCTTGAACTGTCCGAGCCCAGAGAATATCCCACATACACTAAAGAACACATTTTATGCGACGGCATCCCGATGTGAATTTTCCTCATATGTATGTACAATCTGCTGTAGCTGACCTTTTCTAAACAATGCAGACTCGGCTTTTAGTGATACAGTGATGTTTGACCTTGGGAGTGAGACCTGGAAATGTGCAATGTCGACCTGCTTCTATAATATTATATATAATATATATATGAGGGGATACGCCATTTCTGTATGTGTGTGCGCAGTTGCATTACCAAGTGATGTGGAGGGAGAGAAAAATAAAATTTGCTTTGCAAATTATTCCTAGCAGGATGCCCTAAAATACTGTAACTAAATAAAGAGACAACGGAAGAAGCTATAAGGCCGCCTTTCCATACATGCGGATTTTCACCCGCGCGGAACCCGCATGGGTCCCGCGCGGGGGCCCGTATGCGGGCAGCCCCTTTCCATACGTGCGGGTCCCCGCATGCGGGTTGTCGTGCACTTATATAGTAATAATCATAATTTCTTAAAGTTTAGTGTACATAATATTTTAATCCAATATTCTGTTTAAACATTATATATATAATACAAGCCAGGCATGGCTTGCGACGGGCATATCTCTCCTGCCACGTGTTTACGTTACCTAGAGTTGGACTCTGGGCCGTAGGGCCTGTTTAAATCACGATAAAAACATGTATATTAGGCCTATCTTTTATTCAGTCTAATGCACTAACAGATCATATATCTTTTCCAAAGACAAGGAAAAATACCAGGAACTTATATACCGCAGGTGGCATCCGCATGCGGGCCCCCACAGAAATCCAACACTGCTTGATCAGCATGCGGGTCCCGCGCGGGGGCCTGCATGTATGGAAAGGGGACTGAGATAACACACGTGTTGGATTTTATCCGCGCGGGTCCCGCGCGGGGGCCCGCATGTATGGAAAGGCACCCGAAAGGGGACTGAGATAACACACGTGTTGGATTTTATCCGCGCGGGTCCCGCACGGGGGCCCGCATGTATGGAAAGGCACCCTAATGGACAAATGATTTGAGAAGCCTTTGGAAGCATACGCACAAAATAAAAGCAAAACTTTATATTAGCTGATAGTGACGGAGATGCAAAGAATATTTTGAATTGTCAGATAGTTGACGAATAAATAAATTAGGTTATAAGACACCTAGAGCAAATTATACCAAATTATTGCAAATTATATAATGGCTGGCGTTAAAAATTTATAATATAATTTTGCAAGAGCAGGAATTCCTGAACTGTAATCGGCATTCTATACAGAAGATAAAATCTTTCAAGGACAATTAACAGATGACAGGTTGGATTCTTCCTATTTATATTTATGTCATATCAAGGCACGGAAAGTGGTCTTCCCTTGACCCGACCGTATTATGTTATCGTCCTGTGTTGAACAACCGACCAACAGATCTAATATAGGAGGATAGAGTCCAGAGATTTAGGCATATATGAAGGCAAAATAAAAATAGCTACTAATATATTTAGTTAACGGTCAGGTATGTTATAAACCATGTACGCAGCCACTTGAGGTTTGTTAACACATTTTTTTTTAAATATATTGCATTTTAGTGATAACGTTTCACGTTTGATATATATATATATATATATATATATATATATATATATGTATATATATATATATATATATATATACCCAAGGTAGAGTAGCCAGGCTTGTCAATTTTATCCCTGGGCTGTGTCTAACCAGAGCTCTGTTTGAACCAAATGCAATCAAGCGGGCTGATACGACCCTGACAGGAATAATTTATTATTAGTGGGCTTGTCCCGTATATTGCCCTCGTATTGGCCTGAGGGTAGCATATCAGTCGATATCGACCAGTAGGGCTGAGGAATGATACGTCTACCCAAAGATAATACAAAACAATGAACAGCTGGATAATAATATTTTAGTAAACGGCCACGCATGTTGTCAACACAACCAACCATGTGCAGTTTAAACTATTTCCAAAAAGTATACCCAGGTAAAACACTTTAAATTAAAGAACACACGCGCCAGTACCTTCACAGATTAGAGAGAACATTTTTATCCGTTTCATTCTCGGGCGGTGCGTCACAGAGCATACTGACGTCACACGCCCCGCAATGCTTGTCGATTTCATTCAGGGATCTTGCCTCACAGGGTACACTAAGGTTATGAAACCACTGTATTAAATAAATATAAGCTATATGGAAAAACAACAGACTCCACTATAGAAAACAAAAGATTCAATGCACAGCATAAAGTGGTGCCATGTAATAACAGGTGTGAAACATGAGACATTCCTCCAGCCCCAAAGAAACCATTTAAATAGTTCTTTGCCGTAAACTTGGTATCCTATCAAATAATGTCTTAGATAATTTGCATTAAAATACCAAAAGACAAAGGAGTCTCTAGTTTACTCTGTATCATTTCGCTGGATTTAGGGTTGTCGGTATCCATCATTATCGAAAGACAATGGAGTTGCTCTCTGGCTGACTGTTTGTCATATGAAGCGAGTGGAATCTGTGTACTGTGGAAGAACAGGCCTATTCTGGAGTAACAGTCCCTGCCACACATGGCCAAGATATAGCTAGTACCATTTCGACCCTCTGCCATAAGAAAGACTATCGCCTAACTGTCCAAAATAAACGCCTAGTCGTGTATTCAAGGCTAAGCCAAGGCAGTTTTGTCCGCTAGCCTTTCTTAAATTCTCTTCCTTTTTCCTTGTTTTCCACAGGCGTGCCTTCAAACATCGAGAGGCCTTGCTTAATCAACTGCTTTCTATGCCAGTGTTGCATTTAGGGCAACATTTAGGGATATACACATTTAAAGGCTTTGGTATGTGATGCATCACACCATCACAGGTTTCTAAACAGACCTATCCATAGGTGGAGATTTTTGTTTTTGGTCTTCTTCTTCTACCTCTTTATTATTATTATTATTATGCTACTTTTTTATCCGATTTCATTGATACTTTCCCAAGATGTACCTCAATTTGGGCCAATTACTTGACCCAGTTTCAGTGACCTTGGCCTATTTTTCAAGATCAAAGGGGTGAAAAAGCGCAAATTTTTCAGATGTTAAATGTCGATTTTCTTCTTATCTATAAAGTGTACAGTAAATAATTTTACCTAGAGAGCTAAACCTTTTACAGACATGTGTCGTTTACAATGTAGGAGTGTCGTAGTTTTGGAATAAATTGAAAAAAAACGAAAATGTGACGTCAGCATTTTCAGCTCATCTAGCTATGAATCCTCGAAAACAAACGGCCAGATTTCATTTATTCTTTACAGAAATATAACTCATCCAGACTTTTTGAAAATGTTAGATCAGTCAGAATACCCAGCAGTGGAGAACTGGGAGGAGGGTAGGTGGAGATCCGTGACTGTCTTACGACAGCTACTATAGTCCGTCCCAGTACCCGTGTCCGCATGTTTTTCCGGAATAATTTTTTATACAAGTAAAGCAGTGTAAACCTTTCTTGTCCAAAGGTTGCAGGAGCTATTCCGCCGACTACCTGCGTAAAAAGTAATACCTTACCTTGCCTTGATTTTATATGAGACAAATAATCCAAAATATGAAAAAACAAGCTACAGCGTTTACGACTTATTCCTTAGCTGAGTACTGATAATAAACAAGCCAGTCAAACTTATGACGTCAGTCAATTGATGATGACGTGCGACCGATCACTGTGACGTCTTTGTGACGTCACTGTTGTCTAACAAACACCAAACGCAGCCATAGACATGGAAAGTGTAACATGGAGGAATGTACTGTCTAGCAGTGCCGGGAAGACGCCATTCACGGTATTTCAGCAAAAATAACGCAAAAGAGTCGCAAAGTAAATACATTTTTCATGATATATAACAACTTTACACAATATCGGCGGAATATCTGTATATCTGCTTCAGGCCAAAGGGCATTTTTAAAGAATATTTTAAAAAATAATTATCGCGAAAAAACATGCGGACACGGGTACTGGGACGGACTATAGAAGTCTAGCTTAGTTTGCCGTTGTCCCATACTCTCTTTTTCAGCTCGTACATAGTGCTGCCTTTTCTTGTTCTACAGCTCTACACCAAGAGAGAGACTTAGATAGTCAACTGGTAAGACTATGAAACTGAAACTACGCCTAGAAAGTATGGCACCATCTGTAAAGATCACATCTGTTTAACGGTCTCTTTCCTGAGATGCTCGATGATAGCCACTACGTCACTTCTCATTCACATGTAATGAAAACTTTTAAATTTCTGAAGTCAAAATTTTGAAAAAAAATACTCATTTATTACTCATTAAATTCACCTTCCTCATAGGAAGTGTTAACAATGATAAAAAAAAGCCACGGTCATAATTATATTTTGAGTTATACTGGAAAAATATGAAAAGTACATTTCGGTACGCAGAAAGTAGGTTATCTTAGGTGGCGCCACCAAAAATTTACTTTTCGCATATTCATTAAAGGATCATTATTTCTATAAAATTCCGAGATGACAGCTGCAGCGGATGTTGATGTTACTTGTCACATACACACTGCGCAGTCTCGGACTGGTCAGAGTACAACCCTGCTGGTTAGGATTTATAGGGGTCAATATCTGCCACAGACAATGCATCGGGGCTTCAAAGTACACCAGCGGCGTAGATATAAATGTAGTGAAGAAGATAATGTAGTCCGTTCAATTGTTTGACAAGAATTGATTCAAGGCAAATTACATATACATAGGTTTGTGGTAAGGACTTCATGGAGTAAGTTAGGCCAAAATAAGAAAAAAGGATGGTTCGCAGGCAATTTTTTTAGAAATCAATGCGGGCGGGCTTTTTTTTTTAATTTTTTTGTATGTTTAGATAAAAATGTCAAATGATAAAGGAAAGCATGATAATAACATATTTATTTTGATGAACAAGTAAAAGCACTAATTAACAAAGGAAATTGTATGATTTTATCTTCTTGAAAGAAATGTCCGAGCGGCTGCAGCTCAACATTGGTAAGTTTCTATTGAAAATAAAAATAAAAAATTTTGATGCGGGCGGTACCTGAGAACCATACCTTTTATTTTGTTTAGCCTTAAATTTTTAGGCATATTCATGTGAAATGTCAACAGGTGTTCCATCAAAAAGTAAACAAGGCCTACGGGCCTAATGCCAACCTGTGCAAAGTTTGGGAGTATTAATGAAGGTTTATTTTTAAAATTTAATATTGATCCTCTTATGTCCTGCATATCTACCTTAGTCATTATGATTTCAGAAAAATGGACGTTTCGGACCTGCAAGTTTGGGACTAGGTTATTTTAAAACTAGAATACGGGTAGTCGACAAGCGACTACGTGTATCCGCCGAAATAAGAGTGGGACGGGTGAAGTGAGGCATGGATTGAGTGGCAAGGGGAAATAAAGTGAGGTGTGTTGCATATTAGCAGGGATGTCTGCAGCCGAAATGTGAATGTACCTAACAAAAAATCCAGGAAGCTGTCAAAGTTGTATACATATGTAAATAGTCAAACCACTGCCGAGATATGAGTGATTTTATCCCACGGCAGACAAACAGACGGCCGCTGTCCAAAAATGGTTGCAGGTGGTGCCACTAGTTTTGCATATGATAAAGAGCTATGTGAGATCTATACACATGCAAAATTTTGGCCCAATCGGTCAAACAGTTCCCAAGATATGAGCTTGGATGTCTGCAGCGTAAATGTGAATGTAGGTTGCGCCACCTGTCATAAAATCAAGAAAGCTATCCCAGATGTATGAACCTGCAAAATTTTAGGCAGATAAGTCAAACCACTGCCGAGATTTGAGTGATTTTATCCCACGGTAGACAAACAGACAGACGCTTTGCAAAATGGTTGCAGGTGGCATCACCATTTTTTCCTATGATAAATAGCTATGTGAGATCTATACACATGCAAAATATTGGCCCAATCAATCAAATGGTTCCTGTGTTATGAGCTTGAATAACTGCAGCGTTAATGTAGGTGGCGCCACCTGTCATAAAATCAAGAAAGCTGTCCAGGATGTATACACATGCAAAATTTCAGGTGGATAAGTCCAACCAATGCAGAGATATGAGTGATTTTATCCCAAGGCAGATGAACAGATGGACGCTGTGCAAAATCGGTTGCAGCTGGCGCCACCATATTTTATGTATGTTATAAAGCTATCCAAGGGCTACATGTGTGCAAATATTTTTCCTGATCGGTCAAAAGGTTCCCGAGATATTTCGGTTAATGTGTCAAAACAGACGCACAGATGGACGCACTGGAGAGAGGAAAGGTCAGAGGTCAACGCAAAATATTTTGACACCAGTTCACATGTGACCCGATAATCGTGTTAAGTTTCGGAAAAAGCTGTCCAGTGGTCTCAGAGTTCTATTCCGGGAACGAATGCACCGGCGGCAGAACCTGGTCAAGAACATAGCATCCGCAAAACTTTGTTTTGGCGGATACAACTAAGATGTATCAGCCAGGATATTTTTGATATGTTTTTTTTGCCAGGGAGGATTATTGGGACAGATGAACGGAGAATATGGTAGCATGTTTTCGAAGAAGAACATTTTTTAATGTTTTTTAGCTTCTTCCCTATAAAATCCAAGAAAATGCAGTAAGCCAAGAAATAAGCAAATTCCAATAGAATTTTTTAGATGACAAATTTTTTGCAAAAAATTTGGTGATGCTAGCTCCTGCCCTTTTTGAGACAGCTTTGACGCACGACGGAAGACGGACAACGCCACACCATTGCATACACTCACAGATTGGTTTAAAATGTAAACCAAGTTTTATCAAACAATTGAAAGCTATAGATCCAATAGTTCTAATCTGGGAATTTTGCGTCTAGACGATGTGTCTAGACGTCTAGACGCTGTGTCTAGACGTCTAGACACATTGTCCAGACACCAGGCGGGCCAGGTCAGTTGCCATGGTGATGTCTGGACCCCACCTGGTTGTACTGAGTTACCTCTCGACTTGGCTACTGAAACTCAACATGTTGTCAAATCTGTTTTCAAACACAGAAAGCCTTTTTTCAATTTGCTACACTGCTTTTTTAAAGCTGCATTTACCCAATCTATTCTTATAAAACTGGCAGAACCCTACCATAGAATAATTCTTGTAAAGTTTAAACTGATCAGCTTAACAGTTTCATTATAAAACAGTGTATAAGCTAGAAGAGTCTAAAACTACATTTTCGCTTGTAAACAAGGGACCCATGGGTCACGGCGCTCAGCTGTTATATATGATAAAAAATATGATTTGGGAAAGAGGCACATGCTTGTTTTGTGTGGTAATAAATATAAGCTTTATTATGAATTGTTGGTGTTTAGCTTATGTATGATTTTGATAGTATCTTTGGAGACAGGGAAGAGGATTGATTTCATTTATTTTATTAACAAATGGAGTGCTATTGTCACACAGATTTTGACTTTGCCATATAACTTATAAGCAGAAAATATAATTCAAGGGTTAAAGTATTTATTAAAAAAATTTCAAATATTGTCCCAAATATAATTTCATTAAAAATAATAAGAGAATCATATGATTTTTTAAAATAAAATATAACTGAAATGATTATTAAATAATATTAAAGAATATATTTATGAATGCATTCATGAATACATTTTGAAAGTATTTGCACTGGTATTTATATACTTTCAGTTTTACCTGAATTCCCATTCTTATGCAAGAAATTTTATAATGGAGTACATTTTCATATTCGTATTCAAATACATTTGCAAAGTATTCGCACCATGTCTGGTGTTTATTCAGTTTTCACCAAACAATGATGTTGAGAATCCAGAATATACAAAATTCGCACATAAAATTAAATAATGATCATAAGTACCTCATTTTATGGCTTTTATTTATATTAAAATAAATTAATGTAATATATTCATTTTGGACTAATTCCACATCAATGTACACACTAGACACAGTAGGAATCTAGATTAATATTATCAACTGCACCTTTGTCTATCATGACTTTCCTTCATATGATCCCAAATGATTAGTAATGAATAATATGATTTATTTTTTTATCATTAAAATTGAACTGAAAAATACCAGGTGACTGCATGGTGTTATTTGGATACATGACATTCTATCCATCGATACAAGATTCTTATATCATCAGTAACTGCAAGTTAATTTCCTGTTGTTATCAATTAACAAATTCCTTTTCTATTTTTCTTTAATTTATTATTAAAAACCAATAAAAATTTATAAATTTATTGTTTAAAGTTACGTTGTTGGTAAAAACTTCTATATGAATTGGGTTGGACACCTGGATCAACTGTGGCTGGCCATAAGCTGCCTGGCTGCCCTAGTGTATGCCTCACTTGCCTCAAAGTTGGGCAAAATTTAAGGTACTAATTTTATATTTATACTTATAACTAATAAAATTTGGGTATTCAATTGAATCTTGATTAAATAATGTTAAATCCCTGACAAAAAATCTCTAGTTTCAGCAATCCTCTTGTTAAGGAAGTAAATATATTTCTTGATTTTTTACAGAGTGCAATATGTTAGGGCCCATAACTTAAAACAATTACGCAACACTAACATCATTTTTGGCATGTGCATAGATAAAGTATAGAAAAGGATGTATATTATATATGATTAAAGTCAGATTAGTGGTTTTGATATTAGGCAGTCTTGAAGTGTAACCATGGTTTTTAATGGAACAAGTGACCCAGGGATCATGACGCTCAGCTGACCAGGAAGACATTGACAAAAGTAATTTTATCATCTGAATGTCAAATTTGAATGAAATACTTTTTCCAAACCTGACCTTTTGTATAAAATCATCCAGTATTCATTGAGGTACTATGGAGCTCTGTAGCATGAAGGATATGGGTAACAGACACCTATTTTCAAGGTTTACAAGATGACTTTTCAGGGGTCTCCCAGCATGTCAAAAAATAAAATTCTAGGTCCAGTTATTATGATTTGTGCCCTGTTAACAGATGACTTACAGTCAGCTGAGCTAAAAATGAAGTTTTTCAATAATATCTTGAAGGTATTAAGTCCTAGTGACCAAATTCTTGGCATGGTAGGGTATTTTGGAGACATCTAATTGTATGCCAAATTTTAGGAAATCAGAGCTGAAGCTGGGGAGCAGAGCTCTTGCAAACTGCATAACACTAGCTTGATGTAAACAATATGTTACATGGTGCTTGAAAACTTGAATAAAATCTACAGTTTTTGATCAACTGGTTTCAAATATTTGGGGTAAACAGACAAAATGTTAACAAAAACATGCTGTAAAAATAAAATCCACAGTACTTACAGGAAACAAACGTGCCATGGTAAAAGTTGGGCAAAATTTAAGATATCAATTTTTTATTTTTGTTATTATTTTTTAAAAAATTTAAGATTTTTATCCAAATTTGGGTATACAATTAAATTTTGATTAATGAAAGTTATATTACTGGAAAAAAAGTCCATAGCTTTAACATGTTTTGTGTTAAGTGATCAAATATCCTTCCTGATTTTTTACAAAATGCATTATGTTTGGGCCCATAACTTTTCAAAATTATACAATACAGACATAATTTCTGGCATGTACATAGGAACTAAATAGAGGGATATTTATGGTAAATATGAGGCAAAACAGATGAGTGGTATTGATATTAGGCAGTCCTGAAGTGTGAAAATATGTTTTTAATAAAAAATTCAGGTTTTTCCTTAATTTCTCAAAGGAACGAAGTCGCAAAGACCCAGTTTTCGGCTTGGTAGGAGATCTTGGGGACTTCTAACATTATGCCAAATTTTGGATTCCTAGGTCTTACGGTTTCAAAACGTGCCATATCTACGGACGGACGGACGAACAACCGGACGGACGACGGACAATGGACCACGACTATAGCTCAGATGACTTATGGTCAGCTGAGCTAACAAGTGACCTATGGGTCATGACGCTCAGCTGCCAAGCATGACCTGCGACATCATGGGCTGCAATTCACAACTTCTAGTAAAATTGTTGCAGAACCTATATGCCAGGAACTAATCCCACAGCTTGCCCGATACCTGTCAGTCTCAAAAGGAATACCACACAGGCCACATATAAGATCAAAATATAGCAAAAGATAAAGGAAATCCATGCAAGAATTATTGTGAAACGGGTGCTTCCATATTAATTTTTATTCAATACAAGCCAACTGTACTGAGCTTTCATAAATGATGGTCATATTTATTAAGAAAACTTTGACCCAAGGCAAGATTACATTAATATACATCCCACTGCATTCACTTTAATAGTTCTTGAGATAATATGTTCTAAAGGAATTTAAAGATGGCGTCCTGGTGGCCATATTGGATTTCTGACAGGTCGGAAATTGAACAACAAACATCCTCTAAAAGGGACCAAACATCATGAAAAAATCACAGAAACTGTCCTGGCAAAAGGATTTCTAAAATGGCAACCTGGCAGACATAATGATTTTCTGACAAGTCACACATCCTCCAATAAGACGCTAAACTTGTAGCAATTGCTTCAAAGAATGTAACAGTTATGAATGTCCAAAACAATTCAAAAGGCATGATCAGGTTGGAGAGCTCTCATATCAGATTTATGAACATGCAAATGTAAAAAGTGCAAGGCCAATTTGTTTTAATTATCAGCTTGCTATTCAATGGGGTCAGCAGGGTAGGTAAACTGCAAAACCTAAAAGAAAAGAAATGCAGAAAGCATCACTAAGAGTCTTGTAATCAAATAAAGCCATCCTAAATCCAGGTACAGACCCACATGTTATCAGAACAAACACTTGCTGGTATATCTGATGATTTGTATAATAATATTCAGATATCTAGAAAACTAAGTTTATTGCTATGATTCCATGATATAAACTGCAAAATGTTCCCATCATTTTATAAATCAGTAGCTAAACTTAACACTTAACTCTCATAGTCTTAATGCCTGGCCAAAGCATTCCGGCAACAGTGTTTTTGTTATGCACTAATGATATATCCTTATCACTCCATGAGCTGATACAAAAGGGAGTCATATATCACAAGTGTCACTGACAATTATGGGCACATAGTGAGATGTACCAGTTGTGAGTGCCATATGGTTATATATACAAGAAAACAAGAAATATAGAGATGGTCTACAAAATAAGTTATTGAGAACATCCCTGACCTATGACCTTGGCCTTTTGCCCACATATCAACTGGATTCTTTCTAAATGATGGGTAACTACTAACCACTTACATCTGGCCGGGTGTAATTACTTGGCAACCAATGAGTGAATAACTTAGACCTGCAACCTTTAACCTCCTGACCAGCTGACCTCAAAATCAATTAGTTATTTCTTCATGCAAAAAGACCCATAAATATGAAATTTGAATCAAATTCAGTGATGCATAGATGTGGCATATGTGAAAGACTGAAGGTTTGGGTTGAACAGTTTCACTTGAAATATGTTCACAAGCATTTAGAACAATATTGTGACCTTGACCTTTGACCTTTTGAACTCAACATCAATAGGCTTCTTCTCCTATTGGTAGGTAAGCCATATATAACAGATGGAAAGTATAGATTGAAAAGTTTGCTGAAAATGACTCCACGCAAGAAGAGGGTGCTGTGAACTTGACCTTTGACCTCAAAATCAACAGGTCTTTTCCCCTGTTGGTAGAGAAGCGATATCAGTGCTGAAAGGTTTGAAATGAAAGGTCTAGCTTGAAATGTGTCCACAACCTTTTCAAAGAAGTGGATCCTGTGACCCTGACCTTTGACCTTGTGACCTCAACATCTATAGGATTCTTCTGCCACTTAGTAGGTGAGCTATATGTGAAAGATCAAAGAATTGGGATGAAAGGTTTGGTTTAAAATGCATCCTAAGGCTTTTCAAAGAAGTTGGTTCTGTGACCTTGACCTTTGACCTTGTGACCTCAAAATGATTACGGTTCTTCCCCTGTTGGTAGGTGAGCTGTATGTGAAAGATGGAAGGTTTGGGATGAAAATTTTGGCTAAAAGAATTATTTCTGGGGGGTGCAAACACACTCCATAACTTCGAGAATATAGGTCGCAGTGACCTAATTTCAGGTTTGAAAGGAGATCTTTTTAGAAACTCTATGACTGCATAGGGTTCATGGCCCTAGCCCCTATGGTTACGATTTGTGCCCTGCTAACGGACGGACGGCCGGCCGGACGGACAGACGGAAGGACGCCGGACAAAGACCCATCGCTATAGCCCAGCATGACTGAAAGTCAGCTGAGTTAAAAACAGATCAATGTAGGTGGCGCCACCAATACCTCAATTTCAAATATGACATATGTGACAAACATTGGCATAAAATTTGGTGACGATAGCTCTAGACGTTTCTGAGATTTTAATTTTAGTGTGCTCTTTTGAACAGATGACCAAATTCAACCTTCTGTAACTCTACCAAAATTCTCCGAACTAGAACCATTCGAACAAACTTGAAAAAGATTGTTCCAGGGATCATTTCTGTGAAATACTGAACAATTTGGCTAGACAGTTTCGGAGAAGATTATTAAAAGCTTTTTTTAGCTTTTTTCCCTATAAAATCTCAGAAAATGCAGTTAGAAAAAAATAAACAAAATCCGATAGAGTTTTTCAGATGACTGTTTATTTGAAAAAAAAAATTGGTGATGCTAGCTCCTGCCATTTTTGAGAAAGCTATGGTTAACGTACAGACGACGCACGACCTACGACGGACGACGCTGCACCATCGCATAAGCTCACAGGTTCGCTAAACATTATGGTTTTAAAGTTTAACAGTTGAGACATGTACAAGAGTAGTCCCATAGAACATTGCCTGACTGGAAGAGGTTCGTTTTGTTTAGGTAGGATGGGTAACAACTAACAGATGGTGGACGTTTGAAAGAAGACAGCATACGCTGTGACATGATAATAGTGTCAAAAAAAAGAGAAACATCAGAATCAATATTGATAAATGATATATTTATTTCCCGGCCAAACTTAACTCAAGAAGCTATACATGGCAGATCAAAAATACCCAACAAACAAAAGCTTTATACATGCAAAGTATATGAATTTTAATACAGATATACAACTTCCAAACCCTGATAAATATGCATAACTCAGGCCTGCAACAATATTACAAATTCTATCCAAACTACACCATCGGTCCTCGTGTCTCAAAATGCCACAAACATTTATGTTGAGAGACTAAAAGTTCAATGATTATCTAATCAAAATGCTGCAGACTTACTTTTATATACAGTGGTCTTTGCCTTCTTGTTGCCACAGGACGACATTATATTATAAGATACTTAAGTGAAGAATAGCTACTATTAGGGATTCATTATATTTAAGTAAAGGGGTGTTTCCATGTGAATGTATATGCGTACATGCATGAAAAAAAATCGCTAGTATGATTTTGGGACTGTGTTTCCAAGTTTCCGTCAGCGTTTTAGCCATACAAGAATCAGTAGGCACCAGTATTTGGTCAGCCTAACTTGACAGACAGTACGCTGGGCGTATAGACCCTTTAATGTCAGAGGGTATATATGGCGCTAACAACGTATATGAGTATGAGCGTGAAAATCGTCACGAGCAATTTTCACGCACAGGGTTTGCGTGAAGTCAAGGATTCGGGGTAAAATGATGCGCACATGGAAGCACCGCTATTTTGTTCATGCATATACGCACATACGCGCACAAGGAAACACCGCTTTGAACTGATAATATCTGCACCAAAAGAGTGAATAAAGTTCAGAATTTGTCCTAAACTAACCTGTGATCGTCATGTCAATGAAATGTCATGGAGACGATAACTGGTGGCATTAAACAATTTCTACAGAAGAGCTGACTTTATGACTATTATAAACAGTTAATTTTACATAATGTGTTATAAAACTATGTACACATACAGACAATTTATACATATCACACCCCCTCATTTTACCATATTTTTGTTTCTTACCATCTCAAAATGATTTGTCTACTGGCTCCATATGGCCTCAAAATAACTCTATATCGATAAGATTGTTCCAGGGATCATTTCTGTGAAATACTGGACAATTTGGCTAGACAGTTTCGGAGAAGAAGATTATTAAAAGCTTTTTTTTTTAGCCTTTTCCCCTATAAAATCTCAGAAAATGCAGTTAGAAAAAAAATAAACAAAATCCGATAGAGTTTTTCAGATGACTGTTTATTTGCAAAAAAATTGGTGATGCTAGCTCCTGCCATTTTTGAGATAGCTTTGCTTAACGTACAGACGACGCACGACCTACGACGGACGACGCTGCACCATCGCATAAGCTCACAGGTTCGCTGAACATTCTGATTTTAAAGTTTAACTGTTGAGACATGTACAAGTGTAGTCTCACAGAACATTGCCTGACTGGGAGAGGTTCGTTTTGTTTAGGTAGGATGGGTAACAACTAACAGATGGTGGACGTTTGAAAGAAGACAGCAGACGCTGTGACATGATAATTAATAGTGTCAAAAAAAAAGAGAAACATCAGAATCAATATTGATAAATGATATATTTATTTCCCGGCCAAACTTAACTCAAGAAGCTATACATGGCATATCAAAAATACCCAACAAACAAAAGCTTTATACATGCAAGTATATGAAGAATTTTAATACAGATATACAACTTCCAACCCCTGATAAATATGCATAACTCAGGCCTGCAACAATATTACAAATTCGTATCCAAACTACACCATCGGTCCTCGTGTCTCAAAATGCCACAAACATTTATGTTGAGAGACTAAAAGTTCAATGATTATCTAATCAAAATGCTGCAGACTTACTTTTATATACAGTGGTCTTTGCCTTCTTGTTGCCACGGGACGACACTATATTATAAGATACTTAAATGAAGAATAACTACTATTAGGGATTCATTATATTAAAGTAAAGGGGCGTTTCCATATGCGTTTACATGCGTACATGCATGAAAGAAATCGCTAGTATGATTTTGGGACTGTGTTTCCAAGTTTCCGTCAGCGTTTTAGCCTTTAGCCATACAAGAATCAGTAGGCACCAGTATTTGGTCAGCCTAACTTAACAGACAGTACGCTGGGCGTATAGACCCTGTAATGTCAGAGGGTATATATGGCGCTAACAACGTATATGAGTATGAGCGTGAAAATCGTCACGAGCAATTTTCACCTACAGGGTTTGCGTGAACTCAAGGATTCGGGGTAAAATGATGCGCACATGGAAGCACCGCTATTTTGTTCATGCATATACGCACATACGCGCACAAGGAAACACCGCTTTGAACTGATAATATCTGCAACAAAAGAGTAAATAAAGTTCAGAATTTGTCCTAAACTAACCTGTGATCGTCATGTCAATGAAATGTCATGGAGACGATAACTGATGGCATTAAACAATTTCTACAGAAGAGCTGACTTTATGACTATTATAAACAGTTAATTTTACATGATGTGTTATAAAACTATGTACACATACAGACAATTTATACATATCACACCCCCTCATTTTACCATATTTTTGTTTCTTACCATCTCAAAATGATTTGTCTTCTGGCTCCATGTGGCCTCAAAATAACTCTATATCGATAAGAAACCTTCATTCTATGAAATTCCATATTCAACACTGGATACTTTGCACTTTGGTATATATGAAGTCTGTTTAATACCAAAACTGGCCACCAGGTGTCAGGACAGGACATTTTGCCAATATTGTGGTTGGATTTACCATGAACAGTTCTCTAAACTTATTTTATACATAATGTAATTGCATTTGAAAGTTGTTGGTTATGTTATTAGGCAAAATAAAACTGAAATAGAACACAACAAACGACATCTGCAGATGTGTCAAGCACCTCTGGCACAACAAAACTGGTTTGATACCAGGAGAGACAAAGCCCCTGAATTATAGTGTATGACTTCTGTCCTATTTAATAAATAGAAAATAAAACTGCATATCTGATTCATGGAAAAGACCATGGTTTCTGAAACCTTCCTTTGTTTATCAAATTGTCTCAGAATAAAATAAAGCTATCTGACAAGACATAGCTATGTACCTTTGTGAAGGTTGACATTTCTTGTCATATACAAGTACATGTAGATTCTACCAAAACTGCTATATAACAAATTTACTTACAACAGACATCAAACTGCTATAGCAAAACAGTCATAAAAGTGCATTTTGTCATTCAAAAAGTAGCCCTGAAATAGTTTATACAAAAACCTTGCTTTAATAATATCAAATCCCTTATAACTACTAGTATTTCACTACACTTTTTCAGTTTTTTTTTCAGATAACATTTATTCACCACAAAAATCAGTACTTACCAAGTTTCTATGTCATAATAGTGATTCAAACTGTGCTGATAAAATATATAAACTATAGCTCATGAAAAACTAATACACACAAAGCTCTGTGGCATATGTATTATCCCTGAAGCTCGGCAATGTATATAATACACACAGACCCAAGTCAAAGGCTGCTGTGCCACAAATGCTTACGCAGACACATTCCATGTTTTGGTGATAGCCATTCAAATGCAACAAAAAAGTACACCTGGAACAAAACTATAATCTCTAGAGCTGTTTTGTTCTACTAGCAGGTCAAATACCAGACCACTTAAGTGTTCACACAATATCATAGTACCAAATACTTAATACAAGGAATATAGGTATGGCTGGCAAATGGTATCTGATATGATATCCAACAAAATTTGAACAAGGATTAGCTGGTTGTCTGATGGTATCTGATATCATTTCCAACGTAATGTGAACAAGAGTTTGCTCTACATTAAGAACCAAAGTTTGAAACTTTGATGTGTTGATAATATCAATTAATGGCATGTATTGGATATCAGTCAGTTCAAAATTATTAAAGATGAGCAAAATTATTAAATGCACATTGTTAAATACATTTATTTGCATACATTTGAAAAGATGACATAATGACATGATATAATCAGAACCTGGTGATAGAAAAATATGTTTGATATCAGGATGTCAATATGGAAGAGGAAGTTCTTGATTCATGCTTTTTAAAAACAGCCAGATTTATTAGAATTCACCCTCAAACAGATGTTTAAGCCTGCTAACAGGCATTCATATATCCTACTGATGAGCATTTTATTGTTTAAGATGATAAATTTTATTTCTTTATCGATCAGTTCAGATCTAATGTCACATTAAATCTTTTCAGATCTTTTCCTTGTTAAAGAATATAACAGTATGGACAGTCTTTCTAATATCCATCAGCAGTTCACATACATGTATGAATATCAATTGCTAGTGTACACCATCAGCTCTTATCATTGGCTAAAGGTAGGTCAGGGTGCATTAATGAGCAACAATTAAACCAGATCAGTGTATATTAAAGATTGGGATAGCCCTGGCCAGTGTCTTCAAACCATCAAGTCAGTTGCACCTATGCTTTCACAGACCTTGATTCAGCGACCCACTCTGGGTGTCTAATCATGAAAAATGTACAAGGCAACTGAACCGATCAAATGACTTGCATAAACCAGTTTTATGTGGCTGCTGATGCTACATCTAGACCAAACATTCAGCATTGCCTAAAGGGCACGGCGAGTTTGACCGATCAAATAAAGCCATGTAAACCTGTCCCATTTCTGATGCTCTTGTTCAGACAGCGTGTGAATAGTGTAATATTTACATGTTTGTTGTTGGCCTAGATTGACAGTTTTTATTATGTCCATCATACATGAAACAGGTGCCAGTGTGGCTCTTCGAATCAGTCTGTGAAAGCGCACTGCCACAGACAATGTAGTATGAAGATGCGTATCCAGCTTAATTTTCATTTTCCAAAACACAGTTACTGAAGTATAATGATCTTCACTTAAAGGATCTGGATTCACAAACATCTTACATACAGTAGAGGGTCTTTTAACTGAGCATCATTTATCCAAAAGATCATTTATTTAAAATCAGAACAAAGAAAAATAATTTGTAGAGCTGGTAAAAAATTCATCCAAATCCAAACAAATGTACAAAGATTAGCAGGGGGCAATAATGCAGTTTTTTTCAGGACAATTTATTAATAATTTCAATGTATTTTACATTGAATAAATTGATGGATAAGGTAACAAAATATTCTTGCCAAGGTTAACTTCATTAATTTTTGTCTGTCAGTATCTGATAAGTTCAGATTCTTGGCAATCATGGTGAGTCCTGCGAAATCATTATCAGAACTATTGTTTATCTGAACAAAAACCCTGCCTCTGGAGCTTTTTTGGATAAAGGACACTCTCCTGTGCTTCACCCTGAATTTATGAAAATATAGTTTTATTTCAGATCCCTGTCCTTTGTTGGTTCAGACCATATATACACAGTATTGTGTGGTGTTGTATGGACATTTAGTGTGACAGGGATCAGACAATACACATGCAGAATTGTGTTGTATGAACATCTAGTATGACAGGGACCATACACATGCAGTATTGTGTTGTATGAACATCTAGTATGACAGGGACCATACACCCAGTATTGTGTGGTGTTGTATGGACATTTAGTATGACAGGGATCAGACCATACACATGTAGTATTGTGTCATGTTGTATGGGCAGATATGTTGAGAATACAGAGCTAGTGTGGTCACCTTTGGGTTAATATCTTCAAAATCAAACAATCCCAAGAATTTACAAGTTTACACATTAAGTAACTCTACATATTCTAACTAGACACATTCTGTGGTAACCTTTGCTTGTACATGCCAGCTAGAGACTTTGTAGCCAGATATATCATTTCTTGCCGTGAAACGCCTGTAAAATGCTCATGCCAGTTAGAATGGCTGACAAATGGCATATTCTGTTGTATGACTTGTCCCACAGTGACCGCCAGGCCAGACCAACGAAGGTTATAATCCGACGGTGTTTGATCTTGTGCCTGTGTGACATATTCCACCGGGATAACCGTAGCTTGGCTGAAAGTCTGGAGCTCGATGTTATTGACAGGGTCCTTCAGCAGTACACATGCTACATCATACCACCTGTAATGAAAATACACAGTGAAAAGATTGAGGGAACTCTGACAACAGACTCTTTTTTTATTTTTTTTTAGATTTTTTTTGGTGGAAGTAACCATCTTAATCTACAGAGTGTGTGTATCTGCAGAGCTCTTAGCCTTAGCACTTGTATCCAATCATGTATTTTGTATCCTGTTGTCACCTAGGCCTGGTGTCTACAGCACCTGTGGACGCACTCATTTTGTGAGTGATTCACGGCTCTGAGGCACAGTCTTCCCATTAAACCTGCAGAGCACTCACCCTGGGTGGGGCCCACTGTGAAAAATCTCATCACTCCATGGCTAAGATCTGAACTCAAAACCTACCAGCTTTGACTCATTTTGAGTCCTGTGCTCTAGCCCTTCACCACATAAGCCTGCATGACAGCAAATACTCATAAAATGGAAGAGGTCTGAAGCAGTGATAGTTGTGTATAAAGATATAGGAGTGGAGCATCCCAAGCAACAGAGGCATAATTACATCTGAAGGATTAAACTTTAAACCTGGTTAGCATAAAAATCAGCAGGATGGTTGTGTAACCTTGACCTCTGACCTTGTGATCAAAATCAATATGGTTCTTCCCTCATTGTTAGGTGATCCTTGAAAGATGAAAGTTTTGGGATAAAAACTTTGCTTAAAATCGTGCACATGCATTTTCAAGAAGTGGGTTGCGTGACCTTAACCTTTTACCCTGCAGCCTCAAACATTCTTCTCCTATTAGCAGGGAAACCATATGTGAAAGATGGAGGGATGGGATGAAAACCTTCTTTAAAATGTGTCCACAAGCTATTTAGAGAAGTGGGTGCAGTGACCTTAATCGTTAATCATATGACCTCATAATCAACTGTGTTCTCCCCCTTTTGGAAGGTGAGCCATATGTGAAAGATGGAAGGTTTTTTGTAGAGAGTTTAGCTTTAAATGTGTCCACAAGCTTTTTTTTTCCTAAATGGGTCCAGTGATCTTGACCTCTGAACTGGTGACCTCAAAAACTACAGATTTCTTTCACTATATTAACATTTCTCCCCAAAACAATACTCACTGATTATTACCTATGAAAGGATCTGGTGGACTGGGTATTCCTTGGATTGGATGCTTTACACTCATTCTTGCTCACTGACTGACAGATGTGATGCTGACAGACACAAGGTCAAATTAATTCACTTATTCTTACCTGTCAGGCAGCATTTCAACAATAAAGCTCTCTATCGCCACTATTGGTTGCAGCTCATCCACCTTGCCGGACTGTCGCAGCTTGTCTATCCTCTCCTCACAGCCCTTTAGACCAGCTGTGTAGCCTACAGGCTGTGGTGCAATGTTAGGCTGACTGTCCTGGAATATGACATCAGGTACTAGTGTTTTATAAACCAATGTATGACCACTGTATAATGTTGCACATCCCCCCATAAGTTCAAAAGTGAAAGTGTCAAAAAACAAAATGCTGACAAAAGCATCCTTCAATAAAAATAGTTGGAGTCAAATAAAAAAAATTATGCAGAATTAAGCTATAAAAGATGAACATATTTCTTTTTATGCAATGAGAATGATTTAAATGTCATACAAATGTATCCTTAAATCATGATACCTTTTTATGGTAATGCCCAAAAATTTATTTCAATTTACTCAGAAATTTTTCCTTACTCTGTCATACAAATCTGCAAACCAAGCAGTCCAGTGTTGTACACGCAAATACACTTACACAATATTCCCTAAATGTCTTAACATACTGACCATAAATGTTACAAGTATCTAATACTTACCAAACCACCAACTGTGGCTCTACCAAAGATTTCCTGAAATGCCCGCCGGACAGCCTCGATTTTAACGGCTTTACTCGATGTCACAGTGACAGCGAGATCCCCTCCAGAATCTGAAACATTTCAAGATTTATCACATCACTAGTTTATCAAACAAATTATTTTATCACCTAATAACAGAATCTGCTGGGTAATGGATTTGTGTGCAAATGAAGAATGCGAAAGAGGATATTTTGTCTCCTGTTCTATGACAATAAATAACATGTTTTACAGAACCATCAGTTATAAAGACCCATGTGTGACTTATATTCCTACCTTTTACATTCCAAAAATATCTGAATGTTTTATTATGGTATGGGACATCATGAAACTATTCCTTTTTCCCGAATGAAAAATTCAAATAATGTGTATATTTGTGTATTGCTGACATTCTGGTATCTTATTTTACCCTTGATCTGCTCTCATTCTTTCCTGAACTAGCTTACCTCATTTGATGCCATAGTACATCTATATTATAACTAAAGGTGGTCACACTAAACCTTTGTCATGGAATTCCTCTGTGGCCATGCCTCAAATAAGCACATTTTTGGTCTTGAAATTTCAGGATTAATGCAATTGATGTCCTAAGTGGGGAGGGGGCGGGGTCATTTTACAATCCTGAGATTTTTCTAATTGTTTTTCAGAGAAGCTGTTGTATGTTAACAAAATCTTTTGCCAGTTTAGTGTAGCCTATATTGTTTTGGTGATCATTCATTTTGGGGCCCTCGAGCTAGCAGGGGTGTTTGAACCTACCCTCCACACCCCCTACCCCAAGCCCTTAGAATATCAACAATTATATTAATAAAATGTGTTGTAATTAGGGTTTTAAAATTATCTTTTTGTGATTCTTATGTATTTCTGAGGCCTTTGCAACAAAATGTTCACCTGTCCCAGGTGTGTTGTTGTGTTACCTATAAATATTAAAATAGTTTAACCAGCCTTGGTTAAATAATATCACCATCTGTCACTTTGGAACCTTGTGTGGAATTTAACTCAAACTGGACCAATCAGTTTACGGACTGTCGGAAAGTTATATACAGGGCCACACTATTTGAAGTTTATGAAACAACGTAAAATGTTTGTTCGACAACCATGAAAACTGAGGATTGTCTGTGGTGCTCATAAGCATGAGTTTGTCCCCGAACTCTAATTTATATTGGTCGGGTTTCAATCAATCTGGCTAAAATTGTGAAGATATCTGAGATAAATTTTAAGTATGCCGAATTTAAGTGCGACGTAAAGACATTACAGAGGAATCTGAAGGTTTGCTTGTATTTGAAACTACAATGGGCCATAAGGGTGAATTTTTAGTCATGATAATGCACAACTCATTTAGCTTCTTTCTTTTTCTACTTCTTCTTCATGGATTGCCTTGAGAAAACGATAGATGTGTGGGTAATGCACATGGTTTTGTATTTGTGATGCAATGTAAACAATTTTCTATGCAGAGCGTAACATGTGATGTTGTAAGAAAATGGTAGGATTTTATAAGTCTCGCAGGTCATACCACCAATATCGTTTAAAGTAAAATCAGACTGCGCCTTCAAGCAATCCTCAAATTCTGTGCAGCTAATGGCCGATTATCCGTGAGCATTTCCCATCTGCTGGCAAAAGTTCTATGGCCGATTTTAATCAAAATTTGCATGGTGACAATGGACATACGAGTATGGATATGACGAATTATTAATTTTTATAATTCAATATACATGAGCTTCGTTCAACAACTATAAACACTGACGATTAAGTGTCTAACCTAAACTGGTCAGAATCATTCTGAGCACGAAGAAAACAGGCCACAGTGATCCAATTTCAGGTTCTCGAGGAGATCTTACACAGTCCACGATGGTTGCCACATTATAACCCTGGCAATAGAGATGCTAAATTATATTTGTAGTTACAATGTGTGCCCTGTAAGCGGACGGCGGTAGAATAATCACAGAAAAATCATATCGCAATATCTCAACATGGCTTGTAATCAGCTGAACTAACAATCCCAATTTGTGTCGAGAAAATTGTTAATTGTGGGTTGCGCAAACAGTGAAGTTACAGCACAGGACTGCATTAAATAGCTTCACACAAATAAAAACATCCCCTGTATAATTAATGTACACTGCCGCCAATTAATTGTTCTTCGCAGGCCTTACTGGAAGACGGCTAATATGGGGGACGCCATACTGCATCTAGTATCTAATGGAAACATCTAAACTATTTTGAAAGAAAACAAAATTAGAAAAATTTAATATGCGCTGTAAAAGCACGAAATAACTCACCACTGAAAGCTAAAGCGCGAAATAATTCTATTCACTAAAGTATAATATAGAGTGCGAAATAACTCTATACTATCGTACAAAGCGCGGAATAACTCTAAGCACTTTCTTTGAGTCCAGGTAACTTGGAATCCGAGTTCAACGCAAATCTCCTTTTTCTCCTTTAAAAAATTAAATGGAAGGAAATTTGAGATTATCGTGTGTATTTTATGTTAGTTTACCTGCACATGTTTATATATGTAAGCTGAATGTTTATTTACATTGAACTGTCGATATAGAATTATTACTTGGTAAGTATAGTCTTCTTGAGACCTAATATTGTGTTGGTAGTCTGCACACGTACATAAGTGATAGAGCTTTTTTTCTTACTGGGCTCGAGACGAGCTTTATCTGATTTCTAAAGTCCCCCCCCCCCCCCTCGAATCCCAGTACAAGTCCGTGTCCAGGACGATCAAAGTTTAAGTCCGAGTCCCTAAAAAGGTGACTCGAGTCCGGACTCTGGTCCCCAAAAGTCCCACATCCCTACAACGGCCTTTACGAAACAATAATCTCAAAACCTGTTCAAGTTGAGCAATATGATGGTATTTTGTAATATACTTTCTTCTGACAATGTAACTATGAACCAGAACAAAGCGTGACTTGGTTGTTTAACTTGATTATGTACCTTAATTGTAAATTGATCTGTAATAAAGCGGTTTAAACGTTATGGACCTAAGGAACTGTGGAAACTTTCGAACAGTCATTCATAAAACACGCAAGCCTCAGGTCTAAAATGACACAGTACTTTTGTAAAAAAAAAGTTCCTTTCCACGAGTACAGGGCCGGATTCAGGATTTTGGAAAAGGGGGGGGGAGGTCCAATCCAGGAGGACTAAGGAAACACCTAAAAAAAAGGTCCCCACGTCCGGAAAAGGGGGAGTCCAGTCCGAAAATTTTTGTCTAAAACCCTTAGAAACGGTTGCATCAGATGAAAAGGGGGTGTCCGGACCCCCCCCCCCCCCCTCCGGATCTGCTACTGAAGTATGTTTACATTGCCCACACAACTTCTGTTGTATCCCATGCAGTGGGATCCACTTATCCTAACTAAGATATGTCTCATGGCATTTTAAAAAAAAATCTACTTACCGATGATGCCATTTTGATTCTGTGACATCACTAGATTCAAAGTAATCAACCATATATACCAAAGCATCCGAAAAATTTCTGGTAATGCCATTGCATGCGCTTTAGATGCTGGTATCTTTTTCTCGGCCGCAAAACATGTGATCATATCTGTGACAGCCGGCCTGCGGTATGTATAACTGTTCTCTCTTTCAAGATATGTTTATTGTAGGTAGCTTCTGCGCGGGTTTAATTAATATAACCACGTAAGGGGAGACAAAAGATACCAAGGCCACGCCAAAGACTCATTAAGCCTACGGTCTCTGAGTCCAAAACCAAGCAATGAAATTTGTTTTCTTTTATTTTTTGTAAAATGGTCGAAAAAAAATAAAAGACAAAAACATACTTCATTTTTTTAAATGGTACAAATATGACCAACACAATATTCGATATATTTTCATTTATCCCTCTCCCTCGCGCAACTGTGTTTTATGAAGTACAAATTCCAGAACATTAATTAGCAACAGCCATGAGGATTTTGTACACATTACTTATACAGACGATATTTTAGGTGGTGAATCCGTCAAAATATTTTATGTGGCCTAATATTGGATGTTCAGTCATTGTTCGTCACGACGCTGTGTCCAATAATTATTAGCGATGTTCCTTTTTTCCTTGATTTATTTTATCACCAGGTTATAGGAGCATTACAGGCCTGTTTCCAGTGGTAATATAAGTGCACTTATATAAACACTTTCTGGCAACGCTTTCCCAGTCAGCCACTGAAACGTGTTATAATTTTGAACTCACAAAAGACACGGACTGGGCAGGAATTTAAGAATAATTTGCTTATAATTCTTGTTCTCACATAATTGTGTTAAATTTGTTTACGTATAATTAATGCCTATATATAAATACCTCCGTTGCATTTGTTAATATCAGAATGTACAAAAACAGTCTGGATTTATGTTTAATTTGTCTCTATTCCAAAAAAAATCAATGGTATATAACTTTTATCACCAATTGCCTTGTCTCATTTCCTTCTTCTGTATAGCATATAAACTTTGTGCGGCAAAAAGCACACTCTATATTTTTCCAGAAATTTGCTAATGAGTATGGATTCTTACATGTTGCCACTAGCCCATATCATCATAATGGTATGGTAGAGAGAACCATAAAGACAGTAAAAAGATTAATAAAGAAATGTAAACACTGTGGAAATGATCTGAGCATGGCATTGTTATGTCTTAAAACTACTCCTGTAGATTCACATTTACCATCACCTTGTGTATTATTGAATAACAGAATGTACAAGTCAAACTTGCCAAATATATCACTAATGAATAATAAGTTGTCAGCACAAGTTCAATTTCATCATGATGATGTAATACACAGGCTGCTTGATAGACCAGAATCTCAGAAAAGTGTCATGATAATGGTGCAGCACGCTTACCAGAATTAGCAATAAATCAAAATGTTGATGTACAAGACCCAATGAACAAAACTTGGGCTGCAGGAAATATTGTTGATAAAACTCAGAATAGACATGGCAGAGAATATATGTAGAGGTAGATGGAAAACAATATCAGAGAAATAGACACCACGTTCAACCCAGGATTGTAGACAGAACAGGAGATGTTGATTATGAACCTGGTGATGAACCTGGTGATTGTGAGCATTATAGGACATCCAGGGGAAGGCTGATTAAAAAGCCTGATAGGTTAGATTTGTAAGTGAACATTGTATAAGTATGTGCATGTTTGTATATTTTCATGTAAGACATGTATATCTGTAATCATTTACAGACACCAAACTTTGGATACTTTTTCACACAGTTTATTAACATGATAATATTAGAAACAATACATCATGTAAAAGATTCAATCAGCAATCAAGTATTTTTCAATATGTTACTTTAAGAAAATAGTGACAATAACCAAGTTTAATACCATACATAAATTATATTAAACTATGTTATTTCTTTTCTAAAGAAGTGGCGTGTAACATGATGTATATTGCATATTGTCGACTATTATAATGTTGTTTGGCGCCGTATGGTGGCGACACCTGTCGACCATCATTGGTACTATATTAAGGGATGTGACGTGTATCATAATGACCGGATCTTCCGGTAGAGACAGCTCATGGCGTGAACTCGGCCGAGCACATGTGAACCAGTCTGAAATAAAATAAGTAGAAACCATCCTGGACTTTATGATATGTTTACCTAGGGTACTAGGAACATAATACAGTGTAAACACAGCACACATAACAAATGTGTTGCTATCTTGAGTTTTCATTGTATGAAACCTGTTGATTTAGGATTCGATTTACTTATCATACACAGACTAAACTACATCATAATGGGGTGTGCTAGCGATGACAATCTTATCTCCGTGATTTCGTGTATTGTTAAGAATTATTGATGGTAACAGAGCGAGCCTAAATGTTAAATAAGAATATGCTGTACCTTCATGTGCAGACTAACTTAACGGACAAAAAAGAGACCGGCAAACCCGCTGAACGTAATGGCTCAATGACCGACCGGCGTGTGAAAATATTGAGGATATAGGAATTTATATATATATTGTGATAGGCTTATATTCAAGAACTCAACGTCATCTGCATCCTGTTACGGCGTCTCAATCTTTAATTAAGATATTTTAACGACAAATCTCTGAATCTTCGACAGTTTGCCTTAAATTATTCTTTAGTATTTATGTCACAAAGTGCATGCCCTCACAAATGTCGTGTTTTGCATCTATGGTAATACTGTTAGTTTTCATTTCTTTCAAAAAGATATTTACAATTAGATAAATTTATCTATTATTTTTAGTTGTCAGTCTGATCTATAATAATCACATTATGACCACATCTAAACATAATTGTAAAATTTAGATTTTTATATAATATTATGAATTATAACACATATATCAATTATCTAGTTATTTTGAAACAAAAAATAAAGAATCGGTAGACACAGTTAATAAACAAGAGCCCGTGGACATAATGCTCTTTTCTAAACTTTAAGTATCTGAACATATCATATTTCAATGTTGAATTTTTTTTCATTTATTTTAATGGCGGAAAATTACTTTTTTTTTCAGATAAAAATCACCAAACAGATATTGTGCCTTACCTGCTTTATGTCATAATTTCATGTAAATGCAGGTCCCATACTCATTAACTGTTAAAGATAAAATCAACATTGAGTGTATATCTGGTTTGTATCCACTTTCATAACTATTGTCTTCAACTATTGTTTTGTGCTAAAAATGGACAAAATCAGTTCGTAAATGCATTTAAAATATTGCTTGCCCTACCAAATCACTACGTCGGCTAACTTTATTTGTCCACCACACATGTCCATATTCAAAACAAGGAAACCGTTGTCAAGAAAACGTGTGAACAGACAATTGAAGACGCCTGGGAAGAACTTACCAGGTAAGCTAAATCTCAATTACTTTTGTACAAGTTGTTTTCGCTTCTTCCTAGCACGAGCTTGTTGTTCAGTCATCAGCACTGTTAGTTCGAACTCCAGGGGCCAGTGACACCTCGATGCGAAAACAGTTATCATATAACAGATAGGCGATTTCATGTTTTGTCGACATACGTTCCCTGATGCCATAACCAGTTAGACAGGCCCAGTCGATATGATTTGACTTAACCTGAGTAGGTGATTTCATATTTTGTAAACACACATTTCCTGTTACCAGGACCGGTTATACAGGCCGAGTCGATATGCTTTGATTAAACCCCAGTCGGCGATCTCATACTTTGTAAACTCATCCCTGTTGCCATGACCAGTTAGAGAATTAGGCCAAGAAGATATGATTTAAATAAAAAGTTCTCATTTAATGAATAATAAGTATTATTGCCGAGAGATGTGATCATATTGTAAAACTAATTATAACAAAATACGATCTCTTAGATAAGATCCTACAAGGATATGAGTTAACAAATAGCTCCATAGGGGGCGACGGTTCTTTTGCATATTAATAGGTTTTATATAAATGCTTAAACAATTGTCAGGGCGACACACTCTCTAACATTAAAAGTAGGAACCAAAGATCATGAAACTGCAGACTAATTTTCTGCGGACTCAAATGCAGGCTTCACTCACAATCGAAGGTTTGACAGGCGACCTTTTACAAATATGCAAATATCGAAGATCCACCTCATTCGCTTGACATAAGCTAGCACACGCAGTTCCTGATTAGGTGGCGTCCATTCAGACAGTTGATTACGTGATCTCTAATGGTCTGATATTTTTAATGGCCAGACAGCTTGTCTTTCCTTGGTTTTAGTGTCAGCAATCGATGCAGTATTTAGATGCATAAAAGAAAGGAGATTTACGCAATAAATGGACTTTGTCATGACTTACACCTTCTTTGCTATTCATTTCCACTTACAACACACCTTTCAAAGTTATAAATAAATACCTGTATACAAGACTCTGCTCTAGGAATAAAGAATACTTGTTTTTTGTGTTTTATTTTGAAAGTTAAATCTTCGTTCATAGTCCACATCTTTTATAACATTTATTCAACATACTTGCAGACACGGAAAAATTGTGAAGTGTATACAAGTTGTACTTAAGCTGTACTATGGAATGGTTATGTAATATTATAATCTTACATATACCAGAACAAAATAAGAAAGAAAGTGAGTGCTAAAGAGTTATTTGAGTTATCCGATAAACTACTTCTTTGCCAACAAACCTGGGTTCAAATATATTTTCACCGTACTTGTTCATGTCCCCATATGTTGGCAATTTTGTTTATATAGAATAAGCTCCACCACATCTCCTTAAAAAAACAAAGTAAACCAATTTACAGGGTCCTGGGAACCTGATTAAGAATGGTCAAATTCCCCAATTAAAACAAACCAATTTATAGGGTCCAGGGAACCTGATTAAGAACGGCTAAATTTTTAACATATAAAACCTCACTCCATAATTACACATATGGAAAATTGCTCCATCAAGGAGCAATCTTAAAAAGTAAATGGAATTTGTCATTGCTCATTTATATTCATGATAAAAGCAAGAACTAATGTGTAAGGTTTGTACCCACTTTCATTACTATTGGTTTCAATGTGCTAAAAAATTCAGAAAAAACTGCTGTTTCCCATACTCCTGTACAATGGCTGTTGTTCAGCAGAACAACCTTCAGATCAACTTTATCGATGTAAAAAAATTAAAAAAATAAACCAATTCACAGGATCCTCGGAACCTGATTAAGAACGGCTAATTAACCAATTAAAACAAAGTAAACCAATTTACAGGGTCCTCAGGACCTGATTAAGAAAGGTTAAATTAGAATGTTTAATGTTGCTCCTTAAATACACATATGGATAATTGGTCAATCATGGAGTCACCATGAAATAAAAAATGTGAGTTGAATTAGTCATTTTCAATTGATCCTGGTCCGCGTGCTTGCGTGTGTGTGCAGGAACACTTTTCTTAAATTGGGTTTTCTATATATTGCATATAAAGAACAATTTTATTTAGGTTGAAATAGGGTCTTCTGCACATCTGATGCCTTTGATTAATATTGAGAGTGAATGTTTCTGGATTATAATGAATGACTTGGCCGGAACGACTGGTAAGATTGATTGTATAAATGTCATGGCATGGTTACGCAACATGTCGCTGATCCTTAAGTATCTCCAATAAACTTGACTGCAGCATTATCAATGTCAGCGGATTATTTTTCTTTCATATCCCATTCCCAAGTTTTAAAACGCAAACAAACAGGATTCTGGTTAATATTTAATACTTAATTATCTGCTGATTCGATTGTATTCATTGAACCGAAAATGCCAATTTTTTTATACATATTTAAGCCCGTCTACCGATCTGGCCTGCCTGTCGATTGGTCTGACCCATATAAGGGACCGATAATGGACAGCCCAGTTACTGATGCACTGCTGTGTAAATACATTGGTCCATCTGTAGATAACTGATTTAATTTTTTTAATAAAATGTTAATGTTCTAGTCTGGCAGTAATTTCTTTTGTTTCAGACAAATACATCACGGTAATGAATTTCAGTTTATTGTAACATAATCACATTTTACAGAGTTTTTCCATTCTAATCCTTGACATCATTACATACAAGTGAATTCATCATTGCTAGAAATTACAATAACAATTTCTATGTTTGTTTCGGAAAAGTGTCTCATACATTCACTATCTAACACGCGTAAGGAATCTTTGGCGTCAGGGTGATGAAGGCTGGTGGGAAGTCGGGCAGCACTCCTTAAATGTTCAGACAGAGGCGAGATTTAGTTAAGTCTCGACAAACGGTTATAAAAAATACAAATATCACAAGCAAGGAGCAAATCCTGTCTTTTAAAGATTTTCAGACAATACCCATTTTCAATCAATTTTTATCTTTAAATTTCATTTGGACTGTATGATTTCACTTTATTTAGGTTTCTATCACCAACTATCAGATTGTGAATATGAGTTCATTTTGTATAATTTTCTATCAGCAATTTATCATTAACATGTCAAAACACATTTGATACCCGAAAGGTTACAGATATTATATTTTAACAAATTTGTTATAAGGGCAATCCAATGTGCATCCAGTGCATTACATCAGTAATTATGATGAAGATGGGCAGCCCAATAACGGATCCTTTATCGAAGGGCTCCAACATATATATATGTATATATTTATATATATATATTTATATAAATTTTCATACACAGAATCAAATACTATTTATTTTCTGTACGATTTAGCTGTCTTGAATGAAATGGTGAGGTACCAACCCGTCCCGGAGGCCGTCTTTGTACGAAAGAATGCTTGGCTCGGAAGGATGTCTTTTCGTTGCGTTTACTGAAGGGACCCATCGTTTTTGGCACGTGTTCATGTAACTCTAGGAGAGGTTCTTATTCCAGTGATTTCACTCAGAGATAATTGCTTGTTTCGGGCCGTTGAAAGGGAAAGGATGTAATGTCTTTGGGGGCATCAACTCCCTTGAGATGTGTGCAAAATGCCCCCCCCCCCCATATACACAGGGGTGTAGTGGTATTACACATTAATATCAAATACGAAATATTGGTATATAATATCAACACATTGAATGAAACGTTTACATATCTGTGATCACAACGTCGTAACAAATCGAGAAAATCGCTATGTCATGCTATTTCCGTAAATCTGATGAAACTTGAAACTATCATTTTACCAATGCGTAAAGATTTATTTTGACATGCCGCTATTATTTATTATATGTTATAAAGTATAAACCTTTTTATATCCATATAATAAATGACACTATCCCTTACATATTTACTTAAGCACGAATTATTAACATATCTAGTTATCAATGCATGCTAGCAATAGGAGGGGGAGGCGGCGGAAAGCTGTCGTCAATATGGACGCTGCCCATTCCGCTGTCTTGTGACGTGGCAATGAACCTGACCGGATGTGACGCACCAGCCTTCGGGGTGTCGTCTGCTGAAGGTCCTGGATCCTCCTTAAAGTCATTGATGTCCGCATAAAAACTAAATATCTGAGACTCGTAACTGTTTGCTGACGTATCGCCCTCCGATCGGTACCGACTAATGAAAGAAATACATACATTTATAACCCTATCAAGAAAGTGAATATGAGGTAATTTTTTATTTATTTTATTTTTTTTCTCACGCAAACATAGTTACCTTTCTTTTGCATCAAATTAAGCAAAGAAAGATTTCTTAAGGTTATAACATATTTTAGAAACATAACAGAAAATATCTCATTAACGCCAAATATTCCTTTCAAATTATCTCGAATTGGGTTTCTCAAAATGTCTCTGACTTCCTTCATACGTACCTCCGACTGGTGACCACGAATTTTCTGATAGAGAAGAGCGTTATCGTAAGGATCACCACGGCAACCAGAGCAACTGTTACGTACAGCCAGAACAAAACGCCTGGCATATAATAATTAATTATTGATTATCTTAACAAATCCATAAGTGTATCTTGATATCTAATTGTTGAACTAAATTTGCCAAACATTTTTATTCAGATTTTGAGAAGTTTGAGGGAATTTAGATCTTTTATATATATTCTAAATTGCCTGCGACTCATAAAATAGTAAATGGGCATAATATAAATATGCACGTGTGTGTAAATTAAACTTACTGTTGGTGCTGTTCTTTTTCTTTTCTATTTCAGAGTCCTTTGTAGTTGGCGCTGTCCTATCTGTTTTAAATATTTTAATTAAACATTTTGATAAAATTCCTCTTGGACTGGTATGTGGATAAATAATTTGGCATAAAGACTGGCAAATGTTTACGGGTAAATGTTGGGTATTTCATTTTCTATTCCATTTGTCGGTCCCAAATATTTAAATATGAAATTAATTGGCTCTGGGAGATTTCACAAAAACACATTATTTTTTTCACGAGTGGAAACTGAGAATTTATAGCAAACATGTCAACAGAATAAATGATCAGATCAATTTCTGATAATCCATCTGCATATTTGCGGGATGAGGCACATCCTGTCGATTTGAATTAGATTAAAAAAATGATATACACCGCTCAAGGCTGAAAATTGAGGGGAAGTATAGATGGTGACACTGGTATCACTGTATGAAAGAAATTGAATAAAAGGCTTCAGTCGCTTCGACGTCAAATTTTAACTTTGTTGCTTAAATCTAAGTCACAGATAAATAAAGTTTAGAAAAGATGGGGTTCAAAACATCAACAAATTATGAGAATTTGCTATGGCATAAATCCTTATTTATAAAAGATCGCAAACGATGCCGGTCAGCAATATTGATATTAATATAAATCAGGATTAATTATCTATATTAAATGTTTGGCCGATGACCACAAGTTTATGTAACCGTTGTATCTGTAGCCATATTCTGTAAATCTGGTAACATTTTTTTTTTTATTATGAGGAATATGCTCGATGTGGGGTCCGGAAAAAGAAGAAACCATTTGAAATCTTACCAAAACACATCACTGTGACGTTGTCGGAACATGTGCGCTGGGCCCATCCTAGGTCACCACCTCTTTGGAGCAAAACTCCACAGTTCAACGTTCCCTCAGATTCATTGGTGAAAAACTTGTTAGGAGGCACACCTGCGAGAGCGGTAAATATTAAAGGCGTCCATTCCAATATCTGACGTGTTTGATATAAAGATAATTTCTTGAAACTTTTATAAAAAAAAAATAAGCCAAAGAAGCGGTGCACAGACTCTCCATTTTGTTTATATCCACATGTTTATGTGGGGGCACCAACATGTCCACCGGTCCTAATCCAAACACACGTCCAACGAGTCATCTGCCGATAAATCAAACCAAGTAGAATATATAAAAACAAAACTAAGTTTTTCCCACCATTTAAATTTTTTTAATTAGATCGAAACTGAGGCCCTATAGTGATATACACACCGAACAAACTGATGTACGGCAACGTCATTAGATGTGAATATCCTAAATATAGGTCAGCATATTTTCCTACGTATAAACGATATGCATAATAATCAATATATATTCTGATAGTTTGCTCAGTGCCTGTGTATATCATTTATTTAAAGATACTGTTTTTCTAAATTTACACGTCAAACGCCTGAAATTCGGCGGAAAGATTAGACTCATTTAATATCTAGGTCGTTGGCCATAACGGATAAGGACATTATATATACATTCCTGTTCTGACAAGGAAACTCCTTTTGACATAATACTTAATAAAACCCACTGAACCGATATAATGTTAATAATTAAAAAGTTTTCCCCTATAAATCTTGTTACCGCGACAAAGATATTCAGTTGCACCTGGGAGTGGATTGTCCAAAAGCAGACAAGATGGAAGTGTTACCTGCCTGTTTTTGTAAGTTCTGGGGTTTCAGCGTACCAGCCCCTCTTCCTGAGTCCTAGCCACAGATCCCATTCCCCAGAAAAATGACCGGCCACGGGGAACGTCGTACTTAAATTCCCACCGAGTGACAGGCATTGTTTCACGGCTTCATACCAGGTGGCGTCACGTGTAACTTTGCCGAGGCACGACCGCTGTCCCGAATACCGTTTACATCCATATGGCGTGCAGCTTGAACAGTCTATAATTTTAAAAGAAGAGAAATAGGTTGTGAATTGTATTATGAATATCGCTATATTTGTGAGAACATATAAATTACTCGTCTCTCTGTGAATAACAGAGGCTTTGAAAATGTTCAAATCATTATCTTTAGGGGCCAATATATTAGTTTAATGTATTTTAATTGAACTGGATATGTAACAATATAGGCCAATGCTAGTCGATGTGCTTTCTATCCTACACATGATGAAACAAATGACGTGATAATAGTGATAACATAGTGGTCAGAGACCACAACGACCTCCGCCAGGACCCTAAATAAACTACACAGTAACACCGGAAATGTGTGCACGGATCAACAACTCCCGTTACTGGTGAACAAGTGTCTCTTGGCATTGACAGGGACAAAACTCATACAATGATAATTAAGATAAATGCAAATGGTTAATAGATTGTTCCAAGGGTACCTTCTTATCCTCAAAAAAATGTCATCAAAACCTGTTGAGTTCAATTTGCGCAAGGTTGCTGACAGACAAACCAAAGTGCCAAGGGTGAAATATAATATTGCTAAACTTCGTGACCGTTGACATATTCACGTGATCGTTAAGCTGTAAGCCATTTTGCAGTATCGCTTTTTATAGATAACACGCACGAACAGGTGAATACACAAGAATTCTTTATTTCTTTAGATAAAACTAATCAAATGTTTTTATGATAAATCAGATTCTTGAGGATTCGTATTTTACCTTTGACAATTTTTAGATATATTCACGTGATCGGTAAGCAGTCAGCCATTGGCAGTGAGATCGTGTTTTATCAATAATAAATGTAAACAGGTGATATACACTATTTTTTTCCGTAGAAGTTTTAGAAATTATTAATTAAAAAATATTTGAACGAGTGAAAAGAAACATCATTAAATGAAATTTCAAAAACAGATAATTTTGGACCCTCTTATTAAAACGAGATACACACGCAATCCATCCGATAGCAATTCATAGTATTAATGTGACGGCTACAAACTTGGAGATTAACACCCCGTTTATTTGAATAACCCGCTAAAATGAATATAATTGGTTGACAAATACGATATTCAATTAAACGGGGCCGACTGTACCTATTGCCACCTTGCGGACAGAAACCTACAGGAGAGACACATCATCCGGACTCCTGCAGTACGTTACTTTCAATGTTCTCCTACACTGTTGTATGTTCGTACTCTTCCCTAATGTTAACGGAGGTATGCAGTATTCCCCATTAAGGTTAAGAGACGCAGTTAGGTCCGCCAAGGAAGATAGGGCCTTCGTATGATTGCAAGAAATAGGTTAGAATGTAATAGGTAACTCGCTGACATCATGGCAAGAAATATGATGTCAGGGAACATAGGATTTTGAGTTGATAGGATGTTGATAAGATGTTCTCAAAATGTGTACGTGATGCGTAATCTGCGGGGCTATATTTTATGAATTACACGTGACAGATTTATTATAAATAATAAGAATGGGAAATTATAATTAATTCCTTGATTTGGGAGTAACTTGCCTGTCCACTGACACACGTATCCGTGTAGCTCCGTTGTACATTCTGCAGCGTAGACATACATTTGTTGGTTCACGTAAGCACACAAGAGTATTTCTTTATCACGAAGTACTTCTTCGCTTGAAGCTGCAATAGAAATCATATCCTGTAATTTCATATTTTTTTGCGGGGTGGAGGAGTTAATTTAAACTTTATTCGTGTGGAAATTAATTCCCAAAAACTCATGACGAATCATATAAATATATAAAACCAGGGACCCATGGGTCTCGACGCTCAGATGAGGGTTTTTATTTTCAAAATGTCTGTCCTGTGACCTTGACCCATAACCTTGTGAGATAAAAATCTTAGAACTAACTATCCTACACCATACTTATTTTCATAAAAATCCATCAACTCATTCTTGACATAGCTAGAACACTGACAGGTCAGAAAAAGCCCCGCAAATAGGCCCATAGACTTCAAGTGCGGGATGAGTTATGCCTTATTACATGAAGAGACAGAGGCGACTGACCCAAGACAGTATTTTAACCACTTAACAGAAATGTTAAGGTCTGAATCAATGCTAGTTGTGTATAAAGATATAACAGTGGAACATCTCAAGCAACAGAGGCATAATTACATCCGATGTGTTAAACTTTAAGCCTGGTTAGCATATAAATCAGCAGGATGGTTGTGTGACCACGACCTTTGTCCTTGTGATGCAAAAATTCAATACCGTTCTTTCCCTATTGTTAGGTGTTCCATAAATGAAAGATGAGAGGTTTTGGGTGAATACTTTGCTTTAAATGCGTCCACATGCTATTTCAAGAAGAAGGAGGGAAGATATATGTAAAAGATAAAAGGATGGAATGAAAACGTTGGCTTGAAATGTGTCCAAAAGCTATTTAGAGTCCACAAGCTATTTCCACAAATTTGTGGACAGATTGACCTTGTGACCCCAAAATCCTTTAATCAAAAAAGATCTTCCACTATTGGCAAGTGCACAATATATTGAAGATGGAAGGTTTGGGATGAATAGTTTGGTTTATAATGCATCTATAATAGCTGACCTTTGAACTAATGACTCCTAAATGTACAGGGTTTTTTTGCCTAAGTGATGGGACAAACAAATTTCGAGTTTGAAATCAATATTTAATTTCAAACTGGAGTTATCATACGGAAACGATTTTGTGTACAGACAGACAGACTTACAAAAGGAAAGACCGACGGACAAGGTGATTACTAAAAGGCATCCGCTTATTAAAGCAGGGCTCTATTAAACACACGAGGTTTCAGGACTCTAGATGAAACCACTGTTGGGGAACTGATCAATAAATTTGCAGTCTCAAAATAAAGGAAAAATACATCAAAAAGAGAAAACATACAGGTTTCACCATCAGTCTTCAGGTACTGAAGAAACCAGTCATGACCAATAAGCACATTTAGTTTCGGGACACTAGATGAAACCACAGCTGAGACACTGACATGATTGCTGTCATTTGACGGTCTCAACAAAAGAAAAAAAATATCATAAACATTAGAAAAAAATACAGATGGCGCCACCAGTTCTCCTGAACTGACGAAAATGGCCATGGTCTATATTCAAGGTACGATTCATGGCAATCTATGCATTATTTATCAAGATACTGGAGGTTTTGTGTCAAATAAATAATTATTCTCCGGAAACTTACTTCAAAGCTCGGAGCATATAGGTCAAAGTGACCTAATTTCAGGTATCCAAGATATTTTCCCCCTTTTGGATTTTCACTCATAAGTTTCTTAGGTCAGCGGTTACGATTTGTGCCTTGCTACCGACGGCCGGACGTCGGACATAGTGACATACCTGTACCTCAGTTGACATTCTTTTAACTGAGCTAAAAATGGCTGGTCTCCCTTCGTTATCAAATAACAGTTAAAAGAGGTTTGTTTCTTTCACTGTCAACTAATTCCCAATAATACTTCAATAAATACATTTCTTTGCATTTGCATTAATTCTGAAGTGGAAAAAAATTGGTTTTCATTCAATTTTCAACCAGATATATTTGCACATACGTTTCCTATAAATATGCGCATGTTTCAAATAAATATGCAAATACATGTTTCAAATAAAAAGTGCACTTGCATGAGTTTTTCAAATAAATGTGCACATGCATGTTTCAAACAAATTTGCTCATATTTTAAATAATTTATATAAGCAAAAAATGCAAAATAAATGTGCCCATACATGTTTCAAATAAATGTGCCTATACATGTTTCAAATGAATGTGCGTATGTTTCAAATAAATGTGGATATGCTTTTTTTAAATATGCATACACGTTTCAAATAAATGTGCAGATGCTATTTCAAATAAATGTGCCTATACATGTTTCAAATAAATGTGCACATGTAAGTTTCAAATAAATGTGCATATGCATTTTTTAAATGAATATGTATACACGTTTCAACTTAATGTGCAGATGCATGTGTCAAATAAATGTACACAAACATGTTTCAAATAAATGTGCGTATGTTTTGAATAAATGGGCACATGCAAATTTTGAATAAATGTGCAATCAAATGTTTCAATTAAACGGGCAGATGCATGTTTCAAAGAAAAGTGCACAAACATGTTTCAAATAAATGTGCGTATGCTTCAAATAAATGTGCATATGCATTTTTTTCAATGTGCATATTAATGTTTAAAATAAATGTGCAGATGCATGCATGCTTCAAATAAATGTACACAAGCATGTTTCAAATTAATGTGCACATACATATTTTAATAAATGTGCATACAAATGTTTCAACTTAATATGCAGATGCATGTTTCAACTGAATATGCACAAACATGTTTCAAACAAATATTCGCATATTTTAAATAATTTATTTTTGCATATAAATGTTTCAAATAAATGTGCGCATACATGTTTCAAATAAATGGGCATATACATGTTTTAAATAACTGTGCACACACGTTTCATATAAATTATTGACTTATTAATCAAACTTACCCAGCAGTGTTCCGTTGATCCACCTCCAGTGATCGTCCCGATATCTGTGAATGTTTAACCAGACAGATGTCACGTTCAGTCGCTCCATGTGGTGTCGGATTAACTTCCTTTCCTTCTCTTCATTGTCAGTTGGTAAATACATCTTGTTTTTACGACAGAATCCTTGGGCTTCAGTAATATTTCCTATAAAAGGAAAGATGAGTGGGAAAATTTATTTTTAAATATTAGGACAAGTGTATTATACATCATATTATATTTATTAATATATGGGTAAACTGCATTCGGATTTTATGATATTTGCAACATTCAAACACATTCCTTGAACAAGCGATGGCGTCATAAACTAATGTTTGTGTGTGTGTTAATTTCAATACGGGAATTTTTTGGACTTTGTTATGAAAATTATAATAACCATGAAATACAATTTACATTATCGATCTGAAGTATGGATATTCACCCAGTTCGGTTGTACATTTCATAAAATACATAAATTAATCAACGAAAACGGCAAGATACGTGTATTGTGGGATAAAAATATCTGTATATGTGTCTTCTATGTATTCGAGATACAAACGTCTTAAACTAAAATTGCTTTAAAATGTTCACCGTCTGAATTGAAGTGAATATGTTTACTTTAACTCTGTACAGATGCAATAGAGTGAAATATATGGTTAAATATACAATGTACATTTGAACACAATCTGCAATCAGGTCATGCCAGTTAACTCATCTGCTGACCTGGGGCCAATTCAAATCCAATTCAAATTTAACACTCTCTATGACTTTCTGTCTGTTGGATAAAGTCCTGATTGGCATATTGTTTCCTCTATTTCAATTCAGTTAGCAATTTAAAAACAAATGACAGCATTTAAGCCATATATTGTTCGTATCATCCACAATGAGGCATCTGTATTTGACTTCAGCCAAAAACCTTATACAGCTGATTAATAATTGAAATACTCCACTTTTATTGGCGAGAACTGGAACATATCAGTTCATCTAAAATCATGGATATTAGTTATTAATTTTATTTTCTTCTTTTTCAATTCAATTCCAATTCATGTGAACGTTTCTAAAATTCCAATTCAATTCCCTTCCAATTCAGAATTCCCCCCATGTCAGCTAATCGTTGATTTACCGTGACTGATGATGACAAGGCCATCCGCTTTCTCACTGAGGGAGGCTGCTGTATTAACGAAGTCGGCCGTCATGCCGATCTGCTCTGTGTCAGAAGACAGGAGAATAACGTAACACAGTAAAATATAACGTAAGTTTTCCAACTGTAAATGACAATCATCAAAGTCCATGGGCTTGAAATCTAGTGGCTTGTCGCAAAAATGTTCTTTTTTTATTTTGGGACTTTACACATTCACTCAAACCGACAAAATAGCAGATTATTTTTCATGGAAAATTGTGAGCCATCAGTGCGCTGGGAGAGGCACCCGATTTGTACGTATCCTTGCAGTTACTTAGGAAATTTGAGCTCTCTCACAAAATATAGTTAACATCATGAATATCCACGGTATCATAGTAATATAAATATATATGAATATATAGTATTTTGTGTGTGTGTGTGTGTGAACTGTTCTGTATTAAACATTCAGATATCTAAATTAGATTAACCAATAATATTCTTCAATAGTTACGTTTGTTAATATTCTGTCATATATTATAGTCTTTATGTTAAAACAACTTACATAATAGGGTAGTAATTTATGAAAATAAATTATGAAGCAGTGTTGTATAAGACTATTCGGGGGGGGGATCTATTTTATGCTTCAGTGTACACTCCTCAGCTTACACACTGGCCTCATTCCATTCCTATTAGTTGGTTTATCTCATGCTATATGAATGAAATGAATTAACAGGAATGGAATGCGATCGCTACGTGAGAAGTGAATTCATATCCATCGTTAAATCTCTCTTAAAAAGATATAGAGTGTATTACTTCACCAGAGGGGGCATTATCACAGATTTACTTTGCAAATCAATTGTTGGGCTAAAATCAATTATTTCAAAATTTATATATTGTCAGAAAAGTTTGGCGCTTGCAATATATGGCGTTCATGATTAAAGGGACCCATCACATACCAGGTATGTTAAATATATACCCAAAATGTAATATACTCTCTTTAAAATATTATGACATCCGGCAATAGTTGAAATAAATTTTCATCGGGCGTGATAAGTGACGCAAAACATAAACATAGCAAGCTGGCCACCTCGTTGCCGTAAAGCACAACATTACAGATTTAGGTTTGTTAAGCTCCCAGCTCTGTTTCGTATATGTTTTCCCACTTTTACCGTTCTTCTCCTTGTTTGGGATTAGTAGCGCAGGCGCAATATCGGACCTCCGGTCACGCAGTCTTGTTTTTGTAAACAGATACAGCTGGACTGTGTTTACTCTCACCCAGAACAGTAACAACGTATAAAACTATAGATATATATATGTGTGTATATATATATATATATATATATATATATATATATACATATATATATATATAGTGTATTGGAATATGTTGGAGTGTCGGGATTTGTTTGCTGCAGAAAATTGTATTCAGTCAAATTAGACTTAAATAGCCTGAGATAATACACATATTGATTACAAAGGTGAATGTGGTTTAAGGATAATTTTATGGGTCTCGAGGCCAATTTTCACCACCGCCAAATCGTTCTTCTGGAGATCGTTCTTGTGATTTAACTTCTTGAACGTAACCCGGTACCTACCGTGGTTAATGTAAATGGCGCTGTCCGTTTCGTTACTCTTCCTGGATGCTGCTGAGCTGTTCGTTATATTGTTCATTTCTAAACAATAATGAAACCATATATATGATTACATGCACTTCGTAGGAAATCTAGATATATATATATATATATATATATATATATATATATATATATATTTGTGTGGGTGTGTATTTGTATAATTTATTGGTGTGGCAATTAATTGAAAAAAAATCAATTAATGGTCGTTTGAGTGATGGTTGCACTTTCTCATGATAAATCACAAACTATTATGTATTCACATGCAAACATGTTATATTATCGAAAAAAATATTTTAATCATGAAAGAGATAGAAGAAAGACGGGATAAAAGTTAGTGAACAGCATTAAAACTGAATCTTGTACAGCGAACAACCCAGAACTATCTTAACTGGTCAGCGTGCTGTAGAAGTCAGGCTGGATATACTCGACCAATATTTAAGGTTAACTCTATTCAGCAAATTTAATGGTAATATAGAAGGTACATACAAGGATAAATTAATAATCGATCATCGGGCGTTTTATGACTTTCAGTCATCAAACATGAATTCCAAGTATATAAAACAGGCTCAAGTTTGCAAGATTTTCGTGTAGGCACTGTTTGCTTCAAAAGAGTAACTAACTGACTAACTAAATATATATATATATATATATACATACATATATATATACATATATATATATATATATATATATATATACCTATATATATACATGTATATGTAAACGTATTTTTGGGCAGTTCTGACTGCATGCGCGCGCACAGTAATCATGAATATTTAACCCTTGGGTCAGTCTCCTATACTTTCTATGACCAAAGACAGACACTTAAGTGGTTTCCAGTTGTCAGTGTATTATATGATTATCGTCCTAGTATACCTGTAACTGTTAATTTAAGTATTGTTTATCATTAATTAATATGTTTGCATTAAGTTATTGTGTGAAGTTATATTTGGGTCGCGGTTAATGATTATTTGATGCGGTTTTTTTATCGATATAGTTTTGTCGCAAATGGCGATTCTATAGCACCTATTGTGCATTTAGTGGTAAATATATTTTCCTGCCGTTAGTAAGTGCTCATACACAATGGCCTCTTCGACCCATAAACTGATTTTGCCTACAGCATTTATATTTGCTATTTAATAATCATGTGACCATTTCAGCCAATCATAGAGGCTGTGTCTTCCAGCATCGGGGCTCATCTGATTGGACCAAAATGCAGTGCTTCCCTCTGGTGTAGCGACTCAGGATACGAGGTCAAAACAAACAGCGCTTATGATATAGGTAGTAAGCCTATAGGTAAAGCACTGTGTAAAGAGTGTAGTGAACTGGGGCTTGTTGGAGTAACTCCATTTGACCCACTTGGCGACCTTCACCTTCAACTGCGGCAGGGACGGCATCCAGAAAACAAATTATGATACCCCGATTTTACTAGTGAAAATAATATTTTTTTTACATAAAAATTGAACGAATGTGACATGAAACGTATGTAATAAATTATTTCCTGTTTGGTTACTAGGACAAAAAAGACATCCAGTCATTAGGACTTTTATGGGGTACAGAACGGTTGCCAGTCGTACACACCACCTGACATCGGGTGATCACATTTGCAATTGTTCAGATAAAAATAAAATTGTAAAAACTGCAAAGGCAAGCTTATGGTGTATTCAAAATGATTATTTCTGGACATTACAGCCTGCTATCTAAAGTGAGCATGTCAACATTACACCGCTTAAGATGTATAGCTATTTGGTGTTTCATATTCATGCATAAGCCTTATCCTACATATATAAATGTGCTGTTGGTATATAAAGCCAGAAGGTATTCCCTGAGAAACATAAATCAGTTGTACAGTCGCTTACAGTTGCTTATGGTACCAAATCTTTTATTTATTTTGGTGAAAAGCTGTGGGTTGAGCTACCAGACCACTTCAGATAGGAAATGAACTTTAGCCACTTTAAATCCTTGTTTAACCACTGGGTAGGAACTGTGTCGCAAGAACAAAGCACCATTTTTGTATTTCTTAAAATAATATTTTATTTCAATATTAATCATTTTAACTATATTTAATACTTTAATTTTTTATCATGTTTCATATTTGTTGTAATTGTTATGTCCTAATTAAATCACCACTCCGTGATATTAGTCAATTTGACTAGTGTTATTTGTTCTGTTAACTCAGTTATAAATAAACCTTGTTGGTTTTGTTGTTGTTGTTGTTGTTGTTGTTGTTTGAAGCCTACGCTGTGAAACTTAATTTTTTTGAAATATAAAAGGAGAAAAAAATAACAGAATCTTTGCAGTATAGATATTGAAGATATTGAATTTCATTAATTAAGATAAACGGTACCTCGATTTCAGGCAGAATGAAAAAGGGGGTTAAAGGTAAAAATTATTTCATTATTATTATGTCTTTCGAGCAGAGAACATGTAAATTTCAGATATAAAAATCATGAAAACTTGCTCATCTGGAAGAGGTTTTAACAATAAAATATTTAGTTACATGAAACATCAGATATAGAATTATTCTTAAAAATATAAAGACGCCATCCTTTTTAATTTTGTTGTAAATAAGGGCAGAAAGAAGCTTTATATGATTTAATTTTAATACACGTGTTTATGTCCATACACTATCATAAATTACACTGTAAACACACAGATATGATTTTCTTCTGTTTGCTGAAATATAATATGGCATCCGAGCTTTACGTCCGACTTGGCATCCGACCTAGCATCAGACTTGGCATGACACGACCGACTTTCGAAATCCAGGTTTTAGTCGGTACCGTTTAAAAGTAACAAATGACCCATGGGCCATGACACTCTGTTGAATTCAAGGAGCCTATAACAATTGGTAAAATGATCTTATTTTCCATCCGCCGCTACCATTTGTGTCCATCTGACTGACAGAGTGTTAAATTCATGTTCTTTCACACAACTGGCGGAAAATAGGTCACAGTGACAATATTTCAGGTTTCCAAGGAGATTTTATGGACCTCCCTGAGAGTCATGTATAAGGGTTCTAGGCCAAATGGATACAATTTGTGCCCCATCTGACTCAATGAGTGCTTAAATATGCTGTTTCTCCCCTAATTCACAAAATATAGGTCACCATGACCTAATTTCAGGTTTCAAATTCATATTATTAGGCCCTGCCATATATTAAGTCCGATAGCCATACAGGGCATATACAGGGTCACACTATTTGAAGTTTTATGAAACATCGTATAATATTTGTTAGACAACCATGAAAATTGAGGATTGTCTGTGGTGCTCATAAGCATGATTTTGTTCCCGAACACAAATTTATATTGGTTGGGGGTCAAACAATCTGGCTTTAAGTGGTGAAGATATCAAAGATATATTTCCAGAATGCCGACTTTTAGTGCGACGTTAACACATTGCAGAGGAATCTGAAGGTTTGCTTGTATTTGTAACTGCAATGGGCCATAATGGTGAAATTTAAAGCTGTTAGTCATGATAATGCACAACTCATTTAGCTTTTTTTCTTAAAGGATTGCCTTGGGGTAACGATGAATGTGTGGATAAAGCACATGATTTTGTATTTTTGATAAAATGTAGATATTTTCTGTGCAGACCGTTACATGAGGTGTTGTAAGGAAATGGTAGGATTTTATAAGTCTCAGACGTCATACCACTAGTATGGTTTAAAGTAAAATCAGACTGCGACTTCAAGCAGTCCTCCAAATTCTGTGCAGCTAATTGCCGATTATGCGCCAACATTTCCTATCTGCTGGCAAAAGTTCTATGGCCGATTTTACTCAAAGTTTTTATGATGACAATGCTTATACAAGTATGGATATGACGAATTATATAATTTTTATAATTCAATATACATAAGCTTTGTTCAACAGCTATAAACACTGACGATTAAGTGTCTAACCTCAACTTGTCAGAATCCTTCTGAGCACGAAGAAAACAGGCCACAGTCATCCAATTTCGGGTTCACGAGGAGATCTTAAACAGTCTGTTGTGGTTGCCATATTACAAAAATTTCTATAACCCTGGCCATTGAGACGCTAAATTATAAACCTTTCTAGCTCTTGTAGTTTAAATGTGTGCTCTGTAAACGGACAGCGGTGGAATAACGACAAAAAATTCATATCGCAATATCTCAACATGGCTTGTAATCAGCTGAACTAACAATCCCAGTTTGTGTCGAGCAAATTGTAAAATGAGGGTCACGCAAAAAGTAACAGCACAGGCTTCACACAAATAAAAACATCCCCTGTATAATTTATGTACACTGCCGCCATTTATTTGTTCCTGACTGGAAGGGGGCCAATATGAGAGAGGCCATACTGCATCTAGTATCTAATGGAAACATCTAAATTGTTTTGAAAAGAAAAAAAAACTTTAGTATAATTTGATATGCGCTGCAAAAGCACGAAATAACTCTTTACTATCTCACCACAACTGCCAATACGAACCAAAAGAAATCTTAAAAAGTTCTGGTTGAGCAATAGCAATGTGATGGCATATATTTGGTAACAAACTAATCTTCTAACAACCAAACTATGAAACAGAACAAAGCGTAACGTGGTGATTTAACTTAATTCTGTAGTTTAATTGTAATTAAACCCGTAATAAAGCAGTTTGAACGTTATCGACCTCGCAGGTCTCGGGTCAAAAATGACACAGCACTTTTGTCAAAACATCATTTCCAACAAATCCGTTAACTTCTGTTGTATTCTATGCAGTATTCGTGTTAACAGAGATTACTTTTTATACCCTGTATGTATATATATATATATATATATATATATATATATATATATATATATATATATATATATGTCGGACTCGCCATTTATAAATCAACTTATCCTAACTAAGAAACGTGTCATTGCATTATAAAAATAAATTTACTTACCGATGCTGCCATTATGATTCTGTGACATAACTAGATTCAAAGTAAGCAAACAAGTATACCAAAGCATCCGAAAAATATCATCTTCTGGTAATGCCATTGCATGCGCTTTAGATGCTCTCTATAATGATGTATCTATAACCTAGCCGCAAAACATATGATCATATCTGTGATAGCCCGCCTGCGGTATGTACAGTTGTTCTCACTATCAGGGTATCTGTTTATCGGGGATAGCTTCTGCGCGGGTATAATTAATATAACCACGTACGGGGAGACCAAAGATACCAAGGCCACTCCAAAGAGTTATTTAGCTGGTCAAGAAAATATACGGAATTTGCCAGTTTACTGGTAAGAGACAAAAACAGTTTTCATTTATTCCTTTCCCTTTCGCAACAGTTTCTTTGTAGCACAAATTCAAGAACATTAATTAGCAACATCAACTTGGATATGGTACACAGTAACTAAAAATTATGATAAACAATAATTTATATGGTGATTCCGTTAAACATATTTTGTGTGGCCTAATAATTGGATGTGCAAACATTGTTCATCACGACGCTGTGTCCCATATATTATTCGCGATGTGTCTTTGTTTTATATCATTATCAGGTTATACTAGCATTACAAGCCTGTTCCTATGGTTATATAAGTGCAAATGGAAAAAGAAATCTCCGCTCTGGCTTAATTTGAGGTTAAACATTATTTTAATCATCCTGGTTTTCTTCGCAAAGCGATGGACGAACATCATCATCATCATTATCATATGTTTTATTGATTACAGAAATTTAGATATAGGAATATTTTCCTGGGTGTACATTTACTGGATGGAAGCCAATACAATTGGATAAACAGCAATGGTAAATTGTAGGAGTTGAATATGAAACTGATGAGGTTCTAGGCATAACAAAAGTGGGGTTAACAATTGTTTATAAATGTCATACATGAGCACACAGTGAGAGAAACAAATATGCCACTCGAAATTGTGTGTACAGGGGTGTATTTCAGGGGGCGGGCGCAAATTATATTTGCATATAATCTGAACTCAGTATGTATTCTGGCAACACTTTCCCAGTCAGCCAATGAAAGGTGTTATGATTTCAAACTCGCTAAAAAACACAGACTGGGCAGAAAAAAGAATGATTTACTCATATTTCTTGTTCATTACATAATCGTGTTCACCTTGTTAACGCATAATTAATGTATATATTTAAAAACCTGCGTTTTTTTTTTTTTGTTAATATCAGAATGTATAAAAGCAGTCTAGATAAATGTTTTATTCATCTCTATTTCTAAAAACAATGGTAAATAATCAAGTTGATATCCTTTATCACAAATTTCCTTATCTCATACCCCCTTTTGTTTACCTTACATAGCTAACTTTGTGCGGCAAAAAGCACATATTATTTCACAGCATGGACAGATATGCTTCTTGAACTGTCCGAGCCCAGAGAATATCCCACATACACTAAAGAACACATTTTATGCGACGGCATCCCGATGTGAATTTTCCTCATATGTATGTACAATCTGCTGTAGCTGACCTTTTCTAAACAATGCAGACTCGGCTTTTAGTGATACAGTGATGTTTGACCTTGGGAGTGAGACCTGGAAATGTGCAATGTCGACCTGCTTCTATAATATTATATATAATATATATATGAGGGGATACGCCATTTCTGTATGTGTGTGCGCAGTTGCATTACCAAGTGATGTGGAGGGAGAGAAAAATAAAATTTGCTTTGCAAATTATTCCTAGCAGGATGCCCTAAAATACTGTAACTAAATAAAGAGACAACGGAAGAAGCTATAAGGCCGCCTTTCCATACATGCGGATTTTCACCCGCGCGGAACCCGCATGGGTCCCGCGCGGGGGCCCGTATGCGGGCAGCCCCTTTCCATACGTGCGGGTCCCCGCATGCGGGTTGTCGTGCACTTATATAGTAATAATCATAATTTCTTAAAGTTTAGTGTACATAATATTTTAATCCAATATTCTGTTTAAACATTATATATATAATACAAGCCAGGCATGGCTTGCGACGGGCATATCTCTCCTGCCACGTGTTTACGTTACCTAGAGTTGGACTCTGGGCCGTAGGGCCTGTTTAAATCACGATAAAAACATGTATATTAGGCCTATCTTTTATTCAGTCTAATGCACTAACAGATCATATATCTTTTCCAAAGACAAGGAAAAATACCAGGAACTTATATACCGCAGGTGGCATCCGCATGCGGGCCCCCACAGAAATCCAACACTGCTTGATCAGCATGCGGGTCCCGCGCGGGGGCCTGCATGTATGGAAAGGGGACTGAGATAACACACGTGTTGGATTTTATCCGCGCGGGTCCCGCGCGGGGGCCCACATGTATGGAAAGGCACCCGAAAGGGGACTGAGATAACACACGTGTTGGATTTTATCCGCGCGGGTCCCGCACGGGGGCCCGCATGTATGGAAAGGCACCCTAATGGACAAATGATTTGAGAAGCCTTTGGAAGCATACGCACAAAATAAAAGCAAAACTTTATATTAGCTGATAGTGACGGAGATGCAAAGAATATTTTGAATTGTCAGATAGTTGACGAATAAATAAATTAGGTTATAAGACACCTAGAGCAAATTATACCAAATTATTGCAAATTATATAATGGCTGGCGTTAAAAATTTATAATATAATTTTGCAAGAGCAGGAATTCCTGAACTGTAATCGGCATTCTATACAGAAGATAAAATCTTTCAAGGACAATTAACAGATGACAGGTTGGATTCTTCCTATTTATATTTATGTCATATCAAGGCACGGAAAGTGGTCTTCCCTTGACCCGACCGTATTATGTTATCGTCCTGTGTTGAACAACCGACCAACAGATCTAATATAGGAGGATAGAGTCCAGAGATTTAGGCATATATGAAGGCAAAATAAAAATAGCTACTAATATATTTAGTTAACGGTCAGGTATGTTATAAACCATGTACGCAGCCACTTGAGGTTTGTTAACACATTTTTTTTTAAATATATTGCATTTTAGTGATAACGTTTCACGTTTGATATATATATATATATATATATATATATATATATATATATATGTATATATATATATATATATATATACCCAAGGTAGAGTAGCCAGGCTTGTCAATTTTATCCCTGGGCTGTGTCTAACCAGAGCTCTGTTTGAACCAAATGCAATCAAGCGGGCTGATACGACCCTGACAGGAATAATTTATTATTAGTGGGCTTGTCCCGTATATTGCCCTCGTATTGGCCTGAGGGTAGCATATCAGTCGATATCGACCAGTAGGGCTGAGGAATGATACGTCTACCCAAAGATAATACAAAACAATGAACAGCTGGATAATAATATTTTAGTAAACGGCCACGCATGTTGTCAACACAACCAACCATGTGCAGTTTAAACTATTTCCAAAAAGTATACCCAGGTAAAACACTTTAAATTAAAGAACACACGCGCCAGTACCTTCACAGATTAGAGAGAACATTTTTATCCGTTTCATTCTCGGGCGGTGCGTCACAGAGCATACTGACGTCACACGCCCCGCAATGCTTGTCGATTTCATTCAGGGATCTTGCCTCACAGGGTACACTAAGGTTATGAAACCACTGTATTAAATAAATATAAGCTATATGGAAAAACAACAGACTCCACTATAGAAAACAAAAGATTCAATGCACAGCATAAAGTGGTGCCATGTAATAACAGGTGTGAAACATGAGACATTCCTCCAGCCCCAAAGAAACCATTTAAATAGTTCTTTGCCGTAAACTTGGTATCCTATCAAATAATGTCTTAGATAATTTGCATTAAAATACCAAAAGACAAAGGAGTCTCTAGTTTACTCTGTATCATTTCGCTGGATTTAGGGTTGTCGGTATCCATCATTATCGAAAGACAATGGAGTTGCTCTCTGGCTGACTGTTTGTCATATGAAGCGAGTGGAATCTGTGTACTGTGGAAGAACAGGCCTATTCTGGAGTAACAGTCCCTGCCACACATGGCCAAGATATAGCTAGTACCATTTCGACCCTCTGCCATAAGAAAGACTATCGCCTAACTGTCCAAAATAAACGCCTAGTCGTGTATTCAAGGCTAAGCCAAGGCAGTTTTGTCCGCTAGCCTTTCTTAAATTCTCTTCCTTTTTCCTTGTTTTCCACAGGCGTGCCTTCAAACATCGAGAGGCCTTGCTTAATCAACTGCTTTCTATGCCAGTGTTGCATTTAGGGCAACATTTAGGGATATACACATTTAAAGGCTTTGGTATGTGATGCATCACACCATCACAGGTTTCTAAACAGACCTATCCATAGGTGGAGATTTTTGTTTTTGGTCTTCTTCTTCTACCTCTTTATTATTATTATTATTATGCTACTTTTTTATCCGATTTCATTGATACTTTCCCAAGATGTACCTCAATTTGGGCCAATTACTTGACCCAGTTTCAGTGACCTTGGCCTATTTTTCAAGATCAAAGGGGTGAAAAAGCGCAAATTTTTCAGATGTTAAATGTCGATTTTCTTCTTATCTATAAAGTGTACAGTAAATAATTTTACCTAGAGAGCTAAACCTTTTACAGACATGTGTCGTTTACAATGTAGGAGTGTCGTAGTTTTGGAATAAATTGAAAAAAAACGAAAATGTGACGTCAGCATTTTCAGCTCATCTAGCTATGAATCCTCGAAAACAAACGGCCAGATTTCATTTATTCTTTACAGAACTATAACTCATCCAGACTTTTTGAAAATGTTAGATCAGTCAGAATACCCAGCAGTGGAGAACTCGGAGGAGGGTAGGTGGAGATCCGTGACTGTCTTACGACAGCTACTATAGTCCGTCCCAGTACCCGTGTCCGCATGTTTTTCCGGAATAATTTTTTATACAAGTAAAGCAGTGTAAACCTTTCCTGTCTAAAGGTTGCAGGAGCTATTCCGCCGACTACCTGCGTAAAAAGTAATACCTTACCTTGCCTTGATTTTATATGAGACAAATAATCCAAAATATGAAAAAACAAGCTACAGCGTTTACGACTTATTCCTTAGCTGAGTACTGATAATAAACAAGCCAGTCAAACTTATGACGTCAGTCAATTGATGATGACGTGCGACCGATCACTGTGACGTCTTTGTGACGTCACTGTTGTCTAACAAACACCAAAGGCAGCCATAGACATGGAAAGTGTAACATGGAGGAATGTACTGTCTAGCAGTGCCGGGAAGACGCCATTCACGGTATTTCAGCAAAAATAACGCAAAAGAGTCGCAAAGTAAATACATTTTTCATGATATATAACAACTTTACACAATATCGGCGGAATATCTGTATATCTGCTTCAGGCCAAAGGGCATTTTTAAAGAATATTTTAAAAAATAATTATCGCGAAAAAACATGCGGACACGGGTACTGGGACGGACTATAGAAGTCTAGCTTAGTTTGCCGTTGTCCCATACTCTCTTTTTCAGCTCGTACATAGTGCTGCCTTTTCTTGTTCTACAGCTCTACACCAAGAGAGAGACTTAGATAGTCAACTGGTAAGACTATGAAACTGAAACTACGCCTAGAAAGTATGGCACCATCTGTAAAGATCACATCTGTTTAACGGTCTCTTTCCTGAGATGCTCGATGATAGCCACTACGTCACTTCTCATTAACATGTAATGAAAACTTTTCAATTTCTGAAGTCAAAATTTTGAAAAAAAATACTCATTTATTACTCATTAAATTCACCTTCCTCATAGGAAGTGTTAACAATGATAAAAAAAAGCCACGGTCATAATTATATTTTGAGTTATACTGGAAAAATATGAAAAGTACATTTCGGTACGCAGAAAGTAGGTTATCTTAGGTGGCGCCACCAAAAATTTACTTTTCGCATATTCATTAAAGGATCATTATTTCTATAAAATTCCGAGATGACAGCTGCAGCGGATGTTGATGTTACTTGTCACATACACACTGCGCAGTCTCGGACTGGTCAGAGTACAACCCTGCTGGTTAGGATTTATAGGGGTCAATATCTGCCACAGACAATGCATCGGGGCTTCAAAGTACACCAGCGGCGTAGATATAAATGTAGTGAAGAAGATAATGTAGTCCGTTCAATTGTTTGACAAGAATTGATTCAAGGCAAATTACATATACATAGGTTTGTGGTAAGGACTTCATGGAGTAAGTTAGGCCAAAATAAGAAAAAAGGATGGTTCGCAGGCAATTTTTTTAGAAATCAATGCGGGCGGGCTTTTTTTTTTTAATTTTTTTGTATGTTTAGATAAAAATGTCAAATGATAAAGGAAAGCATGATAATAACATATTTATTTTGATGAACAAGTAAAAGCACTAATTAACAAAGGAAATTGTATGATTTTATCTTCTTGAAAGAAATGTCCGAGCGGCTGCAGCTCAACATTGGTAAGTTTCTATTGAAAATAAAAATAAAAAATTTTGATGCGGGCGGTACCTGAGAACCATACCTTTTATTTTGTTTAGCCTTAAATTTTTAGGCATATTCATGTGAAATGTCAACAGGTGTTCCATCAAAAAGTAAACAAGGCCTACGGGCCTAATGCCAACCTGTGCAAAGTTTGGGAGTATTAATGAAGGTTTATTTTTAAAATTTAATATTGATCCTCTCATGTCCTGCATATCTACCTTAGTCATTATGATTTCAGAAAAATGGACGTTTCGGACCTGCAAGTTTGGGACTAGGTTATTTTAAAACTAGAATACGGGTAGTCGACAAGCGACTACGTGTATCCGCCGAAATAAGAGTGGGACGGGTGAAGTGAGGCATGGATTGAGTGGCAAGGGGAAATAGAGTGAGGTGTGTTGCATATTAGCAGGGATGTCTGCAGCCGAAATGTGAATGTACCTAACAAAAAATCCAGGAAGCTGTCAAAGTTGTATACATATGTAAATAGTCAAACCACTGCCGAGATATGAGTGATTTTATCCCACGGCAGACAAACAGACGGCCGCTGTCCAAAAATGGTTGCAGGTGGTGCCACTAGTTTTGCATATGATAAAGAGCTATGTGAGATCTATACACATGCAAAATTTTGGCCCAATCGGTCAAACAGTTCCCAAGATATGAGCTTGGATGTCTGCAGCGTAAATGTGAATGTAGGTTGCGCCACCTGTCATAAAATCAAGAAAGCTATCCCAGATGTATGAACCTGCAAAATTTTAGGCAGATAAGTCAAACCACTGCCGAGATTTGAGTGATTTTATCCCACGGTAGACAAACAGACAGACGCTTTGCAAAATGGTTGCAGGTGGCATCACCATTTTTTCCTATGATAAATAGCTATGTGAGATCTATACACATGCAAAATATTGGCCCAATCAATCAAATGGTTCCTGTGTTATGAGCTTGAATAACTGCAGCGTTAATGTAGGTGGCGCCACCTGTCATAAAATCCAGAAAGCTGTCCAGGATGTATACACATGCAAAATTTCAGGTGGATAAGTCCAACCAATGCAGAGATATGAGTGATTTTATCCCAAGGCAGATGAACAGATGGACGCTGTGCAAAATCGGTTGCAGCTGGCGCCACCATATTTTATGTATGTTATAAAGCTATCCAAGGGCTACATGTGTGCAAATATTTTTCCTGATCGGTCAAAAGGTTCCCGAGATATTTGGGTTAATGTGTCAAAACAGACGCACAGATGGACGCACTGGAGAGAGGAAAGGTCAGAGGTCAACGCAAAATATTTTGACACCAGTTCACATGTGACCCGATAATCGTGTTAAGTTTCGGAAAAAGCTGTCCAGTGGTCTCAGAGTTCTATTCCGGGAACGAATGCACCGGCGGCAGAACCTGGTCAAGAACATAGCATCCGCAAAACTTTGTTTTGGCGGATACAACTAAGATGTATCAGCCAGGATATTTTTTATATGTTTTTTTTGCCAGGGAGGATTATTGGGACAGATGAACGGAGAATATGGTAGCATGTTTTCGAAGAAGAACATTTTTTAATGTTTTTTAGCTTCTTCCCTATAAAATCCAAGAAAATGCAGTAAGCCAAGAAATAAGCAAATTCCAATAGAATTTTTTAGATGACAAATTTTTTGCAAAAAATTTGGTGATGCTAGCTCCTGCCCTTTTTGAGACAGCTTTGACGCACGACGGAAGACGGACAACGCCACACCATTGCATACACTCACAGATTGGTTTAAAATGTAAACCAAGTTTTATCAAACAATTGAAAGCTATAGATCCAATAGTTCTAATCTGGGAATTTTGCGTCTAGACGATGTGTCTAGACGTCTAGACGCTGTGTCTAGACGTCTAGACACATTGTCCAGACACCAGGCGGGCCAGGTCAGTTGCCATGGTGATGTCTGGACCCCACCTGGTTGTACTGAGTTACCTCTCGACTTGGCTACTGAAACTCAACATGTTGTCAAATCTGTTTTCAAACACAGAAAGCCTTTTTTCAATTTGCTACACTGCTTTTTTAAAGCTGCATTTACCCAATCTATTCTTATAAAACTGGCAGAACCCTACCATAGAATAATTCTTGTAAAGTTTAAACTGATCAGCTTAACAGTTTCATTATAAAACAGTGTATAAGCTAGAAGAGTCTAAAATTACATTTTCGCTTGTAAACAAGGGACCCATGGGTCACGGCGCTCAGCTGTTATATATGATAAAAAATATGATTTGGGAAAGAGGCACATGCTTGTTTTGTGTGGTAATAAATATAAGCTTTATTATGAATTGTTGGTGTTTAGCTTATGTATGATTTTGATAGTATCTTTGGAGACAGGGAAGAGGATTGATTTCATTTATTTTATTAACAAATGGAGTGCTATTGTCACACAGATTTTGACTTTGCCATATAACTTATAAGCAGAAAATATAATTCAAGGGTTAAAGTATTTATTAAAAAAATTTCAAATATTGTCCCAAATATAATTTCATTAAAAATAATAAGAGAATCATATGATTTTTTAAAATAAAATATAACTGAAATGATTATTAAATAATATTAAAGAATATATTTATGAATGCATTCATGAATACATTTTGAAAGTATTTGCACTGGTATTTATATACTTTCAGTTTTACCTGAATTCCCATTCTTATGCAAGAAATTTTATAATGGAGTACATTTTCATATTCGTATTCAAATACATTTGCAAAGTATTCGCACCATGTCTGGTGTTTATTCAGTTTTCACCAAACAATGATGTTGAGAATCCAGAATATACAAAATTCGCACATAAAATTAAATAATGATCATAAGTACCTCATTTTATGGCTTTTATTTATATTAAAATAAATTAATGTAATATATTCATTTTGGACTAATTCCACATCAATGTACACACTAGACACAGTAGGAATCTAGATTAATATTATCAACTGCACCTTTGTCTATCATGACTTTCCTTCATATGATCCCAAATGATTAGTAATGAATAATATGATTTATTTTTTTATCATTAAAATTGAACTGAAAAATACCAGGTGACTGCATGGTGTTATTTGGATACATGACATTCTATCCATCGATACAAGATTCTTATATCATCAGTAACTGCAAGTTAATTTCCTGTTGTTATCAATTAACAAATTCCTTTTCTATTTTTCTTTAATTTATTATTAAAAACCAATAAAAATTTATAAATTTATTGTTTAAAGTTACGTTGTTGGTAAAAACTTCTATATGAATTGGGTTGGACACCTGGATCAACTGTGGCTGGCCATAAGCTGCCTGGCTGCCCTAGTGTATGCCTCACTTGCCTCAAAGTTGGGCAAAATTTAAGGTACTAATTTTATATTTATACTTATAACTAATAAAATTTGGGTATTCAATTGAATCTTGATTAAATAATGTTAAATCCCTGACAAAAAATCTCTAGTTTCAGCAATCCTCTTGTTAAGGAAGTAAATATATTTCTTGATTTTTTACAGAGTGCAATATGTTAGGGCCCATAACTTAAAACAATTACGCAACACTAACATCATTTTTGGCATGTGCATAGATAAAGTATAGAAAAGGATGTATATTATATATGATTAAAGTCAGATTAGTGGTTTTGATATTAGGCAGTCTTGAAGTGTAACCATGGTTTTTAATGGAACAAGTGACCCAGGGATCATGACGCTCAGCTGACCAGGAAGACATTGACAAAAGTAATTTTATCATCTGAATGTCAAATTTGAATGAAATACTTTTTCCAAACTTGACCTTTTGTATAAAATCATCCAGTATTCATTGAGGTACTATGGAGCTCTGTAGCATGAAGGATATGGGTAACAGACACCTATTTTCAAGGTTTACAAGATGACTTTTCAGGGGTCTCCCAGCATGTCAAAAAATAAAATTCTAGGTCCAGTTATTATGATTTGTGCCCTGTTAACAGATGACTTACAGTCAGCTGAGCTAAAAATGAAGTTTTTCAATAATATCTTGAAGGTATTAAGTCCTAGTGACCAAATTCTTGGCATGGTAGGGTATTTTGGAGACATCTAATTGTATGCCAAATTTTAGGAAATCAGAGCTGAAGCTGGGGAGCAGAGCTCTTGCAAACTGCATAACACTAGCTTGATGTAAACAATATGTTACATGGTGCTTGAAAACTTGAATAAAATCTACAGTTTTTGATCAACTGGTTTCAAATATTTGGGGTAAACAGACAAAATGTTAACAAAAACATGCTGTAAAAATAAAATCCACAGTACTTACAGGAAACAAACGTGCCATGGTAAAAGTTGGGCAAAATTTAAGATATCAATTTTTTATTTTTGTTATTATTTTTTAAAAAATTTAAGATTTTTATCCAAATTTGGGTATACAATTAAATTTTGATTAATGAAAGTTATATTACTGGAAAAAAAGTCCATAGCTTTAACATGTTTTGTGTTAAGTGATCAAATATCCTTCCTGATTTTTTACAAAATGCATTATGTTTGGGCCCATAACTTTTCAAAATTATACAATACAGACATAATTTCTGGCATGTACATAGGAACTAAATAGAGGGATATTTATGGTAAATATGAGGCAAAACAGATGAGTGGTATTGATATTAGGCAGTCCTGAAGTGTGAAAATATGTTTTTAATAAAAAATTCAGGTTTTTCCTTAATTTCTCAAAGGAACGAAGTCGCAAAGACCCAGTTTTCGGCTTGGTAGGAGATCTTGGGGACTTCTAACATTATGCCAAATTTTGGATTCCTAGGTCTTACGGTTTCAAAACGTGCCATATCTACGGACGGACGGACGAACAACCGGACGGACGACGGACAATGGACCACGACTATAGCTCAGATGACTTATGGTCAGCTGAGCTAACAAGTGACCTATGGGTCATGACGCTCAGCTGCCAAGCATGACCTGCGACATCATGGGCTGCAATTCACAACTTCTAGTAAAATTGTTGCAGAACCTATATGCCAGGAACTAATCCCACAGCTTGCCCGATACCTGTCAGTCTCAAAAGGAATACCACACAGGCCATATATAAGATCAAAATATAGCAAAAGATAAAGGAAATCCATGCAAGAATTATTGTGAAACGGGTGCTTCCATATTAATTTTTATTCAATACAAGCCAACTGTACTGAGCTTTCATAAATGATGGTCATATTTATTAAGAAAACTTTGACCCAAGGCAAGATTACATTAATATACATCCCACTGCATTCACTTTAATAGTTCTTGAGATAATATGTTCTAAAGGAATTTAAAGATGGCGTCCTGGTGGCCATATTGGATTTCTGACAGGTCGGAAATTGAACAACAAACATCCTCTAAAAGGGACCAAACATCATGAAAAAATCACAGAAACTGTCCTGGCAAAAGGATTTCTAAAATGGCAACCTGGCAGACATAATGATTTTCTGACAAGTCACACATCCTCCAATAAGACGCTAAACTTGTAGCAATTGCTTCAAAGAATGTAACAGTTATGAATGTCCAAAACAATTCAAAAGGCATGATCAGGTTGGAGAGCTCTCATATCAGATTTATGAACATGCAAATGTAAAAAGTGCAAGGCCAATTTGTTTTAATTATCAGCTTGCTATTCAATGGGGTCAGCAGGGTAGGTAAACTGCAAAACCTAAAAGAAAAGAAATGCAGAAAGCATCACTAAGAGTCTTGTAATCAAATAAAGCCATCCTAAATCCAGGTACAGACCCACATGTTATCAGAACAAACACTTGCTGGTATATCTGATGATTTGTATAATAATATTCAGATATCTAGAAAACTAAGTTTATTGCTATGATTCCATGATATAACTGCAAAATGTTCCCATCATTTTATAAATCAGTAGCTAAACTTAACACTTAACTCTCATAGTCTTAATGCCTGGCCAAAGCATTCCGGCAACAGTGTTTTTGTTATGCACTAATGATATATCCTTATCACTCCATGAGCTGATACAAAAGGGAGTCATATATCACAAGTGTCACTGACAATTATGGGCACATAGTGAGATGTACCAGTTGTGAGTGCCATATGGTTATATATACAAGAAAACAAGAAATATAGAGATGGTCTACAAAATAAGTTATTGAGAACATCCCTGACCTATGACCTTGGCCTTTTGCCCACATATCAACTGGATTCTTTCTAAATGATGGGTAACTACTAACCACTTACATCTGGCCGGGTGTAATTACTTGGCAACCAATGAGTGAATAACTTAGACCTGCAACCTTTAACCTCCTGACCAGCTGACCTCAAAATCAATTAGTTATTTCTTCATGCAAAAAGACCCATAAATATGAAATTTGAATCAAATTCAGTGATGCATAGATGTGGCATATGTGAAAGACTGAAGGTTTGGGTTGAACAGTTTCACTTGAAATATGTTCACAAGCATTTAGAACAATATTGTGACCTTGACCTTTGACCTTTTGAACTCAACATCAATAGGCTTCTTCTCCTATTGGTAGGTAAGCCATATATAACAGATGGAAAGTATAGATTGAAAAGTTTGCTGAAAATGACTCCACGCAAGAAGAGGGTGCTGTGAACTTGACCTTTGACCTCAAAATCAACAGGTCTTTTCCCCTGTTGGTAGAGAAGCGATATCAGTGCTGAAAGGTTTGAAATGAAAGGTCTAGCTTGAAATGTGTCCACAACCTTTTCAAAGAAGTGGATCCTGTGACCCTGACCTTTGACCTTGTGACCTCAACATCTATAGGATTCTTCTGCCACTTAGTAGGTGAGCTATATGTGAAAGATCAAAGAATTGGGATGAAAGGTTTGGTTTAAAATGCATCCTAAGGCTTTTCAAAGAAGTTGGTTCTGTGACCTTGACCTTTGACCTTGTGACCTCAAAATGATTACGGTTCTTCCCCTGTTGGTAGGTGAGCTGTATGTGAAAGATGGAAGGTTTGGGATGAAAATTTTGGCTAAAAGAATTATTTCTGGGGGGTGCAAACACACTCCATAACTTCGAGAATATAGGTCGCAGTGACCTAATTTCAGGTTTGAAAGGAGATCTTTTTAGAAACTCTATGACTGCATAGGGTTCATGGCCCTAGCCCCTATGGTTACGATTTGTGCCCTGCTAACGGACGGACGGCCGGCCGGACGGACAGACGGAAGGACGCCGGACAAAGACCCATCGCTATAGCCCAGCATGACTGAAAGTCAGCTGAGTTAAAAACAGATCAATGTAGGTGGCGCCACCAATACCTCAATTTCAAATATGACATATGTGACAAACATTGGCATAAAATTTGGTGACGATAGCTCTAGACGTTTCTGAGATTTTAATTTTAGTGTGCTCTTTTGAACAGATGACCAAATTCAACCTTCTGTAACTCTACCAAAATTCTCCGAACTAGAACCATTCGAACAAACTTGAAAAAGATTGTTCCAGGGATCACTTCTGTGAAATACTGAACAATTTGGCTAGACAGTTTCGGAGAAGATTATTAAAAGCTTTTTTTAGCTTTTTTCCCTATAAAATCTCAGAAAATGCAGTTAGAAAAAAATAAACAAAATCCGATAGAGTTTTTCAGATGACTGTTTATTTGAAAAAAAAAATTGGTGATGCTAGCTCCTGCCATTTTTGAGAAAGCTATGGTTAACGTACAGACGACGCACGACCTACGACGGACGACGCTGCACCATCGCATAAGCTCACAGGTTCGCTAAACATTATGGTTTTAAAGTTTAACAGTTGAGACATGTACAAGAGTAGTCCCATAGAACATTGCCTGACTGGAAGAGGTTCGTTTTGTTTAGGTAGGATGGGTAACAACTAACAGATGGTGGACGTTTGAAAGAAGACAGCATACGCTGTGACATGATAATAGTGTCAAAAAAAAGAGAAACATCAGAATCAATATTGATAAATGATATATTTATTTCCCGGCCAAACTTAACTCAAGAAGCTATACATGGCAGATCAAAAATACCCAACAAACAAAAGCTTTATACATGCAAAGTATATGAATTTTAATACAGATATACAACTTCCAAACCCTGATAAATATGCATAACTCAGGCCTGCAACAATATTACAAATTCTATCCAAACTACACCATCGGTCCTCGTGTCTCAAAATGCCACAAACATTTATGTTGAGAGACTAAAAGTTCAATGATTATCTAATCAAAATGCTGCAGACTTACTTTTATATACAGTGGTCTTTGCCTTCTTGTTGCCACAGGACGACATTATATTATAAGATACTTAAGTGAAGAATAACTACTATTAGGGATTCATTATATTTAAGTAAAGGGGTGTTTCCATATGAATGTATATGCGTACATGCATGAAAAAAAATCGCTAGTATGATTTTGGGACTGTGTTTCCAAGTTTCCGTCAGCGTTTTAGCCATACAAGAATCAGTAGGCACCAGTATTTGGTCAGCCTAACTTGACAGACAGTACGCTGGGCGTATAGACCCTTTAATGTCAGAGGGTATATATGGCGCTAACAACGTATATGAGTATGAGCGTGAAAATCGTCACGAGCAATTTTCACGCACAGGGTTTGCGTGAAGTCAAGGATTCGGGGTAAAATGATGCGCACATGGAAGCACCGCTATTTTGTTCATGCATATACGCACATACGCGCACAAGGAAACACCGCTTTGAACTGATAATATCTGCACCAAAAGAGTGAATAAAGTTCAGAATTTGTCCTAAACTAACCTGTGATCGTCATGTCAATGAAATGTCATGGAGACGATAACTGGTGGCATTAAACAATTTCTACAGAAGAGCTGACTTTATGACTATTATAAACAGTTAATTTTACATAATGTGTTATAAAACTATGTACACATACAGACAATTTATACATATCACACCCCCTCATTTTACCATATTTTTGTTTCTTACCATCTCAAAATGATTTGTCTACTGGCTCCATATGGCCTCAAAATAACTCTATATCGATAAGATTTTTCCAGGGATCATTTCTGTGAAATACTGGACAATTTGGCTAGACAGTTTCGGAGAAGAAGATTATTAAAAGCTTTTTTTTTTAGCCTTTTCCCCTATAAAATCTCAGAAAATGCAGTTAGAAAAAAAATAAACAAAATCCGATAGAGTTTTTCAGATGACTGTTTATTTGCAAAAAAATTGGTGATGCTAGCTCCTGCCATTTTTGAGATAGCTTTGCTTAACGTACAGACGACGCACGACCTACGACGGACGACGCTGCACCATCGCATAAGCTCACAGGTTCGCTGAACATTCTGATTTTAAAGTTTAACTGTTGAGACATGTACAAGTGTAGTCTCACAGAACATTGCCTGACTGGGAGAGGTTCGTTTTGTTTAGGTAGGATGGGTAACAACTAACAGATGGTGGACGTTTGAAAGAAGACAGCAGACGCTGTGACATGATAATTAATAGTGTCAAAAAAAAAGAGAAACATCAGAATCAATATTGATAAATGATATATTTATTTCCCGGCCAAACTTAACTCAAGAAGCTATACATGGCATATCAAAAATACCCAACAAACAAAAGCTTTATACATGCAAGTATATGAAGAATTTTAATACAGATATACAACTTCCAACCCCTGATAAATATGCATAACTCAGGCCTGCAACAATATTACAAATTCGTATCCAAACTACACCATCGGTCCTCGTGTCTCAAAATGCCACAAACATTTATGTTGAGAGACTAAAAGTTCAATGATTATCTAATCAAAATGCTGCAGACTTACTTTTATATACAGTGGTCTTTGCCTTCTTGTTGCCACGGGACGACACTATATTATAAGATACTTAAATGAAGAATAACTACTATTAGGGATTCATTATATTAAAGTAAAGGGGCGTTTCCATATGCGTTTACATGCGTACATGCATGAAAGAAATCGCTAGTATGATTTTGGGACTGTGTTTCCAAGTTTCCGTCAGCGTTTTAGCCTTTAGCCATACAAGAATCAGTAGGCACCAGTATTTGGTCAGCCTAACTTAACAGACAGTACGCTGGGCGTATAGACCCTGTAATGTCAGAGGGTATATATGGCGCTAACAACGTATATGAGTATGAGCGTGAAAATCGTCACGAGCAATTTTCACCTACAGGGTTTGCGTGAACTCAAGGATTCGGGGTAAAATGATGCGCACATGGAAGCACCGCTATTTTGTTCATGCATATACGCACATACGCGCACAAGGAAACACCGCTTTGAACTGATAATATCTGCAACAAAAGAGTAAATAAAGTTCAGAATTTGTCCTAAACTAACCTGTGATCGTCATGTCAATGAAATGTCATGGAGACGATAACTGATGGCATTAAACAATTTCTACAGAAGAGCTGACTTTATGACTATTATAAACAGTTAATTTTACATGATGTGTTATAAAACTATGTACACATACAGACAATTTATACATATCACACCCCCTCATTTTACCATATTTTTGTTTCTTACCATCTCAAAATGATTTGTCTTCTGGCTCCATGTGGCCTCAAAATAACTCTATATCGATAAGAAACCTTCATTCTATGAAATTCCATATTCAACACTGGATACTTTGCACTTTGGTATATATGAAGTCTGTTTAATACCAAAACTGGCCACCAGGTGTCAGGACAGGACATTTTGCCAATATTGTGGTTGGATTTACCATGAACAGTTCTCTAAACTTATTTTATACATAATGTAATTGCATTTGAAAGTTGTTGGTTATGTTATTAGGCAAAATAAAACTGAAATAGAACACAACAAACGACATCTGCAGATGTGTCAAGCACCTCTGGCACAACAAAACTGGTTTGATACCAGGAGAGACAAAGCCCCTGAATTATAGTGTATGACTTCTGTCCTATTTAATAAATAGAAAATAAAACTGCATATCTGATTCATGGAAAAGACCATGGTTTCTGAAACCTTCCTTTGTTTATCAAATTGTCTCAGAATAAAATAAAGCTATCTGACAAGACATAGCTATGTACCTTTGTGAAGGTTGACATTTCTTGTCATATACAAGTACATGTAGATTCTACCAAAACTGCTATATAACAAATTTACTTACAACAGACATCAAACTGCTATAGCAAAACAGTCATAAAAGTGCATTTTGTCATTCAAAAAGTAGCCCTGAAATAGTTTATACAAAAACCTTGCTTTAATAATATCAAATCCCTTATAACTACTAGTATTTCACTACACTTTTTCAGTTTTTTTTTTCAGATAACATTTATTCACCACAAAAATCAGTACTTACCAAGTTTCTATGTCATAATAGTGATTCAAACTGTGCTGATAAAATATATAAACTATAGCTCATGAAAAACTAATACACACAAAGCTCTGTGGCATATGTATTATCCCTGAAGCTCGGCAATGTATATAATACACACAGACCCAAGTCAAAGGCTGCTGTGCCACAAATGCTTACGCAGACACATTCCATGTTTTGGTGATAGCCATTCAAATGCAACAAAAAAGTACACCTGGAACAAAACTATAATCTCTAGAGCTGTTTTGTTCTACTAGCAGGTCAAATACCAGACCACTTAAGTGTTCACACAATATCATAGTACCAAATACTTAATACAAGGAATATAGGTATGGCTGGCAAATGGTATCTGATATGATATCCAACAAAATTTGAACAAGGATTAGCTGGTTGTCTGATGGTATCTGATATCATTTCCAACGTAATGTGAACAAGAGTTTGCTCTACATTAAGAACCAAAGTTTGAAACTTTGATGTGTTGATAATATCAATTAATGGCATGTATTGGATATCAGTCAGTTCAAAATTATTAAAGATGAGCAAAATTATTAAATGCACATTGTTAAATACATTTATTTGCATACATTTGAAAAGATGACATAATGACATGATATAATCAGAACCTGGTGATAGAAAAATATGTTTGATATCAGGATGTCAATATGGAAGAGGAAGTTCTTGATTCATGCTTTTTAAAAACAGCCAGATTTATTAGAATTCACCCTCAAACAGATGTTTAAGCCTGCTAACAGGCATTCATATATCCTACTGATGAGCATTTTATTGTTTAAGATGATAAATTTTATTTCTTTATCGATCAGTTCAGATCTAATGTCACATTAAATCTTTTCAGATCTTTTCCTTGTTAAAGAATATAACAGTATGGACAGTCTTTCTAATATCCATCAGCAGTTCACATACATGTATGAATATCAATTGCTAGTGTACACCATCAGCTCTTATCATTGGCTAAAGGTAGGTCAGGGTGCATTAATGAGCAACAATTAAACCAGATCAGTGTATATTAAAGATTGGGATAGCCCTGGCCAGTGTCTTCAAACCATCAAGTCAGTTGCACCTATGCTTTCACAGACCTTGATTCAGCGACCCACTCTGGGTGTCTAATCATGAAAAATGTACAAGGCAACTGAACCGATCAAATGACTTGCATAAACCAGTTTTATGTGGCTGCTGATGCTACATCTAGACCAAACATTCAGCATTGCCTAAAGGGCACGGCGAGTTTGACCGATCAAATAAAGCCATGTAAACCTGTCCCATTTCTGATGCTCTTGTTCAGACAGCGTGTGAATAGTGTAATATTTACATGTTTGTTGTTGGCCTAGATTGACAGTTTTTATTATGTCCATCATACATGAAACAGGTGCCAGTGTGGCTCTTCGAATCAGTCTGTGAAAGCGCACTGCCACAGACAATGTAGTATGAAGATGCGTATCCAGCTTAATTTTCATTTTCCAAAACACAGTTACTGAAGTATAATGATCTTCACTTAAAGGATCTTGATTCACAAACATCTTACATACAGTAGAGGGTCTTTTAACTGAGCATCATTTATCCAAAAGATCATTTATTTAAAATCAGAACAAAGAAAAATAATTTGTAGAGCTGGTAAAAAATTCATCCAAATCCAAACAAATGTACAAAGATTAGCAGGGGGCAATAATGCAGTTTTTTTCAGGACAATTTATTAATAATTTCAATGTATTTTACATTGAATAAATTGATGGATAAGGTAACAAAATATTCTTGCCAAGGTTAACTTCATTAATTTTTGTCTGTCAGTATCTGATAAGTTCAGATTCTTGGCAATCATGGTGAGTCCTGCGAAATCATTATCAGAACTATTGTTTATCTGAACAAAAACCCTGCCTCTGGAGCTTTTTTGGATAAAGGACACTCTCCTGTGCTTCACCCTGAATTTATGAAAATATAGTTTTATTTCAGATCCCTGTCCTTTGTTGGTTCAGACCATATATACACAGTATTGTGTGGTGTTGTATGGACATTTAGTGTGACAGGGATCAGACAATACACATGCAGAATTGTGTTGTATGAACATCTAGTATGACAGGGACCATACACATGCAGTATTGTGTTGTATGAACATCTAGTATGACAGGGACCATACACCCAGTATTGTGTGGTGTTGTATGGACATTTAGTATGACAGGGATCAGACCATACACATGTAGTATTGTGTCATGTTGTATGGGCAGATATGTTGAGAATACAGAGCTAGTGTGGTCACCTTTGGGTTAATATCTTCAAAATCAAACAATCCCAAGAATTTACAAGTTTACACATTAAGTAACTCTACATATTCTAACTAGACACATTCTGTGGTAACCTTTGCTTGTACATGCCAGCTAGAGACTTTGTAGCCAGATATATCATTTCTTGCCGTGAAACGCCTGTAAAATGCTCATGCCAGTTAGAATGGCTGACAAATGGCATATTCTGTTGTATGACTTGTCCCACAGTGACCGCCAGGCCAGACCAACGAAGGTTATAATCCGACGGTGTTTGATCTTGTGCCTGTGTGACATATTCCACCGGGATAACCGTAGCTTGGCTGAAAGTCTGGAGCTCGATGTTATTGACAGGGTCCTTCAGCAGTACACATGCTACATCATACCACCTGTAATGAAAATACACAGTGAAAAGATTGAGGGAACTCTGACAACAGACTCTTTTTTTATTTTTTTTTTAGATTTTTTTTTGGTGGAAGTAACCATCTTAATCTACAGAGTGTGTGTATCTGCAGAGCTCTTAGCCTTAGCACTTGTATCCAATCATGTATTTTGTATCCTGTTGTCACCTAGGCCTGGTGTCTACAGCACCTGTGGACGCACTCATTTTGTGAGTGATTCACGGCTCTGAGGCACAGTCTTCCCATTAAACCTGCAGAGCACTCACCCTGGGTGGGGCCCACTGTGAAAAATCTCATCACTCCATGGCTAAGATCTGAACTCAAAACCTACCAGCTTTGACTCATTTTGAGTCCTGTGCTCTAGCCCTTCACCACATAAGCCTGCATGACAGCAAATACTCATAAAATGGAAGAGGTCTGAAGCAGTGATAGTTGTGTATAAAGATATAGGAGTGGAGCATCCCAAGCAACAGAGGCATAATTACATCTGAAGGATTAAACTTTAAACCTGGTTAGCATAAAAATCAGCAGGATGGTTGTGTAACCTTGACCTCTGACCTTGTGATCAAAATCAATATGGTTCTTCCCTCATTGTTAGGTGATCCTTGAAAGATGAAAGTTTTGGGATAAAAACTTTGCTTAAAATCGTGCACATGCATTTTCAAGAAGTGGGTTGCGTGACCTTAACCTTTTACCCTGCAGCCTCAAACATTCTTCTCCTATTAGCAGGGAAACCATATGTGAAAGATGGAGGGATGGGATGAAAACCTTCTTTAAAATGTGTCCACAAGCTATTTAGAGAAGTGGGTGCAGTGACCTTAATCGTTAATCATATGACCTCATAATCAACTGTGTTCTCCCCCTTTTGGAAGGTGAGCCATATGTGAAAGATGGAAGGTTTTTTGTAGAGAGTTTAGCTTTAAATGTGTCCACAAGCTTTTTTTTCCTAAATGGGTCCAGTGATCTTGACCTCTGAACTGGTGACCTCAAAAACTACAGATTTCTTTCACTATATTAACATTTCTCCCCAAAACAATACTCACTGATTATTACCTATGAAAGGATCTGGTGGACTGGGTATTCCTTGGATTGGATGCTTTACACTCATTCTTGCTCACTGACTGACAGATGTGATGCTGACAGACACAAGGTCAAATTAATTCACTTATTCTTACCTGTCAGGCAGCATTTCAACAATAAAGCTCTCTATCGCCACTATTGGTTGCAGCTCATCCACCTTGCCGGACTGTCGCAGCTTGTCTATCCTCTCCTCACAGCCCTTTAGACCAGCTGTGTAGCCTACAGGCTGTGGTGCAATGTTAGGCTGACTGTCCTGGAATATGACATCAGGTACTAGTGTTTTATAAACCAATGTATGACCACTGTATAATGTTGCACATCCCCCCATAAGTTCAAAAGTGAAAGTGTCAAAAAACAAAATGCTGACAAAAGCATCCTTCAATAAAAATAGTTGGAGTCAAATAAAAAAAATTATGCAGAATTAAGCTATAAAAGATGAACATATTTCTTTTTATGCAATGAGAATGATTTAAATGTCATACAAATGTATCCTTAAATCATGATACCTTTTTATGGTAATGCCCAAAAATTTATTTCAATTTACTCAGAAATTTTTCCTTACTCTGTCATACAAATCTGCAAACCAAGCAGTCCAGTGTTGTACACGCAAATACACTTACACAATATTCCCTAAATGTCTTAACATACTGACCATAAATGTTACAAGTATCTAATACTTACCAAACCACCAACTGTGGCTCTACCAAAGATTTCCTGAAATGCCCGCCGGACAGCCTCGATTTTAACGGCTTTACTCGATGTCACAGTGACAGCGAGATCCCCTCCAGAATCTGAAACATTTCAAGATTTATCACATCACTAGTTTATCAAACAAATTATTTTATCACCTAATAACAGAATCTGCTGGGTAATGGATTTGTGTGCAAATGAAGAATGCGAAAGAGGATATTTTGTCTCCTGTTCTATGACAATAAATAACATGTTTTACAGAACCATCAGTTATAAAGACCCATGTGTGACTTATATTCCTACCTTTTACATTCCAAAAATATCTGAATGTTTTATTATGGTATGGGACATCATGAAACTATTCCTTTTTCCCGAATGAAAAATTCAAATAATGTGTATATTTGTGTATTGCTGACATTCTGGTATCTTATTTTACCCTTGATCTGCTCTCATTCTTTCCTGAACTAGCTTACCTCATTTGATGCCATAGTACATCTATATTATAACTAAAGGTGGTCACACTAAACCTTTGTCATGGAATTCCTCTGTGGCCATGCCTCAAATAAGCACATTTTTGGTCTTGAAATTTCAGGATTAATGCAATTGATGTCCTAAGTGGGGAGGGGGCGGGGTCATTTTACAATCCTGAGATTTTTCTAATTGTTTTTCAGAGAAGCTGTTGTATGTTAACAAAATCTTTTGCCAGTTTAGTGTAGCCTATATTGTTTTGGTGATCATTCATTTTGGGGCCCTCGAGCTAGCAGGGGTGTTTGAACCTACCCTCCACACCCCCTACCCCAAGCCCTTAGAATATCAACAATTATATTAATAAAATGTGTTGTAATTAGGGTTTTAAAATTATCTTTTTGTGATTCTTATGTATTTCTGAGGCCTTTGCAACAAAATGTTCACCTGTCCCAGGTGTGTTGTTGTGTTACCTATAAATATTAAAATAGTTTAACCAGCCTTGGTTAAATAATATCACCATCTGTCACTTTGGAACCTTGTGTGGAATTTAACTCAAACTGGACCAATCAGTTTACGGACTGTCGGAAAGTTATATACAGGGCCACACTATTTGAAGTTTATGAAACAACGTAAAATGTTTGTTCGACAACCATGAAAACTGAGGATTGTCTGTGGTGCTCATAAGCATGAGTTTGTCCCCGAACTCTAATTTATATTGGTCGGGTTTCAATCAATCTGGCTAAAATTGTGAAGATATCTGAGATAAATTTTAAGTATGCCGAATTTAAGTGCGACGTAAAGACATTACAGAGGAATCTGAAGGTTTGCTTGTATTTGAAACTACAATGGGCCATAAGGGTGAATTTTTAGTCATGATAATGCACAACTCATTTAGCTTCTTTCTTTTTCTACTTCTTCTTCATGGATTGCCTTGAGAAAACGATAGATGTGTGGGTAATGCACATGGTTTTGTATTTGTGATGCAATGTAAACAATTTTCTATGCAGAGCGTAACATGTGATGTTGTAAGAAAATGGTAGGATTTTATAAGTCTCGCAGGTCATACCACCAATATCGTTTAAAGTAAAATCAGACTGCGCCTTCAAGCAATCCTCAAATTCTGTGCAGCTAATGGCCGATTATCCGTGAGCATTTCCCATCTGCTGGCAAAAGTTCTATGGCCGATTTTAATCAAAATTTGCATGGTGACAATGGACATACGAGTATGGATATGACGAATTATTAATTTTTATAATTCAATATACATGAGCTTCGTTCAACAACTATAAACACTGACGATTAAGTGTCTAACCTAAACTGGTCAGAATCATTCTGAGCACGAAGAAAACAGGCCACAGTGATCCAATTTCAGGTTCTCGAGGAGATCTTACACAGTCCACGATGGTTGCCACATTATAACCCTGGCAATAGAGATGCTAAATTATATTTGTAGTTACAATGTGTGCCCTGTAAGCGGACGGCGGTAGAATAATCACAGAAAAATCATATCGCAATATCTCAACATGGCTTGTAATCAGCTGAACTAACAATCCCAATTTGTGTCGAGAAAATTGTTAATTGTGGGTTGCGCAAACAGTGAAGTTACAGCACAGGACTGCATTAAATAGCTTCACACAAATAAAAACATCCCCTGTATAATTAATGTACACTGCCGCCAATTAATTGTTCTTCGCAGGCCTTACTGGAAGACGGCTAATATGGGGGACGCCATACTGCATCTAGTATCTAATGGAAACATCTAAACTATTTTGAAAGAAAACAAAATTAGAAAAATTTAATATGCGCTGTAAAAGCACGAAATAACTCACCACTGAAAGCTAAAGCGCGAAATAATTCTATTCACTAAAGTATAATATAGAGTGCGAAATAACTCTATACTATCGTACAAAGCGCGGAATAACTCTAAGCACTTTCTTTGAGTCCAGGTAACTTGGAATCCGAGTTCAACGCAAATCTCCTTTTTCTCCTTTAAAAAATTAAATGGAAGGAAATTTGAGATTATCGTGTGTATTTTATGTTAGTTTACCTGCACATGTTTATATATGTAAGCTGAATGTTTATTTACATTGAACTGTCGATATAGAATTATTACTTGGTAAGTATAGTCTTCTTGAGACCTAATATTGTGTTGGTAGTCTGCACACGTACATAAGTGATAGAGCTTTTTTTCTTACTGGGCTCGAGACGAGCTTTATCTGATTTCTAAAGTCCCCCCCCCCCCCTCGAATCCCAGTACAAGTCCGTGTCCAGGACGATCAAAGTTTAAGTCCGAGTCCCTAAAAAGGTGACTCGAGTCCGGACTCTGGTCCCCAAAAGTCCCACATCCCTACAACGGCCTTTACGAAACAATAATCTCAAAACCTGTTCAAGTTGAGCAATATGATGGTATTTTGTAATATACTTTCTTCTGACAATGGAACTATGAACCAGAACAAAGCGTGACTTGGTTGTTTAACTTGATTATGTACTTTAATTGTAAATTGATCTGTAATAAAGCGGTTTAAACGTTATGGACCTAAGGAACTGTGGAAACTTTCGAACAGTCATTCATAAAACACGCAAGCCTCAGGTCTAAAATGACACAGTACTTTTGTAAAAAAAAAGTTCCTTTCCACGAGTACAGGGCCGGATTCAGGATTTTGGAAAAGGGGGGGGGGGGAGGTCCAATCCAGGAGGACTAAGGAAACACCTAAAAAAAAGGTCCCCACGTCCGGAAAAGGGGGAGTCCAGTCCGAAAATTTTTGTCTAAAACCCTTAGAAACGGTTGCATCAGATGAAAAGGGGGTGTCCGGACCCCCCCCCCCCCCCCTCCGGATCTGCTACTGAAGTATGTTTACATTGCCCACACAACTTCTGTTGTATCCCATGCAGTGGGATCCACTTATCCTAACTAAGATATGTCTCATGGCATTTTAAAAAAAAATCTACTTACCGATGATGCCATTTTGATTCTGTGACATCACTAGATTCAAAGTAATCAACCATATATACCAAAGCATCCGAAAAATTTCTGGTAATGCCATTGCATGCGCTTTAGATGCTGGTATCTTTTTCTCGGCCGCAAAACATGTGATCATATCTGTGACAGCCGGCCTGCGGTATGTATAACTGTTCTCTCTTTCAAGATATGTTTATTGTAGGTAGCTTCTGCGCGGGTTTAATTAATATAACCACGTAAGGGGAGACAAAAGATACCAAGGCCACGCCAAAGACTCATTAAGCCTACGGTCTCTGAGTCCAAAACCAAGCAATGAAATTTGTTTTCTTTTATTTTTTGTAAAATGGTCGAAAAAAAATAAAAGACAAAAACATACTTCATTTTTTTAAATGGTACAAATATGACCAACACAATATTCGATATATTTTCATTTATCCCTCTCCCTCGCGCAACTGTGTTTTATGAAGTACAAATTCCAGAACATTAATTAGCAACAGCCATGAGGATTTTGTACACATTACTTATACAGACGATATTTTAGGTGGTGAATCCGTCAAAATATTTTATGTGGCCTAATATTGGATGTTCAGTCATTGTTCGTCACGACGCTGTGTCCAATAATTATTAGCGATGTTCCTTTGATTTATTTTATCACCAGGTTATAGGAGCATTACAGGCCTGTTTCCAGTGGTAATATAAGTGCACTTATATAAACACTTTCTGGCAACGCTTTCCCAGTCAGCCACTGAAACGTGTTATAATTTTGAACTCACAAAAGACACGGACTGGGCAGGAATTTAAGAATAATTTGCTTATAATTCTTGTTCTCACATAATTGTGTTAAATTTGTTTACGTATAATTAATGCCTATATATAAATACCTCCGTTGCATTTGTTAATATCAGAATGTACAAAAACAGTCTGGATTTATGTTTAATTTGTCTCTATTCCAAAAAAAATCAATGGTATATAACTTTTATCACCAATTGCCTTGTCTCATTTCCTTCTTCTGTATAGCATATAAACTTTGTGCGGCAAAAAGCACACTCTATATTTTTCCAGAAATTTGCTAATGAGTATGGATTCTTACATGTTGCCACTAGCCCATATCATCATAATGGTATGGTAGAGAGAACCATAAAGACAGTAAAAAGATTAATAAAGAAATGTAAACACTGTGGAAATGATCTGAGCATGGCATTGTTATGTCTTAAAACTACTCCTGTAGATTCACATTTACCATCACCTTGTGTATTATTGAATAACAGAATGTACAAGTCAAACTTGCCAAATATATCACTAATGAATAATAAGTTGTCAGCACAAGTTCAATTTCATCATGATGATGTAATACACAGGCTGCTTGATAGACCAGAATCTCAGAAAAGGTATCATGATAATGGTGCAGCACGCTTACCAGAATTAGCAATAAATCAAAATGTTGATGTACAAGACCCAATGAACAAAACTTGGGCTGCAGGAAATATTGTTGATAAAACTCAGAATAGACATGGCAGAGAATATATGTAGAGGTAGATGGAAAACAATATCAGAGAAATAGACACCACGTTCAACCCAGGATTGTAGACAGAACAGGAGATGTTGATTATGAACCTGGTGATGAACCTGGTGATTGTGAGCATTATAGGACATCCAGGGGAAGGCTGATTAAAAAGCCTGATAGGTTAGATTTGTAAGTGAACATTGTATAAGTATGTGCATGTTTGTATATTTTCATGTAAGACATGTATATCTGTAATCATTTACAGACACCAAACTTTGGATACTTTTTCACACAGTTTATTAACATGATAATATTAGAAACAATACATCATGTAAAAGATTCAATCAGCAATCAAGTATTTTTCAATATGTTACTTTAAGAAAATAGTGACAATAACCAAGTTTAATACCATACATAAATTATATTAAACTATGTTATTTCTTTTCTAAAGAAGTGGCGTGTAACATGATGTATATTGCATATTGTCGACTATTATAATGTTGTTTGGCGCCGTATGGTGGCGACACCTGTCGACCATCATTGGTACTATATTAAGGGATGTGACGTGTATCATAATGACCGGATCTTCCGGTAGAGACAGCTCATGGCGTGAACTCGGCCGAGCACATGTGAACCAGTCTGAAATAAAATAAGTAGAAACCATCCTGGACTTTATGATATGTTTACCTAGGGTACTAGGAACATAATACAGTGTAAACACAGCACACATAACAAATGTGTTGCTATCTTGAGTTTTCATTGTATGAAACCTGTTGATTTAGGATTCGATTTACTTATCATACACAGACTAAACTACATCATAATGGGGTGTGCTAGCGATGACAATCTTATCTCCGTGATTTCGTGTATTGTTAAGAATTATTGATGGTAACAGAGCGAGCCTAAATGTTAAATAAGAATATGCTGTACCTTCATGTGCAGACTAACTTAACGGACAAAAAAGAGACCGGCAAACCCGCTGAACGTAATGGCTCAATGACCGACCGGCGTGTGAAAATATTGAGGATATAGGAATTTATATATATATTGTGATAGGCTTATATTCAAGAACTCAACGTCATCTGCATCCTGTTACGGCGTCTCAATCTTTAATTAAGATATTTTAACGACAAATCTCTGAATCTTCGACAGTTTGCCTTAAATTATTCTTTAGTATTTATGTCACAAAGTGCATGCCCTCACAAATGTCGTGTTTTGCATCTATGGTAATACTGTTAGTTTTCATTTCTTTCAAAAAGATATTTACAATTAGATAAATTTATCTATTATTTTTAGTTGTCAGTCTGATCTATAATAATCACATTATGACCACATCTAAACATAATTGTAAAATTTAGATTTTTATATAATATTATGAATTATAACACATATATCAATTATCTAGTTATTTTGAAACAAAAAATAAAGAATCGGTAGACACAGTTAATAAACAAGAGCCCGTGGACATAATGCTCTTTTCTAAACTTTAAGTATCTGAACATATCATATTTCAATGTTGAATTTTTTTTCATTTATTTTAATGGCGGAAAATTACTTTTTTTTCAGATAAAAATCACCAAACAGATATTGTGCCTTACCTGCTTTATGTCATAATTTTATGTAAATGCAGGTCCCATACTCATTAACTGTTAAAGATAAAATCAACATTGAGTGTATATCTGGTTTGTATCCACTTTCATAACTATTGTCTTCAACTATTGTTTTGTGCTAAAAATGGACAAAATCAGTTCGTAAATGCATTTAAAATATTGCTTGCCCTACCAAATCACTACGTCGGCTAACTTTATTTGTCCACCACACATGTCCATATTCAAAACAAGGAAACCGTTGTCAAGAAAACGTGTGAACAGACAATTGAAGACGCCTGGGAAGAACTTCCAGGTAAGCTAAATCTCAATTACTTTTGTACAAGTTGTTTTCGCTTCTTCCTAGCACGAGCTTGTTGTTCAGTCATCAGCACTGTTAGTTCGAACTCCAGGGGCCAGTGACACCTCGATGCGAAAACAGTTATCATATAACAGATAGGCGATTTCATGTTTTGTCGACATACGTTCCCTGATGCCATAACCAGTTAGACAGGCCCAGTCGATATGATTTGACTTAACCTGAGTAGGTGATTTCATATTTTGTAAACACACATTTCCTGTTACCAGGACCGGTTATACAGGCCGAGTCGATATGCTTTGATTAAACCCCAGTCGGCGATCTCATACTTTGTAAACTCATCCCTGTTGCCATGACCAGTTAGAGAATTAGGCCAAGAAGATATGATTTAAATAAAAAGTTCTCATTTAATGAATAATAAGTATTATTGACGAGAGATGTGATCATATTGTAAAACTAATTATAACAAAATACGATCTCTTAGATAAGATCCTACAAGGATATGAGTTAACAAATAGCTCCATAGGGGGCGACGGTTCTTTTGCATATTAATAGGTTTTATATAAATGCTTAAACAATTGTCAGGGCGACACACTCTCTAACATTAAAAGTAGGAACCAAAGATCATGAAACTGCAGACGGATTTTCTGCGGACTCAAATGCAGGCTTCACTCACAATCGAAGGTTTGACAGGCGACCTTTTACAAATATGCAAATATCGAAGATCCACCTCATTCGCTTGACATAAGCTAGCACACGCAGTTCCTGATTAGGTGGCGTCCATTCAGACAGTTGATTACGTGATCTCTAATGGTCTGATATTTTTAATGGCCAGACAGCTTGTCTTTCCTTGGTTTTAGTGTCAGCAATCGATGCAGTATTTAGATGCATAAAAGAAAGGAGATTTACGCAATAAATGGACTTTGTCATGACTTACACCTTCTTTGCTATTCATTTCCACTTACAACACACCTTTCAAAGTTATAAATAAATACCTGTATACAAGACTCTGCTCTAGGAATAAAGAATACTTGTTTTTTGTGTTTTATTTTGAAAGTTAAATCTTCGTTCATAGTCCACATCTTTTATAACATTTATTCAACATACTTGCAGACACGGAAAAATTGTGAAGTGTATACAAGTTGTACTTAAGCTGTACTATGGAATGGTTATGTAATATTATAATCTTACATATACCAGAACAAAATAAGAAAGAAAGTGAGTGCTAAAGAGTTATTTGAGTTATCCGATAAACTACTTCTTTGCCAACAAACCTGGGTTCAAATATATTTTCACCGTACTTGTTCATGTCCCCATATGTTGGCAATTTTGTTTATATAGAATAAGCTCCACCACATCTCCTTAAAAAAACAAAGTAAACCAATTTACAGGGTCCTGGGAACCTGATTAAGAATGGTCAAATTCCCCAATTAAAACAAACCAATTTATAGGGTCCAGGGAACCTGATTAAGAACGGCTAAATTTTTAACATATAAAACCTCACTCCATAATTACACATATGGAAAATTGCTCCATCAAGGAGCAATCTTAAAAAGTAAATGGAATTTGTCATTGCTCATTTATATTCATGATAAAAGCAAGAACTAATGTGTAAGGTTTGTACCCACTTTCATTACTATTGGTTTCAATGTGCTAAAAAATTCAGAAAAAACTGCTGTTTCCCATACTCCTGTACAATGGCTGTTGTTCAGCAGAACAACCTTCAGATCAACTTTATCGATGTAAAAAAATTAAAAAAATAAACCAATTCACAGGATCCTCGGAACCTGATTAAGAACGGCTAATTAACCAATTAAAACAAAGTAAACCAATTTACAGGGTCCTCAGGACCTGATTAAGAAAGGTTAAATTAGAATGTTTAATGTTGCTCCTTAAATACACATATGGATAATTGGTCAATCATGGAGTCACCATGAAATAAAAAATGTGAGTTGAATTAGTCATTTTCAATTGATCCTGGTCCGCGTGCTTGCGTGTGTGTGCAGGAACACTTTTCTTAAATTGGGTTTTCTATATATTGCATATAAAGAACAATTTTATTTAGGTTGAAATAGGGTCTTCTGCACATCTGATGCCTTTGATTAATATTGAGAGTGAATGTTTCTGGATTATAATGAATGACTTGGCCGGAACGACTGGTAAGATTGATTGTATAAATGTCATGGCATGGTTACGCAACATGTCGCTGATCCTTAAGTATCTCCAATAAACTTGACTGCAGCATTATCAATGTCAGCGGATTATTTTTCTTTCATATCCCATTCCCAAGTTTTAAAACGCAAACAAACAGGATTCTGGTTAATATTTAATACTTAATTATCTGCTGATTCGATTGTATTCATTGAACCGAAAATGCCAATTTTTTTATACATATTTAAGCCCGTCTACCGATCTGGCCTGCCTGTCGATTGGTCTGACCCATATAAGGGACCGATAATGGACAGCCCAGTTACTGATGCACTGCTGTGTAAATACATTGGTCCATCTGTAGATAACTGATTTAATTTTTTTAATAAAATGTTAATGTTCTAGTCTGGCAGTAATTTCTTTTGTTTCAGACAAATACATCACGGTAATGAATTTCAGTTTATTGTAACATAATCACATTTTACAGAGTTTTTCCATTCTAATCCTTGACATCATTACATACAAGTGAATTCATCATTGCTAGAAATTACAATAACAATTTCTATGTTTGTTTCGGAAAAGTGTCTCATACATTCACTATCTAACACGCGTAAGGAATCTTTGGCGTCAGGGTGATGAAGGCTGGTGGGAAGTCGGGCAGCACTCCTTAAATGTTCAGACAGAGGCGAGATTTAGTTAAGTCTCGACAAACGGTTATAAAAAATACAAATATCACAAGCAAGGAGCAAATCCTGTCTTTTAAAGATTTTCAGACAATACCCATTTTCAATCAATTTTTATCTTTAAATTTCATTTGGACTGTATGATTTCACTTTATTTAGGTTTCTATCACCAACTATCAGATTGTGAATATGAGTTCATTTTGTATAATTTTCTATCAGCAATTTATCATTAACATGTCAAAACACATTTGATACCCGAACGGTTACAGATATTATAATTTAACAAATTTGTTATAAGGGCAATCCAATGTGCATCCAGTGCATTACATCAGTAATTATGATGAAGATGGGCAGCCCAATAACGGATCCTTTATCGAAGGGCTCCAACATATATATATGTATATATTTATATATATATATTTATATAAATTTTCATACACAGAATCAAATACTATTTATTTTCTGTACGATTTAGCTGTCTTGAATGAAATGGTGAGGTACCAACCCGTCCCGGAGGCCGTCTTTGTACGAAAGAATGCTTGGCTCGGAAGGATGTCTTTTCGTTGCGTTTACTGAAGGGACCCATCGTTTTTGGCACGTGTTCATGTAACTCTAGGAGAGGTTCTTATTCCAGTGATTTCACTCAGAGATAATTGCTTGTTTCGGGCCGTTGAAAGGGAAAGGATGTAATGTCTTTGGGGGCATCAACTCCCTTGAGATGTGTGCAAAATGCCCCCCCCCCCCATATACACAGGGGTGTAGTGGTATTACACATTAATATCAAATACGAAATATTGGTATATAATATCAACACATTGAATGAAACGTTTACATATCTGTGATCACAACGTCGTAACAAATCGAGAAAATCGCTATGTCATGCTATTTCCGTAAATCTGATGAAACTTGAAACTATCATTTTACCAATGCGTAAAGATTTATTTTGACATGCCGCTATTATTTATTATATGTTATAAAGTATAAACCTTTTTATATCCATATAATAAATGACACTATCCCTTACATATTTACTTAAGCACGAATTATTAACATATCTAGTTATCAATGCATGCTAGCAATAGGAGGGGGAGGCGGCGGAAAACTGTCGTCAATATGGACGCTGCCCATTCCGCTGTCTTGTGACGTGGCAATGAACCTGACCGGATGTGACGCACCAGCCTTCGGGGTGTCGTCTGCTGAAGGTCCTGGATCCTCCTTAAAGTCATTGATGTCCGCATAAAAACTAAATATCTGAGACTCGTAACTGTTTGCTGACGTATCGCCCTCCGATCGGTACCGACTAATGAAAGAAATACATACATTTTATAACCCTATCAAGAAAGTGAATATGAGGTAATTTTTTATTTATTTTATTTTTTTTCTCACGCAAACATAGTTACCTTTCTTTTGCATCAAATTAAGCAAAGAAAGATTTCTTAAGGTTATAACATATTTTAGAAACATAACAGAAAATATCTCATTAACGCCAAATATTCCTTTCAAATTATCTCGAATTGGGTTTCTCAAAATGTCTCTGACTTCCTTCATACGTACCTCCGACTGGTGACCACGAATTTTCTGATAGAGAAGAGCGTTATCGTAAGGATCACCACGGCAACCAGAGCAACTGTTACGTACAGCCAGAACAAAACGCCTGGCATATAATAATTAATTATTGATTATCTTAACAAATCCATAAGTGTATCTTGATATCTAATTGTTGAACTAAATTTGCCAAACATTTTTATTCAGATTTTGAGAAGTTTGAGGGAATTTAGATCTTTTATATATATTCTAAATTGCCTGCGACTCATAAAATAGTAAATGGGCATAATATAAATATGCACGTGTGTGTAAATTAAACTTACTGTTGGTGCTGTTCTTTTTCTTTTCTATTTCAGAGTCCTTTGTAGTTGGCGCTGTCCTATCTGTTTTAAATATTTTAATTAAACATTTTGATAAAATTCCTCTTGGACTGGTATGTGGATAAATAATTTGGCATAAAGACTGGCAAATGTTTACGGGTAAATGTTGGGTATTTCATTTTCTATTCCATTTGTCGGTCCCAAATATTTAAATATGAAATTAATTGGCTCTGGGAGATTTCACAAAAACACATTATTTTTTTCACGAGTGGAAACTGAGAATTTATAGCAAACATGTCAACAGAATAAATGATCAGATCAATTTCTGATAATCCATCTGCATATTTGCGGGATGAGGCACATCCTGTCGATTTGAATTAGATTAAAAAAATGATATACACCGCTCAAGGCTGAAAATTGAGGGGAAGTATAGATGGTGACACTGGTATCACTGTATGAAAGAAATTGAATAAAAGGCTTCAGTCGCTTCGACGTCAAATTTTAACTTTGTTGCTTAAATCTAAGTCACAGATAAATAAAGTTTAGAAAAGATGGGGTTCAAAACATCAACAAATTATGAGAATTTGCTATGGCATAAATCCTTATTTATAAAAGATCGCAAACGATGCCGGTCAGCAATATTGATATTAATATAAATCAGGATTAATTATCTATATTAAATGTTTGGCCGATGACCACAAGTTTATGTAACCGTTGTATCTGTAGCCATATTCTGTAAATCTGGTAACAATTTTTTTTTTATTATGAGGAATATGCTCGATGTGGGGTCCGGAAAAAGAAGAAACCATTTGAAATCTTACCAAAACACATCACTGTGACGTTGTCGGAACATGTGCGCTGGGCCCATCCTAGGTCACCACCTCTTTGGAGCAAAACTCCACAGTTCAACGTTCCCTCAGATTCATTGGTGAAAAACTTGTTAGGAGGCACACCTGCGAGAGCGGTAAATATTAAAGGCGTCCATTCCAATATCTGACGTGTTTGATATAAAGATAATTTCTTGAAACTTTTATAAAAAAAAAATAAGCCAAAGAAGCGGTGCACAGACTCTCCATTTTGTTTATATCCACATGTTTATGTGGGGGCACCAACATGTCCACCGGTCCTAATCCAAACACACGTCCAACGAGTCATCTGCCGATAAATCAAACCAAGTAGAATATATAAAAACAAAACTAAGTTTTTCCCACCATTTAAATTTTTTTAATTAGATCGAAACTGAGGCCCTATAGTGATATACACACCGAACAAACTGATGTACGGCAACGTCATTAGATGTGAATATCCTAAATATAGGTCAGCATATTTTCCTACGTATAAACGATATGCATAATAATCAATATATATTCTGATAGTTTGTTCAGTGCCTGTGTATATCATTTATTTAAAGATACTGTTTTTCTAAATTTACACGTCAAACGCCTGAAATTCGGCGGAAAGATTAGACTCATTTAATATCTAGGTCGTTGGCCATAACGGATAAGGACATTATATATACATTCCTGTTCTGACAAGCAAACTCCTTTTGACATAATACTTAATAAAACCCACTGAACCGATATAATGTTAATAATTAAAAAGTTTTCCCCTATAAATCTTGTTACCGCGACAAAGATATTCAGTTGCACCTGGGAGTGGATTGTCCAAAAGCAGACAAGATGGAAGTGTTACCTGCCTGTTTTTGTAAGTTCTGGGGTTTCAGCGTACCAGCCCCTCTTCCTGAGTCCTAGCCACAGATCCCATTCCCCAGAAAAATGACCGGCCACGGGGAACGTCGTACTTAAATTCCCACCGAGTGACAGGCATTGTTTCACGGCTTCATACCAGGTGGCGTCACGTGTAACTTTGCCGAGGCACGACCGCTGTCCCGAATACCGTTTACATCCATATGGCGTGCAGCTTGAACAGTCTATAATTTTAAAAGAAGAGAAATAGGTTGTGAATTGTATTATGAATATCGCTATATTTGTGAGAACATATAAATTACTCGTCTCTCTGTGAATAACAGAGGCTTTGAAAATGTTCAAATCATTATCTTTAGGGGCCAATATATTAGTTTAATGTATTTTAATTGAACTGGATATGTAACAATATAGGCCAATGCTAGTCGATGTGCTTTCTATCCTACACATGATGAAACAAATGACGTGATAATAGTGATAACATAGTGGTCAGAGACCACAACGACCTCCGCCAGGACCCTAAATAAACTACACAGTAACACCGGAAATGTGTGCACGGATCAACAACTCCCGTTACTGGTGAACAAGTGTCTCTTGGCATTGACAGGGACAAAACTCATACAATGATAATTAAGATAAATGCAAATGGTTAATAGATTGTTCCAAGGGTACCTTCTTATCCTCAAAAAAATGTCATCAAAACCTGTTGAGTTCAATTTGCGCAAGGTTGCTGACAGACAAACCAAAGTGCCAAGGGTGAAATATAATATTGCTAAACTTCGTGACCGTTGACATATTCACGTGATCGTTAAGCTGTAAGCCATTTTGCAGTATCGCTTTTTATAGATAACACGCACGAACAGGTGAATACACAAGAATTCTTTATTTCTTTAGATAAAACTAATCAAATGTTTTTATGATAAATCAGATTCTTGAGGATTCGTATTTTACCTTTGACAATTTTTAGATATATTCACGTGATCGGTAAGCAGTCAGCCATTGGCAGTGAGATCGTGTTTTATCAATAATAAATGTAAACAGGTGATATACACTATTTTTTTCCGTAGAAGTTTTAGAAATTATTAATTAAAAAATATTTGAACGAGTGAAAAGAAACATCATTAAATGAAATTTCAAAAACAGATAATTTTGGACCCTCTTATTAAAACGAGATACACACGCAATCCATCCGATAGCAATTCATAGTATTAATGTGACGGCTACAAACTTGGAGATTAACACCCCGTTTATTTGAATAACCCGCTAAAATGAATATAATTGGTTGACAAATACGATATTCAATTAAACGGGGCCGACTGTACCTATTGCCACCTTGCGGACAGAAACCTACAGGAGAGACACATCATCCGGACTCCTGCAGTACGTTACTTTCAATGTTCTCCTACACTGTTGTATGTTCGTACTCTTCCCTAATGTTAACGGAGGTATGCAGTATTCCCCATTAAGGTTAAGAGACGCAGTTAGGTCCGCCAAGGAAGATAGGGCCTTCGTATGATTGCAAGAAATAGGTTAGAATGTAATAGGTAACTCGCTGACATCATGGCAAGAAATATGATGTCAGGGAACATAGGATTTTGAGTTGATAGGATGTTGATAAGATGTTCTCAAAATGTGTACGTGATGCGTAATCTGCGGGGCTATATTTTATGAATTACACGTGACAGATTTATTATAAATAATAAGAATGGGAAATTATAATTAATTCCTTGATTTGGGAGTAACTTGCCTGTCCACTGACACACGTATCCGTGTAGCTCCGTTGTACATTCTGCAGCGTAGACATACATTTGTTGGTTCACGTAAGCACACAAGAGTATTTCTTTATCACGAAGTACTTCTTCGCTTGAAGCTGCAATAGAAATCATATCCTGTAATTTCATATTTTTTTGCGGGGTGGAGGAGTTAATTTAAACTTTATTCGTGTGGAAATTAATTCCCAAAAACTCATGACGAATCATATAAATATATAAAACCAGGGACCCATGGGTCTCGACGCTCAGATGAGGGTTTTTATTTTCAAAATGTCTGTCCTGTGACCTTGACCCATAACCTTGTGAGATAAAAATCTTAGAACTAACTATCCTACACCATACTTATTTTCATAAAAATCCATCAACTCATTCTTGACATAGCTAGAACACTGACAGGTCAGAAAAAGCCCCGCAAATAGGCCCATAGACTTCAAGTGCGGGATGAGTTATGCCTTATTACATGAAGAGACAGAGGCGACTGACCCAAGACAGTATTTTAACCACTTAACAGAAATGTTAAGGTCTGAATCAATGCTAGTTGTGTATAAAGATATAACAGTGGAACATCTCAAGCAACAGAGGCATAATTACATCCGATGTGTTAAACTTTAAGCCTGGTTAGCATATAAATCAGCAGGATGGTTGTGTGACCACGACCTTTGTCCTTGTGATGCAAAAATTCAATACCGTTCTTTCCCTATTGTTAGGTGTTCCATAAATGAAAGATGAGAGGTTTTGGGTGAATACTTTGCTTTAAATGCGTCCACATGCTATTTCAAGAAGAAGGAGGGAAGATATATGTAAAAGATAAAAGGATGGAATGAAAACGTTGGCTTGAAATGTGTCCAAAAGCTATTTAGAGTCCACAAGCTATTTCCACAAATTTGTGGACAGATTGACCTTGTGACCCCAAAATCCTTTAATCAAAAAAGATCTTCCACTATTGGCAAGTGCACAATATATTGAAGATGGAAGGTTTGGGATGAATAGTTTGGTTTATAATGCATCTATAATAGCTGACCTTTGAACAAATGACTCCTAAATGTACAGGGTTTTTTTGCCTAAGTGATGGGACAAACAAATTTCGAGTTTGAAATCAATATTTAATTTCAAACTGGAGTTATCATACGGAAACGATTTTGTGTACAGACAGACAGACTTACAAAAGGAAAGACCGACGGACAAGGTGATTACTAAAAGGCATCCGCTTATTAAAGCAGGGCTCTATTAAACACACGAGGTTTCAGGACTCTAGATGAAACCACTGTTGGGGAACTGATCAATAAATTTGCAGTCTCAAAATAAAGGAAAAATACATCAAAAAGAGAAAACATACAGGTTTCACCATCAGTCTTCAGGTACTGAAGAAACCAGTCATGACCAATAAGCACATTTAGTTTCGGGACACTAGATGAAACCACAGCTGAGATACTGACATGATTGCTGTCATTTGACGGTCTCAACAAAAGAAAAAAAAATATCATAAACATTAGAAAAAAATACAGATGGCGCCACCAGTTCTCCTGAACTGACAAAAATGGCCATGGTCTATATTCAAGGTACGATTCATGGCAATCTATGCATTATTTATCAAGATACTGGAGGTTTTGTGTCAAATAAATAATTATTCTCCGGAAACTTACTTCAAAGCTCGGAGCATATAGGTCAAAGTGACCTAATTTCAGGTATCCAAGATATTTTCCCCCTCTTGGATTTTCACTCATAAGTTTCTTAGGTCAGCGGTTACGATTTGTGCCTTGCTACCGACGGCCGGACGTCGGACATAGTGACATACCTGTACCTCAGTTGACATTCTTTTAACTGAGCTAAAAATGGCTGGTCTCCCTTCGTTATCAAATAACAGTTAAAAGAGGTTTGTTTCTTTCACTGTCAACTAATTCCCAATAATACTTCAATAAATACATTTCTTTGCATTTGCATTAATTCTGAAGTGGAAAAAAATTGGTTTTCATTCAATTTTCAACCAGATATATTTGCACATACGTTTCCTATAAATATGCGCATGTTTCAAATAAATATGCAAATACATGTTTCAAATAAAAAGTGCACTTGCAGGAGTTTTTCAAATAAATGTGCACATGCATGTTTCAAACAAATTTGCTCATATTTTAAATAATTTATATAAGCAAAAAATGCAAAATAAATGTGCCCATACATGTTTCAAATAAATGTGCCTATACATGTTTCAAATGAATGTGCGTATGTTTCAAATAAATGTGGATATGCTTTTTTTAAATATGCATACACGTTTCAAATAAATGTGCAGATGCTATTTCAAATAAATGTGCCTATACATGTTTCAAATAAATGTGCACATGTAAGTTTCAAATAAATGTGCATATGCATTTTTTAAATGAATATGTATACACGTTTCAACTTAATGTGCAGATGCATGTGTCAAATAAATGTACACAAACATGTTTCAAATAAATGTGCGTATGTTTTGAATAAATGGGCACATGCAAATTTTGAATAAATGTGCAATCAAATGTTTCAATTAAACGGGCAGATGCATGTTTCAAAGAAAAGTGCACAAACATGTTTCAAATAAATGTGCGTATGCTTCAAATAAATGTGCATATGCATTTTTTTCAATGTGCATATTAATGTTTAAAATAAATGTGCAGATGCATGCATGCTTCAAATAAATGTACACAAGCATGTTTCAAATTAATGTGCACATACATATTTTAATAAATGTGCATACAAATGTTTCAACTAAATATGCAGATGCATGTTTCAACTAAATATGCACAAACATGTTTCAAACAAATATTCGCATATTTTAAATAATTTATTTTTGCATATAAATGTTTCAAATTAATGTGCGCATACATGTTTCAAATAAATGGGCATATACATGTTTTAAATAACTGTGCACACACGTTTCATATAAATTATTGACTTATTAATCAAACTTACCCAGCAGTGTTCCGTTGATCCACCTCCAGTGATCGTCCCGATATCTGTGAATGTTTAACCAGACAGATGTCACGTTCAGTCGCTCCATGTGGTGTCGGATTAACTTCCTTTCCTTCTCTTCATTGTCAGTTGGTAAATACATCTTGTTTTTACGACAGAATCCTTGGGCTTCAGTAATATTTCCTATAAAAGGAAAGATGAGTGGGAAAATTTATTTTTAAATATTAGGACAAGTGTATTATACATCATATTATATTTATTAATATATGGGTAAACTGCATTCGGATTTTATGATATTTGCAACATTCAAACACATTCCTTGAACAAGCGATGGCGTCATAAACTAATGTTTGTGTGTGTGTTAATTTCAATACGGGAATTTTTTGGACTTTGTTATGAAAATTATAATAACCATGAAATACAATTTACATTATCGATCTGAAGTATGGATATTCACCCAGTTCGGTTGTCCATTTCTTAAAATACATAAATTAATCAACGAAAACAGCAAGATACGTGTATTGTGGGATAAAAATATCTGTATATGTGTCTTCTATGTATTCGAGATACAAACGTCTTAAACTAAAATTGCTTTAAAATGTTCACCGTCTGAATTGAAGTGAATATGTTTACTTTAACTCTGTACAGATGCAATAGAGTGAAATAAATGGTTAAATATACAATGTACATTTGAACACAATCTGCAATCAGGTCATGCCAGTTAACTCATCTGCTGACCTGGGGCCAATTCAAATCCAATTCAAATTTAACACTTTCTATGACTTTCTGTCTGTTGGATAAAGTCCTGATTGGCATATTGTTTCCTCTATTTCAATTCAGTTAGCAATTTAAAAACAAATGACAGCATTTAAGCCATATATTGTTCGTATCATCCACAATGAGGCATCTGTATTTGACTTCAGCCAAAAACCTTATATAGCTGATTAATAATTGAAATACTCCACTTTTATTGGCGAGAACTGGAACATATCAGTTCATCTAAAATCATGGATATTAGTTATTAATTTTATTTTCTTCTTTTTCAATTCAATTCCAATTCATGTGAACGTTTCTAAAATTCCAATTCAATTCCCTTCCAATTCAGAATTCCCCCCATGTCAGCTAATCGTTGATTTACCGTGACTGATGATGACAAGGCCATCCGCTTTCTCAGTGAGGGAGGCTGCTGTATTAACGAAGTCGGCCGTCATGCCGATCTGCTCTGTGTCAGAAGACAGGAGAATAACGTAACACAGTAAAATATAACGTAAGTTTTCCAACTGTAAATGACAATCATCAAAGTCCATGGGCTTGAAATCTAGTGGCTTGTCGCAAAAATGTTCTTTTTTTATTTTGGGACGGTACACATTCACTCAAACCGACAAAATAGCAGATTATTTTTCATGGAAAATTGTGAGCCATCAGTGCGCTGGGAGAGGCACCCGATTTGTACGTATCCTTGCAGTTACTTAGGAAATTTGAGCTCTCTCACAAAATATAGTTAACATCATGAATATCCACGGTATCATAGTAATATAAATATATATGAATATATAGTATTTTGTGTGTGTGTGTGTGTGTGTGAACTGTTCTGTATTTAACATTCAGATATCTAAATTAGATTAACCAATAATATTCTTCAATAGTTACGTTTGTTAATATTCTGTCATATATTTTAGTCTTTATGTTAAAACAACTTACATAATAGGGTAGTAATTTATGAAAATAAATTATGAAGCAGTGTTGTATTAGACTATTCGGGGGGGGGGGGGATCTATTTTATGCTTCAGTGTACACTCCTCTGCTTACACACTGGCCTCATTCCATTCCTATTAGTTGGTTTATCTCATGCTATATGAATGAAATGAATTAACAGGAATGGAATGCGATCGCTACGTGAGAAGTGAATTCATATCCATCGTTAAATCTCTCTTAAAAAGATATAGAGTGTATTACTTCACCAGAGGGGGCATTATCACAGATTTACTTTGCAAATCAATTGTTGGGCTAAAATCAATTATTTCAAAATTTATATATTGTCAGAAAAGTTTGGCGCTTGCAATATATGGCGTTCATGATTAAAGGGACCCATCACATACCAGGTATGTTAAATATATACCCAAAATGTAATATACTCTCTTTAAAATATTATGACATCCGGCAATAGTTGAAATAAATTTTCATCGGGCGTGATAAGTGACGCAAAACATAAACATAGCAAGCTGGCCACCTCGTTGCCGTAAAGCACAACATTACAGATTTAGGTTTGTTAAGCTCCCAGCTCTGTTTCGTATATGTTTTCCCACTTTTACCGTTCTTCTCCTTGTTTGGGATTAGTAGCGCAGGCGCAATATCGGACCTCCGGTCACGCAGTCTTGTTTTTGTAAACAGATACAGCTGGACTGTGTTTACTCTCACCCAGAACAGTAACAACGTATAAAACTATAGATATATATATATGTATATATATATATATATATATATATATATATATATATATATATATAGTGTATTGGAATATGTTGGAGTGTCGGGATTTGTTTGCTGCAGAAAATTGTATTCAGTCAAATTAGACTTAAATAGCCTGAGATAATACACATATTGATTACAAAGGTGAATGTGGTTTTAGGATAATTTTATGGGTCTCGAGGCCAATTTTCACCACCGCCAAATCGTTCTTCTGGAGATCGTTCTTGTGATTTAACTTCTTGAACGTAACCCGGTACCTACCGTGGTTAATGTAAATGGCGCTGTCCGTTTCGTTACTCTTCCTGGATGCTGCTGAGCTGTTCGTTATATTGTTCATTTCTAAACAATAATGAAACCATATATATGATTACATGCACTTCGTAGGAAATCTAGATATATATATATATATATATATATATATATATATATATATATATATATATATATTTGTGTGGGTGTGTATTTGTATAATTTATTGGTGTGGCAATTAATTGAAAAAAATCAATTAATGGTCGTTTGAGTGATGGTTGCACTTTCTCATGATAAATCACAAACTATTATGTATTCACATGCAAACATGTTATATTATCGAAAAAAAATATTTTAATCATGAAAGAGATAGAAGAAAGACGGGATAAAAGTTAGTGAACAGCATTAAAACTGAATCTTGTACAGCGAACAACCCAGAACTATCTTAACTGGTCAGCGTGCTGTAGAAGTCAGGCTGGATATACTCGACCAATATTTAAGGTTAACTCTATTCAGCAACTTTAATGGTAATATAGAAGGTACATACAAGGATAAATTAATAATCGATCATCGGGCGTTTTATGACTTTCAGTCATCAAACATGAATTCGAAGTATATAAAACAGGCTCAAGTTTGCAAGATTTTCGTGTAGGCACTGTTTGCTTCAAAAGAGTAACTAACTGACTAACTAAATATATATATATATATATATATATATATATACATACATATATATACATATATATATATATATATACCTATATATATACATGTATATGTAAACGTATTTTTGGGCAGTTCTGACTGCATGCGCGCGCACAGTAATCATGAATATTTAACCCTTGGGTCAGTCTCCTATACTTTCTATGACCAAAGACAGACACTTAAGTGGTTTCCAGTTGTCATTGTATTATATGATTATCGTCCTAGTATACCTGTAACTGTTAATTTAAGTATTGTTTATCATTAATTAATATGTTTGCATTAAGTTATTGTGTGAAGTTATATTTGGGTCGCGGTTAATGATTATTTGATGCGGTTTTTTTATCGATATAGTTTTGTCGCAAATGGCGATTCTATAGCACCTATTGTGCATTTAGTGGTAAATATATTTTCCTGCCGTTAGTAAGTGCTCATACACAATGGCCTCTTCGACCCATAAACTGAATTTGCCTACAGCATTTATATTTGCTATTTAATAATCATGTGACCATTTCAGCCAATCATAAAGGCTGTGTCTTCCAGCATCGGGGCTCATCTGATTGGACCAAAATGCAGTGCTTCCCTCTGGTGTAGCGACTCAGGATACGAGGTCAAAACAAACAGCGCTTATGATATAGGTAGTAAGCCTATAGGTAAAGCACTGTGTAAAGAGTGTAGTGAACTGGGGCTTGTTGGAGTAACTCCATTTGACCCACTTGGCGACCTTCACCTTCAACTGCGGCAGGGACGGCATCCAGAAAACAAATTATGATACCCCGATTTTACTAGTGAAAATAATATTTTTTTACATAAAAATTGAACAAATGTGACATGAAACGTATGTAATAAATTATTTCCTGTTTTGTTACTAGGACAAAAAAGACATCTAGTCATTAGGACTTTTATGGGGTACAGAACGGTTGCCAGTCGTACACACCACCTGACATCGGGTGATCACATTTGCAATTGTTCAGATAAAAATAAAATTGTAAAAACTGCAAAGGCAAGCTTATGGTGTATTCAAAATGATTATTTCTGGACATTACAGCCTGCTATCTAAAGTAAGCATGTCAACATTACACCGCTTAAGATGTATAGCTATTTGGTGTTTCATATTCATGCCTAAGCCTTATCCTACATATATAAATGTGCTGTTGGTATATAAAGCCAGAAGGTATTCCCTGAGAAAGATAAATCAGTTGTACAGTCGCTTACAGTTGCTTATGGTACCAAATCTTTTATTTATTTTGGTGAAAAGCTGTGGGTTGAGCTACCAGACCACTTCAGATAGGAAATGAACTTTAGCCACTTTAAATCCTTGTTTTACCACTGGGTAGGAACTGTGTCGCAAGAACAAAGCACCATTTTTGTATTTCTTTAAATAATATTTTATTTCAATATTAATCATTTTAACTATATTTAATACTTTAATTTCTTATCATGTTTCATATTTGTTGTAATTGTTATGTCCTTATTAAATCACCACTCCGTGATATTAGTCAATTTGACTAGTGTTATTTGTTCTGTTAACTCAATTATAAATAAACCTTGTTGGTTTTGTTGTTGTTGTTGTTGTTGTTTGAAGCCTACGCTGTGAAACTTAATTTTTTTGAAATATAAAAGGAGAAAAAAATAACAGAATCTTTGCAGTATAGATATTGAAGATATTGAATTTCATTAATTAAGATAAACGGTAAATCGATTTCAGGCAGAATGAAAAAGGGGGTTAAAGGTAAAAATTATTTCATTATTATTATGTCTTTCGAGCAGAGAACATGTAAATTTCAGATATAAAAATCATGAAAACTTGCTCATCTAGAAGAGGTTTTAACAATAAAATATTTAGTTACATGAAACATCAGATATAGAATTATTCTTAAAAATATAAAGACGCCATCCTTTTTAATTTTGTTGTAAATAAGGGCAGAAAGAAGCTTTATATGATTTAATTTTAATACACGTGTTTATGTCCATACACTATCATAAATTACACTGTAAACACACAGATATGATTTTCTTCTGTTTGCTGAAATATAATATGGCATCCGAGCTTTACGTCCGACTTGGCATCCGACCTAGCATCAGACTTGGCATGACACGACCGACTTTCGAAATCCGGGTTTTAGTCGGTACCGTTTAAAAGTAACAAATGACCCATGGGCCATGACACTCTGTTGAATTCAAGGAGCCTATAACAATTGGTAAAATGATCTTATTTTCCATCCGCCGCTACCATTTGTGTCCATCTGACTGACAGAGTGTTAAATTCATGTTCTTTCACACAACTGGCGGAAAATAGGTCACAGTGACAATATTTCAAGTTTCCAAGGAGATTTTATGGACCTCCCTGAGAGTCATGTATAAGGGTTCTAGGCCAAATGGATACAATTTGTGCCCCATCTGACTCAATGAGTGCTTAAATATGCTGTTTCTCCCCTAATTCGCAAAATATAGGTCACCATGACCTAATTTCAGGTTTCAAATTCATATTATTAGGCCCTGCCATATATTAAGTCCGATAGCCATACAGGGCATATACAGGGTCACACTATTTGAAGTTTTATGAAACATCGTATAATATTTGTTAGACAACCATGAAAATTGAGGATTGTTTGTGGTGCTCATAAGCATGATTTTGTTCCCGAACACAAATTTATATTGGTTGGGGGTCAAACAATCTGGCTTTAAGTGGTGAAGATATCAAAGATATATTTCCAGAATGCCGACTTTTAGTGCGACGTTAACACATTGCAGAGGAATCTGAAGGTTTGCTTGTATTTGTAACTGCAATGGGCCATAATGGTGAAATTTAAAGCTGTTAGTCATGATAATGCACAACTCATTTAGCTTTTTTTCTTAAAGGATTGCCTTGGGGTAACGATGAATGTGTGGATAAAGCACATGATTTTGTATTTTTGATAAAATGTAAACAATTTTCTGTGCAGACCGTTACATGAGGTGTTGTAAGGAAATGGTAGGATTTTATAAGTCTCAGACGTCATACCACTAGTATGGTTTAAAGTAAAATCAGACTGCGACTTCAAGCAGTCCTCCAAATTCTGTGCAGCTAATTGCCGATTATGCGCCAACATTTCCTATCTGCTGGCAAAAGTTCTATGGCCGATTTTACTCAAAGTTTTTATGATGACAATGCTTATACAAGTATGGATATGACGAATTATATAATTTTTATAATTCAATATACATAAGCTTTGTTCAACAGCTATAAACACTGACGATTAAGTGTCTAACCTCAACTTGTCAGAATCCTTCTGAGCACGAAGAAAACAGGCCACAGTCATCCAATTTCGGGTTCACGAGGAGATCTTAAACAGTCTGTTGTGGTTGCCATATTACAAAAATTTCTATAACCCTGGCCATTGAGACGCTAAATTATAAACCTTTCTAGCTCTTGTAGTTTAAATGTGTGCTCTGTAAGCGGACAGCGGTGGAATAACGACAAAAAATTCATATCGCAATATCTCAACATGGCTTGTAATCAGCTGAACTAACAATCCCAGTTTGTGTCGAGAAAATTGTAAAATGAGGGTCACGCAAAAATTAACAGCACAGGCTTCACACAAATAAAAACATCCCCTGTATAATTTATGTACACTGCCGCCATTTATTTGTTCCTGACTGGAAGGGGGCCAATATGAGAGAGGCCATACTGCATCTAGTATCTAATGGAAACATCTAAATTGTTTTGAAAAGAAAAAAAAAACTTTAGTAAAATTTGATATGCGCTGCAAAAGCACGAAATAACTCTTTACTATCTCACCACAACTGCCAATACGAACCAAAAGAAATCTTAAAAAGTTCTGGTTGAGCAATAGCAATGTGATGACATATATTTGGTAACAAACTAATCTTCTAACAACAAAACTATGAAACAGAACAAAGCGTAACGTGGTGATTTAACTTAATTCTGTAGTTTAATTGTAATTAAACCCGTAATAAAGCAGTTTGAACGTTATCGACCTCGCAGGTCTCGGGTCAAAAATGACACAGCACTTTTGTCAAAACATCATTTCCAACAAATCCGTTAACTTCTGTTGTATTCTATGCAGTATTCGTGTTAACAGAGATTACTTTTTATACCCTGTTTGTATATATATATGTATATATATATATATATATATATATATATATATATATGTCGGACTCGCCATTTATAAATCAACTTATCCTAACTAAGAAACGTGTCATTGCATTATAAAAAAAAAATTTACTTACCGATGCTGCCATTATGATTCTGTGACATAACTAGATTCAAAGTAAGCAAACAAGTATACCAAAGCATCCGAAAAATATCATCTTCTGGTAATGCCATTGCATGCGCTTTAGATGCTGGTATCTATAACCTAGCCGCAAAACATATGATCATATCTGTGATAGCCCGCCTGCGGTATGTACAGTTGTTCTCACTATCAGGGTATCTGTTTATCGGGGATAGCTTCTGCGCGGGTATAATTAATATAACCACGTACGGGGAGACCAAAGATACCAAGGCCACTCCAAAGAGTTATTTAGCTGGTCAGGAAAATATACGGAATTTGCCAGTTTACTGGTAAGAGACAAAAACAGTTTTCATTTATTCCTTTCCCTTACGCAACAGTTTCTTTGTAGCACAAATTCAAGAACATTAATTAGCAACATCAACTTGGATATGGTACACATTAACTAAAAATTATGATAAACAATAATTTATATGGTGATTCCGTTAAACATATTTTGTGTGGCCTAATAATTGGATGTGCAAACATTGTTCATCACGACGCTGTGTCCCATATATTATTCGCGACGTGTCTTTGTTTTATATCATTATCAGGTTATACTAGCATTACAAGCCTGTTCCTATGGTTATATAAGTGCAAATGGAAAAAGAAATCTCCGCTCTGGCTTAATTTGATGGTAAACATTATTTTAATCATCCTGGTTTTCTTCGCAAAGCGATGGACGAACATCATCATCATCATTATCATATGTTTTATTGATTACAGAAATTTAGATATAGGAATATTTTCCTGGGTGTACATTTACTGGATGGAAGCCAATACAATTGGATAAACAGCAATTTCAAGGTAAATTGTAGGAGTTGAATATGGAACTGATAAGGTTCTAGGCATAACAAAAGTGGGGTTAACAATTGTTTATAAATGTCATACATGAGCACACAGTGAGAGAAACAAAAGATGCCAATCGAAACTGTGTGTACAGGGGTGTATTTCAGGGGGCGGGCGCAAATTATATTTGCATATAATCTGAACTCAGTATGTATTCTGGCAACACTTTCCCAGTAAGCCAATTAAACGTGTTATGATTTCAAACTCGCTAAAAAAACACAGACTGGGCAGAAAAAATAATGATTTACTCATATTTCTTGTTCATTACATAATCGTGTTCACCTTGTTAACGCATAATTAATGTATATATTTAAAAACCTGCGTTTTTTTTTGTTAATATCAGAATGTATAAAAGCAGTCTAGATAAATGTTTTATTCATCTCTAATTCTAAAAACAATGGTAAATAATCAAGTTGATATCCTTTATCACAAATTTCCTTATCTCATACCCCCTTTTGTATACCTTACATAGCTAACTTTGTGCGGCAAAAAGCACACCGTATATTATTTCACAGCATGGACAGATATGCTTCTTGAACTATCCGAGCCCAGAGAAGATCACACATACACTAAAGAACACTTTTTAAACGCCAAAAAGCGACGGAATACCGATGTGAATTTTCCTCATATGTATGTACAATCTGCTGTCGCTGACCTTTTCTAAACAATGCAGACTCGGCTTTTAGTGATACAGTGATGTTTGACCTTGGGAGTGAGACCTGGAAATGTGCAATGTCGACCTGCTTCTATAATATTATATATAATATATATATGAGGGGATACGCCATTTCTGTATGTGTGTGCGCAGTTGCATTACTAAGTGATGTGGAGGGAGAGAAAAATAAAATTTGATTTACAAATTATTCCTAGCAGGATGCCCTAAAAATACTGTAACTAAATAAAGAGACAACGGAAGAAGCTATAATGGACAAATGATTTGAGAAGCCTTTGAAGCATACGCACAAAATAAAAGCAAAACTTTATATTAGCCGATAGTGACGGAGGTGCAAAGAATATTTTGAATTGTCAGATAGTTGACGAATAAATAAATTAGGTTATAAGACACCCAGAGCAAATTATACCAAATTATTGCAAATTATATAATGGCTGGCGTTAAAAATTTATAATATAATTTTGCAAGAGCAGGAATTCCTGAACTGTAATCGGCATTCTATACAGAAGATAAAAAATCTTTAAAGGACAATTAACAGATGACAGGTTGGATTCTTCCTATTTATATTTATGTCATATCAAGGCACAGAAAGTGGTCTTCCCTTGACCCGACCGTATTATGTTATCGTCCTGTGTTGAACGACCGACCAACGGATCTAATATAGGAGGATAGAGTCCAGAGATTTAGGCATATATGAAGGCAAAATAAAAATAGCTACTAATATATTTAGTTAACGGTCAGGTATGTTATAAACCATGTACGCAGCCACTTGAGGTTTGTTAACATATTTTTTTTCAAAATATATTGCATTTTAGTGATAACGTTTCACGTTTGATATATATATATATATATATATATATATATATATATATATATATATATATACATATATATATATATATATATATATATATATAGAAGGTAGTGTTACCCTCCGATGTAAAGTGCTCTATGGCCTACTGCGAAAGCATTTGCCAAGAATGTTTTCATTAGTCAAGAACGAAAGTCAGAGGTTTCTCTGCCCTGCCCTGTTATGTTCCAGTATCGCACGTGTACCCCGACCAATCCTATTGTGCACCCGAGGACAATAGGATCAGTGTCAGTCTTTCACATGCCCCCCCCCCCCCCCCCCCCCCCCCCGAATCGCACAAAGCATAATCTCGTAATCTCGTAAAGTCTCGGCTTTTCAAACCACGCCGTTAGCTTCATTCTAACCACATTCACCTGATGATCGGGTCGCATCCCGTGAAACACACTGTGGCAGAACTATAGAAACCGGGCTTCAGCCTACCGCCGGTAAAACGGGTGTCGCATAATAAATTGTTTCCTGGAAAGGGCCGATACATATCATTTTCCTCAGAATTCCCGTATTTAATTTTGCTTATAGCTGGAGTTTATTATATTAGAGGAGGAGGGGTCCGGGGAACCTGGGTTCCCCGTCTGAACGGGGGTGTGGGGGCGGAGCCCCCACCTAAAGCTTAATTTTTCCTGTTAAAATAGTAAATGGTTTCCGATTTTCGCGATAGATGCCTCTTCAATCGCAGATATAAATGAACAAAACTTGCTCCTGCTGGTATCCCGTCTTCACGGCTCACTTAGTAGGGTGTAGGGCTCCTGGTCAGACTGACGCATTATTTTCACTATATATTATCATTGTAAATAAAGGTCAATTGCATGCATACCTGACCACATATTGACAGTTCCGGCACATTGGCCTGAGAGACCAAACTGAACTCTGTTTACAAATGTGGAGAAAGTGGCGCCTCATGTGACTCGTTTGAGAACTATGGGCCTAGTTCTGTCTCAGTCTGAAGATGGCAGCACCTCCTGGAGCAAACTGTGGAAAAGGCACACCTCTCACAGCATCTTGTGTCAAATTTTTTTCTCTGCAGATAAAAATATTTTCTTCGCATGATTAAAAAGCTAAAATCCTATATTATCCAATAATAGAAGCCACATATTGATGGCCCTCCTATTAGTTTGAGGGTGACACCCTTCAGCCCGGCCCTGTCATATTACATTTAGTCCGGTGGACCTACACAAAATGGGCCAAGTGCTCTAATTGTCGCTCACACCTCCTAGTCCAGAGATCGTAGGTTCGATTCCCGATTCAGGCGACTTCTCATTCTTAGTACTTAGTTGTTTATGTTAGAAGTGTAGAGTGTAGGGACATCTACAGGGAAGAGTAGGAGTTAAAATAGGGAATGAGAGGAGACAATTTTATTTATATGTTCCTCAATACAAGCGAAGCCCGCGTTCTATAGTGGCTCCAATGACCTTTTTAACAAGGGCCTTTTCACAATAACATAAACGAAAAAGCATTGATCAGGTACCAGCAATGAGTCCAAAGACCTTGCATATTGCATGACGTAAATCTATCCCAAGTCCAGCAATTCTGAAACTGAGCAATCCGCTCCAGGCTGGTGGCACTCATTGTGAAAACAGGTGCCACCCCCACCCCTAAAATCGGTTCAACAATTTTTTACTGTTTAGGGCCACCCAATTCCGTACATTGTCAGGGCGTGCCTAGACCTTTTGCAAAATAAACTCATCAAGTTGTATTTGTAAGGCGCAGGCCCTATTTAAAACTGTTACAATTAAGTACTAGTACAGGACGACACTCTTTAGTAGTTATGTTGGACAAACAAAAGCTTCATTGGAAATTGCTGCTCACGCATAGGTCATGTCGTGTTTTGCATGTGGCAAGACAGTCCTGATGGTTAGACATTTTATACCTTTTCTGTCATTAGTTCAGATAACGTTGGTGTGTGGTGTTGAATTTCGCTGACGTTTATCTAACTTAAGTCACATTCAGAACGTCAACATATTATCTCCGGAAAACTTAATAAAATATATCCTTTCTATACTTAAACATCACTGATTTTAAATGAATCTTAATAATTTGATCGAATAGACACAATACCAACAGGCGCAGATCCAGGAATAACAAATTAACAAATAATTAAAATTTATTCTTAAAACAATCCTAACATTACAATACACTAAATCAATACAATCACACAGTAAAACAATAAAAATGTACAGTTCCAGAGTGTCCGGATCCAAGGCTTTTCTGGATACCACCACTGTCACAGCTCAACAAGTCCTTTAAAACATATAATCCAGATGAACAGTTCATGTAAATCTTCTCAGAGAACAATAGTCCAAATCAATCCAGAAATTTATCTGTTGTAATCTGAAAGTGAAGTTCTGGTAATAGTTTCAAAGGCAAACTGAAGACTGAATAAAATCTGTTACAAAATTCTCTCTCCCGGCCCTAAACACAGCCCCTTATTTATAACTTTTTATCCGAAAGTACTAGAAATGGAAAATCCCAAAGAACGATACACACGTTACAGAAACAGACTTTAATCATCTAGAACAAAGAACGCTGTGTTTCTACACTTCAGACCCCACACGCGGGCCGGCCCGGCTCGCGCGTCTCCCAATGCAATGGACTATGCTTGCCTAATAGAGACATGCAACACTCCTGCGCACAATAAACCAGGGCCTGCCTTACACGAATCAGAATGTCAACAATTGAGAAAAATAGAATATCCAAAAACAAAATTTTAGACTTCTTCATACAATCTCTGAGAGGGTAAGTTTTTTTACCTGGTTTAACATTCTGCGACCTTTGGGACGAAAATATGATTTGAGCGCCCTGAATGTCATATGAGCTGAAACCGTATCTGTTAGGTTTAGAATCTTCAAACACTACCCGGGGAATTTCTAGGCAAATCTCCTTGGAAACATGAAATTAGGTCATGGTGATCAATATTCAGCGACCTACAGGCCGAAGACATGCATGATTTAGAACCATAAGACAGGGCACTGATTGTATCCGTTAGGCTAAGAATCTTCTTATGTAATTTTAACGGAGGTCCTGGATAAATGTCCGTGGAAACATGAAATTAGCTTTAGAGAAACATTACCTATATTCTGTGAGATAGGGAAAAGACATGATTTGAGCATTTTGGTACAAATGTTACCATTTGGACGTAGAAACTTCTGTTTTAATTAAGATCCAGGTAGAGCCCTGTTAAACCTTCTTAGAAACCCTAATTAAGGTCACTGTGACCCATATTCTGTGAGCATATAGCACCCTATAAGCTAGAAATGTGCAAATCGTAGCAATCTGCATAGAACTTAGCATCTAGGGAGTTCTTGGTAAAAACTTCTTGTAAACCATAAATAATGTCATTCTATCATATTTTCTAAGGCCTATGGGCAAAACTCCTGATTTTGAGCACTCTGGAAGTCATTCTATCTTTAAGAAATATATATCATAACATTGATATAATAATAATTAATACATGCAACACCTATTTGTCAAATTCAGCTAAGCGTCAAGGCCCATGGGCCAGTTGAATATTCTTATTATTTGGATACAATATGTGTTGAAATTTGCATACTTATCAGGACACATACAAAATTCGATTCAATTCAATGTATAGTGCATGTAATCAACGCAAAAGTAAAAAAAAAAAAACCAACAAATAACAAAAAAATTGAGCGGCGAATCAGCTGAACATCAGTTGAATTTGTTGGCGCACTTTCTGTTCTTGGCAAAGTCCACAGCCTAACAAGCTCAGGTACGAGCCGCAGCAAGTCTTTTCATATGACAATGTCATATTCGAGCGTGGTTTTTGCAAGACATTGCATATTACTTACACGCAGTTATTTACAAGCTGGTCATCGCGGATGTCGCCCCCGTTATGACATCGACTTGTCATTGAGTAACACCAGCTTGGAAACATATCAGGGTGACATCTATATATTTCTTAACATTTTCAAAAATGTTTAGTGTCGGGGTCACTCCGGAACATATCGGGGCTACATCGGGACACATCGCGGTAAGCCAGTAAGCCAGTCGATGTGTAAGCCAGTCTTAAAGCGGGGAAGTCAGTATTAATATGAGTTGGTAGGTTAACGAAAATATCAGAACTAAAAGTACCCAGAAACACAACCCAAAGGCAACCGCTCAAGACAATATATTTGATAGAACAACCTGCAAACATTTATACACAGAATATATACATAAACCAAAAATATATCTTCACAAGCGCACTCGGACAAGCAATATGGCCTAAATATAAATTTCATTTTTCTCTCTCTATAAATATAAAATCCTCTAAAATCTACCATCACACCAGTTAAGTTAGCAGACTTGTTCAGTGAGCTGGACTTTTCATCAATCACTGAATAGAGCTATTAATCTCCATTTTTGACTTAAACGTTTGACTTTATGATTTGGCTAATGATTTTTATATCTGTTTAATGCTAAATTATCCTCAAAAGAAATAAAAAAAAAGATATTTTACTTCCAAAGAATAACATGACAACACATTAGTATGTCATCAACAAAAAATGCGGGTGGTTGGCAAACCGTTGTCTCTGCTAACTTACTTGCTATTTAATTTAAAGAAAATCAAAGTCCAATAAAATAATGTTGTGCATATACGATCGAATTGATATTCAGTTTAAACCCACGCGTATATACTGATATTACATGTTTATAATCTTTGAGCTACAAGCAACAAAAGATGTTATTATTTATTGATCTTTCGCATTTCGACTTTTAAATCTACGGGGGTGGCCGCATGGATAACATTTACATAAAATGCCAATTGGGCTACATGAAAAATTTTCATGAGAAAATAAGTAATATATAAGACATGTATCGATGTAATTAACAGGGTTTTCAGCAGCTAACTATGACAAAATTCCCCGAGTTCTCCCTGACTATTCCCTGACCTTCAGTTGGTTTTTAAGTATAAATCATCACAAAATTTTTTAACTTTGTTTTTTAATTTGGTTTCAAAACGTCATTTTACAGCCATTTTACAAAGCTTCAATGTAAAAATGTATATGGAACATCAGAATCATACATCAGATCCTGCATTATTTATATTACTGCTCATGAACAGAACTGGTCCATCATTAATTGTTGGTATTATATGTTGTGTATCTATACTCTGCATCATCAAATTTCTATACAAATATTTAAAGAAAACAAAGAGTAAATCCCTTCAAACTTACCATATTTTTATCAGAGATGCCAAACTCTTTCAACATGATAACGAAATCCGAACACCCCAGCTATTAAAGATTCCCTGACCTTTCCCTGGCTCCCCAAAATATCAAATTATTCCCTAACTTTTCACTGACCTTGAAAAAATTTTTACCCTGACTGCTGGCAACCCTGATTAACATTGAGCATAAACGTGTCCAAATTAAGATAATGCAATTTTTTTTAACCCATTTACCTTGGGAGGGCCCTCCCACTTTCTTGTAATTCTCGCATTTACATGTGAACTCCACCTGCCCACTTTGGCCAAAATCCTGTGCATGCCCTTGGAAAAGGTCCAAAATATTATGATCACGACCCACCCAGAAAAAATCCTGGATACACCCCTGGCTCCATATCAGTCGGTATCGACCAGTAGGGCTGAGGAATGATACGTCTACCCAAAGCTAATACAAAACAATGAACAGCTGGATAATAATATTTTAGTAAACGGCCACGCATGTTGTCAACACAACCAACCATGTGCTGTTTAACTATTTCCACAAAGTATACTCAGGTAAAGCACTTTAAAAGAACACTAGCGCCGGCACCTTCACACATTTAGAGAGAACATTTTTATCCGTTTCATTCTCGGGCGGTGCGTCACAGAGCATAGTGACGTCACACACTCCGCAATGCTTGTCGATTTCATTCAGGGATCTTGCCTCACAGGGTACACTGAGGTTATGAAACCACTGTATTAAATAAATATAAGCTATATGGAAAAACAACAGACTCCACTATAGAAAACAAAAGATTCAATGCACAGCATAAAGTGGTGCCATGTAATAACAGGTCTGAAACATGAGACATTCCTCCAGCCCCAAAGAAACTATTTAAATAGTTATTTGCCGTAAACTTGGTATCCTATCAAATAATGTCTTAGATAATTTGCATTAAAATACCAAAAGACAAAGGAGTCTCTAGTTCACTCTGTATCATTTCGCTGGATTGTGGGTTGTCGGTATCCATCAGTATCGAAAGACAATGGAGTTGCTCTCTGGCTGACTGTATGTCATATGAAGCGAGTGGAATCTGTGTACTGTGGAAGAACAGGCCTATTCTGGAGTAACAGTCCCTGCCACACATGGCCAAGATATAGCTAGTACCATTTCGACCCTCTGACATAAGAAAGACTATCGCCTAACTGTCCAAAATAAACGCCTAGTCGTGTATTCAAGGCTAAGCCAAGGCAGTTTTGTCCGCTAGCCTTTCTTAAATTCTCTTCCTTTTTCCTTGTTTTCCACAGGCGTGCCTTCAAACATCGAGAGGCCTTGTTTAATCAACTGCTTTCTATGCCAGTGTTGCATTTAGGGCAACATTTAGGGATATACACATTTAAAGGCTTTGGTATGTGATGCATCACACCATCACAGGTTTCTAAACAGACCTATCCATAGGTGGAGACATTTGTTTTTGGTCTTCTAATTCTTCCACTTAATATTAGTATTATGCTATTTTTTCATCCAATTTCATTGATACTTTCCCAAAATGTACCTCACTTTGGGCCAATTACTTTGACCCAGTTTCAGTGACCTTGGCCTATTTTTCAAGATCAAAGGGGTAAAAAAGCGCAAATTTTTCAGATGTTAAATGTCGATTTTCTTCTTATCTATAAGGTGTACAGTAAATAATTTTACCTAGAGAGCTGGACCTTTTACAGACATGTGTCGTTTACAATGTAGGAGTGTCGTAGATTTGGAATAAATTTAAAAAAAACGAAAATGTGACGTCAGCATTTTCAGCTCATCTAGCTATGAATCCTCGAAAATAAACGGCCAGATTTCATTTATTCTTTACAGAACTATAACTCTTCCAGACTTTTTGAAACAGATAAAATGTTAGATCAGAATACCCAGCAGTGGAGAACTGGGAGGAGGGTAGGTGGAGATCCGTGACTGTCTTACGACAGCTACTATAGTCCGTCCCAGTACCCGTGTCCGCATGTTTTTCCGGAATAATTTTTTATACAAGTAAACCAGTGTAAACCTTTCTTGTCCAAAGGTTGCAGGAGCTATTCCGCCGACTACCTGCGTAAAAAGTAATACCTTAACTTGCCTTGATTTTATATGAGACAAATAATCCAAAATATGAAAAAACAAGCTACAGCGTTTACGACTTATTCCTTAGCTGAGTACTGATAATAAACAAGCCAGTCAAACTTATGACGTCAGTCAATTGATGATGACGTGCGACCGATCACTGTGACGTCTTTGTGACGTCACTGTTGTCTAACAAACACCAAACGCAGCCATAGACATGGAAAGTGTAACATGGAGGAATGTACTGTCTAGCAGTGCCGGGAAGACGCCATTCACGGTATTTCAGCAAAAATAACGCAAAAGAGTCGCAAAGTAAATACATTTTTCATGATATATAACAACTTTACACAATATCGGCGGAATATCTGTATATCTGCTTCAGGCCAAAGGGCATTTTTAAAGAATATTTTAAAAATAATTATCGCGAAAAAACATGCGGACACGGGTACTGGGACGGACTATAGAAGTCTAGCTTAGTTTGCCGTTGTCCCATACTCTCTTTTTCAGCTCGTACATAGTGCTGCCTTTTCTTGTTCTACAGCTCTACACCAAGAGAGAGACTTAGATAGTCAACTGGTAAGACTATGAAACTGAAACTACGCCTAGAAAGTATGGCACCATCTGTAAAGATCACATCTGTTTAACGGTCTCTTTCCTGAGATGCTCGATGATAACCACTACGTTACTTCTCATTCACATGTAATGAAAACTTTTCAATTTCTGAAGTCAAAATTTTGAAAAAAAAATACTCATTTATTACTCATTAAATTCACCTTCCTCATAGGAAGTGTTAACAATGATAAAAAAAAGCCACGGTCATAATTATATTTTGAGTTATACTGGAAAAATATGAAAAGTACATTTCGATACGCAGAAAGTAGGTCAACTTAGGTGGCGCCACCAAAAATTTATTTTTCGCTTATTCATTAAAGGATCATTATTTCTATAAAATTCCGAGATGACAGCTGCAGCGGATGTTGATGTTTTTGGTCACTTACACACTGCACAGTCTCGGACTCGTAAGAGTACGGCCCTGCGGGTTAGGATTTATAGGCGTCAATATCTGCCACCTACAATGCATCGGGGCTTCAAAGTACACCAGCGGCGTAGATATAAATGTAGTGAAGAAGATAACGTAGTCCGTTCAATTGTTTGACAAGAATTGATTCAAGGCAAATTACATAAACATAGGTTTGTGGTAATGACTTCATGGAGTAAGTTAGGCCAAAATAAGAAAAAAGGTTGGTTCGCAGGCAATTTTTTTTTAGAAATCCATGCGGGCGGGCGGTTTTTTTTTTATTTTTAATTTTTTGTATGTTTAGATAAAAATGTCAAATGATAAAGGAAAAGCATGATAATAACATATTTATTTTGATGAACAAGTAAAAGCACTAATTAACTAAGGAAATTGTATGATTTTATCTTCTTGAAAGAAATGTCCAAGTGGCTGCAGCTCAACATTGGTAAGTTTCTATTGAAAATAAAAATAAAAAATGTTGATGCGGGCGGTGCCTGAGAACCATACCTTTTATTTTGTTTGGCCTTATATTTTTAAGCATATTCATGTGAAATGTCAACAGGTGTTCCATCAAAAAGTAAACAAGGCCTACGGGCCTAATGCCAACCTGTGCAAAGTTTGGGAGTATTAATGGAGGTTTATTTTTAAAATTTAATATTGATCCTCTTATGTCCTGCATATCTACCTTAGTCATTATGATTTCAGAAAAATGGACGTTTCGGACCTGCAAGTTTCGGACTAGGATATTTTAAAACTAGAATACGGGTAGTCGTCAAGCGACTACGTGTATCCGCCGAAATAAGAGTTGGACGGGTGAAGTGAGGCATGGATTGAGTGGCAAGGGGAAATAGATTGAGGTGTGTTGCATATTAGCAGGGATGTCTGCAGCCGAAATGTGTATGTAGGTTGCGCCACCTACCAAAAAAATCAAGGGAGCTGTCAAAGTTGTATATATATGTAAATAGTCAAACCACTGCCGAGATATGTTATTTTATCCCACGGCAGACAAACAGACGGCCGCTGTGCAAAAATGGTTGCAGTTGGTGCCACTTGTTTTGCATATGATAAAGAGCTATGAGAGATCTATACACATGCAAGATTTTGGCCCAATCGGTCAAACAGTACCCAAGATATGAGCTTGGATGTCTGCAGCGTAAATATGAAAGTAGGTGGCACCGTCTGTCATAAAATCAAGAAAGCTATCCAAGATGTATGAACCTGCAAAATTTTAGGCAGTTAAGTCAAACCACTGCCGAGATATGTTTTTTTTATCCCACAGCAGACAAACAGAAGGACGCTTTGCAAAAATGGTTGCAGGTGGTGCCACTAGTTTTGCGTATGATAAAGAACTATGTGTGATCTATACGCATGCAAAATTTTGGCCCAATCGGTCAAACAGTTCCAAGATATGAGCTTGGATGTCTGCAGCGTAAATATGAAAGTAGGTGGCGCCACCTGTCATAAAATCAAGAAAGCTATCCAAGATGTATGAACCTGCAAAATTTTAGGCAGTTATGTCAAACCACTGCCGAGATATGTTATTTTATCCCACGGCAGACAAACAGAAGGACGCTTTGCAAAAATGGTTGCAGGTGGTGCCACTAGTTTTGCGTATGATAAAGAGCTATGTGTGATCTATACGCATGCAAAATATTGGCCCCTACGGTCAAACAGTTCCCAAGATATGAGCTTGGATGTCTGCAGTGTAAATGTGAATGTAGGTTGCGCCACCTGTCATAAAATCAAGAAAGCTATCCAAGATGTATGAACCTGCAAAATTTTAGGCAGATAAGTCAAACCACTGCCGAGATTTGAGTGATTTTATCAAACGGGAGATAAACAGACAGACGCTTTGCAATAATGGTTGCAGGTGGCACCACCATTTTTTCCTATGATAAATAGCTATGTTAGATCTATACACATGCAAAATATTGGCCCAATCAGTCAAATGGTTCCTGAGTTATGAGCTTGAATAACTGCAGCGTCAATGTAGTGGCGCCACCTGTCATAAAATCAAGAAAGCTGTCCAGGATGTATACACATGCAAAATTTCAGGTGGATATGTCCAACCAATGCAGAGATATGAGTGATTTTATCCCAAGGCAGATGAACAGATGGACGCTGTGCAAAATCGGTTGCAGCTGGCGCCACCATATTTTATGTATGTTATAAAGCTATCCAAGGGCTACATTTGTGCAAATATTTTTCCTGATCGGTCAAAAGGTTCCCGAGATATTTGGGTTAATGTGTCAAAACAGACGCGCAGATGGACGCACTGGAGAGAGGAAAGGTCAGAGGTCAACGCAAAATATTTTGACACCAGTTCACATGTGACCCGATAATCGTGTTAAGTTTCGGAAAAATCTGTCCAGTGGTCTCAGAGTTCTATTCCGGGAACGAATGCAGCGGCGGCAGAACCGGTTCAAGAACATAGAATCCGCAAACTTTGTTTTGGCGGATACAACTAAGATGTATCAGCCAGGATATTTTGGATATGTTTCTGTTTGCCAGGGAGAATTATTGGGAGAGATGAACGGAGAATATGGTAGCATGTTTTCGAAGAAGAACATTTTTTAATGTTTTTTTAGCTTCTTCCCTATAAAATCTAAGAAAATGTAGTAAGCCAAGAAATAAGCAAATTCCAATAGAATTTTTTAGATGACAAATTTTTTGGAAAAAATTTGGTGATCCTTTCTGATACAGCTTTGACGCACGACGGAAGACGGACAACGCCACACCATTGCATACGCTCAAAGATTGGTTTAAAATGCAAACCAAGTTTTATCAAACAGTTGAAAGATATAGATCCAATAGTTCTAATCTGAGAATTTTGCGTCTAGACGATGTGTCTAGACGTCTAGACGCTGTGTCTAGACGTCTAGACACATTGTCCAGACACCAGACAGAGCCAGGTCAGTTGCCATGGTGATGTCTGGACCCCACCTGGTTGTAGTGAGTTACCTCTCGACTTGGCTGCTGAAACTCAGCATGTTGTCAAATCTGTTTCAAACACAGAAAGCCTTTTTCAATTTGCTACATTGCTTTTTTAAAGCTGCAATCACCCAATCTATTCTTATAAAACTGACAGAACCCTACCATAGAATAATTCTTGTAAAGTTTAAACCGATCAGCTTAACAGTTTCATTATAAAACAGTGTATAAGCTAGAAGAGTCTAAAATTACATTTTCGCTTGTAAACAAGGGACCCATGGGTCACGGCGCTTAGCTGTTATATATGGTAAAAAATACGATTTAGAAATGAGGCACATGCTGGTTTTGTGTGGTAATAAATATAAGCTGTATTATGAGTTGTTGGTGTTTAGCTTATGTAAGATATGATAGTATCTTTGGAGACAGGGAAGAGGACTGATTTCATTTATTTTATTAACAAATGGAGTTCTATTGTCACACAGATTTTGACTTGGCCATATAACTTATAAGCAGAAAATATAATTTAAGAGTTTAAGTATTTATTTTAAAAATTTCAAATATTGTCCCAAATATAATTTCATTAAAAATAATAAGAGAATCATATGATTTTTTTTAAATAAAATATAACTGAAATGACTATTAAATAATATTAAAGAATATATTCATGAATGCATTCATGAATACATTTTTGCACTGGTATTTATATACTTTCAGTTTTACCTGAATTCCCATTCTTATGCAAGAAATTTTATAATGGAGTACATTTTCATATTCGTATTGAAATACATTTGCAAAGTATTCGCACCATGTCAGGTATTTATTCAGTTTTCACCAAACAATGATGTTGAGAATCCAGAATATACAAAATTCACACATTTAAATAATGATCATAAGTACCTCATTTTATGGCTTTTATTTATATTAAAAAAATAAATGTAATATATTCATTTTGGACTAATTTAACATCAATGTACACACTAGACACAGTAGGAATCTAGATTAATATTATCAACTGCACCTTTGTCTATCATGACTTTCCTTCATATGATCCCTAATGATTAGTAATGAATAATATGATTTATTTTTTTACCATTAAAATTGAACTGAAAAATACCAGGTGACTGCATGGTGTTATTTGGAATACATGACATTCTATCCATCGATACAAGATTCTTATATCATCAGTAACTGCAAGTTAATTTCCTGTTGTTATCAACTAAAAAATTCCTTTTCTAACTTTTTTTAATTTATTATTAAAAAACAATAAAAATTTATTAATTTATTGTTTATTGTTACGTTGTTGATAAAAACTTCTAGATGAGTTGGGTTGGACACCTGGATCAACTGTGGCTGGCCATAAGCTGCCTGGCTGCCCTAGTGTATGCCTCACCTCAAGCGTGCATAATTTGCTAAAGGTCAACAAGTTCAACATACAAGTGACTCAAGAGGGGCTATGTAGAGCCAAGGTCTGACATGGTATCATAAAAACATTAATAAAAGCTACAATTTTGGCCAATTTCTTTCAGCTTTCTAAACTAAAAAGCTGAAATCCTTATGTGTGCATGATATGAAAATTAAATCAACAGTGCTCACAGGAAACAAACGTGCCATGGTCAAAGTTGGGCAAAATTTAAGGTACTAATTTTATATTTATACTAATAACTTATAAAATTTGGGTATTCAATTGAATCTTGATTAAATAATGTTAAATCCCTGACAAAAAAATCTCTAGCTTCAGCAATCCTCTTGTTAAGGAAGCAAATATATTTCTTAATTTTTTAAAAAGTGCATTATGTTTGGGCCCATAACTTAAAACAATTACGCAATACTAACATCATTTTTGTCATGTGCATAGATAATGTATAGAAAAATATGTATATTATATATGATTAAAGTCAGATCAGTGGTTTTGATATTAGGCAGTCTTGAAGTGTAACCATGGGTTTTTAATGGAAAAATGAAGTTTTTCATTAATATCTTGAAGGTATTAAGTCCTAGTGACCAAATTCTTGGCATGGTAGGGGATTTTCGAGACATCTAATTGCATGCCAAATTTTAGGAACTGAGAGCTGAAGCTGGGGAGCAGAGCTCTTGCAAACTGCATAACACTAGCTTGATGTAAACAATATGTTACATGGTGCTTGAAAACTTGAATAAAATCTACAATTTTTTATCAACTGGTTTCAAATATTTGGTGTAAACAGACAAAATGCTAAAAAAAACATGCTGCAAAAATTAAATCCACAGTACTTACAGGAAACAAAACGTGCCATGGTCAAAGTTGGGAAAAATATAAGGTACCAATTTTAATTTTTGTTAATATTTTAAAAAATTTTAAAGATTTTGATCCAAATTTGGGTATACAATTTAATTTTGATTCATGAAAGTTATATTACTGGAAAAAATGTCCATAGCTTTAACATGTTTTGGGTTAAGTGATCAAATATCTTTCCTGATTTTTTACCAAATACATTATGTTTAGGCCCATAACTTTTTTAAATTATACAATACAGACATAATTTCTGGCATGTACATAGGAACTATATAGAGGAATATTTATGGTAAATATGAGGAAAATCAGAGGAGTGGTTTGATATTAGGCAGTCCTGAAGTGTGAAAATATGTTTTTAATAAAATAATTGAGGTTTTCCTTAATTTCTCAAAGGAACGAAGTCGCAAAGACCCAGTTTTCGGCTTGGTAGGAGATCTTGGGGACTTCTAACATTATGCCGAATTTTGGATTCCTAGGTCTTACGGTTTCAAAACGTGCCACATCTACGGACGGACGGACAGACGGACGGACAATGGACCACGACTATAGCTCAGATGACTTATAGTCAGCTGAGCTAAAAACAGATCAATGTAGGTGGCGCCACCAATACCTCAATTTCAGATATGACATATGTGACAAACATTGGCATAAAATTTGGCGATGATAGCTCTGGACGTTTCTGAGATTTTAATTTTAGTGTGCTCTTTTGAACAGATGACCAAATTCAACCTTCTGTAACTCTACCAAAATTCTCCTAACTAGAACCATTCGAACAAACTTGAGAAAGATTGTTCCAGGGATCATTTCTGTGAAATACTGGACAATTTGGCTAGACAGTTTCGGAGAAGAAGATTATTAAAAGCTTTTTCTAGCTTTTTCCCTATAAAATCTCAGAAAATGCAGTTAGAAAAAAATAAACAAAATCCGATAGTTTTTCAGATGACTTGTTTATTTGCAAAAAAAATTGGTGATGCTAGCTCCTGCCATTTTTGAGATAGCTATGGTTAACGTACAGACGACGCACGACCTACGACGGACGACGCTGCACCATCGCATAAGCTCACAGGTTCGCTAAACATTATGATTTTAAAAGTTTAACAGTTGAGACATGTACAAGTGTAGTCTCACAGAACATTGCCTGACTGGAAGAGGTTCGTTTTGAGTAGGTAGGTTGGGTAACAACTAACAGATGGTGGACGTTTGAAAGAAGACAGCAGACGCTGTGACATGATAATTAATAGTGCCAAAAAAAAGAGAAACATCAGAATCAATATTGATAAATGATATATTTATTTCCCGGCCAAACTTAACTCATGAAGCTATACATGGCATATCAAAAATACCCAACAAACAAAAGCTTTATACATGCAAGTATATGAAGAATTTTAATACAGATATACAACTTCCAACCCCTGATAAATATGCATAACTCAGGCCTGCAACAATATTACAAATTCGTATCCAAACTACACCATCGGTCCTCGTGTCTCAAAATGCCACAAACATTTATGTTGAGAGACTAAAAATTCAATGATTATCTAATCAAAATGTTGCAGACTTTACTTTTATACACAGTGGTCTTTGCCTTCTTGTTGCAGCAGGACGACACTATATTATAAGATACTTAAGTGAAGAATAACTACTATTAGGGATTCATTATATGTAAGTAAAGGGGTGTTTCCATATGAGTGTATATGCGTACATGCATGAAAAAAAATCGCTAGTATGATTTTGGGACTGTGTTTCCAAGTTTTCGTCAGCGTTTTAGCCATACAAGAATCAGTAGGCACCAGTATTTGGTCAGCCAAACTTGACAGACAGTACGCTTGGCGTATATGGCGCTAACAACGTATATGAGTATGAGCGTGAAAATCGTCATGAGCAAATTTTCACGCACAGGGTTTGCGTGAAGTCAAGGATTCGGGGTAAAATGATGCGCACATGGAAGCACCACTATTTTGTTCATGCATATACGCACATACGCGCACAAGGAAACACAGCTTTGAACTGATAATATCTGCAACAAAAGAGTTCAAAAGTTCAGAATTTGTGCCTAAACTAACCTGTGATCGTCATGTCAATGAAATGTCATGGAGACGATAACTGGTGGCTTTAAATCATTTCTATAGAAGAGCTGACTTTATGACTATTATAAACAGTTAATTTTACATGATGTGTTATAAAACTATGTACACATACAGACAATTTATACATTTCACACCCCCTCATTTTACCATATTTTTGTTTCTTACCATCTCAAAATGATTTGTCTTCTGGCTCCATATGGCCTCAAAATAACTCTTTATCGATAAGAAACCTTCATTCTATGAAATTCCATATTCAACACTGGATACTTTGCACTTTGGTATACATGAAGTCTGTTTAATACCAAAACTGGCCACCAGGTGTCAGGACAGGACATTTTGCCAATATTGTGGTTGGATTTACCATGTACAGTTCTCTAAACTTATTTTATACATAATGTAATTGCATTTGAAAGTTGTTGGTTATGTTATCAGGCAAAATAAAACTGAAATAGAACACAACAAACGACATCTGCAGATGTGTCAAGCACCTCTGGCACAACAAACCTTGTTTGATACCAGGAGAGACAAAGCCCCTGAATTATAGTGTCTGACTTCTGTCCTATTTAATAAATAGAAAATAAAACTGCATACCTGATTCATGGAAAAGACCATGGTTTCTGAAACCTTCCTTTGTTTATCAAATTGTCTCAGAATAAAATAAAGCTATCTGACAAGACATAGCTATGTACCTTTGTGAAGGTTGACATTTCTTGTCATATACAAGTACATGTAGATTCTACCAAAACTGCTATATAACAAATTTACTTACAACAGACATCAAACTGCTATAGCAAAACAGTCATAAAAGTGCATTTTGTCATTCAAAAAGTAGCCCTGAAATAGTTTATACAAAAACCTTGCTTTAATAATATCAAATCCCTTATAACTACTAGTATTTCACTACACTTTTTCAGGTTTTTTTTCAGATAACATTTATTCACCACAAAAATCAGTACTTACCAAGTTTCTATGTCATAATAGTGATTCAAACTGTGCTGATAAAATATATAAACTATAGCTCATGAAAAACTAATACACACAAAGCTCTGTGGCATATGTATTATCCCTGAAGCTCGGCAATGTATATAATACACACAGACCCAAGTCAAAGGCTGCTGTGCCACAAATGCTTACGCAGACACATTCCATGTTTTGGTGATAGCCATTCAAATGCAACAAAAAAGTACACCTGGAACAAAACTATAATCTCTAGAGCTGTTTTGTTCTACTAGCAGGTCAAATACCAGACCACTTAAGTGTTCACACAATATCATAGTACCAAATACTTAATACAAGGAATATAGGTATGGCTGGCAAATGGTATCTGATATGATATCCAACAAAATTTGAACAAGGATTAGCTGGTTGTCTGATGGTATCTGATATCATTTCCAACGTAATGTGAACACGAGTTTGCTCTACATTAATAACCAAAGTTTGAAACTTTGATGTGTTGATAATATCAATTAATGGCATGTATTGGATATCAGTCAGTTCAAAATTATTAAAGATGAGCAAAATTATTAAATGCACATTGTTAAATACATATATTTGCATACATTTGAAAAGATGACATAATGACATGATATAATCAGAACCTGGTGATAGAAAAATATGTTTGATATCAGGATGTCAATATGGAAGAGGAAGTTCTTGATTCATGCTTTTTAAAAACAGCCAGATTTATTAGTATTCACCCTCAAACAGATGTTTAAGCCTGCTAACAGGCATTCATATATCATACTGATGAGCATTTTATTGTTTAAGATGATAAATTTTATTTCTTTATTGATCAGTTCAGATCTAATGTCACATTAAATCTTTTCAGATCTTTTCCTTGTTAAAGAATATAACAGTATGGACAGTCTTTCTAATATTCAGTCCATCAGCAGTTCACATACATGTATGAATATCAATTGCTAGTGTACACCATCAGCTCTTATCATTGGCTAAAGGTAGGTCAGGGTGCATTAATGAGCAACAATTAAACCAGATCAGTGTATATTAAAGATTGGGATAGCCCTGGCCAGTGTCTTCAAACCATCAAGTCAGTTGCACCTATGCTTTCACAGACCTTGATTCAGCGACCCACTCTGGGTGTCTAATCATGAAAAATGTACAAGGCAACTGAACCGATCAAATGACTTGCATAAACCAGTTTTATGTGGCTGCTGATGCTACATCTAGACCAAACATTCAGCATTGCCTAAAGGGCACGGCGAGTTTGACCGATCAAATAAAGCCATGTAAACCTGTCCCATTTCTGATGCTCTTGTTCAGACAGCGTGTGAATAGTGTAATATTTACATGTTTGTTGTTGGCCTAGATTGACAGTTTTTATTATGTCCATCATACATGAAACAGGTGCCAGTGTGGCTCTTCGAATCAGTCTGTGAAAGCGCACTGCCACAGACAATGTAGTATGAAGATGCGTATCCAGCTTAATTTTCATATTCCAAAACACAGTTACTGAAGTATAATGATCTTCACTTAAAGGATCTTGATTCACAAACATCTTACATACAGTAGAGGGTCTTTTAACTGAGCATCATTTATCCAAAAGATTACACGAAAATGAAAACTTATAATAAAAATTTGATCATTTATTTAAAATCAGAACAAAGAAAAATAATTTGTAGAGCTGGTAAAAAATTCATCCAAATCCAAACAAATGTACAAAGATTAGCAGGGGGCAATAATGCAGTTTTTTTCAGGACAATTTATTAATAATTTCAATGTATTTTACATTGAATAAATTGATGGATAAGGTAACAAAATATTCTTGCCAAGGTTAACTTCATTAATTTTTGTCTGTCAGTATCTGATAAGTTCAGATTCTTGGCAATCATGGTAAGTCCTGCGAAATCATTATCAGAACTATTGTTTATCTGAACAAAAACCCTGCCTCTGGAGCTTTTTTGGATAAAGGACACTCTCCTGTGCTTCACCCTGAATTTATGAAAATATAGTTTTATTTCAGATCCCTGTCCTTTGTTGGTTCAGTCCATATATACACAGTATTGTGTGGTGTTGTATGGACATTTAGTGTGACAGGGATCAGACCATACACATGCAGAATTGTGTTGTATGAACATCTAGTATGACAGGGACCATACACATGCAGTATTGTGTTGTATGAACATCTAGTATGACAGGGACCATACACCCAGTATTGTGTGGTGTTGTATGGACATTTAGTATGACAGGGATCAGACCATACACATGCAGTATTGTGTCATGTTGTATGGGCAGATATGTTGAGAATACAGAGCTAGTGTGGTCACCTTTGGGTTAATATCTTCAAAATCAAACAATCCCAAGATTAACAAGTTTACACATTAAGGAACTCTACATATTCTAACTAGACACATTCTGTGGTAACCTTTGCTTGTACATGCCAGCTAGAGACTTTGTAGCCAGATATATCATTTCTTGCCGTGAAACGCCTGTAAAATGCTCATGCCAGTTAGAATGGCTGACAAATGGCATATTCTGTTGTATGACTTGTCCCACAGTGACCGCCAGGCCAGACCAACGAAGGTTATAATCCGACGGTGTTTGATCTTGTGCCTGTGTGACATATTCCACCGGGATAACCGTAGCTTGGCTGAAAGTCTGGAGCTCGATGTTATTGACAGGGTCCTTCAGCAGTACACATGCTACATCATACCACCTGTAATGAAAATACACAGTGAAAAGATTGAGGGAACTCTGACAACAGACTCTTTTTTTATTTTTTTTTTAGATTTTTTTTGGTGGAAGTAACCATCTTAATCTACAGAGTGTGTGTATCTGCAGAGCTCTTAGCCTTAGCACTTGTATCCAATCATGTATTTTGTATCCTGTTGTCACCTAGGCCTGGTGTCTACAGCACCTGTGGACACACTCATTTTGTGAGTGATTCACGGCTCTGAGGCACAGTCTTCCCATTAAACCTGCAGAGCACTCACCATGGGTGGGGCCCACTGTGAAAAATCTCATCACTCCATGGCTGAGATCTGAACTCAAAACCTACCAGCTTTGACTCATTTTGAGTCCTGTGCTCTAGCCCTTCACCACATAAGCCTGCATGACAGCAAATACTCATAAAATGGAAGAGGTCTGAAGCAGTGATAGTTGTGTATAAAGATATAGGAGTGGAGCATCCCAAGCAACAGAGGCATAATTACATCTGATGTATTAATCGGTAAGCCTGGTCAGCATAAAAATCAGCAGGATGGTTGTGTAACCTTGACCTCTGACCTTGTGATCAAAATCAATATGGTTCTTCCCTTATTGTTAGGTGATCCTTGAAAGATGAAAGTTTTGGGATAAAAACTTTGCATAAAATCGTCCATATGCATTTTCAAGAAGTGGGTTGCGTGACCTTAACCTTTTACCCTGCAGCCTCAAACATCCTTCTCCTATTAGCAGGGAAACCATATGTGAAAGATGGAGGGATGGGATGAAAACCTTCTTTAAAATGTGTCCACAAGCTATTTAGAGAAGTGGGTGCAGTGACCTTAATCATTAATCATATGACCTCATAATCAACTGTGTTCTCCCCCTTTTGGAAGGTGAGCCATATGTGAAAGATGGAAGGTTTTTTGTAGAGAGTTTAGCTTTAAATGTGTCCACAAGCTTTTTTTCCTAAATGGGTCCAGTGATCTTGACCTCTGAACTGGTGACCTCAAAAACTACAGATTTCTTTCACTATATTAACATTTCTCCCCATAACAATACTCACTGATTATTACCTATGAAAGGATCTGGTGGACTGGGTATTCCTTGGATTGGATGCTTTACACTCATTCTTGCTCACTGACTGACAGATGTGATGCTGACAGACACAAGGTCCAACTAGAATACGGGTAGTCGACAAGCGACTACGTGTATCCGCCAAAATCAGAGAAGGACGGGTGAAGTGAGGCATTGATTGAGTGGCAAGGGGATATAGAGTTACATGTGTTAAATATTAGAATGGATCTCTGCCACATAAACATGATTGTAGGTGGCGCCACCTGTTATTTGAACGAGAAACTATCCAAGATATATACACATGCAAAATTTCATGTGGAAAAGTCAAACCACTGCAGAGATATGAGTAATGTTATCCCACAGCAGACAAACAGATGGACGCTGTGCAAAAATGGCTGCAGGTGGCGCCACCATTTTTGTTCATGTTATAAAGCTATCCAAGGGCTACATTTGTGTAAAGTTTTTTTTCCTGATTGGTCAAACGGTTCCCGAGATATGAGCTTGGATGTCTGCAGCATAAACGTGAATGTAGGTGGCGCCACCTGTCATAAAATCAAGAAAGCTATCTAGGATGTATACACATGCCGAATTTTAGGTGAATTAGTCAAACCACTGCAGAGATATGAGTGATTTTAACCCCAGGCAGATTAACAAATGGACACTGTGCAAACATGGTTGCAGGTGGCGCCACCTTTTGTTGTGTATGTTATAAAGCTATCCCAGGGCTACATTTGTGTAAAAAATTTTTCCGGATCGGTCAAACGGTTCCTGAGATATATGGATTTATGTGTGGAGTGTTAACGTGAATGTAGGTGGTGCCACCTGTCATAAAATCAAGAAAGCTATCTAGGATGTATACACATGCCGAATTTTAGGTGATTTAGTCAAACCACTGCAGAGATATGAGTGATTTTAACCCCAGGCAGATGAAAAGATGGACACTGTGCAAACATGGTTGCAGGTGGCGCCACCTTTTGTTGTGTATGTTATAAAGCTATCCCAGGGCTACATTTGTGTAAAAATTTTTTCCGGATCGGTCAAACAGTTCCCGAGATATATGGGATTATGTGTGGACCGTTAACGTGAATGTAGGTGGCGCCACCTGTCACAAAATCGAGAAAGCTATCTAGGATGTATATGCATGCCGAATTTTAGGTGAATTAGTCAAATCACTGCAGAGATATGAGTGATTTTAACCCCAGGCAGATGAACAGATGGACACTGTGCAAACATGGTTGCAGGTGGCGCCACCTTTTGTTGTGTATGTTATAAAGCTTTCCCAGGGCTACATTTGTGTAAAAATTTTTTCCGGATCGGTCAAACGGTTCCCGAGATATATGGGTTTATGTGTGGAAACAGACGCACAAACAGACGCTGGGCAGAGATGAAAGGTCAGAGGTCAAGGTCACTTGGTTAGGCACCAGTTCACATGTGACCCGATAATTTGTGTAAGTTTCGGAAAAATCTGTCCAGTAGTCTCAGAGGAGTTCTCCGGAAACGAACGCGGCGGCGGCGGCGGCGGCGGCGGCGGCGGCGGCGGAACCCGGTCAAAAACATAGTATCCGCAAAACTTCGTTTTGGCGGATACAATTAATTCACTTATTCTTACCTGTCAGGCAGCATTTCAACAATAAAGCTCTCTATGGCCACTAATGGTTGTTGCTCATCCACCTTGCCGGACTGTCGCAGCTTGTCTATCCTCTCCTCACAGCCCTTCAGACCAGCTGTGTAGCCTACAGGCTGTGGTGCAATGTTAGGCTGACTGTCCTGGAATATGACATCAGGTACTAGTGTTTTATAAACCAAGGTATGACCACTGTATAATGTTGCACATCCCCCCATAAGTTCAAAAGTGAAAGTGTCAAAAAACAAAATGCTGACAAAAGCATCCTTCAATAAAAATAGTTGGAGTCAAATAAAAAAAATTATGCAGAATTAAGCTATAAAAGATGAACATATTTCTTTTTATGCAATGAGAATGATTTAAATGTCATACAAATGTATCCTTAAATCATGATACCTTTTTATGGTAATGCCCAAAAATTTATTTCAATTTACTCAGAAATTTTTCCTTACTCTGTCATACAAATCTGCAAACCAAGCAGTCCAGTGTTGTACACGCAAATACACTTACACAATATTCCCTAAATGTCTTAACATACTGACCATAAATGTTACAAGTATCTAATACTTACCAAACCACCAACTGTGGCTCTACCAAAGATTTCCTGAAATGCCCGCCGGACAGCCTCGATTTTAACGGCTTTACTCGATGTCACAGTGACAGCGAGATCCCCTCCAGAATCTGAAACATTTCAAGATTTATCACATCACTAGTTTATCAAACAAATTATTTTATCACTTAATAACAGAATCTGCTGGGTAATGGATTTGTGTGCAAATGAAGAATGCGAAAGAGGATATTTTGTCTCCTGTTCTATGACAATAAATAACATGTTTTACAGAACCATCAGTTATAAAGACCCATGTGTGACTTATATTCCTACCTTTTACATTCCAAAAATATCTGAATGTTTTATTATGGAATGGGACATCATGAAACTATTCCTTTTTCCCGAATGAAAAATTCAAATAATGTGTATATTTGTGTATTGCTGACATTCTGGTATCTTATTTTACCCTTGATCTGCTCTCATTCTTTCCTGAACTAGCTTACCTCATTTGATGCCATAGTACATCTATATTATAACTAAAGGTGGTCACACTTAACCTTTGTCATGGAATTCCTCTGTGGCCATGCCTCAAATAAGCACATTTTTGGTCTTGAAATTTCAGGATTAATGCAATTGATGTCCTAAGTGGGGAGGGGGCGGGGTCATTTTACAATCCTGAGATTTTTCTAATTGTTTTTCAGAGAAGCTGTTGCAGCGCCACCTGACAGTAATAACAAATGTGCATGAAGGCAGAGAGCAATTTGTTACTCTGAATCTCAGAGGCCCTCTCATAATGTCAAACACTGCAAAATGTTCAAAACAGTTTCACTTTCTTATCTGATGGATTTCTTGATTCTATAAACCTTTTCTCACTATTAGTAGATAATTATAAAAAAAATATCTCATCATGTTCAACTAAATTTGTATATTGTTTTGGTGATCATTCATTTTGGGGCCCTCGAGCTAGCAGGGGTGTTTGAACCTACCCTCCACACCCCCTACCCCAAGCCCTTAGAATATCAACAATTATATTAATAAAATGTGTTGTAATTAGGGTTTTAAAATTATCTTTTTGTGATTCTTATGTATTTCTGAGGCCTTTGCAACAAAATGTTCACCTGTCCCAGGTGTGTTGTTGTGTTACCTATAAATATTAAAATAGTTTAACCAGCCTTGGTTAAATAATATCACCATCTGTCATATTTGGGATAAAACTAAACTGGTCTTCAAGAGCAAATAATGAATGAGTAGGATAAGCTAGTAAGGGATATAAAACCAAGTTACCTTTGCTGCAAAAATGTGGTAAAATTTAGACAAATAAAGAATACTTGTAATTATTCCCAGGCATTACATTAGAATAATGGGTAAAAATATTTGGAAAACTTGCAACCCAGTATAAAACCCTAATGGGCACTGAAATACACATTACAAAGTCTTATTTATCCACCATGATATTTATTAGTAGCAGAAGTACATGCCAATTCTCAAAATAAGAAAATGGTATAAGAGTGTGTGTAGGTTTGTGTTTACTTACATATAACTTGCTTCATTCCTGGATCTAGTGTTGTAATCATGGTCTCCACAGAGGTCTACAGGAAATTCAACAGACATTTAGTAAAGTATCCTTATTTCTTAAAATATTTTCTAAAATGACACACGTCCTCTAGTGATATGATATATATACTGGAATTTTTGTTTATTCAGTAGAGCGCCATTTTTCCCAAAGCCTCAGGAGACAAGCTTTTTGTTCGTAAAAATGAACATTCGAAAATGCGGACAAGGGTCTAGCAGCAAGTTAGTACGACAGTTAATGATTAACTTAATGCCATTTTATCTGAGAAACACGGTGTTTCTTTTCGATATTTGTAATTGACGACCTGGCATATAAAAATATTAGAGTATTGCTGAGCATAATTGGGAAAGATCAGTCTAACCTGCTCTAGGGTTGGTGTGTGGTCTTTTTTTCATCAAATTCACTGGAGGGAAAGGTCAAATGACATCGACAAGGAACACATTGTTTCTTATCGATCTAAGTAATTGAAGACCGGGACACTTAAAAGCTGCTCGAGCACAAGCGTTTAATGAATTATACCTCACCCATGCTGATGCGAATAAACTGCTCAGTTATTTGGCATGACATCCTATCCCAAGTCCACGAACTATGCTTACTTGTGTACAAACGAGATGTGATAGATAACACACAAGTGCTCTTGGATAAATTGCTCAGTCATTTGCTAGGGGTTCAGGGGGCCAAGCAATGCGGGGCTAGCTGTAGTTTTCACACCTTTGCCCCGGCGACGACATCGGCCAAAAACTAATACATTAGGGTCACCACTGGGCTTAACACATGACTGCAGGCCTTGTGACTCGTACTTTCAATACTCATTTTAGGTTTTTACATAATTGAAATATATTTAGGAAATATGAATACATTTTCGGTTCCCCATTTTAATTTTCAAAAAAAAAAATTTTGGAAAAAGCATTTGGAAATACAGCGCTCTACTGTACATGAAATGTATGAAAACAATCAGGTGACTCAATGTATAATATGGGTTAAAATCCAGATAAACTTTTGAAATTCTGTGTGAAATTGTTGTTATGTATAACTTTTTCTGTGGCAAATATGCCTGTGCAACAACTTAAAACTATTGCAAAATAATTAAAAACCAGACTGCAATTCCCACAAGGTATTCCACACATCACTTCATGTCACACCACTGCTTCAATCTGGTGGATGATAAAGGAACTTCACTCTGAATAATACCTACTATCTTACCTTTGTTTTTTCTACAACTTTGTTCATGAATGATGAGCCACTGAACCAACCAAACAAGCCACCTTGCTGCTCTGTGGATGGGACTGGTGCCATGGGCTGCTGCATGGGGGCAGCACTGTAGTCCACTGGCAGGTTGATTGAAGTACTGGCCTCATAGGGACTCTGCAGTGTACCTAAATTCAAATTAATGATCACTTTAATGATACAGAAAAGGAGTGTCACCACAAGGAGTGACAGTATGATATCATGTTATCAGAGGTTTTTCATGTCATAATCAAAGACAAGCCAATATAGCACAAAAGCAGTGCTTGTGAAATCCTAAATCTACACTTAATGACTTTCTTTCCATTTTCATATAATGTCACAGATGTGTCAAAGGTATCTTTATTTCATGTGATCACTTTGTTATGAGAGTTTTCAGAATGTTATCCAATCAGGGTATGCCGAAGTAATTGAAACAAAACAGCAAAATACATAGCCTCAAGATAATAACATTCAACCATGCTAAATTGTTTCAAACTCTGCTCACATGTAAAATGGTAAATACTGACAGCCTATAACTAACATTATATAAATTCATTCATATGACTGAAAATTTTAACTGTGCTTAGATAAAAAGAATTAAAATATTATTGTAAAACTGCTAACACAGCTGTAACATTTAACTGCACACATTAACTTGTGACTTGTACCTTGTTAGGCTATAACTATATATAACAGCAATGTGTCAATTAATCTGTTTTGTTGATGATTGGTTGTTTTCTTTCATAATCCATTTATTGCATTTTTGCATCATCTTTCACAAACAATTATGTATGCACAATACACATGCAAAGAAGTATAATACTATAAAAAATATTTTCTAATCCTGTCAGAGACACAGGACAAAACAGCACACAGAGGAGTAAACAGCATTAAAACTGAACATTGTGCCGGCCGTTACCTCTTATCTGTCAGGCTAATGGACAAGGCAGACTGGATTACTTGTTCAATGTTTTAGGTATAATTCTATACAGCAGATTTCACAGTAATGTGGACGGTACACAAAATAATCAATTAAAATCAATGATCAGATGTTTTCTTCATTAAACATGATTTTACATCCAATTCCTACCACTCATATATATATTTCAGCATTTCTGAGAAATCTTATATGCCAACACTGCCAATGTACCCTACCTGGTGGACTAACATACTGTGGCGCCCCCTGTCGGGGTGGTGGTCCTTGGTAAGATGAGACTGGTGATGGTGAATACATCTGGGGTGGTGCCCCAGGGGTAGGGGCCTGTGCCCCTGGGGTCCCCATCTGAGTTGCAACCTGGGGGTAGGGTAGCTGGGGCGGTGCTCCCGGGGACATGAACTGCACTGGACTGGCCTGGGAGATGCCAGATGATGGCACATCTCCAGGGGTGTAGATGGAAGAGCCTCTGTATACAAAATGTGACAAGCTGGTTTTCACAGAATATATTGTACAGTTAAGATAAAATGTCTTGGACAAAATGACTTTCTAGTTAAATGTGCCTCAGTTAATTTCATGTTATTGTTTTCATGAAAAATTAATATTAAAATAAGAGAGAGCTTATGCTTAAAACAGAGAAACAAAAACAAGTATTACTATGGCAAGGAATTTAAATGACACACAGCTGAGTCAATAAACATGGTCACGATACATATTTTGGTTTTATATTTTCATGATATGAAAACTAAAAAAAATATTTCACTTTTTTCTCTGAATATTTTTTTATTTGTAAACCAAAATTAAAGATACATTATAATATTGAACAACAGTAGCATTGAAGACCACTCTTTAATATTTTCCCTAAATATTAACTGCACTTCAGCCGCATATATCTGCATCCCAAAATATAGTCCGGATGTACTATATTTTTCCTCACTACCAGAGACATACCATTGATCTTTCATAAACCAGTTTCTAGGGCATGTTATTAATGCCAACAATTACATAAAACATGCATTGATCATTGTCAATAAACTTTCACTAGAACTTGGGACCCAAGATCATCTAAAAATCCTCATTTTGAGGTTTATTTTCCCTTCCAGTGATCCCTCTTTTTTGTAGCCAGCAAAACTAGCCATGAAAAAATGACATGACAAGGGTCTGATCAAAATATTTACTGTGTGGTAGTATCTGACAACAGAGACTTATATGGTCGTGTTTTATTTGTTATATAAAGAAGAAAAAATGTTACACAAAATTTGTGGTGGTTGCCCAGGCTGCGAAAACTAAACTTTGAAGCAGTTTCTGCTACACTAGTTTCTGTTTTCAAGCCAACATGATGGACAGAGACACAAACTTTACAAGTAAAAACAGGCTCATTATTAATGTCACACCACACACACAGCGGACATATATTTCTGAGTTCTTCCACACCAAAAAGTCCAAAATACCACTCTTTGTCTGAATTGAAGAACACAGGTTTATTCCGGTAACATCCAATAATTGGCCACCTCCATCGCTGATTGGCTCCAATTTCACAATAACAACATCTTCAACAAATACAAGTCACATAAATCTTCTAAAGCCCTGCTCGGCTGCAACTATCTATACTCTCTCTAGGACTAATAATGTCCTGACAGAATTTATAACACACCCCGCTCGGTGTTCAACTAATCCATCATTGAAGTAAAATGACCCGTCACCAGTTGACACTAGCTTCCAAATTCATTCACTCCTCTCTGACTGGCCTTGACGTCACCTATTTATACCTGGGTAACCGAAACTTCTAGAAGTCTCTAGAATGATCAGGTCTTTTCTTGTCATGACTAGCACCTACAGGATTTTCTGGAATTTACCTTTTGGAAATTTTACATTGCAAGAATTCTTAAGAACCTTCTGTCATCTAAATATAATAAATCATGGTTCAGTAAGTCCATTTGCTTACAAAACAAACAAAATACTACTGAATAATCCACCAGCATCATCGGCACGGATGTAAACAATCTGGATAACAACAACAGCTTACAACTTTACCAAATATTATTAACTCCATCTCTCCGACCATACTTTATGATCTGATACTCCAAAATAACATAAACTGACCGGTCAATACACCGCACAAATTATGTTCTCCCTAATTTATTTTATTATTTTACGAAATTCCAATTAACATACACTAGGCGGGTAGCACATTTGTGTCAATTAATAACTGCTGTATGAATATACATTAGTCAACTGTGAATGTATATTTATTATTTTTCCAAACAGAATAAAGTCACTTTTGTATAACTTTAGGGAAATGACAGTTCAACATGCAGATAAAAATGAAAAAATACTGTTAGAAATGGTGTGCACATCTGCTTATACTGGAATTGCTAAGCTTGTACTGCCACCCCAACATCTTCAGTTAATTAAAAATTGATGTTTGGGTGGCAGGCTGCTGATACAGCAAAACCTCAGGTAACAGTGTATTGATAACTTACCCAGGAGGTGAAGGGGATGGTGAAAAACCTGGTCGAACTTCAGAGCTGGACATCGACTGTAAAGATATACATAAAGCATAAGTTAACATACTGTCCTTGGCAGAGATTTGGCATAAACTGAAATATTAACTTGTCCACTTGTTTAAGTTGTGAATCATGCCAAATCTGAGTTGGATGACCCACATATCTACATGTGATATTCTCCCAATACATATCTTAATAAAACTACTTTTTTTACTCTCCAACAGAATGCCAATTTGCTTTAAATAAATCAGAGATCTGAACAATCTGATTCTGATAGATCTTGCATAAAGAAAATGGCCAAACAAGAAAGTTGGACATCACTATAGTTTGATTACAAAGACTGACGACAGCCCTCTGTACAACAGTAATATATTCTGTTCACTGCTTTAACCCACCATGCTTCCTGCTGGAGAGGGTGACCCACTGGAGGATAAATCTGCAGCAGGAGGCGGTGTCTGTGACGGCATCACTGGGGAGCTGAGCTGGGTGGGTAGCGGAGCTGGGGGTGCTATGTCTGAGCTTCCTGCTGCAAAAGGGAAGATCCACAGGTCATGACTCTCAGCAAAGACTTTAACTATCATATTTTTTTTTATTTAATATTTTTTTTTTGTTGCAGGTAACCGCCTCCATTTTTTAATGCTGACTTATCTAATTCTTAACCTAAGTATGTACATCTGCAGAGTTTCCGTTTCGGTTTGGGACTACTTGACAGGGTGGTCGCACTCACTTCCTATCATTTTATTTTGTATCCTGGTGTCACCCAGGTCCGGTGTCTACCACACCTGCAGGTCCTGGGTGTGTAATCATCCCCATTGCTGGGTCATAACACCGAGGAACACCCCAAAGACGCACACGTATGTGAGTGATACACGGCTGTGGGGCATAGCCTTCCCATTAAGCCTGCAGAGCGCTCACCCTTTGTGCACATTTGGGCCGACCGTGAAAAACCTCCCTGCCTCGGCTGAGATTCGAACCCACAATCTCCCAGCTTTGAGTCCTGCGCTCTACCCCTGAGCCACAGAAGCCGGTAACTATCATATACTTTACTTAATGCACATGTTTATGCTGTAGCCTATAGCAAAGAAAGTTTTATGAAAGAGATCAAAATTTGATTCTTTACCTGAATTTAAACAAGGGGCCCATAGGGCACAGTGCTCAGCTTGTTTGAAATTTTAGCAAATGCAAAATATGCAAAATTTTCTATTGTAATGTTTTTTCTGATATATAAGCATATGAGAAGCTAAGGGGAAAGGGGCCCTTCTACTTGGTTATAGTAAAGTTATAAATATATGATAACAAAATTTAAACTCTGACAAGACTGTCATGAAGAAAAACTGTAAAAGTTTTGAAATACTGTGATGCATATGAAAAATTTACAGATGGACACGTAAGTGGACAGAATGGACTGATACCTTTATTTCACTTTCAAGGGAATAATGCATTTAAGTTTATATCAAAGCCTATTTTTTAAACATATCCACTTTTTCCATTTATAGTTTTTACCAGATTCATTTTTTTATTTATAATAAAAAAAAAATCTTAAAATATAAGTTAAAATATTAAGAATTCTAAGTTGGGATCATTATTTATCCAGAGTTTGACTCACATCGGGTTTTATAATGCATACACATATATTTCATTATTTTTAAATCAAAAAGGTTAAAACTGAATTTAAAAGAAAATAAAACCACAACGTGGTTTCTTCAATATTATTCTTTGAATCACTATTAAAGTTTTGTACATTGGGGTTTTCAGTACATGCTTAATTTTATTCCTGAAATGAAAAATTCAGTAAATTTGATAAAATAAAAACATCTTTTCAAATTAAGTATACACACAATTGGTTGAATGAGGGCAAACAATATAATTGTGCTAATAACTATCTCAGCTATAATTATTACTGGAATTAATATTCAATTTCGCACCTGGCGAAGTTTTTACTCTTCTGAAGTAAGGAATTCCTTATCTGATGAACATCCACACTTTCATAGCAATACACCACTTGGTGGACACAACTGAATGAGCACTTTAATCATTGTTACCCTGGTGGTACAATACAAAATCTAAAATGTAGCATTATAGCCTAGAATAAGACTGAATCAAATAACTAAAATTATAACATTCATCTAGTTAATGCACCATCTGGGGGGGGGGGGGGGGGGGTTGCAGGCCTGAGGGGAAGCCTGCCAGCAGTGGCCAAGCTGAGCCAAGGCAAGCTGTCTGGAGTGGCTTACATTACATAGGTGAAGGCTGTACTACTAGGTGGGTTTGATGTAAACAACACTTGACATTTCTTTGAAAACTTGAATAAAAGCTACTCTTTTAATCACTTCATTTGAAATTTCAGATTTTAAAAGATTAAATCCTCATGTATATATGCTGTGAAAATTAAATCAACAGTGCTTACAAAGAAAAAGCATGCCATCAAAAAAGTTGGACAAAATTTAAGGAATTGATTTTTTATTTATGCTAATAACTTAAACAAGTGACCCATGGGTCATGACGCTCAGCTGACTGGGAAGAGATTTGCAAAAGGAAATTTTATCATCTGAATGGTTGTATATACCAATAAAACTGAAGCATCAAACAGGTTAACCAACAGGCCAAGATTGTGTCTGTATTTATATATATCAAAAATAGAGAGACAAGGGACCCATGGGTCACGGCGCTCAGCTGATCGTGATTTGACTATAAATGTTTCTCCACTGTGATACTTTATCGAGTCGATAAAGCTTATGAATAGCATGGACATGTTGGGCTAATTTAAAGAAATGTAATGTAACATGTGAGTAAATGATAAATGAAATTACCTGACTGATGGATTATTAGAGTCAAATATAGTGGTTTATTTTTTATTTATTTAGGAGGGGTTGAAAATTGTGATATATTTGGGCAAATATGAATGCAATGACAGCAGTAATAAGCAGTAGCAGAATGATGATAAGGCTATTTGTTGAAGGATCTAAAGTGTATGGTAGTCTGCAAGCTTTCAATTTGACAGATATGATGTTATGATTAACTATGCTGATGAAGTGATTTATGAATTTGTGACTGTATGACACAATATCTCTTTAGTCTTGACAAGGTACATTATTGTGATGCCCACTATGTCTACATATTACACAATATTGACATAATTTCTGGCATGTACATAGGTACCTATGGACGAATAGTTATACAAAATATTAAAGTATGAATATATCTGATTCATCTTGTTCTTGCTTACTGAGGCTGACTTTGGGATGGGGTTCGGAGAAGGGAAAAGTGAGGGCAGCACGAAGGTGGATGTAGAAATATTCTATTGTAATGTTTTTCATTTACATAAGAATATGAAAAGCTAAGAGGAAAGGGGCCCTCCTACTTCGTTATAGTAAAGTTCTAAATATATGATTGCAAACTAATACTCTGACAAGACTGTCATGAAGAAAAACAGTAAAATTTTGAGATACTGGGATGCATATGAAAATTTACAGATGGACAGGCAAGTGGACAGAATGGACTAATACCTTTATTTCACTTTCAAGGGAATAATGCATTTAAGTTTATATATAATCCTATTTTTTTTAAGCATATCCACTTTTTCCATTAAGAAGTTTTTATCTGAATCATTTTTTTATAAAAAAACCTGAAAATATAAGTTAAAATATTAGAATTGTTGCAAAAGTTGCAATCATTATATATACAGAGTAAAAAACTGAAACTTTAAGTTAAAATATTAGAATTGTCCAAAAGTTGCAATCATTATATATCTAGAGTGTAGCTCATATTGGGTCATATTATGCATACACATATATTTTATAATTTTTAAATCATAAATGTTTAAACTGAATTTAAAAGAAAATAATGCCACAACATGGCATCTACAAGAATTTTCCTTGAATCACTATTAAAAAGTTTTGCACATTGGAGTTTTCAGTACATGCTTAATTTTATTCACCAAAATAAAATAAAAGTAAATTTGATAAAATAAAACATCTTTTCAAATAAAGTATACACACTGTTGGCTGAATAAGGGAAAAAAAATATCATTGTGCAAATTACTATCCCAGTTTTAATTTATTACTGGAATTAATAGTCAATTTCACACCTGGTGAAGTTTTTACTCTTCTGAAGTAAGGAATTACTTATCTGATGAACATCCACACTTTCACAGCAATACACCACTTTGTGGACACAATTAAATGTAGACTTTAATCATTGTAACCCTGGTGGTACAATAAAAATCTAAAATGTAGCATAGCCTAGAATAAGAATGGATCAAATACAGAAAATAATAACATTCATCTAGTTTATGCACCATCTGGGGGTGGGGGGGGGAGTGCAGGGCAGAGGGGAAGCCTGCTGGTAGTGGCCAGGCTGACCCAAGGCAAGCTGCCTGGGGTGGGTTACATAATGCAAGTGAAGGCTGTACTACTAGGTCGGCTAGATGTAAACAACACTTGACATGGTGTATGAAAACGTGAATAAAAGCTATTCTTTCCAATCAATTTCTTTGAAATTTCAGATTTTAAAAGATTAAATCCTTATGTATATATGCTGTGAAAATAAAATCAACAGTGCAAAAGTTGGACAAAATTTAAGGTATTGATTTTTTATTTATGCTAATAACTTAAAATTTGCAAAATTCAGATCTAATTTTGGGTAAACAATTGAATCTTGATTAAATAAAGTTATATTCCTGAAAAAAAGTCTCTAGGTTCAGCAATTCTCATATTAGGTGAGTAAATATATTTCCTGATTTTTAAAAAAACTGCATTATGTTTTGGCCCATTACTTCAAAATAATACCCAATACTGACCTAATTTTTAGTATGTTCATAGAAAATGTATGAAAGAATGTGAATACTAAATACGATCAAAAACAGATCAGTAGTTTTGATATTAGGCAGCCTTGAAATGTAACAATGGCTTTTTTTTTCTTAATATCTCGAAGGAACATAGTCCTAATGACCCAATTTTCGGTATGGTAGGAGATTTGGGGGACATCTAAAATTATGCCAACAGCCTGGGGAGCTTAGAGATGTGCACTGAATGACCTACAGTCATCAAAGTGGACTGCTTGACAATGTAAGGGAATACAACAAGAGCCTCCAAAAAAATTCAATAACTAGCCTAATTTTGCAGCTTTAATTTTCAAATTTCAGATTTTAACAGATTAAATCCTTATGTATAAATGCTGTGAAAATTAAATCGACAGTATTTACAGGAAAAAAACGTGCCGTGGCAAAAGTGGGGCAAAATTTAAGGTGCCAATTTTATATTTTTGCCAATATTTAAAAAAATTTAACAGATTTTGATCTAATTTTTGGTATACAATTAAATTTTGATTAATTAAAGTTGTATTACTGGAAAAAAGTCCCTACCTTTAACACTATTAGTCTTAAGTGACCTAATATCTTCCTGATTTTTTTACAAAGTCCATTATGTTTGGGCCCATAACTTTTTTAAATTATATAATACTCACCTAATATCTGGCATGTACATAGGAACTATATAGAGGAATATTTATGGTAAATATGAAGAAAACCAGATGAGTGGTTTTGATATTAGGCAGTCCTGAAGTGTGAAAATAGATTTCTAATAAAAATTTGAGGTTTTTCCTTAATATCTCGAAGGAACGAAGTCCTATTGAGTATTGACCCAATTTTTCGTCATGGTAGGAGATTTTGGGGACATCTAACTGTATGCTGAATTTCAGATTCGTAGGTCCAATGGTGTCAAAACGTGCCAGTCTTACGGACGGACATCTGGACAGACGGATGGACGGACGGCACTACAGACGGACGGACGATGGACAATGGACCACGACTATAGCTCAGATGACTTATAGTCAGCTGAGCTAAAAATGAACAAGTAATCTCCATACAAGTAACTGTTTTGATACCTGGACGTTGTGATGATACCTAAATATATAACCTAGATTTGTAACTAGCATTTATACCTGGTACGATAACACCTTATTCCTTTCCTAGTTCTGAGACCTTGCATAGAAAGTTGATAAATCAATTGGTTTGATACCTGGTGATGATACCCAATATGTTACCTGGATTTGTAACAGGTATTTATAGCTGGTATTATAATACCTTGTTTTTTATTTTAATCCTAAATCCTGGCTATGCAACTTGGTGCAAACACCTGAAATGTCACACTTCAATCCTACCTGGCTGGGAGGCCTCATGGAGCGAGTCCTCGATCTTCGCCGCTGCCAACTGCTCTGTGACCTTCTGACTCTCGTCAGTTCCCACTTCTTCCATCATTATGATCCCTACAGACACAAGTTTTAAAATAGATTCCATTCCATCACCTTATGTCCACCTGTTTTTTGCCATGAAAGTTTTCGTAAGTTATATTACAATGGAAAAAACTGTGATACAGGGTAGAAGATTAAAGGGCCTAATTTTTTAACAAGGTAAAGAAATACTAACCTTAAATCTTATTTAAGAAACAGTGCACATCTCAGGAATCATTTCTATGAAATATTAAACAATTTGGCTGTACGTTTTTAGAGAGGAAGATTTTTGAAGGTTTTCTAGCGGTTTCCCTGTAAAATGTAAGCTGATGCATGTGGCGCCACAAAACCCTCAATCCCACAACGTTTGACATGTGACAGATTTTTGCATAAAATTTGGGGATGCTAGCTCCTGGTGTACCTTAGAAATCCTTAGTGCTGTGGTGGCCATATTATTTTTCGGATCGGACTGTAATTTAACAGGTCTTTAACCCTCATTGGCACCAATCATCCTTGAAAATTTGAGAAAGATCAAGCATATTCTTTTAGAGATATTGCATCACTGACGGAAGGACAGATGGACAAGGCAGTCACTGTAGGGCACCGCTTTTCAAATGGGCCCTTAAATAAACACAAATTTAAAGTAAAATATTTATCTGCATCATCTGTTGAATTTACTTGATTTCTCTCTTTTTCTGCATGCATATGAATGAACTGCAGGTTGGGCCTACTGTTAAGAAAGGTTCTTATAACACATCTGTGACAAAAGTATGAGCCTGTGTATCTACAAGCTGTTAGTAAACACAGTACATGTGCCCGAAGGTCAAAATGTTGAGAAAATCTTACTTTCCTGGTAGGGAAAGTGATATGTTATATTGCTTTTCCTGAAAAATTATAGCTTTCCCTAGTAAAGCAATGGAAAAAATTGAATTTCCTGATTTTAAAATTCATTATACTAATATGGTACCCATGTTATTGCAGACCACTGCTCTCAGAAAATCACAGCTATGATTGGCTGAGAGAAGCGGGCTGGAACAGGCAGGGTACCCGTCTTTACAGGGAGTGCCCGATCAGGGCCAAGGATTCCGAAATAACAAACATGGCTCCTCCTATTAAACAGACAAACATAGCTGTTTCTTCTGTAATGTTGCCAAAAAGGGGGGGGGAGAACTTTGGAAAAATTTGTATAGATTTGATTTCAAGTTTTGGGCTTGCCCATGTTGTGTCAGTTCTGCAGGAAAGTGACCGTTTGTATTTATTTCCAGGACATTTTTTTTTTTTATTTCCCTGACATTTTCAAGCTTTCCCAAAATAACTGACATAGCTTTCTTGTGCTCATAATGACTTTCCCACTAAAAAGCATGACCCTTATTCACAAACAGAAACAAGGGACCTATGGGTCATGGCGCTCAGCTGTTATATATGATAAAAAAATATGATTTAGAAATGAGGCACATGCTGGTTTTATGTGGTAATAAAAATAAGCTGTATTATGAGTTGTTGTTGTTAAGCTTATGTATGATTTTGATAGTACCTTTGGAGACAGGAAAGAGGATTAATTTCATTTATTTTATTAACAAATGGAGTGCGATTGTCACACAGATTTTGACTTGGCCATATAACTTATAAGCAGAACATATAATATAAGAGTTTAACTATTTATTAAAAAAATTACAAATATTGTCCAAAATATAATTTTTATTAAAAATAATAAGAGAATAGTATGATTTTTTCAAATAAAATATGAAATGATTATTAAAATAATATTAAAGAATATATTCATGAATGCATTCATTAATACATTTTGAAAGTATTTGCACTGGTATTCATATACTTACATTTTTACCTGAATTCCCATTCTTATGAAAGAAATTTTATCATGGAGTACATATTCATATTCTTGTTTAAATACAATTGCAAAGTATTCGCACCATGTCTGGTATTTTTTCAGTTTTCACCAAACAATGATGTTTAGAATCCAGAATATACAAAATTCACACATTTAAATAATGATCATAAGTACCTGGTTTTATGGCTTTTATTTATATTAAAAAAAATGTAATATATTCATTTTGGACTAATTTCACATCAATGTACTAACTATAGACACAGTAGGAATCTAGATAATAAAATTATCAACTGCATCTTTGTCTATCGTTAATTTCCTTCATATGATCCCTAATGATTAGTAATGAATAATATGATTTACTTTTTTATCATTAAAATTGAACTGAAAAATACCATAGGTGACTGCATGGTTTTATTTGGAATACGTGACATTCTATCCATCAATACAAGATTCTTATATCATCGGTTACTGCAAGTTAATTTCCTGATATTATCAACTAACAAATTCTTTTTCTATTTTTCTTCAATTTGTTATTTAAAACCAATAAAAATTTATTAATTTATTGTTTATTGTTATGATGTTGGTTAAAACTACTAGATGAGTTGGGTTGGACACCTGGATCAACTGTGGCTGGCCATTATATAATAAGCTGCCTGGAGCCCCAGTTTATGCCTCGCCTCAAGCATGCAAAATTTGCTGAAAGTTCAACAAGGTCAACATACAGGTGACTCAAGAGGTGCTACAGAGAGCCAAGGTCTGACATGGTCTCATAAAAACATTAATAAAAGCTACAATTTTTGGCCAATTTCTTTCAGCTTTTTAAACTAAAAAGCTGAAATCTTTATGTGTGCATTATATGAAAATTATATCAACAGTGCTCACAGGAAACAAACATGCCATGGTCAAAGTTGGGCAAAATTTAAGGTACTTATTTTATATTTATACTAATAACTTATAAAATTTGAAAAATTCAGAACTAATTTTGGGGATTCAATTGAATCTTGATTAAATAATGTTACATCCCTGACAAAAAATCTCTAGCTTCAGCAATCCTCTTGTTAAGGGAGTAAATATATTTCTTGATTTTTTACAAAGTGCATTATGTTTGGGCCCATAACTTAAAACAATTACGCAATACGGACATCATTTCTGGCATGTGCATAGAGAATGTATAGAAAAATATGTATATTATATATGATTAAAGTCAGATCAGTGGTTTTGATATTAGGCAGTCTTGAAGTGTAACAATGGGTTTTAATGGAAAAATGAAGTTTTTCATTAATAATTGAAGGTATTAAGTCCTAGTGACCAAATTCTTGGCATGGTAGGGGATTTTTGAGACATCTAATTGCATGCCAAATTTTAGGAACTGAGAGCTGAAGCTGGAGAGCTGAGCACTTGCAAACTGCATGACACTAGCTTGATGTAAACAATATGTTACATGGTGCTTGAAAACTTGAATAAAATCTACAGTTTTTGATCAACTGGTTTCAAATTTTTGGTGTTTACAGACAAAATGCTAAAAAAAAACATGCTGTGAAAATTAAATCAACAGTATTTACAGGAAAAAAACGTGCCGTGGCAAAAGTTGGGCAAAATTTAAGGTGCCAATTTTATATTTTTGCCAATATTTAAAATAATTTAACGGATTTTGATCTAATTTTTGGTATACTATTAAATTTTGATTAATTAACACTATTAGTCTTAGGTGACCTAATATCTTCCTGATTTTTTTACAAAGTCCATTATGTTTGGGCCCATAACTTTTTTAAATTATATAATACTGACCTAATATCTGGCATGTACATAGGAACTATATAGAGGAATATTTATGGTAAATATGAAGAAAACCAGATGAGTGGTTTTGATATTAGGCAGTCCTGAAGTGTGAAAATAGGTTTTTAATAAGTGACTTATAGGTCATGATGCTCAGCTGCCAAGCATGACCTGCGACATCATGGGCTGAGATTCACAACTTCCAGTTAAATTTTGAAGACCCAATTTGCCAATATGTTGAAATTTTCTAAGACAACAGAAATATATATCACCTGTGTCTGGTTAAAACACAGTGAATTTATGGTCAGAGGAAAAATATTGATTTTTAAGCTATAAGCAACTATTCCCAGAGCTTGCTTGATACCTGTCAGTCTCAAAAGGAACACCACAAAGGGCAAATATAAGATCAACATATATAGCAAAAATCAAGGAAATCCATGCAAGAATTATTGAGAAATGGGTGCTTCTGTTTAAATTTTATTTAATACAAGCCAACTGTACTGCACCTGTATAAACGATGGTAATATTTATTAAGAAATATTTGACCCAATCCTTTGCAAGATAAGATTAATAAACTTCCAATTGCATTCACTTTAACAGTTCTTGAGATAATAGGATCAAAAGGAATAAGGTTGCCTGGTGGCCATATTCAACTTCTGACAGGTCTGAAATCAGACAACAAACATTCTCTAAATTGGATCAAACACTGAAGAAAAATCACTGAAACTGCACTGAAACAAGGGACCTATGGGTCACGACGCTCAGCTGTTATATATGATAAAAAAATATTATTTAGAAATGAGGCACATGCTGGTTTTGTGTGGTAATAAATATAAGCTGCATTATGAGTTGTTGTTGTTTAGCTTATGTATGATTTTGATAGTACCTTTGGAGACAGGGAAGAGGATTGATTTCATTTATTTTATTAACAAATGGAGTACTACTGTCACACAGATTTTGACTTGGCCATATAACTTATAAGCAGAACATATAATATAAGAGTTTAACTATTTATTAAAAAAATTACAAATATTGTCCCTAATATAATTTTTATTAAAAATAATAAGAGAATCATATGATTTTTTAAAATGAAATATAACTGATATGATTATTAAAATAATATTAAAGAATATATTCATGAATGCATTCATGAATACATTTTGAAAGTATTTGCACGAGTATTCATATACTTTCATTTTTACCTGAATTCCCATTCTTTATGCAAGAAATTTTATAAAGGAGTACATAATCATATTCGTATTTAAATACAATTACAAAGTATTCGCACCATGTCTGGTATTTATTCAGTTTTCACCAAACAAAGATGTTGAGAATCCAGAATATACAAAATTCACACATTTAAATAATGATCATAAGTACCTGGTTTTATGGCCTTTATTTATATTAAAAAATAACTGTAAAAAATTCATTTTGGACTAATTTCACATCAATGTACACACTAGACACAGTAGGAATCTAGATTAATATTATCAACTGCATCTTTGTCTATCATTAATTTCCTTCATATAATCCCTAATGATTAGTAATGAATAATATGATTTACTTCTTTATCATTAAAATTGAACTGAAAAATGCCATAGGTGACGGCATGGTGTTATTTGGAATATGTGACATTCTATCCATCGATACAAGATTCTTATATCATCAGTAACTGCAAGTTAATTTCCTGTTATTATAAACTAACAAATTCCTTTTCTATTTTTCTTTAATTTGTTATTAAAAACCAATAAAAATTTATTAATTTATTGTTTATTGTTATGTTGTTGGTTAATACTACTAGATGAGCTGGGTTAGACACCTGGATCAACTGTGGCTGGCCATAAGCTGCCTGGATTCTCGCCTCAAGCGTGCATAATTTGATGAAAGGTCAACAAGGTCAACAAAGTGGTGACTCAAGAGGGGCTGGAGAGAGCCAAAGTCTGACAGGGTCTCATAAAAAACATTAATAAAAGCTACAATATTTGGCCAATTTCTTTCAGCTTTCTAAACTAAAAAGCTGAAATCCTTATGTATGCATGATATGAAAATTATATCAACAGTGCTCACGGGAAACAAACTTGCCATGGTCACAGTTGGGCAAAATTTAAGGTACTAATTTTATATGTATGCTAATAACTTATAAAATTTGAAAAATTCAGAACTAATTTTGGGTATTCAATTGAATCTTGATTAAATAATGATACATCCCTGACAAAAAAATCTCTAGCTTCAGCAATGCCCTTGTTAAGGGAGTAAATATATTTCTTTATTTTTTACAAAGTGCATTATGTTTGGGCCCATAACTTAAAACAATTACGCAATACTGACATCATTCTGGCATGTGCATAGAGAATGAAAAATATGTATATTATTTATGATTAAAGTCAGATCAGTGGTTTTGACATTAGGCAGTCTTGAAGTGTAACAATGGGTTTTTAATGGAAAAATGAAGTTTTTCATTAATATCTCGAAGGTATTAAGTCCTAGAGACCAAATTCTTGGCATGGTAGGGGATTTTGGAGACATCTAACTGTATGCTGAATTAAAGGAACTTAGAGCTGAAGATGGGGAGCTGAGCTCTTGCAAACTGCATAACACTAGCTTGATGTAAACAATATGTTACATGGTGCTTGAAAACTTGATTAAAATCTACAGTTTTTGATCAACTGGTTTCAAATTTTTGGTGTTAACAGTTAAAATGCTAACAAAAACATGCTGTGAAAATTAAATCCACAGTACTTACAGTAAAAAAAACGTGCCATGGTCAAAGTTGGGCAAAATTTAAGGTACCAATTTTTTATTTTTATTAATATTTTAAAAAATTTAAAAGATTTAATCTAATTTTGGGTATACAATTTAATTTTGATTAATTAAAGTTATATTACTGGAAAAAAGGTCCATAGCTTTAACATGTTTTGTGTTAAGTGATCAAATATCTTTCCTGATTTTTTACAAAATGCATCATGTTTGGGCCCATAACTTTTTTAAATTAAGTAATACAGACATAATTTCTGTCATGTATATAGGAACTATATAGAGGAATATTTATGGTAAATATGATGAAAAACAGATAAGTGGTTTTGATATTAGGCACTCCTGAAGTGTGAAAATAGGTTTTAAATAAAAAATTGAGGTTTTTCCTTAATTTCTCAAAGGAACGAAGTTGCAAAGACCCAGTTTTTGGCTTGGTAGGAGATCTTGGGGACATCTAACATTATGCCGAATTTTGGATTCCTAGGTCTGGACTAATACCTTTATTTCACATTCAAGGGAATAATACATTTAAGTTTATATATTATTTAAGCATATCCACTTTTTCCATTAAAATAGTTTTTATCTGATTAATTTTTTTTATTTACAAGTTTTATAAATTTGTATTAAAAAAACACTGAAATTATAAGTTAAAATATTAGAATTCTTAGTTGCAATCATTATACATCCAGAGTGTAGCTCGTATTGGGTCATATTATGCATACACATATATTTTTATTATTTTTAAATCACAAATTTTTAAACTGAATTTAAAAGAAAATAATGCCACAACATGGCATCTGCAAGATTATTCCTTGAATCATTATTAATAAGTTTTGCACATGCTTAATCTTATTCACCAAAATAAAATAAGATTCTGTAAATTTGGTAAAATAAAAACATCTTTTCAAATAAAGTATACACACTGTTGGTTGAATGAGGTACAAACAATATCATTATGCTAATTACAATCTAAGCTTTAATTTATTCCTGGAATTAATAGTCAATTTCACACCTTGTGAAGTTTTTACTCTTCTCAAGGAAGGAATTACTTATCTGATGAACATCCACACTTTCATAGCTATACACCACTTTGTGGACACAATTAAATGTGCACTTTAATCATTGTAACCCTGGTGGTAAATACAAAATCTAAAATGTAGCATAGCCAAGAATAAAATGAAATACAGAAAATTATAACATTCATCTAGTTAATGCATCATCTGGGGGGGGGGGGGGGGGTGAGGGTGAGCAGGGCAGAGAAGAAGCCTGCTAGTAGTGGCCCAGCTGAGCCAAGACAAGCTGCCTGGGGTGGGTTACATAATGCAAGTGAAGGCTTTACTACTAGGTGGGCTAGATGTAAACAACACTTGACATGGTGTATGAAAACTTGAATAAAAGCTACTCTTTTCAATCAAATCCTTTATAATTTCAGATTTTAAAAGATTAAATCCTTATGTATATATGCTGCGAAAAATTAAATCAACAGTGCTTACAGAAAAAAAACATGCCATTGCCAAAGTTGGACAAAATTTAGGGTATTGATTTTTTATTTAAGCTAATAACTTGAAAAATTTGCAAAATTCAGATCTAATTTTGGGTAAACAATCGAATCTTGATTAAATAAAGTTATATTCCTGACAAAAAGTCTCCAGCTTCAGCAATTCTCATCTAAGGTGAGTAAATATATTTCTTGATTTTTAAAAAAGTGCATTATGTTTGGGCCCATAACTTAAAAAAAATACACAATACTGACATCATTTCTGGCATGTGCATAGCGAATGTATAGAAAAATATGTATATTATATATAATCAAAGTCAGATCAGTGGTTTTGATATGAGGCAGTCTTAAAGTGTAACAATGGGTTTTTAATGGAAAAATGAAGTTTTTCATTGATATCTCGAAGGAATTAAGTCCTAGTGACCAAATTCTTGGCATGGTAGGGGATTTTGGAGAAATCCAACTGTATGCCAAATTTAAGGAACTTAGAGCTGAAGCTCGGGAGCTGAGCTCTAGCAAACTGCATAACACTAGCAATATGTGACATGGTGCTTGAAAACTTGAATAAAATCTACAGTTTTAGTCAACTGGTTTCAAATTTTTGGTGTTAACAGTTGAAATGGTAACAAAAACATGCTGTGAAAATTAAATCGACAGCAGTTACAGCAAAAAAACGTGCCATGGTCAAAGTTGGGCAAAATTTAAGGTACCAATTTTTTATTTTTGCTAATATTTTAAAAAAATTAAAAGATTTTGATCTTATTTTGGGTATACAATTTAATTTTGATTAATAAAAGTTATATTACTGGAAAAAAAGTGCTTAGCTTTAACAAGTTTTGTGTTAAGTGATAAAATTTCTTTCCTGATTATTTACAAAATGCATTATGTTTGGGCCCATAACTTTTTTAAATTATATAATAAAGACCTAATTTCTGGCATGTACATTGGAATTATATAGAGGATTATTTATAGGAAATATGAGGAAAAACAGATGAGTGGTTTTGATATTAGGCACTCCTGAAGTGTGAAAATAGGTTTTTAATAAAAAATTGAGGTTTTTCCTTAATTTCTCAAAGGAATGAAGTCGCAAAGACCCAGTTTTCGGCTTGGTAGGAGATCTTGGGGACATCTAACATTATGGAATTTTGGATTCCTAGGTCTCACGGTTTCAAAACGTGCCACATCTACGGACGGACGGACGGACGGACAGACGGACGGATGACGGACAATGGACCACGACTATAGCTCAGATGACTTATAGTAAGCTGAGCTAAAAAAGGATTTCGAAGGTGGCTAAATGGCAGACATAATGGATTTCTGACAAGTCAGACTATTGATATCACACATCCTCCAATAAGAGACCAAACTTGGGGCAAATTCTCCAAAGGATGGTACAGTAATGAATGTCCAAAACAAATCAAAAGGCATGTTAAGGCCCTCATATCAGATTTATAGATATGCAAATGTAAAAAGTGTAAGTCTAATATTTTTTATAATAACTCTGCTTTTCAATTGGGTCAGCAGGGTAGGTAAACTGCAAAACCTGAAAGAAAGGAAATGCAGAAAGCATGACTAAGAGTCTTGTAATGAAAAAAAGCCATCCTTAATCTAGGTACATATCCACATATTATGAGAACAAACACTTGCTTTTATATGTTGTGATTTATATATAAATATTCATATACCTAGGAAACTAAGTTTATTGCTATGATTCCATAAAATAAACTGCAAAATGTTCCCATCATCTTATAAAGCAGTAGCTAAACCTTAATACTGTACTCTCATAGTCTTAATGCCTGGCTGAAGCATTCCGACAACTGTGTTTTTGTTTTGCAGTAACGAGGTACTTATCACTCAGCCTTATCACTTAATAGGCTGATACAAAAGGGAGTCATATGTCACCAGTGTCACTCACAATTACAGCGACACAGTGAGATGTACCAGCTGGATTGCAATGGTTATATATAAAAGAAAAATAGAGATGGTCTACAAAATAAGTTATTGCGAACATCCCTGACCAATGACCTTGGCCTTTTGCCCACATATCAACTGGATTCTTTCTAAATGATGGGTAACTACTAACCACTTAAATCTGGTGTAATTACTTGGCAACCAATGAGTGAATAACTTTGACCTGCAACCTTTAACCTCCTGACCAGCTGACCTCAAAATCAATCAGTTATTTCTTCAAGCAAAAAGACCAATAAATATGAAGTTTGGATCAAATTGAGTTATGCACAGATGTGGCATATGTGAAAGACTGAAGGTTTTGGTTGAACAGTTTCACCAGAAATATGTTCACAAGCATTTAGAACAATATTGTGACCTTGACCTTTGACCTTTTGAACTCAACATCAATAGGCTTCTTCCCCTATTGGTAGGTAAGCCATATATGACAGATGGAAAGTATAGATTGAAAAGTTTGCCTGAAAATGACTCCATGCAAGAAGAGGGTGCTGTAAACTTGACCTTCGACCTCAAAATCAACAGGTCTTTTTTCCTGAGAAGCAGAGAAGCGATATCAGTGCTGAAAGGTTTGGAATGAAAGATCAAGCTTGAAATGTGTCCACAACCTTTTCAAAGAAGTGGATCCTGTGACCCTGACCTTTGACCTTGTGACCTCAACATCTATAGGATTCTTCTCCCACTTAGTAGGTGAGCTATATGTGAAAGATCAAAGAATTGGGATGAAAGGTTTGGCTTAAAATGCATCCACAGGCTTTTCAGAGAAGTTGGTTCTGTGACCTTGACCTTTGACCTTGTGACCTCAAAATAATTATGGTTCTTCCCCTGTTGGTAGGTGAGCTGTATGTGAAAGATGGAAGGTTTGGGATGAAAATTTTGGCTAAAAGAATTATTTCTGGGGGGTGCAAACACACCCCATAACTTCGAGAATATAGGTCGCAGTGACCTAATTTCAAGTTTGCAAGGAGATCTTTTTAGAACCTCTAAGACTGCATAGGGTTCGTGGCCCTAGCCCCTACAATTACGATTTGTGCCCTGCTAACGGACAGACGGCTGGCCGGCCGGCCGGACGGACAGACGGAAGGACGACGGACAAACCCCCATCGCTATAGCCAAGCATGACTGAAAGTCAGCTGAGCTAATAAAAAATTGAGGTTTTTCCTTAATTTCTAAAAGGAAGGAAGTCGCAAAGACCCAGTTTTCGGCTTGGTAGGAGATCTTGGGGACATCTAACATGCCAAATTTTGGATTCCTAGGTCTTACTGTTTCAAAACGAGCCACATCTACCGATGGACGGCAGACGGACAGACAGACGGACAATGGACCACGACTATAGCTCAGATGACTTATAGTCAGCTGAGCTAAAAAATCATGAATCTGAAAGTGGTTGGCTGCATATGTGTAGAAGTTGAAGGGTCACTAGTTGCAAAACGCCCTTTGTAAAAATGATGATTTGTCTGCTTGCCACCAGATGTCCTCATTCAATGGAATGTGTCTGGATTATTCATTTACCCCTACATGTTATAAACATGTGGATATAAATAAGCCTGTGTGCAGTGGGATCAGGTTTTCTGGACTATTTTTATAAAAGTTTCAAGGAATCACCTTTAGTTAATAGATGTCAGATACTGGAAAAGCCCTAAAAGATTAAAGTCACACCTGCAAAAGTTCCAAGTATTTTTGAGTAAAGAAAATAACCGGACATAAAAAGGTGTACCTGCCAATTTATTTCCCTTTAGAGCTACTTAATATAATAAAATCTAGACCAAGTTGTGGCTCTGTTGTAAACACAGAGCAATAGACCCCTACCTTCATTTATCTAGCAAACGGGAACTCATGCCATAAAGATGATGGTGAGCCGGGGTGATTGTCTCAGTAAGCAGTGTGCAGTGCGCGCGTTACATCATCACTGTTAACTTCCTGACCCACCCAGCTAAAATAGGACACATGCACCTGGCCAGCTGAAACAATCTAGTACGTAACCCTGGTTACAACCTGTGTAGCAAGTAGTCTTATGTAGGTGTAGCCAGTGGTCCAGTTACAAGGACACTCACAGCAGTGACGATGTAACACGTGCACTGCACACAGCTATCTGAAACAATCGCCCCGGTTAATCACAATCAAGATAAGATGTACTTAAACTGGGTGCCTCGTTAGAAGATGCATGCCTTCCTGTCTGCTAGATAAATGAAGGAAGAGCCCTGTGGCTTTGTGCTTAAAACAGAGCCACAACTGGGTCTAATTAAGATCAGAATATTTCAATATATGGCCAAAAGTTATTATTCGGTGCCAAGTAAAACCACTGGACTGTGGATAACTGTGGAGTGAAAGAATATGTTTAATTTCACATAAAAGTTGGTCTCCCTAAAATGGCTGCCCTTATTGACACACCAAGTGTGTCAATAAGGTCGAGCTTATTGACACACTGTTTAACTGCGCATGCGTCTAATCTGTCACACTCCCACTAGATGGCAGGGCGTTCAACATGTGTCACTGACATTTGATATATATTTTTTTAAATTAGAGAATAATCAACAATTATAATAAGAACAAATAAAAATTATTGAAATAAAAACAAGATATAGTAAATTAATCACAGTGTCTGGTGACTAAATATACAAACTATTTAAGCACATAATGTCATTCGATACTGAATAATTAAAGTGTAGAAATTAACCTGGAGCATACGATATATTATTTTAATGGTTTATTACTTGTACTCGAATATTGACCGTGATTACTAGGAATATGGTCACATTATTCTGTATGAAATGTACACTTTTCAAGATTTTCATGATGTAAAATGTACTTGTTCACAATCAGAGGAACAACCCGAAACCATTCTGGGATAACAATTTAAACAAATGGTTTGGTGAGAGTACAAGCAGAAATAGCTCTCAAGATTTTGGAAAAGTAATGGTCCTGAAATCACTAAAGAGACCGAATGTGTTACCATTTCTCTGACTAAGGGGGGAAATTTCTAAGTTACTATGAGCCATTTGGAATGGTCATACCTCCGTCAACAACTCATCATATTGTCCTGATCAATTATAGAAAGTCGAACTCCTACAAACTTAATCTTATAGCCAAAGATCAGAGTGGATTTCGGAGAGGACGTTCCTGTATCGATCATATTTTTGTTGTTACTTCATTATTAAGCAATCGTTTGTCTCAAGAAAGAGAAACACGTCGCCCTGGTGAGTGGGCCCAGAAAAAGCTTTTGGTTGGGTAAATATAGGATACTACTTTTTGCTGGGCTGTTTGGAGTAAAAACTGATTCCAAAATCTATAATGCCATAAAAAAGTTTATTTATTAGTTATTCATCTTATGTATGATCAAATAATATTTTTTTTCACAAACTGGTTTGGAATACCATGCGGGGTACAAGCCGATATAATCCACCAACAACTCTTGCTATTTAATACATGTATTAACGGGTTAGCAGCAAAAGAACAAACCTCGGAGCTCAGCTGTCAGGCTGGCGGTTTCGTGCTGATCGCCATCTTGCCTTGTTATGACATGACCGTATCGAATGGAACAACAATAACTTTGCACCTTTTTTAGTGTTATCAAAGGAATCGCCATTACTGATATGAATGTAGTACTAGGGTGACTATTAAAAATATATATATTGCTCAAAAAAAGGTTTTCATATGTCCAAGTAGCATCCCAACATTAAAAAATGCAACTTAAACTATCCTTGGCCTAAGCCCTAACCGGGCCGTGTATGACCCATTACCGCAAATTATCGCCTCGCATAAAACATTCGCAGCACCTGTTGACAACTGACTGTTTCACCCTCCCATATTGCCCTTTACTATATATTTATAAATATATAATTATTGACATTCTCAAAACATCGGCAGAAAAGTTACCTTTTGTAATTCAGTATACCTATCCATACAATGTCATCTCTCTCAAAGTGCCAGTTTTATTCCGAGTGCAAGTAATATAACTATGCTGCAAACGAGTTTAATGTATGCACATTTAATTGGGAATTCCCAAGTCACACGACCTCAGCGTGCTTTACCTGAGGTCAAACGGGGCCACACAAATACTAATTACTCTTATTTCTGACATGTGAAATAAAACTTGTATATAATTTGTTGATCTTCATTTCATTAAATTGTTTTATTGTTAATAGATTTTTGTCAAAATTAACATTGTATAACCATTCATGCGGAGTTTGTAACGGTCACTCGTTTGGTTAAGGTGTGTTTTGATTTAGCATACTAATAAATCATCAAAGGATTTTGATTTGCGCCTTGCGCCCCTGCGGTTTTGCTATGTAATTAATTATCAAAGGGATGTTGTCTCGCGCATCCGCAGTCTTCCTTACACAAGCAATTAACGCTTCACCGCTCGGGCAGCGACTCCAGGGAAGCAGCCCTCGCTGCGCGCACTACCTTGAGCAGTTTAGGAATTTTACCTACTAAATTTTGTATACTGTGCATGAAAGTCTACTCAGACAAGTGTTCGAGTGGTAAATGAGTATAAGTTCATAAAAGAAATTCATACAAGTTATAACGAGATATGGTGCTCAAATATTTGTATATGTTTGCACTTGTCATTTCGGAATACCGTTCATAATAAAAGATTATGAAAACGTCTTGTGTTTTATTCAGCATGGGAAAAAACTTCGATTTGGTCCTTGCATACAGTAATTCAGTAAATGATGGGCGAAAAAATATTTAAAAAGTTTAAGCAAAATCCGTTATTAAATTTACTCCATCTGGCCTTAACAGCTGATCGAAAGTCGACTGTCAAGTATGGCGGCCTTAACGTGAGACCCGTCTACTTAATGTACCATTATAAAACAACAAAATCATAAGATTTCACCGAGAATCTCTTATTTAAAGATTGTCTGAGGGGGTAAAAGAACTACAGAAACGGGTTTAACCAAGCAAACGTGACAAATATATGCACCTTGTTCTTTTATAAGGTAGATATTTAAACTTCTGGTATTATCGCCCATCTATGAAACGACATCGATGGTCCATGCGTCAGCAAAACTAAATTTACTCATTTTTTTTGTTTTATTTCGTAATTCCAAGATCGTAATTATTTTTTTCATTCCGAATTATTTGAGAAAATACGGTACTTTTGAGTGCTGTGTAATTCCTGGCAGCTTTAAAAGTGAACACAGTGAAGTGGTATGCATTTAAATGGGTAACAGGATGACACTAACTTGAAATATTTTTATTATGGTACCAAACTGTGAGCGTACAAAAGTGCCTCGGTTTTTACCTACGTTCACTAACACCTAAACCCTGATAAAAGTTCTGATTTCGTAGCGGATGCTGGATTATGAGCTTTTGGTTCAATATTGGACAAGTTTAAGAATTATAAGAATATATGACCCCTTTACAAAATTATATACTCTGGGAGTAGTAGATTATGCATCTGAGATATGGGAATATGCCAAAACCCTGTGTGAAAAAATTGCATTTTTTAGCGTTCACAGGTATTTTCCTTTGAAATTGCTGCTCTAAACGGGACATTTGTAGTAACATGAAGTAACAACAAAAATATGATCGATACAGGAGGGTACTTTCCTAAATCCACTCTGATCTTTGGCTATATAGGATTACGTTTGTTGACTTTCTATAATCGATCAGGACAATATGAGTTACTGACGAAGGTATGACCATTCCATATGGCTCATAGTAACTTAGAAAATTTCCCCCTTATTCGGAGAAATGGTTACGCACATTCGGTCTCTATAGTTATTTCTGGACCATTACTTTTCCAAAACCTACAGAGCGATTTCTTCTTGTACTCTCACCAATCCATTTGTTTAAATCGTTATCCCAGAATGGTTTCGGGTTGTTCCTCTGATTGTGAACAAGTACATTTTTCATCGTGAAAATCTGGAAAAGTGTACATTTCATACAGAATAATGTGACCATATTCCTAGTAATCATGGTCAATATAAGAGTACAGGTAATAAACCGCTAATAAAGTATCCAATGCTTCAGGTTAATCTCTACACTTTAATTATTCAGTATCGAATGACATTATGTGCTTATATAGTTTGTATATTTAGTCACCAGACACTGTGATTAAATTTACTATATCTTGTATTTATTTAAGTTAATTTGTTCCTATTACATTTGTTGATTATTCTCTAATTAATTATATATATATAGATATATATATATATATATATATATATATATATATATATATATATATATATATATATATATATATATATATATAAGCATTTGGGACAGTTGAATAAAATATTGCTACCACTTATTGTCTTCTCTTATATTTCCTACAGTGACGTTATCTGTTGATGAAAGACATCATTATTAGTCAGAAATGTGTAAGTATATGTATACATTATAAATCATGAATATCACATGAAAGAGCAGAAGTTGGTCCTCGCTGGAATCGATCCTGTGCAGCACGGCTCAGTACTCGAACACTAATGCAATTACACCATGCAAGACGATGTGAAGGTCACATGAAAAAGAGGGCTTTTAAATCTGGGTGTGGAGTAATAAATAATAATAATTCCTACAACAAAAAAAGAAACATTATTAAATACTATTAATGTAAAATACTTAACTTTTACGTATTAGGCATAAACATTTTTTCTAGGTCAATTGCTTTCCACTGCACAACCTAACCCCAGCCGCCAGGGTCAGAGATCAAAGGACTCACATGGTAACTCCTGATTAGTCCAAACCAACCATTTCTTATGCGCTGTAATTAACGTTAAGATCTGCTAGAGACAACTCGCGTTAATGACACACAGTATCGGGTATCACGACAGGGGTGTTGGTGACACACGGTGAACGCCATGCCATCTAGCAGGAGTGTGACAGATTAGAAGCATGCCCAGTTAAACAGTGTGTCAATATGCTGGACTTTATTGACACACCCAGTGTGTCAATAAGGGCGGCCAGTAAAAAAACATTAAAAACTAATATTAACAGTAATAAAAGCTGTAAACTTGAGTAAAGAACAAACTCTCGCAAGAAACATCAACTGGAGCGACGTCTTGTTTTTTTAGTTAACGTCACAGGTGATAAGGTTTATTGGGTAGTTTGATAGGCACTCAACTGTGTCCCTGGAACCAAACCAAAACACGACTGACGTGGGCGATAATGGGGGTATCAGTACGTTATTTGCGGGCAATGAATAAACTTTTCCAGAAAAAAATCCACGAGGTCATGTTTAATACACTTAACCATGGAATGAAAAAGTTTTTTTGGAGGAAGTATTAGTGTAACTTACGGTATTCTGTGTATTTCCTCGCGAGTTGTCAACTGACAACTGTATTTCCTGTACGTGGCACCTAGGAGGCGCTGTGGTCGCATGCCACGTTCGAAATATGATAAATCCAAGCTTGACCGAGACGAATGTGGCCTCTCTTTCAGTGTTATAATAGAATATTGAAAAAATAAAGCAGTTTCTTTATAAGTTTACTGTCTGATCACAGCTTCTCAACTCGTCTATCAGCAATAGTTAATCAGCTATGTTAATTAAAATCATTATGATAAGGACTTCGGATTTTACATGGAAATATATATCTGTTTGATTTATCCTTTCCTATCTTCCTTCCTTTTCATTCAATATTTCATTTCCCAGTTCCTTGTCGTTTCTTTCTTTCTGTTTTTTTATCTGTCTAAAGCTTTTCATTTTTCTTCTGTCTTTCTTTCTGATCTTTAATTCTCTTCCCTTCCTTCCTTTCTTCTTTTGATTCTTTCTCCTTTTTTTTTTTTTTTCTTTTGCACTTCTATACTTACCTTTCTTTTTCTTAAACGCGTTTCCTATTTAAGTTTCTTTCTTTCGTTTTTTTTTTTTTTTCGTTTTTTTTTCTTTCGTCCTCTCGCCCGTCCTTTCCTTCACCCTTTCTTAAGTCCTTTCATTCTAATTTGTTTCCGTCATCCTTTCTTTCGTTCTTTCTGTTGTCCTTCAAGTTTCCTGTTTTCCTTTCTGACTGTCGGTCTGTCTGTCTTTCTTTCTTTAAGTCATCCGTTCCTCCCTTCCTTCGTTCCTTCTTTCTGTCTTCTTCTTTCATCATTTCTTTCTTCATCCTTTCAATTCTTTCTTTTTTTTCTTTCCCCTTCCCTTCTTACTATATCCTTCCTTTTCCTACTTATTTTAATGTTTCCTACTTTTCCCCTCTTTGCTAAATTCTTTTCTTCCTTCTTTTCCTTATCTTCTTCTTTCTTTCGTCTTTTAGTTCTTTCTTTTTTGTTCCTTTATTCATGCGTCCTTTCTTCCATTGTCTTTTTTTTCCATCGTTCTTCTTTTTCTCCTTCATATTTTCTTTCTTTTTTTCCTTTCTTTTCTTTTAAGCCACCTCTTTTGACCTCACCTTACCTTCCTTCCTATTTTCTTTATTTCTTTTGATTCTAACTTCTTCTCTTTTAGTTTCTTCCTTCTTTTCTTTTATTTTCTTCTCTTCTTTTTTCATTTTTTTTTCGTGTGTCCTTACCTCCCTATCCTTTTCTCTTTCCTTCTTATTTTCTTTCTTATTTTCTTCCATTCTTTTTTTTCCATTTTATCTATTTTTATTTTCTTTATTTCATCTTGCTCTCCTTCATCTCTTTCTTTCTTTCTTTCTTTCTTTCGTTTTATCTCTTTCGTTCTTGTCTGCTGTCTTTCCTACTTTCTTCATTTCCCTCTTTCAATCTTGATTTCCTTCTTCCGTTTTTCTTGTACTCATTGTTTCCCTCCCTTTATTATTATTATTATTTGTTTTAAATTTAAATTTGGTTTTAACCCTACAGTTTCTTTATTCCAAAAAGATGTTTCATCTAACTTCTTTCCTTCTTCCATTTTTTTTATTCATCTGCGTCTCGATCCTTTCATCGATCTCCATCAAATTCTCATTGTTTCGTCATTTCCGACATTTTTCTTTCGTTATGCCTTTGCTAAATTCTTTCTTCCTCTCTTTCCACATTTCTCCTTTTATCTCTTCCTTTCTTCTTTTATACTTTTTTTAGTCGTTCTTTCTTGTGTACTTTCTTAACTACCTTTGTTCGATTTTTCTTACTTTTACCTTACTCCTCTCGTAAAAGTTATCTTTTATCATTACAATTGTCTGGTTAGGAATTTGTAAGTAACTCATCTTTATGACAAAAAATGGTTGTTTTTGTTATTTTATTATTTATTATAAATTATCATTATTATTATTATAAACCTATGATAACAACTTTTGATATCAATTAAAAAATCGTTTATATGAAGCATAATTAATGACAAATTTATAATATATATATATATATACATATTAAATAAATTCCTTTTTTTCAGGCTGTCAGTAAATTTCAAGCGGGACCGACTTATAAATTACACATCTGATTCATATGATCGTCATAATTATTTTGCATATAAAAAGTCACATTTCTTCTACTGTATCGTTGTATAGACGAGTTCCTAATCAAAATACACAACCTGTTTATATTTTGAGCGGGAAACCAGTCTAGATTATAGTTTTCATGACCAAATATGAGTGACTGCCTAAAACGCGTGCACGCCTGCGTGCACGCCTACATGCACTCACATTCGACTGCCTCAGTAAGTGCCTTAATCGCGTGCGGCCTGATTTGCGGACAACAACGTCTGACCAGAAAAAAAGTTATAGTGGGGTGTGTTTTGTTATTTGGCTGATTGAACTGATGGAACTTTATATTATTTATTATATAAATGATTTATGTTTATGTTATATTTATATAATTTATGTAGGTGTTAACATAAACAGTATTCATCATGAATATTTTTTTACACTGTTGATATGTGAGAAATTATAAAAGAACTAGAATACGGGTAGTCGACAAGTGACAACGTGAATCCGCCAAAATCAGAGTAGGACGGGTGAAACGAGACATGGATTGAGTGGCAAGGGAAAATAGAGTTACATGTGTTACATATATTAGATTGGATCTCTGCCACATAAACATGATTGTAGGTGGCGCCACCTGTTATTTGAACGAGAAACTATCCATGATGTATACACATGCAAAATTTCAGGTGGAAAAGTCAAACCACTGCAGAGATTTGAGATATTTTACCGACAGCAGGCAAACAGATGGACGCTGTGCAAAAATGGCTGCAGGTGGTGCCACCATTTTTGTGTATGTTATAAAGCTATCCAAGGGCTACATTTGTGTAATTTTTTTTTCCTGATTGTTCAAACGAGTCCAGAGATATAAGCATTAATGTCTGCAGCGTGAACATGAATGAAGCTGGCGCCACCTGTCTTAAAATAAAAAAAGCTATCCAGGATGTATACGCATGCCGAATTACAGGTAAGTTGGTCAAACCACTGCAGAGATATGAGTGATTTTAACCCAAGGCAGACAAACAGATGGACGCTGTGCAAAAATGGCTGCAGGTGGCGCCACCATTTTTGTGTATGTTATAAAGCTATCCAAGGGCTACATTTGTGTAAAAAAAATTCCTGATTGGTCGAACGAGTCCGGAGATATAAACATGGATGTCTACAGCGTGAACGTGAATGTAGGTGGCGCCACCTGTCATTAAAATCAAGAAAGCTATGCGGGATGGATACGCACGCCAAATTTTAGGTAATTTGGTCAAACCATTGCAGAGATATGAGTGATTTTAACCCAAGGCAGACAAACAGATGGACGCTGTCTAAAAATGGCTGCAGGTGGCGCCACCATTGTTGTGTATGTTATAAAGCTATCCAAGGGCTACATAGTTCCCTCAAACTAATTAACAAAACAACCCCAAAATTCCACAAAAATAACTATTGATAGATATATTTCTCGCCAGACATTGTTGTCCGCAAATCGGGCCGCACGCGGTTTAGGCACTTGCCAAGGCAGTCGAAACTGCGTGCACGTAGGCGTGCACGCAGGCTTGCACGCGTTTTAGGCAGTCCCCAAAAAATGAAAGCTAAAATTAATTTTTTTAATATAAAATTGAAAGCGGAAAAAATAGTAATCCTAATACATTTAAAACTATCATTATTCGCAAGGATTTACGAATAATAAAACAAAACTATTAGCGATAATTGGCCTCCAACCAATATTGCCATGTTGCAAACCTACTGAAGCATAAATTTTCCGGTACATCTGACATAAACATCCTGGTTGGCAGAGAACGTGAGCTGTGACATATTCTACACTTGACTCGCCACGATAACAACATATGTTATGTTGATCTTCATCTGCTTTGAGGAATGTTGAAGGACGCCGTAACTGAAAAATTCGTAAGTATGGCCTAATTCTATGTTTTGATTGCCTTCACAGTTCTCGGGATTTAGATGATTGATTTGTGGAGCAAGGTTTCACTTTGCACATTCTCATGAATAACTTTTTGACAGACGCTGAACGGGGGTGTATCTAAAACCCGGAGATCTCCGGCCGGAGATCAAAATAAAAACCCGGAGATCGCGATATCTTAATTAATAAGGCAGCAATTCGTATTAAACGTTCCCCTTGACACTTCTAAATGACATCCGCATGGAATATGATACTTAATTTGCAAATGCACAAAGTATTTATTCAGTCATTCACAGAAACTTCACCCGGAGACGACACGGAGATCGTCCGGAGACCGCCATCTTGCCCGGAGACCCGCCAATGAGTGCTTCCCACTGATTCCCACTCGCCACAACAGATGCCGCCACATACGTCTTAATTCCCCGCTCTGATATGTGATATCGTTTCCGAGTATAATCGATTGGAACTGTCACCAAAATATGTATTGCTTCTAACTGGAATGTATAAATTTTATTTTCCGATATTAATGATATTAAATAAAATGATGATAATATATTGATATTTAACTGATATGTTTTGTTTTTATACGATATTGATAGATAGATATATATATATTTATATTTATATATTATAATAAACTGTTAAAATAAAAAATTATATTATTAAGTATTATTATTTATGTTTATTTATTTATTTTTTCCCGTAATAAATGTCAAACTTTTGCCAGACATTGATATATCTGTGTGAAAGTTACATCAATGCCTATTGCCCGGTCAGTGCCACGTTGAGGCAGTTGACAGAATGACCTTTTTTCTTTTTGTTTTCTTATCTCTACCTCTACGAGCTCTACTAAATGCAACTAATTACATAAAAAACGGAAAGGTCAAAATTCCCCTCGAATTTTCTTTAAAAAATTTTTTTTTTAACTATCTCTACCACTACGAGCTCTACTAACTGCAACTAACTACGTAACAACGGAAAGGTCGAAATTCCCCTCGAAAATTTGTTTTTAACAAAGTTAGCAGTGTCTATAAATTGAATAACCCCACCGATTTTATATAGTATCCTTTTCTTTTTAAAATTATCAGCTTAATTAATTTTTTTTTATTTTTGGTAATATTATTTTAAGAAACTGAAATTTCTAGAAACCCCTCCCCTATCTTGAAAGTGATATAAATTCAACTCAGTAATAAATTCTACTACTGTATACAACTACTCTCTACCACTACTTAAGACAGGAAAAGTTTTACTACTATGAAACCAAAGAAGCAAAAGCATAGCCAAACGAAATAAAAATTTTTATTCTTTATCCGAAGTCTGTCATGAGGGTTTCACCAAGAAGGTTCATTTGCCTTTCTCTTTTTAACTGAAAAGTTATTTCTAATGACGGCAATTTATTTCGCTTTAGCGAGAGTCGATTTCTTTTTTTTTTTTTTTTTTTTTTTTGTTGGTGTTATCTTCGGGGATTACTTTACGAATTTCGCTTAGTGGGCGATTACATTCGTTAGCGGTCACACAATTTTCCTGGGTTATTTTATTTGTGGTCTGTTTTCAGACTCTTTAAATTCGTACACGAAATCTGATTTTCTCGGCTGTTTTCTACCCGTTTTTCTAGCCACCCTTTTCTTACTACGCCGACACATTAGTGAAACATTTAGTTTGCGTTTTTGATCGATTACATCCATACCTATAAATTTCCTGGCTGTAAGAATATGGTAGCAAATATTTGTTGCTGCGCACTGACATTTTTCTTTTGGGAACAGAGTTACGGCATATTTATTGTCATTGTTGCCCTCCACAATGAAAGTACCAAATTTCGCAACTAATTCTATTTTTCCGTTATTTATTATATCTTGTGCCCTTTCAATTTGTGTCAGATTCTTTCTAACGAATTCCAATTTTATGTTCTCCTCTTTTGTCTCCGCATCAGCATGCAACAAATCTGATTGAAGTGACGGGGGATCAGATATGAACTGGTTTATATTGTTTTTTATCTTTTGAATTATTAGTCCCGGGGCGCAAGTATCCTTGGGGAATGGTTGATCCTCAGGGTTTTCTAATAAATGCATACTGACTTTAAATGATAGGAACCTAAATTACAATAACCCCGCAAAATTTCTTTCAGATAATAATTTTGAAGATAATTAAAGCACAACGTCTGAGTGTCTGTTGGTGCTTCTTTCCAATTTCTTAGACGTTTAATTACAGCATTAAATGATTCAGCTCCGTAGTTGGCAAGTCCGGAGGCACTGTCATACACATTACACTCTTCTAAAATAGGCCTATATGCGTATTTCGTCAAATCTGATTTTAGTTGCTTATCAAAATATTCTCTTACAGTTTCATGCCTTTTCAGGGAAAGATTCTCACAATTTCCTTCGAAGTCTGACGGGGAAGCATTATGCAGAATATTGATCAAATCTACTTTATATTCTGACCATTTCGCGTAATCATCGTGTTTTTGAACAAACCTTTTTAAGTCGTTTTAAATGTGGTTCCAACAATGCAAAATTGGAACATTTGGCAGAACGGTGGCAAAAGCATTTGAGATTGGGCTACTTTAATATTATTCCATATATGTATTAATTTGTCTTCTATTAACTTTAATAAAATTGTGTGATATATTACATAATGTGAAATTAATTAGGTAACAGAGGGACAATGCCAATTGAGAGAGAGAGTGAGAGGAAGGAAAGAAAGAGAGAGAGAGATAGAGAGGGAGAAAAAGATAGGAGAATGGGTGATGTTATAGGAGATTAAGGGAAACATATTAAGATTGTGTGTTGGAGAGAGGGAGAGAGAGAGAGAGAGGTTACACTATTTATATAACTACAGAAAGCAAGAAAGTGGAAATGCTCATATTTTCAAACTAAGGGGTTTCGTTAGTGGGCCGTACGATCAAAGGATAATAGGATTACAGTACTTCAAATAGCTACAAAGGATTAATTTCCCTGCCGAGGCCTATTGGTCATCACTGTCATAAACAATATTACTCCATAAATGAATTCGTTTGCCCTCAACGGTGCGCAACAGAAATTAATGAGTTTAATTAGTTTATTATAAAATAGTCAAATTGGCCATGTCTCTTGATGAGCCACACCGTTAATGAGGTTTGCCCGTAATAACTGTGTACACAGTACTACACACCAGCACCTGCCTGAATGCCCAGGCGCGCCGGGAAGAGAATCCATTATTTTGTAATCAATTAACTTTGATGGGGGGGATTCTCGCGCTGCCCTTTTTATATAATTATGTTTTAAATCCGTTAAATTCTGGTCTTAGTGCCGAATAAATAAACCACAATATTGACATAGCTTTTATATGTTTTATAATTTCGATATTTCAATATTAAGTAAACCACATATTTGACATACTATTTTATATGTTCTATAATTTCGATATTTCCATATTTAATGCATACCCTTTATACCATTAAAAAATTAAGGATATATTATCACATATTAATAATATAAAATTTATACTGAAAGGAAATATTCTGAATGATACGCAAGAAAATATAATTAGTTATAAACATATTACAAACATTCTAGAGTTTTCAGAAATAGAAAATTGGTAAAGAGAATTTATGATTAGTGTATTAAACAGTTATTTAAACAATATACGTATTTTAGTGACAGTACCAATCAATTAGACTTGTAAACGATATCACATATCAGAGCGGGGAATTAAGACAGGTATGTGGCGGCATCTGTTGTGGCGAGTGGGAATCAGTGGGAAGCACTCATTGGCGGATCTCCGGGCAAGATGGTGGTCTCCGGACGATCTCCGGGTCGTCTCCGGGTGAAGTTTCCGTGGATAACTGAATAAATACTTTGTGCATTTGCAAATTAAGTATCATATTCGATGCGGATGTCATTTAGAAGTGTCAAGGGGAACGTTTAATACGAATTGCTGCCTTATTAATTAAGATATCGCGATCTCCGGGTTTTATTTTGATCTCCGGCCGGAGATCTCCGGGTTTTAGATACACCCGCTGAACGGTTAGAACTGTAAACAGTCTATGGGGCCCGAGTATAGAATCCGGCCTACATTTCATATAATGGGTCTTAACTGACTGCACCGTCTCATATTAGTAGCAATTAATATAAGCCATGACATGCCTGATGATATGACATTGACATATGCCTCTAACTTCTCCAATACATGAATCCTAAACATCATTACGTCCGTCTGTATACACCTATAACCTCTTCCATGTTGGCCTGATTCTATATTTGCTCCGTCTACATCTCAACTTAACAATTACAATCAGTGCCTTCATATCAGGGTCTGTTACACCACTATCAATGAACACTGACGGAGGAAGTAATAGATTTTACGTCCGAACAACGCTGCAAAGGTTTATAAATTCATATTAATAGTAATATTCATTTATTCATATAAAAGCTGTAGTGTTCCTGGGCTCTACCGGCGGACACTCTGCTGGTTCATAATTGGGGGACTGACAGAATTGATGTACAGATCTGTCACTTTAGCCAAATGGTGACTCAGTTTGTACAAAAGTCGAGTAGTACCCTTGGACGTTTTCCACAAAAGCACTGGTATGTCTTGTCTGGAGTACAAATTGAATACCAGCAATCTGCTAATAGAAACACTAAAGTGGTCACTACACAACAACCCAATCTACACACACACAACTCCCCTGGCCTGTCAGCATACAGCATGAAAGTGACACATTCCATTCTTCCAGCTGTCAGATCAGGCTAGAAGGCTTGTCCCATCTAAATGCTCAAATGCCAGTCCCAGCAACTCTAAATTTGACATCAGAGTTGTGAATTGTAACTTGCTTTACCTTCTGGCAGTGATGTCATGCTTGTTCCTGGACCAATTATCATATTAACCCCAGCATTGTGCATGAACAGCGTACAGGTACATTCAAAGGATGAGGGATGTATAAGCATAACTTTCAATCACAATTTTATGGATTATTGGATATTATATATATAGAATGTTAAAATGCTTTATCTTTTTGTCATAATCCAAAAAACCCTGTTGTTCTACCCAGGGGCCTGCTTTGTTGGGCATTGTCAAGTAAATTGAAAGAGGTGCCTAGTTTAAACTCATTTGCAGCATTATTTAGCCACTTTTGATTGTTTTGAAAGTAAAATTAATAAAAGGATAACATGGTAAAGGTTCAAACCATGGCTGATAATTGTTTTTAAGTCAAGTTTGTGTGCTGTCATATGCTGAATCGCCAGCTGTATCAGTGTGAACAGCTTTATGCGGTGGCTGGTAAAGCCTGCTGTGCCATTTTTTAGCTCAGCTGACTAAAAGTCATCTGAGCTATAGACGTGGTCCTTTGTCCGTCGGCTGTCCGTGCAACTGTCCGTTAAACTGGCATGTTTTGAAACCATTGGACCTATGAATCTGAAATTCAGCATACCTTTAGATGTCACATAAATCTCCTTCTATACCGAAAATTGGGTCATTAGGACCATGTTCCTTTAAGATATAAAGGAAAAACCTCCGTTTTCCATTAAAAAAAACCCATTGTTACACTTCAAGACTGCATAATATCAAAACCACTAAACTGATATTGATTGTTTTTAATATATCAATTCCTCTATATACATTTCCTATGTACATACCAGGAATTAGTTCCTATTTACTTCCTTAACTTGAGAATTTCTGAAGCTAGAGACTTTTTTTTCAGGTATATAACTATATTTAATCAAGATTCAATTGTATACCCAAAATTATATGTGAATTATTCAAATTTTAAAAGTTATTAGCATAAATATAAAATTAGTACCTTAAATTTTGCCCAGATTTGACCATGGCACTTTTTTTACTGTAAATCCTGTGGATTTAATTTTCACAGCATGTTACTATAAGCATTTCATCTGTTAACATCTGAAATTTCAAACCAGTTGATCAAAAACTGTAGATTTTATTCAAGTTTTCAAGCACAATGTAAAGTATTGTTTAGATCAAGCAAGTGTTATGCAGTTTGCTAGAGCTTAGCTCCCCAGCTTCCCAGCCAGCTCTCAGCTCCCAAAATTTGGCATACAATTAGATGTCCCCCAAATCTCCTGCCATACCAATGTTTGGTCACTAGAACTTTATTCCTTTGAGATATTAAGAAAAAACTTCAATTTTCCATTGAAAACCTATTGTAACACTTCAAAACTGCCTAATATCAAAACAACTGATCTGATTTCACTTGTTCTTCTACTCATTTTCTATGCACATGCCAGAAATGATGTCAGTATTGTGTAATTGTTTTAAGTTATGTGCCCAAACATAATGCACTTTGTAAAAAATCAAGAAATATATTAACTCCCTAAACATGAGAATTGCTGAAGCTAGAGATTTTTTGTAAGGGATATAACATTATTTAATCAAGATTCAGTTGTATACCCAAAATGAGTTCTGAATTTTTTTCAAATTTTATAAGTTATTAGCATAATTATTTAATCAGTACCTCAAATTTTGCCTAACTTTGACCAAAGCACGTTTGTTTACTGCAAGCACTGTTGATATAACTTTTATATCATGCAGAAATAAGGATTTCAGCTTGTTAGCTTTGAAAATTGAAAGAAATTGGCGAAAAAACTGTAGCTTTTATTAATTTTTCTTGAGACCATGTCAGACCCAGGCTCTACCCAGCCCCTCTTCAGTCACCTTTATGTCCTCCAGTTGACCTTTCAGGCAAATTATGCACGCTTGGCTTGAGGCCGGGGGGAGGGGGGCATATACGGTTCAGCCAGGCAGCTTACAGGCTAACCACAGTTGATTCAGGTGTCCAACACAACTCATCTTTTAGTTGTTTACACCAACAGCATAACAATAAACAAAACATGAATAATTTTTTATAGATCTATAATAACAACTTAAAAGAAAAATCAATAGAAAAGGAATTTGATTGTTGATGAGTAACAGGGAATAACCTTGCAATTACTGATGTTTTATGGATTTTGTATGAATGGATGAAAATGTTTTCCAAATAACACCATTGAGTCACCTGTGGTATTTTTCTTTTCAATTTATTTATGAAAAAAAAAATTATATTGTTCTATACTATTAGGGACTATATGAAGGAAATTAATGATAGACAAAGATGCAGTTGATAATATTAATCTCAATTTCCAGGTCTTTTCCCATTTGTATTTCAGCTTGTTAATTTATATTTATTTCAAAATTTAAAAAAAATATATAACTGGAATACGGGTAGTCGACAAGCGACTACGTGTATCCGCCTAAATCAGAGTGGAACGGGTGAAGTGAGGCATGGATTAAGTGGCAAGGGGAAATAGAGTGAAGTGTTGCATATTAGCATGGATGTCTGCAGCCAAATTGTGTATGAAGGTTGCCCCCCCTACCACAAAATCCAGAAAGCCGTCCCAGTTGTATACATGCAAAATTTAAGGCAGATAAGTCAAACCACTACATGTATATGAATGATTTTAGCCCGTGGCAGACAATCAGATGGACGCTGAGCAAAAATGGTTGCAGGTGACGGCACCAGTTTTGCGTATGATAAAGAGCTATGTGAGAACTATACACATGCAAAACTTTGGCCCAATTGGTCAAACGGTTCCCAAGATATGAGCTTGGATGTCTGCTGCATAAACTATAATGCAGGTGGCTCCACCTGTCATAAAATCAAGAGAGCTGTCGGGGATGTATAAACCTGCAAAATTTTAGCCAGATATGTCAAACCACTGCCGAGATATGAGTGATTTTATCCCATGGCAGACAAACAGATAGGAGCTGTGCAAAAATGGCTGCAGGTGGCACCACCAGTTTTGCGTATGTTGTAAAGCTCTCCTAGGGCTACATTTGTGCAAAAAAATTTTCCTGATCGGTCAAACGGTTCCCGAGATATGAGCTTGGATGTCTGCAGCGTGAACGTGAATGTAGGTGGCGCCACCTGTCATAAAATCAGAAAAGCTGTCCAGGATGTATACGCATGCGGAATTTCAGGTGAATTAGTCAAGTCACTGCAGAGATATGAGTGATTTTAACCCAAGGCAGACGAACAGATGGACACTGTGCAAACATGGTTGCAGGTGGCGCCACCATTTTTTGTGTATGTTATAAAGCTCTCCAATGGCTACATTTGTACAAAAAAATTTTCCTGATCAGTCAAACGGTTCCCGAGATATGAGCTTGGATGTCTGCAGCGTAAACGTGAATGTAGGTGGCGCCACCTGTCACAAAATCAGAAAAGCTATCCAGGTTGTATACGCATGCCAAATATCAGGTGAATTAGTCAAGTCACTGCAGAGATATGAGTGATTTTAACCCAAGGCAGATGAACAGATGGACACTGTGCAAACATGGTTGTAGGTGGCGCCACCATTTTTTGTGTATGTTATAAAGCTCTCCAAGGGCTACATTTGTGCAAAAAAATTTTCCTGATCCGTCAAATGGTTCCCGAGATATGCGGGTTTATGTGTGGAAACAGACGCACAAACAGACGCAGAGCGCAGAGGAAAGGTCAGAGGTCAAAACAAAATCGGGGCGCAGCAGTTCACATGTGACCTGAACATAATCCCGGGTTTCGTAAAATTCTGCCCAGCAGTTACGGAGGAGGTCTCCGGAAACCTACGCGGCGGCGGCGTTTCATAGCTGAGATTACTCCAAATTTTATACTGATACATTTTTTTTTTCAATAAGAAAAATTTGAATTTAATAAAAAATGAGATTTTGGACAAGTTCTCATGATTTCTGTAATGTTAATAATAGTCATAAGACTCTTGCTATGTCTAGTGCGTAGATTGATGTGAAGGTAGTCCAAAGTGAATATAAAAGTTTTATTTTAAATATATAAATAAAATTTATAAAACCAGGTACTTATGATCATTATTAAGTTTGTGAAATTTGTTTATTCTGGATTCTCAAGAATTTTGTTTGGCTGAAACTCGATAAATACCAGACATGGTGCAGTACTTTGCAAATGTATTTGAATGCAAATATGAATATGTACTCCATAATTTCATGCATAAGAATAGGAATGGAGATAAAAATGAAAGTATTTAAATACAAATGCATTCATGAATATATTCTATAATTTTATTTCAATAAAATGTTATTTCGATAATATTATTAAAAAAATCTTTAATAAAAAAACAGATGATAATGTTATTAATGTATCCGCCAAAACAGAGTTTTGCAGATACTATGTTTTCAGCCGGATGCCTCCACGGCCACCGCCGCCATGTAGGTGTCCGGAGACCTCCTCGGTAACCACTGGGGAGAATTTTACAAAACCTGGGATTATGTTTGGGTCACATGTGAACGAATGCACCTCAATTTTGTTTTGACCTCTGACCTTTCCTCTGCGCTCTGCGTCCATCTGTGCGTCTGTTTTGACACATTAACCCACATATCTCGGGAACCGTTTGACCGATCTGGAAAAAAATTTTGCACAAATGTAGCCTTTGGATAGCTTTATAACATACATAAGAAATGGTGGCGTCACCTGCAACCATTTTTGCACAGTGTCCATCTGTTCATCTGCCTCGGGGTAAAATCACTCATATCTCTGCATTGGCTGGACTTATCCACCTGAAATTTTGCATGTGTATACATCCTTGGCAGCTTTCTTGATTTTAAGACAGGTGGTGCCACCTACATTCACATTTACGCTGCAGACATCCAAGCTCATATCTCAGGAAATGTTTTACTGATTGGGCCAAAATTTTGCATGTGTATAGTTCTCACATGGCTCTTTATTATACGCAAAACTGATGGCACCACCTGCAACCATTTTTGCACAGCATCCATCTGTTTGTCTGCTGTGGGATAAAATCACTCATATCTCTTCAGTGGTTTGACTTATCTGCCTAAAATTTTGCAGGTTTATACATCTTGGAGAGCCTTCTTGATTTAATTACAGGTGGCGCCACCTACATTCAAATTTACGCTGCAGACATACAAGCTTATACCTCAGGAACCGTTTGGCCGATTGGGCCAAAATTTTGCATGTGTATAGATCTCACATAGCTCTTTATCATACACAAAACTATCTTTGATAGCTTTCTGGATTTTTATTTGGTGGCACAACCTACATACACATTTCGGCTGCAGACATCCATGCTAATATGCAACACACCTCACTTTATTTCCCCTTGTTACTCAATCCATGCCTCAATTCACCCGTCCCACTCTGATTTCAGCGGATACATGTAGTCGCTTGTCGACTTCCCGTATTTTATTTTTTAATTTAAATTGTATTTAACACAATATTTGTTATTAATTTTTAATTAATGGTTTAACTTTTAAAATTATTCTACTGCTATGCAGATAAAGTTTTATGGCCAAGTCAAAACCTATGTGACAATAGCACACCATTTCCAACTGTAAATAATATAAATGACATCAATCCTCTTCCCTGTCTCCAAGGATATTATCAAAATCTTACATAACTTGAGTTAAACACTATCAACTTATAATAGAGCTTATATTGCCACACCAAACTAGTATTTGTTTACCTTCTCTTCCAAATCTTATTTTGTGATCATATATATCAGCTGAGCGCTGTGACCCATGGGTCCCTTGTTTTTGTTGGACTATGTTTATATGCTATATAGAGGTGCAGCCGATAACATGGATCACGGCATCTTGCTCTTCTGAATTTGTCACAGTTGTGCTACATTTGTTTTTCAAATGTTCCTGTCTAATTCAGATGATTTTTAGCTCAGCTGGCAATAAGTCAACTGCATGACCTATAGCCAATTGTTTCTTGCTGGCATGTTTTGAAAAAGTTTGACCTACGATTCTGAAATTCAACATACTGTAAGATGTCCTCAAATCTTCTACCAAATTAAAAGCTGGGTCACTGTGACTTCATTCCTTTGAGATATTAAGGAAAACGTCCATTTTCAGTTAAAATCCTATTGTTACGCTTCAAGACTGTCTGCTATGAAAACCACTGATGTTGTTTTGTTCATATTTGGCATAACTGTTCATGCATGAATTCCTATACATGTACATGTCAGAATTTAGGTAAATATTGTGTAATTTGCAGTACCAGTAGTTATGGGCCCAAACATAATGCACTTTGTCAAAAATCAGGAAAGATATGTACTCAATTTACACGATAATTGTTCAAGCTAGAGAGCCTATATCATGCATATAACTATATTTATTTAGTATTAATTTTATACCAGAAATATATCAAGATTTTGTAAATATTTAAAGTTATAAGCCTAAATGTAAAATCAATACCTTTAATTTGCCAAACTTTGATTATGGCACATTTTTTCCTGTAAGTATATTTGATTGTTTTTTCACATGATGCACAGATAAGGTTTCAGGCTTATATAATCTGATATTTGAGAGCAAATGTTAAAAAAAATGTAGCTAAAAGTCAAGTTTTGGATGACCAAGTCAAGTATTGTGTACAATAAGCTAACCCAGTTCACGTGGATAAAGTGCCAGCTGTTAGTAGGTCTTTACTTTAATGGTAAGCTCTAGCCGAGTCTGAAATATAAAGCAGTTGCACAAAACTATAATGTTTATCCAAGTTTTAGAAGACCATGCCATTTTAGTTTAGTAAAATTAAGCATGTACATTATTCTGAAAACTCCAATGTACAAAACTGGTGACCTTGACTAGGATCTTCAGGGTCAAATCAGTCCAATTACAGGTATTATCTTGTGAACACAATAACTTTTAAAGGGCTGTATATTTTCCTCCAAAATTTGAAACACTAATTGCTCCTACCAGAAACTCAGATGAGTTTGAAATCTGGTGACCTTGACCTTTATCTTTAAGGTCAAATCTGCCGAAATGTAAAATTTTAGTGAACCCCATTACTTTTGAAGGGCTCTATATTTTGTCCTTAAATTGGGACAGATATTATTCCCACCAAGATCTTGGGCGTGTTCGAAAACCAAACACCTTGACCACAATCTTCAAGGTCAAATCAGCCCATTTAAAGTTATTATCTTATGAACATTATAACTTTTGAGGGTCTATGTATTTTCTTCAAAAATTTGAAACACTAATTGCTCCTACCAAAATCCCAGACAAGTTTTTAATCTGGTTACCTTGACCTTCATCTTTAAGGTTAAATCTGCCTGAAAAATTAAATTTTGGTGAACCCCATAACTTAATATTTTGGGGCTTAATATTTTGTCCTGAAATTTGGTACAAAATTTGTTCCTAGCAAGGACTTGGGCGATTTCAAAAACTGGTGACCTTGACCATGATCTTCCAGGTCACATCAGCTGAATTATAGTTATTATCTTATGAATGATCTAACTTTTGAAGGGCTGTATAATTTTCTCAAAAATTTGAAACGCTCATTGCTCCTACCAAATTCTCAGACAAGTTCGAAAATCTGGTTACCTTGACCTTGATCTTAAAGGTTAATGTTATGCAATTCTTGGATTATTGTGACTCCGTTAACTTTGAAAGTACTGAAGATTTTTTCTTCAAAGTTGACACACCAATTCTTTCTGCCAAAATCTCATCAGAGTTTGAAAAGGGGTGACCTTGACCTTCAAGGTCATTTCTGTTGAAATCTAGAATCATTGTTCGGAGACAGTGCATATTTTATCCCTAATGTTTTGCGCTGGCCCATAGAGGGGGGCATATGTTTTGCACTGCAAAACCAAAGCCGCTCTAGTATCAGTAAAAACATTTTATAATTTTAAAAAATTAGCAAATAAATTTTTAATTGTGTCCATTTGGCCTAGAATCTTAGAATGAAACATTTAGGCTGGTCCTTGGTAAATAACCTTGGAAATCTGAAATCAGGTCACCTTGACCAATAATCTGCAAGCTGTTTGGGGGGGGGGCATGATTTTAGCATCTTCTAACACAATATCCATTGAGGTTCTGGGCAAATTTTCTTGGAAACCTGAAACTAGACTCAGTCATGATTGGATTCAGCCTGCACATGTGTGACCCATCACTTACCAGTACAGACAAACCCAGTGGACTGTTGTGTCAGAAGGTCAATAGTCAAGATCACATCTGAAGTTAATCTGAATATGGCTTTCAGATAATGAAATTCCTGTTGTGAATTTTTGGCTAAAATGGCCTGCTTGTCAGCTGAGCATCGTTACTAATGGGTCATTTGTTTTTTATTCATGGGCAGCATGCTTAAAGTCAAGAAAATATATCTAGATTTTCTTAAGACAAGATATATAATATCTTATCATTAGAAATATTTCCTTCATATAGTATCCAAAGATATTATTTCTTGCCATAAGGTATCTTTTCTGATAGCAAGATCTTACCAGACGAAAATAAATTCTTGTCATATGAACAGTTTTCTTTACCATTACAAGAAAAATTCTTGAGCTATTCCCTAGAAAATTTTTCAATAATAAGATATTTTTCTGACTGTAAGAAAGTTATAGAGAGTGGGACAAGAAACTTTTAATATTTTCACAAAGATTTTAAAAAAGTGCATTAACCTGGGTCCTTATTACTATGTAAGTAGTTGGCATTCTTGTTGAGCACCAGTAGTTCCAGTGGTAACTAACAAACAACCAGGAAGTTCTAAAAGTATTGATGACATTTCCAGGAACCCTGAGTTTACTGGGCATGATGGGATAGCTATAAATTTTCATCCAAGCGTGACATTGTTTATGAGTAGACAACACGGAACGTATGTCACATACTACATCCTGCTGACAGAGATCTTTATCAATAGAGGCATCCACAGGCTGCCATATGTAACAATAAAATCTTGTTTTGTAGATACTAGAATATATACCCTTTTGTGTAAAAGGCTAAAGTTGGTACTTATCAGAAAATCACTTGTGATATTATTATCAAGTCCAATCCACTTTTGCTGAGACTTTAATGTTTATATTTTATGTGCACACAGTCCAAATTTTAGTACTCCAGCCTATGGTTACTCCTCAGTCCTAGTAGCCAGACCTTTTTAAAGCCATGCTCCCTGGCCCCTTCTAATTCCTTGTCTTTCTTATTTAATGAAATTAAAATAAGTAAATATGTAACTCTCTGTGTATCAATCTCCAGAACTGATAACAAGGATAAGCATGGATGACAATAGGCATCTCTAAGTTTTCAGTCAGTTGTGTGTGTCAGTTTGGGGTAATTTATTTAAACATTGAGTACATAAAGTGAGTTTAGAACCCACTTTTTTTCTGTTTATTAAGTAAAAGACCGTTATCAGCCTTTAAGAAAAGTCTACCAACTGAACCTTCTCGGCAGTTACATAGCATTTTTTATTGCAAACAAACATAAAACATACAAAGCAATTTATATATATAAAGAGTGAGAGAGAGAGGGAGAGAGAGAGAGAGAGAGAGAGAGAGGGAGAAATATTTACAGACAGACAGAAAAAGAGATTAATTATTGCAGTTGTGGATGCTTTGCTACAAGAGAGAGTTAATGGCAGCTGATTGTATATATTTGATGGAATAATAATTTGAAAAACTTAATATTCCTACATGTACTTTATTTAGCTGGTGTGGCATGTGTCATAAAACACCTGACTACCTACTCCATTTTTTTATTCAGTAGTCTGGTCCTTTATAAACATATATGGCCATTTTTTTTTTAAACACATAGTTCAGACATTTTTTTCTTTTTCAAGGCACAAGAAATTGGTCTGATTGGGTGTTCTCTGTTTTCTAAGGTCCTCAGGTCCTCAGGAAGCCAATATAGTGTTGTATGCTATTCTGGGACCTTTAAGCATTGCATGCAATCTTTATAAAATTTATTCATGAAGTCAGCACATATTCTGGTTATTTTAGCTGATGCAGACTGATATTTTAGAAAGAGTTATAACATCACTCCTGTTCCTGTATTCAGCACACAGCTACTGTTCCAGCCACTGCTAGGAGAGAGGCAAGAATATATTTTTCCTACTGTTATGAAGGAAATTTTTTTCTCATGATAGGAAAATCCAGATAGCATGCTTTCCATCAAGTGGAAAAATGTTGAAGATTTCTTGTCAACAGAAAATTTACATTTGGATAAGAAATATAATCCTTTTGAAGAAAATTACTGTGGCAGTGAATATGATGTACTTATTTTTTCTTATTTTGAGTATTGAAAAAAATTGGTACAGTAATAATTTACATGCCTGGTCACCCTTAACACTGTGTTTTGCTGTTGTGTACTGTGAAGGGCTGTATTATACTCACTGCTGTGGTGTACTGTGAAGGGCTGTATTATACTCACTACAGTGGTGTACTGTGAAGGGCTGTACTATACTCACTGCTGTTGTGTACTGTGAAGGGCTGTATTATACTCACTGCTGTGGTGTACTGTGAAGGGCTGTATTATACTCACTGCTGTGGTGTACTGTGAAGGGCTGTATCATACTCACTGCTGTGGTGTACTGTGAAGGGCTGTATTATACTCACTGCTGTGGTGCACTGTGAAGGGCTGTATTATACTCACTGCTGTGGTGCACTGTGAAGGGCTGTATTATACTCACTGCTGTGGTGTACTGTGAAGGGCTGTATTATACTCACTGATGTGGTGTACTGTGAAGGGCTGTATTATACTCACTGATGTGGTGTACTGTGAAGGGCTGTATTATACTCACTGCTGTGGTGTACTGTGAAGGGCTGTATTATACTCACTGCTGTGGTGTACTGTGAAGGGCTGTATTATACTCACTGCTGTGGTGTACTGTGAAGGGCTGTATTATACTCACTGCTGTGGTGTACTGTGAAGGGCTGTTTTATACTCACTGCTGTGGTGCACTGTGAAGGGCTGTATTATACTCACTGCTGTGGTGTACTGTGAAGGGCTGTATTATACTCACTGCTGTGGTGCACTGTGAAGGGCTGTATTATACTCACTGCTGTGGTGCACTGTGAAGGGCTGTATTATACTCACTGCTGTGGTGCACTGTGAAGGGCTGTATTATACTCACTGCTGTGGTGCACTGTGAAGGGCTGTATTATACTCACTGCTGTGGTGTACTGTGAAGGGCTGTATTATACTCACTGCTGTGGTGTACTGTGAAGGGCTGTATTATACTCACTGCTGTGGTGTACTGTGAAGGGCTGTATCATACTCACTGCTGTGGTGTACTGTGAAGGGCTGTATATACTCACTGCTGTGGTGCACTGTGAAGGGCTGTATTATACTCACTGCTGTGGTGCACTGTGAAGGGCTGTATTATACTCACTGCTGTGGTGTACTGTGAAGGGCTGTATTATACTCACTGCTGTGGTGTACTGTGAAGGGCTGTATTATACTCACTGCTGTGGTGTACTGTGAAGGGCTGTATTATACTCACTGCTGTGGTGCACTGTGAAGGGCTGTATTATACTCACTGCTGTGGTGTACTGTGAAGGGCTGTATTATACTCACTGCTGTGGGGTACTGTGAAGGGCTGTACTATACTCACTGCTGTGGGGTACTGTGAAGGGCTGTACTATACTCACTGCTGTGGTGTACTGTGAAGGGCTGTACTATACTCACTGCTGTGGTGTACTGTGAAGGGCTGTATCATACTCACTGCTGTGGTGTACTGTGAAGGGCTGTATCATCCTCACTGCTGTGGTGCACTGTGAAGGGCTGTATTATACTCACTGCTGTGGTGCACTGTGAAGGGCTGTATTATACTCACTGCTGTGGTGCACTGTGAAGGGCTGTATTATACTCACTGCTGTGGTGCACTGTGAAGGGCTGTATTATACTCACTGCTGTGGTGTACTGTGAAGGGCTGTATTATACTCACTGCTGTGGTGTACTGTGAAGGGCTGTATTATACTCACTGCTGTGGTGTACTGTGAAGGGCTGTATTATACTCACTGCTGTGGTGTACTGTGAAGGGCTGTATATACTCACTGCTGTGGTGTACTGTGAAGGGCTGTATTATACTCACTGCTGTGGTGTACTGTAGAGGGCTGTATTATACTCACTGCTGTGGTGTACTGTGAAGGGCTGTATTATACTCACTGCTGTGGTGTACTGTGAAGGGCTGTATTATACTCACTGCTGTGGTGTACTGTGAAGGGCTGTATTATACTCACTGCTGTGGTGTACTGTGAAGGGCTGTATTATACTCACTGCTGTGGTGTACTGTGAAGGGCTGTATTATACTCACTGCTGTGGTGTACTGTGAAGGGCTGTATTATACTCACTGCTGTGGTGTACTGTGAACGGCTGTATTATACTCACTGCTGTGGTGTACTGTGAAGGGCTGTATTATACTCACTGCTGTGGTGTACTGTGAAGGGCTGTATTTTACTCACTGCTGTGGTGTACTGTGAAGGGCTGTATTATACTCACTGCTGTGGTGTACTGTGAAGGGCTGTATTATACTCACTGCTGTGGTGTACTGTGAAGGGCTGTATTATACTCACTGCTGTGGTGTACTGTGAAGGGCTGTATTATACTCACTGCTGTGGTGTACTGTGAAGGGCTGTATTATACTCACTGCTGTGGGGTACTGTGAAGGGCTGTACTATACTCACTGCTGTGGGGTACTGTGAAGGGCTGTACTATACTCACTGCTGTGGTGTACTGTGAAGGGCTGTATTATACTCACTGCTGTGGTGTACTGTGAAGGGCTGTATCATACTCACTGCTGTGGTGTACTGTGAAGGGCTGTATCATCCTCACTGCTGTGGTGCACTGTGAAGGGCTGTATTATACTCACTGCTGTGGTGCACTGTGAAGGGCTGTATTATTCTCACTGCTGTGGTGCACTGTGAAGGGCTGTATTATACTCACTGCTGTGGTGCACTGTGAAGGGCTGTATTATACTCACTGCTGTGGTGTACTGTGAAGGGCTGTATTATACTCACTGCTGTGGTGTACTGTGAAGGGCTGTATTATACTCACTGCTGTGGTGTACTGTGAAGGGCTGTATTATACTCACTGCTGTGGTGTACTGTGAAGGGCTGTATATACTCACTGCTGTGGTGTACTGTGAAGGGCTGTATTATACTCACTGCTGTGGTGTACTGTAGAGGGCTGTATTATACTCACTGCTGTGGTGTACTGTGAAGGGCTGTATTATACTCACTGCTGTGGTGTACTGTGAAGGGCTGTATTATACTCACTGCTGTGGTGTACTGTGAAGGGCTGTATTATACTCACTGCTGTGGTGTACTGTGAAGGGCTGTATTATACTCACTGCTGTGGTGTACTGTGAAGGGCTGTATTATACTCACTGCTGTGGTGTACTGTGAAGGGCTGTATTATACTCACTGCTGTGGTGTACTGTGAACGGCTGTATTATACTCACTGCTGTGGTGTACTGTGAAGGGCTGTATTATACTCACTGCTGTGGTGTACTGTGAAGGGCTGTATTTTACTCACTGCTGTGGTGTACTGTGAAGGGCTGTATTATACTCACTGCTGTGGTGTACTGTGAAGGGCTGTATTATACTCACTGCTGTGGTGTACTGTGAAGGGCTGTATTATACTCACTGCTGTGGTGTACTGTGAAGGGCTGTATTATACTCACTGCTGTGGTGTACTGTGAAGGGCTGTATTATACTCACTGCTGTGGTGTACTGTGAAGGGCTGTATTATACTCACTGCTGTGGTGTACTGTGAAGGGCTGTATTATACTCACTGCTGTGGTGTACTGTGAAGGGCTGTATTATACTCACTGCTGTGGTGTACTGTGAAGGGCTGTATTATACTCACTGCTGTGGTGTACTGTGAAGGGCTGTATTATACTCACTGCTGTGGTGTACTGTGAAGGGCTGTATTATACTCACTGCTGTGGTGTACTGTGAAGGGCTGTATTATACTCTCTTCTTTGCTTTACTGTGAAATACTCACAGTACTATATTTCTGCTGTTAGGCTTTTTAAAAGAACAGGCAGGAAAACAGAACTGTACTAACTTTTGTACAGGAGAGTAAAGCTAATTCTATGTATGTGTATGCAGTACATTTGCGTATGTGGTACATATGAATTTGCAGCTAGAAAACAGACGAAAGCCCATGTTGGCACAATTTATTTGTGAGATTGTATATTGTGTTTATTTGATGGAACAGCAAGTCTGTCTGATGGTTTATGCCTTTGTATAACTGTTGGTGAAAAACATTGTTTTTTCAGTGTTCTGTCAACCCCCTTCCAGTTTATTTAGAATCCCTACAAGGTTTTCCATTATCTTGGATACATATCAATGCATATTTAAACCCCTCTATACACTGACATGTAATTAAATTGTCACTGACACCCTGGGATCCTAGAAATTTACTGCTTAGTGCTTTTAAGGTTTCAGCTTGGCATGGTGATAAATGGATCTGAGTCAGCTGATGTATTGTAACCAGAAACGGGGCTACACAGGAAAGCTAGGTTTTCAGGAGGAAAGGGTTTAGAGGATTTATTGATAGATAGGGATAGCTCAGTATTTATAAGATCATGTAAACTAGAAAAAAGAGACTTCATGCATATCTCCTCCAGCATTCTGGATCAGTGGATTGGGAATATTCCCTGGATCCTGATCAGACATTGGTGTCTGCTACTCAAGGAAAGAAAATACATGGATCTAAGTTCAGAGAAATGTGGTCTTGGTTTACTAAATAGCTCTTTTCATCACAGGTCAGTATTGCCTGCCAAAACAAAGGCAGTCCACTATACCAATAACAAAAGCCAGCCAGGCCATTGGTTAAAATGAAACAATTCTTTATATGGTAGGGATGAAGAATCCTTTATCCAACAAAACATTTTATTGCAATCCAGATTACCTCTAAAAATTCAAAGATTGCCCCTTCTAAAGAAGATCTTCCAACCCACCACCACAACTGCATCAAAATCTGTTTATAACATTTTGAGTAAAGTTGTTTACAAACCTCTCATTTTTTTAATAAAGCAAAAACATTACCTCTTGGTGGAGGTATAGTTAGTATCCAGTCCATAGTTTAAGTTCACAGTTTCGATAGAGCAGTAGAATGAAGAATTGTATCTCCGTAAATTATCACATTGTATTTTATCAAATATACTTATATTATTGTATTATTATGCTGCTTCAGCTTATCTCACTCAGTCATGAATTTGATCAGTAGATGGCAGTGAAAGTAGCTCAGTCAGGCCAAGAGAATTGTGACAGGGTCAAAACTGACACCAGCTTAAATGAGGATGCTTCCACTTAAACAATACTACATGTTCAGCCATGTTGCTATGCAAGAGTTTTATTTTATAACATTCAGTTCTTATAAACAGGTGTCATTGATTTGCCATACCATATGATGTACTAGCATGCATGTATCACTGGACAGGTCATTTGTCATTAGTGCTGGGCTTAGAAAATTGGAGGTGCTGACCTACAAGACTCAGGAAGGTCCCCTCTGATCAAGAGAAAAGCTTGCCTACAAGACTCAGGGAGGTCCCCTCTGATCAAGAGAAAAGCTGGACTACAAGACTCAGGGAGGTCCACTCTGATCAAGAGAAAAGCTGGCCTACAAGACTCAGGGAGGTCCCCTCTGATCAAGAGAAAAGCTTGCCTACAAGACTCAGGGAGGGCTTCTCTGATCAAAAGAAAAGCTGGACTACAAGACTCAGGGAGGTTCCCTCTGATCAAGAGAAAAGCTGGCCTACAAGACTTAGGGAGGTCCCCTCTGATCAGGCGAAAAGCTGGCCTACAAGACTCAGGGAGGTTCCCTCTGATCAAGAGAAAAGCTGGACTACAAGACTCAGGGAGGTCCCCTCTGATCAAGAGAAAAGCTGGCCTACAAGACTCAGGGAGGTTCCCTCTGATCAAGAGAAAAGATGGCCTACAAGACTCAGGGAGGTCCCCTCTGATCAAGAGAAAAGCTGGACTACAAGACTCAGGGAGGTCCCCTCTGATCAAGAGAAAAGCTGGACTACAAGACTCAGGGAGGTCCCCTCTGATCAAGAGAAAAGCTGGCCTACAAGACTCAGGGAGGCCCCCTCTGATCAAGAGAAAAGCTGGACTACAAGACTCAGGGAGGTCCCCTCTGATCAAGAGAAAAGCTGGACTACAAGACTCAGGGAGGTCCCCTCTGATCAAGAGAAAAGCTGGCCTACAAGACTCAGGGAGGTCCCCTCTGATCAAGAGAAAAGCTGGCCTACAAGACTCAGGGAGGTCCCCTCTGATCAAGAGAAAAGCTGGCCTACAAGACTCAGGGAGGTCCCCTCTGATCAAGAGAAAAGCTGGCCTACAAGACTCAGGGAGGTTCCCTCTGATCAAGAGAAAAGCTGGCCTACAAGATTCAGGGAGGTCCCCTCTGACCAAGAGAAAAGCTGGACTACAAGACTCAGGGAGGTCCCCTCTGATCAAGAGAAAAGCTGGCCTACAAGACTCAGGGAGGCCCCCTCTGATCAAGAGAAAAGCTGGCCTACAAGACTCAGGGAGGCCCCCTCTGATCAAGAGAAAAGCTGGCCTACAAGACTACGGGAGGTCCCCTCTGATCAAGAGAAAAGCTGGACTACAAGACTCAGGGAGGTCCCCTCTGATCAAGAGAAAAGCTGGACTACAAGACTCAGGGAGGTCCCCTCTGATCAAGAGAAAAGCTGGCCTACAAGACTCAGGGAGGTCCCCTCTGATCAAGAGAAAAGCTGGCCTACAAGACTCAGGGAGGTCCCCTCTGATCAAGAGAAAAGCTGGACTACAAGACTCAGGGAGGTCCCATCTGATCAAGAGAAAAGCTGGACTACAAGACTCAGGGAGGTCCCCTCTGATCAAGAGAAAAGCTGGACTACAAGACCTAGGGAGGTCCCCTCTGATCAAGAGAAAAGCTTGCCTACAAGACTCAGGGAGGTCCCCTCTGATCAAGAGAAAAGCTGGCCTACAAGACTCAGGGAGGTCCCCTCTGATCAAGAGAAAAGCTTGCCTACAAGACTCAGGGAGGTCCCCTCTGATCAAGAGAAAAGCTGGCCTACAAGACTCAGGGAGGTCCCCTCTGATCAAGAGAAAAGCTGGACTACAAGACTCAGGGAGGTCCCCTCTGATCAAGAGAAAAAGCAAAATACCTTCTTCATCAATGAAAGGGGAATATTCCTGAAATATAACATTGATAATAAGGAATGATTTATCATAAAGTATAACTTTAATTGGTTCTACACATGGTATTTATAAATAAGTTTTACAGATTTTCAGAACCTGAGCTCCAGCCCCTACCCAGCTCCTTTGCCTATGAGGCCCTGTGTTAGAGCCCACCCAGGCCATATATAAATCCGACACTGTTTGGCAATAGGGTAAGGCACCATATTATCTGAGTTCTCTGTTCTAGTCCATATGCTGGAACTCTTGGCTCCTCGTGGTTAAAAATACTCTGAATAAGATTAGTTTACAAAATTTTACTCAGAATTTTATCAAATATGCAGTTGCAGATCCAAAGGGGGTCCAGGGAGGCAAGAACACCTCCCCTCTCCTTTTTTGAGCAGAAAAAACTCTTTAGGTTTTAGGACTGAATTCTGAGACCTGGACCCCTTCCTTTCAGGACGAGGGGGCCTTTTTTAGGTTTTCTTTTAGTCTAACATGGTTGGACCCTCCCTTTTCCAAATTCCTGGATCCACCCCTGATTTGGTATGAATGATTGTGAACAATCCCACTCCCACCATTGGTTAAGGCCAAGTCATATTTATGTGCGTGTCATAACCAGAACACCTTGTTTTTATCACAATAAAAATACTCAGTACAATATTGACAGATGCTGCACCAGTGGGAGAACATATTGACATCTGTTGTGTTTCTCCCAGAGCGTATTCTGTGTCTTGTCATAAATTTTTCATTTCCCACATTTCAGTGGAATCCTGTTTTTAATCATGGACAATTTATACTTCAAAGAGTATAGTGGTATGGTTATGTGAGCGTTCTGCCATGAAGACCTTGTATCATACAGAAATAGTGGTTTATTCCCTGTGCTCACATAGTAGTGTTTATCATTGAATAAGTTCAATTATTTGTGTCACAGGCTTGTGTATATATCACAGGAAAAAAACAGTACTAAATTAGCACTCACAGTGGACTAAATCAGTACCCACAGTGTCCTGAATCAGTACCCACAATATACTAAATCAGTACCCCACAGTTTCTATAACAAGATCTATTGACACTTACTGTGACTCCCCCTAGCAATTGACCTACATTTTGCTACGTTTTATATATTTTTTTCTATACATTTTGCTATTTTATTCATGAGTAAATGATACGTCATGGTGTTGTGATACATTTATTTGACCATTTTGTAAATCAGGACTTTATACAGCATGTTTGATGGTTGGTACATAAACGTATAATGCTTTTGCTGAGTAGAACGACAGGCAATCATCCTTGAATTTAACCTTCATGTTGTGGTGTTTGTTACTTATAAATTTACATATTTTACGCATTCAGGGAACATTGTTTACATCACAGTGAAAAAACTGTGGTAAAGTTTTGTGTGACGCAGAACATATGGCAAGATATAATGTCATTAATCATGACCCCAGCATATAAACCACATTGTGTCATCCTTACTTCATTTCCATAGTTTGCTCAAACTCTGTAATACATTCATATGGAATCCCAAGGTGTAGTATTACATTTATTTGATCAAGCTGTGAATAAAGATTTTTATTGTGGCAAATATAACAAGCGCATGGCTTATTAGTTTTACTGAACAAAATACAAGGGAATATTCAAAACATGAATTTATAAATGTCTCAGGTACACATTAAAGTTCTTTGGTTATGTGTACAGTAAACTTTCATGAATTTACAGACCTAACTTTTTCAGTTGTAATTTGACTTTTCGGCCCTTTTCATTCAAGACACCTTGTAAACTAATAGTATTATAATAAAAAAATTATGGATCCGTATAATTTTCATTAAGCAGTCTGACAGCCTTAGATTGCCACTCTGAAATGATATTTAAGACACAAATATGATCCTTTTGTACATTTGAATATACACATTTGCATATGCAGCACTTTTGGTTTGCTCACTCGAGCGATTTAAAACAAATACGCATGATAACGGAGAGAAAATTCCAACCAAAGATGTCGGTGGTAGGGTATTCCTTTGGTGGATCATTTCTCTGCTCATGTAGTGCTCTATACTTTAAGCCCGATTTAGCTGCATATATATGTACTCCAGTCACATACCTATTTATGGAATCATAGGCATCTGTCTAGCTTTAGTCTTTTCAAGCTTGAGAGAGTTATTGTCAAATTTCAAATGCCATCCTCTATTAGAGAAAAACTATAGGCAATCATATATTTTTGGTGAACTAGCACATTCCAATATATTACCATTTTATAAAGGAAGCCCTGGTGATAAAATTAATCTGACAGTGAGATGTCAGGAGTGTTATTCCACAATGTGTCATGCAACAGTATTTAATCTTGGACAGTTTCACATTTATGTGCAATAAATTTATTTTATATCTCAGACTGTCATGACTTTGACATTTGCAGCGATTTATCCACAGACCACAGTCTTTTCCATGAATTGTTTCTCTTCTTTCCACAAATTCTAGAAAATCCAGTATTTTCTCACAAGATATTTATACCATACTGTCTTTGCAAAAGGATAGGTCCATGTCCCATTAGTGGCACTATCTTCTGTGCTCAAGAATGAAGATACAGCAATATGATGAGAATGTTATGTTCTTGTTAAGCCTTATTTATTTTAGATTTTATATGCTCAAACTAATCAAGAAGTCACCACATGCGGTTAAGACAAGCAATAGAATCTTAGGTTTGGTTGAGGTTTGAACGTTGCAGAACCTTTTCACGTCAAACTTAGTTATGAACTTTTCACTCTCCTGTATTAATGTTAGTTGTATCCACTAAAACAAAGTTTTGCGGATACTATGTTTTTGACCGGGGTCCGCCACCGCGTTCGTTTACGGGAAACTCGTATGAGACTACTGGACTTATTTTTCCTAAACTTACACCAATTATCAGGTCACATGTGAACTGGTGCCTTACCAATTGGTGTTGATCTCTGACCTTTCCTCTCTGCCCAGCATCCATTTGTGCGTCTGTTTCCATAAATAAACCCACATATCTTGGGAACAGTTTGACCGATCAGGATAACAATTTGTGCTTTATAACATACACAAAAAATGGTGGCGCCACCTGCAACCATGTTTGCACAGTGTTCATCTGTTCGTCTGCCTTGGGTTAAAATTACTCATAACTCGGCAATGGTTTAACATATCTGCCTAAAATTTTGCAAGTTTATACATTCTGGACTGCGTTCTTAATATATGACAGGTGGCGCCACCTACATTCTAGTTTATGCTGCAGACATCCAAGCTCATATCTTGGGAACCGTTTGACGGATTGGGCCAAAATTTTGCATGTGTATAGATCTCACATAGCTCTTTATCATACACAAAACTGGACAGGCCACCTGCAACCATTTTTGCACAGCGTCCGTCTGTTTGTTTGCCAGGGGCTAAAATCACTCATATCTCAGTAGTGGTTTGACTTATCTGCCGAAAATGTTGGGTGTTTATACATCATTGTTAGCTTTCTTGATTTTTTTGGCAGGTGGTGCCACATACATACACATTTCTGCTGCAGACATCCATGCTAATATGCAACACACCTCATTCTATTTCCCCTTTCCATTCAATCCTTGCCTCAATTCACCCGTTCCACTCTGATTTTGGCGTATACACATAGTCTCTTGTTGACTACCCGTATTCTAGTTTAAGACAGTACTTGTTTACATATGATATTATTATGAAATGGAAAAAAATGTTTTTTTTTTATCCTCATAGATCTTCACTAGTTGATACTTCATTTCAAAACTACAATATGTTTCACATGTCTGCATAATATAATTTCTGTTTCTGTTAATTTCACTCGCATTTCCCATTTGTAACTTATCTATTTGGATTTATGAGATGGTGTATACAACCTTTGTGTGTCAACCTGTCTTTGATTATTGTATGAACTCACTTGTTATGTGAATGCAGTTATCAGTTTATTTTCAAATTGGACATGAGACACCAACTCTCGTTGGTCTGATTCTTGGCCCAGACCAATGATTGTGGGAGTTGCATGTTTAAAAATTGGAGCTGGATGCATAATCCTATACCAGGCTCTCATTGATCTTATTACAATTCTTTGCTCTGTGTGCACCTGGTGTTCAAACTTAGAAAATCTTGCTATACAAAGCAGAGGTAACACAAGAGGAGATCTTGGATGACTGCAGTGTATAACCACTGTGTGAGGAGCGCAGGCGACTATGGAAAATTTTTTTTGGGGGGTGAGTGTGATAGTTATGTAATTGACTTACTATTCTACTATATTAAGACTTGTCACATGGTTTATTGACATGTTATGGGTAGGACTGAACACAGTGATATCAGAGTATCATAAAATAACCTGCTAAGCCAAGTTCATAACTTCTACGTTCACCATTCCATACTGGATCTAGATTATAACAACAATGAAGACTTGATATGTTTACCATTTCCTGAAGCCTTCTGTCCTGGGAGCATAATTTAGTGGGCACTTGGCAGTGAATGTAATTAGCTTAAAATACAGAAAGTGCTGTAATTCTGTGTATCTGACAGGTTTATATTAGCTGCTATGTCACATCAGCCATGAACAGGCCATTTCCTCGGTTAACTGCATTGTAACTGTGGAATCTAGACAAACGTATGTGTAAGCCAGGTTTGAACGAGTTGCCATGGTAATGGTATTGGTCAGCAGACGTAGGTGACAGATGAAGCGGGTGATAATCGTGGGCAGCGTGGTGACCACTAATTACCGGTACCTGACTTAAACAAGGAAGGTAATCAATTGCAGTTACCTCTAATTGGTCAGCTTTGCATGGACAGAATGCCATCATAGGGAGCCACCTGTCCTCCCTAACGGTTACTTAGCATGACATGAAATTGTACAGATACTAATTACAGATCGTGTCTGTTCACTAACAAACAGCTAATGAATATTTTATGATTGTTAATAATTTTGACAGGGTTGTCCCTGCAGTCTAGTAAATGTGTCAATTAACTGATCAATACTATTTATAGACGTGAGTTTGCCTTGGTGGAATGAGGTGTCATTAGCGGTCACTGTTGAGCCAGGTTGTACAAGGTCAGCAGCTAATTTGATATTCTTAATATTCATTTAAGATGAACATTAAGCCCCAAGGCTAAAAAAAGGTAAGCAAAATTTCAGTGTTGGTTTATATTTAATCAGTCTTCAAGGTCTTAGCTGATCAAGGTAACGCCTTTCCCTACTTCATAGGACTCCAAAAGGCTTCACCTGTCTCCAAAGTCCTATCAGCTGCAAGGGTTCACCTGTCCCTCAGGTAATTTCAGTCCCCATGGTAACAGGTGTCTTGAAGGTCTACAAGGTCCTTTCATTGTCTCCAAGGTCCTTTCATTGTCACAAAGAATTTAGTTATCTTTTTCCAGGGTCCTTTAATAGTTTCCAGGGTTTTATCTGTCACTAAGGTCATTCATGGTCTCCAGTACTTTGACACATTGTGTGATTTATTGATACAACAACATGTCAACTGATACAAGAGCTCCAGTCTGATTACTGATGGCTCTGGTTGGAACGGATACCACATCACAAGTTTAGTTGTCATTCACTGGTAACATTGGCAAAGAATTTTTTTTTTCAAGTTTATGTTTAATCTGTATTTCATGGAAATTATTTTAAAGTATTTTCTGTAAATTAATTTATTTTAATTTAATTAATTTGTTAATTAATTTTGTAAATGTACCTATATTCTGTAGGTCTGAAGAAATAAAATAAAATAAGACCATGACAGGAGTACATTCTACAGCTTGTTACTTTTTTAAAGTTAAAGACTTTAATTTTTTAAAGTAAAAAAATTTTTTCACATTTTTCTCAGGTTAAAAAAATAACATTTTCATTGTATCAGTTTAGGTGCATACATTTTGTTGAGAAGGATAATCCTGTGCTCTTATTAACAGCCACAAATGAGAGAGATGCATCATAACTGACATTAGCTGTAGCTCTTAATGGCCTTGAATGTTCTATTTCTGAAGATTATTAAAAAGTATCAAATATAGTAGCATTTAATTAAATTTACAATTTAGACATTCTTACAGGAACTATTCTGTTTTTAAAGACTTGGGGCCTTTTATGTTAAAGGCAGAAAATACTCTTGTACTGTTTAATAGGTTTAAAAGGAATGTTAACCAGTGAAGGGGGGATTTCAATCAAACAAAGGCTAACTTTTAGGAGGAAAGGGGCAGAAACAAAGCACTTAAAAAAGCCTCAAATAATTCCTGCAGTATGTTATATATTCATACTTTTGCATAAAATTTGTGAATGTAATTGTTTTCTTATCACATTTTATATTTGCCTCTGCCAGGAGGGTATGTGGTCATTCCCATTTGTGTGTATGTGTTTGTGTGTGTATGTTTGTGTGTTTGTTCACAAGGTAACTCATGCAATCATGAATGGAATGTCATGAAATTTTCAGGGTATTTCGGGAATAGGCCAATGAAGAATCAGTTTGTTTTTGGTGCGAATCCACCTCATGATCTGGAAAGACTTCCAGGAATATTCACAATTGTACAGTCAGCTAGGCATGAAACTGGGAATATGGGCATAAGTTAACACAAGCACAGGTTGGAGGAACTTCTGCATGAATGAACCTGTGAGTATTGGCCGAATAAGAGAATGCAAACACATTTTGTGGAGCATCCCACAATAAGGTTTGCCCAAATGGCAGAGGCATGAATTCCTGAAAATGCATATTTCTAATTTTAAAAATAAAATCCTAGATGACAGTAGCTGTCTGCTTTATGTGAAACCTGGCTCATATCAAGTCAGTTTTATCAACATATAGTGCATTTTATGAAGAAAAATGAAACTCATCGTTACTGTACCAAATGGGCAATTCCATGAAAATAGGGACATGATGAGCAAAAAATTAATGTGTGGTTTGCAACCAGCAAAGGGCTTTAATCTGACCATAAGACCCCTACCTTTATGAAACTAAATAAATTTATGGTTGAAACATACTCTGTCTGCAAGAATTTTGCACCCGTAAAAATGGCTAAATTTAACAATGAAACTTGCTCAAAAACAGGTAATAATGAACTCCTTTATTTTCTAGAAACTAAATGGGTATTACTCTTCATACCATTCACTTTGTAATCACTAGAGAATGAATTTTAGGCAGAAAGAAGCTCCGGCCAAACTGTTGAAGTAACTGGTCAGAAAGTCAGGGGTGACTTTGATCTTCATGGGTCATGTAACGTCCGTCACATTAATGTCAAACTATTTTTATTGTAGAAAAATTAGATGGAATTCTGAAATAACCTTTTTAATTCTCTTAGGTCTTGTCAAGACAAGGTGAATAATATTAAGAGTCTGCTGGAAAGTATGACAAGTTTTATACAGCAGGCGATAAAAAACTGTAATGTCCGTCACATGTAACGTCCGTCACGGGAAAATTGGGGTCTTGTAACATCCGTCACGCACCCAAAGAATCGAGAAATCATCAGCTGTTTTATCCTCTTTCAATTTTCTAGAACAAAGGATAGTTCCTTAAATCAAATATAGGTGGATCTGCAGCATGGCAAAATTTACCCACAATGCACCGGTACTTCCTGTCATTTCCAAGGTCAAGAAGACAACTTTTTATATTTCTTGATATTTAGTGAAACAGCCGCATTCTCAGTAAGGTTACCCTCCCGAGGCAGCAGAAATCTTTTGCTTCTAAAGAAGCTACTGATTTTCCTGCTGCTGGGTATGACCGTTTATGATACACTTAAACACCAGGAGGTGTGTCCTTGTATTGCAGCCAACCAAAAAGGCTGGGTCAAACACTCAACAGGCATCATGGCTCTGCCAATAGCTGCACTTCAAGTGCGCTTAAATGCACTCAAGTGGTTACTCTTAGTAAAATTAGTCAAATTTTAATTGCTCCCTCAGCTTTGTTGCATCATTGACTGGTCAATTATGACATTTAAGATTATGTTAGCGTAGCCATGTATCCATTTGCCAACAAAATGGAAAACCAGCCAGCGAGGTGTGCACAGAGCCAACGTTGTAAAATTTCGTTTGAATTACAGCTCACCGGCCAGGCACCCTATGTGCACATTCAAGGACCAGTGAAAACAACGTGTCAGGCCATTCTGTCTGACCCTGTGCCACGTACAGACTGTGGCCTGCTCAAACGGTTGCCGGGGCGATGAGCTGTCACTCAAGACAAATGTAACAACAGTTGCTTCGTGTATACCTCAATTGGCTGGTAAACTGTCTTTGCTGGCAAAACCACCTTATAATTATGTAGATACCTTGTCGCATCAGTTGTGTGTCGCATATCAGGCATCCCAATTGTTTACACTCAGTGAAGAGGACCACAACGATTTACTGAAAAAGTTTGTCGTATTGCTCATACACAATGACCTCTTCAACCCCTAAAAAATTGCCAACAGCATTTATATTTGCTATTTATTAATCATGTGACCATATCAGCCAACCATAGAGGTTGTGTCTTCCAGCACAGGGTCTCATCTGATTGGACCAAAATACATTGCTCCCCTCTAGTGTAGCGATTCAGGATACGAGGTCAAACAAACAGCGCTTACGATATAGGTAGCAGGCCTATAGGTAAAGCGCTGTGTAAAGAGCGTACAGTAAGGTATGTATCCAGTTACTTCTGCTGAATAATTCAGTGAATAAATATAGAATAGCACATGATTATAAGATACCAGGTATGTCACAATAAAGGATTCTAGCTCAGCTGACATTCATATATTTTATGTTTTACGGTAATATGACAGAAAATCAACTGAGCTGTAGTGATGGGTCTTTGTCCGTCATCCTTCTCCATGCCGTCTGGCTGTTAGCAGGGCACAAATCTTTACGGCTGGACCTGGAAACTCCTTGGAAACCTGAAATTAGGTCCTACAAGCTATGGGGCTTGTTAGTCCCTCCCCCCGAATAATTAAAAATTTGATACAAAAGCTCCAGTATCTGAATAAGTAATGCACTGAAGGCTCTATTTTTTAGACCTTCAATAGAAGCAGTCATCTTTTTACTGGACACAAATAGTCACTGTTGGATCTAGAATATTTTAACTTGACATCCAGGAGTTCCATGAAAAACCTCCTTGAAAATTTGAAAAAAAAAATAGAAAAATAGACCTGCATGTGGCCAAATGCTCCCTTGTTTTAATGGTGGGACAGCTATGTTTATGAATGATAATTTGAAGGGGGGGGGGGGGGGGTTAGTTTAACTAAAACTTGTTACTTTTATAGCATTCTGGTTCTGATTTCACTTTATCATTTGCTCCTTTACAGTATGCCATTCATTTATTTTATGTTTTACGGTAATATGACATCCAGGGAATGCTGCATTGACAACACTGAAATAAATCATTATTGTGTCATATCTCAAAAACTATAAATGATATTATAATTTTCATTACTGCATCTGAAAACTAGAAAATATGGCCTTATTCCGGTGGAGATTTGGCCATATTCTGACATAATCATGTTGATCTAATTTTGGGTAAAACTTATCGAACTTGGAAATATTCAAATATTTCTATGTCTGGTACAGGCCACAGTTTCTTATTTTCTTCATAATTTGTTTATAAATAGTCGCAACCACAGAAACAGTTGCTCATTTTAGTCTCCTGTTCATTGTACATAATATAAAAGAATAATCTGACCTTCACCTGTTTCTCTTTCAACTTCTGGCAAGTGCTCGACCTATTGTCATCTAGTTCCTTATTGTCTATGACTGTGTAATAGCTTCTAAGTTGGTTTGAATCATCAGCATATCCAAATTTGGGAATTTCTTAGATATTAAGTGTTTTTTACTGTATTAAATGGTGAACCTGTGAATTACGTGGAATTTTGCAGCATCAAGTAATGTTATGGGATGCCAAGTTTGCATCTTCATCACAAACTTATTAAAATGATATAAAGTATATATATTGCAAAGACTGAATAATCTGCAGTCATCAACAAGTGTGCTTAAACATGAACTAGGTTGAAGATGTCTTTCCCTTACTGTCCTTGTGTAATATGCTTCAAAGCAGATTTGATTCATCAGGACATTCAAATTTGGGATTTTCTTGGATATTAAGTGTTTTTTTACTGCATTAAATTGTAAACCTGTGAATTACAAGGGATTTTTCCATGTCTAGTAATGTTTCGGATGCCATGTTGGCATCTTCATCACAAACCTTCTAAATGCAGTCTTTGCAATATATATTTTATATATCATTGTATCGCCAGACATAGTCTGGAGATACTATGGTTTAGGCACGGTTGCGCCGCCGCCGCCGCCGCAGAGATTTCTTTTGGACACAATAACTCAAAAAATATTTCAAGGATCTTTTTCAAACTTGACACATTTATAGATATAGGTGAGAGGACGAAGCCTATTTAAAATGGGGTCATGACCTCAACTAGGAGAGTGACCTTGACCTTGAATAGATCCATTTTTGGGGAAAATCACACAAATTCTTAAATATCTCAAGAAATCTTTCATGGATTTATCCAAAAATCAAGTTGTTCAAAGATCTTGGATAGTGATGTCATGTACCGGAAACTGGTGGTGCCACCTAGTATCCTTTTCTTGTTTTTGTGCCGTTTAATACCCCCCTCATTGCCACTTGACAGTACTTTTAGCTTCACAAGTCAAAAACTGATTGACAGATTTCTTTAATATTATGCATGTACATAGGTATGGGTTATGGGATGATGTATATTAAAATTGGGGTCATGACCTTTCCTTTGAGAGTGGCTTTGACCTTGAATATTACCATATATGGTGAAAATCACATAAAATCATGAATATCTTAAAAAGGGATGCATGGATTGGTCCAAAAATCAAGTTGATGGAAGATCTTGGATAGTTTTGTCTTTTGCAGAAGATAGGTGGTGCCACCTGTTGTCCTTTTCTTGTTTTTTGCGCCTTTGAATACCCCATCATTGCCACTTGACAGTATATACTGTGAGCATTATAAGTCAAACAGTAATGGACAGATTTCTTTCATGTTATGCATGTATATAGATATGGTTTATGGAATGAGGTATATTTAATTTTAAATTTAATTTTAAAATTTAATTTAATTTAAATTATTTTTTTTTTAATTTAATTTTTTTTTCAAATGTTGGATATTTTGGAATGCAGTTTATTGATTTGGGGTCATGACCGTGACTATGAGAGTGACCTTGACCTTGAATATTCCCATATTTGGTGAAAAACATAAAATCATGAATATCTTAAAAAGGGCCACTTGACAGCACTGCGAGCATTATAAGTCAAAAACCCTTTGATCAATTGTCCTTCCCAATCCAAAATATTCCTATATTTTGTACAAATGTTTCTCACATTCATTGCTAAAATACAAATACATCACATTATATCAACAAAATACCACAAAACCTCATTTGTCTGGCGATACTATGGCACCAGTGGTGCCAAGAAATGTCTAGTTTTGAAAGGTTTGTGATGAAGATGCCAACTTGGCATCCAAAACATTAATTACTAGACAAGGCAGTCATCAACAGTGTGCTTAAACCTTTTTTTCAGAATACAGTTTTGATAGAAGTATCACCTGCATCCTTTGGACAAAATGTAACGTCCGTCACATAACGTCCGTCACACAGAATTTTGAACTGTGTTAGAACTGCCTGCTAACAGGCTATTATTTTAAGGTATATTTTAATTTGTTTATAAAGTGACATAGTTCCCCTTTAATACTGGGGTAAAGATCAATTTGTGCCACTGTTGAGATTCAGAGAATTTTGAAATAAACTCAGATGAATTTTTTCAGTGTCTTTTTTATGTAACATCCGTCACATTCTGACATTTGTCGTAGGTGAAAGACACATATATATCTGGACACGTTTCTTTCCTGTGTCATACAGCCTCAGATCTGAGCTATTAACACACATAAGATTAGGCTCCTTGAATGACAGCTTTAACTGAGAGAGTGACTTAAATGGGTAAAAGTCTCTCTGAATGTAACGTCCGTCACAGTGGAATTGCCCAAATCAGTACCCATAATACAGGCTTGTAATTACTGTGACCTCTTAAATCATTTAAAACTCATTTGTAGTTTGAGGCTGGATGAAATAAAATGCAAACAGTAATTGGATATGTCACAAATTACATTTGGTCATGGTTTATGGTAATTATTGGTAGGTCTTTAACCAGTTTATTTTTTATTCATCATGACGCAGATTAACTGTATGTTATTTTAATACTCCATATGGCATTCCAGATGGAGTACTTGCAAAGTGGCGCTGATTTCTGCAACTCCAGATTGTCAGTAATCAAGTTTTTAGCTGACAATGGATGAGGAACTGAATGACATTTCCATGCGGTTTATTATGGGAGTTAAAATTTTTCCTGGAGGTTTAAGGTTAGATCCATATTTAGCCACAGTAGGCACCAACAAGAGCTGGTGTATTGAACCAAAGATGGTGCCATTTATAGCCACGACTGTTGACATCCCTCTAGCTGAAAATGAGCATAGCCCACTGGTCAGAGGACTCTCAGTGCTCTGTGCAGTAAATGATTAGACTGGTCTGGCATTGAGGGGAGACAGGTAATCAATGCTGGACACGGAATCAGCATAGAACCAGAGGTGTCACCAGCCGCCCTCACCATATCCCGCCCACGCACTCTCTAACCAGCTGCCATTATGGCTTCCCTCTGGCTATAGCTGCAGGATCCACGCTGCCAGCTTTTAGAAAAAGGTGCGTATTTACATTTATATCAGTTGGCGCATTTTCATGCAATTTTCTGAGATTTTTTCCCAGCTTTATCTGTAATTTACGCATGTTGTCGGCCCAGATTGCCACATGCCAGGGATGGAGTTACCGCATGAATACCTGTTTATTGACTGTGCTAGTTTGCTGTATAAACATGCTTGTGTCAGGACCATCTCTAACGAAGGTACCAGCTTGATCAATATGAAGAAAGATTAACAGCAGTAGTCGTTAAGGGATTGAGACAGCCTCTGTAGTATACTGCAACAGCCCTACCTGCATGTTCTTAAATAAAAAAAACCATGCTGAACGTGTACCTTAACACTTCTCAAGGGACTGGCTCTGTCTGCTGCTGATTAAATATAATAAACTTTCAGTGCTTGTGATATCATATAAATTGCTGGGATAGTGCTATAACAGTTCACACCAGCAGACAGCAATCCTGAATGCACTTTCTTTATTCCTAATGTATGAGTTTTTCCCCTGGTTCCTTGGGGACCAGTTGTTTTTATTATGCCCCCGCCACAAAGTGCCAGGGGCATATAGTTTTACCCATGTCCGTCCTTCCGTCATTACGTCATTCCGAAATTAAATAGTTGTACGGACTTTTTTTCACAATGCCTGCAGATATTGGCCTGATTTTTGGTGTGTGGGCAGATAATGACCAGTTACAGATGGAGTTTCGTCCAGGTTGACCTACTTTTGACCGTTTTACGGCTCCTTAACTTAGAAAATTTCATGAAAAATAGAAATTTTCATGACAAATACACATGTACAGACTTTTTTTCGCAATGCCTGCAGATATTGGCCTGTTTTTTGGTGTGTGGGCAGATAATGACCAGTTACAGGTCGAGTTCGTGTTTTGTCCTGGTTGACCTACTTTTGACCGTTTTATGGCTCCTTAACATAGAAAATTTCATGAAAAATATTAATTTTCATGATAAATGTACATGTACAGCCATTTTAAGCCCTCAGCTCATAGGCTCATGGGCTATTGTCGTCACCCAAGCTGTCCATCTGTCCGTCTGTCCACCTGTCTGTCCGGTGTCCGTCAGTCTGTCTGTTCCGCGTCTGTTAACTTTTACCTTGTGAGCTGGATATCTCTAAAGAATTCACCGTTGGAATTTTATTTCATCAGTGAAGATGTATATCGATAAAATCTCGGCCAAGTTCGAAGATGGGTGACCTTGACCCATTTTTCTACATTTTAGAGCTGATTATAGAAAAACACTCAGAAGCTTATATCTCAGGAACCATTGTGTGGATTATCACAAAACTTACTATGATCATTGGGTCTGATGGTCTGTACGTGCTGCACAATTTTGGTGGCGCCACCTGCAATTTCTGATTTTTTAATGAAATTTTATCGGATTTTTCAATTTTGGCCTTTTGTGCAGGATATCTCCAAAGGTATTCAACACAGGAACTTCATTTCTTCAGTGCTATTGCATTATATTTACAAAATCTTGGTCAAGTTCAAAGATGGGTGATCTTGACCTACTTTTCAAGGTCACAGAGCTTAGTATAGAAAAATACTTAGGAGCTTATTTCTCAGGAAGCATTTGGTGGATTGTTATGAAACATGATATATACCTCTCCAATTTAAATTTATAACTGATTATCAGCTTTTGCTAATATTCTTGTTTCGCAATGCAATGCTTACAGATACTGGCCTTATGTTTGGTCTGTGCGCGCATAATGACCACTCACAGATCGAGTTCGCATTTTGTCCCAGTTATCCTATTTTTGACCATATGACAGATCCTGAACATAGAAAATTTCATGAAAGACAGAAATTTTTACGAAAAATGCATATGTATGGACTTTTTTTCACAATGCCTCCAGATTCTGGCCTGATTTTTGGTGTGTTGCTTGATAATGACCCGTTACAGATCGAGTTTGCATTTTGCCCCTGTCGACCTACTTTTTACCATACAACACCTCCTGAACTTAAAAAATTTTACAAAATTTAACAAATGTTTCTCATTTGCCCCAGGCGGGGGCATTCGTGTCGTTCCGACACATCTCGTTAATGCTGCTTCAGCCTTGAGAGATCATTTCTTGTACTGCGGCAGTTCATAACAACAGACTCCAGTCCAAATGAGGTTTCTTTATCAGTAAGATACTAAAAATCATGTACTTTCAGGTATCTTGGAATCATCATCTTTGTTTCAGCTTTTTATACGCCTGTCATAGACGCAACATATTAGGATATATATATACCACGTTCTGTCCATCCATCTGTCCATAAACTTTTAGTGTCAGCGAGACAACTTACCAGGCTTTTAATGAATTTTCTGGAAACCAACTGTTTATACTTAACAAAAGATTATCTCACCTGAGTTTAATTCTAGGCAAATCAATGCATATTTAATGAGGTCAGAAGTCACCAGGCATCTTTGTGGTGTTGCATCAAGAACATATCAGGAATATGTAGATTCTGATGAAACTCAACTAAAATATGAACCAATATATTATATCATCACCTAATTTCAATCCCTGGCAAAACACATGCATATTCAGTGAGGTCAGGGTCACGAGACATATGAGGAGCACTCTTGCATTGTTCTTGTCTTTTATATTTTACAAACTACTGGTTATGTTTGATGTGTAAATAGCCTTAAAACTGAGATTATAATCTACATCATGGTGTCAATTGGGAAACTTAGCGTTGTACAATACTGGTTTTTTTTATCAAGATTTAAAAATACTTTTATTGGTTTCCTGTATTTCGCTTTAAAAAAATTATTTATTTCAGTAAACCTGTTGAAGATAAAGCTTACTTCTAGGTGTCATGCAAATATATAAATGAAACCACTTGGACTGCTAGCTTTTTTTTGGCATTAATTTTCTTTCAAAAGTACTATCTCATTAGATAAAGAAGTGATAAACATTTGTTTTTTTAACTTTTGTCAATAAAAGCCTTCTATTAAATGTAGAAAAATTGAAAAAAAAATTGGAGCAGATCACAGCAGATTACAACATATTTTCAAAATGAAATGTATATATATATATATATATATATATATATATATATATATATATATATATATATATAAAATCAATAAAATCCTTTATTTTCCATATACCATATTGTGCAGAACCTCTTTTTGCTTCAGAATATTCTCACATCAAGTGGTCCCAGGGTAACATTATAGGTAATGTTGAGGAAAAACTGAAACATGATTACTTTTATTAAGTGGTATGCCAATTAACCAGTTAGATTATTAGTCATTTTTTTCACTATCAATTTAACTGGTTGCATTTTTGCATAAACAGTCACGAACAATTATGTATGCACATGCAAAGAATTACCAGTAAGTCATATTATCCAGAAAAAAAAATTTATCTTACCAGAGATATAATTAAGACGGGACACAAAGAAATGAACGAAATTAAAACTGAAGCTTGGGCAGTGTCCTCCCCAGCAGGTACCCTGACCTTTCAGCTTGATGTACAAGTTAGACTGGATTTACTCGGTCAATATTTGAGGTATAAATCTATACACAAGATTTTATGGTAATATAGAAGGTACATGAATAATTGATTAAAATGATTGAATAATCATTTTATTTCTTTCAATCATCAAACATGATATAACAATCAATTCCTACCACTAATAAACACTCTTAGAATATAGCACCGAAACCTTAATTGTTCAGCTATCATGAGACCATTTCAGAGACTTTGACAATCACAGTATTAGACAGCATATATACTCTTGCAATTACTCAATCTCTCATTGGCTCATAAATGTATCTTAGGCTCATTAACTGGCACCAGAATGTATGCTGCTTATTACCAGTAACTATTTTTACCCCCTTCAGTCCATGCAACTTTTACAGACAGTGGACATAGGTTTATTACACATCGGTAGATCCTATAGCTGTCATGCACCAAGTCCCTGTGGAATTATAATTACATGTATTGAACATAGTTTATTTTAGGATGGCTCAGTCTAAATCTTGCAGATGATCTCTTCAATGTCACTAACATACTCAGTTATGCTCATAAAAAGAGATTACCTTTGTAATAAAAGCTGATTCGCATGTGTGGGATTAATCACATGTATTGTTCATGGTTGGATATTTATAGGATACCTCAACGACAAATATTGCATCTATGTTATTCAATTTGTTATCACTAAAGTACTCTGGATTGGATGGACCATGATGGCTACAATGACCATATTGTGTCAGAGAAGAAACTGTTGTGTGAATTCTTCTACTTTCTTTGCTATCCAGTACATCTTAGTTTGAAGTTGTTTCTTCCAAAGATTACTGTGATGAAGGACAAGTTTGCATATATAATTAATCTTGCAATCAATGTTATCTTGAATGAATACAAAGTTCTAGGATATCCTGCTTAAATTGTGTTTTTTTGCCACTTTGATTTATATTTTATTTATGAATTTGTCTCATACAGTGTTACTTACTTCATCAAGTTACTTCATCAAGTATTATGTACAGCTCCTCAGGTAACATATTGGAATTCTTTGTCATCTTAATTAAACTCATTCAGTTTTAACATAATATGATAACAATCAAATGATTGGTTTTAATTAATTTAATCATATGGATCATAAGGGCAGTCCATTATTTGGGATAATTCATTATAAAAAGGGCTTGTGTGATCAGGTGACATCTGGTAATCAGTCATAGTTAATCAGTCTGTTGGGGATCATTCTGTATACCAGGTGCATACATAAAGCAGGCCCAGTCAGAATTATCTGTTTTAATCACACCATTTCTAAATATTCAGCACCTCATATATTGTATCAATGAAGTATTTTTTTTTGTTTGCAAAGAAGGCACTATTTTACCATTGTATATGTGTCTGCTTGTTTGTGGCATATGAATTCCATGGAAATAATTAGTAATATTTTGAACCTCAGAATTGATTTCCTTTTTAGTGCAGAGCTGGGTTCAACACCAGATTAAGATTTCAGGTACTACATTAACATGTAGCAGCAGCATGTAATGTAAGGTTTTTAGTCAAATGTTTGGTGTTAGACTGTATTCAGGTGCAGTTCTAGGGATGTTTAGAACTCATAAATATTATCTTCACCTTAAAGTAGAATTAATGTTGATGTTTAATGATATTTCAGAAGTAAGTGTTGTAGCATTGATGAAGTCATTATTATAATGACTAAGTAACCATTATGTGGATACAGATTTAATTTTCCAATATGATGATGTTTAAGGCACCTGTTAAGTCTGGTTCAGTTATATTTTGGCATCCATGCTTTGGTGTCAGACTTAGCCAGTCTTGTTTATTCAGCATGGCTTATCTCGTTTCACCTGCTCGAGCTCGCGTCATTTCTAGGAGGTTGCTCAGCAGCGCAAGATTGAGCCCTTGAGAGGAAGTAACCAGTCTGAGAATACTTGAGCTTCGTTGACGTTCTGCCATGTCAGTTGGCTCATCTAGATCTGCTGTCTGCATTTCCTGTCTTTATTGATCTTCACATGCATGGTTGATGGATTCAGTAAAAAATAGGTCATCAGAATTATAGAGAACACTTTCATATAAGCATATGAACTTGGATTGTGTTTCATTAGATCATATGATACTTGCATCATGAGTTTTATGGGACATGTAATCTGAACTTCAATCATACCTGCTTTAATCAAGTAAAAAAGTACTCAAGTTCATATTTTGCATCAGCAAACAGGTGTCCATTTATATCCTGGCAGTGTTGCTATGCCAACAAATACTGGAGTTTGAGTTGGCTAATGCCTATTGAGTGTTCAGGTCTTAAATTTGGCACCTGTTTCAGCCCAGTTTTGTGAACTAACTACCAGTTCGACCTAATCTTCTCGGTTTGAACTGCTCCTCATAGCTGTACCTCACTAACCACTATTAGTAGTTATTGGTAACTCATCTACTTTGAACTACTTCCTATGCTTTAACCTTCCTGAACCACTCTCCACTCTATACTTGTTTTCCTTATTCCTTGACTTTTCTCAGGGTTTTCAGAAGATTTTGAAAATTTAGGGTCATGCAAGGAGCATGACCATAAAATTTAATGTCCACTTACCACTAATTTTGGCTAGTCCCAGCCCATGTTGGGAGCCAGGAACCCATCATTTAGGTTATTTAAATCTGTGTTCACATAACAACTCCTTGGACCTCACCTTCTCTGAGCTTCTTTTCATACTTTCCTTAACTGCTTTGCATAACTTTGTCCACTTTAACCTCACCAGTTCTCACTTTAACATCACCAATCCCAGAACTGAACTTTTCTTAACCATTGTACCATGTACTCAGTGTGGAACATTATTTCAAACAGGAGATGTTATCAGGTACAAATATATACTGAGTGTGCTTCTGTTCATGATCCAGGCACTTACCACTATTATAGTACACTAGTATATGGTGTATACTAGCATATATGTATAAACATTCATATATAAACTATATATATATTATAATGCTTGCCCTGTTCCTGCCTTCAGTCATTGTATATGTGAATGCCATCTTGTATGATAATTACACTAACTCTATTACAGTGATTTACCAATGCATTTAATATGAATTAATATTTAGGAAGTAAGGGAAATAATTTGATTTCTAGTAAAGTATTGGTATATGCAAAAGCTCATTGGACATACTGATGGCAGAATAATAAGGGAATTGTACAAGACCTAATTGACCTATCCACCACAGCCCAAATGCTTCGCCCTTTTAACTTATTATTATAATGAGCCCCCAAAACGCTCCTACACATATGGACTTCCATGCCCATGGTAGCGAGAGCTGATTATAACATAATAATGACGTCACAAAGGGCGAGTGCGCATGACGTCGTATCGACTGACGTCATCAACTGGTATCACCTGACCATTGTTTACTATATCACAGTCATATATGAACTGTGTTGCAATATATATTGGATTATTTGTCCCATACAAATTATGTGCATGGTAAGACATTATTATTTACTCGGTAGTCGGAGGAATGGCTCCCGCAACCTATAGCCTTGAAACTTTATACTGTCTCCTTCGTATAATAAAATATCCCGAAAAACATGCCGACATGGGTACTGGTAGTATTTACAGACTACATATTGTTTTTGTCAGATGATGGACGCTTTACAGTGTTTAAGGTCACCTGATTGGTTGCTCCTTAGTCCCATGCTTATGTTTATTCATTGAATGAATATGCGATTAAGGTGGCATAGAGTTCATTGATAGGTCACTTGAAAGTGAAAGGAAAGAACTAGGGTGGAGCAGTTGGAACATAGCCAAAACCAAAGCAAGAGACAGAACTTGCTGGAGGAAGCAAACTGCAGCCTTGTAGGACATAGGGCCCGAAGAGGATAGATGAGGGTGAGGTACAAGACTTAAACTTCAAAAGTACCAATTTTCATATCTCAGTTTATAAGCATAAATATGTGGTTTGGCGTCATTAACCACATTTTCACTGGCTGTCAATATATAATGCACCGTTCAAAATACATTATGTGGTGTAGCTGTGCTGTCATTTTGTTGGCACAATATGGCGTCTGTATAAGATAGATAAGCCGGTAACCACCGCATCTGTAACCAAGATGTCATCCAACTCCAGGTGTATACAAAACATCCATGAACATAATTGTCTGTTGTCTTATTCCCAAAATAACATTAACTAGCTTTTGGGAGGTCATTTTGAATGTTCAACTAATATGTAAAGGCATATCCTGTGTTATGATAATGGTTCAATAAGTGGAGCTATAATGTGGATATTGCATATTTTGAAAAGAAAAGGTCAAATAAAATAAGATATAATTAGATCAGGTGAGATCATATCAGAATATTTCATAAGCCCAAGTTAAAGTAATAAAGGGTAAAGCAGTGATAGTGTCAGCATGATGAAAGACAATAGATTATAGTAATAAGAGCTGATTTATATATAAATGAAAGTAATACACAGGAACTTTAATCAGGTTATCAAAAACTTAAGAATGGACCACAGTGGATAATCAGGGGTATGACACATCAATTATTCTCAGACCCCCCTAATGGATCCCCCCTCCCCCCCCCCCCAAAAAAAAAAAACACATTTTCACTTGGATTTTTGCATTGCATTTTTTGTCTCATTAACAGAGCTTTGTTTGGGTCTATATAATGGTGTGATTTGAGACTTCTTGTAAAAATATATATTATGATTTAGAGTTCTTTTAAATTTGAAGTAGTAAGCTTCATGAGGACTTACAAACACACACACACAACAAACAAAACAAAACTGGATGATCCTCTGGAAGAATAAGAACAAATTACCATCAGTTAATGCATGGTTCAGCTGCAGACCCAAACTATGCTTAGTTCAGTTTGTCATGTTTTGTAGATATAGAATCCTGTTTTATCAGGATTATTAGGATCAGCTGAACCATGAGGGTTTGACTTTTGAGGGTAATTCATGTTGATAATAAGGTGATGGATGAGACTTAGGCATGTCACAGAGTCCAGAGAGTCGACCAAGAAAACCACTACACTTAATGATACACCAGTATCGTCCATATTTTTTCAGGCTCGAGAACCCTCAACAGATCCCCGACTTCCTCTGATTGTCCAAATACAAGATCCCACAAAACGACAGGGCTCTCTTGCACTGCATACAAAACAGTGAGGGAATCAATACAAAATTGTCACATTGTTGTTCAGAACCTCTTGCCACATATTGATCCACTAGATCACATACCTCTGTTGTCTCAGACTTTATGTATGACTGGGGATGACGGCAATTATTCCAAGATTTCTCAATGGTTCCATAAATAGGGTTTTGCACCAGATGGACAGTAATAAAGAAATGCTGCATCACTGTATAAATGTTGTTAAATAAACAGCAGACTTTGATGTTGATGGTAAAGGTGTCATGATGGGTGGCCTGCTGTAAGCTTATTTACCATTTGAATGAGCACTTCGACTTAGTCCGATAAAGCCTGCTTTATACAGTGCTGAATGCCAGGGTTGACCCTGTAAAAAGTCGTGAAAAATTTGCCAACCTTATTCTCGGCAACAAATGGCTTAGGTTACATAGTTTTAAATAGATTATCTATATTACATCTATGAAACATCTATGAAGGCGTGAACTTTGGTCCTTTTTTGGCCCCTTATCATGTAAATTCTGAGTAGGGCTGAAACAGGTACAAAATTTTGGACTAGAGTACCCGACAGGCATTACCCGACTCGGACTCGAGTACTCGTTACCATGGCAATGCTGTAAAGATAAAACGGATATTTCTTTACGGAGGCAAAATATTGACTTCGTGACAGCTTAAATTTATCCCAATGAAGGAATAGATATATGTCATCACAAGACCTCTGTTAATTTGACTAGCATATGTTTAGAGCCCTATGCCAGGCTACGATAATGAATAAATAGGCCTACAGACTGCCCGTAAATTTGCAGTAATATTCAGATATGCATGTACATACACAAGTACTCGAGTCCAAATTTTGGACTCGAGTACTCGGTAAGTATTACCCGGACTCGAGTACTCCTTTCAGCCCTAATTCTGAGATAATTATTCTTTCTGACATTGTCATTGTTACAAGTAAATAATGGCAAGAAATTGGAGGGTTTTGTATCTCTCTGTCTCTTACAGTTCTGGTGTAAAAATACCATGACCATTCACAAACTAAGGTTGCATACTAAGTCTGCAAATTGCACAAGGTTTAAAAAATACAGAGACACAGTTTATTTTTCTGATATTTTTTCCACAATGTATAAACATCAATTATGAGAGCCAGTTCTTGGTTTAATTGTATCCGCCAAAACAGAGTTTTGCGGATACTATGTTTTCAGCTGGCCGCCGCCGCCGCCGCCGCGTAGGTGTCCGGAGAACTCCTCCGTAACCGCTGGGCGGAATTTTCCAAAACCCGGGATTATGTTCGGGTCACATGTGAACTGCTGCGCCCCGAGTTTGTTTTGACCTCTGACCTTTCCTTTGCGCTCTGCGTCCGTTTGTGCGTCTGTTTCCACACATAAACCACATATCTCGGGAACCGTTTGACCGATCAGGAAAATTTTTTTGCACAAATGTAGCCCTCGGAGAGCTTTATAACATACACCAAAAATGGTGGCGCCACCTGCAACCATGTTTGCACAGTGTCCATCTGTTCGTCTGCCTTGGGTTAAAATCACTCATATCTCTGCAGTGACTTGACTAATTCACCTGAAATTGGGCATGCGTAAACATCCTGGATAGCTTTTCTGATTTTATGACAGGTGGCGCCACCTACATTCACGTTTACGCTGCAGACATCCAAGCTCATATCTCGGGAACCGTTTGACCGATCAGGAAAATTCTTTTGCACAAATGTAGCCCTTAGAGAGCTTTATAACATACACCAAAAATGGTGGCGCCACCTGCAACCATGTTTGCACAGTGTCCATCTGTTCATCTGCCTTGGGTTAAAATCACTCACATCTCTGCAGTGACTTGACTAATTCACCTGAAATTGGGCATGCGTATACATCCTGGATAGCTTTTCTGATTTTATGACAGGTGGCGCCACCTACATTCACGTTTACGCTGCAGACATCAAAAGTCATATCTCGGGAACCGTTTGACCGATCAGGAAAATTCTTTTGCACAAATGTAGCCCTTGGAGAGCTTTATAACATACACCAAAAATGGTGGCGCTACCTGCAACCATGTTTGCACAGTGTCCATCTGTTTGTCTGCCTTGGGTTAAAATCACTCATATCTCTGCAGTGACTTGACTAATTCACCTGAAATTTAGCATGCGTATACATCCTGGATAGCTTTTCTGATTTTATGACAGGTGGCGCCACCTTCATTCACGTTTACGCTGCAGACATCCAAGCTCATATCTCAGGAACCGTTTGACCGATCAGGAAAATTTTTTTGCACAAATGTAGCCCTTGGAGAGCTTTATAACATACACCGAAAATGGTGGCACCACCTGCAACCATGTTTGCACAGTGTCCATCTGTTCGTCTGCCTTGGGTTAAAATCACTCATATTTCTGCAGTGGTTTGACTAATTCACCTGAAATTCGGCATGCTTATACATCCTGGATAGCTTTTCTGATTTTATGACAGGTGGCGCCACCTACAATCAAGTTTACGCTGCAGACATCCAAGCTCATATCTAGGGAACCATTTGACCGATTGGGCCAAAATTTTGCATGTGTATAAATCTCACATAGCTCTTTATCATACGCAAAACTGGTGGCGCCACCTGCAGCCATGTTTGCACAGCTCCCATCTGTTTGTCTGCCATGGGATAAAATATCCATGCTAATATGCAACACTTCACCCGTTCCACTCTGATTTAGGCGGATACAAGTAGTCGCTTGTCGACTACCCGTATTCTAGTTAAAAGTTGGATTATGGGCCCTACAGTCATGTTCATGGCTACTGACCTATATCATTTGGACATGGACTTAAACCTGAGATAAGATGGAGGTAGTGAAAATATTAATTAAATAATACCAAACACTGTCCATTGAGAAAGATGTTAAGAAATTATATTATTTTAAAATGTTCTCCTTTTCCAACACACCAACATACCCCTCTTTCGGCGGTCTCTATATATCATCGTAATACCAGGGGTTGAAGCACGGTGGCCTTACATCTGCCAGCAAAGCTGTGAATTGGATACCATAAATACACAGTTAATTCCCGTCCTTTTACATGCAAAGGGTACACTTGGGTTAAATTGAAAACAAAAGAATGTCAGTTTGGTATTTGAGGAAGAATAAAAAAGTTTTCCAGTTCGAGGGTGCAGTTTGAGGTGGGTAAAATAACTCACATTCAAGATATTTATTGCTTGCAAATCTTTTAATGGAAATTAGCATTGATTTTCAAATAGATTAATATTGGCATTACATACACATCAGAGCACTAGGCTTGCTTCAATTTGAACCTGGCTTACGCATGGAAATCCCCTTGAATGGTACACATAAAGCTAGAGGTCTTTAGATCACTTAAAGAGTTAATCAGTCCTGAATATCCAACCTCCATTAAACATCATGGACATTTGCCAGTTATTCACGGCATGTCGCTTGCATATACCGGACAATAAATGAACTCACATTCCAGATATTTTAAGTTTTTATTTTATTGTCACTGAAACAAAAATCTTAGGTTTTAATCAAATTACATTCTATACGATGTAGATATAATTCATATTAATTATTAATAGCATGACATTCACATCAATTGGACCGGTAGGCTTTGTTAAAACCAGAGAACAAGGTGAGGTTACGTCAGTGTTACATTCACAGCGGTCTTGCTAACGTCAAATATGGCTTAACACCATCGGCAGTTCAAAAAATTAATGTCATTTTAATAATTATGGTAACTGTGGAAAGACCATGTATGAAATCCATCAAGGAATGAGATTTCACAGATTTTACAGTGATTTAATTTTATCCGCCAAAATGAAGTTTGTATACATCCTGGATGGCTTTCTTGATTTTATGACAGGTGGCACAACCTACATTCACGTTCAACGCTGCAGACATCGATGCTTATATCTCCGGACTGGTTTGACGTATCTTCCTGAAAATTTGCATGTGTATAGATGTCACATAGCTCTTTATCATACACAAAACTGGAGGGGCCAACTGCAATCATTTTTGCACAGCATCCATCTGTTTGCCTGCCGTGGGCTAAAATCACTCATATCTCAGTAGTGGTTTGACTTATCTGCCTAAAATTCTTGTGTTTATACATCTTGGATAGCTTTCTGAGGTTTTTTGGCAGGTGGTGCTACCTACATGTATGTTAACGCTGCAGACATTCAGGCTTATATCTCAGGACTGGTTGGACATAATTCCCCTGAAATTTTGCATGTGTATAGATCTCATATAGCTCTTAATCTTACACAAAATTGTTGGCGCCACCTGCCACCATTTTTGCACAAGTCCTTCTGTTTGTCTGCTGTTTGATAAAATAACTCATATACTTGTAGTGGTTTGACTTATTCACCTAAAATTTTGCATATGTATACAATTTGGACAGCTTTCTGGATTTTGTGGTAGGTGGCGCAACCTACATACACATTTCGGCTGCAGACAACCATGCTAATATGCAACACACCTCACTCTATTTCCCCTTGCCACTCAATCCATGCCTCACTTCACCCGTTCCACTCTGATTTTGGCGGTTACACGTAGTCGGTTGTTGAATACATGCAATCTAGTTATTTCATACAATATACAGTAAAACCCTGCTAACGCGACCAGCTGCCAGACCAGGCAAAGTGGTCGTGTTAGCAGGATGGTCGTGTTAGCGGGATGGTCGTGATAGCGAGGTGGTCCTCACGCGGGATTTAACTGTATGCTTGCAATGGCAGAATTTACTGCATATTGCTGCCAGTTTAGCATATATATTAACAAGAATGTTTTAAATTTTGAGAATGGCCTGTGCTTTAGATATGAATATCTGTGTAAGGATAATGGGGAGTAGTGTAGAAAATAGTGAAGTAAGCTTTTAAATGAGTGTGAGCTAGGGTGAGGCCATTAGTGTTAATGTCATTTAACAACATCTGTGTCCCCTCACTGTTTTTTAAACATCCTGTTATTTCCACGAATGTTAGATTAAATTATTTTGATGAAAATGGCCTTAAAGTAGCTTGCGTAGTGATGATAAATGACAACTGATGCTTAAATTGTTGTGGTTAAATGAAATCCATTAGCTGCATATGGAACATGACAACCAACTTCCATGAGAGTTGAGACTTTCTAATCATGAACCCCTTTTTCCTGAAGGTTAGATAAGATGTGTGTGGGTGGATTTATATAACAGTATGAATATGGATATGTCTTGATTTTATGGATGAATCTCATTGCCTTATGTAGTATGGAGAAATCAATATATGTCATTACTGGTAATGCAGATACAGTCAACCTCAATTACACTTTTAGTTTTGTTTTGACCTCTGAATCTTTCTAGTCTTTCATCATTCTTTTCTCATCTATCTAAAAGTTCAACTCTGTTGAGTGTGGCCAGATCTGTGTTTTCTTTTTTTTTTGTTGATGGGTTTGTTAGTAATACTAATATGGCTCGGTTTCTGATAAAATGTTTGTATGATATTGGCCTAGGTTTGTAGAATAATTATTGATGAATACTTATATTAATTTGATAAGTGTGTAGGTGTAAGTGTAAGTGACAAGCTTTTCCCTAATGAGTATGAAATTTCCTTTTACCTGTAGTAGCCATACAAGCTACACATGGTAGGTAAAGAAAACAAAGTAAGGGCTTCATGTTTCTTCTACTAAAGTTACCTAAAAATACCTTGATAAGCTATTAATGTATGTAATGCAGTTGTTTTCATGAATATAGATTTAGATTAAACTGCTCTGTCTGCATTAACAAAAATTTTAATACCTATTTTATGGTGATGATTCCTGTCTAAGCCATTCATAATCATATATCAGGCCAGATATATCAGTATAGATTGATATTGTGATATAGTGCCTCTTAATTGTAAATATAGTCATTCTTGTCTGTTGTTCAGTTTCTGTGGTTAGACCAGGTTTTGCTTTCAAACAAAATGTTGGGTATTGCTAAAGGTGCAGTACAATACAAAAACTTCAAATAGATTGGCTGTAAACACAAGAACTTGTGTCAGACAGATTTGCTGTAAACACAAGAACTTGTGTCAGACAGATTTGCTGTAAACACAAGAACCTGTGTCAAACAGATTGACTGTAAACACAAGAACTTGTAACAAATAGATTGACTGTAAACACAAGAACAAATGTCAAATAGGTTGACTGTAAACACAAGAACTTGTAACAAATAGATTGACTGTAAACACAAGAACTTGTGTTCAAAGAGATTGACTGTAAATACCAGAATTTGTGTTCAAAGAGATTGACTGTAAACACAAGAACTTGTGTTCAAAGAGATTGACTGTAAACACAAGAACTAATGTCAAATAGGTTGACTGTAAACACAAGAACTTGTGTTCAAAGAGATTGACTGTAAACACAAGAGCTTGTGACAAATAGATTGACTGTAAACACAAGAACTTGTGTTCAAACAGATTGACTGTAAACACAAGAACCTGTGTCAAACAGATTGACTGTAAACACAAGAACCTGTGTCAAACAGATTGACTGTAAACACAAGAACTTGTGTTCAAATAGATTGACTGTAAACACAAGAACCTGTGTCAAACAGATTGACTGTAAGCACAAGAACTTGTGTCAAACTGATTGACTGTAAACACAAGAACCTGTGTCAAACAGATTGACTGTAAACACAAGAACTTGTAACAAATAGATTGACTGTAAACACAAGAACTTGTGTCAAACAGATTGACTGTAAACACAAGAACTTGTAACAAATAGATTGACTGTAAACACAAGAACTTGTGTTCAATAGATTGACTGTAAACACAAGAACTTGTGTCAAACAGATTGACTGTAAACACAAGAACTTGTGTCAAAGAGATTTACTGTTAACACAAGGACCACTGTTTAATATATTGTTGGTATATGTGGAGAATAGTGACATACAACAACTATCACAACCTAGTATTTATTTTTTGAGTTCTTGTAGCCATGGCAACATTACAAGCCCATTGAATGTCTAAGAATGACAGCAGATAATAAGATTTTATAGGGTTAAATCTTTCCTTGAAGCTTCCCCGGTACTCTAAATACATGAAATCCATGGTCCATAATGATATAATCTGGCTGTCATTTAATTCTACCTGCTGATATACCTGCCGATTTCTGAGTGACATACCAAATATTAATTAGAAGGCTTTGTTTACTCAATCAGTTTTGTCAAGATTTTCTTTACCTATCTTAAAGGTTCCTAACATAAATTTACCAGACATATTTACTAAACAAATTGACTAGTATTCTCAGACAGCACATAGGTAAATGGCATCCTTCATGAAGCAAGTGGTATTTTTTCAGTTCTTTTTTTCCCTTTTATTCAAATATTGTAGAGCTTGCATTAGGCAAATCCACAAGGTTTACTGATAGTGGTCTTGTTCTCTTTGTTTTGTCAACAAAACATGTATTTACATTCATGGTATTAATAATAGTATGTCGCTGAGGATTAAAGTAATTTAACCAATATACAGTTTTCAAATGCTGACAGCATAAGAGGAATGTAATATTTACATATTTCAAAACCTCAGTAAGAAACAATCACATTTTTGAGAGACAGATTATTGTATCCGCCAAAACAGAGTTTTGCGGATACTATGTTTTCAGCTGGTCGCCGCCGTCGCCGCCGCCGCCGCCGCGTAGGTGTCCGAAGAAATCCTCCGTAACCGCTGGGCAGAATTTTCCGAAACCCGGGATTATGTTCGGGTCACATGTGAACTGCTGCGCCCCGATTTGTTTTGACCTCTGACCTTTCCTCTGCGCTCTGCGTCCGTTTGTGCGTCTGTTTCCACACATAAACCCACATATCTCGGGAACCGTTTGACCGATCAGGAAAAATTTTTTGCACAAATGTAGCCCTCTGAGAGCTTTATAACATACACCAAAAATGGTGGCGCCACCTGCAACCATGTTTGCACAGTGTCCATCTGTTCGTCTGCCTTGGGTTAAAATCACTCATATCTCTGCAGTGACTTGACTAATTCACCTGAAATTCGGCATGCGCAAACATCCTGGATAGCTTTTCTGATTTTATGACAGGTGGCGCCACCTACATTCACGTTGACGCTGCAGACATCCAAGCTCATATCTCGGGAACCGTTTGACCGATCAGGAAAATTCTTTTGCACAAATGTAGCCCTTGGAGAGCTTTATAACATACACCAAAAATGGTGGCGCCACCTGCAACCATGTTTGCACAGTGTCCATCTGTTCGTCTGCCTTGGGTTAAAATCACTCATATCTCTGCAGTGACTTGACTAATTCACCTGAAATTTGGCATGCGTATACATCCTGGATAGCTTATCTGATTTTATGACAGGTGGCGCCACCTACATTCACGTTTACGCTGCAGACATCCAAGCTCATATCTCGGGAACCGTTTGACCGATCAGGAAAATTCTTTTGCACAAATGTAGCCCTTGGAGAGCTTTATAACATACACCAAAAATGGTGCCGCTACCTGCAACCATGTTTGTACAGTGTCCATCTGTTTGTCTGCCTTGGGTTAAAATCACTCATATCTCTGCAGTGACTTGACTAATTCACCTGAAATTTGGCATGCGTATACATCCTGGATAGCTTTTCTGATTTTATGACAGGTGGCGCCACCTACATTCATGTTTACGCTGCAGACATCCAAGCTCATATCTCAGGAACCGTTTGATTGATCAGGAAAATTTTTTTGCACAAATGTAGCCCTTGGAGAGCTTTATAACATACACAAAAAATGGTGGCGCCACCTGCAACCATGTTTGCACAGTGTCCAGCTGTTCGTCTGCCTTGGGTTAAAATCACTCATATCTCTGCAGTGGTTTGACTAATTCACCTGAAATTCTGCATGCTTATACATCCTGGATAGCTTTTCTGATTTTATGACAGGTGGCGCCACCTACAATCAAGTTTACGCTGCAGACATCCAAGCTCATATCTAGGGAACCGTTTGACCAATTGGGCCAAAATTTTGCATGTGTATAGTTCTCACAAAGCTCTTTATCATACGCTAAACTGGTGGCGCCACCTGCTACCCTTTTTTGCACAGCGTCCATCTGTTTGTCTGCCAAGGGCAAAAATCACTCATATACAATATAGTGATTTGACTTATCTGCCTTAAATTTTGCATATGCATTCAACTTGGACGGCTTTCTGGATTTTTTGGTAGGTAGCGCAACCTACATACACAATTTGGCTGCAGACATCCATGCTGATATGCAACACTTCACCCGTTCCACTCTGATTTAGGCGGATACAAGTAGTCGCTTGTCGACTACCCGTATTCTAGTTTAATCATAATATCACTTGAATCTGGTGAGTATCAAGTCCAGTAAAGTTAGAAGATTAAATGGGCCTAAACCTGAAAGTCATTCATAAACTTACTAATAGCTCACAGAGATTAAATCTTCAAGACCTGTGAACTTTTAGTGGTCTTAGAATTGTATGCAATGTTCTCTAAAACCGTGTTGTGTACAATACTGTTCCATACATCATTTTAAAGGTTATTATCCCCACAGTGACTTAGGTGATATGAGAATAAATAATTTTTAATGTACATATAATTTTGAGTGATTTTTCCATTTTTACTGACTTGCATGGAGGGTAGACTGAGCACAGCCAAACTTCCTTCGGCAATGACCGGAATGCATGCATCATGGTCACTCAACCTCAAACACTATTAAGGACTATTCTTCATATGAACAATGCTTGCTTTCAGTGAGGGATTTGAGCATGTCTTGCCTTACATTTGAATGAGGCTGTCACCAACATGTATGGTCAGTAAAAGAGAAAAACATGTTTCTCACTTTATGAAAAGGAAAGTTCCCTGAAAGATTAATGACAAAACCTTATTCAAGGTCACAACTTCAGGAACAGGGGTGGGATGGGGTTGAGTGAAGTGGTGGCAGGGGTTTCAGGCCTCAAAATTTGTCTGATACGATAAAAAAAAAGGTTGTGGTGGCTGAAAAAGGGATACAGACCCTCTGCATCGAGTCCCTAGGCTTGTATCCGCTTCTGCTACTTACGAGGTATGCATATTTCTGTTTCTGTCTTCAGGAACAGTTTCCTTGCAACGTAGATTTAATAAATCTTTCATGTGTTCCTTTCGTCAACCTAATCTTTATACATACAACAATAGAATCCAGTCAGATATCATCGAAAACCTGAAAGCCCCCGTGTCTCATTCTGGTTCACAATGTAAACATCATCACTGTCAAAGTAAACATACCGGGGTATGAATTTCTTGCAACAAGCACAGCACCACAAAATAAATGTAAAAAAATTTATACATATCTTATTGAGACAGTTTCCCACTGAAAACCTGTATTTTCTGTTAACTATTAGAATAAATAATGAGCCAACATTCCACATCTCAGTTAATATATCTTCCAAACCCCAGTTATAAGCCTGGTATACCAGGTTTATCAGCTAGTTCATTAAAATTAAATTCTTTACTTATAATTCAGTTCTTGAATCAATTATTACTTTAGAAGTAAATTTCAGGCTTTCTTATTAATAATTTGCGCAGATATTATACCAGAATTTTAGAAAGTAAAGAAACAATGCTGCGGCTCTCCCTCTCTTTATCACTGCTATTTTTTATTCTAGGCAAGTGGAGCAGAGCACTGGGGAGGATTGAAAAGAAATCTAAGGCTTATATGATAAATAGCCTAGACATTGTGGCATTCTTTGTAAAATTTGACAGCTCACATACAGCTGTGGGGTGGTACATGCAAAAGAAAATTGAAACAAGTAGAGTTTGAGGTTAATAATCAATAACCTTTAAATGGAGGGGTTGCTATTAAATGCATCAGTTGTTAGATGCATTGTTACACCTTTAAAATCTGAATTAAAGATGTCATAGTTCCTGTCGATATGTAATGAAGCTATTCATTGTGAGTTCTGGTTAGGACCAGCTCCACCTATAATGTTGCAGCAAGGGCTCATATAAATACCAGGCTTGTTGGGAATTCTCGTAAACATTCAGCTCATTTACTCCTTACTTCTTGCTAGTCTGAGACATGGAATAATAAATTATGGAACCATCACACCAGGAGTGACCAGAGCGTGCCTGAGCCCTGCAGGAGAAAACTACTTGGATGTCAATCAATACCTGAGGCCAGGCCTCTGGGCTTCTTTAATATCTAGTTGCTCAACCTTTGAGGTGATGCTGTTTATCTCAAGTTTAAACCAGTCTAGGTTTCCTGAATACTGCTTCCTGTTCACATATTTACTTGATCTTTCACCAGTGAGTTGAATTCTGTAAAAGGTTACTGATTCAGTTTTGGAGGTCTTTTCTATCTGTTCAGTGACCTGTTCATGCAAGAAATAGCAAGTATTGGAATGGCACTTGGACGTATGGTTTTGGTATTGCTCTCAATACTGAAAGTACCAGTTTTAGAATCTCACTACAGCTCATATGTTAAATGGTAACAGTATTATCAGTGAGGCTGTGATTGTTGCATCACAGGGTGTTAAATTAGGGCCTTTTTTATCATTGTTTAGTTATTATAATCGTCATTTGGTAAAAAGTTCAAACTAAATACTTTGGTCCAAACTTAATTCTTTAAAAAGTAAAAAAAAAGTAACAAGTAGAGATGCTTGTGCATATCTGGTTACAGTGTGGTTTTGTCTGTTAACATTGTCTCCTGTAGTATTTTGTCTGTGGATACAGTCATGTGGTTTTGTCTGTTACCATTGTCTTATGTAGCATTTTGTCTTTGGATACTCACAGTCCTGTGATTTTGTCTGTTACCATTGTCTTATGTAGCATTTTGTCTGTGGATACTCACAGTCCTGTGGTTTTGGCTGTTATTACAGTCTCATGTAGCATTTTGTCTGTGGATACAGTCCTGTGGTTTTGTCTGTTACCCTTGTCTTATGTAGCATTTTGTCTGTGGACACTCACAGTCCTGTGGTTTTGTCTGTTACCATTGTCTCATGTAGCATTTTGTCTGTGGATACAGTCCTGTACGTGGTTTTGTCTGTTACCCTTGTCTTATGAAGCATTTTGTCTGTGGACACTCACAGTCCTGTGGTTTTGTCTGTTACCATTGTCTTATGTAGTATTTTGTCTGTGGATACTCACAGTCCTGTGGTTTTGTCTGTTACCATTGTCTTATGTAGTATTTTGTCTGTGGACACTCACAGTCCTGTGGTTTTGTCTGTTACCATTGTCTTATGTAGTATTTTGCCTGTGGATACTCACAGTCCTGTGGTTTTGTCTGTTAGCATTGTCTTATGTAGCATTTTGTCTGTGGACACTCACAGTCCTGTGATTTTGTCTTTTACCACTATCCTGTGTTGCATTTGGTCTGTTGATACTCACAGTCCTGTGGTCTTGTCTGTTACCATTGTCTCATGTAGCATTTTGTCTGTGGATACTCACAGTCCTGTGGTTTTGTCTTTTACCACTATCCTGTGTTGCATTTTGTCTGTGGATACTCACAGTCCTGTGGTTTTGTCTGTTACCACTATCCTGTGTTGCATTTTGTCTGTGGATACTCACAGTCCTGTGGTCTTGTCTGTTACCATTGTCTCATGTAGCATTTTGTCTGTGGATACTCACAGTCCTGTGGTTTTGTTTGTTACCAATGTTGTCTTATGTAGCATTTTGTCTGTGGACACTGATCACAGTCCTGTGGTTTTGTCTGTTACCATTGTCTTATGTAGCATTTTGTCTGTGGATACTCACAGTCCTGTGGTTTTGTCTTTTACCATTACCTTAAGTAGCATTTTGTCTGTGGAGACTCGCAGTCCTGTGGTTTTGTCTTTTACCACTATCCTGTGTTGCATTTTGTCTGTGGATACTCACAGTCCTGTGGTCTTGTCTGTTACCATTGTCTCATGTAGCATTTTGTCTGTGGATACTCACAGTCCTGTGGTTTTGTTTGTTACCAATGTTGTCTTATGTAGCATTTTGTCTGTGGACACTGATCACAGTCCTGTGGTTTTGTCTGTTACCATTGTCTCATGTAGCATTTTGTCTGTGGATACTCACAGTCCTGTGGTTTTGTTTGTTACCAATGTTGTCTTATGTAGCATTTTGTCTGTGGACACTGATCACAGTCCTGTGGTTTTGTCTGTTACCATTGTCTCATGTAGCATTTTGTCTGTGGATACTCACAGTCCTGTGGTTTTGTTTGTTACCAATGTTGTCTTATGTAGCATTTTGTCTGTGGACACTGATCACAGTCCTGTGGTCTTGTCTGTTACCATTGTCTCATGTAGCATTTTGTCTGTGGATACTCACAGTCCTGTGGTTTTGTCTTTTACCATTACCTTAAGTAGCATTTTGTCTGTGGAGACTCGCAGTCCTGTGGTTTTGTCTTTTACCACTATCCTGTGTTGCATTTTGTCTGTGGATACTCACAGTCCTGTGGTTTTGTCTGTTACCATTGTCTCATGTAGCATTTTGTCTGTGGATACTCACAGTCCTGTGGTTTTGTCTTTTACCACTATCCTGTGTTGCATTTTGTCTGTGGACACTCACAGTCCTGTGGTTTTTTCTGTTACCACTATCCTGTGTTGCATTTGGTCTGTTGATACTCACAGTCCTGTGGTCTTGTCTGTTACCATTGTCTCATGTAGCATTTTGTCTGTGGATACTCACAGTCCTGTGGTTTTGTTTGTTACCAATGTTGTCTTATGTAGCATTTTGTCTGTGGACACTGATCACAGTCCTGTGGTTTTGTCTGATACCATTGTCTTGTGTAGCATTTTGTCTGTGGATACTCACAGTCCTGTGGTTTTGTCTGTTACCATTGTCATATGTAGCATTTTGTCTTTGGATACTCACAGTCCTGTGGTTTTGTCTGTTACCATTGTCTTATACAGCATTTTGGCTGTTAACATTGTCTCCTGTAGTATTTTGTCTGTGGATACAGTCCTGTGGTTTTGTCTGTTACCATTGTCTTATGTAGCATTTTGTCTTTGGGTACTCACAGTCCTGTGGTTTTGTCTGTTACCATTGTCTTATGTAGTATTTTGTCTGTGGATACTCACTGTCCTGTGCCATTTTAGTTGTGGGCATTATGTCTTATAGTAATTTGACTGTGGAAATTATGTCTTGATATACTTTTTCTAAAGACCTTATCCAATAATTCATGGACTTTATTTCCTGTGGCATTTTCTTTGAAAAATTAGATTAGTGTTTATATATGAAAAAGGATTTGTCCTTCAAGATTATATTTTAAGTGATATGCTTGCAAAAAGAAATTACCCTCAGATTGAAAAAAAAAATCATGCCTGACCGAAAAGTGAATTCAATGCTCCATTCTGCTGTTATTACAGGTTTTTAGCTCAGCTGACTATAAGTCATCTGAGCTATAGTCGTGGTCCATTGTCCGTCGTTCGTCTGTCTGTCCGTCCGTCTGTCGGTAGATGTGGCACGTTTTGAAACCGTAAGACCTAGGAATCCAAAATTCGGCATAATGTTAGATGTCCCCAAGATCTCCTACCAAGCTGAAAACTTTGCAACTTTGTTCCTTTGAGAAATTAAGGAAAAACCTCAATTTTTTATTAAAAACCTATTTTCACACTTCAGGACTGCCTAATATCAAAAAGACTCATCTGTTTTTCCTCATATTTACCATAAATATTTCCTCTGTTCCTATGTAAATGCCAGAAATTATGCCTGTATTATATAATTTAAAAAAGTTATGGGCTCAAACATAATGCATTTTGTAAAAAATCAGGAAAGATATTTGATCACTTAACACAAAACATGTTAAAGCTATGGACTTTTTTCCAGTAATATAACTTTAATTAATCAAATTAAATTGTATACCCAAAATTAGATCAGAATCTTTTAAATTTTTTAAAATATTAACAAAAATAAAAAATTAGTACCTTAAATTTTGCCCAACTTTTTCCATGGCACGTTTTTTTCCTGTAAGTACTGTGGATTTAATTTTCACAGCATGTTTTTGTTAGCATTTTGTCTGTTAACACCAAAAATTTGTAACCAGTTGATCAAAAACTGTAGATTTTATTCAAGTTTTCAAACACCATGTAACATATTGTTTACATCAAGCTAGTGTTATGCAGTTTGCAAGAGCTCAGCTCCCCAGCTTCAGCTCTCAGTTCCTAAAATTTGGCATACAATTAGATGTCTCCAAAATCCCCTACCATGCCAAGAATTTGGTCACTAGGACTTAATACCTTCGAGATATTAATGAAAAACTTCATTTTTCCATTAAAAACCCATTGTTACACTTCAAGACTGCCTAATATCAAAACCACTTTAATCATTTGACTTTAATCATATATAATATACATATTTTTCTATACATTCTCTATGCACATGCCAGAAATGATGTCAGTATTGTGTAATTGTTTTAAGTTATGGGCCCAAACATAATGCACTTTGTAAAAAATCAAGAAATATATTTACTCCCTTAACAAGGGGATTGCTGAAGCAAGAGTTTTTTTTTTCAGGGATGTAACATTATTTAATCAAGATTCAATTGAATACCCAAAATTAGTTCTGAATTTTTCAAATTTTATAAGTTATTAGTAAAAATATAAAATTAGTACCTTAAATTTTGCTCAACTTTGACCATGGCACGTTTGTTTCCTGTGAGCACTGTTGATATAATTTCCATGTCATGCGCACATAAGGATTTCAGCTTTTTAGTTTAGAAAGCTGAAAGAAATTGGCCAAAAATTGTAGCTTTTATTAATGTTTCTATGAGACCATGTCAGACCTTGGCCCTCTCCAGCCCCTTTTGAGTCACCTGTATGTTGACCTTGTTGAACTTTCAGCAAATTATGCATGCTTGGGGTGAGGCATACACTGGGGCAGCCAGGCAGCTTATGGCCAGCCACAGTTGATCCAGGTGCCCAACCTAACTCATCTAGTAGTTTTAACCAACAACATAACAATAAACAATAAATTAATAAATTTTTATTGGTTTTTAATAACAAATTAAAGAAAAATAGAAAAGGAATTTGTTAGTTTATAATAACAGGAAATTAACTTACAGTTACTGATGATATAAGAATCTTGTATCGATGGATAGAATGTCATGTATTCCAAATAACAACATGCAGTCACCTATGGTATTTTTCAGTTCAATTTTAATGATAAAAAAGTAAATCATATTATTCATTACTAATCATTGGGGATCATATGAATTAAATTATTGATAGACAAAGATGCAGTTGATAATATTAATCTAGATTCCTACTGTGTCTAGTGTGTACATTGATGTGAAATTAGTCCAAAATGAATATATAACATTTATTTTTTTTAAATATTAATAAAAGCCATAAAACCAGGTACTTATGATCATTAATTAATCAAAATTTTAATAAATTGGGACAATATTTGTAATTTTTTTTAATAAATAGTTAAACTCTTATATTATATGTTCTGCTTATAAGTTATATGGCCAAGTCAAAATCTGTGTGACAATAGTACTCCATTTGTTAATAAAATAAATGAAATCAATCCTCTTCCCTGTCTCCAAAGATACTATCAAAATCATACATAAGCTAAACAACAACAACTCATAATACAGCTTATATTTATTACCACATAAAACCAGCATGTGAATCATTTCTAAATCATATTTTTTTATCAGAGCGCCGTGACCCATAGGTCCCTTGAGTATGGTAGAGTATGGCAGTAGCTGTGACAGTATGTCTTCATCCATTTTGCTCCTGATCAAATTACAGTTTGAAGGCTTCAGTTGATGACTCTGTAGGTATTCCATACAGTGTCCTGTGATATACAAACCGAGCAGGCCCCTCAGGGAAATGTAATCTGTACACAGGGCGAAGCCAGGGAAATCCCGCCTCAGACTAAGTTAGGTAAGTGGAGGTGTTTGGTTCTAATTGAAGGTTCACGGGGAGGTAATTAGGCCTGGCTTACATGATGGTCTTCTGTGCATAGGAACTTCCTGCTGACAGAGGAAGCAGCCAGGCTGAAGAGGAAGCTGGCTCTCCATCTGAAGACGATGGTCCGCTCTGATGATCTGTGACCGATATGTCTTCTCGTATATCTGAGCTCAGGTTCCAGTAAAGCTAGCACAGGCTAATGACAGGAACTGTCCTGTTGGGCAAGATGCAGGCCAGTGGACTACAGAGTATGCTCCTTATGTAGTGGTTATATATACACTGACATCATCCCTGATCTCCTCTTGTGTAACCGCTGCTTTGTCATGCAAGATTTTCTGGGTTTGAACACCAGGGTGCGCATAGAGCAAAGACTTTTTATCAGAGCATGGATCCAGCTCCAAATTTTAAACATGCTACACCTGCTCTTGTTGGTCTGATAAAACCAGTTCTGGCACTGGGCCAAATATCAGACCAATGAGAGCAGGTGTCACATGTTTAAAATTTGGAGCTGGATGCATAATGCGATACCTTGCTTTCATTGGTCAGATAATAGGTCTTTGCTCTGGTCAGCCCTGGTGGTGGGACCTAGATAATGTTGCTGTACAAAGCATATCCATATCACCAAAATATTAATGTGCAATAAAATTGCCTGGAAACACTTATAATACAACTTATATAAAAATATATATATTTACGCTCTTCACTACATATGTACCTATGCCATTAGTGACATAGAACCCCTATGGCATTATGGGAAAACTATTTTCTTCGCCCACAATTCCAAAAAAGCAGAGGCATACTGTTATAAGAATGATTTGGCGCGAAGTGGTCCTTTACAACAGGTGGGCGCATCATTCCAGTTTGCACAGTGTGGCTTTACTACCTGTTCCCACTACACAATATAAATCACTGCAGGAAGATTGACTAGATGTCTGAGACAGCTCATTAGATGAAATGTGGTATATTCTGAATGTAGAAAGTAACAGGGCATCAGCTTGGTCCAGACTAATGAGAGCTCACTGGGCATTTCATTACTACAAACAGATTATTCATTTTCTTGCTAATAAGATGACACAGTCTGACAAATCTGTTTGCTAGGGCTGATTTTCTAAAGAAGATGCATCAGTCTCGCAGCCAATCAGGAGCCAAAAAAGAATTCACCTCTGTCCTGTAGAAAAACAAATTGAGAAAACCAGGTGATTATCCTATGATTAATGTGCCTCCTTGAATCCCTTGGACAGTAGTAACTACCGTTATTTTTGAAACCTTCATGTTAAGCCAGTCTGAAACCACCAGAAGTTGATATAGCAGGGAGTGTTTAAAGTTATCTTCTCTCCATTTACAAAGTATGGAACACTTAATGAGTTCTTATTTAAAGTGTCACTGAATCCATAATGTGTGTTTACATTAATCTGGTGAGACGGTCATAATTAAAATCTGTATATGCAAGACAATTAAGTAACTGATTACTGTCATGCACTTTTATAATTTAATTCTCATGCAATTATGACACAAAATGTAAATAACCATAAAGAAATAGTTTCACTGAAGTGCACTAATGCTTATTTTTGAATTGTATTTTATTGTGATTTAAAGGAACAAAAGTTAAAATCTATTACATCCCAAACGTCCATATATATGAACCAGATGTCATTCTTGGAAATTCTCAATATAGACACCAAAAGATTGTTTAAAAATTACTTAAAGTGAAAAAGTTTGCTATCTCACATTTAATTATATGGAATTATGCAGCTACCATTCCTAAAATTAACCCAATAGTGACCCAACAAGATGGTTAAAACTTAAATGATTTAAAGGGGACAACAGTTCAGATTTGTCTGTTAAAATCAAATCGTATTTAGAGAGGCAGATAGCATTCCTAAATATTACTCATTAGTGACCCAAAAAGATGATTAAATGATATCCTGGGACATGTTTAAGGGTAGAGCAACACATTTTAGGTAATGTAATTCATTACTGTAAAAGAAACATCAGCAGGTTGTGTCTGTTGGCCCAGTTAGGTGATAGGTTTATTCCCAGCCTTTCGATTGGCAAAGAAAACAGATCAAAAGAAGTCAGCAGCTTAATGAAATCACATGGGAGGAAAAAGCATGTGTTTTTGTTCTATGTTTGGCTGCTTCTCCAGGAGCTAGGCAGGACTTCAGGCAAATTGGATGCAATGACAGGCAGAGGAGACATCCATTTTAATGTCCCCGTGCTATTTTAACCCAGAAGCATCCATACTAATTTGTGAAGCTGATTCAGAAGTCACCAACATCAGAATTTTGATGGATCTACTTCCCCAAGGGACTAAAAAACTCAGCTGACTGTCTTTCTCTGCAAAGTTTGGGACCATATTGATGCATCAGATGGTGGAGTACCTTACACCGCCAGCTTAATTTGATTCTAATGACAAATTCCTAAAGAGATTATAGTTGAGCAACTAACTCTTCAAGCCAAGTCTCAATATAATTTGTGACACCAAAAAATTAAATTTGAGATTAAGTAAATCACATATCATTGAAAGTGAATGAGCAGTTTTGTAAGTGGCCTGAATTTTAGTTAATTTGGATTTCTCATATTTTAGAATTATGCATCATGTCAACATTATCTCACCTCTAATTAATTTTTTCATATATAATGTAATCCTAATCAGATTTTGAATCTCAGCTTGAGTTCACTGAGAGATTAATCTTTGGAATATGAATTAGTTATGTGCAAAGATTATTTATGTCAATAAAAAAACATATAAATGTTAAGGAATTAAGAGATGATTGGTCCAATGAATATTCATTACCAAGTCTCATATTATACCTTTTACATCAGAAATGAGGGGGTCATTGAATAAGAAGGGCCTTGGTTGATTCTATGATAGGTGATAAGAGAGTCATGTAATAGACTGGTATCATACTGAGTACTATTATATTTGTTTATTTATTTGTCTTGAACGGTATTAGAATACTGGTATCAGGGTATATTGAGCATTTGGGAATTCAATTTTATTTCAGTTTTTTGTAATGTAAATGTGTTGCACCTGGTTACTCCTGTACCAGAAAATTCAAGAATAAGTTTGTGCATGGTATCAAAATGATTTTAAATCAGTAACAAAATCTGAAACCATTTATGCCACATTGGACACTAGAGAGTTAGATAATAAAAAGAAATTACACAGCTTCTCATCTTTCTTGGATCATTCATTGGCGTGTTGGACTTCAGTTGGTATCAAGACATCTTTCATTGATCATTCATTGGCTTGTTAGACTCCAGTTGGTATCTCATCTTTCATGGATCATTCATTGCCTTGTTGAACTCCAGTTGGTGTCTCATCTTTCATGGATCATTCATTGGCTTGTCAGACTCCTGATGGTATCTCATCTTTCATGGATTATTCATTGGCTTGTTGAACTCCAGTTGGTATCTCATCTTTCATGGATCATTCATTGGCTTGTTGGACTCCAGTTGGTATCTCATCTTTCATGGATCATTCATTGGCTTGTTGGACTCCAGCTGGTATCTCATCTTTCATGGATCATTCATTGCCTTGTTGGACTCCAGTTGGTATCTCATCTTTCATGGATCATTCATTGGCTTGTTGGACTCCAGCTGGTATCTGATCTTTTATGGTGCATTCATTGGCTTGTTGGACTCCAGCTGGTATCTCATCTTTCATGGTGCATTCATTGACATGTTGGACTCAAGTTTGTATTTTATCTTTGAGGGTACACTCTATTGCATGTAGGGTTTCATTTGTTTTATTATTGTTCATGGTGCACTCGTTGACATGTATGTTTCCTGATAATTTCTTCTTGTCTGATAACGGGAATTACTATTGATTTATTGGATGCTATACACGCTGCTATTTGAGTTGAGATAACTATTTCATAATAAGAAGAATATTTGCTAGCATCCAATTTCTCCAAAACAAGCAGACATTAGAAATACAGGATATCTGAATCACCACCGTGGACCTTTGACCTGAGATAATTGAGGAGCTCCAGTGATGGGGATTACTTCACCTTGGAGGTGTTGTCATGGGCTGCTGCCACATTGTTCTGGTGTTTGCTTCTGCTTAAATGTCAGCAACGTGTAAGTCTTAATGGAACCATCAATCAGTTAGATCAATCCAACCACACTGCCTCAGTTATATGGAGTTACAGCATTTGGACTGCAGTAATGTCTATCCTAATACAAGAAATCTAAAAAGTTGTCAAATATATATTCTAATTTTTTTGAGAATTTGTAGAAAGCCATGTAGTATACTTAAAGCCAGCTAATCACCTACCTTTTCTATAGCATTCTGTGTAACCTAAGGTGGTTGGTTGCATATATTTGCAGAAGCTGAACTGTCACCAGTTGCAAAATGCCCTTAGCAAAACTTGTTTGTCTGACTTGTCCTTGTTGAAGGTTTTTGTTGGGCTCCAACTTGTTATAAATATGTGGATATAAACAAAATGACGGCCTGTGTTTGGTGGGGGTCAGTTTTTTCAGGCCAATTTTTATGCCCCCCGCCACAAAGTGGCCGGGGCATATAGTTTTACCCATGTCTGTCATTCCGTCATTCCGAAATCAAACAATTGTATGGACTTTTTTTCGCAATGCTTGCAGATATTGGCCTGATTTTTGGTGTGTGGGCAGATATGGACCAGTTACAGATCGAGTTCGTGTTTTGTCCCGGTTGACCTACTTTTGACCGTTTTACGGCTCCTGAACATAGAAAATTTCATGAAAAATATGAAATTTCATGACAAATACACATGTACAGACTTTTTTTCGCAATGCCTGCAGATATTGGCCTGATTTTTGGTGTGTGGGCAGATATAGATCAGTTACAGATCGAGTTCGTGTTTCGTCCCGGTTGACCTACTTTTGACCGTTTTACGGCTCCTGAACATAGAAAATTTCATGAAAAATATGAAATTTCATGACAAATACACATGTACGGATTTTTTTTCGCAATGCCTGCAGATATTGGCCTGATTTTTGGTGTGTTGGCAGATATTGACCAGTTACAGATCGAGTTCGCGTTGTGTCCCAGTTGACCTACTTTTGACTGTTTTATGGCACCTGAACATAGAAAATTTCATGTAAAATATAAATTTTCATGACAAATACAATTGTAGACTTTTCTTCGCAGTACCTGCAGATATTGGCCTGATTTTTGGTGTGTGGGCAGATAATGACCAGTTACAGATCGAGTTCATGTTTTGTCCCAGTTGACCTACTTTTGACCGTTTGACGGTGCCCTAACATAGAAAATTTCATAAAAAAGTGCACATGTATGGACTTTTTTTCACAGTGCCTGCAGATACGGGCCTGATTTTTGGTGTGTAGGCAGATAATGACCAGTTACAGATCGAGTTTGCGTTTCGGCCCGGTTGACCTATTTTTGAACATTTTACGCCTCTTTAACTTAGAAAATTTCATGAAAAATAGAAATTTTCATGACAAATACACATGTACGGACTTTTTTTCACAATGCCTGCAGATACCACCCTGATTTTTTATGTGTGGGCAGATAATGACAGTTACAGATTGAGTTCCCGTTTCGTCCTGGTTGACCTACTTTTGAACATAGAAAATTTTATGAAACACAGAAATTTTTATGGAAAATGCACATGTATGGACTTTTTTTCACAATGCCTGCATATACTGCATGATTTTTGGTGTGTTGCTTGATAATGACCCGTTTCAGATTGAGTTTGCATTTTGCCCTTCTTGACCTACTTTTGACCATACGACACCTCCTGAACTTAAAAAATGTTTCAAAATTTTACAAATGTTTCTAATTTGCCCCAGGCCGGGGCATTCGTGTCATTCCGACACATCTAGTTTATAAAATGTTGAAGGGATAACCTTTAGGCAGAAATGCTTAAATGCAGGCAGACTGGATATGGGCATGATGTTATATGCTCATATATGTTTATGTAATATAATTATACTTTACACATATATTGGTGACATGATTCTCAGCATTGCTCATTTCCTGTGCCATGCCCAGTGGCCACTTTTTCTAAGGTGATGGGTATTCCTGATGTTATGACTGTGCCTGATACCTAATATTGCTGTGGTGTATCAAATATATATAGACCTACATGGTGCATGTCTGGCTGCATGTTTTCCCTTTCTAGTTCTCTCACTGTTCTAACCAGCCACCCATCGAAACTATGAAGATATCACTCAGTTAATGTGTATGACAGTATTATTATTTTAAACTTTTATAAAATAACAAAAAAGGCATGTTATATATATATATATATATATATATACATATATATATATATATATATATATATATTGTATACATATGAAAACAGTTTAATGTTGGCCATCTGGAGACAAGTAGATTTTATTACTGTTTCTTTTTGTGTGTTTTACTGAAAAATTAATTTGAGGTTATATGAGTATGAAATACAGTGGTGTTAACTTGTTAGTTTAGTTATCTAGAACTAAAACAAAAATTAGTAAAGGAGAAATATAGTGTTTTTCTGTAAAATCAATATATACATGGCAAGTGTTAAATATAAATATTAGTAAAGCTAAAGATGAAAGCTAAAGAAATGCTTCCTTTGAGCTAGAGTCCTTAATTAAGGGTGGTCATGCTATGGCAATAGAAATCCTGAGACTATTTCCTCTTCCAAATAATGCTCCATTATAATAAGATCCAAGACTCTCAGGAGAGTAGGGGAAAATATGCAAGTTAATGTGGCATTTATATAAATGTCTTTTTCTTAAGAAATTTGTGTAACAGTCCAGTTCAGTGGAAACTGTACTTCCTTATGTGAGTAACTTACCAATCAGAGACAGAGGCATTGTACCTGCATACCGGTAATTATTTTCTCACCACATTTGAAGAAAAGTTGCTTTTTTTCTAAGAGAACTGAGAAACCCCATCTGAAAACTAAGCTGAAACATGACCACCCATCGTTCCAAGCCATTATCTTTTAATACCAGCCCCAAGGAGGTTATGTTTTCACCTGTGTCTGTCATTTTCAAAACCAATTGAACTGATATCCACAGACTCTAGGGAGGATGTGATATGGAACAGGGTACACTTCTCATGTAGCGATTACACTGTTTTAACCTTTACTTTGTAAAGCAAGATTTTCTAGGTCTCACCACCAGGACTTGCACAGGGCACACAATTGTATTAAGACCAATCAGTGCATGGTATCTCATTGTGCATCCAACTCCAAGTTTTAAATCTGTGACACCCCGCTCTTGTTGGTCTGATTCTTGGCCCAGTGCAAGCCCCGGTATTAATTGAGACCAAAAAAAAAACATGCTAATCAAAGCAGCAGTTAAAATAAAGGGGATATGGAATTCCTGCAATGTATATATCAGGGAAGACCCAATAAATTTTGGGATGAATGGGTTTGGTATGATTGTTTCACTATAGGCAGATATATGCACTCTGCTGATTCCCGTTATAGTTCCAGCATTTTATGTGTGACGTAACAGCCCTGTTTTCTCAAGTCCCAGAGCTGGAGGTATAAGTGAAGTGACTTTGTGGTATCAAACAAAGTCTATGTTTTGGGTGTTAACGTGTCTTGAAATAAAAAACACAGATGCTTTAATGCTGCTGGTATAAGGAACAATGTTTATGATATTACTTATAAAAAGTGTTCCTATCTTTCCAGGAAACCATTAGGGCCATGCCAAGTCTGCTGTGGGTGTGTGTGACGTGCCACTCATAGACCAGCTGCATCGCGGGTGTCGTGCTCTGAGTTCATGAGGTACCACAGCTCCAAGCCTGTGCAGGCCAGCAAGTGCTCATGCTGAACCAAGACTTGCTCTCCAACGCATCACAAAAACAACACAGAGCCAGGAGGAAGATCGTCAACCTGTCAGGATAGACCATCCAAAGGGAAATTGATTTTTAGGAAAATAAGGTTACTAACATACTGAAGACAGTGCCAAGACCAAGTGTCATACTTTAATCTAGAGGTCTCAAAGACTTCCCGGAGCTGTGTATCAATAAGATAGCCACATACTGGGCACATCTCATCCATATATTCATCACCTCAGTGTCACCTGGATGCAGGATTATCGCACCTGTGGGTCTCCTTAAGCTCAGGATCACTGCCGTTTGAGTATTGGACACCAGCTCTGAAAGTCTCCACATAATTTGCATCATTAAATTTCGAGCACAATGGATGATTCTTGGAAGATGTTTTGCCTGCTGGGTTTTATGCTAGTATTGTTTCATCCAGGATCATGCGTTCCTGCTAAGAAAGTTGCACGTGATGGAAGTAGAACTATTGACATGCGTATGCCAGGGGTGCGACCAAATGAGGTGAGTTTTATCAAGTTTTTATGAAATTTTTATGGTAACCTCTGTGTCAGATATCGTAACTGTTATCTTCACTGAATATATGCTGCATCTACCAACATGTTTCCCAAAAATTGGCATATCAGCCATATTGAAGATTTTACAACCACACAGGCAAAAGAAAAAAAAGAACAAAAGAAAAAAATTTGTTGTCTTTTATAATTTTCACTACAAAGCCTCCCCCCCTCCCTCTAAAAAAAAATGTACCCAGATATCAATACAAACTATAACCTCCAGAGGGATCAGGCATAAAAATGTTGAAATGTGCAATGTATAATATGTGTTAATGATAGCTTGGTCCTGACTTCTGATGTATTCCTTTCTTATGTATACGGAAAACCTGAGGTCTAGAGTGCTCAACATTAACCCATTGTAATCATAATGTAACTCTAGAGACAGTGCCACCTACAGGCCAGAGACCTAACCTTAGAAACAAAAAATAAACTAGAAATCTGAATTCCAAGGAATACAAGCATCCACTTTGTGGGCAGTCACTTGTGTGACCCATATTCTCAGGTTCATTCATGCATAAGTGACTGAAAATTTGTGAATATTCCTTGATGATGTTCCAGAATTCGTACCATGTGCCAGATCCACACCAAAATCTAATAGATTCTTCCTTGGCCCAATCCTGGAATGCCCTGAAAATTTCATGAGACTCAATTCATGATTGCGTGAGTTACCTTGTGAACAACCACACAAACTCACACACACAAACACACACTCAAACACACACAAAAGGGAATGACCACATACCCTCCTGACAGAGGCAATATAGAAAACACCAGAACAAGTAAACAAGAGTTATGTGTGTAATAGTGGCAGAATACGAATTTTTCTGACATTCGTGGGACATGCGTTGGCCTGTGTTATAGATCCAGTGAGAGGCCTCAATTAGCAAATGTTGTTCCACTGGACTACACCACCTTTAACCATCAAAAATTCATGTTTTGTGTACTCTAGAGAAAACTTGCCAATATCCAGATTGTCTAAGTCTCACACACTGTCCGTGTGGCTTAGGCTTAAATGGCAACCATGAACTACCTTGGAGAAACAAGTATTCTCTCTATTTGTTGTCACTTGCTAAGTTGCTAGGTTGTCCCTATGAAAAGGGTTGTTTCACAAAATCCACATTGGGGGAGGGAGAGGACAGGACATAGTTATGTGCTATAAAGGGACCTATCACATCTGTCACCTATGTTAGATATACAAAAATTATTAGAGGTGTAACAATGCATCAAAGAATCAATAATTGAATCAGTTTTAAGGGCCCTCACAATTCACAGGCCTAAAAAGTATACTTATTTCTCTTTGAGTTAGTATGGTATCTGCCAGTATTTTCTTCTGAAACTGTTTTCTTACTCCTGTACACAAGTGGAAATAAACTTCATCAGATGTGATCATTGGTGCAAAATAAACATTTCACATGCAACAGTGCAACTTCACAAAGCTAGATTTTTCAAGCTTCCAACCAGTGTTTTTCCTCTGTGTTTTCCTTTTTGTGTTTTTTTCTCCCTGTTTGGGAGTTGTCACGCAAACACACACCTCTGGTATGAAATCATGTTATGGTAAACAGATACACATTGACTGTGTTTACTAACACACAAAATCATAACAATGTATGAAATAGGGGATTTAAAGATAAGTTAGTCAGATTCCTGGATAGTTTTACTTGGAAACTTATGTATTTGGCTGAAATAAACTATTTGCTTGAGATAAAACAGATATTTATGTGAATGTGTCTGTACCTTTAAGCAGTTGGACTTTTGAGCTACAGGTCATGGTGTGGTATTTCAGTCGTTTAACTGAAGCAGCCAAAGAACCACAGATAGTTATATATTTACTCTGTACAGTCTCTACCAGAATATCTTATGTTTATATTCATTTAAACTTAATATTGCTGTGTTCATGATTTCAGAAATTATGCATCTCCTCCCATTTCTGGAGGCATATGGTGTTTGGTCTGTCATTGTTGACATTTTCCGAGTCATTTCTTGTGAAAGTGACAACTTTTGAACCACTCAGTATTTTTTCATGAAATTTGAATGAATCTACCAATATCTTGGATGAGACTGAAAACCATTGATGTTGACCTTCATCTTCAAGGATAAATCAACATTAAAAAAAATTGTGAATCCCATAACTTTTGAATTATTGCATATTTTTTTCTTCAAATTTAATACATGAACTGTTTTAGCCAAGTGCTCAGATAAGTTTTAAAACTGGCCACTTTGACCTGAATTTTCAGTGTCTTATCATTGGGACTATTTCTCATTGTTTCCAGGATTTTCTGGTGAATGTGGTAACTTTTGAAGTATTACATATTCTTGCACAGAATATGCTACACAAGTTGTTTCAACCAAGTTCCAGAACAGGATGGAAAACTGGTTACCTTGACCTTTATATTCAAGGTCAAATAAACGAAAATTGAATTTTTTTGTGAAGACTATAACTTTTGAACCACTCAGTATATTTTTATGAAATTTAATACACCAATTGTTATTTATAAAATCTTGGATGTGTTAAAAGATCTGTGACTTTGACCTTTATGTTCAAGGTCCTATTGTCTGAAACATAATTTTTTTGTTAACACTTTCACTTTGAATCTCACTATATATTCTCATGCAGTTGATATGCAAATTGTTTCTACCAAAATCTCAGAGGAGTTTGAAAACTGGTGACCTTGACCTACATGTTCAAGGCCAAATCAGCTGAAAAACTGTGAACACTATAACATTGAATATTTTTAATGAAATAAGATACATGACTTGTTTATACTGAAATCTCAGATAAGTTTGAAAAGCAGTGACCTTGACCTTCATCTTCATGGTCAAATCTTCTGAAATCTAGGATATTTGTAAACCCCACAACATATATATTTTTCCTCAAATTCAGGGTGGGGGGCATAGGCCAGGGAGACATCTGTTTTTGTTAAACAAATTCCTTCTAGTTTTATAGTTACTACAGCTGATCCAAATAATGAGTGGTTCATATTTTCATCATCAGATTTTATATTCATCCAGGTTTCTTTTTCAGTGAAATATACAGTGGCTATTTTTCAAGAATTTTGTATTCATATTAATTTATAGAAGTTCCAAATTGCTTCAGGTTTGTGTATATGCACATGGGATGTTTACTTCAAAGTTGTTACAGTAAATGAGAGTTAATTTTGTGAAATAGTTTCAATAGACTATCATTAAAAAATGACAGATGATATTGTCAAATTAAAAGTAAATGTTTACTCTTTGCCTTCATGGTTTTTGGCTTCATTATCATTAATTGCTCAGCTAAGTCTGCTGTGAGGAATAACAGATCATCAGGGATACAAGTTTCATTGACACTTCTCAGGATATTAATGAACTGGTTTCAGCATTTATCATCTTATGCAGTGGTTTTGTTTTTTCCCTCTTTTCCATCAGTTCATGTCAACTGGAACTCAGTTTGGGCTACGTTTCATTCACCCATAAACCATCCACTGAAAGGACGCAAAAATGTACATCCTTGATGCATCATTCAAGCCATAATTGGCTCCCGATGATTATCGTCCTTTCGGTTGCGTGCTTCTAACACACTGTGGTCGTCATGGATTCCTGTTGACCTTTCTTCAAGCGCCCTCCAGTTGCGGTCGCTTCTCCTCCAGTGTTCATTATTTTAAATGACTAGTTATTTTCTGCCTAGAAACCAGCTTCAAGCTTACTCAGTTGGTGTGAAAATATTTTTAGCGACCCTTAATGGTCCCTTTCAAATTACCATTCAAGCATGTGTCTGCTGTTTATTGTCTTTATCTCTGACAACTGCTATCATTATTAATTAATTTGGCCAGAACTGATCAGCCAGCCACTGTCACTTGGGTTGGTGTTAATTCCTGTTTGTCAGTTTAGTTCTGTTTCATCAAGACCATTACCACTTAAAATAACTATCAACTATATTAGTCTAAATTCTTTTCACAACAGCTGAAAAAATATCAAAATCATAATTTCTGCTCCATACATGTTCTAATATGGTTTGTAACATAGCTAGTTACATTGGTGTATATTTATATTGATTATGAATAAAATAAAATAAAGAAAAACTTTAGTTAGCATTTTATGAAACTTTGGTTGTAAAAAGTCTTATAAAAGATCAGATTTTCCAGGAGTTGGTTATCTGGAAGTTCCTGGAATCTGCTGTACTCATTGACCTTAAATTAACTGTACTGGATATACAAAACCAATTGTGTCACCTTCATTTCATCATTTTACACATTTATAATTGCAATTTTGGGAATGACAGTTATAGCAATCAATGCTATTTAGACTTTGACAGTCAACAAAAAAAATTAAAAAGAACTTTCATAATGTATGTAACAAAATTCCAACATTCACATTATTCCTGTAAGAATCATGCAGACTTGATAAGAAAATTGATCAGACATTCAGATCACAATAGAATTTGAGTGGACTCAGTTGCCTTTTATTGAAAAATAATTTGCAGAATGAAAAATTTCGTATGATAAACTGTACAGATGTTCCAGAATTGGTATACAGTAGAATCTGTCATGAGGGGACACCTGTGGGATATCGCATAAGTGTCGCTACATTGCAGGTGTCCCTTCATGAGAGGTAGGAGATTAATGATTATTGTATGAAGATTCAAACAACAATCAAAACAAGAGAATCACATACCTATAAGTATATAAAATAAAATATTTTTTGTTATCAATAATATATATATGAAAAAAAAATATTTATAGGGACATCTAACACAATAAAGCAGATTCTTTTATGTAATGATTAAAAGTCTTTAAAGAGCTGGTTCATTTATAAATACAAAATTAAATAAATGGTGGATCATGAGTATAATTTCATAGAAATGTGTCACAAGCATGTGATCTCAGAGTCTATACCATTAAAACAAAAAGTTCCCTCGGTGCTGACACAGTAAGTGCAAAGTTAGAATTTACAAATTGATCGCAGAACCAAGTCTGCAAGGCAGACAGACAAGGATAACTAGCATTCAGTTCTGTTGACTTTTCTAGACATCTCATTAGTTTTCCTTGGAGATCATATTTTGTCTGCTTGTCTGAACAATTTCTGAGAACTTGGTTTGTAGTAAGATAATAAATATGCAAGGTGTTTTATCTGTCAGGGTCACCAGGGTCCTTATGTTTGTAAAAGATTTAATGCTTTATTATTAACAAACACAAATCAATACATGGATGAATTCATTCATTCTCACTGCATATTGTTCTTGAATATCATGAATACTGTATTGTATCTTTCCAGACCACAGAAAAATCAATATTTTCAGATCTGATGCTTGAAAACAAGGGTTGTGGTGTTAATATATTGTCATAGGTAAACCATATGGGCCCTTTTTCAAATGTCAAAGACTAGTTTAGCCAGATATAAGTTAGTCTTTGAAGACACATGCATGACCATGCACAATACAGGAGACATACTTCATCATAAAAATTAATCTTAAAAAAAAGATTTCCAGGTGACTTAGAATTTTGAGTGAGAATGAACAATTTAAATTGGTTAACAGTTAATATTGTCATCACTTTAAAGGAAACTTATATTTGAATGTACCTTTCTTAAAAGTGCACTTTCTGGCATCTCTGGTAATTGCAAATCACTCTTGGTAATTTACAAATGATACAATGCATGTAACATTCATGTACAACACCAGAAAGTACTTAATTGTTTTGTGAATATTTTAAATAAAAAGGATTTTTTTAATATTTTGGCATTTTTGTTTCCTGTGATGTGCTGATGATCAGCCAATTCTTCAGTTTCAGTTCTTCAGGAACTTGTAAAAAATGGGTAGATCACTGGGTTGTTTACTAATGCCTCAAAGGATGGTCTGCAGACATACTTAAGCCCATACCCCCCCCCCCCCAAAAAAAAAATCCATTTTTTTAAAGAAATAAATGAGAACAAGTCTGCAGTAATATATAAAACTCATATTTGTTGCCCTTGCCTCAGCTGCAGGGCTGCCAAATCACTCTTTATTTAAAAGAGTCACCTTTTTTAGGATTTCCTCAAAATGACGCTAATTACTCTTTTTTCCCTCTTTTTTCAGCAGCATTCTTTTTTTTTTCCTCTTTTTTTTTGTGAAAGAATTCTTATATATACTATTTCTCTATTTGGAAAATGACCTTATCTTCATGAAGGGGGAATGTGAGCCATTCAGTCTGTGATAAAAAATGGGGTATCGACTCCCATTTACTCTTTATTATACTTTTATTTTAAAAAAAGTACTCTTTTTTTCTGGAGCACTTACTCTTTTCTCAGTCATTTACCTTTTGCCGGCCTGAGTTCCTTTAAAGAATAAAAAAATGTATTTTAGAAAATGGAGTGAACTGTGTGTTGTTTTCATGCACCAGTTCAAGAAATGAAGCGCATTCCTGTGTACCCCTTGCAAGTTTGTAAAATTCTACATATTTTTATTGGACTAGTGAATTTAAAAACATCAGATTTGCTCTTTTGCTCTAGGGGTTTTGGTCTACAGAAAAAATATTTTATTGTTCTGTTTATGGTTTGGCCAAAAGAAATATATTGATCAACCTACATTGTGTGATTTGGCTGAAGAAGGGCTGTTGGATTTTGAATGGCACTGCAAGTAACAAATGTCAATACAAAGAGATTTAGTACTTTGATAAACCTTTGGCAATTATACCTAGCATAGACTTGTTTATGCCTCATTATCCTCATGTGACACAGAGGTCCAAATTTAAATAGAGCAGAGGAAATGTTTGAAGAATACTAAGATAAAGGCTGACACAGAGATTTAGAATCATGGAAATTTCTCATTTTGAACAAAGGGGAGGTGGATGTTGAGGCCATTGGTGTGGTCTCCCAACCAATGTTAGGTTCTCTGATACGCAACTTAAAAAGGACCTGAAGAGAGTAAGGTATGAGTGACATTCGTTTTCTGTTTATCTTTCATGCAAATGACCGATGATCCTGATCCAACCTTCTCCTGACCAGGTTATGTACAGGGTTTAAAACTGACCTCTTTTATTTTATTAAGGAAACAGGGCATTTCTCATCATTTGGTTATCAAACTGGATCATTTTAAATCCAGATCATTGTGACAATTACATATAATAATATTAAGGCATAATTATAAATGGCATAGGACTTTAGGCACAATTGTTAATGTCATAGGACTTGAGCCATAATTGTAATTTTAGGACTCAAGGCATAATTGTAAATTGCATAGGACTTAAGGCATAATTGTGAATGTGATAGGACTTATGGCATTATTGAAAATGTCATAGGACTTGTGGCATAATTGTAAGTGTCATAGGACTTATGGAATTATTAAAAATGTCATAGAACTGAAGGCATAACTCTGAATAATCTCTCAGTCTTCAGATGACTTAGCAAATTATGTCATGTAATTAAATACATTTTAGCCTCACTCTGACTGTATTTTCTGACATAATGGATGTCATATTGGCCATGCCATTTGGTATAGATGTGAAGTTTTCCAAGCTAAGTTTCTTCATGCTAGCTGTTGGTTGGTGCAGTAGATAGTGTCAGCATTATATAGTTACAAACATTTAAATCCAAGCACAGAATCCAAAACAGGAAATTTATACTCTCTCATTCATTAGCTGTGCTGGTTGACTGAGGTATTTTGAGCTCAGTCAAATGCACTGTCTAGAGTCATTTTCAGAAATGCTCTTACAGAGCACACTTGAAGTTTTCAGGTTTATAGGAATACAGGTGAGATCTAAGAAATTATCTGCTCCAAAGTAAAGGTGCGAAATCAGAAAGCACATATCAAGCACAAAACTGGCCAGGATAACCTAAATTTTGCTTTAAAGTACTGCACCTGTGGTTTGTTTGCAATAAAAGAAATGTATGGTACACTTGTTTAAGTGAGAACCATGTTTTTCATGAAGAACAGAAAATGACCAAACCTTAAGAACAAAATAAGGTAGAACAAGCCTATATTATGTTCTGGTAATACCTAATTCAGAATTTTCATGAAATCTCCATCAGCACAAAGGATGTTTTTCTAAAATAGAATAAAAATACTTTTTAGTACCAAAAATAATTATTTTCTGAAAAGATGGAACTATTTGATGAGACCAACACATATATTTTTTAACCAGAATGCAGGCTGTATGTATTATGGATAAAAGTAATTCTGATGTTGAAGCTGTAATAACCAGAATGCAGGCTGTATGTATTATGGAAACAAGTCATCCTGATGTTGAAGCTATGATGACTCCTTGATTGATCAGGAAATACAGGAAATTACTTGGTTAGAGTTCATGTAATATAGGCATGTATATCCAGCTGCTTCTTACATAAAATAACAATGCTGCATGGACAAATTGGATTCCATCATACAGAGCCACCACTCACCAGATCATATGTCATAGGGCCATGTACTGTTGTTGAATCCTTATGAGTTGATAAATAAAGCAGGTATATATATATATATATATATATATATATATATATATATATATATATATATATATATATATATACATATATATATGATAAGAAAGAAAAACTTCCATTGAATTTAAAAAAGATATGTATCCAGATCAGTTCATCATATACCCTGTTGGAAAGTTTACTGAAATGGAAAGTGTCAGAATTGCATGGTTCCACTTTCCCTGTGTGTGAATTCACATGAAGGTATAATCAATGTGTGTTATTTATTCATTGCTCTCGCTGTTGTTAATCATTTGTTATGCATGAGTTTGTCCCATGGTTTTCAAACTGATATTTTTTACTATTGTCCGCTGATACATTTATCACTGGACAAAGGCAGTAAATGACACGAGGTGGTTAACATAGGTGCACTGTGTCAGAGCCGTGGCCATGAGCAGCCATGTCACCACCTCAAGAAAAACTGATGACAAGGAAGTTTAATGGAACTCATATTTGGAGACACAGTCAGTCCAATACTTAAGTGAGTAGGAAAAAAGACATACATTGCATCATATTACCTAGGCTAAACATTATCAGTAACCAGCTTACCCAGGGCAAGTAAAATTTCTAAAAAATTGTGGTAGGACAATTAAAATTGGGCTTTTACTGGCCAGACTGAACAAGTGGATCTAATATGAAACTACAATTACAGGCCTGAATCCTAACCAGTCTTTTTTGGAGAAATGAAATCATTTTATAATACCTCTATCTTAAATTACCTGTATGCTTATCTGAGCAAATACTATCATAATTAGTGAAAATATTATTAACGAACAAACATTTTAACATGTTTATTTTTGCAAAATAATGAAATGGAACACACTTTTTGTGTTTGTCTCTGCAATCACTGAGATTTGTAGGACAAGTAAAAATTCATGTAGGGCAGGTAAAAATTCTAGATGTCACTTGACCCACTGTGGGCAAGTATTTTCAAAAGTTCATGTGGAGCCCTACATATCTCCAGCCATGATCAATTCTGACCATAATATAACCACCTACAGTAAAGATGAATAGAGTTGAGATATTTGCATCAAATGTCCATCAGTCTGTATAAGACAGGGTGTTAAAAGAAGTCCATCAAATGAAAGAAGGAATAAATTTCAGACTAGAAATCTGCATTCTAAGGTATGCAGGCCTCACCATGTGGGGGGAGAGGGGGGCCCCATTTAGCATTCACTTATTAGAGCCATATTCGGGTTCATTTATGCATAAGTGACTTTACATTTGTGAATATTCCTTAATGACATTCCTGAATCCAGATCGTGTATCAAATCCATGCCAAAATCTAACCAATTCTTCATTGACTCATTCCCAAAATGCCCTGAAGTTTCATAAGATTTGTTTTATGGTTGTGTTTGATATGTTGTGAAGAATCACACACACAAATTGGGATGAACATGTATACCCTGTTTGTTGAGACAGAATAGGCCTGGGTATTGGTGGCCCTTATTAACCTTTAGCTTAAACTAAAGTTCAACCAGAATGGCTTAGGAAAATGTCAAGTGACCAAATAGTTGGCGTCTTTATACCTTTGCCACCTTTCAATGTAACTTTGCATAAAATTACAGAAATGAAAGACTTAAATGAAAGACTGTTTGTATGTTGACAAAAAACCCTGCAGGCCCAAACCCTGCTCAAACACACAGTACATGTACTCATGGAAAGGTCTATTGTTTTCATTACATCTATCATCATAGTGAAAGAGATTTTATATTTGTATCCATCCTTTTCTGTGTTTCTGTTTGTTTTTGACAACAGTTTGTATCTCAGAGGGAAAGGAGGATTTATTCGGGAATTTATTCTTGATGGGTCAACCTGCATTGAGCAAAAAGAGGAGTTGGTTAAACAGAATGTTGACATGCGGGGTACAGGAAATTTGTACTCTTTTGTTGTATGTTTGTACATTTGCCCCCCAGCAAAGAACTGCCTCTCATGCTGACATCTTGTGGAGAAGAATGATATTGTTAATAAATCAGATAAGTCTGCAATGTGAGGCCAGTTTGCTGAATTTGTTAAGTTTATCTAAAGTGAAACTGTACATTGGTTGGAGTACACACTCTCTGATAACTTTTTAAGTTTATTTTTCTTAATTTTGTACCTACTTCATACCCATGAGACACCTTGAATGTGTAAGAAGAAAGTACATTTGTATTATTTCCCAATTTCACCCAAACGATTAAGCTATTAACACAGTTACATCAAATGCTGGTGTCTGGTGGCCAAGAATTACTTTTGATCAATTAATGAACAATTGGTGGTGTCACCAAAGATCACGGCTTACGTCAGAAGCTCCTGCGTTACCATGACAACTAAAGGATGCTGGGTCTGAATGTTTGTTCAGGACTTTTTCTGACAAATTTGTTGCCATGGCAATATTTGGAGTGACAACGATGAGACCTGTCTTTGAGTTTATTATGTGGAATACAGATGGAATGTCTGTCTTTGGAAATCTGTGGATATAATGTGAAGACAGGAAATGAGGATATTGTGCAGACAGGTGATGAGGATCTCAACAGATCCCGGTGAAGATTGGCTGCCATTTGTTTGCTAAATTTGTAGAAATAGGTCAGGTTCAATTAACCAGATGTTGATTCGCTGTGACTAGAGGAACGTGTTTGCTCTGTGAGGCTCAGGGAGGGAAAGGCTCCCAGTAAGACCAGACCTTAAACAGTAGCTGAGAGTTTGGAATCAATTTTCTGAAAATAGTCCACAGCTTTCAGTATTTAAGGCCCCTGTTTAATGTAGTCTAATTATGACTTGTTCTTGAAAATTTGATTCCCTAATTTCTCAACTTGTGTCCTGTTTTCCTTTCTTTTATTCTTTTCTTTAGCAAATTAGTATTTTTCTAAATAAAGATTTATTGTTAAAAATTTAAGTACACTGTGTAGCTATCCTCCAAATAAATTCTAAAAGGTGGCATTGTAGACTTTACCCAGGGGGGCAGATTTTGCTTAAGATCCTCAAGTCTTCCCAGAGATTTCTCCCTCCTGGTGATCAATCTCTCTTAATTTAACGGTACTATGTGTCTGAGAACATGATGAATGGGACAGTTACGCAGCAAATGATCTGCTGGTGTATCATTAGAGGTTGTTCTGTCCCTGTGATGTTTACAGAGTCTGCAAGCCACGTCTGAGTGGCAGAGCAAGACATATACTGAAAAAATATTAATAAGGAAACAAAACTCTTAATTTTTTTTTGTTTGAGCCTTTGAGGACAAATTCTTGCTGTTTACAGGAATCATTATATTAGTCCCCTGGCATAAGGAGGGAGGACCACTAAAACTGTCCTCATCTTTCCACCCATCCCCCATCTGTACAACTGTATTCTTTAGAAATATCTCTAAAACCTCTGCTGCTTTCTTCACCAAATTTTACAGTCATACTCAGCACATGACTGACATGATTTTAATTAACTTGCAGGGGTTACCATCTCTGTATATTGACTTTCTGCAGTCCATATTTTCTCTTTCCTTCAGATAACTCGGTAAATAAGTACACTTTAGCCTTAAAACCATATGAAAAGTTTCCTTGGAGCTAGGAGAATTTGACAAATGCTTTATTGAATAAAATTGTTTTCACACTGATGTTTCCACAGAACTCTGAATTTTGCTGATTGTAAAATTTTCTGATTTACATGTTTTTTTAGCCCAGCCAACTGAAAATTTAAATATAAAACCAAATTTTAGAAATATTCAGAATGGAAATGCAATTATGGTAATGTGAAAAATGTCTTATAGTCACCACAAAAGTACGGATCTGTATTGTGTTGATAGATCAAGGGACATGAATTATATGCAGTTTGGCAAAATGTTCAGTGTTGTACCTTTATATCTGACTGGCTGTTCCTTTGCTGATTTGTCAAGATGATAACTCTTTAGTCTTGGACAGTCAATTTTGATTGTAAGTTAATTTTACTGCTTAGTTCTATGAAACTTTGGACTCCATAGGTATTTTGATTTAATTAATATACAGGGCCTATTTTGAAATGTGATGGAATTAAGTCATCCTGAAAACTGCACTTTATTTAGTTATGGTGGCAGTCATGATGAAAACTGCACTACAGTGTCCATTCTGCACTGTGATATCATTCAACTGTTAGTGAGGGAGTAACAGTAACACAAAAAAAACATAAGTGATCATACCAAAGACAAGTATCCCATATTTGTGATGGCAGTCTTTTACTGTCTTGTTAGGGTAACCTGGGTTAAACAGAATTTTTTCAGCATTGTGTCATTATATGGTCAATATTTCTAATATTGGTATATGATTGTGTAAAACTTGAATTTTAGATCCAGAAATCAAATCCATTTTTGGATTGAATAAAGCTCAAGGGTACAAGAACAAAAAGAAAAATATATGAAAATCTGTTAACTGTCCTAAACATTCACCATGCATGTCCAGTTATAAACATACACCTGCTCTGGTTTGGTTATAAAATGCTTCGGACCCACAGGCTGAGCTGCAGTAAGTGCTCATAGGGCTCTGAATATGATAATAACAAACTGCAAATGAAGTCCAGAGCTGATCCAGAAAACCAATATCTCCTGGACAATGAGGGTCGTAAGGTCAAGTTATTCATAATTTAGAAGGATAATTTCATTTGGTTTGTGTGACATGGACGTCCAGGATAACTTGGCGGGCTGGGTGCCATGGTCAAGGCTGGTACAGCAGATGAAGACCATATTAGTGTAAAATTGACAGGTCCTGACTGAGTTATAGTGTGAAGCTGTATCTACAGGGAGCTCCGGGTAATTCCTATTGGACACTTCCTTTACCGGCACCAGACCGGCATTAAAGCCGCCAGCTCATATGTCAAACAAAAACCAGGATGTTACAAGTAATCAGAGACTGTAATGTACACTGGAATGACCAGGAAATTGGCCAAGAGTATTGGCAAAGTGCTTCTAGGTTTATTGAGTCTGTCTGGTTATACTTTCTTTTGGTGGTGAGAGGTGTTATGTTTTACCCTTGGTTATTTGGTATTTACAAAATAAATTGCTTGAAATTTTGTTGATTTGGTGTTTACAAAACACCCAAGAAACAATCCATTAAAGTTTTGAGGTAATCGTTCTCACCATGTTTTTAACTTGGAGAACTGCCGTTGTTACATCCAGCTATTTTCTTGTCCAGGGTAAGGCAAAAGCCATCCATTCGAACTAGATGCTGTAGTTTCCCAAGACAATTAAGGCATATCCCATTCATCTGAAGCATATACTGACACTTGACGGCCAAGGCAACCAGGGTCAAGGTCACAAATGTTTGAACTTTTCCAACATCTTGGTGAAGATAATTTGTGTTTGTTAATTTGAAGAAAAAAATATATAGTCAATGGGGTTAATGGTCTTTTTCATGCATGCATTTATCCACTTACATTAAAAGAAAGAAGAATTTTTCTTATACTAATCTCAGTCTTCCAATAACTGTATCACTGGCACACTTGAATGTGTCACTGTCACTGGTATTGATTTCTTATCTGATTAAGTTGTATTTTTTGGCAATGTCGCATATTATGTTTGTTGTGAGTAATTATATCTTTTATCTGTTGGATTATAACTAACCAGATCATTGGCACACTTGTGTCACTGGACTTTGATTAGCTATCAGACACTGTGCGTTCACCCATACCTGAGCTTCTGCAGTTCTTTCCCTAACTTTCTTCACAGAGACTGCAGGTTGGTCAAGCTGCCTTTCTCTTTCAAAATACTGAGTTACATTGAGTATGATGCCTCTTGTCTGGTTTGTTAAACACTTTCCTTGAAACTTTTTGATAGAGCTTTTTCTGTCTTCTGGTTTCTTCATTTTACCTGTTGATGGTGTTGCTGACATTTTGTGCATAAGAGAAGTGTAAATATCAGGTTTGATCAGGACAGATGTACCATTCAAACTGACTTAGTATCAGGTTTGACAGTCTGGAGTGTAACAAGATACATAAAATATCCAATGCAAAGTATCAGTCCAGTGCTGAAGGATTTGCTTTCTTTAGGGACTGTTTAGAAGTTCTCATTTCATACATATTCTTATTTCTGTTGTTAAATGAACCATGCACATGTTCTTTTAAGAACAATAAAGACAATACATGGACTGCTTTTTAGATGGTCCCCATTGTTGAAAAATACAGCAGTTGCTGGTACCACTGGCCAATTTACCCCAGTCCACCCCAGTGACAACACCAGTAATCAAAGACATATACAGTGAAAGATATGGTAAAAGAGTGTAAATCACTAATTGTTTTTCAGCTGCTATTTATAGGTATGAAATACATTTAAATTTAAACAAAACAAATGGACTAAGTTTTGTCCTTAAGTGGATACATTTGACCAGTGTTGATGCATGTCAGGGAGGACAGGTCATTAAGTTCCCCCTTGTGGTTAACAGATCTGATAGCAGAACTGCAGCACATGGGTGAAATCAAATCTCTGTGCCAAGTTAGTGTGAATGGATTATAGCTATTACTGCTTAACCATTGCTTTGTTCTCTAGGTGCAGTTAAATAAATAATTGAACTTGTAAAAATAAAGTACTAATGTTTTATCAGTATTGTTCTGCAGATATTCACTTAGTATGTGTGTATTGATAACCAGCTGTATCTTCTAGGGCTTCCAGAGCATCAGCCATCTTGAAACCATTTTAAGATCACAACACAGTGTACCTTGACACTCTGTCTGCTGGTCTAGATCTCTTTTCTCAGATGCCTGGGAGGTGAGGCTTCTTTCAGATCTAAGGAATCTGTATCTCCAATGTGTGTGAATTACATTAATAAGTAATGCTAGAATTTACTCATTTGGGTGCAGCCATGGCTTAGACTTCACAAGGAATACACCTGTGAACTGGGGGTAGGATGTAGCATGGCTATCATGGTGTAACACATCACTGCAGAGGTGTCTTGAAGGTTCCTGGTTTATATCCTACAGAGCATGCAAGGCCAGATGGTAAAATCTGTGTCAAACCTCAGATTCACCCAGTAACTATACTGTAGCCCTGTTAACTGCGAGGGGCCCTTAAATTGATTCAGTTAATCATTCCTTTACCTTTGATCCATTTTTCAATTCAGTTATTGCTTTAGTCCTAAATTTCAAATTATATTTAAAATATTTCACCACTGTGACAGTGGAAGTGGAGGCAAGTGGAGGAACAATGTAGCTTGCATCCCCTGTGTGACAGCCATTTTTGCACTATTGGAGTGGAGCGGTTTGCTAGTGACTGTTAATAGTCTCAACATCACAGCTCTGACAAAGTTGACAGTTCACTGAGGCTTTAAGGATGGTATATGCAAAATAATAATAACCAAAACAAGTCAATTTGGATGTTATGAATCAATTACAATTTGATTAAGGACTTACAATTCAATGTATCAATTATTCTGCACCCCTAATAACAACTACCTCACTGAAACACATAGCAAGATTTTGTTGATTATTTCCAGTCAAGCTGGAGCATCAAAAGCCTGAAATCCAGAAGGCTTCAGTAGGCTTCATAGGTGTATCTTCATCCTTGTTCAATAGACAGCGCCACCTACAGGTCAGGGATCTTGACTTTATTAATTATTAAAAAAGATCCACATTGTTATGGTGTCCATGGGTCATGATTTGCTAGGTGTGAACTTGTAAACTGATGAATAGCTTTTTTTGCCAAGGATCTTTTCAGCCAAACATTTTACAATCTGCTATAATATATATGTGGATGTAACATCTTTGACAATATTGTAATGAATGTCTCAAACAGGAATGTTGTTACCTGAAAGCCTGATACACAAAATGGCAAAGTGACTAAATTTCCTGCATGAGTTAAGCAAATCTTGTGTGTGGCCAACAGGAATACTACCTACTAATAAAGTTTTACAGGTCAGGGCAAGTATTTGAAGAGTCTCCTCAACCTCTGGCCGAAATTCCAGGGTACATGATGGGTTATTTGCCTGATGGTCAACATCAGTCTAACCAGCAGATCTGTACAAATTGATTGAATAAGGGTTTGTCTTGATCATGTGTCGATGTTTCATGCTACCATGAAATATTTGTGAGATTACACCTGGGATATCACATGACACATTGAGGTCACATGACCATGTCCTTGGGTCACATGACTAGGGTACATTTGTCCATGTCTTCCTCAGCACCAGACTGTGCTGCTGCATGTAGTGCTACTGAATGATCATTCAGGGGCTGTCAGCATCATTGGCAGCTAGACTGCTCGTTAGGGCCAGTCATCCTTCATATATTGCACCGATGAGCTCAGAATGCTGCTCAGTCAGTCTGTCCATGAACAAGACCACTTAGTAACCAATGGAGCTGCAAATTACCAATCTGTCATTCAGACACCAAGGGTGAGAGCTTGTTAGTTGTCAGAAATGAGGTCATTGTCCATCATGGAAGAAAGGTCAACGTTACATCCTCCATGGATGTATGGTCAAGTTATAACATCAGCTGCAGATGGATCATACCCAAATACAGGACCTCTCCTTGTTACCTCTACACTATTAAGGACATCTGTCTTTGACAGGTATCTTACTGTAACTCACTCTCTTTAGTCTTGCAATATTCCCCTGAATTCACTGCCACTGCAGGTCCAATTATCTCAGCAGATAGGTTCAGGCCCTAACACTGTCCTCTGAGTATCTTCATGTCATATTTCTGCACCCATATCAAAGGCTGAGGGATTCATGACAGCAAATTTTTTCAAGAGCTTTTCCTTTGCTGCCTTAGTATGTTAGGCAGTGACTAAAACTAGAAGTCATAAGTTTGACATTGAAAGAGTTTTCTGCTAGTCTCTAATATAGAAACAAAAGTGTCTGACCCTGGTAATGTAGGCTTCAGTCTGCTTTAAATACTTTGGTCTCTCTATTGTATGTAGTTTTCATTGCAAATCATCCATTCTTGCCATTTATTTGGCTACTTTAGTAACTAGGGTAAAAATAAATGTGTTGTTTATGCAAAGAGAGTATTCAGTCATGGTCCTCTATTAGATTTTCCAGTGACCCATTTCTGTATAATTTTTATGATCTGGCTATGCTACAAAAAGCTTACTCAGTGATCCAGAGTTACTGTTTAAGTTTTTCAGTTCTACCTCAAGCTTATTAATTAGTTATTAACCTTACAGACAAGTAGACATACATTAAAACATGTCCTTCTTCAGTGGATGTAAAGAGACATCAAGAAAATGTTGCTGCATGAACATAGCTAGAGATATCTGTCCTGAATACTTATAAAGATTACCAAACAAAAACAGTTGAAAACATATCCCTCATTGATGACATCACAAAGTAATACATTGCTGAAACAGAACCAGAGATGTTTTACCAGAATGAACGTACAGGTCAGCGAAAAAAACACTGGTGAAAACATATATCTCATTCATGAAGTAAAAAAAACATTATAAGATCAATTTAGCTGAGACATCTGCCGAGAAATATTACCTTGTGTCTGAGAGAGGGAGCTGGTCCCAGCATCTTAGATTGAGTGATTTGTTATGGAACAGGGCACATGGGTTTTATTAACTGATATTGGAGAATCTTGTGGCACCCAGCTGATTTAGGTTTGACATTTTCGACAAGGCTCCCTAGAAATTTTGACATTGGGAGCGTATAAGATTAATGTAGATTATCTGCAGGAAAACTGGCCTGGCAGAGCTAGACTTCCTGTAACTCCAGTAAGATGGCCGTCAGACGCTGACACTGGGGACGGATCACAGCAGCATTAAAGTGGATTATTATGGATCACGATCCAATTAGTCTTGTCCATGACAACCTGAAGGCCTGGCCTTCTGGCTCTAACAGACTGTAACAGAATGATGACGAGTTCTCCAAGGAACCTCCGGAGAACATCCTGATGGGAGTAAGAGCCTCAGTCTGGAGGATCTGGAGCTTCGTGCAATTCGATATACATCCTGAGGGAATTTAATTTAGATCTGATGTTGTTCATTACTTTACAGAGCCTCTGTTCTCATCTTATTACAGTTTTTATCCTGGTACACCTAGATAATATTACTGTGATAATGAGTAGCACAGGAGTGTTTATAGAGGGGTAACCATGATCTCTAACAGCTGAAATCAAATAAAGCATGTCATGTGACTGTGAAAAAAGACTTAAAGCTAGTAAGGATGTAATAAAAATAACAAATATGATGTCTTACTATTCAAATGAAAGTATCACATCACTGTCAACAGGATGAGGAGCTGATGCTGGCAAGATTGTAATAAGGGATTAGTGACACATTGAAATAAATATTTGTGTTACCTGACAGGCATTAGTGCTTGATCTAGATATGAAAGAGCTGGTCTTTGTCTAGGAATATCTCATTGATACCATGATAGTTATACTAACACTGGTCAAGCCTTTATTGAATTGCTTCACTTCTCAGTTATAACCATTTAGCTGTTTTTCACACTACAAGCGTGTCAGATATGGTTTCTGCAAAATTCCCACTGAAACAGTATTCACTGAATACAGTTTCAAATACCAGTTCTCTGCCTCCAAATTATCCATGTTCTATTCTCACTCGTATTAATTCTTGTTTCTATGAGCATCAATGGAGCCACATCAGGAGGTAGTTTTTATATCAAACAGTTAAGGGATATGGTATGTGCATCAACACAGTGTGAACACAGATTAACTGTATGCCATATCAAATTTATACCATTTAAGCAATGCATACACAGTAGAGAGAATATTTATGTGTATGTCTTATTACTGCAAACAGAGCATTTTCTGGGAATTGATCTTATACCTTATCAAATATATTACTGAACATATCTTCTTTGACTCAGTGTGAACATTTAGGGTGTCAAAACCCATATGTTGATTTCGGTATTGGGGAAATGGTATATTCGACACACTTGTGATGTGAAAACAGCTTCACTCTCTTCAGAGAGCTCACTTTATAAAACAGCAAATCTTGTCATTCTACTGGTACACTACAGCTAGGTCAGTCCGTGAAAAAAAAAACAATTAGGCCAAAAAAAAAGTTTGGTTCTCAAGCACTGGCTGTGTCAATTTTAACCCCCAGCATCAAACCACTTAGTGGCGGGGGCATATAGGTTTACCCATGTCCCGTCATTCCTTCCTTCTGTCATTCCAAAATCAAATAGTTGTACGGACTTTTTTTTCGCAATGCCTGCAGATATTGGCCTGGTTTTTGGTGCGTGGGCAGATATTGACCAGTTACAGATCGAGTTTGCGTTTCATCCAAGTTGACCTACTTTTGACCGTTTTACGGCTCCTTAACTTAGAAAATTTCATGAAAAATAGAAATTTTCATGACAAATACACATGTACGTACTTTTTTCACAATGCCTGCAGATATTGGCCTGATTTTTGGTGTGGGCAGATATTGACCAGTTACAGATCAAGTTCACATTTCATCCCAGTTGACCTACTTTTGTCTGTTTTACGGCTCCTGAACATAGAAAGTTTCATGAAAAATAGAAATTTTCATAACAAATACACATGTACAGACTTTTTTTGCAATTCCTGCAGATATTGGCCTGATTTTTGGTATGTGGGCAGATAATGACCAGTTACAGATTGAGTTCAAGTTTTGTCCCAGTTGACCTACTCTTGACGATTTGACAGTGCCGTAACATAGAAAATTTCATAAAAAAATGTAAATTTTCATGACAAGTGCACATGTACACACTTTTTTTCGCAAAGCTTGCAGATACAGGCCTGATTTTTGGTGTGTGGGCAGATAATGACCAGTTACAGATGGAGTTCTTGTTTTGTCCCAGTTGACCTACTTTTGACCATTTGACTGCTCCTGAACATAGAAAGTTTCATGAAAAATAGAAATTTTCATAACAAATGCATATACTTGTACAGACTTTTTTCCGCAATGCCTGCAGATACCGCCCTGATTTTTGATGTGTGGGCAGATAATAGCCAGTTACAGATCGAGTTTGTGTTTCGTCCTGGGTGACCTACATTTGATTGTTTTACAGCTCCTTAACAGAGAAAATTTCATGAACATATAAATTTTCATGACTAATGTACATGTACAGCTGTTTTAGCCCTCAGCTCATAGGCTGATGGGCTATTGTCGTCACCCAAGCTGTCTGTCTGTCCGTCCGTCTGTCTGTCCGTCCGGCGTCTGTTAACTTTATCCTTGTGAGCAGGAAATCTCTAAAAGGATTCACCGTTAGAATTTTATTTCATCAGTGAAGATATATATCGATAAAATCTCGGTCAAGTTCGAAGATGGGTGACCTTGACTCATTTTTCTACATTTTAGAGCTTATTATAGAAAAACACTCAGAAGCTTATATCTCAGAAACAATTGTGTGGATTTTCACAAAACTTACCATGTTCAATGGGACTGATGGTCTGTATGTGCTGTACAATTTTGGTGGTGCCACCTGCAATTTCTGATTTTTTAATCAATTTTTATCGGATTTTTCAATTTTGGCCTTGTGAGCGGGATATCTCTAAAAGGATTCACCGTTGGAATTTTATTTCATCAGTGAAGATGTATATCAACAAAATCTTGGTCAGGTTCAAAGAACGGTGACCTTGACCTATTTTATTTTGTTTTAGAGCTGATTATACAAAAACACTCAGAAGCTTATATCTCAGGAACCATTGTGTGGATTTTCACAAAACTTACTGTGATCATTTGGAATGATGGTCTGTGCGTGCTGCACAATTTTGGTGGCACCACCTACAATTTCTGATATTATAATGAATTTTTATCGGATTTTTCAATTTTGGCCTTTTGTGCAGGATATCTCCAAAGGTATTCAACACAAGAACTTCATTTCTTCAGTGCTGTTGCATGATATTTTACAAAATCTTGGTCAAGTTCAAAGATGGGTGATCTTGACATACTTTATTAGGTCACAGAGCTTAGTATAGAAAAAAACTTAGGAGCTTATTTCTCAGGAAGCATTTGGTTGATTGTTATGAAATATGGTACATACCTCTCCAATTTAAATTTATAACTTATTATCAGCTTTTGCTAATATTCTAGTTTCGCAATGCAATGCTTACAGATACTGGCCTGATGTTTGGTCTGTGGGCGCATAATGACCACTTACAGATGGAGTTCGCATTTTGTCCCAGTTGACCTATTTTTGACCATATGACAGATCCTGAACTTAGAAAATTTCATGAAAGACAGAAATTTTTATGAAAAATGCACATGTATGGACTTTTTTTCAGAATGCCTGCAGATACTGGCCTGATTTTTGGTGTGTTGCTTGATAATGACCTGTTACAAATCGAGTTTGCATTTTGCCCTTGTTGACCTACTTTTGACCATACGACACCTCCTGAACTTATATAATTTTACAAAATTTAACAAATGTTTCTAATTTGCCCCAGACTGGGGCATTCGTGTAGTTCTGACACATCTAGTTATTTTCATTTTAACTTTCAAGAAGATGAAATAATATAATTTCGATAAGATTTCCTTATAGTGTAGTGCTTTTTATTTTACCTTTTTAGCAATAAAATTCTGTTATTATCATGCTTTTCCCTGTTCACATGAAATCCTTTCCTTAAGAAGATATAACCTCATTTTGAGTAAAGTCAGTCTAAAAAATATTTTCCATTGTATTTCTCAGAACTGAGTTGAGGCTGCATGCATGACTGTTTTTGTTCTTGTTTTAGTGATATTGTCAGGCATACTTTTTACTATAGTATACAGTTGAAGTAGCCTGAGTTGTATTGGATCTGCTGAGCAAGGTCCTCTGACATTTGTGCGTTTTCTGTAATCTGATTAGTGGTCCTCTGACACTTGTGTGTTTTCTGTAATCTGATTAGTCTTTTTATTTCATTATATACACATTCCCTCAGGTGAAAATAAAGTTCCTACTTGAAATAAGGTCATGGTATTACATGTTGTGCTCAACAACTGAGCACCATGACCAATGGGTCACATGTTCCATTTGGTACACATGCTAGAGTTTATTTTTTATTTTGTTTAATCAATATAATACCCAAAGCTAAATATGAGAAGTGCATTGACATAAAAGAAATACTACAATACAGTGTTTTGTTTTGTTGAACTTTACAATTTTCAGCCGAGGACATTCCATACCTTATTCCCTTGATTAGTGTACCACTCCTGTGGTTATAATAAAGTTGTTGCCATCTTTTCATGTCATCAAAGCACTGACAATATGATTTATTAATTACTGTAGAAACAAACAGAACATTACGCTTTGAAATGTTAGTTAATAATGCTATCCTGAATTATTCAACAACAAGTCACATTGGATGTATATAATCACCCACTTGTTCCTAGCTGGAATGCTGAATGTGTAGGAGGGGTCAAATTGCAATAATGGGCAGCTTATGATAAACATAAAATAGGGTGAAATGTGAACTTACTAAAAGGATGTTATTCATAAATGCCCCGAGGCACTTAAGACTGAATTAATAGCCAAAGCTTTGTTTTGCAGCCCTGTATAAATGAAGCCTCTGAGCATTTAATGCTGAATTTACTGCCAAAGCTTCGATTTGCAGCTTTGTATAAATAAACTTTTCTGATGACATTTATTTTAGGCATACAGGCAGGTATGTATACATAAATAAAACAGATAACTTTGACAGTGATGCTGGCCATGTTCGTTACCAACAACGAGACTGTCAGTCAGATACCTAATTCACTGTTAAGCGGGGCTAATTCAAGCGCTCAGGCATGTGAGTCAGGTGCCTGTGATAGCTGGGCTGCCTGTAGGATTTTAAGTTGGTTCAATAGGATCAACATGGAATTGATGAAAGTCATGCTGAAGGATGAATAATGTTCAAACTTCCCTACTGTGATTTAAAAGCAACCAAGAGAAAAAAAAAATTTTTTTAAGAAAACACATTGGGGAAGTTAAGGGAACAAACTTATCTTACCTTTTTGTTTTGGTAGACACTTTTAGGTGAATATACTTTTAATATATATAAATTTATATATAATCTCCCTTTTCATACATACACCAGGATATACTAACATACATAGTGATTGCAAGATGAGATTTATTGACACAAATGTATTCAGTGTATTCTCTCATTCTATTTAAGATTTTTATTTAGAAAATTGTCTGTTAAATTAAATGGTGTAGTAATTAATTTAACTGGGAAATAATTTGTATGTTTTATATTTACTTAAGACTTCTGATGCCTGATAGGATCCACTTGGGCAATGTTAATTAACATATTTCTGAAAGGTGAAACATTGTTCAGGTAGAAAATGTCTGTCACATGGTCCATATAAGACAATGAAAATAGACCTCTGTCCCTTGATAAGTTGATTATATAGAGAAATTGTGCAAATAATATAATATTATATTGATATTATACATTTTAGTCTAGTATCCATCCAGTATAGTGTATCCAAAGGTGTGCATGCTAATCAGTTATCCACAGAATTGTTCCAGGAATCTTGGGTTTTACTGAGTGCCTACCAGTACAAACAGACAGCTTATGTAACTGCATTTAAGGATGGATGTCGTGTGTAGAAGAACTACCAGCCGAGAATCTCAACACAAATAAGTCATTGATTTTTAAGCGAAAGCTTGTATTTGTGGAAATACCAAATAAATGGAGGCTTTTTAGCTCTTTTTTGCTTGTGTCAGTTCTAATAGGATTTGTGATTTGAATAGAGTATTTTTCAAAAAGATAAGAAAGAAAATCTTATTACTTAGAACTGAAAAAAGTTACCATGCAGAGAAACGCTTTGGTTCAATGTGCAGGCAAATCTTTAAGTAACATCTAAACAATAATATAATTCTTTCTGTGTCAACACTAAACCACAAGAGGGACTTTGGAATATGGTAAAATAATTCTAATCCTTCCCAGGATCCATGTCTTCATGTTTTTATTGATAAATCTTTTTAGAACATGTTGGGGAAATAACTGTTGGGCTTATTTTTACATGCAATTGCGCAACCAGTTTTTTTATATTATATAATAATGTAATATAATAGGGTATAAAGTGAAAGTATTTTCTCTGCAAGTCTTCATAATTTTGTTTCATGGTTGACAGTCCATGGCATCTTTTCGACATGCATTGTTGCATATTTATGCCTAGGAGAGTTTTTGTTCGATGAAAGTCACATCACAGAGGTTAGGACATATAATTTAATTGCATTGACATGATGTCATGACCTTTGTTTTCAAGATATTTATATTTTCTCAAGTGATATAAATGTCACTTAAGTGTATTTTGATTGGTCATATTTCAGATTTGTTTTCTAATACAGTTTCAGTACAAAATAAGATTTTAAAATACTTTTTTACTCAGCCAATATATTCTTAAATCTATGGGCCAGATATGTTCATACTGGCATACTTGTATAGAAAATTATCACAAAATATCACACAGGTACTTTGTAAGGACTAAACAAATGCTCAGCATGCAGGTCTTGTACAATAAATAAAGGTTAAACTGGTTAACTGGAAAACATTCCTAAAAAAGGAATAGAACATTAACTAGTGTTAAATGTGTTGGGCTTGAATTTCTTTGCAGATATCCAGCAAAAACCATGTTACAATCATAAAAGAAACCTTACAGCTTAAAATTCTAACAACTCCTGGTGAAATCTCCCTGGAAATCCAGAAGTAGGTCATGGTGACATATATTATTTGACTTCCAGGCCAAAAACACTTTGGGCACCCTGAAATTGTAAATATCTTCAATGTCCAAGTTACTAAACAACTATTTCTTATTGTTTCATTTAATTGGAAAACATGGCACAAATACATCTTTTTACAGTTAATTGTGGATTATTTGATACTTTTCCTGTAAATTTCACAAGGACAGCACATGTTCTGTTAACTTCAGTGAAGTTGATGCGTGTACAATATGACTTCATGGCTGACATGGTTAAAACTGTGAGGTACATACAGAGCAACATCAGGTAACATTGCACTCAGGGTACTTGTTAAGTGTTTATTTTCTTAGCTCAATTACCCACCAGATTTGCTATATTGTTTATTGAGATGGACAGCAAGCTCGGGTGGTTTGTACATGCTTACTCCATTAGTAAGTGTTATTGATCCAGATAAAGTTTACAAGGTCTTTCTCGAAGGCAAAATCTGGGAAGAAAATTTTTTTTTGATTCTATGTGCTTTGGAGAACCTTAAGCTATTACCTCTCTGGAAGCAGTGAATTTTGTTTAGAAAATAAACTTAATGGAAATAATTGAAGGCTGATGTTCTTGCTGATGCGTAAACATAGTGTATTATATTTATATCCTCTCATTTGTGTTGTTGGGACAGCTGAGCAGTAAAACGCTCGGCCTTCTCCGGTGGTGACCCAGGTTTGATCCCAGGTGGTTTCCTCCACCTCTCTAACTATGATCTACATCTCAATCAGTATTTTATATATATATATATTAACTGTTATTGACTCAATCTGTCAGACTTTGTCCTTGCTGAGGGAGCCAATGCGGGCTTGATTTAACAGAGACCTGTACCTGACTCAGGCACCGACTTCACTTTCAGTCAGTCAGTCAGTCAGTCATTTGTGTTGTCAGTCAAAGATACAGTGAACCATAAAACATGGACATGTGATGTTATTTAACCCCTACCTTATCATCACATGTAAATGTTTTCCTAAACTTACCGTATCAATATTCATTTGGTACAAACAAAATTAATGTTCTCCCCTTTTCACAAATATATGAACAATTGTTCAATGCAGTTCTTGTGTTCATTTGGCAATTCACAATGGTTTCCAGTGGACTAAACTAAAATACCTTTAAACTTGCTCAAGTACTTTAATTGGTTTTATTTCAAATGTTTCAGAATGGTGTAATTTGCAACCACCCAAAATAAGTTGTGTTCACCTGTGTGAATGTATTCAAACCATTTGATACGCATCTAAATAGCACTTTCCCTGTATGCAAACATGACTTCTGTGTGTCTGTATTTTCTTCCACATATGTTTTCTGTATTATACAAGGTAAGATGGCCAGGTAACATGATAAGCACCATGTAGTCTTCAAACAACAAAAAATAGGCTTTTCTTTAATTTCTCAATTATCTTGGCTCTCAATCTTGAAATAAGCCTATTAGTCCAGGCTCATGCTTATTAGAAAAAATGTTCATGTAAATTATCAGCCTGGGACCAGGCATGATTCATCAGAGAAATGTCAATATTTGTAAAAGTGAAAATCTCTGGCAGCAAAACAATTTGCAAGCACATTTCCCTAATGGGTGTAATATTTAACCTTTTCAGTCTTTTTCATGGATAAGTAAAAACCAGTATGGCTGTGCAGTATTCATACATGAGTACCACATCTGGGCTGGTATTATAAATTTATCTGTATATTGTTTTGTGGATTTTAAGCCTATATTCACTTTTAACTCCTATTTTATATTCTTGTAGGAAGACAAGTACTTATGTACAAGCATGGCAGTGCCCAAGGATGAGAACTATATAGGTAAGTCTGGAATCGTAAATCTTATCAATAATATTGTTGTCCACTTGACACAGTATTTTTTTTTTACACCACATATTTTTATACGCCTTTCATATGATGGGAGTATTATATGGTATACCCTCCATTCTTCCGTCTGTCTGTCTGTCTGTTAACTTTTAGTGTTACCTTGATAACTTACTGGGACTTAGATGGATTTTCAGGAAACTCAGCATAACTACTTACCAAAAAATAATCTTGCCCTTATTTCATTATAGGCAACATCCATGCATATTTAAATAGGTCATGGGTCACTAGGCTACTTTGTGCTGTTACCATGATAACTTATGAAGAATATGAAGAATTTTTTTAAAACTCATAAAAATTTTCAATAAATAAAATATCTCTCCTAAGTTCGATTTCCAGCGAAATCCATGTTTAATTTATGAGGTCAGAGGTCATCGCACTTTGGAGGAACCTTGGTGACTTACCGAAAACCCTATGGATTTTCATGAAACTTATTATACATATTCACCAATAGAGTTTCTCGTCTGAATAACCTTCTCATCAAAATTCACACATATTTAATGAGGTCAGAGGTCACCGGATACACGATGGGCGCATCAAATGCATGTTTGCGATGCCCTTGTTAAAGCATGTATTGGGCATGGTTTCTTGGTTTGGCCTCTGTAGGGCAGCAGGAAATGTTGGACCAGTCACACTTCAGTGAATACCAAAGATATGTTTGTGTTTGTGGCTGGTTGTAACTGTATTTATAAGGCCAAAATAAAAAAAAGGTATGGTTCTCAGGCACTTTTTTTCAGAAATCAATGCGGGCGGGCGCTTTTTTTATTTTAAAATTTTTGGTATGTTTCGATAAAAATGTCAAATGATAAGGGAAAATCATGAAAATTACAGTTTTATTTTGCTAAATAAGTAAAAGCACTACAAAACAAAGGAAATTGTATGGTTTTATCTTCTTGAAAGAAATTTCGGAGCGTCAGCAGCTCAAAATTGGAAAATTTTTATTGAAAATCAAAATAAAAAGTTTTAAAGCGGGGGTTTAAAATTGATGCGGGCGGTGCCTGAGAACCATACCTTTAATTTTTTTTGGCCTAATATGTATTTGTAAATTAATGGTACATTTAACTCACAAGGTTCAGCAAGTAGCAGCAGCTTTACACTGATTAAGATAAAATCCTGCATCTTGAAACACATTTTTTGTCTTATTGTGCATTGTGCTCAATTATATAATCATTATACTTGAATGAATGGCAACAGCTGTAGGTACAAGTTTGAAGACAAACGTTACATGTTGTAATCATCCCCAGTGGGGTCCTTGCAGCATTCAGCTGCATTAGTCCGCAGACTGATTGCGTCAGTTTAATGGCCCTCACTACTCACTGGTGTCCCAAGTAGAGGTGGAACCAGTCTAGGAGGACCTTGAACAGGAGCAAAGTGGGCTTGCTGTTGATATATTGTTATCATGCTCGACAAAACACGCTGCCTTCAAGGCCCCTTCTGGGATCTTGCTGGAAAATTATCAGTCCAGCTTGGGTGTCCTAATACCATTAGCAAGAGATTGAAAACAGCTGTGAACACAACATGAGAGGTCAATTGCACCATCAAGACTTGCATGACTAAAAAATATATACATGCCACATGTAACAAGAAAGTCTTGAGAAAAATGAGTGCAGGGGAAATCTCTGGACTGTCACCTGATGTGTCAGCCTTCCTTCATCCTTTTTCTTATGCATATTCCGTGGCTTGGGTTGGACTTCAGATACCCAGTGTGTTTGGCATGTAACAATGGTTTATTCCCCGGTTGGTTTCTGCTCTGATCAGTCTACACCAATAGCAGGGTAATTTTATTTGCATATTTGAAATTGCCAAGTGATCACTGGAATCTCCTCCAGTGCCCCCAACTAAGCGATAATGGGGAATCGGTTATTTAGTTACATATTAAGTTTTGAATAAGGTTAAAAATAAATATAAGGTGCAAATCTGTAACCTAAGACCATTATTGTGCCTAAATTTAAGCTTTTGAAAATCAGCCACTTTGGAGATAATGCACAACAGAAAATAGCAAGAAGAAAGAAAAATTGAAAATGATGACTTTGCACTTTGGGGGTGGGGGGGGGGGGGGGGGGGGGGGGGGTTGGGAGGTCCACCCACAAAAATCTTTTACCCAGTTATGAACATAGAAAAAAAGTCTTCAACCCCTTTAAGCTTGCTCTACCTATGGGGGAGGCTTAAATAAAGAATCGGAAGAAAAAATAAAAGAAAGAAGTAAGATAACGTCAAACAGGTGGTCAAGAGAGTATGGCTGTGGTGGTCAGGAGAGTACGGCTGTGGTGGTCAATCGAGTATGGCTGAGGTGGTCAGGAGAGTATGGCTGAGGTGGTCAGGAGAGTACGGCTGAGGTGGTCAGGAGAGTACTGCTGAGGTGGTCAGGAGAGTACGGCTGAGGTGGTCAGGAGAGTATGGCTGAGGTGGTCAGGAGAGTACGGCTGAGGTGGTCAGGAGAGTACTGCTGAGGTGGTCAGGAGAGTACGGCTGAGGTGGTCAGGAGAGTACGGCTGAGGTGGTCAGGAGAGTACTGCTGAGGTGGTCAGGAGAGTACGGCTGAGGTGGTCAGGAGAGTACGGCTGAGGTGGTCAGGAGAGTACGGCTGAGGTGGTCAGGAGAGTACGGCTGAGGTGGTCAGGAGAGTATGGCTGAGGTGGTCAGGAGAGTACGGCTGAGGTGGTCAGGAGAGTACGGCTGAGGTGGTCAGGAGAGTACGGCTGAGGTGGTCAGGAGAGTACGGCTGAGGTGGTCAGGAGAGTATGGCTGAGGTGGTCAGGAGAGTACGGCTGAGGTGGTCAGGAGAGTACGGCTGAGGTGGTCAGGAGAGTACGGCTGAGGTGGTCAGGAGAGTAGGGCTGAGATGGTCAGGAGAGTATGGCTGAGGTGGTCAGGAGAGTACGGCTAAGGTGGTCAGGAGAGTACGGCTGAGGTGGTCAGGAGAGTACGGCTGAGGTGGTCAGGAGAGTATGGCTGAGGTGGTCAGGAGAGAATGGCTGCGGTGGTCAGGAGAGTACATGGAGTGGAAAGACCACAAGGATTGGGGCAAAAGGTTGACCCACAGAGACCTTTCATGAGATTGTCAAAGTTGACTTAGGCCCCTTAGACCTGACCTTTAGAAAAGAAGCCAGCTACCAAGTATCTAGAAAACAAGCCAGATACACTGCAAGGTCTAACCCACAAATGCCTGGAAAACCAACCAGGAATCAATGATGATGAAGAGGAAGAGGATATGTCATTACCTGATATACTGATGATTTCTGTCTTGAAAAGAATTTAAGTAAAATATAAGTTTTAACAAAATCAGAATAAGAAGCCCTGTGAAAGAATGGAATGAATGGAAAGTGTCAGTAACAGTCTGGCTGCTCAGTCTGAGTGCAAGTACGAGTCCACTTTGAGTCCTCCAGGTTTAAGTCCCAAGTCCACCAAGTCTTTTTACTTGGAATATAAAACTGAGTCCATTGCAAGTTCAATATCAGAGCTGTAAAAATCAATTAAAAAATGCAAATTTGAGGTCATTTTTAAAGAGCACTTTATAATGCAATTTTTAGCTTACCATGTATATTTTTATGTTAATCTGTACTCTTTTCAATGTTTTATTATAATTATTTAAATTATTCATTAAGCATTATCATAATAATATTTTATATTTATGTTTATATCTCTAGCAGTGTTAAAACTGGAGAAATGGTTTTCCTTGGGTTTTTTTTTTGTAGTACTCTGTCAGTGGGGCCAGTTACTTCAGATAAAAATTTATATTTATTTGAGTACTTAATGTGTTGCAAAATGCATTTTAAACACTACTTCAAAGGTAATTTTCAATTTACTCAAGACATGCAGACCTGATATTACACATGGTCATTTCCATCTTTCAGCGTCTGTCCACTGGGTTTCTGCCCTGGTAATTAGTCTCCATTAACTTCTCGTTTACATGTCAGGTTGAGCAGCGAGACTGACAAGTCTGACAGACATAAGAAGGAACGTGTAACAAGCTGCAGCTCTCAATATACGGCTGTGGTGCATTATCCTCATGAGCTTTATCTCCAGACAGTGTCAAACCAGAAAGAAAATTTCCCAATGGAATCAGGTTTTTTACATTTGTAATTCATGGATCCTGCCACAATCCACTTTTTGCCCGTGAAAGAGCTCCTCGGTGAAATCATTTTGTAATCAGTCTTCGGGTTAGGTCTCCATCTTTCGATTTCGTTAACAATACAAAGTGCATTAAGGTAACTATGTGGTCCGTCTTATCCCATCAGCAAGCTCCACCACACCAAGCTTGTCCTGTACAGAATGAGATATAATAAGTCATGCTGGTGCTTCCGTTTGCCACTCATTTCAATACTACCTGAAAGGTTCTCTAGTGCATCATGAATATTCATAGGTAAGAAACTAATGATGAATATGCATAAGTTGGATCTTCTCCTTTTTCAGCAAATGTTTATAAATGATTAACCTTAGTGATGAATATTAATACCACCAATAGGTGAAGGGATATTCTGTTGAATTCATGGCAGGTTAACATACTGGAAATGTGGACATGATGAAGCATATTTATATTCTGTTCCTGATGTGGGTGGCCATTGAAATTTGGTGATTATTATCTCAATCATAAATATGATGACACAGTATGACACTTAAGTTGATGACAAGCTAAAAATCTAATATAAGATGAAAAACATCATAAAAACAGTATTTATATTAAAATACAACCATGTCACGTGACATGGTGTCAAACATACACGTGTTACCAGCCTTATATAATAGATACACATTTTATTCATGCTACTGAACATCTAAACAGCAGCTTATTTATTTCATTCTTTGAGCATTGACCTTTATTAGTGGAGCTGAGATGGATTCTCCTTTCCCCGTGCATGAATGAGCCTCAAATTTAGAAGGGTTCATAATTATAAATCATTCTCATTGTATCTTCATCCCGATTCATTGAATAATGTAACAGTGCCCTATCAAGTAAAAAAGAGATGCCATTAGTTAAAAAACCAGACGTTTCTTCAGAACCTTTGAGGTTCACTCTGATTTGTTATTTAAGGGATGTGACTTTAGGACTATTCCTTTCATATTTTTTTTTTCAAAAAGGTGAATTCTAGGGGGCTTAATGATTAAATGTTAATCTGGTAATGGTTATTTATATCCACATTCTATCAAGTCTACACAAACTACAGGCTCCAGATATGTGCAGTATTAAAATAAACATTGAAAGTCATGCATTATTCAATATTTTTTGTCATTATACAAGAGGCCCTGGAAAATGAAAGTACAACAGTAAAGGCATGAAAATCTCAAAGAAATTTCTGCATGTAGTCATGTCACCAGGGCAGCATTTCAAACATGTTGGCAGGTCTCAAGTTTATGGGTATCCCTTGATAGGTGTAAAGTGTTTTCTTCCTCAAAAGTTGTGAGTTCTGGGATGGACTGCACTCCTGTGAACAGCACTTTGAGGCTATCTGTAACCCATTGTAGAAGTGGCAGGATACTGTTTGTAGTGGTGGGAGTCGGTTCCTTTTTCATAATCGATCATCCGTTTGAGCGAACCAATCGATGATCAATTAATAATCGGTTCAGGCAGATATAAAAAAACATGCAGTTTTCTGTGAAACTGTACTTTCTTAACCAAGCCCACATATCTTAGTAATTCTACCTTAAGAAAAAAAGATTTTGCCTTTTTTATATTTTCCTATTATTAGTGAAATATCCTTTTAAAAGTTTCATTTTAATTATTTTTAATAATCAGTAATTAAACCACAATCCAGGACATCTACTTGCTGCATAGACCTGGAGAATTTATGGAGCATTTTACGCCATACCGGCCATATTGTGCAATGTACGCTTGTTACAAAACTCCCCGCTAAATCTTCAGCTCCCTGCCAGTTCACAGAGGTTTATTACGTCCTCTGTTCTTGCATCTACCGTGGTAAACTCAGTTACATACGGAAGTTATTTGGGAACAAAGACTTGTTATCATGATTATGATGTAATCGATAGTTGCCTTTGGTAATCAAGCGCTTGAAAGTGGCAGCAAACCGACTGACTTTCGGTAAAACTCGATGATCGGCCCACCACTAACTGTTTGCTACTGGACTGTCTTGCTGATCTGTTTCATTTGGCTGGTCACCCCTGGATTTAATGCCTATGTGTTTCCAAAAATTGCCGATGTGGCGCTGCTGATGGAATCCCAGGCATGCTTCATCCAGCGAACTGCGTCACTAGGGACAAATAACAGGCCTTGAACCCCCATGTTACCTTTAATTGCTCCAAACTACTCATGTGGTTTACCTCATTTAATGACACTGAACAAAACCATTCTTTGTGTGAAATCAACACTGTTCACTAGGCTTATGACAGCTGTCCCCAAACAACTCGAGGGTATTAAGTCATTAATTAATTAGTGACATCTGGTACTTGATCCATAAGCAGTGAGGTGTAACATGTAAACATAGACGCGGCAGGTCCGCGTCGCCGTAGGGATAACACACCGGCTTGATGAAATTTTCCCAACTTTTTGTAAGTAGGAATCAGGAAGTTGTCATATGATCAAGGGAATGTGGTACATGTGGGGTAAAAAAAAAACACCTGGCAGACGGTGGATAGTATGGCTGGCGAATGAACGAGGTAAATAAATAGTAAAAAAATGTGGACTTTGTCATTTGTTGGTGGTAGGCGAGGTTTGCAGATGAACTAGGGGCAAATGAAAGAGGTTAGACTGTACTTAATAATAAATAAACTCTAGCTCTCATGGTCATTGGTGAAATAGGATTCAATAGTGAATTCAGCAAGATAACAAAGATAATATACAATCACTTGGGAGAGTTGAGGAGAAGGTTATTCAGGAATAAGGAAAGATAAATTTATCAAGACAACAGCCCTTAAACTCAGTGTAATATTTGAAGTTTTAAATCTCTCATTTTAGACAGGCAATATCTCCAAAGTAAATCATCATCTAGCAGAGTAATATGGTGTTGAGTAAAACCTTCCTCTGGGCTGTTTAAGTGGTTTCTTTCATTGCTATTTTAAGGCATCAGTTAGTGTTTTGTTTCTGCACTAGGCCTTTTTGACATCTGAATATGGGTATCTCAAGCACCGCATATTCTATACAAAGACACTTGGTTCTATTTATATCTCACTGATACTTGCTTGGATCCATTTAGAATTCAAAGTGTTGATGGTTTCAAAGCTAGTTGATGCAGTCTGTGTCTGCAATGGCTCAGAATTTATAATAACTTCTCGTTTTTTTGTTTTTGTCGCCGAAATAATGTTCATTCTATGAAAGAGCACAACAGTTACAAAAAATCTATATGGTTATTGGCTTCCCTTTATGAGATCTTTGATTTTCCTTCTTCAAAGCTAGAGCAGGTAGGGCACAGAGGAACTGTAACAGTATTAGCATCTTAACTGGTTTTTTTTCTCAGTTATCATGTCCTCGTATATTCTCCTCCTCTTTTATATGCCTGTCTATGACAGGACGTATTATGGTATAACTATGGTTGGTCTATACATCTGTCCGTCCATCTATTAACTTTTATTGTCATGGCAATAACTTAAAGGGCTTTGATGGATTTTCACGAAACTCACCATAACATTTTACCAAATGATTATCTCACCTGAGTAAAATTATTGGTAAAATCTACACATATTTAATAAGATCAGGGGCAGAAGACTAATATATAACTTTGAAAAAAGGTCCTCTGGTAAATCCAAAATTGGGGGAGGGTGTCTTTGAGTCATAAAGTTGGATTGAAACCTTCAAAAAAAAAGAATGTTGGAGCTCAGGGAGGAATGGAGACCTGGACAAGAATCCTCCCCATCCCCCCTTATTGTTATTGCTGATACAGTGAGGATCAGAGCACTCTTAAAATTTTTATATTGAGTACATTATATTGGACAGTCAAGGGGTAAAACAATTGGCCCTATCTGCTGGTGACCCAGGTTCAATTAATGATGTGACTATGAGAGTGGGTTGAAGTTGTCCATCCAAGGGGGGTGGTTTTTTTAAGGGTTCTCTGGTTTCCTCCACCCTTACAGACTACCAAGCACCATCATCTGAGGCATGGAGAGTGCCTTTATTAGTGATAATAACTTTTATTACAATCCATGTAAAATAAATACATTTATTATAAAATTTATATTCTTAATAGTCATAGATAATATGTATTAATTAACTGATGCTGGTGAAAGTAATGATACAAAGTCTCCATGACTTAACAGACTGCAGAAAAAAACTCTTTCCTGTAACCATGCCATTTATAGTCACAGCAAATTGATACTAGATTGCATACAGTTTTATGGATCCTGTGTGTCCAACCAGAGGATTGAAAGCCTTTGATTTAATACTACATGACTGGAAAAATGGCTGAATCAGCCCTTTTTTACAATCATCATGTCACAGACATTTAAACGTGATGCTTTGCAGTGTATGTGAAAAGGAAGGTGGATTATTGTTTGTCTCTGAACAATAAAAATTAACTTCTTGAGATGACTACTAGAGAAGGAAACCTTATTAATTCTTTTCTTTTACCTGCTTAAGTAAGTGCTAGCAACAGCAGCTTTATTGCAGCTGGGCAAGTATCATTTTCTGTTGTAGCCTGTTGGGAAGTATGGAAGAGTTCTTTTTTGCCTATCAAGCTAATATACATGTTTTCACAACCAATTTAGGTCCCACATTTAGCTTTTGCTGACTAATTAATTTTGCACCCACTGACAACAGGATAGCAAACTTAATTGCAGAAAAACTGATGCATTGCAGAGACAAGATACCCAGTAAAAAGGTACTGTCACAAACCAGCAAGACTGGAAAGTCTTTTTCCGTATTGATCAACCACGCTAGTAGAGTACGATTACCTAGAAGAAGACATTGTGTTTAATGATGTAGAGTTGTTTTATGACATCGTTCTTTTTGCCTCAACTGTCTCATAACTCTGTTTATACTGGTACTCTATTCAAAGTCTTCCATGGTGACGCATGCAGCATTGTTAAACTACCTACATAAAATTCCTACAGTGCCAGTTATCACCAGGTAGAAAATGTTTAGTGTTCCAATGATCACTGTGTTGCTGTAGTTAAAGATTTGCGACAAAGCTCTGCTGATGTTCTGATAGATACTTCTTTAAATTCATTATTTCAAGTAGAACTTTCATATTACTTTTTGGATGTTTTTATGTCTGTAAGATAGGGGCCCATATTTCTTAAAGACTTGGCAATCTACTTATAATTGAAAAAAAGGCAGTCTACTTATTATTGAACTTTTTTCAAGTGTCCACAAATGAGAGTTTCACAATGGTTGGTTTCCCTGTGTATACAGGTTGACAAACCATTATGTAGGCGCCTTCCTGATCCCAACAGGATTCTTCCTAAATCAGATTTTTCCATGCAGTTAATTAATTCAGGAAAATAATATTGTTGAGGTAGTGCTTTAGGGTATTAATTTTAGTAAGCCCAAATAAAATCAATATAGGACATGACTTTCTGTATGATGACCATGGTCAATAGTTTCCAGGTAGAACCATGACTTGCTGAACTGGTTACCCCAATGTTTTTAGCCATGGTATAAACCATTCAAGGAAAGGCTATAAAATCCATAAAAAGGAACCCTCTTAAATGGTACCAGCTGCAGGCAGCCAGTGTGATAAGCTTCACAGGAAAAAAAAAATAGGACCTGGTTACATTTAGCAGGCTCCTTTGTTTCATCTTGTACTGAATCTGGAGGGTTGAGTATTGTAATATACAATGAAACTCGTTAAAATGAACATGAGCACTTCCAGCTGACTTGTTGATTGTTCCCTTGGCATCATCTCCTCGGCTAATCCGTCTCACATCCTCCAGGTAATGACGCCATCATCAGCCTCCCTGCCGAATACATTGAATGGCCTTCCTCAAATGGAAACAAATCAATCATACGCGTGGATAGATAACATTGTTTGGTCAGCTTACTGTTCTCCGCTGTTGCCGAGAGACAATGATGTCCACTTGCAATGGATGCGTACTGATGACGAGCACCCTAGGGCTGCCATGGAAACAATACCTTAAATATTAATAGTTGATTGATGGGAAAACATGGAACCGGAGAAAAAAAAAAAGCTCAGACTTTCTGATCATTACCAAAAAATATTCCATAAGATAATAATACTTCTATAAATTGGTTGATATATTTCATAGTTTAGACAATATGAAAAAAATAAAAAACTATATTCATTTTCTTTTAACTAATTTTGACAATTTAATGATTAAAAAAATAGTGAACTCGAGCAGTATACATAATTTGATAATATTTGAGGGATAAATAATGGTGCAATTTGATAATACAGAAGAAGCCGCTTAATTGCAAGAGGCTTTTGTCAAGCAAATTTGTTGCAATTAACCAAAGTTGCATTCAGGCGAAGTTCAACCTCTACCATGTATAAGGGGAAGCCGAATGATCGATTGGACTGCCGAATATCTAATTAATTTAGCTTTTGTTCTGTAACACTATTCGTATTGTGATAAAGAATAAAGATACCAATATTAGATAATTTTTATTAAAATAAAAATATATACAAGAGAACACATTAAAAGCCAAGCCATAGAGAGTTATTAAAGATCACATATACATGTATTAACAAAGGCAATATACTTCATATACAAAAAAATATATGAAATATGCAAAATGTCCGATGTAATTTACATCTTGTTAACAACTGAAGAAATTTGTGATTTGTTTCTGTTTGACGGTGAGTTTAGCTGTGTCCTTCTTTGAAATGTCGACTTGTGGAACCCTTTGGTCTTACATCTTGATAACTTCATACTTGTTTGTATTAAAAAAAAAATGAAAAAAAAATTTGGACCTGATTGAACATATGTGTTAACTGCTGAACTGTCAACAACTTATCAAAGAGCCAGCCAAAGATCATGGTAATAGTCTAAATTTTATGTTTACAAATTGCTCACATGCATAAGTTTTTAACATAGAAAACACATGGTCAGATAAAAAAATATTATTTGCAACAATTCCTTACATGTCAGTTCAAACCAATTATATCAACCAACCAAGACCTATATTACCATTTCCTCTCAGACTTTATTTCCATTTGTTATTATCTTAGATTTTTACCTTCAAGGTCAGCTTCAGTTGAGCACAGTGACCCATCCGTCCCTGTGTAAGGCTGTCTAAACAAGGCACTATCTACATCTGCAAAATTCAATTCCAGTTTTGGACTTTGTGACGGTGAATACACATTATTTTCACTCACAAAAAAATGGTGATGAAGATTTTGAATTTTTCAATGTGACGGCAAGGATCTTTCATTTGACTGGACATGACCTTTTCCTGGGGATTTACTGTAAACCCATCTCTGTTCAGGCTTGCAGCCAACTTTAATTCATTGGATTACAAAATTACTGTTACAGTACTGTGCTAGCAAAGATCAATGAACCAACATGTTTCATTTCAAGGGCTTCCTGCAAACATTACAGGCCATGTACCCATGATGTCTACCAACAGGCATGAATCAGAGCCATGTTTGTTCTTATTGCAATCTATGGTGTACTTATTGCGATCAATCAGGCGTGATTTTCTGTATTTACCAGCTTCCCACAAGCCTTTATAACTCCAATGTTGTCACTTGATATTACGTTGACGTCACCTACAGTCCCTGTCAACTAATCCTTAATTATATAGCATTCATCCTCCCGTTAAATAATCCTATTAGCTGCTGATTCCATCAGGTCAGGGCAGTTTAAACACTTGCTGGATTGAATCTCCTATATCTGTATGTTACATGATATTCTTCCATTTAGTGATAATGTGATTTTATTAGTTATATGATTATCAAATATTTGATTAGATGGCTAGTCAATATCACCTTTCCATGCCTATAAATATATAGATTTTTCACTTATCATGTATGTGACTTTTATGACCTCATCAATTAATATTTTGTGTTGACAAAAGTCTTTGCAGGTTTCAAGTAAATTGTACATGCAGAATAACACATGTATGATATACTTCAATGCTTGAACAGTATACTGTTATTCAACTGTTATAATCCTATATACTTGCACATATGGAGCTGTGCATTGGCCTTAGGTCCCATATTTCTCAATAAACTTTTATTCATTCATCTGTTCAATCATTAGTTCATTATATAAATCCTTATCCATTCTTTCACTGGAATATATAGAAGGCTGCTTGAGAAAATGGAGACAGGAGCCTAAATAGTACAGAGACCAGCTTAATGGCATCTTTTGTGGTCTAGAGGTGGAACTCAGGACTCAAAGCTAGGAGATCATGTTTTCAAATCTCAGCCGAGGCACATTCACAGTCAGGCCCCATCCAGAGTGAGCTTAATGGGCTGTACGACATGATGCCATGCCCCAAGGCTGTGTTTCATTCACAAATGAGTGGACCTTTTGGGGGTTCCTCAGTGGTATAACCCAGCAATAGGGATGTTTATACACTCAGGACCTGCAGGTGCAGTTGTCACTGGGCTTTGTTAACACAAGGATATAAAATGAGAGGAAACATGTGCCACTGCCGTGTCACCAAGTCCAAAACCGGAATGGAATTCTGCAGATGTACATACTTAGTAAATGAAGGGCTATGGTCACACATTTGGATCAACAAGAAGAGTCTGACATTTGAAAAGTGCGTCATTAGCTTGGAAGAATTGATTATATTTATGGTTGTTGCTTGGGAGTCAGCTTTCCTTTAACTTAGATTTGTTATTTTGCATTGCCAAAGATATGTACACTACAGAATGCTTTTTACCTATATACATGTCTAAATCTCATTTTCTCTCTTTTCAGTGAAGTATGAAGCACTGGCCAATGCCTCTACAGCCCATCATATGCTGCTGTTTGGTTGTAAAACACCATACAGCAGACAGGGACATTGGTGAGTAGAAACACACCCAGTGTCACAATCACAAATATACACATTCATTTATTATATCTCTCAAGTAGGCAGAGTTTTATAAATTATTTGATAAAAATAAGTTGTATAACTCTACAGTTGAATAAAAAGAGAAAAGTTAAGTTGAAATAGTTTAATACATATTAAATAATCAAAAAGCAATAATATAAATACAGTACCCTTATTTATATATTCTAAATAATTGAAGTTATACCATTGATTTCATATAATAGAAAACCACCATTTGGCACAGAATGTTTAGTGCATTACTAGTTGTTAGTTATGCTGATCACACAGGAAATAACAAAAATATCACAAACATGAAAAGTTGTTTTAAAAGAAAATACAATTCTGTTGTCAGGCAGAGAATGCTTCATACTGTATTGAGAAATTAATCATATGCTTTTAATTGAGGAAAAAAATCCAAAATACCATAAAATGTGTAATTTAATTCAGTTCCCGGTAAGTGTTTCATGCTATTTTAAAATATCAATCACACATGTATTTTGCAGGGGGATTGTGAGAGAAGATATGATTTTCTGAAGATATCATTATTAAAGATTTTACTATAGTATTATATAATTGCAATTTTTGTATGATAATGTGTTTATATATTGTACATATTTTGCAGGGAATGTGGATACATCTGTGGATCAGGACATTCACCGAAAATCATGTTTGCCTGGGCCAAGGATGCCCCCCCTACACAGCTGCCAGAAGGTTGGATATAGGTTTATGTTTATGGTATACAGCGGTGTGGTAGCTAAGTCCACATTAACTAAGTGCAGATCAAGTCAGTAGAGTTAAAGTGTAAATTTGAGGAGTTGAAGCCCAAGCTTTAATTTACTTTACACATTTTGTATAAATATATATATAAGGTAATATGTAGTATACCTGTATCTGGTATTAAATGTATTCACTCTATCACATGTGTAGTATTTATAATGAATAAAAAGGTTTGTAAAAAATGTTCATCATTGCTTAATTCCTTGCTACTGTTTCTTCAGAATTAAATTTACCATTGTTATTGGAAAATTTTAAATAATATTTTTATCCATCATCAATCACTTTGAAACTCTTTAGTTGGGTAAATTTTATTGTTGCGTAAAAGCAAACCTGATTATATTATGTGTATTCAGATGTTGGGTTCAGGATTGGTGGTTCAAGTGGAATAAAGCATCTGGTATTACAGATCCACTACAGAAGAATAATACCAGGTATGTCTGATGATATAAACCTAAAAATATGCAAAATGTAAAATACTTTTCTTAATATTAAAGATAATGTGTGTGGATGAACAAAATAATACTTTTGATTAAAATTTATTATTTTGATATACCGGTAAATGAAATTTATATATAACAGATTTGGAAACAAGAGAGACATTATATTCACTATGACATTACATCAAATAATATTATTTTGAGCTTTTTATTAAGATAATACCAAAAAAATATAACAAAAAAGTCTGAATCTGCAAAACATGTCATAAATAATGATTTCTCTGTTATTTGCAGCATCTGAGCCAAAGGATAAGTCTGGACTGCGTATGACTATAACCCCAGAAAAGTAAGCAACTAACCTTTTGGTTACCTGTAACTTATTTGTGCTTTTCAATGAATGACATTTTTGCAATGTTTTATTTCTCAACTTCATCGGTCAAGTCTTTTGCATAGACAACTTATTCACATTTTTCTGTTCATACAGGCTATTTTTAAGAATGTTTCTCCTTGGTGTTCTCTAAAACAGATTAGTTCCATATGTGACCAACAGAGGTCAGCAGTCGGAAGACAGCAACTGTGCATCACAGCATTTGGTCATGTTGACATAAAATGTGTATTATAAAAATACAACTGTAATAATATAATGGATACTAATAAAAATAAGTCAGAATTTTGGATCTTTCACTTGTTAGAGATTGTTACTCATTGTGCTGTTTGATGGAAGTTAAAAAATTTTTATCTTGTTTTTACAGACAGAAATACTTGGCTGGGATATTCCTTCTCATGGCTTATGAATTCTCAATACCCGCCGATAAAAAAGGTAGGTTATCTTGTAAAGTCTATATCAGTATACTTAATCTCCAGAAAATTTCATTTGCATAGTATATTTGCTAATTATGGAAGGACCATTTTGATCTGCAGAATCTTTAGCTTGTCATAGACTTTACTTCCTGACCTGCAGATATAACTGTCTGACAAGAAGGTACTGTAACAGCAAGTATCAACAGCAGGTATATCTGTACTCTACACTTTACAATCAGACAACAATCAACTAGCCTTACACAGCACAACTACAAGTGTAATCAGCTACAGCAGAATCATCTATATTGTGTTTTGCTGCCAAGTGTCCTCTTGTTTTTTGTTGTTGATATTCTAGAAGATAATGTTTTAGTGTAATTGGATTGAAAATGTAACACAGGCGTGGTCGTCTGTTATAGCATTAATGATTTAATAATTGAATCAAGTTTTATTTAACATCTATATGGGGTCTTTCCTGTCATATGATCATTTTATGTCCCCCATTTAAGGCACAGTGGTTTCACCAGTTGTGAGCCATTAATTTTATGAGAATGTTTTTGCAAAATTTGACTGAAAACTGAATGCCAGTGTGACAGCCTGTTATGGCATTTAAGATTTTAATTAAATCATAGGTTTATCTTTATATTTTATGGAGTCTTTCCTATAATCTGATTGATCGCTCATTCATAAAAAGGCTTCTTTAATTAGGTGATATTTTTTTAAAAATGTTTACCCAGCATCATCCAATTAGAGGCTCCTAAAGGATTTTATTTTTGTGAAAATATATGAAGCTTACAATTGCTTACAGTTACTTCAGATAAGTGTAATATATATAAAACAAGTTCCTTCATTAATATCATAAAAATCTGGTTATAATAGTAAATTATGCGAAATGAACCTGCTCAACCTGTGAAAAGGATATCACTTAACAAATTAGAGCTGGAAAAAAATGAGAATTCCCATTCTTCCCAAGAAAAACCAGAATTCTCACTTGTCCCGGGAAAAATGAGAATCAAGTCATGGTATGAGATGATTCCCATTCTTCCCAGGAAAAATGAGAATTCCCATTCTTCCCAGGAAAAATAAGAATTCTCATTTTGGATCTTCCCAGATTCTCAATCTTCCCTCGACATATAAATTGAATGGTTGCTCAATGCATACATGACTCAGTATGTATATATGTTGTTTCTTGATGCCAGTCATATGGAAAACTGCACTGTCACAGCCATCCATCCTATTGTAGTACTATCTCTGTACAGAGCTGGTATTCTTGATATTAGGCTATCAATGAAAAACTGAAACAGAAGAATTATATATGTGATTATACAAGCCAAAGGGTACACCCTATTCAGTTGCTGCCTCTGTCATTTTGTGTGCCTCAGACACTTTTTCTGTCCGTCACATAACCTGTGGGAGACATGCCTGTATGTGGTCACAAATTCAACAATCATGCAGCGGTTTTACCTATGCTGAATTGTAAACTTAGAGAGTACAGAAAACAATAAACATCTTGCCAGACTCTTGTGTCAGTGAGGCAAAGCTTCTGCTATTATTACAGGTTAATCCAATAGTTGAAAACATTAGAGGGACCTATTCCCATACCAGGCATGGTAAAAATACATGAAATTAAGTTTGTTCTCCATAAAATAATATGGTATGTGCCAATATTTTGTATAAAGTTGTTTGCCTACTCTTGTACACATGTTGAAATCAGCTTGCACCCAGGTGTGACCAGTGACACAAAACATATACATACAGCACACAGCACCTGCACATTCCACCCAACTTCACAAATCATGATTTTTCAAGCATCAAATCAGTGCTTTTTAGCTCAGCTGACTGAAAGTCATCTGAGCTATAGCGATCACTCTTTGTCCGTCGTCCGTCTGTCCGTCCGTTAACCAGGCACAAATCGTAACCCCTGAACCTAGAACCTTGTAACTTGGGATTCTGAGAGGTGCATGAAAAATCTCCTTGGAAACCAGAAATTAGGTCTCTGTTACCCATATCCTTCAAGCTATGGGGCCCCAAAGTACCCCCCAGAAAAGTCAAAATTTTCATACAAAAACTTCAATATCTCATTAACTACTTGACTGATGGTCATGATTTTGGGCATACATATTGATCATGAGATGTTCCATCACTTCCTGCAGACTGGTGGCGCCACCTGTATTTTTCGATTTTTTACAAATTTTTTTCTCTATTTTTGAGACCTTTAAAAATGTGAACATCTGTTAACAAGGCACATATCGTAAAGCCTAGACCTAGAATCTTAATTCTTGATACACTGAGAGGTCCATGAAAAATCTCCTTGGAAACCAGAAATTAGGTCTCTGTTACCCATATCCTTTGAGCTATGGGGCCCCAAAGTACCCCCCAGAATAGTAAAAAATTTCATACAAAAACTTCAATATCTCAATAACTACAACACTGATGGTCATGATTTTTGGCATACATATTGATCATGAGATGTTCCATAAGTTCCTGCAGACTGGTGGCGCCACCTGAATTTTTCGATTTTTTACAAATTTAAAAATGTGAACAGCTGTTAACAGGGCACAAATCATAAAGACTGGACCTAGAATCTTCATTCTTGACACACTGAGAGGTCCATAAAAAGTCTGCATGGAAACCTGAAATAAGGTCTCTGTTACCCATATCCTTTGAGCTATGGGGGGCTCCCAATAACCCCCCAGAATAATGGAAAATTCGATAAAAACAAACTGCAACATCTCAATAACTACAACACTGATGATCATGATTTTTGGCATACATATTGATCAAGAGGTGTTTCATCAGTACCTCCAGACTGGTGGTGTCACCTGTATTTTTTCAAATTTTCACAATTTTTTATTCTCTATTTTTGAGACCTTTCAGGATGTAGTTATCTGTCAACAGGGTACAAATCGTAAGGACTGGACCTAGAATCTTCATTGTTGACACACAGGGAGACCCATGATAATTCTCCATGGACACCTGAAATTAGGTCTCTGTTACCCATATCCTTTGAGCTGTGGCACTCCAAAGTACAGCTCAGAATAATGGAAAATTTGATACAAAAGCTGAAGTATCTGAACAACTAATGCAGAGATCACCATAATTTTTTTCATGGATATTGATCATGGAGTGTTTCATCAGTTTCTGCAGACTGGTGGCACCACCTGTATTTGTTCGGGTTTTTTTACAAATTTTTTCTCTATTTTTGAGACCTTTAAAGTTATGAACATCTGTTAACAGGGCACAAATCATTAAAACTGGACCTAGAATCTTCATTCTTGACACACAGGGAGACCCATGAAAAGTCTCCATGGAAACCTGAAATTAGGTCTTTGTTACCCATATTCTTTAAGCTGTATGGCTCCAAATTACCCCCCAGAATAATGGAAAATTTGATACAAAAACTGCAGTATCTCAATAACTACAACACTGATGGTCATGATTTTCGGCATACATATTGATCATGACCTGTTCCATCAGTTTCTGCAGACTGGGTGCGCCACCTCTATTTTTTTCAAATTTTTACGATTTTTTTTCTCTTTTTTTGAGACCTTTAAAGATGTGGTTATCTGTCAACAGGGTACAAATCGCAACAACTGGACCTAGAATCTTCATTCTTGTCATGCAAGGAGGCCCATGAAAAGTGCCTGTGGAAACTTAAAATTAGGTCTCTGTTACCCATATCCTTCAAGCTATAGGACTCCGAAGTATCCCTCAGAATAATGGACAATTTGATACAAAAGCTGAAGTATCTGAACAACTAATGGGGAGATCACCATGATTCTTTGCATGGATATTGATGTTTGTAAGTGTTTTTATTAGTTTCTGCAGACTGGTGGAGCCACCTGTATTTTTGTACCCGCCAAAATGAAGTTTTGTGGATACTATGTTTTTGACCGGGTTCCTCCGCCGTTGCCGCGTTCGTTTCCAGAGAGCTCCTCTGGGACTTGATTTTATGAGCTTTCCAAGCTCATATCTCAGGAACCGTTTTTGACTGATCAGGAAATAAAATTTATACTAATGTAGCCCTTGGATAGCTCTATAACATACACAAAAAATGGTGGCGCCACCTGTAACCATGTTTGCACAGTGTCCATCTGTTCATCTGCCTTTGGTTAAAATCACTCATATCTCTGCAGTGAATTGACTAATTCACCTGAAATTCGGCATGCGTATACATCCTGGATAGCTTTCTTGATTTTATGACAGGTGGCGCCACCTACATTCTCATTCACGCTGATGACATCCAAGCTCATATTTCGGGAACCGTTTGACCGATCGGGCCAAAATTTTGCATGTGTATAGATCTAACATAGCTCTTTATCATACGCTAAACTGGTGGCGCCACCTGCAACCATTTTTGCACAGCGTCTGTCTGTTTGTCTGCCGTGCTATAATGTCACTCATATCTCGGCAGTGGTTTGACATATCTGCCTAAAATTTTGCAATTTTATACATCCTGGATAGCTTTCTTGATTTTATGACAGGTGGCACCACCTACATTCACGTTCACGCTGATGACATCCAAGCTCATATCTCCGGAACCGTTTGACTGATCAGGCCAAAATTTTGCATGTGTATAGATCTAACATAGCTCATTATCATACGCAAAACTGGTGGCACCACCTGCAACCATTTTTGCACAGTGTCTGTCTGTTTGTCTGCCTTGCAATAAAGTCACTCACATCTTGGCAGTGGTTTGACATATCTGCCTAAAATTTTGCAGTTTTATACATCCTGGATAGCTTTCTTGATTTTATGACAGGTGGCGCCACCTTTATTCTAGTTTATGCTGCAGACATCCAAGCTCATATCTCGGGAACCGTTTGAACGCTTAGGCCAAAATTTTGCATGTGTATAGATCTCACATAGGTCTTTATCATACACAAAACTGGAGGGGCCACCTGCAACCATTTTTGCACATTTTGCACAGCGTCTGTCTGTTTGTCTGCCGTGGCCTAAAATCACTAATTTCTCTGTAGTGGTTTGACATAACTGCCTAAAATTTTGCAGGTTTATACATCCTGGATAGCTTTCTTGATTTTATGACAGGTGGCGCCACCTACATTCTAGTTAACGCTGCACACATCCAAGCTAATATCTCAGGAACCATTTGACCGATTGGGCCAAAATTGTGCTTGTGTTTAGATCTCACATAGGTCTTTATCATACACAAAACTGCAACCATTTTTGCACAGCGTCTGTCTGTTTGTCTGCCGTGGGCTAAAATCACTCATATCCATGTAGTGGTTTGACTTTTCTGCCTAAAATTTTGCATATGTATTCAACTTGGACAGCTTTCTGGATATGTGGTAGGTTGCACAACCTACATACACATTTAGGCTGCAGACATCCATGCTAATATGCAACATACCTCACTCTGTTTCCCCTTGCCACTCAGTCCATGCCTCACTTCACCCGTTCCACTCTGATTTTGGCAGATACACGTAGTCACTTGTCGGCTACCTGTATTTTAGTTTTTAAAGTTTACACATTTTTTCTCTATTTTTCAGTTATATAAATACAGACTAAATCTTGGCCTGTTGGTTACTCTGTTTGATGCTTCAGTTGAATGGGTATCTACCATTCTGATGATAAAATTTCCTTTTGTGAATCTCTTCCCAGTCAGCTGAGCGTCATGACCCATGGGTCACTTGTTCTAACTCTCTTCTTTCATATATCTTCTTGCCCTGTATTCATGTAGTCTTGTCATGGTAAACAGATGCTTGTGGACCATGTTTACTCACACACAGAACCATAAGTACAGGTAAAAGTGATGAATGGGAGGTAGTGAGTCAGTGTGCTAGATTGTTTTGCTGGGAAACAAATGGTATTGCAAATGATTATATTCCTTGAATGGAAGCATTGCCCTCCTGTGTTTGGTATATATGCATGTCTAAAGTTTGTCATCCGCAGTTGTTCACGGAGATGTGTCCTGCAAGTTTGATGGTCCTGCTCCTATTTATCCATTTGCATTCAGAACACATGCTCATGATCTAGGTAAGTTCAGAATTTTTGTACTAAGGGTATACCCATAATTTTGACATGCAACCTGTGATATCTCAGTTTTAGAGTGTACAAAATGGCATCCCCATGAGTTTTGAGAAACTGGCAGAAATAAATCTGTCAGGGTACAATGAGGGTGTGAGAGCATGTGATGCCATAGTGCTCTGATGAAAGCATCTGGGCAAGAATCTATCTTCAGAGAGAGCTTGGTAGCAAGGGAATTTTACTTTAAGCAAAATTTAAAGTGGCATAACACTTTTTGACCACACCTAAATCCTCAAAATACAGCAGAATTATAACCTGCACTTTTTACAATTGGACTGGACTGTAATCACTCATAACCTGTGCACATTGAGTTAAATTCTTAATACTGAGATGCTAGAGTGTTTAAGATAATATAAGCTATACTTTATAAATCCCATGCTAGGAAATTACATTGTGTCCACACAAATATAAAAAGGAAATATTAACACTTTTTACTTACATAGAAGGTAAAGGTTATCTACCAGATGAAATATACAAAATATTATATAATATATATATAACATATAATTTTTTACCTCTCACCATATTTTTTTGTTTAATTTAAAATACTTTATAAACGAGATACTTGTTTTTGTTGGAATAAGAATTTGTGACAGCATTGCCAAAGCAAATTTTTCCAAACAGAGTAATATATGAAATGTGTTATATTTGTGACATAAATGGAAGATGGTTCTTAACCCAGTAATATGAATATGATGCAGGTGATTAAAATTTACTCAAGGCTAGATGCTCATAACTTATAATAACTATATCCTGCATTGCAAAATTAGTAAGTTAATTATTTCATAAAAGGAAGTTAACAGTATGTCAGTTTAAATGACAGGAAAGCATTGAAACACTTTCTCCTGTCATCCAGGTCTGAAAGTGACAGTGATAGCAAGAGACATGTTTTGGCTAGATGTAAGATAAGTATTGATTTTTGTTGTTGTTGTTCCCAGAGAGGAGGAAACCTTGAGTTGATGTATTGAATTGTTTGTTGCCAGGTCGAGTTATAAGTGGCTTCCAGTATAACGGGTCATTTCATCTCCTAGGCAGAGGAAATCCTCAGTGGCCGCAGGTATATTGTAAGACTGTCTGCATCTTTATAAAAGGACTCAGCATCTTTATTAAAGGACTCTCTAAATCATTTTAACCGTCTGCACACTCACGTACCTTTAACATTGTAGTTTTCATTCTTTTTTTTTTCATACGAAGATATTTGACCAGGTAAAACGTCAGTCATGCCAACATTTCTGTAAAATATAATGGGACACACATTCTATATGAATTAATGCATTTATAAATATTTGAATGAAATGATGCTTTAAATACATTAATATAGTACATTGTATATGATTTAGACAAGACTGAGATTCTTTTTGTGATAGAACACCAGAAATGAGCTACACTGACATTTACTAGACTATATTTTGAAATACCAATTATAATCAAATAACCTTTTTCTCTTGTTCTCTCTCTCTCTCTCTTTCTCTCTCTCTCTCTCTCCCTCTCTCTCTCTCTCTCTCTCTCTCTCTCTCTCTCTCTCTCTCTCTCTTACTGTTTGTTTACTGTCCCAACCCTGTCTGTGTTTGATTTACATAATTTTGAAATCCACGTTCTTTTGCAGGCATTTTATCCTATGACAGAGAAGTTTAAGATAGAACCTGGGGATTATCTGGTAAGGTCTATGATATATTTCATCAAACGTTGATCATATCATTAAACATGTTTTAGTTACCCATCAATGTGACATGTTTATATTCAATTTGTAAATTATACAATTTTTCACAGATATATGGATTGTTCCTTATAATTTATACTTGCCAGATTTGCCTCATGTATGTATTAACAATAACAAAAATGAATTAACAATAAAGAAAGTTCTGTGTGAAAAAAAAATTAGTAAAAAGGTAAAGAAACTTTCAATTTGTCTGCAACCTGTACTACATGTTAACAACTTGCTACTAAAAACTTGACATCTAAACTCTTGAATTATTATTCCTTGCCAGCAACTTCAGACCTGCCACCCTGCTTTAATTATTTCTTGTGACATAAGGTTGATTTTACATTCTAAATAATTGTTTAATATCTGAATAAAAGTAATATTCTTATGTGTATGGTTAAGTGCTCAAGACAGTTGTAAGGTTTGTATCAAAATATAATTTTGCTTATGTTTCAGATTGGTCGCTGTACATATGATTCATCCAGCAGACACAGACAGACAGAAATAGGGTAAGTTGTATGCACCTTTTGAACAGGAATTCATGGATGGATGTAAATTTTAAAGAATTTGAAGGAAACTGTCTGGTCATAGTTATATGTAATATGTACACATGAAATTGCATGCATATCAGGAACCTCATATGGTCTTTCTAAGAAAATTAACAATTTGAAATTATAATTCATAAACCGCCAAACTAGAGCTTTGCATTTTTATTACACATACACAGCAAGGAAATCAGTATGGTGCGCCATATTGTTTTAAAAAATGGTGAACAGAGAAATGGTTATGGTTGGACAAGTACTTATCTTTACCTTACTTCAGATAATTTCAGGCTATCACACCCTGCACCTGAAAAGTACTGCTGCAATTTCTCAGTGATAATGTTTAAAGGTGATACCAAGAATTAGCATATGATCATTAGTTAATTGCATTTCCTATTATATTATCTGTTATCATGCAGCTGAGGAAAAATAACCACAGATTGACCTTGCCCTTTTCCTGGTTTGGGCATATTTATCCATTAATATATGGATACTATGTGACCTGTTATTGTACTATATTCAAAATCAATATGTACGTGTATAGTCCCCAGCCAATAATGTTATACATTATACTCTATGTTACAAGAAAGGCAAGATGCAAATAAAAATAAATGATTTTTCGTGGCCAGTTATTTAAACAGGACATTAACAAGAACATGTGCAATCAGCTTTTATCAAGTTCATATTATATCCAGTCTGTTAGGTTTGCAGGCAATCACAGTTTTAGAAAAAATGAACTTTGATGGAGAAAGTGCTATGGAAACTTAGATCTTTGTCCAGATGTTTTATTTTCTTGTTTGAGGGATGAATGATGTTCATTTATGTTCTGTACATCTATTTATTATTATTTCATGCTGCAGTGCTACACATAATGATGAGATGTGCAATTTCTACATGATGTACTATACGGATGCCAAGAAGGGAGATGTCTATGGTGACTGCGGCACAAACGAGTACCCACGTTTTTTCAAGAACCTCCCTCCGGGGTCAGATGCACCACTACCACCGAAACCGAACTTCAAAACTCACCAAGCAGGTAATCATCCCCGCTCAGAAACCCAGTCTCGAGACGAGACTCCCGATCCTGATTACATCCAGTATTTAGAAAGATTTGGAAACCGTTACCCCGACACTTTCAGTAACTATGACGATTATGATCCAGTGTATGAGCCACCCCAGCGGGACAAAGATTTTTTTTATTATGAAGTTGAAAACCAGAGAAGTAGAAACCGCCATCCAAGCAGGTATAATGGTCTTGGTTACCCAAGGTACAACCAGGATGAGTATATGCCAGATACGAGGAATCCTTATCGTGTGGACACAGGAGGTGACGTTGATTTGCGTGGTGATGGGCGTAGTGGTGGTAGTGATTTCGGTGGTGATGCCCGTCGCGGTGGTGGAAAGTATCCAGAAGAGGCACGGCAAAGATGGAGAGAAGAGGAAAAGGATGAGCCAGCACAACCATCAGTGCCATTAAGTGGGCATAAAAAGCAGACTTTGGGTAACCAAGAAGTCACCAGTGCCCGCGTAGCACCAAGTGAGTGCAGTGTCTCCGGCTATAAGTTCTTGTGATCGATGTTGTCTCCTACCTGTTGTCTTTCCTGTTGTTGGATTAGCGCTACCAGCCAAGCTGCACAATCTTGTTATCAGCTGCATGTGTTGTAAGCTCTTGTATTTTGTTATAATTGTTGTCATGGTTGATAGGACAATCTTATTAGACATTCATTTTCTTAGCTACCACATTTCAGTTGTAACGGTATTCCAGGTCTGTATCCATAATTGTGCATGTATTTTAGGGGCTCAAAATTATTGCTAGACCATTAGAAATGCTGTTTATTTTTAAGGGAGGTCAAGCACAGTTGTATATAGCACCAGCTCTTCTTGGCTCACAATTGTTTTTTTAGCTCAGCTTACTTTCAGTCATGCTGGGCTATAGCGATGGGTCTTTGTCCGTTGTCCTTCCGTCTGTCCGTCTGGCCGTTAGCAGGGCACAAATCATAACTGTAGGGGCTAGGGCAATGAACCCTATGTAGTCTTAGAGGTTCTAAAAAGATCTCCTTGCAAGCCTGAAATTAGGTCACTGCGACCTATATTCTTGAAGTTATGGGGTGTGTTTGCACCCCCCAGAAATAATTCTTTTAGCCAAAATTTTCATCCCAAACCTTCTATCTTTCACATACAGCTCACCTACCAACAGGGGAAGAACCATAATTATTTTGAGGTCACAAGGTCAAAGGTCAAGGTCACAGAACCAACTTCTTTGAAAAGCCTGTGGATGCATTTTAAGCCAAACCTTTCATCCCAATTCTTTGATCTTTCACATATAGCTCACCTACTAAGTGGGAGAAGAATCCTATAGATGTTGAGGTCACAAGGTCAAAGGTCAGGGTCACAGGATCCACTTCTTTGAAAAGGTTGTGGACACATTTCAAGCTAGACCTTTCATTCCAAACCTTTCAGCAGGGATATTGCTTCTCTGCCAACAGACGAAAAGACCTGTTGATTTTGAGGTCAAAGATCAAGTTCACAGCACCCTCTTCTTGCATGGAGTCATTTTCAGGCAAACTTTTCAATCTATACTTTCCATCTGTCACATATGGCTTACCTACCATTAGGGGAAGAAGCCTATTGATGTTGAGTTCAAAAGGTCAAAGGTCAAGGTCACAATATTGTTCTAATTGCTTGTGAACATATTTAAAGTGAAACTGTTCAACCCAAACCTTCAGTCTTTCACATATGCCACATCTATGCATCACTGAATGTGATTCAAACTCCATATTTATGGGTCTTTTTGCATGAAGAAATAACTAATTGATTTTGAGGTCAGCTGGTTATTAGTTTCTGCAGACTGGTGGAGCCACCTGTATTTTTTTTTAAAGTTTACACATTTTTTCTCTATTTTGAAGATATATAAATACAGACATAATCTTGGCCTGTTGGTTGATCTGTTTGATGCTTCAGTTGAATGGGTATATACTACCATTCAGATGATAAAATTGCCTTTTGCGAATCTCTTCCCAGTCAGCTGAGCGTCATGACCCACGGGTCACTTGTTCAGATTCTGATCAAGATTATGTTTTTTGGGGATCATATAAATATTTAATTTGCTGTTCAATAAAGGAATGATGTATTGTCTAGTTAATAACCATGTGAGGGACCTGTTTTTGAATATAAACTTACAAATTAGTAAAATGAGTAGAGATCCTTTAATTGCATTACTGTTTAAAATCATGTCATGAAAAACTTAAGTTTTCCAATAAAAAATGCGGGATTTAGTATATACTTTCAAGGTCCAGTAAATTTTCTGCTTTGCTGAACAATACTGTCTGGCAGAAAGTTTTACCAGTTTTAAACCCTTGTTTATATAGTTCAGTCTATTTATACAAGCTCTTCGACATTTTGTCTGACCTCATCTCAAGAATGCCCATACACCTAGATATATATATTTGGGGAATACCTGTACGAAGCTGTAAATGATCCCTGATGAAATCTCCGCAGGCTTATCTCTAGTTTTTAAATCATCATATGCATCATCATATTCTGTGCCATATCCTCATCTGTACTGACCAAAACACTCCTAAATAGAATTCTGTATTTTAAGGATAGGTCCATGACCTGTTGGAGGCACTGTCCAATGAAAGGAGATGATAATTAGGTTCATTAAGAATGATATGTAATTGACTTCACCACCACATCTCCTACGCTCTGCCCCTTTAACCAAATTATGCTGATGAGACCTAAAAATACTCCTTCACAGAAGATTATCCATGTCTATGGCTGCGAGACTGTATATAAGACAACAATGACTTCACAAAGATGTAAAAAAGTTGGTCACCTATGACGTCGCATTGAGTGACGTCATCAGCTTGAATTGCTTTATCTCTGTTCTGATATAATATGATCATTTGCCATATTATGGATTATTTGTCTCATTTAAATTTAGCGCATGGTAAGACATAATTATTCACTCCCCAGTCAGCGGAATAGTTCATGCAGCCTCTGGAATGAACTTTTAATTCTCTCCCCTTTGTTTAAAAAATATATAAGAAAATCATGCAGAAAGGGGTACTAGTACAGACTTCATGTCTCCCGTTAGTAGGGTCACCGCAAGTATGCAATTGGCTTTACAGCTGATTGACTGTTTACATTGCCAACATTAATTTGATTGGTTGCAGCAACTACTTTGCTCAAGATTATTCATTGAATGAAAATGCGATTAAGGACACATAGAGTTCATGGTTAGGTCAATTATTAAACCATCTAGAATTTAGCTTCAATCGAGTTTTCACTCTTTTGCCACTGAGGTACTGACATGGTTCAGACCATGAAACTTCAGCTTGGGAGTCCATCACCTGAACCACTATGCAACCCATCCCATTCCCCCCCCCCCCCCCCCCCTCAGCCAACCCATCCAAATATGTTAGTTCTGGCACTGTCTTTGGTCCCCCATTGTGTTAACATTGAGCCTATTTAAATTATTTTTATACATTATGATTTTGTTTCATTGTATCTGAATTTCTTTTTGTGCAATAAATCTTACCAGATTGCTGTTCGACCTTTTATTTCCTTTTGTATCTTTTCTCAAACATGTATTTAAACTCTTTATGAGCTTGCAATTGTTATGTATATACATGTATATGTACTATATTGATATTTACATACCTATATATCTGTGTGTGTGTATATATATGTCAAGGCCCAGATTGCGATCTGGACAGATCTTAGATCTGTCCAGCCCAAATTACGATCGCAGTTCAGGCCGGCCCAAACTGCGATCGCAATCCAGGCTAGCCATATCTTGGATCTGTCCAGCCTATATTGCGATCACAGTTTAGTCCGGCCCAGATTGCGATCTTGTCTTTCTTGCTTCAGGATCGCAATCTGGACTGGACAGATCTGAGATCTGTCCAGTCAAGATTGCGATCCTAAACTTGACCAGCCCATATTGCGATCCGTGCAATCCAAATGTTTCAGCTTGTTAATTTATAGTTATTTTGAAATTAAAAAAAAATTAAATATGTCAAAATTTTAAAATTTTACTCAGACAAGTACTGATTAAATATGTCAATATTTTTCACCAATAATATTAAGACTCGTGGCTGTATCAGGACTTTTTTTCGCAATGCCTGCAGATATTGGCCTGATTTTTGGTGTGTGAGCAGATATAGACCAGTTACAGATCGAGTTCGCATTTCGTCCTGGTTGACCTACTTTTGACTGTTTAACGGCTCCTGAACATAGAAAATTTCATGAAAAATATGAAATTTCATGACAAATACACATGTACGTTTTTTTTTTCTCAGTGCCTGCAGATATTGGCCTGATTTTTTTATGTGTGGACAGATATAGACCAGTTACAAATCGAGTTCGCGTTTCGTCCTGGTTGACCTACTTTTGACCGTTTTACGGCTCCTAAACTTAGAAATTTTCATGAAAAATAGAAATATTCATGACAGATACACATGTACGGACTTTTTTTCGCAATGCCTGCAGATACTGGCCTAATTTTTGGTGTGTGGGCAGATATAGACCAGTTACAGATGGAGTTCACGTTTTGTCCCAGTTGACCTATTTTTGACCGTTTGACGGTGTTCTAACATAGAAAATTTCATAAAAAAGGTGCACATGTATGGACTTTTTTTCGCAGTGCCTGCAGATATGGGCCTGATTTTTGGTGTGTAGGCAGATAATGACCAGTTACAGATTGAGTTCTTGTTTTGTCTCAGTTGACCTACTTTTGACCATTTGACTGCTCCTGAACATAGAAAGTTTCATGAAAAATATAAATTTTCATAACAAATGCATATGTACTGACTTTTTTTCCTCAATGCCTGCAGATACCACCCTGATTTTTTTTGTGTAAGCAGATAATGACAGTTACAGATCAAGTTTGCGTTTCATCCTGGTTGACCTACTTTTGATTGTTTTACGGATCCTAAACATAGAAAATTTCATGAAAGACAGAAATTTTTATGGAAAATGCACATGTATGGACTTTTTTTCACAATGCGTGCATATACTGGCATGATTTTTGGTGTGTTGCTTGATAATGACCCGTTACAGATCGAGTTTGCATTTTGCCCTTGTTGACCTACTTTTGACCATATGACACCTCCTGAACTTAAAAAATTTTCCAAATTTTACAAATGTTTCTAATTTGCCCAAGGTGGGGGCATTCGTGTCGTTCCGACACATCTAGTTTATTCTTATAATGGTTTCATAGCTGAGATTGCTTTTAATTTTTTTTACATTTTTTTAAATAAAAATATTTAAATATGATAAAAAATCAGATCTTGGACAAGTTCTCGTTATGATTTCTGTAATGTTGATAATTGTCATAACACTTTTGCTATGTCTAGTGCTTAGATTGATGTGAAAGTAGTCCAAAGTGAATATAAAAGTTTTATGTTTAAATATAAATTAAAGCCAAAAAAACAGGTACTTATGATCATTATGATCATACTTAAATACCAGACATGATAAGAATACTTTGCAAATATATTTGAATGCGAATATGAATATATGTACTCCATAATTTCATGCATAAAAATAGGAATACAGGTATAAATGAAAGTATTTGAATACAAATGCAAATACTTTCAAAATGTAATCATGAATGTATTCATGAATATATTCTATTATATTATTTTAATAATCATTTATTTCGATTATATTTTTAAAAGATCTTTTCATATGATGCTGTTATTATTTTTAATTTAAATTATATTTGACAAAATATTTGTTATTAATTTATAATGAATAGTTATATTATTTAAGTTTTATTCTTGGGTAGGAATAACCAGTAATTATTAAATAAAAGTTCTCATTTGTAAAAATCAGAATTACCATGACTGATAATGGACAGGTTTTTTTTCAAATAATTCTACTGCAATGTAGATAAAGTTATATGGCCAAGTCCAAACCTATGTGAAAACAGCACACCATTTCCAGCTGTATATAAAATAAATGACATCAATCCTCTTCCCTGTCTCCAAGGATATTATCATAATCTTACATAACTTGAGTTAAACACCATCAGCTCATAATGCAGCTTATATTAACACACAAAACCTGCACTTGCCTACCTCCTCTTCCAATTCATATTTTGTGAGCATATAAAACCCAAGGGTTCATTGTTACCTTTTTCAACAACCATGCAATACTAAATGAGTTGGTGAAACATCCCATGTTTCACTCCTGTGGTATGAAGGAGTGAAAATTGCCTTTCTGTATTATAATTGTATTTATATGGGAAAATGGTACAATTCAATACCAAATGAGTTGGTAAAACAACCAACGTTTCACTCCTGTGATCGTAAAAGCATGGATCGCAATATGGGCTGGTCAAGTTTAGGATCGCAATCTCGGCTGGACTGATCTTAGATCTGTCCAGACCAGATTGCAATACTGAAGCAAGAAAGACAGGATCGCAGTCTGGGCTGGACTAAACTGCGATCGCAATCTAGGCTGGACGGATCTAAGATCTGGCCAGCCTGGAATACGATTGCAGTTTGGGCCGGCCTGAACTGCGATCGCAATTTGGGCTGGACAGATCTAAGATCCATCCAGATCGCGATCTGGGCCTTGACATATATATGTATGTATGTATATATGGTATGACAATTAATTGATTATATCGATGATTGGTCATGCTCTTTCCTAAATGATTAAATAGATTGCATTTTTGCATAATCGATCATAAACGATGATGTATGCACATCCAAGGGAGTCATGTTATCCCAATAAAATATTCTAATTCTGTGAGAGGTATAAAAAAGATGGGAAAAACTTAAGATTGAGCAGTGAATAAGTATAAAAAAACCCTGCTATTAGCATGATCTTTCAGCATGATGTACAAGTTACCCTAACTTTACTTAGTCACTATTAAAGGTATAATTCCATACAGCAGATTTCATGGTAATAAAGATGGTACTTAAATAATTGTTTAATGATCAAACATCAGCCATTTTTATTTTCAGTCATAGAATATGATTTTATAACTTATTCCTACCACACATATACATACATACATACATACATACATATATATATATATATATATATATATATATATATATTGCATACTCAAGTTAAAACTATTACCAAATAAAACTGGCCTTGATTTGTCACAGTTTTCTGTAGGTCATATTGCCCATTCAACTTTTATATATAAATAATGTTCCTCAGTGATTTATTATTAAAATGCTGTAAGTAGCTTACTTCAAAATATGTTGGAATGGTGATTTTGACTGGGCTTCAATAGGCAGCTTTTTTATCAGCTATGAAAAATTAGATACAGTGAACAGGGACAGTTTGACATAATTAGTGGTAGCTTTCTGGTTCTAATTTATCTTTTAAGGATTTGGACCCTTGAGAGTAAAGGCTTGTTTACACACCACAGATGTTACCTTAGTGTTACCACTGTGTCCCAGTGTCACCCTGATTCCTTAATTTTTGAGCATCTTAAAAAATGTCCTGGTGTTTCCCCTTAATCCTCAATCCCTGCTGTCATCTCAATGTGCCCCCCCCCCATGTGTCCCCAGTGTTACCATTATTATAAGCCAATGTCACAACAAGACACATTTGGGTTGACACTGGTTATGTGTGACACTGGTGACATGTTAACCCAGTCTTACTTTAAAATATTATCAACAATTTTTAAATGTAAATCATTGTTCTGTGATATATGATGATATGTTGGATATCTGTAAATATTGTAATGATTTAGCAGCATTGAATATCTAAGCCTTTCTGATTGTCTTGAAATATTTATTTTTTACCAGAAGTTACTGTGGTTCCTGATTGGCCACATATTATACCTGATGATCATGTGACCTTGGGTCAGGTCGCTGGAGTTGCAGTAGATGCTGATGGACAAGTACACATCTTTCACCGAGGGAATCGAGCCTGGGATGGAACGTAGGTTATTTATGTTTTTTAATAACATGAAAATACATTTTAAAGTTACACAATACTGCTTCTGTACTTTATGATTTAGCCTTGAAATATAAATTTCATGTCCATATTTATATATGTTGAGCTCACGTAAATAAGATAACCCACTTCTGTTGAAGTAACATGCTCGTAGTTCGGATTTGATTGATACATTTTAAAAACCTGCGCTTGTCTAGCCTCAGAAAAGTCAAAGCTTTATGGTAAGTCCCTTAGACTTTGGCACAATGAAGTTTCACTGTTGATTCATAAGTTTGAATTGCATATTCATAAGATTTTTAGCTCAGCTGACTGTAAGTCATCTGAGCTATAGTCGTGGTCCTTTGTCCGTCGTCCGGCCGTTAACAGGGCACGTTTTAAAACCATTGGACCTACGAATCCAAAATTCTGCATTCCATTAGATGTCCCCAAAATCTCTTACCATACCGAAAATTGGGTCATTAGGACTTCATTCCTTCAAGATATTAAGGAAAAACCTCCGTTTTTCATAAACAAGTGACCCATGGGTCATGACGCTCAGCTGACTGGGAAGAGATTCACAAAAGGAAATTTTATCATCAGAGTGGTAGATACCCATTCAACTGAAGCATCAAACAGATTAACCAACAGGCCAAGATTTAGTCTGTATTTATATATCTGAAAAATAGAGAAAAAATGTGTAAACTTTAAAAACTAGAATACGGGTAGCCGACAAGTGACTACGTGTATCTGCCAAAATCAGAGTGAAGTGAGGCATGGATTGAGTGGCAAGGGGAAACAGAGTAAGGTATATTAGCATGGATGTCTGCAGCCTAAATGTGTATGTAGGTTGTGCAACCTACCACAAATCCAGAAAGCTGTCCAAGTTGTATACATATGCAAAATTTTAGGCAGAAAAGTCAAACCACTACATGAATATGAGTGATTTTAGCCCACGGCAGACAAACAGACAGACGCTGTGCAAAAATGGTTGCAGTTTTGTGTATGATAAAGACCTATGTGAGATCTAAACACAAGCACAATTTTGGCCCAATCGGTCAAATGGTTCCTGAGATATTAGCTTGGATGTGTGCAGCGTTAACTAGAATGTAGGTGGCGCCACCTGTCATAAAATCAAGAAAGCTATCCAGGATGTATAAACCTGCAAAATTTTAGGCAGTTATGTCAAACCACTACAGAGAAATGAGTGTTTTTAGGCCACGGCAGACCAACAGACAGACACTGTGCAAAATGTGCAAAAATGGTTGCAGGTGGCCCCTCCAGTTTTGTGTATGATAAAGACCTATGTGAGATCTATACACATGCAAAATTTTGGCCCTATCGTTCAAACGGTTCCCGAGATATGAGCTTGGATGTCTGCAGCATAAACTAGAATTAAGATGGCGCAACCTGTCATAAAATCAAGAAAGCTATCCAGGATGTATAAAACTGCAAAATTTTAGGCAGATATGTCAAACCACTGCCAAGATGTGAGTGACTTTATTGCACGGCAGACAAACAGACAGACGCTGTGCAAAAATGGTTGCAGGTGGTGCCACCAGTTTTGTGTATGATAAATAGCTATGTTAGATCTATACACATGCAAAATTTTGGCCCGATCGGTCAAACGGTTCCCGAGATATGAGCTTGGATGTCATCAGTGTGAACGTGAATGTAGGTGGTGCCACCTGTCATAAAATCAAGAAAGCTATCCAGGATGTATAAAACTGCAAAATTTTAGGCAGATATGTCAAACCACTGCCGAGATATGAGTGACATTATTGCACGGCAGACAAACAGACAGACGCTGTGCAAAAATGGTTGCAGGTGGCGCCACCAGTTTAGCGTATGATAAAGAGCTATGTTAGATCTATATACATGCAAAATTTTGGCCCGATCGGTCAAACGGTTCCCGAAATATGAGCTTGGATGTCATCAGCGTGAATGAGAATGTAGGTGGCGCCACCTGTCATAAAATCAAGAAAGCTATCCAGGATGTATACGCATGCCGAATTTCAGGTGAATTAGTCAATTCACTGCAGAGATATGAGTGATTTTAACCAAAGGCAGATGAACAGATGGACACTGTGCAAACATGGTTACAGGTGGCGCCACCATTTTTTGTGTATGTTATAGAGCTATCCAAGGGCTACATTAGTATAAATTTTATTTCCTGATCAGTCAAACGGTTCCTGAGATATGAGCTTGGAAAGCTGATAAAATCAAGTCCCAGAGGAGCTCTCTGGAAACGAACGCGGCAACGGCGGAGGAACCCGGTCAAAAACAAAGTATCCGCAAAACTTCGTTTTGGCGGGTACAAAAATACAGGTGGCTCCACCAGTCTGCAGAAACTAATAAAAACACTTACAAACATCAATATCCATGCAAAGAATCATGGTGATCTCCCCATTAGTTGTTCAGATACTTCAGCTTTTGTATCAAATTGTCCATTATTCGGAGGGATACTTCGGAGTCCTATAGCTTGAAGGATATGGGTAACAGAGACCTAATTTTAAGTTTCCACAGGCACTTTTCATGGGCCTTCTTGCATGACAAGAATGAAGATTCTAGGTCCAGTTGTTGCTATTTGTACCCTGTTGACAGATAACCACATCTTTAAAGGTATCAAAAAAAGAGAAAAAAAATCATAAAAATTTGAAAAAAATAGAGATGGCGCACCCAGTCTGCAGAAACTGATGGAACAGGTCATGATCAATATGTATGCCGAAAATCATGACCATCAGTGTTGTAGTTATTGAGATACTGCAGTTTTTGTATCAAATTTTCCATTATTCTGGGGGGTAATTTGGAGCCATACAGCTTAAAGAATATGGGTAACAGAGACATAATTTCAGGTTTCCATGGAGACTTTTCATGGGTCTCCCTGTGTGTCAAGAATGAAGATTCTAGGTCCAGTTTTAATGATTTGTGCCCTCTTAACAGATGTTCATAACTTTAAAGGTCTCAAAAATAGAGAAAAAATTCGTAAAAAACCCAAACAAATACAGGTGGTGCCACCAGTCTGCAGAAACTGATGAAACACTCCATGATCAATATCCATGAAAACAATTATGGTGATCTCTGCATTAGTTGTTCAGATACTTCAGCTTTTGTATCAAATTTTCCATTATTCTGAGCTGTACTTTGGAGTGCCATAGCTCAAAGGATATGGGTAACAGAGACCTAATTTCAGGTGTCCATGGAGACTTATCATGGGTCTCCCTGTGTGTCAACAATGAAGATTCTAGGTCCAGTCCTTACGATTTGTACCCTGTTGACAGATAACTACATCCTAAAAGGTCTCAAAAATAGAGAAAAAAAATTGTGAAAATTTGAAAAAATACAGGTGGCACAACCAGTCTGCAGGTACTGATGAAACTCCTCTTGATCAATATGTATGCCAAAAATCATGACCATCAGTGTTGTAGTTATTGAGATGTTGCAGTTTGTTTTTATCAAATTTTCCATTATCCTGGGGAGTTATTGGGAGCCCCCCATAGCTCAAAGGATATGGGTAACAGAGACCTTATTTCAGGTTTCCATGCAGACTTTTTATGGACCTCTCAGTGTGTCAAGAATGAAGATTCTAGGTCCAGTCTTTATGATTTGTGCCTTGTTAACAGCTGTTCACATTTTTAAATTCGTAAAAAATCAAAAAATTCAGGTGGCGCCACCAGTCTGCAGGAAGTGATGGAACATCTCATGATCAATACGTATGCCAAAAATCATGACCATCAGTCAAGTAGTTAATGAGATATTGAAGTTTTTGTATGAAATTTTTTACTTTTCTTGGGGGTATTTTGGGGCCCCATAGCTCGAAGGATATGGGTAACAGAGATCTAATTTATGGTTTCCACGGAGACTTTTAATAGGTTTCTCAGTGTGTCGAGAATGAAGATTCTAGGTCCAGCGGTTACAATTTGTGCCACGTTAACAAATGACAGCATCTTTAAACGTCTCAAAAATAGAGGAAAAAATTGTAAAAAATCGAAAAATACAGGTGGCGCCACCAGTCTGCAGGAACTTATGGAACATCTCATGATCAATATGTATGCCAAAAATCATGACCATCAGTGTTTTAGTTATTGAGATATTGAAGTTTTTGTATGAAATTTTTTACTATTCTGGGGGGTACTTTGGGGCCCCATAGCTCGAAGGATATGGGTAACAGAGACCTAATTTCTGGTTTCCAAGGAGATTTTTCATGGACCTCTCAGTGTATCAAGAATTAAGATTCTAGGTCTAGGCTTTACGATTTGTGCCTTGTTAACAGATGTTCACATTTTTAAAGGTCTCAAAAATAGAGAAAAAAATTTGTAAAAAATTGAAAAATACAGGTGGCGCCACCAGTCTGCAGGAAGTGATGAAACATCTCATGATCAATATGTATGCCAAAAATCATGACCATCAGTCAAGTAGTTAATGAGATATTGAAGTTTTTGTATGAAATTTTTGACTTTTCTGGGGGGTACTTTGGGGCCCCATAGCTTGAAGGATATGGGTAACAGAGACCTAATTTCTGGTTTCCAAGGAGATTTTTCATGGACCTCTCAGAATCCCAAGTGGCAAGGTTCTAGGTTCAGCGGTTACGATTTGTGCCTGGTTAACGGACGGACAGACGGACGACGGACAAAGAGTGATCGCTATAGCTCAGATGACTTTCAGTCAGCTGAGCTAAAAAGCCATTGTTACACTTCAAGGCTGCCTAATATCAAAACCACTGATCTGTTTTTGATCATATTTAGTATTCCTAATCTTCCATACATTTTCTGTGCACATACCAAAAATTAGGTCAGTATTGGGTATTATTTTAAAGTTATGGGCCCTAATATAATGCAATTTTTTTAAAATCAGGAAATATATTTGCTCACTTAACATGAGAATTGCTGAAGCTGGAGACTTTTTTTCAGGAATATAACTTTATTTAATCAAGATTCAATTGTTTACCCCAAATTAGATCTGAATTTTGCAAATTTTTCAAGTTATTCGCATAAATAAAAAATCAATACCTTAAAATTTGTCCAACTTTGGCAATGGCATGTTTTTTCCCTGTAACCACTGTTGATTTAATTTTCACAGCATATATACATAAGGATTTAATCTTTTAAAATCTGAAATTTCAAAGGAATTGTTTGAAAAGAGTATCTTTTATTCAAGTTTTCATACACCATGTCAAGTGTTGTTTACATATAGCCCACCTAGTAGTACAGCCTTCACTTGCATTATCTAACCTACCCCAGGCAGCTGACCTTGGCTCAGCTTGGCCACTACTAGCAGGCTTCCCCTCTGCCCTGCACTCCCCCCCCCCCCCCCCCCCCCACCCCAGCTGGTGCATAAACTAGAGGAATGTCATAATTTTCTGTATTTTATTTTATTCTTGGCTGTGTTACATTTTAGATTTTGTATTGTACCACCAGGGTTACAATGATTAAAGTGCACATATAATTGTGTCCACAAAGTGATGTATTCCTATGAAAGTGTGGATGTTCATCAGATAAGTAATGCTTTACTTAAGAAGAGTAAAACTTCACCAGGTGTGAAATTGACTATTAATTCCAGCAATTAATTATAGCTGAGATTGTAATTAGCATAATGATATTGTTTGTCCTTCATTCAACCAACAGTGTGTATACTTTATTTGAAAAGGTGTTTTTATTTTATCAGCTTTACTGAATCTTTTATTTTGGTGAATAAAATTTAGCATGTACTGAAAACTCCAATGTGCAAAACTTTTTAATAGGGATTCAAGGAATAATCTTGAAGATGCCATGTTGTGGCATTATTTTCTTTGATTTAAAAATAATAAAATATATGTGTATGCATAATATGACCCAATATGAGCTACAGTCTGGATATATAATGATTGCAACTTAGAATTCTAATATTTTGACTTTTATTTTCAGTTTATTTTATTACAAATTTATATCACTTGTAAATAAAAAAATGAATCAGATAAAAACTATTAATGGAAAAAGTGGATATGCTAAAAAAATAGGCTAATATATAAACTGAAATGCATTATTCCCTTGAAAGTTAAATAAAGGTAAGTCCACTCTGTCTACTTGCCTGTCCATCTGTAAATTTTTCATATGCATCACAGTATCTCAAAACTTTTACTGTTTTTCTTCATGACAGTCTTGTCAGAGTATAAGTTTGCAATCATATATTTAGAACTTTACTATAACCAAGTAGGAGGGCCCCTTTCCTCTTAGCTTCTCATATGCTTCTATATATGAAAAATATTACAATAGAAAATTGTCATGTTTTGCAGTTGCAAAGTTATCAAACTTAAGCTGGGCGCCGTGACCCATGGGACCTTTGTTTATATTCTTGATTCTCAACATCATTGTTTGGCTAAAACTGAATAAATACCAGACATGGTGCGAATACTTGCAAATGTATTTGAATACAAATATGAATATGTACTCCATTATAAAATTTCTTGCATAAGAATGGGAATTCAGGTAAAAATGAAAGTATTTGAATACCAGTGCAAATACTTTCAAAATGTATTCATGAATGTATTCATGAATATATTTTATAATATTATTTTAATAATCATTTCAGTTCTATTTTATTTTAAAAAATCATATGATTCTCTTATTATTTTTAATAAAAATTATATTTGGCACAATATTTGTTATTAAATTTTAATGAATAGTTAAACTCTTTATCTTATATGTGCTGCTTATCAGTTATATGGCCAAGTCAAAATCTGTATGACAATAGCACTCCATTTGTTAATAAAATAAATGAAATCAATCTCTTCCCTGTCTCCAAAGAAACTATCAAAATCATACATAAGCTAAACACCAACAACTCATAATACAGCTTATATTTATTTCCACACAAAACCAGCATGTGCCTCATTTCAAAATCATATTTTTTTATCATATATAACAGCTGAGCGCCGTGACCCATGGGTCCCTTGTATTGACTAAAGTACTTGCAGTTTCATTCTTCAAGAATTGTTTTTAGAGCTATTGATATAATAGTTTTCACATGTTGCTTCCTTGTTTAGACTTTAATGGACATAATCAGGAGCAATATTATGCCTGTTCTTTCACACTACTAGTTCAGTTTTGCTTTCCAGTTTCCCAGCTAAACCATCCCAGCACACAATCTCAGCAGCTCCCATATGGCTGTTTAACACCTTGTCTTGGTTCCTCTTGTGAATAAACACAGTCCACATGTGTCTGTTTAACATAACAAGCTTGTCTGACCCAACAGATCCCAAACAAGGACTAGTCCAAACTAGTTCATATATATGTTGGAGCCTGTTTGCGGATCTGGCCCAACTGCCGATGGGCTTGGCCCATATGAGGATCCGTTATTGGGCTGCCCATGTGCAGACGGGAAGCCCAATAAAGGATTTGATACCATGCACTTTCTGGCCCATCTGCAGATGGGCTTGACCCAATAACCAATTTTAGTTTTTGTTAGTAATACGTAGTTATTTTATTATCTTGATGACTTTTGTACTCAGACAACCATTTCTCAGAACTTAAATGTGTTAATTGAAACATAAATCACTATCACAGCCTTACATTAATAATTTTATCATCAAAATTACATATAGATGTGCATAGAAAACTACATAGATGTGCATGCAGTGTTACAATACCCTATTAAATAACTTTTTACACACAATTCTTAATTAGTCTACATTGCATTCGTGTGATGTTAAGAGTTTAATGAGGTTCACTTTTTACCAAAGAGTAATTACAGCTGTTGCGAAAAAATCTCATTTACATTACCACATAGATGTGACTTCCATGGTACATACAATTTACTAAAAAGAAATTATATGTGGTACAAACCAGTTTTTCATATTCATTTTTAATATCCACATATATATCAAGAATACCACATACATTTTGACAATAGAATAGTGTAATATATGTAGCAAACACTCTCTCATGAGTCATTTGATCTCAGAGTCAATCACAATCATGCACTTTCACCACAATAACACATCTTGATACAGTTTCTTTTGCAGAAGTTTCTTATTGATAAGCTCTCTTCTTAGCATTCCTACAGAATTGTTGGCATTGTTGTGATGAGAGCAGCAGGGAAGTCGGACAGTACTCCTTTTTTCAGGTTATCACAGAGATGATGCCGAGGTTAAATGTAGTTTTGGCTGCAGGGGTCATTGCCGGAGAGTAGTGTCTTTGCAAAGGCAAGGGCAAAAACGCCAAAAAATAAATTTAAACAAAACGATAGGGTTATGTTTTACATATCTTTCACAGTAACATAGTAAAGTTTATTTTATTTTTAATATATAACAATTTATTAGATACAGCTGATAAATAAATAGATCTCTGAAACAAGCAATCATCACGATATTTAATATATAAATATGTTTTAATATATAAAATATAAATATAAATATAAAATTTAAATTGTGACAAGACTCCTTATAAACCATTTTGGATAAATATAATTATACTTTATACAATTAATGGCACAATATTTTGATAGGGTTGTACTTGTTTGTCTAATAGGCCATATACTATTTCATGTCATATAACCGAGTGTACTTTCACTGGTACGTATACAGGCGGAGGCATGTGCTCTGTGAGTGCTTTCTAGTTAACTAGGTTGTCACTAACACTCTAATAACACTTAAGGGTAAACGCATTTAGGTATGACCAGTTCACCAACTTAATATCGAATACACCTTACATGATAAATAAAGCACCAACATGGGTAAAGGTCTTTCGATATCCTTCATGGTCCACCTCCCTCTCGCTGATGTTCTTGGTGACGTAAAACAGACTATCAACAGGGAATACCCGTAAATACTTGCTGACCTCTTCTCCGAGCTTGGCTTTAGAGGGAATAACAAGTGTTGGACACCCCAAGAGCAGGCAAATCCATTTAAGTGCTGAGAAATGTTTGTCTGAGTACAAAAGTCATCAAGATAATAAAAAAAAATAATGTAAAACTTACAAAAACTAAAATTGGTTATTGGGCCAAGCCCATCTGCAGACAGGCCAGAAAGTGCATGGTATCAAATCCGTTATTGGGCTGCCCATCTGCAGATGGGCAGCCCAATAACAGATCCTCATATGGGCCAAGCCCATCGGCAGATGGGCCAGATCCGCAGACAGGCTCCAACATAAAAACATGGACCTACATATACCTCTGATATTCCTCTGCTGGATGTACATTACTGCCCATGGGCCGAATGTAAATTCATTGTAGAACCTGTTGCAACAGTACTGTATGATAGGTCAGCTGAAATGACATGCACAGTGCAAGTCCTTGCATCAGGTCCCTGAGGGACAGGAACATGTGATGTTTCAGCCAGCGGGAACATTTATAGCATATTTTTGGTCCAAGTCAGTCAGGGCATCTCCTGATTGACAGGTGTTGTGGCCCAAGCAATGCACAGAGTACTGCATGCTGTGCTTATGTTGATGTCTGTGATCACGCCCGTTTTTTTTTTTTTAACACTTGTATTTTAAGGGTAAGCTAACAGTTTCAGGGCAATATTTGGCAGGTACAAATTTATTTAAAAGAGAAGATGCTATTTTTTGTGTTAATTCAGGATGTTTTATTGGTGATAAGGAACTTTAAAGCCTAATAATATAAGAAAAAAATGGATATTGGATTGGTTATTGCTTTTAAAATTTGAGAGATGATCACCTGCTGAAAATAATTTTTTTTTTCAGATCATTTGACAGCAGGAACTTTTTTCAGCATGTGAATTGGGGACCAATTAAAGAGAACACTCTTGTTGTATTTGATGCCAGTTCAGGGAAGGTCATCAGACAGTGGGGCGCTAATCTGTAAGTCCATGATCTTAATTCTTATTCATACTTCATTTTTTTTTTACAGTAATTCATACATTTGAAATAGTTTTTTTTCAGACACATAGAAGTTTGAACAGATAAGGTATGAATGATAGGTATAAAGTGATCAGATGTAAAGCCATTAGTACTCAGCTGTCATTTCCTTCTCATTAATTGCAATGGCTTTGCTTAAAATTAATACCATTAAAGAATCTTTAGGCAGCCAATGTCAGTAGTCAGATTCAGTTTTTCCCCATTTAAAAACTCATTTAAAGACTTGGTTAACTATGTACATCAGTAATGACATGTTCCCCAAAAAAATAATTATAGATAAAATAGGTATTATAAGAAAAAATAAGATAAAATTAATTCAATTTGTAACAAATTATAAGTATTATAAAAAAAAAAGATAAAAACTAATTCAGTTTGTAACAAATTATAAGTATAATAAAAAAAAAAGATAATTAAATTTGTAACAAATTAGGCACTGTCACTCTTTTTTTCATGCTATATGTTAGCTGACTTGTGATCTCTTTTGTTTACAGATTCTATATGCCACACGGCCTTCACATTGACAAGGATAACAACATATGGGTGACAGATGTTGCCCTTCATCAGGTAATTTTCTATCTACTTTTGTAATGTTAGAGGTGATATAGCCTGTAACTCATCTCAAACAGCACTCAGTCTCTCAGGGCTTCCTCATATATAAGCCTTGGATGATATCACAGGAACACTTCAGGGCACTCCACACAGTTCCAGACAATGCCAGCCAGCAAACACTTACCATGCACACCGTTCACTCTCTATACTATATTGATAACCACTCTCGTGACATCTCATCACAGATTCCCACATGTTGACCACAGACATTTGTTTAAATTTGATTATGCTTGTTCTCAGCCCAAGCTTGGGGCACCCTAAAGGGTCTGAAATAGAAGAAATAGATCAGAGAACGAAGCTATCTAATATCAGGCTTGCCTAAACCCAAACTCAGGGACATGTTTCCTTCCTTTGAAGTGGCAAGCTGTGTGAAAACCATGGTCCATATCACTGGGTTGAACCAGTTGTACACCATTTTGTGTAAACCTGACTTGGCTGGCCATGGTTGACACCTGGGATAATATCATAACAAGATGTCCAACTTGCATTGGGATGTGCTTGTAACTATAACTTCTGGTCTATTTTGAATCAGACCAAGAAGATCAGGTGTCCTTGTGTAATGTCACAGAGACAACTGCTATCGTCATCCTGATTCTTGGCCCTGCGCCAGAAGCAGTTATATCAGACCATTGAGAGCAGGTGTTTACATAATTAAAATTTGGAGCTGGATGCACAATGCGATACCATGGTCTCATTGGTCTGATTATAGTTCTTTGCTCTGTGCACACCCTGGTGTCCAGACCCGGTGAAACTTTCTATAAAAAGCAGTGGTTACACGAGAGGAGATCTAGGAAGACTCCAGTATATAACCTCTGCAAGAGTAACAGAAAATAAACAACCTTTAAAAAATAAATGTGCATAACAAATAGAAACTACTAACAGTTTTTGACCTTCCTTTAAAGGCATCCTTCTATTGCAGTGATGTCTCTATTATGGGTGCATGAGGCAGTCCCATGATTAAAACATCCAGGTTTTTGTGACCTCTCTGATACAGGCACTAAGATAAGATTTTGTTTATTGCTACATATATGTAAAAAAATCATCACATACAATAGTATTTGGCTTGACTGGCTTGCTTAAACAAACACATTAAACTAGAAATAATAAAATAAAATTGTGTATAAAAAAGATGTATCATACTCAATCATAAGCAAAGAATCCCATGTCACATCACTCCCTATAATTTGGAGGTTCCACCATATCATGCTGTTGATTTCAGCTGATCAGAGCCTGAATCATTTTTAGCCATTTTCAAGCCAGGGTTTTCAGTTATGAAATGACAGCGTCATTACACTGTACTATATTCTTGCGGTACTTAATCATTGAGTACATCAGAATGACTGCTTTAGTTCATTCATTAATTCTAATAGCTGAGTCATCATAAATGAGATCTAGAAATAGCATCAAGTATATTTTATATCAGCTCAGTGAGAGTCATTTGAGCCAAAGATAGGGCCCAGAAAAAAACATTTAGCCTGGCCCTTTGCAGGGCACAAGTTGTAGCCATTAGATCTAGAATTTTTCATCTTAAAATCTGGATAGATATTGATGAGATTACCTTGAAAATACCTGAATTCTTGGAGTTACACTGTAAAAACTCAGGTTTGATAACCTGGTAAGTTTGGCACTTCTTTGTTAAAATTATTCAAATAATCTTCTGAAATATATCATGGATTTTCACTTAATGTGGTGTGCAGATTGATTTTGGATATTTATTTATATTTTATATATATTTTGTATAAATTTCAGGTATTTAAATTTAACAAGGGAGAATATGATAAACCTGCCTTGGTGTTAGGAGACAAGCTGAAGCCTGGTAACAGTGACAGCCAATTTTGTAAGCCAACAGATGTCGCAACGCTCACCACAGGAGAGTTCTATGTATCAGATGGGTAGGTGTTTCATGGTATTTTTTTCTTTAATTTGACAACTTCTGTTAGCTTAAGTGAATGAATGTATAAGTAAAATTATAAAACAAATGTCAACTGATTTCATTAAATGTATTAAAAATATTATATAGAAACATTTTGAAATTTTTACTTGAAAATAATTTTGGATGCTTCCACCTGTTCTTATTGAATCCAGCCCTCCACACATCATTATTCATGTTATTATTCAAAGGTACCTATTCTGATAACTAACGTCTAGTAACTAAAGATAAGCACTTTAACCTTTAATAAAAATAGGTCAGAAAAAAATCTATCCCACCACACACAGGCTGTTCTCATTGTTTATATTCACATGTTTATAACTTGTGAGGGGCCTGCCAAAAATAACCCAAACACATTCAACAAGGGCATGTGGTAGCAAGTTAGGTGAACCAGAGTTTTGCAAACGGCGTTAACAACTAGGGAACCTTTAACTTCCGCATATATGCAACCAACCACCTTAGGTGACATTGTTTTCCGTTTGTCAATATTTGTTGTGTTTACTAACAGCTTGTAGATCAACAAGCTCTTACATTGGTTACAGAGGCATCATAAGAACTATTTTTGTGAGGAATTACAAGAGTTCTTTAATATATATGCAGAGTAAGATAGAAATCAAATAACTCCAGTAGAAAAAGTAGGTGATTAACTGTCTTTCATTTGAATCGCCCAGATTACTGCATGATTGTTTCAACAAGCCTTAGTTGACATGAGATATCAGAGGTATTCCTCACTCTCTTTTCAGATATTGCAACTCCAGAATAATCAAATATTCTGCTGATGGTAAAAAGTTGTTCCAGTGGGGCAAGATGAGTCAAACAGATGAAAGTGAGTGCTGCAAAAGTCAACTTAACCAGAGCCTTTTATTTATTATAGTCAAAGAGACCATCAGAAAATATCTATGATTTGACACAAATGGGTTTTATTCATTCATTGATTAGGTTAGACAGGACCCCTTCACATGATCTGTTATTCTTCAATGCTCTAGCCAACCTGGTTGCAGAGGGTGGTGAGGGGTGGTGCCTCATGCCCATTTTTCAACTTCATTTTACAGAAATAGGAATACACACTCAATATTGTAAAAAGCATAATGCCTTTTTTTTACCCCAGATTGCATCATTACAATGTAGATTGTTTACCACACTATACCCCTTTTGAACCCTTCCCTCTCAGCACTTTGTCTGTTGGCTCTCTGCAGTCTCGCTACATGAGCACACTGAAGTATTTTATGTTTAATTTTATATTTAACCATTTATTACTCTTGTGAAATTATTTTTAACTGTATGTTTAAAGTTTATATCAACCTTTTATTTAACAATTCATTTATTAACTGCTTGTTTGATTTTATATTTAGTAATCTGTTTCATTAACTATTCTTTATTGCTTAACTAATTACCTTTATAATATTACAGATCCACCTCTAGGAACTTTCAGCATTCCACACAGTCTTACAGTACTGGAAGATAAAGAACGGATCTGCGTGGCTGACCGAGAGAATGGCCGTGTGCAGTGCTTCAATCTTGATGGAAAAAATGCATCACAGATCACCAGTGCAGAGTTCAATGGCAGACTCTTTGCTGTGTCTTATGATAAGAATACAGGTAAAGGATGATAACATAGCCTGGTAGCACCAAGAAACGACAAGAGATAAAGAGATGAGATATAAGTTATCGCCAATGAGGACTTTGTCCAAAACTGACATATATCACAATTAAGAATTATAATAAGTTGTAAATTTATATGTACATAGTTAACGACTAGAAATTAAATATTAATACATTTAATTCATATGCTAATTGAACAAATACACTGAACGGGGCATAAATCAGTCCCTGAAGCCCTTTTTTTTTAAAACATGAATGACTGTATCAATCTCCCAGATTTTAGCTATCTGATTGCTCTACTCAACAGATGTTGACTTTTAATCATTGTTTTAAACTTCCTCCATCCCAAAAGATTCATGCAGCCAAGGATAGATTATGTGCAGGGATGATAGGACTACACCCCAGAAAATTCATTTATCTGAAATTTAAACAAGGAATTAAAACTTACCTCTATTTCCATAAAAGTGGAAATAGGACATTAGGAAATTTGTTCAAATTACTGAATGTGACTCCAAGGATAACTTGCTGAGTGGTGTTTACTGAAAATATATTACAATGATTATAAATGGTTCACTGCTTTATATTTTAAGATTTAAGACACATTTGTTGCATGAGATAAAGTGACTGACAGGTATGCATATGCAGCGTCAGTATGCTAACGTGTACCAGTTACACATTTTATGATGGGAGTTTTATGGTATACCCACTGTCCGTTGGTTTGTCTGTCCGTTAACTTTAAGTGTCGTCACAATAACTTGCCAGGGCTTTGATTGATTTTCATGACACTCACCATAACAACTTACCAACAGATTTTCTTGCCCAAGTTTGCTTATGGGCAACATCCATGCATATTTTATAAGGTCATGGGTCACTAGACTACTTTGTGGTGTTGCTGCGATAACTTGTGAAGAATATGAAGGATTTTAAAAAAAACTCATTGAAAATGTTTGTCAATAAAATATCTTGCCTAAGTTCGATTTTCAGCATAATCCATGTATATTTAATTCATTATTTACCAATTGAGTTTCTCACCTGAATAACCTTCTCATCAAATTTCACACATATTTAATGAGGTCAGAGGTCACCAGATACACGATTAGCATATTATGCACGTTTGTGGTGCTCTTGTTTTATAATGTTTTACCTCACATGTCAGTAACATTGATTATCCTAACAAATTTTGTCCTCCAAATTGTTCAGGTATTTGAAGTTTCACTGAAACACATTTATAATCATACATTTTGTAGTGTTTACTTTTAGTTCTAACATGTTTTGAACCAAAAACAGATGTAAGACATTTTATGTCAAAATTGACCTTACCCCACTTATATTGAAATTTTTTTCAATCATCTATATTTCATTGGGTCACCTTGATGCTTCAACATGTTTCATCAAGTAGAGTCACAAATAAACAGAAAGCATCTATTATCCAGCTTGTTATACAGTGAAGTCGTATTAAAGTATGGGGGGGGGGGGTTCTTTCTGTCCATCCATAAATATGTGACATTGACTTTTATTGTTGCCACAATAACTTTCCAAGGATTTGATGGAATTTCACAAAAACAAGTTAGATTCTCAGCAAAATATATGCATCTTTATTGAGGTCAGAGGTCACCACACTTCTTCATGGTATCCTTGCAATAACTTGACATGAATATGATGGATTTTGATGAAACTCACTTGGAACATTTATCAACAGAGTTTCCCACCTTAATTCAGTTCTCAGCAAAATTTGCACATATTTAATAAGCTCAGAGGTCACCAGATACACAACAGGCGTATTATGCATGTTTGCGGGGCTCTTGTTTTTCTTCTTTCAATCGTTGAAAAGATTTCACGACCAGTTCTACCACTAATACTGTCGTTCCAAGGTTATTCAGAGGATATAAGACCACGGGACAGTTGGTTTCTAATGTTTAGTATACACAGTTAAGTCTGGGTCCAGGGAGGAGAGGTTTGCTTTTGACTGAAGATGTATGTTTCTGTTTTGCAGGTGTACTTTATGCAGTAGATGGACCAGAATATTTTGCTAAGGATTCTAAGGTTCAGGGTTTTACACTGGATCCTGATACTGGGGATATATTAGACAGGTGGTCCCCCACTGATAAGGTTGTATCAATTTATTAATATACATCATGGATCATACATACATACGTATATATATATATATATATTACAGCATATACTTTGTTACTGTTGAAGCTGCAGAAGATACATATGTAATTGTTAATTGTTCTTATTCTGTATTGTTAATTTTTATATAAATTTTTTTAAACTACCTTTGCAAAACAAGCAGATTTACATTTTCTTAATTAGGAGAATGATAAAGAAAGAGAGTTTAAGTATTAACAGACCTAAAATGATACATGTCTTTCCTAATATCCTATGCTTATTAAAATATCTAATTATTATTATTATCATTATTAATGTTAATATTATCATTATTATTATTATAATCCATAGTTGTGGCAATAGTATAGTAGTATGAGTTGCTCTCTGACTTCATCATAATATCATACTCTCAGTATCCAGGTTGATCATGATTTTAGTTTACTTTCACAGGGTTTTAATAACCCACATGATGTTCAAGTGAGTGGTGATGGGAAGGCCTTGTATGTTGGAGAAATCATGCCAAATAAACTCTGGAAGTTCAAGTTAAATTTACCCAGCAAAGGTGAGTTAGTAATTTAAACCCTGCTGGCCTGCTGATATTTTCTGCATTATATCTGTACACATTCAGAAGTTTTGACCTCATCTAGGGCAAATTTGCATCTAAATTTGAATAGAACTCTTCAAATATGTCCACTCACGTTTTAAATTAAATGAAATTGAAGATTGTTTTACCTAATCGTCTGTTTTAGATTAATATGCAAGGTATATTTGGATAAATAAGAACGCTTAACTCTGCAATAATAAGCGGGAATAATTAAAAGTCAGAATAACTCTTTGATTTTAATGGATGTAAATAAAGCAGACTTTGCACTTGAGAAATCTATGGGAAAGATTGCACATACATTATCCAATTATTTATCTAGTTATTAATGATGTTATTTCATATCTGATGGTAATCAGTTGTCTCTGTTCTTCAAGGCAAGCTGCCACCAGTAAAAAAGGGGATTGTCCATCCTGCATCGAGTGACAACAGTTTAGAAACTGGAGCAGAAGAGAAGATAGCCAAGACAGAGGAAGGAGATTTTGTTGCATCTCTCATTATTGGTGCCCTGCTCATTGTTCCAGTCATAATAGTCATCATCACCACGGTAACGCTCAGACTCAGAGCCAAAGGTATGTCCAGTATAGTTTTCACATTCTCAGTAAATCTCTTACTCAGTGCCTCTGGGATGTCCATTATAATTATCAGTCTCAGAGAAACCCTCTCATGCAGTAATAAAGGGATGTAGTTATAGCACTCAGTAATAAAAATTGTCCATTATAGTTATCACTGTCAGGATGACCCTCGCACGCTGAACCACGGGTATGGCCATTATTGTTATAACAGTCTAGATAACTTTTTGGACCACAGGTATGGCCAATATTGTTATCACAGTATCAATAACATTTTGGACCACAGGTATGGCAATTATTGTTATCACAGTATCGATAACATTTTGGACCACAGGTTTGGCCATTATAGTTATCACATTATCAATAACATTCTGGACTACAGGTATGGTCATTATAGTTATCAAAGTCTTGATATTATCTTGGACACCAGGTGTGGCCATTATAATTAGCACCTTCATGTTACATTATGTACCACAGGCAAGGCCATAATAGTAATCAGTCTCAGTAACATTCTGTACCTCAGATATGGCCATTATAGTTATCATAGTCTTTATAACTCTCATGCCCATAGTCACAGGTAAGTCCATTATAGTTAACACAATCAGGATAACTTCAGACACAGAATTACAGGTATGTTCATCATAGTTATCACAATCATAATAACCCCTTAAACTCAGGGCCACAAGTATGTCCATTCCGGTGATAACTGTCTCGTGAACCCTCAAACTGACAGTCACCGACATGACCCTTACACAACCAGAAATCACTACCGAGGTTACCATGGCACTAGGGAACAAAGCTGTCTTGATTATATTCATCACTGTCACAAAAACCCTCCGAGGAAAGGTTTGATTCATTATTAATCAAATCAAATCCTCGAGATTACTTTCAATCAGAGACACGGCTGTAAGGTAGGTGGATATGGTAATTAATCTGTAATTTAATGTCTGCATGTGCCTTTTATTTTAAATTTGTGACTATTTTGTAGGTTTATGGTAATTTCTCTGGTGACCTGTGTAAGGTTTACAAGCAGGTTTCACAAATGTTAACATCACAACTGATTTTTAATTGTTTATGATGACTTTACATCAGTGTTTCATCATTTCTGTTGCTGAGCCTTATCTTTTAACTGTTGTTGTGCACATTAGACAGTAAATAGAGTCAGGTTTTGACACTAGTGTGTTGTATATGTTGTAGACAAGTATCTGTCACTTGAACAGTAGAACACAACAAGGGCACCTCCCTAGACACCTCCCTAGGAAGGTAGTCAATCCAGTCCTCGGACTGTTTTAGTGCATTCTTGCATTATAAAATGTAAAATGTAGTACTCAGCTCAGGCATTTATTAAATGATTTATTGTTTTGTCCCAGTGAGAATTGGAATTTTCTTCAGTATTCGACCAAAGACAAAAATTCACACATGCTTTCAACTTTCATGAAGTTCTGTTGAAGTTGGTTGTGGCATATTATGCAGGCTAAGGTTGTCATTGCTACCAATTTGTTCCTCTCCCACCAAGACAATTTCTGGAAATTGCATGCTTTGGAAAAATACATTCTTAGAATATGTTTGAATTTTTTACATCAGATACTAAAAATTTGGTTCAAAAGGAAATTACCAGAGAGAAAATTCCACTAGGCTTTAAATTTTGACAAACCCCACAACTACACAGTGTTTTGCTGGTAACCGTGACAAGGAGGTGTTTACCCTTAAGAGGTATCTTTTATTTCAGGTTTCTTTGAACATGTTGTATTTCTGTTCCCTATTTGTAGTGGGTAAACTTGGCTATTTTTTTGTCTAGAAATGTGTTCATCTGTTCAAAGTACCGTTTGTTTTAGGTTTATTGCATACAATTCACCTAACCACCACAATGCTTATGCTCCGCCCCTTTGAGCTGATTATGCTAATGATCCCCACAATTATGCTGATGAGACCCACACAGAAGGCTTTCCATGCCTATGGTTGTGAGAGCTGTTTATAAGAAAATAGTGACATTACATAGACATCACAGATGTTGCATTGACTGACATCATCAGCTGCAATTGCTATATCTCTGTTCTCCAGTGAGCAGTTTATCACGATATCACAATTCAGTGCATGGTAAGACATTATTGTTCACTTGGCTGTCAGCAGAATAGCTCTTGCAAACTTTGGCCTAGAACTTTTTATGCTGTCTCCTTTGTATCTAAGATATCCCAGAGAAACATGCAGACACAGGTACGCGTACAGACTACATGTGTTCTGTTAAGGAGAGTCACCCAAATTATGCAAATTTTGTACCTGTCACTTGTCAGGTGAGATGACTGTTTACATTGCCACTGGTAACTTGATTGGTCCCTGGCAACTGCTCTGCTCATGATTATTCATTGAATATGTGATTACAGTCACATAGAGTTCATGGTCAGGTCAATTATTAACATTCTTGATTTTTTATAAACAGTGTTTGTAGTTAATCTCATTATTTTCACCACTATTGTGCTATTAGTTTGCATGGCTTTAGTTTATATGTTGTTGTATATGTTGTGTGTTTTGTGATCAGGTCGAGGAAACAAACGGAGGAATATTTCCTACACCAAACTCGTTGTTGAGGACAAAGTTGCACTATTGGTAAGACTGAGTACAAATGTATTTATAGAATATTGTATAATAAGGAACTATATTTAGTTAATAAGTCATTTATTTATGAGCTCTAAACATTCTTGGTTTTATGATGCACCTCTCAGAAGTAAAATGCTTTGCTTTGCTTTATATTTCACAAATATTAATGAATCTACACCTTTACACAATTTTTTCATAATTTATATACAGGGGCAGACTGGGCCACTTTGATACAGATGTGGGCTGATGGCTAAAAACAATACCTTGTTGCTGGTGGGCTGTATGTAATATACTAGTATATGGACCACTTTCATTCATATTTCCAGGGCCTGTTCCCCCCCCCCCCCCCCCGTATGCCCCTATTTGTTTAACACCTACCTGTTACCACCAATACCTCTCTTTGTGTGTTTAGTCTTTAAAGGGAAAAAATGTAAGAGTTTATAGTCTGTTATCATCTAACTAAAAGCCTGTATCTCACTGGGCTGCGACAGCTTTGCGACAAATTGCAAATGAATTTGCGAGAGAGTCTCGAAAGTGTCTTAGAACATTTGCTGACTAGTCACAAGCTGTCGCAGCCTGTGAGGTACTACCTTCACTCTTTGCCTTCCCGGTCTATAAGGCCTTTTCATTCTTGTGATTTTTTACCCCAAGCAGCCATTACAGGCACTAAAATTTATTTGTTGTACATTTGTCTGCCACTCATCAACAGTACCCATTATTTCCTTAGTCGAGGGACTATACCCATGCTCAGACCTGCAACTCAGCACTACATCGCCAAAATATCTCATCATACCTAAAGATGATCCTGATCTCAACACACATTCTAGAATTCTCAGGGTAAAGCATCTTTCATTTTAGTTCATATTTCACTCCTGAGATGGACGTATGCCGAGGGTCTGCAGTCTCTGACTAATTATTAAGCCTCCCCTTGTTGTAGGAATAGTGGTTTATCAGTTTAATAAGCCTCTCCACCATCCCCCTCCCCCACACACCCCCAGATGGAGAGGCTTATAGTAGCTGATCAGTTTATTTCTATTTTCATATTTGGATAATAACAATTTGTGGTTGGACCTACTTATCGGTAACTCCCCCCCCCCCCCCATGTGCAAAACCATCAGTTTCAAAACTTAAAAAACTTTTTCATCTGAGATGAAATCTATCAGAGCCCTGGGTCCTTTTGTCCTGGGTACTATGCACAGTAAAACTTTGCTAGACAACCACTCTGACAGTGCTACCACCCACTGTATGATCACCTCTGTATCTGGCCCTGTTTGAACACTGCTTCTTTGTGGTTCCAAATGTGTGTTAGCATGCATTACCTTATCAGGTGTGTGAACCATGTGATGTTGGTATGATATGTCAAGTAACAACTTCTATTCTCATTTACAGGAAAACTGAACTTCTTCAAAGGTCGCTACAGAAGCAGAACACATCGATTTAACTTGGGGCAGTTTTTCAGTCGACACAAAGGATTTAACCCTCTGAACACGGAAGAGTGTGATGAAATGGACCCCCTGCAGAGTGACTCAGACATTGAAGAGTACAGCGCCACGGCAACAGAAGCTGCACTTTTAGGAAAACGCACTCATAAAGCCTAATTTTTAATCCCGTTTTAAGCCAAAGCCTTCTGTGGCAGCCATTTGAATTGTCCGGGTATGTATTATTGCAGTAAGTACAAATACATTTGGAAGCTTTCTCACTTAAGTTATTTGCATTTGTATTTCTAATGTATGCATTTCAGTTTCAAATCTTTTCAATTCCATGTAATGCTAGAACCAGTAAGTGTACCAAAACTATGAGGACCATATTTTATGTTGCTCTTTTCATATCTGAAATTACTACAAAGTACTAAAGTAAAATTATTACTTTTATAACATTTTGGACCAGCTCAGATTAAAATAAAAATTCCACTTTCATGTACATCATATTTATTATATTCCACACATGTATGTGCTTGGGGTTTTCTGAGTCAGGGTTAAGACCAAGGTTTAAATGTTTCTCCCTTTGTGTATCTCTTCATGACCAGGAAAACCAAGGATTCTGCCCTGTGCTCTTTTCTTGTACGCTGAGCTCATCCTTTAAGTATTACTGATATTCATACTTCAGGATAAAGCTATTACAATATATGCCATGTTTATCTTTATTTAATAATTATATTTAATAATAAAGTTAAAACTGATTACAGTTTGAAGACTTTATAATTTAATGTTCATGTGCTACACTCTCACTGTTTGAGGGTTAAAATAATTAGAAGTTTGGTCATATTATTCAGTGTAATTCTATAAACATTTATTCTGCATTAAACACATATGCATCCTGTTTAATATAACAATATGTCATTGAGAATATTAAATATGTGGCCTGTATCAACTTCAATCTCAGTCACACCTGTCTGACACTTATAAGGTCAGCTACTGTGAAATATTATCAATTTTACATCTGATGTATTTGTTTACTTTCATTTCAACCTGTAAAACACAAAAAAAATTATACCTGCTTGCATAATTTGGTCAAAATGTGAAGCATATTCTCTGTACCATGAAGGACACTCCATGACCTTGGCACCATCAGTACCATATATCAGCAGATTAACGACCATACATATATTATTTCCAGTATCATACTACATATGATTTATTCCCTTTGATAATCAGAAATACAAGGGTCAAAGCTCATGATGAATAAACATGAATACTGTTTACTGTTCTTTATGCCCTGTTCTATGAAGACGACTCTATGAAAACATCATGAAAGTATATGCATAATCCATGTTAAGACAGCCATATGTTATGACATGGTGTAAAATTAATCAGTAAGTAAATTAATTCACTGACCTGCTAAAATACGTCTGTAATTATAGCATTCAGAGAAATCTAATTCCAGTAGTACACATTCTGTTATTAAACAGGTGTTGGTTTTGATGCCAACTGGCAGTGCTGCATTATGAATATGCATGACCACTTAGTATAAGAGACAGCATGGTATAGCAGTAATCTCGTAGATGGAGGTTTGATGTGATACATATGTAAATTATTCATGTAACTATTATACATTTATGTAAATATGTAAATAAGATGGTTCCCTATATTTGACACGTATCAGTCTCCCTGTTTATATGTGTATGTATATAACATTATCTGTATCCTGGCCCTTATATTAACAGACTGGGTGCATATGTGTACAGTATATTGCCTTTTTATCGTTTTATATATTCGTGCATATGTAAAATACACTTGTTTATGATGAAATCTATACTTTCAAGCACCTTTGTAAGGTAAACAGGTTTCCAACATGGACACAATATTTAAGATTACAGGTTTTATCCACATAATGCCAAACTGTCTTTCAAATTTATTAATAAAGACAATTATGTACATTATTTAAAGCTTAAGAATTAAGGAGGCATCACTGTATGCCAGGATTCAGTGAAGTTGGTTTAAAAAAACAATGAATTAGTGAGCTTTTTAGGAACTTTTTATTGTAAAAGAATGGATCAGTTATCTACTTAGCCACATTTTACTGCCAGCCATATTTTTATGTTTTTATCTTTGTTAATTATATCCTGTGATATTGCAGGTGTCTGTTGTTCGAATGCATTTAAAACTAAGAAATGCCCACTGCATTTTACCTTTCTTTAAGTTAATATATTAGAGTTCGGTATTTTGTTACATGTATTTATTTATGTTAAGACTTAAGTGTAGTGTTACATTTCCCACAGCAGTATTTCTACATCTCCCTCATCAGTAAAATTTCCATTAATAATGACAAATAAATATTTGACAGTCACAGATCATTGGGCTCTTAATACACTAAAATAAACATGTTTGTAAGGAATTCTAGGAGCATTAGCACCTCTGTCTTCTTAACTTGCCTTCATGGCAGTGATAAGAATAAAGTTGTATGATGGAGATGGTAATATGGAAAGGATATTTAGAGGGAACTCTTTAAAAGCATAATGGAGTGCAGAAAGAAGGCTTAAGGCAGCTGACTAATTCAGTCATTATTTTATGAAAGAGTGCTTACCAGGGACCAGTCATGTATTGATATGGTGAAACCTGTAATCACAGGACACCTCTGTTATAGACACCTCTCTATAATGGATGCCGGCATTGGTCCTGTAAAATGTAGACTAGGGATTTCTTAAAGTTTACTGATACTGGTACCCCTCTATCACTATCCATAATTTGAGGCTATGCATATTCTTCCTTGAGATAACCCTTTATATGATCATCTGTCTTACATTTTGTTCTCTCCTTTATAATTAGCACTTACATTTAAAAGCTTTGGAAATGAGTGACCATGAAGCCACACCAGTTTTTGTTAATGTTTTTCATTGGCGGTCTTGGCTTGGTCCTTGCAAATAAATTGTTATAGCCAATGTGAAAGGTATCATGGAAGATGGGTCAAATTTTGTTGTTCATATGCACATTATATGAACTTAAACACATTTTCATATTTTTTTTACTGGCAAAACTGTCATGTATTTTGTCTGGACTGATAAAGCCCCTTACCCTTTATTTCACTGGTTTTGAGGCTTTTACACAGTATTTTATTTGTCCCTAAGTCCCTGGACTGACTTCTCTTGTGTAGCCTTGTTGACCTATTTCTAATAATATGACCATTTTAATAATGATGGCCTCATGAAATTTGTCATGCTGATCTAATTTCTTTCTTATACAAAAAAAACCTGATACACTTACTTATTTAAATTTGATTTTACTTGCCACAACCCATACATAGTTCCTTGATCTATTGCATATTTGATCAAATTCTATAAGTAAATATGTTTTACTAGGTACCAAGTTCAATGTTTTGTATAATCAGATATTTCTGAATGTGTGCTGTATTAGCATAGAAAATTTGCATTATTTGTAAGTTTTTTTTTTTGCATTAATTTAAATTAAAAGGGAAAAAATGTTATTTTCTCACAAATTATGTTACATGATAAAGCCTGAACAAATCTAGTTAAAATTATATTAAGTCAAAACCAGTTGACAGCACTTAAATTTCACCCATATTGGGCTCTTAATGGATTGCCTCACCCCTTTTCAAGTTGAACAATAGAATGACTCGCATAAAGTTGCCATTATTCAATTTATTTAGTATGATATTAACCTATAATCATACATATAACTGCATTCTAGGTGGATGGTGTGTTTTAATATATATTCATATTCAGAGACTGATAAATCATTGATATACATGCCTGTGAATATCAAAGTTGGTTTTTGAGTTATTTGTAGAATGATCCTGTGTGTATTACTCCTACAGTTGTATTCTGTACAACGGAACCAGTTGTTTCAGACCACCTTTTAAAAAGCCCACCATATTGCACACAAATATTGTTGTTTACCTTTCATGAGGACCACCTGTTTATAGGACCAGTTTTAATTAATTTGTAACATACAGGTTCCATTGTATAGACAATATATATCATATATATCTGATATCTATATATTTGATATATACATGTAGTGTATCATATATACAGTTCATGCATACTTGAGGTTATGGATATAAGTAGTGTATTTCTTAATTTAATTGTGCTGGTTTTGTGAGTGCTACAGTATGAGTAAGAAACATATCAATATATCAAATTCCCACCAAATATTGTTCAGACATTTTAACATGTGAATAGTCTGGTCTTGCAAATATGATGAATTGTTGTTGATATTTTATGGTATTAGTGTACAGCTATACATAGGAACAGTGATAAAAATGTACTTATCAGTCCCATCAATTTTGTTAAAAGCCAGTTATTATATGTTATTTTATCAATTATTTTCCACTCATGCATCATGGTGTATGAACTTTTACAGGGGATGTTTTAATACAGACAATACTGTATATTTAATTGATAATCTAACTTTCAACTGGAATTCCTGCATGTTTCTGATATTTTATTTAGCGTTTCCAAAATTGTTATTACATACTTACAATTTCTATGGAACTCATAGAGTGATTTTTGCAGTACATTGTATGTAAACAAGCCATTGAAACAGGGTAATGGATAAAGAAAACATTATATACACAGTTCAAATAAAAATTGGCTTACTGAATTTGCAATTTTCGCATGTATGTACCTGAATGATAGATGAAGTAAGGATGCCATCAACTTTAAAATAATTAATTAATTCAACAATCAAAATATTATACGTGTTTATTTAAACAGATGAAAAATGAATGGAAATGAGATGAAATTAGTATTTATGTCAACACTTTGAATGCAGTTTTAATTCAGGAGCCTTTAAAAAGAGTGAATTTGTTAATGAGAGTGCACTGGAACTGACTTTAATTTGAATAAAAATTGTTGACACCATGAGTATTACAGCTTATATAAACCACCGATCTTTTAATATATTGATTTACTACTAAAGCTTACTAGAGAGTTTACAGTGCTATTCTCTATTATATTAAGTTTTATAAACATTGAATGTCTCTGGGTTTGAGTAATATGTACCTTGAATGTCTCGGAGTATGGTCTCTATGTAATGGCACTCATATTTTGCTATATTTGCTGAATAGCTTTGAAAGATATAGTCATATTTGCTTAAAGTTCAGCGTTAGTTCCTAAAGTTTAGAGAAGCCAATGAAACCCGAAGTCTTTGTATATGCAAGGTGTCATTGAAGTACCTATACCCTTATAAAGTTGATAAAATCATATTCTGTCATTTTTATAATGATCATCAAGATATGAAATTCAGATTACAGTCTGAAAATATGTGGTGACCAGATATTTCTTCAGTCATTTGAATAGTTTTAAGGGACAGTTTAATGTGTTAACATGTGTCAAACCTAAATTGGAGATATTATATTGCTATGTTCTCCGGTTTATTTGTGAATGTGACAATTCTGTGGTTTATCTGGAGATCGTTAAAGTTCATGGAAACCACTGATCATGATAAAAATAGGGTAATAAAATATTTACTGTTTCTGTTTTATTACATTTATCTTTTTTAATTCTCATTTTAAATTAACAGTGGGTACCCAACGAGTTTATGCTTATTTGACAACTATGTTCAACTGTATTTACATAGTTTCAATCACTTGAATGATATATATGTATATAAAATGTTAACTTCAGTGTACAACTGTGTACAAAATGTATGTATGAAAGAATACACTATATTCATGTATATGGTGTTTGCTTTTTCTTTAATATATCTAGCACATTAGAGAATCTTAAATCGGTTTGGTGTGTGTGTGTGTGTTTGTTTATTTGTAAATCATAGTGGGTTACAAAAAGCTCTAGATGTGACCTATAACTCACCTTTCGAGCATAGCTCCTAATATGACTTAAAAGTACTTATTATCTTCAAACTACCTTGGTTCATTTTAGCTTTAAAATGTATATTGAACTAATTTTAGTTCTATGATGTTTACATATTTAGAATCCCCAGAAATTCCTCTGTTCGATTTGCTATCTATACATAAAGTTTTGTTGTTAATCTGAAGATTTTGAAACTGAAAACAAAATTCTCATTTTTATAAAAAAAAATGTGATATATCTCACATTTGGCAATAAGTACGCATTCAACGATAACATCATCGTAAAATACATACAAATTTCTCCGGGCGGTTTTCTTAAATTTTAATTTAAAATTAATTGATAACTGAACAAAGGATTCTTTGTTTAAAATGACCTGCGACTGCTTTATAAAAGAATTCATTAAGTAAAGAAAAAATGCGTTTTAAATTACCTTTTCAAACTTATGTGCAAAATTTGTAAGCTTTATTCCTGATGGTTTACGAGAAATATCCCTATGAAGATGGTGCAATCAACTGAAATAATGTTTTGAGAAAATGGACCAAAAAATGTTTGGGAACAGTTATTTTGTCCCAGCTAGCTATTTGAAATGTGATCATGAAAGCAACACAGCTGCATGCATGCGCCATCTTTTTCGGTTGATCTGTGAACTATCCTCTCTGCAAAGCGTCCATCTGTTCGTCTGTTTACACACATAAACTCGCATAAATTCGGACTCATTTGACAAATCAGGCTGAAATTTTGCATGAGTGTAGCCCTTAATTTGCTTTATATTCTACACAAAACTGCCAAGGTGTCGGTTCGGGTTCATTGATTTTTGGTAGAGTAAAAGAAAGCGGAAGTTGATCATGGGGCCAAGTATATGCCTGTATCAAACTGAGAGCTGCAATAGTCTTCTTCTATAAAACTGCTGTCTCAAGTTCTTTAACATTACTCATGAATAACTCTTATAGGCGGCCTTTTCTGAAATTATTTTGGCTGAATTATTGGATCTTAAAAAATTAAAGAACTGTGAGATAGTCGTCTTAGCAAGGCTAGTAGATGTTTGTAGCCAGGCAATATAAATTATTTGTGTCCATATCCAATTTGTTTTTAAGATAAATCATGGATAAAATATATCTGTATTGTGATTTTTGTTTCAATAAGCATCTGTTATAAGTCTAAACATTTAATGAAAATAATTTTCTGAATATGTCGGCTGTAGAAAGTATTGTAGTTAAGGTACTTCCGTATGTATAAACAGATTTGACAAGAGGCCAAGAGTTGAATCAGTGGAGTAGCCACACCTCACATTAGCTACAATTAACTTGGAGGCAACTGCGTTGGTCAGCTAGCACCCCTCAGCTAGCACCCCCCCCCCCCTCGGACTTACCCCTCAGCTAGCACCCCCCCCCCCTCGGATGGACAGGATGGATAAATAGCTGTGGCTCAAAGCTAGGCTTAAAAGAGGGACTTTGTGAAACAGAAACATTTCTACCAAAATCTCAGAAATGTTCGAAAAGTGGTGACCTTGGTATTCAAAGACGAATAAGACGAAATATTAATTTTTGTTTTTGTGATACCATAACTTTTGAGGGGCTGGATATATTTTCCTCATATGTGACACAAAAATTGTTTAAACCAAGTTCTTAGACAAGACTGATAAATGGTGAATTTGGCCTGGATCTTCAGGGTCAAATCATCCGAAATATAATAGGTCATCTTTAGGATAGTCTGTGAACATGATAACCATGGAAGTATTGCATATTTTACAGAATTGTAGGATTATTTTGACCCCTTTAACTTTTGAAGTACTGAAGTCCCCCCCCCCCCCCCCGCCCCCCCTCCCCCCCCCCCATCCTTTAATACACCGCAACCTTTTTTAAGGGTTTCAGACAAAATTTTAGGCCTTGACCTTTTTTGGGGGGTTTTCATTAGTGCTCCTGGGTTTGACACCCCCCCCCCCCCCCCCCCCCTTCATTTTCATAAATCCTTGATCTGCGCCTGAATTTGACACGCCAGTGTTATCCGTCACGTGAAAACTGGAGAGCTATAGACAATAATCTTCTAGGTAAAATGTGCGGAATTCTAGAATAATTGTGACTTCTATAACCTATGGAGTATTGAAGATTTTCCCCTCGAACGCCGCACACAAGTTTTTTCTACTGTGCTCTTAGACTGGTATCCCGCACTATTATGGCACCAATCATATGCTTAGCTGTGGGCCATAATAGAGCAAGGTACCAGTCTACTGTGCTCTCTGACAGAGTAAAAACTGGTGACCTTGACCTTTATCGACGAAGTCTAATCAATCGAATTATAGCTCGTCATTTTAAGGTTTCGTATGAATAAGATAATTTATGTTTCTTGCCCATACTTGATAGACAGAATGTTTAAACCAAGTTCTCACAGGTGTTTGCATGGTTACTTTGTTCTGATTCTTCCCTTGAACATCCTGTGCAGACCAGTCATAATTGGATTAAGTCTTCATATGTGTGTGACCCACCACCTAAGCAGATCCCTGTCGATTTTGGTTTCAGAATTCAAAGGTCATTCAATATCACATCGATATGATAAAATTCCTATAATGAGTGTTGACTAAAATGTCATGCCATTCAGCAGAGCGTCATGCCCCATGGGTCACTTGTTATTTCCTTCTCGCTTCTTCTTTTTAAAATTATCATATGTTTGCTTTTTAATTTACCTTGACCTTTGTATGGTATACGAGAAAAATTACATGGAATCAGCGGTGTCCATTGATATTAAGTGAATCATAATTAATAATATCTTAAAGTCTTGATTTCGCAGTGAATAAGAAAGCATTGTAGAATAAGAAAGCAATATAGACAGTGAATCAGTTTGCTATAATTATATGCATATCGTATACTAGACTGTTTCCAACAAGAAGAGCGAGATATAATATATATATATAAGTAGAAATGATCTGCGGGAATGCAGTCTTTCCTCCCCTCTATTTTTTAGGAAGAGAGCATGATATGCGTCACCTGATGAGCCGATGAAGCGAAACCGGCGGTAGTGATTCAGATCCATATATATATACACCATCAAACAAAATCCATCTGAATGAAAATCATACGGTCATTGTTCCGGTTAACTTGGGGGGAAAGGGATTCCCTTTTACAAGTCAGAAAAAAACAAGGGAATTCAGGTACAAATCTAGCCATTGAAAAGTCGGGAATCTGACTGGTCCAAAAGCATCAAAGTGATTCCATCTGATTTAAGATCCGATACCTCATACCAGTCATACAAGTGATTCCATCTGACTGAAGATCCCATACCAATTACAAGTCATCCAGAGGTTCCATCTGACTGAAGATCCGATACCAAGAAAGTTACAAGTTACCCAAGTGATTTCATATCTGACTTAAGAACTCATACCAAATGCTAATCATCAAATTGATTCCATCTAATTAAAAATCACATACAGGGGCGTACCCAAGATTGAGGGAGGGGAGGGGCCATGATCAGTGGCGGATTCAGAAAATCGAGAACGGGAGGGGGGAAGCGCTAATATGTATGGGTATTTGTGTATTTCTCCGAATAGGGGTCAATTTCGAATTCCCAAACAGAGGGAAAAAGGTTGTTGCCAAATTCATTTTTTTTCTTCTTCTTCTTTCTTTTTCAAGCGGGATATATGAAGGGTCAAAAACTACCATTAGCAACGCACTTTTTTCGTTACTTGCTATTTTTCCACAATAGAAGAATAACCCTCTTGTGTCAGCAAGTCAACTCCGTTAAAACAGTATATATTTTTTTAAATCACAAAATAATGCGGTGAAAAAGAAGAATGATTAATTTTGACGCATATGTAGATTTTACAAAAGTATGGTACACAATCATCATAAACACTAGAGTTTGATATGAAAATTATTCTTGACATTTTTATTAATGTTCAATAATAAGGTGACAGTGCACACAAATGTTGGACCCAAAAAGTGCAATGGAGAGAACTTGCTAAAAAAGACAGGTACGCTCCATATAACTGATCTCCTACAAATTGTCCATCATTTGACAATACCTTGTAACGATAACTGCTGCAAAGTCTGAAGGAAAACTATCGAAAATAGTTCTTGGCTAAAATGTTGCGCTTACTGGAATGTAACGGAGTTGATAACGCACTAAATTATAAAAATATTCTTACCTAAACTTTTAACACATTTGAACAAAAAGTAAACAGATAACTCTCATGTTGTATCATGCTTAAATATATCGACACAAGTTACCCTCACAGGTAAACAAAAGTTTACCACATAACATTTATGTTAAACACAAAGTCAATTAATGTAAATTACTGTTAAATTGAACAACTAAACTCGGGATTGTTACGAGGAGGAACTTGCTGAATGCCTACCTACTTGGTATTTAACAATTTCAATATAAATTAAATAAAAACATATTTCTCCTTAAATGACAAAAAATACTTGAGAAAGTAAAGAAATGCCAACATTACCTTAATCCAGGAAAATATTGTAACAATTAGTGCTGTAACGGAGTTGATCCATTTTCAACAAAAATGATAGTCTTATTATCTTATAAAATAAAGAGCTGTGCTATATATGCAACTGGCATTAAAGGCTAGTATCATCTAAACTAATAAAATATTACCATGAATTTCATACATATTAAAACACTAACACCAATAGTAAAACTGTTACCAAAACTTGGATTGAAAAGTGAATCCTAAGTAAAAAGGGCCTGCTCGGTACTTAAAATTGTACACAGTAAAATGTTCCAAAATTTTCTTCTAATTTAATGCAAAAGATTTCATGTTTTATTAAGAAGTCATAATGTCCTTGGATGGTCAACGCAATTCTAAAACGTGATTGAGCTGAACACTTTCAGCGGCCTTGTAATCAACCTTGGTGTTACACTAAAAGCTGTCAGGTGCATATAGAACAGAGAACGGAATACACAACACGCAAGGGTCGTATTTGGAACGTTCCCCTTTCATGTATTGGTTATGGGGATAATCTTTCTTATATAAATGCCAACACTTCATTAGATGAATCCAACAGAAAATTAAAAAAATGTCTATATACCCTCATTCATTCTTTCCCAGTGGTAGCCAAGGTGATTAGCCTGTAAACCCAATGAATTTCAGTTATAAGCTCATAAACAAACTAGAGGTGCGGACCGGACCGCTTGGACCCATGACACTAAATACCGAACCGCTTATTCCTTGACCGAACCGGTTGGACCGCCCTACCTGATGTTTAAAGGTTTAAGTTAAATAGATGTCTTGAAGAATTTAGTTTCACCAACAAATCGTGTTATGAACAAGGGGTAAACCATAAACCATCTCAGAAAGACTTATTGGCTACATAAAATATATTTAAAACAACGACAGCTACAATGGTGCAATTATATACGTGTATTATTTTTATTTTTTCCTCTTGAGTAACAGTTAAAGGTCATTTTTTTGTTAATAACTTATGATTGAAGTGACATGTTCAGCATTAGATCATTGTCCCCTGCTGTGTTGCATAATGCTGATACTTTTGCTCAGTATAATAAAACCAAATTCTGCACTTTGAACACATAAAATATATTCTATATAATGAATTATTAACATTAGATTAATACGTTTTCTGTATAGAATCGCACATAAACCACCTAATAACTTATCAGCTGATGTCAATCCGCATCCCTTCCCAGCATATTCTTTGAATCAGCTCGCCCCACCCTGCACATTAGATAAATAAGTTTTCTATATCAAATTACACTTAAACCGCTACAAACAAATCAGCTTATGTCAGCCTGCAATCATCCCCGCCAAGCAAATTCTTTAAATGAGCTCGCCCCATCTGCACATTAGGTTTATATTCTAACCACCATGCCCCACATAGTAACACAAAATATGTTCCACTGTTTAAATTAATAACAAAGATTGTAATTTTAAATTTATCATTAAAAATCACACCCAGATCCTGCGATTCAAGTATAGATTATAATACATGTATTACATTTAAACCACGTTTTGCTGTGTATGATATTCTGTTTTATTAAATATTTGAACAAATATATGTAATGAAAAGAAAATATGTAGAAAAAAGGGAGGATAAAAGAAATTACAATATATTTTAATTTTAATGATATTTTAATAAATAGACCGGATTGCTTGGACCGGTCCACCTTATGGACCGGCCAGCCTACAGCTGGATCTGACAAGGACAGGACATGCAGCTTATTTGGTGCACCAAACGGTCATGTCCTGTCCGCACCTCTCAAACAAACTCATAAAAATGTCTAAGGTATAAGTTTCAATGTTCATATTGCTGTCAGTTTTTAAGACTAAAGCATTTTTTAACTACCGAAATTAGTTTTTTTCCAAAGGGCAATAGTATTTTCCAGACCAAGATAAACGCATTAAAAGGGATTATACTATATATCACATGGTCAGTGAAGCTGCTTCTTCTCCTCAGTGTGCATATTTATAAATTCTTTTATCAGGGAATAATTTATTACTTGTTGGACTTTTCATAGAAAAAAAATGTTTGGTGATTCGTCAACTCCGTTACAATAAAATCGTAACGGAGTTGGTGGTAACGGAACTGGTGATTTTTTAAATTTTACCTAATCTGCGGACATGATGGACATGATATCGTTCAAACAAATATATCATTTCTAATAAATTTACGATGCCTCTCTCTGTTCATGGCTGTTTATAGGTTCAACAATTACTTTTTCACAAATGGCGTATCAGAGTTGATGGGTGAATTAAGCTACTCAACTTTTTATGTATTTTTCACTGAAAAAAAATCAAAACTCTGCATTGAAGCCATGATTCTTCACTTTGAAAGTCCTACATTGTAACGAAGGATAAGACTGGCCACTCGATTTGTTAGGACCAGGATTCGTTAGTCCAGTGAGTGAAAAATACTGAAGAGCAGCTCATAGAACTTTTGTAGGAAGCACATTAGATCTTGTTTATAGTAAACAAACACAAAAATACACCAATTATTATTGATGGATACAAAATGTATTTAGTTTTTCATTGGAAGCCCTTATTTAGGACATCTGTTTTTTTATTAAGGCCTCATATTGAATTGAAATAAATCATCTAACTCATTCTGATATAATTATAACCGTGATTTTGTGTTAATAATACCCTATGAAGCAGTCGGGCCTTATTTTGACCCCCATTTTAAGAACCGCAAATTTATGAAAATTAAGTGTTATATATATATATATATATATATATATATATATATATATGTGTGTGTGTGTGTGTGTGTGTGTGTGTGTGTTGGAGCCTGTCTGCGGATCTGGCCCATCTGCCGATGGGCTTGGCCCATATGAGGATCCGTTATTGGGCTGCCCATCTTCAGATTGGCAGCCCAATAACGGATTTGATACCATGCACTTTCTGGCCCGTTAGCAGACGGGCTTTGCCCAATAACCGATTTTAGTCTTTATTAGTTTTACTTTATTTTTTTATTATCTTGATGATTTTTGTACTCAGACAAACATTTCTGAGAACTTAAATGGATTTGCCTGCTCTTGGGGTGTCCAACACACTTGTTATTCCCTCTAAAGCCAAGTTCAGAGAAGAGGTCAGCAAGTATTTACGGGTAGTCCCTGTTGATAGTCTGTTTTACGTCGCCAAGAACATCCACGAGAGGGAGGTGGACAATGCAGGATATCGGAAGACCTTTGCCCATGTTAGTGCTTCATTTATCATGAAAGGTGGATCCGATATTAAGTTGGTGAATTGGTCATACCTAAATGCGTTTACTCTTAAGTGTTATTATAGTGTTAGTGACAACCAAATTAACTAGAAAGCACAAATTAACTAGAGCACATGCTTCCGCCACCGCCTGTGTACGTACCAATGAAAGAACACTCGGTGAGATGACATGAAATAGTATATGGCCTTTTAGACAAAAAAGGTACAAACCGATCAAAATAGTGTGCCATTTAAACCACCGTATCATCATTTTTTTATTCAATTTATATAATATAGATTTATTTTACATATATGTTTATTGTTCCGAATCCAAACAGGGTCTATAAATAAGTTTAGAATAGTTCCTAGTAAGCTGAGCAAAATATTTTATTCGATAACAGTATCCCACACAGACCGAAATTATTAATATGCAAGTAATAACTACGAATTTTGGTAGTTTTATCGTATAAATTTTATCTCTTCATTATTTATCGTTTGAGTATAAAGTATAATTATATTTATCCAAAATGGTTTATAAGGAGTCTTGTCACAATTAAAATTTTATATTTATATTTTATATATTAAAACATATTTATATATTAAACATCGTGATGATTGATTGTTTCAGAGATCTATTTATTTATCAGTTGTATCTAAAAAATTGTTATATATTTAAAATAAAAAATAAACATTACTGTGTTACTGTGAAAGATATGTAAAACATAACCCTATATCGTTTTGTTTAAATTTATTTTGTGGCGTTTTTGCCCTGGCCTTTGCAAAGACACTACTCTCCGGCAATGACCCCTGCAGCCAAAACTACATTTAACCTCGGCATCATCCATGAAATAACCGGAAAAAAGGAGTAATGTCCGACTTCCCTGCCGCTCTCATCACCAGGACGCCAACAATTCTGTACGAATGCTAAGCAGAGAGCTTTTCAATAAGACACTTCTCTAAAAGAAACTGTATCAAGATGTGTTATTGTGGTATGTGCATGATGGTGATTGACTCTTAGATCAAATGACTCATGAGAGAGTGTTTGCTACATATATTACACTATTCTATTGCAAAATGTATGTGGTAACCTTGATATATATGTGGATATTAAAAATGAATTTGTACCACATATAATTTCTCTTTAGTAAATTGTATGTACCGTGGAAGTCACATCTATGTGGTAATGTAAATGAGATTTTTTTCGCAACAGCTGTAATTACTCTTTGGTAAAAAGTGAACCTCATTAAACTCTGAACATCACACGAATGCAATGTAGACTAATTAAGAAAAGTTATTTAATAGGGTATTGAAAAACTGCATGCACATCTATGTGGTTTTCTATGCACATCTATGTAATTTTTATGATAAAATTATTGATGTCAGGTTGTGATTGTGATTTATGTTTCAATTAACACATTAAGTTTGAGAAATGTTTGTCTGTGTACAAAAGTCATCAAGATAATAAAATAATAACGTATTACTAACAAAAACTAAAATCGGTTATTGGGCCAAGCCAATCTTCAGATGGGCCAGAAAGTGCATGGTATCAAATCCGTTATTGGGTGGCCCATCTGCAGATGGGCAGTCCATTAACGGATCCTCATATGGGCTAACCCCCATCGGCAGATGGGCCAGATCAGCAAACGGGCTCCAGCATATATATATCCATAAATATTGTATATTATCATTATTATGTTACATATCTTTAAGTGTATGAAAATATAGATTTTTTTAATTTCATTTTTGAACCATGGTTTTATTTAGGTTAATAGGTACATGGGGAGGGTATGGGAGGGGGTATCCTCCCATATTGGGAATTTTATTGAATATACAATGTAAAGAGGACATTTTGAGGCAATTTTCACCCAAAAAATATTTTCTGTTCCTTAAAAACTGTGTCTTTGCGTTATGTAGTCATGCAAACTGTTGAGAGGTTCAATATTTAATATTTATATTTCTTCAGAATTAGGATAAAAATTTTCAATCGTTTTCAACATGTTATAGTCAATGGTACATTTACGTTTATAAATTGCAAAATATTATCTTTTAAATGTAATGCTCGGAGTAAAATAACTGATATATTGAAGTCTTATGTTAAACTTTGCATTTCACCAGGGCTCGTGCATGGTCTCGACAGCACACATGCAGGACTCCTAAGAGCAGAGACCGCGAGTTCGAGTACCGGTATCACAAGAGGAGCCGTGAGATTGTTCACAGTCGACCCCAACCAGGCCCTGTATATATATATGTATATACACAAGTATATATATATATATATATATATATATATATATATATATATATTAGTTTAGACTAAGTGAAATTCCGAAAAGGACGGCTAGTACTGGGTAGGGGGGAGCCATAGCCCACTGCCCCCCCGCCCGGCTACGCCCATGACACGAGTGTCACAAAAGGGATCTCTGACCGAAAATTCCATGAAAATTGTCAAAGGAGGTCCTTTTATTAAAACTTTAAAGCCAATTTTGTATATATTGACTGTTTTAGAATTTAGTAACTTATCGACGTTCGGGTGGCAGGCTTCCGCTGACTGCATGCTGAGCTGCGTGGCCCGGTGCGGCCGGTCCCTATCTGGGCAGCAAGCTCCGCCTCCTTCTGTTTGACAGTTCTTGAGTTGTCATTCTGCGTGAAAATTTTGTGTTTTACACCATGAAAAACAATTTAAATTTGAAATTAAATTATTTTCATTATCTTTTTTTTATTTTAAAACTTCATTATGAAGATAAAAAAAACTATAAATATATATCATAAAAAAAAAGCCTGGAGATATTTGTAGGTACTTTCAAATGATAACCGCTTTTACAGACATACCCTTTGCCATAGGTATATGATATAGATATATAAGATATATCCCGTTTAAAAAAATAAAAATTGATTTAAAGTTTAAAATCTTCAAGCAAAAATTTTCGGCACTGTTCATATATATCTCACCTAATAGAGAATATTCTAAGGATTCCAAATATTTAAAAAAAACATTTTACCTTAAATTTATTTTAATATAGATTTTAAAGCTAAATTAAACCGAGGTAGTTAACGATAATTAGACCTGAAGTATATAATTTATGTGCCAAATTGAATTCAATGTATTAAATACTATAACTATTAGATATTGTACACAATAAGATACATATAAGATAATTTAAAAAAATAAAATCAGATAAGACAATATAAAAAGAACTGAAAAAAATATATTTGCAGCAGACTAGATAATTGAGAATTCACTTAATTCGCTGCACAAGCCCTATAGGCTATATAAATTATTGCAGGCTTTAGGCCTACGTTTATTACTTTTTAACCCTCTGTTTACTTCTGCACAGGTAAAAATTTAAGCAGCGAGAGTGAAATTATGTCTTAAGCTGCATATTTTGAGATAAAAGTCAGCCCCATTGATCTTTTCAGGTGTGCTTATAGGCCTAAAAGTGTTCAAAGTAACCCCGTTAACCCGCGTTTAAATTCAGAGTAGTCTTGCAAACAGACCAGTAGGCCCAATAGTATTAGTCACGACAAGGCCGTCATTTGAATTGAAGCGACTTCAACACTGGCCTGTCGATATCCATTGAAGAACTATTGTTACCATGCAAAATCACCCAAACAGACAGAACGTCTCAGGCAGGAAAAAGTATTTTGTATATATATATATATATATATATATATATATAAGACCTTTTTAGTTTTTACCACATGTTGCTGCACTCATCAGTGAAAACTGTCTGATTAAAATGGTATGATTCATACCGATACACAATTGAGAAGTTTTTGTTGTGTTGGCAATCCTTGATTACATATTTATAGGCTTATATATATAAAACACCCCCCCCCCCCCCCCCCCTTTGAACACAAGAGGGCGCATTCGTTTTGTGTCGAAATGAAAATAGCGCAACGTCGCGACATATTCGACCAAGGTCAAGGCTATTGCAGCGAGCTCGACGAGTTGGGATTTGTTTACTTGACCATTCTCCGAAACTATTTGTCACGTCCCACCTGGAAACGATAAAAACGAAAACGACAAGGAGTTAATACGGCTTAAAGGTATACATGTTTCCGAAAGCTGTGGTAAATCTTTGAATGAAGTACCAACTGTGAGCGATGATAGGGGCACAAAATTCTTTCAGGATGCAACGAAGACCGTTCAGTGGTTTGAAAGGTTGCCGCGAGAAGCATTTAGAACTGTGGAACCATTGAAATTGTAACGGGGGGGGGGGGGGGGGGGGGGGGGGGGGGTCAAAGCAGCGCCGTCAATATAGGGGGGATGGGGGTATACCCCCCCCCCCACACTTTTTGGCAAGGGAGGATGGTCAATGTAATCATCCCCCCCCCCCCCCCCCCCCCCATGATTCATAGAATCATATTTATTTATTTCAAATGAAATATATAAATAAATAGAATTATAGACTTTGGTTCCATATATAAGTTTACTATGAAATATTTATATCTAAATGGTTTAGAAATAACATATATCTTATTTTTTAAAACCTTATACTTAATTGATGTATATTCAATATGTGTCACACAGCCTATACTGAAAAGGTATAAATATATATATATATATATATATATATATATATATATATATATAAAAACATGTCAGTTTTATCCCAATTTTGACTACCCTCCATGCCTGTCCCCCCCCCCCCCCCCCCTTGCGAGTCATCTCCCCATCCTGCAAGTCATCCCCCTCCACCCTTGAAGACTGATTGACGCCACTGGGTCATGCAACCGTGTCTGTAGTTGTCCCGCGTTTTTATTTTAATTTTCTTAGTATGGGACATATTCAGAATATTTTATTATAAATGTTACATGGAACTGCAATCTAAATCTAGTAAGTGTGATGTTATAGAAATATAGTAATCAGGTTATATAATATGTGCTTATGGTTATAATTTTACCAACTTTTCACCAATTACTCTGGCATTTGTTGACCAGAGCTATTTTAAGAATGTTCATTATGTGGAAGAAAATTCATTTATATGGTTGATATATTATTTCAGTGACCTCTGCATTTAATTTTAATGAAGGGAGTTTTGCCTTATGAAGGGAACCGGTTATTTCATCACCAGTTGATTCTTAAAAAAATGCAATTTTTACCTTTTTCTTAAATTATATCATTCATGGAATCTGAAAATATGAACATATATATAAATTAAATCATAAGTGTTAGTATGAAATTTGCTATTAAATGATAAAATGAGAGGCATGAACGTGTATACTGGTATATGTAAATTTGGTGGTGGATCCAGAAGGGGGTCCAGTACCCCTCCTATTGTGCCGCAAGAACCTTTTTTCAGGGTTTTAAACCAATTTTCTGGTCTGGATCCCTCCCTTTCTGGATCAGTTAACCAGTTTTAAATTTATTTTTCTTATTTGTCTTCCTGAAGCTTGAATCAGAAATGATACACAAAGAAAAATTAAGTGTATCGTCATAACGTATCAGGTATCACTTTAAGTATATTGCAGTAGGTATTGTACCTAACAGGCTGACTGACACCAAGCTCTAGAGTGAACCCTAGATTATTTCATGAAACATGGCAGAAGCAAATGTAAATTGCTGACAAAAATGACTGTGGTGATGAATTGACTTACACTGGTATCAGCCCCAGGGAGCTAGTTTGAAGAATCACTGAAAATAAAAATAGTACTTATGTTCTGGGTGCCATGGTGATGAACAAAAAAAGGTTTCTGTTAAGAAAAATATGGTAATAAAGTACTCGGGGATATATATCGTGAAAACTACCTGAAGTGACAGAACAAAAAAGCAGTTTTGTCCTTAAAAGAATAATTTTTATGGAATATTTTGGATAATAATAATACAAATAATATCAATTACAGTGCAGCGAGTCTTCTCCTTTATGCTGCAGTTTATGCTTTCAAGGTTTAAAGCTCAGCTGACTATACGTCATCTGAGCTATAGTCCTGGTCTTGTGTCCGTCATCCGTCCATCTGTCCGTCCATCCGTCCGTAGATATGGCACGTTATGAAACCTTAAGACCTAGGAATCCAAAATTCTGCATAATGTTAGATGTCCCCAAGATCTCCTACCAAGCCAAAAACTGGGTCTTTGTGACTTCGTTCTTTTGAGAAATTAAGGAAAACCCTCAATTTTTTATTAAGAACCTATTTTCACACTTCATAACTGGCTAATATCAAAACCACTCATCTGTTTTTCCTCATATTTACCAAGAATATTCCTCTATATAGTTCCTATATACATGCCAAAAATTAAGTCTGTTAAGTATAATTTCTTTCAGTTATGGGCTGGAACATAATGGAATATGTAAAAAATCAGGAAAATATTTACTCACTTAACATGAAAAAATTTTGAAGATGCTGTGTAGTGTTAATGTAGCATTTTTAAAGTAATCAATTTTCTTTTGAATGATTTTAACAAATATAATTGAACCCATCAGTATGCTTCAATTTGTAAAATATGAAGCACATTCTGGATAAAAAAAGACACAATTTAAAATCATGAAATCTAAATCAAGTACTTTTTTAGATATTTATTGTTTTGCAATTTGTTTTAAAAGATATATTTTTGTGGTAAAAAATAAATAAACATTTGTATGCATGATGTGGTGTTATTTGACAAAATAGAGATTTATGATGATGCAGTTGAGAATTATGAATCAATTTTTATATTCAGATATATATGTTTTATTGGAAATGTATAGAAATATTAACTTATAATAAAAATAATTGATGTGATAAAAAAATGAGGATCTAATACAAACATTTGTTCATTATTTTCCTGCCTCAGCAGAATAAGTATCAGGCTTTGTTTGCCCTGTATGTATGTTGTAAATTAGTTATATTTCAACTGTATACATTTCATAAAATAAAAAATACATATATATTTAATAATATATATTATACAAAAAATAGATTCAATTGAACAAATGTGTAAACTACTGAAATGTCAACAGTTAATCAAAAAGCCAACTAATGATCATGGTAATAGTACAGATCATTTTGTTCACAAACTGCTCACATGCTTCAGTTTCAACATTAGGAAACACATGGTCAGGTCACAAAATATCAATTGCAACAATTTCTTTCTCATCAATACAAACCAATCATAAAAAACCAACCATGGCCTATATTACCTCTTCCTCTTTCACTTTATCTCCATTTGTTATTATTTTAGATTTTTACCTTCAAGGTCAACTTCAGCTGAGCATAGTGACCCATGGTTCCCTTGTTTTATACAAGTTCTGGAAATAATGCAGTATTATTATATATTACAGTGGTGTTCACTTTGTCAGAATAGATGGAGCTTCACTACATTTGCTGTCAAAAATGTCAGGGTTTGCTGCCATCTGGTGAGGGCTACAGGAACCACATTGACGTGTGTGATGGTATGTGTCATATTTCATTCCTAACTCCTAATTTATATTAAATGAATTTTAAGAACTCAGCACTATGTGGAGTTCATCTAGAGTTTTTAGCTCAGCTGACTGAAAGTCAACTGAGGTTTAAGAATGGGGCTTTGTCTGTCACCTGTTTGTCTGACTGTCCATCTGTTAGCAGGGCACAAATCATAACTGCTAACCCTAGAAGGTTGTAACCAAATATCCAGGTAAGTTAATAAAAAATCTCTTTGGAAACCTTACTGTGACCTATATCCTTGGAACTGTGGGGCTTGTAAGTACCCCCAGAATAATTAAAAATTTGATACAAAACCTCCAGTATCTTGATAATTAATGCATGGTTTGCTATGAATCTTGCCTTGAATATTGACCATAACTAGTTTGTCAGTTCCTGAAAACTGGTGGTGCCACCTGTCTTTTTTTTTTTAATTTTTAAATTTTTACAATTCTTCTTTGTTTTTCAGACCATCAAATGACAGAAGTTATGTCAGTTTCTCAGCTGTGGTTTAATCCAGTGTCCTGAAACCCAGTGTGTTTATTGATTATGATTGGTTTCTTCAGTTCCTGAAGACTGGTGGTGCCACCTGTATTCTTTCTTTTATTTTTGCATTTTTACCTTTATTTTGAGACTGCCAAATTTTATTGATACTATCAGAATTTCAACTGTGGTTTCATCTGTGTCCTAAAACCTTGTATGTTTATTAGGGCCCAACGGTTGAATAAGAGGATGCCATATATTTATCAGCCAGTCTGTTCATCTTTCTGTATGTCTGTCAAATTTGTTTCTTGATGATAACTCCAGTATGGATTTACATATTAATTTCAAACTTGACTTGTATATGGCCTACCTCTAATGCAAGAACTGTATTGATTTTGGGGTCATAGGCCTAGGTCACAGGACCCATTTATTTAGAAAGATTGTATATGCATTTTATGGCAAACTTTTCATACCAAACCTTCCATCTTGCACTTATAGCTGACCTACCACTTAAATAAGAACTCTGTTTATTCCGTGGTCAATTCTTGTTATGACAGAATGTAACAAGATATAAGGTGTTAATATTCTGTATTCATTTACGTCTACAGTACACATGATTCCCCTGACATCTTGGGTGAAATATATCAGGGTATGACGTCCTTTGAATACTGGTTTAGCAATTTCAGATTTCCATATACAGTGAAACCTCGTTGTGTCGAAGTCAAAGGGACCCTCAGAAAACTTCGACTCATCCGAGGTTCGACACAAGCCGGTTTTATATGGTAATAATTTGACTAGAGTTGTCCGGAATGTCTAGTTTGTAACTTCGACATAAGTGGGGTACTCAACTTTAGCGAGTTAGACACAACGAGGTTTCACTGTATTTTGTTTATAAACACAGTTATTAATATTTTTTATTACAGTTAAGTCAAAAAGAGTAAAAAAGAGTTTAAAAGGACTAAAGTTGTTAAATAAGTATTTTCTTTTATAACAATTGATGCCAGATTATCTTTATCTTAATTCTCGTTTTTCTTTTACATGTACTTTCTTTGTTTGAAGGTAATCTTGGAACATCCAGTTGTGAGTTTTATCGATGTGAGGCCCAAGTGTATAAAGCTTGTTGTCAGCTGCTGGCAGAGTTCCTGAAACACCAGCCAGGTGGCGCCAGCTCACAAGCAGCCATTGAACAAGAATCTGGTGACAGAGACCAAGGAGACAATGGTAGTATCAGTGCAAGTAAAAATGTTGATGCTTTGTCAATTATGAGGCAAGGTGGCCTAACAGTATCTGATACAGTGTCTGCACTGCCTATACTGGGTGTGTTCAAAGCTCCAAAGCATGAGTCCATGAAGGCTGTTCATATTTCATCATCTGGCGCTGCATCACTGAGAGAAGATGAGGCAGGTGATCAACCAAAAACTGATGCAGCAGTCACAAAGATCCTAAAAAGTTCTGTAAAAGAAGCATCTCCCAAGGCTGTGTTTACTACCACTGAGTCTTCACAGAATGCTGGCAGGCAGGTTCGACAACGCAAGAAAAAAGAACATCCAGATTTTGTTCCATCCGTTGTGTTCCCTCGTACAAAAAACAGTAAACATAAAGCACCTGCTGAAATGCAGATCAGTGGCACTAAGAAACATCTCAAGAACTATAGCTCAGCCAACAAAATGACAATGGTGAAACAACAGGCAGTCTTGAGGGGAACTAAGAAAATAAAAACTGAATCAGGCATCATAAAAAACAGCAGAACTTTGTCCAAAAATAAAATTAAAGCACAGGGTGAAAATGTCTCTGATGAAAATGATGACACTAGCAACTGTCATGTAGTATTAACATCACCAGTTAAAGGTACAAAACTAGCAAAGGTAAAAGAAGACAATGATGAGCAGAAAAGAAAAGTAAAGAGGAACGTGACTGAAGCTGCCTGTCTGTCAGGGCAGTTAGAGAAGGGGACGCAGAAATCAGCTGTAAATGTGGAATACAGTGCTTCAGGAGGTGTAGGTGAGCAGGAAAATGATGCTGATTTCAAGCTGACAGGAAGCTCAGATCAGCAGCAAAACATTAGTGTCTCCCCTCAAAGGACGACTAGTTGTCTGGATGGTCTGAGTACTGCTGCTGAGGGACTGACCAGTGCATCAGAGGGACGGACCAGTGCTCCAGTGGGGCAAACCAGTTCAAATGAGGAAGTTAACGCAGCTCCTGAAGGACTGGCCAGTGTTTCTAAGGAATTGACCACTGCTGCTAGTGCTACTCTGGAACTGACCAATGCTGCTTCTGAGACACTGTCTAGTCCCCTTGAGGGAATTACCAGCCCAGTTACAAACGTGAAGTCATGTGAAAGCAAAAAGGTGCTTGTCAGCCAAGGTAGAGAAGCCAGAGAGAAAAGAACAAGGGATCCAAATGTAAAGTCCTGCTTTGATTTCAGATGTTCTCAGTGCCCTCTGGTATTCAAAAGCCGTACTACTTATAACAGACATAAGAAAACTCACCTAGGTACAGTACCCTTAATCTTATTTGTCATCAGGATCCAATATAACACGTAATTATCTTTACAGAGGTTTATAATGGCCAGGAAAAGTGTTTTTTAAATAGTACAAGCCCCCCCCCCCCCAAAAAAAAAACTGATTAAAACAAAGAGAGTCAGCTGCTGCAAACATCCAGTGCATCAAAAGACCTCTTGTTCAACATCAAAAACATATATGGTTAATAAAGGAATTAGAACAAATTATTGTTTTCATGGGATCAGATAAAACTCTTATTGAGAAACCAGATTTAAAATTGTAAAAAAAGTTAGCTAATGTAGGTTTGGCCTGGCTGGAATGATTCACTGACCAGTACATCGTGATACAAAGTCATATATTGTATCAGTATTATTACTACTTAGTCAGTATATGACTATCTAGCACATTTCACTGTTGCCCTTAATCATGTTTAAATAGTCAGCAACCAGATGTGTGCAAGACAAAACATCAGTGGCATGATCAAACCAGCTGAAGGGGTTGCTTCTTTGTTCATTCTTCAAGAAACGTAAAAGCAGAGGCATGGCAAATTTGAAATGTGATTAAACACCAGGAACACTTATTAGCAAGAATTAGAATTAAGGTAGCAGAACTAGAGAAAACCCCCATATCTAAAATCAATTTAACCTATCTACCTTAAAACTGAATTCAAAATTATTAAATAAACAAATTTAAAGTCCATTTTCGACAAGAAGACACACTGGAGAGGAAAAAATTAATAACTCTTTTGAGAAATTGTCATTTATTTAAATATAAGTCCACTTAAAAGTGGCTTACTGTTACTGGGAGCTTAAAAAAGTGGACATTTTAATTTTTTTAAATGTTACAAAATCATGTAAAAATAAATAAAAAAAAAGTTCAAATTTATATGTTTACATTCAGAAAGAACACTATCAGGTTTCAACTTATGTATAATTAATGGGGTCTATAATGAATATAAAACAACTTTTAATTGATTTTAGATCTGTTTTTTTTCCCAGTTCTGCTTCCTTAAAAAATAGATAATTTTGTTATATATGAAGGATGGCCATGACTTGGAATCAGCACTCTCGTACTACTTACATACAGAATACCATACCACGAGTGCAGTATGGTGATACAGATCCTGTCGTGAGATAATGTATCTGTACAACCCTTATTCTTTTTGTGTCAAAATTCCTTTAAAGTTTCAGTGCTGCCATGCTGTACTTTTAAAAAAATTTACAAACTTTTTTCAGCAAGGCTTCTTTTAATACTTTTTTTTCTTAAATCCTTTTCTTCAGGTGGTGAATATATGCTGTTGACCTGAAGCAGCTGAATGCAGAAGACATGCTCTGTCAATATTCCATAACACTGCCATTTATTAACTATGATGCAAATGCAAATCACTGGATCAATGGAATAATGATATATATATATATATATATATATATATATATATATATATATATATATATATATATATACTTTCAAACCTGAAACATGTTTAGAAGTATTGCATGCTGTTAAATTGTACCAAAAAAATGCTTTATTTGGCATTAATATTTTCATTTTTCATTTTTTTAGACAATTTTATACTTTTTTCTTGTAAGATTTAATTCTTTTTTCCTTTAAATCTAGAGTGGGAGCTGGGTAGTTGGAAATGACTTGTTTTTTTATACACATAAATTAACTATATTAAACCTCTAATGCAGGAGCAGAACAGGGACTACCAGCACAGCTACACAGACAGGCTGAAGGTGAATCAGGCGCGCACTATCTCCCTGATGATGATGTCACAGACAGCAGCGATAAAACAATTGATGATTCTCCAAATATCGCTACAAATCCTGAAGATCTCAGAGACAGATATAAGAAATACATAGTAACCACAAACCACAACGGGCAGACCCAGACTGTCTTCAAGTGTAATCAGTGCACAAAAAAGACCAAGCATGCCGGCCATTTTGATCGCCATATGAAAGCTCATGAGTCAAACCATGAGTGGCAATGTGATTACTGCAGCAAAGTTTTCTGTTACAAGAGTCAGTACCGCCATCACATGAATAATCATGAGAAGCCATTTACATGTGACCTTTGCTCCCGTAGTTTCACATCCCTCCATGCTCTAAAGAAACATCAGCTGATTCACCAAGGTACGGAATATTGATAACAACCTCATCCTTATCATGTCTCCTATCCTAAATAGGGTGAGACATTGTGTTTAGTCTGTCATCCTGTGTGCGATTTCTTGTAAACGCAATAACTTTTGAACAACTCCATACCATATCCTGAAATTCTATATATGAATTGTTTCTACCAATATCTCAGTCAAATTCAATAATTGGTGACTTTGATGGTTATCTTAAAATCAAATTAGTGAAAAAATTGTTTACCCCATGACTCTTGGAGCATTGTATATTTTTTTCCTAAAATTTTAATGAACAAGTTGTTTCAACTAAGTTTTCATATGAGTTAAAAAAACTTGTGACCTTTGCCTGGATCTTCAAGGTCAGATCAGCCATACTACAGTTTATTGTTTCTAAGATTTATTATGCTCATGATAATTTTTAAGCACTGCATATTCTTTCCTCAAATTTGATACACGATTTTGCTGACCAAGTTTACAAACAAGTTGGAAAACTGTACCTTTACCTTGATCTTCATGGACAAATCAGCTGAAATAGAAACTTTAAGCCACTGAATATTTTTAAAATGAAATTTAATCAGTGAATTGTGTCTACAAAAATTTCAGATGAATTTGAAAAACAGGTGACAATGACCTTCATCTTCAAGGTCAAATTAGCCAAAATAATTAAGTTTTGTGAACCCCATTACTTTTGAAGTGTTGCACATATTTCTTCCAATTTGATACAAAATTTAAAAAATTCTTGGATGAGTCTGAAAACAGGTGACCTTGGCCTGGATCATCTAGTTCAAATCTGCCAAGCTATAACTCATTGTCTCTGAGTTTTGTTGTGAACGTAATAACTTTTTCCAAATTACACAACTTTATACAAAATATCTCCAACTTCTTAAACTGATTGGCACTTACTGACTTCATCTGCAACGTAAAGACATTTTATATGACCTTGAAGTGTTCTTCCTGTTTTTTTTCAGATGCCTTCCCATATCAGTGTATGTTGTGCGATTACAAATGTCGCAGGAAGTTTTCCCTGACCACACACATGAGAAAACACACAGGTACGTATCATTCATGTCTGTCCCAAGTATCATCAAAGTCTGCTACTGCTGAAAGGGGTACTCAGGTCTGGACAATGCTAATTAAGTACGTGAGTCCAACTTTGGATTTGGTACTTGGGTCTGTTTATGCATACCGGGATAGTACATGTACTGCAAACTAACAGGCAGTCTATATATTAATGATTACTCTACAACTTTAAACTTTTGCTAATCAGTTTATACATATTTTCATAATATATAATTCATATGGAAGGGATTTAAATTTATTAATTTTATGCTTTGGAGTGATTGTGTATTCCTTCATTTCATGGAAGTTTTAAAAGCTGTCACTAAGTCGCTTTTATACATACTTTGCATTCTTTAACAGGCTTCCATAGCAATGAGTACTCAAGTCTAAGTTGGATAATGCACTTGTAGTTATTGAGTACCCGTTTCAGCCCTACACTCTGCCTTTATATTTGAACAGGGAAGAACATTGGCTTGTATTATAACCACAATAAACCTTATTGTATTTTTTTTTTATTTTTTCAGCCATTGATGTTCATATAGTCTCTTAGGTGACATCATGTCAGCCTCATAATGGACTTTTTATAAAGCTATCTATTCACCAACATTTCTGTAGAATTTTTGGGATTTCTGGCTTACTCTGTGTATTTATGAACTGTAGGTGATTCCTGTAAAGAAAAGTGCTTATTATATATAGTGCTGTGATAGGTGTATGAACTTGTTTATCTATAATCTGTTAGAAAACATGGTACATTTGATGATACATGTATTGACACACAGAAACAAAATGTAACCTAAGGAGGTTGGATGCAAATGTGCAAAGTTGAAAGGTCATCATTTAAAAAAATGTTTATCTGACTTGCCACCAGATATCCTTTTTAAATGTGTTTAGATTGTTTTGGTGCCCCCACATGTTATAAAACTGTGTGTAAAAACAAGATTAATAGCCTGAGTATGGTGCGTTTTGGGCCTATTTGTATAAAAGGTTCAGGGGGTTATCTTTAGTTTATAGTATAGGCCCCTTTAAGCCCCTATAAGCAACTGTGATACACCTGCCATGTACTGTATCATGTATCATTATGTGAGCAAATTTATACGATACATAAATCATGAGGAATGTATCATGACAGACCTGGTTGTTTTATTGTTTTGTTGACTCATTACAGGAGAGCTTTACCTGTGTGACGTAGACGGCTGTGATTTCTCAAGCTGCCACAAGGCGTCACTGAAGAAACATGTAAGCCAGTGTCACAGCATAACTAAGCGGTTCTGTTGTCACACCTGTGGTTACCAGACCAGTGACACTGGCAGCTTTGTCAAGCACGAGAAGTACCACAACAACAATCGAGACTACAAATGTTCCATGTGTGACTACAGGTAATTTTATAGTAGTAGTTGTTGTAATAGTAGCAGTGGTAATGTTGTAGTAGTTTTAGTTGTAGTAGTACTAATAGTAACAGCAGAAGTAGTAATATCGGTAGTTTTAGTATTAGTAGTAGTAATAATAATAATAATAATATTGGTAGTAGTAGCAGTAGAAGTAGTAGTAGGAAAAGTTGCCTGGACGATGATTGGTAAAATGGTTGGCACTCTCCACTGGTGGCCCAGTGTGGCTATGAAAGTGTGCTGTGGTTACCTATCCAGAGTCAGTGGTTTTCTCTGGGTTCTCCAGTTTCCTCCACCCCTACAAACTATTGAAGGCCACCATCTGAGCAATGGAGAGTGCCTTTAATTAGTTATTAACTAGTTGTACAATCCATTTAAAATAAATAAAGTTTATATCAAGTCATCGTTCTGATTTGGGAGAGTATGGTAGCACCATCCGCTTGTCAGTCAGTCTTTGAGCAGTGTCTTGAGTGACACTCTGGCATTACAGGTAATTTACTTTTAAGAAGACCTGATTGTGGCAGACTTTTGAAAAACTCAAATTTGCTTCAAAAGTACAAGCAATAGGTCTTTGCAAAATTCAGTTAATTAGTAATTAATACCATTGTCATTTGTGTAAGTTTCTTTTCAAGGATAAAGAAGAACTGCAAGATGTGTAATGCTGACCATATCCAATTTGTAACAACTGTGATGTTCTAGCTGTGTCTTTCATCTTGCTGTAAGCAGGTCTCCTGCTTAGTTATAAGAGAACTTATTTTATCCAGCCAGCTTTCCTCCATCTCAAGAATATTATTAAGATTGCACATGATGAGGTCCAAATCATAACACCAATCAAATCCAATGTTACGAATTAGCAATACACAATCATCAAAACTGTTCACAGGCTGTTTGGACAAGAACACATTACAGCTTTCAACAAGAATGTTATTTTATTTATATTACAGAGCTATCACCAAGAATGTTATTTTATTTTACTTATATTACAGAGCTTTCAACAAGAATGTTATTTTATTTATATTACAGAGCTATCACCAAGAATGTTATTTTATTTTACTTATATTACAGAGCTATCACCAAGAATGTTATTTTATTTTATTTATATTACAGAGCTATCACCAAGTATGTTATCGTGAGACACATGAGAACACATACAAAAGAAAAGGCCTATGCTTGTGATGAATGCGACTACACCTCGGCCCAGTCGGACGTCATGCGCAAACATGTCATGCGTCATCGGGGGATCAAACCTTGGGGCTGTGGACAATGCGAATACCGAGCTTTGACACGTGAAAAAATCCGCATTCATCACAGAGTGAAACACACTGGCACACCAGTCCAACTGGTTGACTGTGGGGACAGACTAAATGTAAACATGAAAAATTTTAGAATTAAAAATGTGCAAAGTCCTTTTACCTATCAAGTGGAGAAGGTTCTTGCAGAAGACACTTCGGTAGAGTCAGAATCTCTGCATGAAAAACAGCCTCACATTGACAGTTCTGCTGAACATGGTGAAAATAGGTCAGAGGTCAAAGAGGTTCAGGTCATTCAACAAGTTCAGGTAGACAGTAACCTTGGAGTGACTCTGAGTATACCAGATTCGGGGACAGCAGAGCCCTTAGAAGCCTACATGTGCACACAGTGTGGTTTTACATCAGTGTCACTGACTGATATCCATATGCATGAATTGACTAATCATACAGGACTTGCTAAGCTTATTAACGCTGAAAACGTCACCACTGTGATAACAGACCCTTCATAACTGTTTCTGCAGTGATATCAAGTTTTTGTGATATTATAATAAATATTTCATTTAACAGATTCTTCTGAAGTTGCAACAGAGAAAAGTGCTTTCTTTTGTTCTTTTTTGAAAAAAAAAACTAACAGTTAATTTTCCAAGTTAAAAAAAAGTGTGTTTTAAAAATGACAAATTTTAGGAATTTTTAGTAAATGTTAAAACTAGACACAGTATTAACTGACATAGGGAAATAATGTGAATACTAAACACAGTATTAATTTGCACAGAGGAATGATTTAAATATAAGACACAGTATTAACTGGCACAGAGGAATAATGTAAGTACTAGACAGAATTAACTGGCACAGAAGGATAATGTAAATACTGGACACATTATTAACTGGCACAGAGGGATAATTTAAAAACTAGACACAGTATTAACTGGCACAGTTGAATAATGTAAATACAAGACTCAGTATTAACTGGCACAGAGGGCTACTGTACATACTACACCCAGTATTAACTGGCACAGAGGAATATTGTAAATACAAGACACAGTATAAACTGGCACAGAGGAACATTGTAAATACAAGGCACAGTATTAACTGGCACAGAATAATGTAAATATTAGACACTGTATTAAGTGGCACAGAGGGATAATGTAAATACTAGACAAAGTAATAACTGGCACAGAGGAATATTGTTAATACTAGACACAATAATAACTGGCACAAAGGAATAATGTAAATACTAGACACAGTAATAACTGGCTCAGAAGAATAACGTAAATACTAGACACAGTGTAAACTGGCATTGAGGAAAGTTTATCTCTGACAAGGTAATACAATCCTGTTTGACCAACACTTTATCAAGATCTACACCAAAATTGAAAAAGGAAGATAATCATTAGCAATAATAAGTGTATTTTCTCACATCATCGGTTAATTTTGGCTTAATACTTAAGTTTTCTTGCAAACAATCCCAGCACACAGACTTATTATCTCAGATTCACCTCTGTTAAATGTCATCATTGTTCTGTGTGTGAGAAAACAGTCCAGGTGTGTCTGTTTACCATAACAAGACTGCATGACCAGAGGTTAGATCTTGTGCATGCACAACATTTGTTAAACAAGGAGGATTAACATGAATGAACAAAGATGGGAAAAAACACAGGTTAGAATCTGATTTTTGAAGCAGTGCAATATGACCACCAGGTGGCATGTGTGCTATGTTTACTTTTTTTTACCGCTGATTGTGCCCGTTGCAATCTTTTTTCCAGTTGTATACAGGGGTTCACTTAAGGGTTTTAGAACAAAACATTGGTCAAAACCATCATATTTCAAGGATAAAATATTTTGTTATTATTAAACATACCTGGTATGTGAATAGGTCCCTTTAATGGGTTCTTCTCTGGCCCATAATCTTTCCCCTCGCAAAACTTTTGTGGAAACTGTTTCACAGATATTTGCACTGTAGACATAAAACATAAAAAAAACATAACCTACTTGGCAGAGGTAATTAAATGCATCTTTAAAGTACAGGGAAGTGACCAGTTATCTTACTTGAATCTGAGCAGGAGGCAGAACATGTAGATGATGTCACAGAGGAAAATAAATATTGAATGTCAGTTCTGAATGGAATAATTTAAAATGTTTGATATTTTTTCATTCTTACCAGAAATGAGCATGGTACATGAGTAAGCAGAAAAAGTGTTGGGATGTTGTTATTATGTTAAACGTGAATCCATTTAAAAATTTGCCCCCCCCCCCCCCCCCCCCAAACCGATTTGATACGTAGAATAACATTTTTTTTGTTTTAATTTATTTTTAACTATTCTTTTTAGCCGCGGCTACTTATCATGGTTTTAACATAATATTGTATCGATTTTTTCCTCAGAAATCGGTATAAATGTATTTCTCCGTATGCTCAGCTCTGATCTGCACGTTGTTTACTGAACCTGATAATCGATATCAAGAATTCTCCAGTTAACCAGCTCCCACAAGTGTCGTAAGTGTTTGGGGAAACATTTATGGCTGAGAGTTTTAATTCTGGCCAAGGACTGTTATCTAGCGACATCTAGTGAGATGACTATGCACCATTCTCCACCAAGCTCAAAGATCGGTTAAATTAACGGGATCGGTTAAATTAACGGGCCGGTCGGGATGCATTTTAATCAAGCCGAATTCGCCCAATTTCCCGTTGCTCTTTTTGCATGTCCATGCAACGAACATAGCCAGGCGTGCTTGTGGGGGAAAATTATGCAAAATTAATGATAAAATTTCTCCAATTTCAATCTGCTTGTAATTTAGTTACACTATTTCAAACATTTAAGAATTTGGCCCAGTATATATCAAGTTACTTGATTGTATTATTTCATTTACGACATGTATATTTATGCTGTGGTAACCGTTTCCCTGCAGTATTGAAGATCTAGAAGTGATTTCAGTCTCGACGGCCACAAACACATAAAAGTCTGTGTAAAATTTGATTTATGGTCCTATATTAAAAGTCTCTAAAAGTAGAATTGCTTTGTTTTGGCAATGGAAATATAGATATATGTCTCCCCCTATGGGCCATCCCAAAACATTAGGCGTGAAATATGCACTATCTCAAAGCAATGATTCTAGATTTCAACAGATTTTACCTTCAAAGTCAAGGATACCACTTTTTGAACTCCAATGAGATTTTGGCAGAAAGAACTGGTGTGTCAAATTTTAGGACAAAATGTTAAATACTTTAAAAAGTTACAGGTTTCACAAAATCTTACATTTCGGCAGATTGTACCTTGAAGATGAAGGTCAAGGTCTAACAGTTTCGAATTCCTCTTAGATTTTTGTTAGGAAGAATGAGTGTTTAAAATTTTGGAGGAAAATATGCAACCCTTCAAAAGTTATCACGTTCAAAAGACAATAACTATAATTTGGCCGATTTGACCTAGAAGATCCTGGTCAAGGTCAACGGGTTTCGACTCCTCCGAGAACTTGGTATTAACAATTGGTGTACCAAATTTGAGAAATAATGATAAATACTTCAAAAGTTATGAGGTTCACAATCATATCATTTTTCGGCAGATTTGACCTTGATAATGAAGGTCAAGATCACCGGGTTTAGAACTTCTCCGAAATTTTGGATGAACAATGAAAACTGAAAACAATAACTCATGCAGTTGACTTTCAGTCATGCTGAGCTATAGCATTGGGTCTTTGTCCGTGACCAATATTCTGTGAGCTTCACAGAAAAAAAAAACATGCTTTTTAGCAACATAATAGAAGTTCGACTCTTCTATAAGTGTTTAAAATGTTGCATATTTTCACCTCAAAATTGATACACAATTAATTGTTTCAAAATTACCATTAGTTCAGATGAGTTTGAAACCTTGACCTTGATCTTTTAGTTCAACTCTCAAAAAATGTATTTCCCTTCAGATTTAAATTATGGATTTGGGCCCACTGGTAGACATCTACATGTCCCCCCCCCCCCCCCCCCCCCAGAAAAACTGTTCTAGTTCACATATATCCCAGTCAGTATATGCAAAATTTGAACAAAACTAGTCAAACCAGTTCTTCAGAAATATTGTTCTTCGCTCGCATCACCTTTATTAGACATATAACGACAGCGTGGATTTAGTCTTCACATATGCATGTGTGAACCAATACTGAAGGAAAATCCTGTCGACTTTTTTGTCAGAAGCTCAAGATCACATCTGAAGTTAATCTCAATTTGGTTTTCAGATGATACAATACCTTTTAATATGGAATGTTAGGCTATAATATTATGCTAGTCAGCTTGACGTCATGACCCACGGGTCACATGTTTAATGAAAGCAGTTGAAAATTTAGGACTCGAACATTCATTAGATATTAGCATAATCGTGACCTTGACGACACTGTAAGAGTGTATGGTACTTTTATACCAAATCCTAAAATGGCCATGCAAGACCTTATTTTATTAATATTTGTACAAGATGCAGATGTGGCTTCTGTGGATCAGGGGTCGAGCACACGACTCAAGGCCGGGAGATCGTGAAATCGATTCTCAGGCGGTGAGATTTTTCACGGTCGACCCCCTGCAGGCTTAATGGGAAGGCTATGCCCAACGGCCGTGTTTCACTCACAAACTGGTGCGCCTCGGCGGTGTGACCCAGCAATGGGGACGATTTCACGCCCAGGACCCGCAGGTGCAGTGGTGACCGGGCCTGGTTATCACCAGGATATAAAAATGAGAGGAAGCGTGTGATACTGCCCTATCATGTAGTCCAAACCGGAATGGAAATCTACAAATGTACATATAACAAGTTAGGCCAGCATTAAATAATTGGAAGCGGTTACCTCCATCAAAGAAAAAAATGCAGATGTAGATACATAATAAATTTATAAATAACTGTTTATTATAACAAATGCATGTTTCAAAGTGCAGGTTTATGCAGTAGTTATAAAAATTATAGAGTTATAGAGTATACTTGAGTTGTCCTGCACTGCATGTTCGTCAGCATTCACTCTATCCCTATATAAGTCGCCAACGTCCGAGACTCTGGATTCAATTCGGGCTTGAGACCGGATTTCACTTCTTCTCAGAAACTAAAAAACGAGACCTTAATACCATACAGCAACATGTTGACAACTCAGAACTCTTTTAAATGTACCGAAAATTCACTTGGAAAAAATGGCCATATATATACCCATTCTCACGGACATATTGAAAGAATCAGTTCTATTGTCATGGGAGTCGAAAATTAAGTATGAAGTCAGAATTTTGTTTTCATTTTTTATCCTATACTGTTACTTCCATGCATATATGTATCTTATTGCAATTTCCTATGAAATATTAGCTCGGGAGGAAAATTATCGCAAAGCCTTTTCCTTTTCCTGGTTGGTGAACACAGTATTTATGGACAAATACGATTTTTTTCTTGATATCTTGCTGTTAAATGTTTCATCTATATATGCCCTTGGTGCGTGACCCATTTGAAGAGCTGTTCTGACAGACGTGTTTTACATCGAGTGGTTAAGATTATGGAGCAAAAACCTAGCACCAATCCAAACCCAGCGTGACATTTGCTGCGTGGTCACACAACTCCCCTCAATTTGAGCAGACGACTTGAGGAGATCCCGCCAACCACCGCGTTCTTCTGTACCATAAATCTAGCCCGTCTGAGGTACACTAACCTCCGGCCAATCATAGATTGTTAATAACGGAGAACTCTCGTATTAATCACGCACGAGAACGATATGCAAATTGACTCAGCAATCTAATCCTCTCCATAAAAAGAACACGCTACAAACTCTCAGCCGAGCTTCAAATGCGTCCCAAACGACCCCTCTCGAGGGAGACTATAAATTTGAACAGTTCCCCTAGTCGTCTGATCGGACTATCAGTATTATCCTAGATTCACGGCAAGCCCCATACGGTCTTGTTTGCTTAATCTCTTGTTTGGCGATCGCACAGTTGATTATTCGCCCACAAGACCATACGCGGGCCCTTGAGACATGAAAGATCTCGGCCATGAATCAGCTACATGATTGTTATTGCAAAACTCGTGTGGTGAGAGGACCACTTGTCTCACTGCAACCCCATATCAGCAAATAAACTGGGAGGTTAGAAAAATATACAAGCATTTGGCGGAAGAAATTATCTCTGATCCATTTGTATAACGACCGCTCTCAAAGTGAGGAGGCCAATGTCACGAACCATGCATGCATCTCTCTCTCTCTCTCCCTTTCTCTCTCGTTTCGACCAATGGATAAATGAAATACAAAGAGAGAGAGAGCAAGAAAGAGAGAGAGAGAGAAAGAAAGAGAGAGAGAGAGAGAGCTGTTAATGTTTGATCCATAATCCATTTATTCGAAGGAAAATATAGTTCCCACATTTCCCACCAGAGGACGTCTCATCAACGGTTTAACAGAGATAAATTGACACTTCGGGTTTAGTTTATCCATCGCATCGTTCAAGTTTCTGAGTCCTACAAGTTTCAAAGGTCACGTTTAGGAAATTTCCCTTTTTTTTAGTTTATGGACATGGCAAGTCATTAGGCCTACTAAGTATATTTTCTTTCATTGTAAACTCCCTGTGTGACACCCCTGTGTGATACGGATTATAGTTATAAGTTTTTTTATTGATGGGACTTTCACTGCCTCCAAACCGGAGTACAAATTAACATGTTATTCCTGCTTTGTATGCATGAGACATGAAGCGGAAGAAAACTCCCGTGAAGGAGAAGGCCTATGTCATCTACATGAATATTCCTTCTCAGGGACCTCTCCAACGCTACTTTAAAGAATTCATGACGCTCTGCTATACACAGGGGCAATTAAGTGGTTCATGTATAGTGAAAGCAAGATCTTGTGTACACAACAAAGTGTCATTCCATCTGACATGAGAGTTCTCAAAAGGTCGGGTCAAAGGTCAGTTGCTGATCAAATGAGGTCACATGCCAAGTCACGTGTCACGAAAAGGAAAAACATTGTTGGTTTCATGAAACTTAAATTTTAATGCTTATTTTATATATACGCTAAACTGCTATGTTGATGTAGTTAAATGCATGTTTTCTTAACTAGGATTATAGGAAATATAGTGGATCTGTTGCGATGAACAACGGCTAGATTTTTATGAAAGGAAAACAGACTAATTCCATTTCCCATTATGCATGATATATAATACATGTAGGCTATATATAAAACATATACGACTAATATAGAAGTATATCTGTATCTCAATAATTATAATCATGATTTTTATTGTATGCTGATTATTGCCAAATACAGTTTAAAGACGCACCAACCGAAACAAACGTTCCCTTTTTTTAATTTTATTCATAGCATGTTGACCCCTTTCGGAAGGTCTTGCTGACATGAATGTTTGACCCGAAAGTTAAGTACATGTATATCAAAGACCGCTCCCGCCAGAGGGCACCTGTCACGCTGCAGAGTGAGGTCGGTTTATCGTCCTCTTCTTGCACGGGATTCCTATCTTCGCTCCCATTCTATCTCTAACAGTATATTTTAAGTTTCTGTTCAACCCTCGCAGATGAGCAATCTGTAAAAAGCCTAGACCTTCTACAAATTCTATATTTATCTTTTGCAGAAAATTTAATGATTTTTTAAAGTTGCGCATGTATGTGAATATAGTATGGGGGATGCACAGTAAAGCGCCCCCCCCCCCCCCGACCTCTCTCTCTCACGCGTTAGACCTCGTCTTTAAACAGAAAACAATTTGAAAGCTACCGAGTATAGCAATTCTTGAAATAAAGTATGGGGTCATGTCATTTGTTGGGGATATATATATATATATATATATATATATATATATATATATATATATATATATATATATATATATATATATAAATATATATATCTACTTAATATATATATATATTTATATATATATATATATATATATATATATATATATATATATATGGGATTGGCGGTTAAACGAGCATATATCAAATGAAAGAGGGTATCCATATGCACTAAAAATGAAAGTTGTCTATTGAATATAAAGAAATAATTGTATAGTTGCTTGCAGGCAATATTTTCTCATGGTGCAACAATGAGAGAATCGCCCTGGGCACAGTGGTATTTCTTGATTGATTAAGTGTTCCATATCAAACAGTGTTTTGTATAACGAGGGATACCTCAAACGTACTGACTACATCTAACGCTTGAGAACCGCTGGGCTTGCATGGCCAATCGACATGGCTTCCGCTTATAAACAAGTACAAGTGTTTGTCGAATATCTACGGTAAGGGGGCCTTTGGACCAGGTGCAAACAAACCTCCATGCAGATTGTCTAAACTCTTCCACAATAGCAAATACCTTTAGCACTCAACACGCCCATAAATCTGGCCTGTTGGCATTGTAAACCCATATCATTGTTTGCTTAGGGCATTGACTGTATACTTTTATGACAAAAGTAACTCAATAATGTGCGAATTCAACATTGGCCCTGGATAGAAAGTTAGTGCGTTGTATGAACCTAACCAAGTGATTGGCAAAATATTGACTTTAGCTAGCACCAATCTCGTAAATAGTTAAGCGGGTATATCTGGTATATATATCTTTTGTGCTGTTTTGAATGTAAATATTTGACCGTATCTGAACGTATAAAAACAGGCTAGTTCAAAGCCAGAGAACATGTCTCTACATGCAGGTGTACATTGACAGGTGTAATAGATTTCACACAAAGATCAGGGCTCCTTGTAGGCAGACCGTTCACGATGTTGTAATATATGCCGTTACACTTGGGCATGTTCATCTCGGATGACAGTACTTTTGTGGAAAAAGGGGAAATTTGCCCAGGAAATTAACGAGTAAATTATAGAAACTTTCATTATGTTATATAACCAAATAAAATGCATTATTTAAATATGGGTGTATGTGTAATGTTTAACATTTTATCAACTGACATATGTGGTTAATCATCAAAATGCGAAAAATGCGCAAATCAAGGTATCGAATCGTTATAAGATCTGCTTTTAAGCTTAAAACCCATGCTTGCATATACAATACCGGTATATTAAGTTCCCTCGCCAGTATATATATATATATATATATATATATATATATATATATATATATATAGTGTATTTAAGTGTATAGGGAAGGTCGCTGAGGGGGCGATGTAGGAATTGCCTGAACCGAAGTAAACGTTGCGTAATTAAAGATTCATTGGGACGGTCACCTATAGAACCACGATTTAAGTCACTATGCCACTGAAAATGAGATTTGAAGTATAATGTATTTTAACGACATCCAGCACAATCGCACTTTGGGTTATAGGTTATAGGGTTAACTCAAAGAAACATTCTAAATTAAGTTTACTTATAATAATATGTCTAAATATGTTTGACAAACTATTTATTTTAAAATTTGTATGGCTATATTTATTATTCCTAAATTGGTCTAAAGATGTTACTGTTATTAAAATAAATTTAACTTGATGCAAGAATATCAAGAAACAAATAATAATTCTGAAAAGGGAACAATATACCGGTTACCTGTTAATATTCTATACGTCTTGTGGGTCTCATGGATGTTTAAAACAGACATTCCCTATGAAATCTTTATTACAGACTCGGTCTTTTCATATAAATACTGCATTTAAAACTGTATATTCTATAGTAAAATGAGTCCATATTTGAAAACAAATGTTCAAAGAGCTCACCATCGCAGTGTTATTGTTAGAAGCGACTAATAATATTCAAAAACATATATTCTTTCTTTGTTGTTAACAAATAACAAGGGCCGTTTGTGAAGGGCAAGTGGTTCTAATCAAAATCGGCATCTGCTTGGGAGAGTGTTTTCTGAGTGCAGAGCATGAGAGTTCCTCTCCAAACACACCGGTTTTATAGTCAACATGGTCGCGAAGTCCATCAACATAAAAGTTATAGCACCCGAAGATCTCTACAACCTAAGGTAGATTGAAATTTAGTTGTTCTCTGCACATCCTACAGTTCTGGCGACAAGGGTCGTCTGCTCGGTCGGGGCACACTACCTTCTTGGTCCCAACGAGGAAACAGACTCGAAGCACTCTGCACGGAGGGGATGTAATATCAAGCACTCTCCGCTCATAGCCCATCCCACGACCACAGCAACTCTCGAGTTCTCTGTGGGTGCATGTCACCAGTGATTGCGAATACATTAAATGAAGCTTGGAAAGCTCTCGAGGGCCCTATATCCCTCCCGTTATCGCAAAAATGAGTTCATTGCGACAAGTAGCTTGGGCACTTGATCACGGGCTCGAGTGGCACATTTTGCTCTCTCATGAATGGTGTTTGCAGAGCCCTCCAAACGTTTTACCTTTAATGTGGCACTTGGCAAATGATATTACCTTACCAACCACATATATCAAACCCCACCGGAGATCAGGCTTACGTAAATTACCCAAGAGAGGAAGCATGTTTCCACTTGGCATTGATTAATGACGTCACACAGAGCTCATCTTGTTTGCCCGCAAAAGGAAATCACGTAGACCGTCAGTAGAGGCTATTAGCAGAACTAATTTAACCGTTCACCAGTTACTTGCTATACATTTACAGAATCACTGAATATTTTCTTAACCCTTGTTCTGCCTGCATCCAAATGCAAATAGCTTAGGCAGGACATTTTTTCTCTCTTTTTTTCACAAATCTGATCGTAAAGTTGAGCTTGTCATTGATCACTTAAATAATAAAGCACCCCCCCCCCAATTTTATATGTAAATGAGCCCCATTCCCTTTTTTTTAATATACACCTGTACTTAAACGGTGGATAAAATTGTGCATTTAACAATCGCTTTTGTCATAAATTTGAATACAAATATGTTGGCATAGATCTATATATAAAGACTTATCAAACTACAGGTGGAGGACTGACTGGACAGGGACCTTTCGGACAATGACATTTTGACCAGGGTAATTATTTTTTATTATATAGCTACTGTACATGATCAGCAACTTGTCTGAAACAATTATTAAGTAAAGTTAAAAAAATTACAAGGCGTGTTGTGGTGATTTCAGTTCTGTATAGTCAACACTTTGTGGTCACTTCGTGCATACACATGAATAAATATGTCAAAAAACTCATTTTCATCAGCTAAATTCAGAAAATATGACACTGCTGCGCGTGCAAAGTTACCACAAATAATGTTTGGAGCAAATTTACTTCTTCAGATTTGGCGATGGTTTATTTAAGTGCACGGTGAAAACCGAATTGACATTAAATAGTATATAATTATAAAGCATGCATAGGCCTTTTATTTTCAATTATAAACGGGAAGAAAGACAAATTACATGTAGGCCTTTATACAATCCAGGAAGAATTGGTATAGGATATAAATACAACAGTGGTAATTCAAAAGAGGCAATGTTTATACGAGCGCTGTGTAAAGTCTATCACCTCACTTGGCAGTCATCGCCACCCCCACATACATATAGCCGGAAGCCCTTGTATATTCCACTGCCTTGCTCGGTCAGTGAGTATGTGTATCGCGTCCGCTTCAGCACATGTTTGCTTTGCTTAAATAACCCCGCGTCGCCTTTCACGGCGTTTGGCAATTTTTTTAGGGAGTGAATATTTATTTCAACAATTAATTCGCGGCTACTTAACGTTCATAGCGGCCACCGGCACCTTAGGGTCCGATTGTCTGAGAGGCTTAGGTCTTTCTGGGGCCAAATTGGGTGTCGCCCGGAGGAATAAGAGAAGTGTATTTTAAAGTGTTTGGTCGCGGCTCTTTCACAGGCTGTGTATATTACGACCTGGTAGTCGGCCGACATCATATTTATAAATATGAGAGAGGTTACAGGTGGAGCACGAAATGGAACTGGCTTCCAATAAGAGTGAAGACTGTCAGTGCTAAAAGAATTTCTTTCTTTTTTTTCTACATTGCGTGTGTTCGTTTGTGTGTTTGTATATATATATATATATATATATATATATATATATATATATATATATATATATATATATATATATATATATGCACATGCGGGTTTTTTAATATTTATCTATAGTTAGTCTTTTTACTGATTTATATTTAAACAGATAGATAATTAAATTGAGAGAAAGAAAGAGAGATAGATATAGAGATATAGATATGCTCCGCAACATTCATTAAGATCATAATATACGTTACATGCAAATTATTGTACCCCAGTTGTACACATGCCCCCCCCCCAACAGATATGTCACTAAATATAATGATAAAAAAGCTCACATTGAAAGGTTTTAAGGGTCAAAAGAATGAGCACCCGTCTTTGTGTATGAACATCTGTGTTTTAACTATTGTTATTTAGAGAATCACGCACAAATACCATATATATAACCTGTAGCTGTATATAGCTGGGTGCGTACCCAGCGCTGACATGAAATGTACATGCATTCTGCACTGAGTGACCAGGTTGTTAGTTTCAGTTCATACGACACTTTTCCAAATTGTTACAGAGAATTAACCAGTCAGGCCAAAAAGTGCAAGGTGTAAATTTCACCCAAAAAAATGTATCTGAACTCAGTATTTGTTTATCAAAACAAAAGCGTCATTTTAAGGGAATTACATTTTAATCGCATCTGTATGGGAATTACTTACCTTATTTACAAGGCGTTCAATCAATTATGCAATAATCTATATATTTTCTATCATGAAAGGGGTTATTCTATATAGGCATAATCACTATTTTGTGTTGAATATGTATTACTCATTGCGACTTTTCTTTAAATAAAAAAAATAATGTGCATCCAAAAGAAATATATAAAGTATAAAATATAACGGGAGATTTATATCAAACCTATCTCTTGCTACCGTACAGTGGTGCCGCCTGGTGGTAGATTTGCACATTAATAGTGATCAATGCACCATTGTGTTTGCTTACACGTGTCACTATGTTTGCCTTATAATCTGTTACAGTGCGTCCCGGGGGGAGGGAAGCTTACTTTTGTCATTAACGTACTATATGGGGCTCAAATCTATAACGGATGTGGAAATTCTTCGTGTCATGTGTTGCGTGGTTTGATCAATGAAAAAGTTGTTTGATCACAGAATAGGTAATTCCTAGCGCTTGTTACAAGCTTGCGGGACCATTACGCACTCTTTGACAAAGTTACTCAGCCCACAGCGATTGGTTGCGCTTAAATACGTTGTTAAAACATCGATATTTCTTTTGTTTTTGTACATGTCTTTCAGCATTACTCGGAAACCCAGAAAAAAGGCCCATGCCATGCATGCATCTTCAACCTGGGCATCGAGGCACCTAACCAAAACTGTCTATCACAGTTACGCACGTGCACATGCTCGGCAGAATTCCACCTAAAGCGACCAAAATGGGTGTTGCTTATTTAAGCGCGGGGGGGGGGGGGGCACGTGACAATCAGGGCAACCTTGCAATCAAAAGCATAATCCTAGCATGGCGTAGGTCTATATTCTTTCATGTGCATGACTGTATAGGACTTTTAAGTAATCGACTGGCTGGATAAAAGCTGATACCTTGGATGAAAAGGACGATGCCATGCATGAATGACAACCACTTTCATGTACAATGCACCAGGATAAAAACTTGTAGAACATTGACCAAATTTGTACCGGTTGGTTCTCCCCTCGCGGTAGAATATATCCAACTGAAGGTTTCCGCCACAAGAAAGAGCGGACAGCCTTCGTGACGCCGGCGGTGTCGCTCCGGGCGACTTGTTCACGCGCAGCGGGCATTTAAATAATTACATCCATTCTGGGCTTTTATAGGGAGCATCTTTCTCCCGCGGGAGACGGGAGCGGTAAGAGACAGCACGTCACATAAAGGCCGTGTGACGTGAGGAAATGCGATTTACAATCTCAACATCAAATTTGCCCCTATCTAGACTGCCATGGCAACCATTTCGTCGGTTATATTTAGCATTTAACCATAATTGATCAAGCAAGTTGCCCTTCAATTTGGTCGCATTACTGTCCTGCAGTCCTCGAGCTGTTTCGTAAAATGTGTTCTGTGGCGGCCCGAATATACATTTTTTTTCTGGAACTAGACGGACAAACACGTTTTATTAAAATTAAGTACTATATATATATATATATATATATATATATATATATATATATATATATATATATTTGCTAAAATGGTTTCTTCGTTTTTGTTTGACCCTGTTAAAATATATAGTTATAAAAGTCAAAATAAAAGGGCCTTACAAAATCCTTTTATCAAAAGTAGGCCTAAATATATATTTAGAGTAATATACTACTATGACCGCTGTGTACGATATATATCCAAAGATGATTTTGTTCTTTCACACACACACACACACACTCACACACATATACAAACAGCAATCACGATTCGGTTTTATATAGACTATATATAACATATATAGCCTATATTATACAGTTTACTGACAGTGTATAAAGTCTTACGTGTCTAATGCTGCAAAACATTTGGATAGAAACAGTAATCAGTTAGAAATTTCAATATTTTTATTGAATTCTTGAAACCACTTGCATGCTCAGTCACCATGTTTAATATACCATAGACACTTAAAAAGGAGTTGAACTATATATGCATGGTGAACAGGTGATTCACGGCGTCAGTGTACTTGTGTTATGGATTCAAACATATCGGATGTTTTAAGGCACATTTAATCTTCGTTAATGTGCCGTTTGAGAGCGGGGAAAAAGTCGCAAGGCAGCCTGGGAAGATGGCGCCGGTGGAAGCCACGGCTCTGGAGGCACAAGACAGACAATTACCGCTGAGTGAATTGCTTGGAACATGCAAGACTTCTCGTGGGGCGACCGCGCGATGTTCCCTCAAGTTAATCAAGCTCGTTACATAATTAGTCCTCACGCTTCGCTCCCCGGCAGTTGACTGGAAAATTTAAAAGGGTCAAGATGGAAAGAACGTCGCAGCGGCCGGAGGGGAGGTCCCGCTTGTGAGACCAGCATCGATTTGATGACATACTGTGAGCCCGCGTTAACTCATCCGGGCTAATGGAAACGAACAGCGACCCGGCATTCAGTGCCGAGGATTAATTAAAGCTGGAAGCGAGTGGAATTTCTCCCAGGGATTAATTCGCGACACCCGTCGCATTTTGTCACGCAAAAATGCACACGTGATCAATGGGTGACGAGGCGATTAGCTGTGATCGGCTCGGCCAAGTGAAAGACCCCCTGATTATTGCACTTATTGAAATGGCCCCGCGTGCCAGCGGCTAATACAGGCGGGCCCCACTATCACCCGAAAGCCAGGCTTTTGCTTAAGGGCCACAGGTCCCCTGGCTTCTAGCTTTGTTATTTTACTATAAGGGATTGAGTTCTTTTGGGTCACTGAAGCCGAGCAAATTGTGCTTTCTTTTTTATTGATTTTAAGAGTTTGTTTCCTACCGGTATTTTCAGCCCTGGTCGCTCAGCGTCGCTGCTGTTAAATTGTCTGACACATTTATAACTTAAAGATAAACAAACAGGGGGGCTCCAAGTAAAATATAATCATTTGTTGTGTTTTACTATTTCCACCGGGAGACATACTCTACAGAGTATGCTATTAACCCCAAGGCCTAAAGGTGCCAGCTGATCAAATAATGATACACGATTTGTGTAAATATATAGTAAATCCCCTCTTTGTAAAATGTGCATCAATATTTGGTGGTAAAATGTCATTAGGTATAAACAGCTATATGTATCTAACAATATTTGATTTAAGCTGCATGCATGAATGTGTACCAAGGAGAGAGAGAGAGATCAATTTTAAATTTTGGCCAAAGTCACTCTGCTAAAATTAGGTGTTAGTTAAGGGTGTTCATACACTGATTTTGCATATATCATGAAGTAAAAGTAACTTTTTTCCATAATGCCTAACTATAAATTAACTATAAACTACTTATTAAACAACTCACTGCTGAACATATATCAATAACGTGTTTCGTGGCCGAAATTAATACCCTGCCTGGAGCACGATGCTTCACAATAAACTGCAGCTTATGAGCTCGCGCATGCGTGACAAAGACGCGCAGGCGTGCTGCTCGCGATATTCCACTCATTTCCATAAAGCAGTCAGTATTTCCTGGAACCTGCAAGCTGACGGGTCCTTTTGGTAGCATATTGACTGGCATAGTGACAAATAACACAAATGCGACCTGTATTGCATATCGTTCATCTTGTTTAGGCTTGCCTGTGCATGCAACAAAGGCCTCATTTGTTTCCGCGTAATTTCGAGCAAAGGGCCCGGCGGGTACGCTTGAATGATCCAGGGTCGATCAGCTGATGATCGGCCATTTTGTAACCATGCACGTGGTGTGAGCCTTATCCTGTAACTACCCTATTTAACGAACCAAAGCCCGTATGAAAACATAACCCAGTAAACTCGTCATCTAATGTTACACAGAGACGGATTCCTGGGCTCGAGTTTCCTGGCCACACACCAAACACCGCGGGAGTTGAGATAATGCAAGTGAAAATATACTTCATCGGTATTAATAATTCCAAGTTGCGTTTCAGTCTCCGGTAAAAGTGCCAGCTTTCCTTCCCTGCTGGCCTGGCCTCTGATAAATCTGCCACAATAATTGGAACAGTTCCCTCTGTGAAGCCAGAGAAGCACATGTTCGTGACACTGTTATCGCGTATAGGCCACACCCACCATGTGTGTGTACATATGCAAATGCACCACGGGCCAACTAAAGTTCTATTTACCTTGAACGCTTCCACGTTTGATTGACAGTAATTTATTCACAAATGGGCCGGGCTACGTCTGAGCCTTGTGCATGTTATTATACCACGTGGGGCTGTGTCGCCACGTCTGCCTTCTCGCTGTAATCATCCAGCGGGTTATGTTTCACGCGGAGAATAGTGTTTCCTTTTCTCTGGCTTCATTAGCATAGACTTTCTACCACCAGCAACGAGGCCAGGAATCGAGTTCATGTTTGGATTCCCAACCCAAATATCCTAAATATCGGTTACAGAGTTCTGTGTGTTTTTGGCCGGGCACTCGGTTTGTGATGCCATTGTGTCTTGGTATGCCCCAAAGACTGAGCTTTCTTTAAAAAATTGCAATATATTATGACTTACTAAGAGACTGGTGGTTATTTGAAGACAGCGTGTGTTATGCTGCCAACGTGCATCTGCCCGATAAAATTCCACCGTTTACTTAAGAAGAGTGTGATTTATACTCGAGGTTCACTTACAACGCAGGCTGATGTATACTTTGGCCCCACAAAGGAATCTGTCATTTTTTGTTCTCATATATACATTTATCAACGGAACAGTATAAACAAAATCATTCAGATTGTGCAGAAATTGAATGAAACATGAACATCTCCGAAAAAAATAAAATAAAATGAAGATCTCTTATCGTGTAACTTTGTGCGATACATGTCCATGTGCGCGCCCTCGCACTCAGGTTTAGGTTATACATGATCATTGCTGAGATACAATATATTAGGATGCAATATATAATTTACAGAAACTTTAACCAATAAAACGTGCATCAGGATCATTTCGTTAGGGGATTTGCATTGAAGAAACGAGACAGGTTATTATAGTTTCAAAAAGGCGTGGCATAATTAATTTCATGGAGGAAAACTTGGTGAAATTTCTTAGTTCAAGTGTGCCATGTTTGGTGTGAATTTTTTTTTATCGTAATGCTTGTTATATTATGTTCTTTAGGACTATTTTTCTATATTGAACAGTTCGGGCTTCCTCAACCCCCCCCCCCCCCCCCCCCGGTGTGAGGGTTATACTATAGTATGCAAATTAACCTTCCTTAATACGCGGAGATAGGGGCATGCATTTTACAAATGTCAAACTTTCGTGACAGGTACCTGTAAACACGCCAACATGTAATGGTAAGTTCGCGTGCGCAGTTTGAATCGAACGCTTGCCAAATAGTGCAATTGTGGCCTTCACGTAGCCATTGTCAAGAGAAATAAATCTATGGGTGACGCAAAATATTACCCCCGCAGTACCTCCCATAACACCCTCAGCGTGGTACGAGACTTAAAAAGTATACGTATTGGTCTAAATGCATACGGTCGTTGTACAAACAGCTGGTGATGCAGTTCTCCGAGAAATCTTGTACTGGATTCGTGGACATTCCAAACAATGAAGCGTCGCGGATCACTGGTTTCTGTGTATGCTCAAAACACCCCATGCACTGATTGGATGACGAAAGCAAATTGTCGGTAATAGGTGCGTGCACGTTATGACGCTAACTGTTAATATTTCTGTCTGTTTTTTTTTTTTTTTCTTCTCTCAACAGATATTCCGTTTATATGTATATATATACGAAATATCTTGTTAAAAAATAGGACAAATAATAAGTATATTTATTTATTTTCAATGGGGATAGATTGTGGTAAAATCATGGAGGCACTGCTTTTTGAAGGAGAATGGATCAAATCATATGAAACTAGAAATATGTATTCCCAGGAATGCAGGCCTCCGCTGTGTGTAGGGTCCTTGATGTGGGGTACACCGCAACTGGTGTTTTTATTCTCCCATTTGCCCATATTCCCAGGTTCGTTGGTGCAGATGTTCCCCCAAAAAGTGTTGCGTTCATGTATTCGGTCCAGATTCCTTTGTTCAATCATGCATATGTGACTGCACATTTGTGAATATTCCTGTATTTCCTTCCTGGACCCAAGTCATGAGCCTTGCCTACACCAAAACCTAACCGATTCTTCATCGGCCCATTCCCTAGTTGCCCTGAATATTTCATGGGATTCCGTTCATTTTGCGCGAGTTATTGGTTGTGAACAAAAACACCCACACACATGAACGGGAATGAACGCATCTACCCTGCTGGTCGAGGCTATGGTAAAGGTACTTTATCATTAACCCTTCTTCATTGCAGGTCCCGTATGCATTGATTTCTAGAAGAGATCTAGAAGTAAAATTCAATAGTAAGGATATCGTAGAGAATTTCTTACGAGAATTTAACATTTTGCTTTTAAGACGCCAGCGGGAATCGAACCGAGGACCCCCATGCAGCTCCATCACGTCAACCATTTAAAAACTATATATACCTCAGAGAGCAAGACTTTATATTGCATACATAACAACAGACTATATGACAACTGATGTCAGGTGCCTGGACAGCTTAGTGGTAACATGCTCGGCCTTCTCCGCTGGCGCCTCGGGTTCGATTCCCGGCTGGCTATGAGAGTGGGTTGTAGTTGCCCGTCCAAGGTCGGTGGTTTTCTCCGGGCCTTCCGGTTTCCTCCACCTTTACCGACTAACGAGGACCAACATCCGAGCCATGGAGAGTGTCTCATATCAGTTATTATAACTAGTTGTACAATCTATTTAAAATAAATAAAGTTTATATTTATGTTATAACTTTCCTAAAGGCGTGTTTTAACATATTTATTTTACCAGGATTACAAAAAAGCCGTTAGGCTAATGCAAATGTTTTCCTTGGAAACATATATATACATACAGAGATTCAATACAAATACAAGATGATGACAAGTAGACATCGTAACACGGACATAGTGAGAACAAACATATACATAAAATGAAAACACATACTTCACATACAAAAGTGCCTAATATACATAGTTATATCAGATCCATATATACAAGTATCAGACTGTCGAAACGAAATTACTATCAAATTTAAAATAGTTTTGTGTCCCGTATATATTTGTGTACGTGACTCAAGAGTTTACAATTATTTGTAGTAGTCAGGGATGTATATGCATATAATGTGAACATTTTACATTACTTGAGAATGCGCCTGATTCCATGCAGCGCCATCTTTCAGCCACTTCGCGCGTGTATATGTATCCAGATCGGCCCGTAAAAACACGGACGGGTTCCAAAATGGTCCTTGGAAAATCCGCCCATGCATGCAGGAAGAGGGTCGCGCGGACCTTGCATGGACCTGTCCAAACTCAAAGATGGGAAACACGCTGGATATAATATTTATTGGATACCAGTAAATAATTGTGAAGAAAAAGTCTTGATGCAAGAACAAGGATAAAGCCTTTAAACAGCTCTTCTCTATTTCATTATAGACCTGTATTATTTCAGCAGCCAGCATTACAGGCTATAAAATTATGTAGTGAGCCCTTTTTTATAAAGCGCAGCTGTATATGTATACATTAAGTGTATCAATTCGATAAGAAATCAGTGTATATAAGTATGATGCATTGATAAATATAATGCACTATAATTTTCCGGTCCACTCTGTATATCTAAGGCGAGTGAACGACGACATGTATATATATATACTCAATGATGTATATCGGTCTCGAGAACTTTTTTGCGGATCACGGTTTTCTTTCTGAGATCCTGGTCTCTGTCTCAAAGCAAAACGGTCTCGGTCTCGGTCCCTTATCTGGTCTCCAGACTAAAGAATTCCGGTGTCCACACAGCTTATTTTAAATTTGTTTTTTTTTTTCATGGGTTTCAGTAACATATCATTATGCAGCAACTTATGGTGGGTTTACTGTTTCTTTGTTGGGATATTTACCCTGCAATTATGGTATATATGTATGAGTTAATTGGGTGATCAAATGGTGTTGAGATCTCGGGTTCCATGATCGCGGTCTCGGTCAAAATACCCTTTTTTGTGTCGGAAACGATGCCAAGTGTGTCCTAAGGGGGTAATTTTCAAATTTTCTCTGTAAATCGAGTACAATTTGACATTATTTTAAGAAATTTCAATGAGGGTCTATTGAAACACGCCATATGTAACAGAAGGGAAAAGCCAAATATAGTGAACTCGGCCAACGGAGAACCCCTTCCGGACGAACCCATGCAGCCGAAGTCGCGCGAATCCGCCCCATCGCGAGTTCCTTATGAACCAACCGGCTTCTGTGGCTCAGGGATAGAGCGCAGGACTCAAAGCCGGGAGATCGTGGGTTTCAATCTCAGCCGAGGCAGGGAGGTTTTTCACGGTCGGCCCCAATGTGCACCAAGGGTGAGCGCTCTGCAGGCTTAAAGGCCAGGCTGTGCCCAACAGTCGTGTATCACTCACATACGAGTGCGTCTTTAGGGGTTCTTTGGTGTTATGACTCAGCAATGGGGATGATTACACACCCAGGACCCGCAGATAGACACGGCCTGGGTGACCTTGGTGACAGCAGGGTAAAAAAAAATGATAGGAAGGGAGTGCTACTGCCCTGTGAAGTAGTCCCAAACCGAAATGGAAATTCTGCAGATGTACATACTTAGGTTAATAATTAGATAAGTCAGCATTAAAAAAATGGAGGCGGTTACCTCCACCAAAGAAAAATAGGTAAACGTTGAGAATGTTTAGTGATTGCATGCATATGGGCCTACAGCCCAGTAGTTTAAAATTCAACATTCACATTCCAAGGTTTCTTCTGTCTGTATATATACTGTTCTTTTGTAAACAGTAACACTGAAAGCAGAGCCCATGCACAATAACTCGATTAGGGGAGATTTGCAACCGGATTAATGTGATAACAGAGAATATGTATTTCCCCCCCCCCCCCCCCGCACCTCTGTCTCTCTCATACTGTATACACGTGTCCATTGTTATATTTCTGTATATTACAACATACATAGCCTGGGAGATATTACAATGAGGCAGAGAGAGAGGGGGGCGGTGAGATGTGGACAAGGGAGGATTAAGAGAGGAAAAAGAGGAGAGGGAGAGAGAGAGAGAGAGACAGAAGGGCAGGGGAGAGTCAGTCAGGAGCGACGCCATATTCAAGGTTTGATGTCTCCTTTGCTGAAGGTCTAACCTGGCTACACAAATCCTGCCATTTCGCATTAGGATGCAACAGCTGGTAAACTTGTTGCCTCGGCGGTGACCCCGTCAGACTCGTGGGAGTATCCTGGGAATCTACATATTTACAACACGTCGAGCATGGATTGTATTATCCCAGCGACCGGGCGGTCACGTGTTATTCAGACCCAGTGCGCATGCCCCGCTGCGGGCGACAATTGGGGACAAACCTTAATCGTTTGGAGGCGCTCCGAAAAACTGTGACTATAAGCTTGTACACATGCCGGGCCGGGGTTACCGTGACGGGGCCGGTGTCGGAGCTCTGAATTGTCTCGAGAATCGAAACGTAGACCGTGGTGTTGGTGTTATCGATTGTGGAGCCACTCGCGTTTCAGTTCTGTCATCAAAATCAGATTTATAGTGTGTTTGGCCAATTGAGTTGTGCATAGAATAAATGGGTTCATTGATTGAGAGAAGCCCATCAAACTAAACAGGAGAGCAGCTGTTTAATTAAACTTTCATAGCGCTCCGATCGATATAGGGACGCCGCTCGCCGGCCCCTGTGCTCCGTGGCTGATGTTGGAGGTTTTGTCCTATTATCTGGCCTGTAAACGAGGATTCTAAATCCGGCTCGGCGCTCCCGTCTGCTGCACCGTCCCAAGAACGCCCGGGTCACACGCGAGGTCCCTCTCACAAGAGACGGGAGCCGTATTTCAATTATACAAATTTCTCTTCAAAGAATCCCTTTTACTGAGCCCACTTGCTCGGCTCACATGATGTATACACGACTCCTACAATAGGCAGGTAGCCTAGTAAATAAAGATTACGGCGGATCGACCTGGGAAGCCGGTGAAGATACTTTAATTAGGCCTCCAGTAAATTAAAGGAAAAGCAATTTGGCGCAGTCATTTTTATCCCTAATGGCGCGCTCCGGGAACTGTCCGGCTCTCTCTGATCTTGTGTGTGCCATTAGTCTGGGCCCTGTCTCGTACTCCTCCCCCAACTCTCTCTCTCTCTCTCTCTTTCTCTCTCTATCTCTCTTTCTCTTTTGTTACTTAATGAAGGTAAGCTTTTACGTCTGATGCTGAAATATAAAAACGTATAGCTATCCTTATTTACCTATAGGGACGCTTTAAATGTATACCCGTTTTACTATATATGAAACTCGTACTCCTAATTAAAGGAAGCCTGTCAGAATTAAATATATGGGTTTTTTTACAGATTATGATTTAGATATACACCAGGCCGATATATATGTAGGGTCTACATTATAGTCAACTGTCATCTGCCGACCGATTGCGTCGTAAAACTGATTTCACGATGATGGAAGAAGTTGAATATAAATTTGTTAATAGTGTTCTGAAATGACCTTCCTGTGAATCAGTGATTAATCGCACTGAAAGAGAAGAGTGATAAATATAGAATTAAGAGGCATGCATGCATGCCCATTGAAAATTTACTGACTTATATAAAGCAAACACATGGATGAACTCCGAAACTTATCGAAGGTGCTTCCCCTTATGTGGTTGAGAGAGGCGGAAAGACAGAAAGGAAGAGACAGAGACAGACGAAGACAGATGGAGAGAGACACAGAGATGTGGAGAGAGACAAAGATAGACAGACAGACAGAGACAGGCGGAGAGAGAGACAGAGACAGATGGAGAGAAACATGCAGGGACAGACGGAGAGAGACAAAGACTGAGAGACAGAGGGGAGAGAGACAGACAGAGAGAGAGGGAGGAGAGACAGACAGAGTGAGAGGGGGAGAGAGATAGACGGAGAGAGAGGGGGAGAGAGACAGAGAGAGAGAGAGGGGGGGGGGGGAGAGAGACAGACGGAGAGAGAGAGGGAGAGAGACAGACGGAGAGAGCGAAGAGAAAGAGATATCCAGAGACAAGCAGAGAGACAGACAGAGAGACAGACAGAGAGAGACGGAGAGAGACAGACGGAGAGAGACAGACGGAGAGAGAGAGGCAGAGAGGGGGGAGAGGGACAGACTGATGGACAGACAGACATGCAGCTGAACAGGCCTATATTTGACATGTATATATTCGTAAATCTCATAATTCCTATGTATATGTTACATGTACATCATATAGAAACAAACGTGGTTTGTGTTAACCCGTATACAACAGATCTACCTAGTGACGTCATCATGAATACGCCACCGAGATGGCGCGGCGTATATAAGGTATACATTCGAAGATCAAGGTAACAGTGCGGCCTACTGACAATACGACGTATTGAACGAGGGGTCAGCGATACAACATATATATAGAATGGTCGATGAAACTATATCCGCCGAAGCAATTGACGCCAAATTAAGTATAGCAGATGACGAAGGGGCGCACAGCTGCACCGCCAACCGAGCAACCAGTTCAATGGACCGCTTATCCCTATCGCGGAGCTTTAGGAGAAACCATATATCGACCTTCCTTGAAATATTTTGCACAATAAAGCACGCAAGGGTGCGTCCCGGTCTCACGCCGGGTCGCCAAGACATCGCTGTGACCCCCAGCTCGCGCTGGGGATCGATTGCGTAGTCAGTGGAGCGAAGCAGATTTAAAGTGATTCTGTCGACATCTCTATGGCCGGCTAGTGCACCCGTAGGAACCTATAGCCCTCGCACCCAGTGCACACCATGGCTACATTATCTTTAATTGCATTCCCATAGCATTTAGACCAGTCGGATCAGCGTCCTTCGGGATATACAGGTGTAGCAGGTCAGAATAGCCCCCTAGATTTTAAACCCGATGCATGTAACAGGCCAGATTATACCCCTTGCCCAGTACGCTCTTTACACAGCGCTTTAACTATAGGCCTACTTCCTATATTGTAAGCGCTGTTTGTTATGACCTCGTATCCTGAATTACTACACCTGAGGGGAGCACTGTATTTTTGTCCAATCAGATGAGACATTGTGCTGGAAGACACGGGCAAGCGAGGAATACACGGAGCCAATCATGTTCATTTCGTTTTGAGTGACAGCTCATCGCCCCGGTAACCGTATGAACAGGCCACAGGCTAAGAGAGAATTGCCGCAGACGTGGTTTACTTAGGGCCTTGGGCACATAGGATGCCCGGTCGGTGAGCTGTAATTCAAACGAAACGTAACAACAAAGGCTGCGTGCACACCTCGACGGCTGGTTTCAGTTCTGCAGACACCAGACACATGGCTACGCTAACACAGTCATACTGTCAGAATCGAATCGGTCGATGATGCGAGAATGCAGAGGGAGTAATTAAAATTCGAACGTAAACTTGTCTTCAAACGGCGCTTGAAGAGCAGCTATGGGCGGAGCCAGGATGCCTGTCGCGTGTTTGTTTATTGGCATCTGGTTGGCTGCTTGTCACATCATACGCACGTTTTGTTCAGCGGACAACGAACCGCCATCTGGTGTCTAAATATATGATAAACGGTCAAAGCTGACAGCGTGAAAATCAGTTGCTTCTCTAGAAAAGTAAGATTTCCGCTGTCTCGGGAGCGTACCTGCCCAGTTTATACCCGGGTATATTTTAGCCTAGGCTACAAAATATCCCCCGGCCCGGGTATATAAAATCTAGCATAAAGCCTATAAACTACTAATATATCTAGGGTTTAAATTGCCCGAGTGATGGTTTTACCCCTTCAGCTGGAATATACTCCTTAATTTATTACAGTCCCAACAAGTGTATCAATTTGTCAATTCTCCATTTAAAAATTCACCTTTTCAGTTTAATTCAATTCTTAACAGTCAAAGATGGTTTACCTCCAACACAATTTATTATGGCAGATATTTAAAAGTATAAAGGAAATCATTAAAAGGTGCATGGTATGTCAAACAACAGCTTAATCCGCCATGCATTTATTACCAGAAGGGGTTTAAACTGGCATGAGGGGTACAACAGACTACACAAACAGACCCCGGGGTATATTCCGGCCTGGGTTAAATTATACCCTGGCATCTATTGGACAAGGGTATAACCTGGCCTGTTACACCGGTCACAGGCGGAGGTTCAGCGAAATATTGCTGCTGTATATATGATGCTAGAAAATAAGTGCAGCGGTTGTGTCCCAAGAACATTAAACCGCGATGCGTGGCTGAATGATGGCAAGGTGATTGGTTGAATCGTTCAAAGCGCCCGTCCTTTCTTCCTCAGCGATGCGTATACATAACGCGGAAACCCCTCAAATACACGTAATCATGACATAGCGGTCCCTGCTGCTAATGATCATGCGCTGAAATTGCTTGGCGCCGCACAGACTGTTGACGCCCGCTAAATTACTTCTATCTCTTTGAGGATTTTAAGACTCTGCTTACATTTCATCAGGCCATGCGTGTCAAATATGAAGCACTCTCACAGACAATTGACATCACACCAAGAAAGAGACGAACTAGGTTTATGCTTTGTTCTGACTGCGCTGAGTGCCAGCCAGAAATTGAAGACTGCGCGGACCACTCTGTGTTATGTTGTGATTGTTATACTCTCGTGCTCCATTTCATTTTATCACGTGCCACCAAATGTTCATGATTAGTAGGTGTTACGTCATTAAACGAAATGATGTGTGCACAGTTGCATTGTGGGTACACCTGATAGCTAAATTTGTAAAATGTGCACCAGTTGACTTCAAGTTATATACATTTATTCAGCTGGCCTTCAGTTATTACATATTAAAGGTCATGTGGTAATCTCAGAAAACTGAAACCATCCGATCGTGCAGGTTTCCTGCATTCATGTCTACTGAAAGGTCGATATTCCTTTCTTTGAATTTGCATGTCTTCTTTCTTGTTGGCCGAAAAATGTTATAGGTATAATCTTATTGTACATATATATATATCGTTCTTCCATTATTAATGGGCTCATGTATGTATGTGCGCATCCTTACATATACCCCTATGAATAGTTCTAAAGTAACCGTGAAACTTTCTATGTGCTTGTTCATAACGTGTGTATTTGGATATTCATCATACAAAAGTCAGTCTATGCCATGTCAAGGTTCAAACAAACTGGCTGCACTCATACATACGTACACTCCAAAAAAACTATAAGGCCTGTGTTAACAAAAAATAATTATATATTAAAAAAAGTTACTTACATTTTCTGGAGAGGCACTCCCTTTACGCCAAGAATGAATATAACTACATAAATACACAGAGTCCAAACATGACGGCAAACAGCAAAGTTCCTGATCACTCGGTTCCTATGACCACTTGGCTATCGCGCACACACGTAACACCGGGATGTAACGCTGTCCTTTATTCACGGAGTTTCTATAATCCGCAATCTCTCTCTGTGTAGACACGTATCACAATCCAAGTACCGCTCACAGTCTATTCTTTTTCAGCGTTGAAGCAGTCTCTTACAGTTGGTGTCTCCTGGAATCATCCAGACCTGCATTGTACCAGAATAAGCTTCCACGCACACAGCAAAATTCTGTACCTCTACGGTAATGTGTATATTTAAAACCAACGATCTGTTCCTGGAAGCGCACACAACAAGTATCAACACGCAAGATTACCAGTTTGTCGGTAAAAAGCGATACTAGCTCTGAAGTCCTTTACAGAGAAATCATGCACTTGTGGTCTTCCTCAGACACTGACTTACTACACTTGTAGACACCACATCTCAGCTGTCTCCACTGTAACATATGCAGACCGGCCTCAGGACTGCTGAAGCTATCTTCAGTCTATATCTCACACGGTACGCTGAAACGGGCCCTTCTCTCGGAAAAAAGTCCCACTCCACTCTTTATAAATGCTTGCTGATGTCCCTACTCCTGATTGTCCTCCGGCAAATCATTTTTCGAAATTACGCCGACCGTCAATATCTGCGCGAACATGAATCAGGAAACGTCTCTAGGAACAGAATGTGAGAAAACCTAAGTTACATAGGTGCACTTCCTTTGAAATCTACCACAAGTACCATATAGTGATCGCCAAAACAGAGGCGGCTCCTTCTAAATTAAACCATACTGAAATTAACATCAGACCAGACACGTGTGCTCTCTAACAACTAAACTGCCCTGAAATTAACATCTAACGAGACACGTGTGTCCTTTAACCAAATATCTAACGATATTATCTAAACATGATACTCTATATTAATGCACAATAAATTATCAACACAATCATCTGGCTGTTATCCCTACTAGAATATGTAACAATACCTAAGCCACATTTCTCTTGTGAATTGTATATTACTAGGACCAAGAAGGAACTATTTTAACTTAAATCTGTTTTACGTGCCATGAATATAATATAAACTTGTAAAGAAATAATGTTTCATTGTATATAGACATGTTCCGTATGAGCATTGCACGCATGTTCGCCTGCGGCGTTCGGCTCCTATGTGGCAGCATCGCTTGGTCAATTGAAATAAAATATAAACCATGCACAAGCTCCGGCATGCAGGCTTATTGTGTTTAATCATCTGAGATAACAAAAAATATTAGACCGGTGAAATGTGGGGGGGGCTTTTGTATCGCTTCAACTGATCGAATCTTCACCTTCGATTCGAATCTCGATTCCATTTTTCCCCAGTAGTAAATTTCAGACAATCTTTTAAATAAAACAAATTTTATACCACCATAGATAATTAATAGTTAATTTTGGAAAGTACAGGAAAAATGTAGTTTGCAGTTGTTTATTGCTGTCATTTGTATAAATCATGGCAGTAGACCGTTCTCCTGCAAGTGTTGAAACTGCATCTTGGGCACATATTCAAAATAAATATTCATTCTCGACATCACATTGTGCTCCGTCAAAGTTGACTGCTCGACAGGGTTTGGAGGAGGTGCATGCTAAAATAGTAATCGATACGAATCGATTCAGAGGTTATGAATCCATCACAATTTAATCCAGGGGTTTCAATTCAAAACATCGCTTATTCAATGCATTGTTACACCCCAACAAATTAAGTCTCTCTTGTCCGCCTTACGGACGCGAACACTTAGTGCCAGTCGCCTCCGAAAGATGTCGTTATTGTGGTAGGAACAGTCAGCGGAAGAGAAAGAATCTCTACTGCTCTTATTATCACTCACTAGATGTAAATATGGGAATATTTGTTATGTGACAGCATATATTTTATATGTATCAATAATTTGTTTCTTAACCTGTGCCGTGATCTGATTCCAAGCCAAATAAACCTCATTTTAATTACTGCCCATGCAGGCGAGCGGTATTGTCAGGCTTTGCAGCATGCAAGTATTCCTGGTCACGACTATTAATTAATAGACATTCCCCAGCACACTAATGACATCTGTCGGCGACAACTGGTACTGGATGTGCGAGTCCAGTATATCGTCTAAGAAAGCAAAAATAAGCCTGATCTTCAACGACAGGGTCCATGTCAGGGATTCTTCCAACAACCTCGAATCTGGCTCAGTCCACTCCAACACCCAAGACGGTCGCCATGCTCTTTTGATATGTAAATTTTATAATTATTTGTTATTTTTCAGTTTCAGGCCCTGTATGAGCTATCACTATCATTTTTCTTTTCAATCGACCGTTTACTGTTTGCTTGGATTTTTCGACTCAAAGCATATTTAAAAGCATGAAGAATTCCAACCTATACTAGTATACTCCTATATGCCGAGCGCCGTCCAATGATCTGACTAATCTCGAGATAGGTCGTATATGCAATAACGGGTCGGACAATGAATCAGCATATATTTTATATGAGAGGGGTGCATATGAGTTAACTTAATCGATTATCGCCCAGTCACAAGGATCACTTGAGGCTTTCTGACATTGATAGATATATATATGAATCGAGATCGCTCAAGTTTATATATATATATATATATATATATATATATATATATATATATATATATATATATTGTTTAATGTGAAGGGAACAGATCGATACGTTTATTTAGGTCAAACAGAGTTATTGCGAATAAACGTCATGGGTGTCTGCTGTGTAAACTGAAACTGAATACGCAATCGTGGCAATTCCACTCTCCGCGCAGAACTTGAATAAACGATTCAAACGTATCATATTTCAGACTGTTAGTGCAGCTCGCTCGTCGTCTGCATGGAGAGGGCGAAGCATATACTCTCCAGGAAAAACCGCAACAGCTATACAGAATACCCTAACTAGTGTATTATGTCTGGAGCCTACTCGAACACTGCTGATTGGAATATTAGAATATGTACACAACCTGGATCGACCAGTCATGGTAGTGAAACACGCCGCCAAACATGAATAACAAACAACTTGGTTTACTCTGGGTAATGTCACTCGGCGCTCTCCCCTCAGTCAATATTTACTCCACGTTGCCCAGTGTGCCGGCGTGTCTAGTTTTAGCGACAAAACTGAATAAATACAGTCTATTGATTGTTGGTAGGTGTTAAACCCGACAGCAGACGATCTTGTTTTCCTTAAAGCACAGGATTACATTAAAGCGGCTACTTAACAAATGCCATTTCCGAACTTGTTGCGTGCTGAAAAGGGAATTCTCAGTGGTTTGCCAACAATTGCCAATAAAATACCTCATAACCAAGAACCACTGATCCCCATACACACATGCACATACACGTACGTGTGTGTAAATATGCACATTTACAAAAAAATGCGGGTGCAAACGCTTAAATTAATAGTGGAGCGGGACGTGTATATGTATGAGAAAACTATAAGAACATTTTAAATATGCAACATTAAAACAAAAATTCAAGCATTAATTTGAACCATGGACGATCCTTTAAAGGTTTTTAAATATACAATATATATATATATATATATATATATATATATACATATACATACATACATACATATATATCATTGTGGCTACTTAGGACTATAAACATTTAAAGTATGTATAATGATTGAGCTTAAAAATTGTTTTCTTGAAATTAATTGTTGCATATAAATATATATCAGCTGAACTGTTTTACATTGTATGTAACAATATTAACTATATGCTCTCACTCTATTGGTCAGTTGTAGATATCAGAGATTTAAATCCATACTGATAATCAAAAATGTTAGACCGCTGATGTAAACAGACCTAGGCGTGCACGTGTTGTTTGTTTACCCACGTGACCTGTCATGCGGCCCTTTGGTGATGAGACGGCCCCTCCTGCTGTTCGGTCAGTCATCTGCCAACACCACCGCGAACAAAACCATTCCATGCAGGCAGTGTTTACATTGTCCAGTAGTACCTCGGGAAGGTTGTGTATGCTGGAACTGTATCCAGGCAGGCAACGCAGCTATATCACGCTAACGGGCTTGTGAAACCGTCTCGTGTACAGAATTGAAAGTTCAATAGAACGGTTACAAACAATTTTAATGGTAATTCATGTGAATGACTCGCGTGTATCTGCGGGTGTGTCGATTCCACTGTTGTCTCAATGTGTCTCTGAATTTTGTCCTTATACTTCCTTTTATAAGAAAATCCGTGTTGTGACATACAAACAATTCTTTTTATCATACAACCTGATGTTGTGTATATCGCCAAAAAAAAGACTATACTCATATTAATAACCATGACACGTTTACTTCCTAAAATAAATTGACAATTTCGCTGTGGCGGTGCACTAGAAGGTAATTTTACCTAAACATTTTACTAAACTCACAAGCGGACGTTCTCTTATTGGTGGCAGGTGAAAATGATAAATTGTCACTGCACAGAATAAATAATGTGTGATATAGCAAATAAATCGAGACAGGCTTTCACAAACATGCAAACACTACAAAATATGTATATATACCTTACAGACTTATCTCTAGCTCTCTCTCTTTCTGCCGGTCTGTCTGTGTGTCTGTCCGTCTCTCTCTCTCTCTCTTTCTCTCTCTCTCTCTCTCTCTCTGTCCGTTTAAAAGTCCTTATATCTGCATGGCGTATATAAATAAAACACACCTGATGTGGTCTACCTCTTATAACGAAACGTACTTCTCGCCGGGAAAGAAGATTGTAGAATATAATCATTCGGTCTATTACTTCCCGACTGCTGTGAAGTACGTGCATGCATGGAGGTATACATGAAACATAAGGACAAATCGAAACACATGCATATAACCATAGATATATAATCAGCACAGCAGTCCTCGGGTATAAACTCATTTTGCTGACTGGTGAGACACATATGAGGAACTAATGGTGTTTCAGTATCAGCAGTATAGGCCGCGCCATGACATACACATGCATGTGTGTGTACGTATGTGTGTGCATGCATGCAAGTTTCGACTACAAACATGTAACGAGCATATAACACATACTGTAATAGGATATATAATGTACATTCATAAATGTGTGATTGTATAGGCCTGTATATACATGTACCCATGGCCCGTGCTATATATACGCTGGTATAGGCCTATATACGTTTATAGTTCATGCTCTGAACAAACTTATACATCATTAAATGTTAAATGCAAACTATACTTTACACATGATCGCATAATATAAACATTTTACGCTGCTCGTGTTATGTATATATATACATATATATGCGCACATTTTTATTTGTAATATTTATCATGGGGCTATTAATTGGCATATTTCCCAAGCTGGCGCATATGCCTGCACATTAATAGAGTAAGTATAGAGTGTACTGTTTAACTCTATGGTATGACCTATATATATATATTTGTGTGATTTAAAACTGAATATTACCTGTATGATATTGTGTATCAACATATATTATAGGTGAATGAGTTAATTAATACCATGAATATGCAAGATCATGCATTTAGTGATTCCATGCATTCACACACACACACCCGAACATATATATACATATATATATATATATATATATATATATATATATATATATATATATATATACTTGATACATTATTCGTGATTTGAGTTTAAAATTCAAAACCGATTTACAAGAATATTTAGATATTCATGTTAAATTCCAACTTCGCCCCTCCCCCCCCCCCCCAAAAAAAAAAAATATTAAATGTTCGCGTCACATATTTGCACTGGCATTTGATCTCTTCCGCGAACAACACACATACCAGGGCGAGTGTCACCTTATATATATAATTTAGATTTTATAATAGATTTTTATAATAATAAAAGGTAAAACGAGTTCACATACTCCACTGATCAGGCCAATAATTAAGTCCATATTTTTAATATGCATGTGATTGATATAAGATTGTATATATATATATATATATATATATATATATATATATATATATATATATATAAATTATGTTAATCTTACTAAAAGCTCATGCATGAACGATGTACCCACATGCGGAAAAGCTTTCAAAATCCTGTGGCGACCAAACAATTATCACAGTTATATACTTATATTTAGAAGCAAATTATACAATATTAAGTCGGGTTTCACGGTTTCATGCCGCAGAGCTGCACTAGTTCTCGTTTTCAGAGGATAAAAAAACCCGTGTCTGACGAATAACAAAATGACAGATATTAACAAATGCGTCATTCAGAGATTAATCACTGCGAAGGTGGATTCCGATGTTGAACAAACGATTGAATCAATAACTGAACCAACGGTGCTACCGCTGCATGAAAAAACCTCCAGAGCGACTGGCAAATTCATGATTGACATTAATTTATCCACAATGGGCGGAAGTATATCGCCAAATTCACGCCTAGGCTATTACGCTCGCCAGTGATTGGCCAATTTTGAGAGGCTTTGTGCATAGCAAGTAACCCCACGTGGGGTGTTAGCATAATACAGCCCTGTGTTGATAGAGCCAATCATGTTGTCCCCCGTATATGGCAAGTGCATTAGGCAAGTCTTCCGTTGGTGCGAATAACGTTTGGCGAGTTACCGCTGTAAATCTCGAGAGGTTTGGCCATTTTGGCACCAAGTTTACCAAATTTCAGCACAACTCACGGAAATTGCATGTCCTAAGGATGGCCGTGATGAACGAGGAAGCCTGCTTATCGAGATAGCTGTCACAGATAGGAAATTACTAGCAGAATTTGTGCGAGTTCGGAGTCAATTCTTTGTTCGCCGAGTGGGGCCAGTCGGCGGCTTTACACCGCGTGCAGTCACGGAGACCTTGTGCGAGGGAAAACTTGTGTAGCGGGCACTCTCTGACGAGGAAACCTGCTTATATTTGTTGGATTTTGTATGGAAACTGCTTGTTATGGTCCTGTGTGGAGACACCGCCATGTAAGGTTCGTGTAGCGTGGATGTTTAGTGTCATTTGGTTCTGGAGCTGGTCTAAGCGAAGTCCCATTTGTGCAGGCTTTGGGTTTTTTTCCTCCCTCGCTCACACTTTGAGTGCTGGGAACCCTAAGACGACCGTCTGACATTACAACTGCACCAGTTTGTGGGGTAGGGATGTGTCCAATCGATTGTTCAGACGCTTGATTTGAGAACTGGACCTACACACTAGGACGGGTACTCCCGCCATAAGGAAAAACTATTTGGGAGCCTGGTACGCGAGAAAGGAAACTGACATCGGTTAATTTCAAGCGCTCACGAGGAACCGAAATGTACCCGACCAGCAGACCGCCGGTAAGCTGAAATTGTATTAAATTCTTGACATGCCGCTTGCTTGTTGTTTCATTTTGCATAAAGTCATACTGAATAGGAGCTGTGTAGAATTGTGAATGCATTGTGGGGGCGGAAGTTGGACCCACATGGCGAGTTCCCCCCTTTTTTTGTCTGTATGTTCAGATTACGCTTGGCTGTAGGCCATATGCTCACTGGTACAGTAATATTAGCTCAAATTGGCGACTGGTATGGTCTTAGATCAGGTTTCTGTTTTGTACACGAAGAAGTCGTGATGTACTGAACTAGAAACCACGAACATGTAATTCCTGTTAATAATACTGATGGTGTTCTACCTTTAAGGTGGGATAGTGTGTCATTGTATGAAGCCTTTTCGTTGTACTTAGTATATTAAATCTTTTTCATGCAGCACTCCTGGATACTAAACTTGAGGATGTACATGATAATGTTACATTGTTAATTCTTGTAAAGATACTTTGAATATTGTTTGTGGTTTACTTGAAAAAATGGTATTCAGAGCTTTTATATCTTGGTCTCAAGACATACAACAGTCAATATGACGCTATAATTAGAATACTTTCCATGTTTGTTATGTCAATACAACATGCTGAAATAATATAATATAATATTCTCCAGGTACAAGTGATATATATATTTTTTTTTTAATTTTGTTTTCCTGCTTCCTAAATATTGTAGAAAATATTGCATCCCCACCCCTTCTTTATAAAGTTTTAAAGAGTTCCCCTATGAAAATACAGATGTTTATGCTATAACATTCATCAAATGTAGAATGACTTTGTATGCTAAAACTACAGTATTATTGTGCACAGCTGATGCCAAACTATTCATTAACTACGTGTTCATAGTTGGATCCATATCTGAAGAAGTTCTTAATTTCACAGTGTGTACACATGTGTGACCAGTATGTATGTCTACAATACCAGCTTACACTTACAAACACAACTGAAGCATGAAATGTTCACTAAGGACCAAATTTTAAGAACCATATATAAGTTAATTAGGGCTTTCCATTGGCTGGATCACATGTGATGTTACAGGAATTGTACAGATTTTTACAGATGTCTACTTGTCTTAACAACAGGGACTACCCTAAATTTAATCGAGACTTAACTTTAAACCCCCATCCCCCTGGAATCAGCGATAAGGTGGCTGTTCAAACATGCAGAATTGTTAATTAGTTCTTTCCTGGTTAAGACCCCAGAAAAACCAAACAAGCATATGTTATGTTCATATACTGGTAACTGGTGGCAACCAGAAAGCTCAGGAGAGTAAAAAGGTGTGAAATGGCTGCATGAGGAATCAATTAGCACCATTTGTGGCACTGTATATGCTGTTCATTGGCTTGATTGAAAGTAATTGTCTTGTCAGTGCTATTCCACTACTGAGGAGGTAAATAGCACTTGAGAATGTAGGTTACATTAGGAATTAGGCCATAATAGCAAGTGTCTTGTGTGTATTCCCCTCCCCCCCCCTCCCCTGAATTAAAGGAATTTATAAAAATGTAAAAGATAATTTTCCGTGAACACAAAATTTTACTCTTAGAAATATCAGCTGAACAGGGAAACTTTCAGGTTGTTTAGCAGGCCTGCAGCTATAAAAATATCAACATTAGACCAGTGGGCACCAGTTTATTTCAGTCCCTGTCTCATTTTGTGAAAGGCATCTTTAATTAGGAAGCAGCAAATTTGACATGTCCCCCCTGTGTTGTATGATTAAGCTGACCTAATCCAAACTGTCAGAGATATCATATCCCCTAGGGGGCGGAGCTAAAGTGCCCAGAGGCGGGGCCTCCAGCAGGCAAACCACAAGAGATATCATGTCATGTTGCATAACTAGAAATTAAAGCTGACAGAGGCTATTGGATTTCAGGTAGAATTACCTCTTCATAATAATAGATCAGTTTTATGTATAAGGAACATGACTCAGGTTGCTGGGCAAGACCTTTTTAAATGTCAGGATTTGAGAATTTATAGTAATGTCAGACAAGTGGACTTTCCGTTCCAGCATCATGGCTGGTCAGTCTGTACATGCACTTCAGCGCCTGTGTTGACTTTCTTTTGTGTGACTTCAGCCTCTGTATTTACAAGAGGTTTAATTCTTTGGTTGGTGATGTGGCTCTGTTTGCTGAATTTTGATACCTGTACACTGCTAAGAATGTTGCCCTGATATTTAATCTCTCTTATTCAGTCAAAGAGAAATACAAGAAAATCCACCTTCACAAGCACTTGTATATCATGACCACCCCTTTATTACAGAAACTTTGCCGCTGTTCAATCACTTCAGTGTTATTCACTTCTGGCCATGCACTGTGAGACTAGTAAAATGTACTGAAGTAATCAAATATGGCCAATGTGGTAGCTGGAATTATAATGTTGTTTTCGTGTTATCTTTTGCTCATTTTTTGGAGACCCATGGTGTGAAACATCTGTTGAAGTGGCAGGGGATTCTTTCTTAGCCCTTGACAGCCTTTGCAAGTAATTACACTGTAAGACAACTCACCAGACCAATTAACCATGATAACTGAGTCAGGCCTCAGAAAGTTGAGCCTCATGTGTTTTTAATTTGATAAATTAAGAAACAAATTATCTGGAGAATTTTTTTAGCGCATAATTATATTAGATGAGCCAGCTGTTGTAGTTAAGTAATTGTTTTGCAAATTTGATTGAGTTGAAGTTATCCCAGCGGTGTTAGGTCGCTGAACGTGGTGAAAATTTGCAGTATTTCTTCATGAAAATAGTGAGACTTCACTCAACTTCACTGCAGTTTGGGTCACTCTGGTCTGATGTGTTTTACACTTTTTTTTTTTTTTTTTCTTTACAGCTTTTCACCATTTGAAAGGCAAATTGGTAATAGAATCAAATTGCTTTGCAGGATTATTTGTGTAGCTTTTCATTCGATAAGCAAAATGGATATTTCATATAATATTGAATTTTTTTCAGGCCCCTGGGCCTCCCCAGGCCGGTCAGCCATTCAAGTTCACAGTGGGAGAGTCCTGTGATCGTGTGAAGGAAGAGTTTAGCTTTTTACAGGCCCAGTATCACAGGTAAGCATCGCTGATACTACTCTTGTCAAGGCAACACCTACAGAAAAAACAGATGGATTGTCTGGCTGGCTGGCTGCTCTGTCAGCACGTCAGATTGTAATAATGAATTAGAGGTGTAAAGTCTGCCCAACCAGACTGGTTTCACACTTGGTCACAATTCAACAGCACCGCTCTGGCTGTATCAGTCCCACCAGCCCTGGTTTGACAAGGGTTCAGACATGTTTAGATTTACACTGGAGGCTCACTAAAGCCTCTTTCTGCATTCTCAAAAAATTAAGGAAAATATACTGTGAACAGGCGGTGCCTGTGAGCTATTACTGGAGGCAATAACATTTGTCAGTTACAAAAGCAGGGATTGAAATATCAAGAAGTGTACTGGTAATGATCTTGTACCTGTGATTTGGCCCCATGTGTCTGGTATTTTGCTGCTTTGAACACAAGCCCATTGTGCATGCTGCAAATTAAGCCCACCGATGTAGATCAGCCTACCTGTTTTTAACTGCAGGCTGAATTCAAACCATATTACTTTCACTTTACTTTTGTAAAAATTGACATGGTGAAATCAACATTTATTTTCCTATTGTAAAGTTATAATATCAGATTTTTTAACTTGGCCACGCAGTAAAGTATGGAATTGTTAAAGTAGTCTCTTTAAAAGTGCCATACATGAGAAAGTGCATGCTTCTTTTTGTTCAGATACAATTATTCACATGTATACTGACTCCACAGAAGGGGGGGGATGACTTTTAAAGGATGTTTACACCTTGTAATCTTTTACAGCATCTAAATCATAGGATTTATCACAGATCCTAACTTATCAGAAATCTGATCATGAAGCATTCGAACAAGAATATATCATGTATACCCAGAGCTGAATGTTCTACTAATAAATAACCAGTGAATAAAAATATCATGTGGCACAACATAAAATAAAAAATGGTGTAGTTTCTGATATTTCCTGCAAGTCATTACCGTATGAAAACATGGACGTTTTTGCAGTAAATCCAGGGGAAAAGCTGTTGAACATACCCGGGACATGCGGATATGGGTTTTTCAGCTTTGCCTGCCAACAGCATCTGTGCGGAGGCCAGGAACACGGAGACCCAAAGGGCCCCATGTGTTCTTTCCACCTGATGAGAAGTTGCGTGCCAGACGAAGCCCTGTTATTTATTAATAACACATTGAAAGTTGGGCCAAGCAACTTGGTACCTTCGCATTTTACCAACTGTTTGGCCCTGTCTCATTTCTAATTCATATTTATGAGGCATCTTGTCAGTTCCTAGTTCTCAACAGGTCTCATGTGCCGGTTTCTGCCACTTATTATCAATAATTTAATAACTTCCCCCCCATCCCCCCATCCTCTTTATAGGATGGTACAGCTTGTATTGGGATTTTGATACTTTGGTAGTATATAATGTTGTGACTGTGATCAACTTTTAAACTGAACACTAGTGAGCTAGATTCACTCTTAATGCCAAGATGAATGCTTTGATTTCTAGATTACCACATTAATTAGATATTTAATTTCTCCAGTAATTCAATCAAGTGGCTATTCCTTTATCATTTGTCGATGGACACTGAAATGCTGAGATACAGAAAGTTCACTGATTTCATTGATCATATCTTCAATCCTATTTGTAAGACAATACCATTTACAGGCCACAGTGGTAATGGTCATTGGTGCAAACTGGATTTATTGGTGGTGTTGTGGGGGTGTCTTTGCTAAAAACGTGGTGAAAATTTCACACTGATTTTGACTTACTAGTGAAGATGTATAAAAAAAGTGATTTGTCCTGGAATTTTCCTGCAAAAGTGGTACTGTAGCAGTGGTACTCGTTTCACTTTGTCATATTCTAGTTGTGACTTTATCTGAATCAGTATCTGTATCCATAACCAGACCAGTACGAGCAAAGCTTAAATGGCATGCTGGGTAGCTTTTAATCCTTCCTTTGATAAGCCCTAATTAAATAAGTCTGGCATCTCCTCACAATCCCCTTACTGCTGTAGCAGAGTGAATTTAATTTATGCTAAGTGGAGCAGTGGGGTGAATGGCACATGTAGCCACCCGTACACTAATATGATAACCGTGAGGAGGATATTATACACATTGTTCTTGTACAACTTCAGAAGGTAAAGTGTATTGATTGGTTACAAAAAAAACTATGTTACCAATAATATATTAAGGTGTAACGTGACACAATTCTTTGGTCTTCTAAACCCCCAATGCACAACAATTGTAAAATACAGATGAGGAATTTGCCTGTTAACAATATTTGCATATTTTAGACCAATCAGTTAATGACCTACTTGTGCTTTCATTTGATATCCTTGGGTCATTGTAGATGCAATCAGAATAAATTATCCCTGCACTTGCTGGTCAATATGTCCTGTTAATACAGGCTGCTTGACAGATGGCATATTTTGTTGTTTTATAATTTTGCCAATGTCTTCACAGTCCTGTACCTTTGGTCATAAATGTTTTTATAAGTAGAGTAACATTCAGGATATAAGGATCTCATACTAGGGAGATTTTGTTAAAATTATGATAACCATGTATATTGGATGTGTATTTGGGGCACATATCTTAAAGATATATAAAGATACAATTCATGAATGCTTGGATTCATATCTATATTTTTATTATTGTGCAGCCTGAAGATGGAATGTGAAAAACTGGCGCAAGAGAAAACAGAAATGCAGAGACACTATGTTATGGTGAGTGTTTAGAACTTCTGAGGAGAGATGCTAACCTGAAAGACTTCAAGGAAGTTTTCCAGGAAATTATTAAATATCTTTGTCTGTGTTTTATTAGAAGAAACACTGATTTTGAATGTTTAGGAACTCAGAAGAATTTGGTTTTCATCTTGATGAAAATTTATTAGAAATTCAAAATGAATGAACTCAAAGGAAAAATGATATTCTTGAAAAGTTATCAAAGATTTTATATGCAACGTGGCTGAAACTGAGGATTGTTTCCATTCATTCATATAATGCTTGTGAAGTTTTCCTGTAATTTCAGATGTAAGAGCATGTCAGTTCTTTATGAATCATTGAAACTGCTGTATGTTTGAATTTTTATATATTCAACTTCCTTTTGTTGTGTTGTAAAATGTACCATAGCCATGAGCATGCAATGCATTTGCCAACTGAACCTCTATGTTAGTGACTTACACATAGTTATTATTCACATAAATGCTGTATCATGTAATATATCGCTTGTGATAAAAACATGAAAGTCAATACAAGACTTTCTTCTGTTTTCGCAGTATTACGAGATGTCTTATGGTCTAAATGTTGAAATGCACAAACAGGTAAGTAACTTTTATGCTATTAACAAAACCTCCACACCCTCTGAATCAGAATTAAATAGTAATCTTTGTGTATTACCTGCAAATAAGCCATTCTGTGCCCTTAAACTGCCTTTCTTTTTTATTTTGGTTTTTGGTTTCTAGTATCAAATGCATACTGGTCAATGTATGTAAAATACAGGATTCAATATAAGCCAAACCGGATGATGTCTTAAAAATTCTATAAAAATTTAATCTATTGTGTGGTTTTTAATTTCATGGAATAAAATACCCACAAAATTCCATGAATTAAAACCCCACAAACAATTCAGAATCCTTGGTAAATCTTCCTTTTCAATAAATTTTTTACTTTCTATACATCTGTCTCTGGACACTGCTTGGAGCATACCTTACACCAAAGGATGTATGAATGCATCTCAGTTGCTCTCTCCTCGTCATCCTGAGGTATACCTTCCCATAATATTTTACAAAAACAGTTAATTATGAAAAAACAGTTGATCATTTAATGGCACCAGCAAATATCATTGGACAACAGTGGTTATTTCTTCAGCCTTGTGGCATGATATCACTTGCAGATTTAAAATTTATTCCTATCACACTACCTTCCTGGCAATGTATCAAGTGAACTGAAGTAAGTATTATACCTGACCAGAGTTTGCACTTGGGTATTACCCCTGAACATGTGTTGTAATGATTCTGTTTCAATAGGAAAAACATTAAAAAATACCTCCAAGGAAGAATGCTGTGAGAAATTAGACAAGCTAACTTGCAAGTGGAATCTGTCAAAAAATACAATTTAGTAGGTGGAATCACACCAGTGTGAGATCACAATACCAAAGACAGAATTCAGATTCCATGATAGACTTGTACTAGAGAAAGTATACAAATTCACAGATGGAATCACACCAAAGAGAGATCACAAAATTATAGTTGAAAGAATGCCAATGAGATATAACATTAATATGTGGATAATTCCCAAATAGAGATTATAAATTCATACAAAGAAGATTTCTGAAGAGAGCAAATTCATTGAAGGAAGAATACCATTGAGAGATTACTAATTCCTTTGTAGAAGAACATGAGAAATGACATTCTTTTTCAAAGGAACTTACAAGAATGCATCTGTGGAAGAACAGCTCCCAAAGATAAAACCTTTTCAGGTCAAAGGTCACACATGTATGTCACATGACCCAGCTAGTTATGAATATGTTAATGTCTTGAATACTTTGGCCGGCCAAGAGTTGCCACCAGTGCTCGTTACTTCACATTTTCAACTTGGTCATATCTTTGATATACAAATAAATCTAGTGTAGCCAGCTTTTTGCCGACAATCACTGATAAAGTTCCATGCAGTAGTGTATGCAGGCATTTTGATTATCTGAACTGTCAGATGTTATGCCTTGTGGAAACTTAAAATAATTAAGAACACACCTTGATAGAGATTCATATATAGTGCTAAAAATATCAGTGGGAGGAGGTTTTTTCACAATGCAGAACAAAGTACCCGTTAAAAAGTGGTTATAGATACGGTAAACATAGACTTGTCTCTGGGACATGTATGATAAACATTGGCAAATAAAAGCCCTTGCAGTCATTTATAATCAACAATATCTGTATTCCCTGATTTTCTGTTAGATAATAACCAGTGAAAAAGGGGGATGCACGGTTTCCCTTGTCTGGGTGTTGTTAGGTCTGCTGTATAATAAATCACAGAGGAAGTTTATTTGTTCTGGACAGAGGTTGGAGTCTCGCTGTGTACATAAGAAGGATTGGTTGGGAAGCTGCTAGTTGTTCAGCAGTGTTTAGATAGGGAAGGTAATAGATGCCAGTCTAGTTACGTAGGTGAGGGTTTTGTGCCAGGGCTTTGGGTGTTAGTCCTGTCGCTGATAGGGTGTTATGTTTGTAACACAAGGAAGAGGAGGTCCCTGCGGTAGAGTATGGGGAGGGGAAAAGGGTGAGGAAGTGCTGTATACCAAGGCTCGCATTTCTCCTGAAATATATGGGCTACTCTTGTATATATACACGCCAGACATGTCTGCCCAGGCTTTTGTGACAACCTGGGGCAGCTGAGAGTTATGCTTGCTTGCATACTGTCCACAGTATAAGCACTGGGTTACAGTGATGTTAATCTGTTTGTACAGGTCTGAATACTATAATATATCAGAGAGGAATGTTACAGGGTGTACAGCTTACTGGTTGATCGACAAGGCACTTCTGAGGGGCCAGGATGTCACAGATATTATATCTTATTCTTTCCACTATCAAGCAATTTAAACCTTGCCGACTGGTAAATAATCATCAACTTAGAAACATTAGCTCCGTACAAAGTTGGGTAGAGTAATGAGGAAAAACGTTCCATGGAAAGCCCTTATTTGCTGCAGATCTGACTTAATCTGTGATCAGAAAGAACTCCTTCATACAGGGTTTGATTTTCCTGAAGACTTGCACCCTACTCCTATAATTTGCCAGAAAAACTTATCTGCCCAGCCAGAAAGGTCTTTTTAATAACATCAGCAAGTTCTTTATTTCAAAGATTATTGACAGGGTCATACATGATCATCAATTAGTTTGAGACCTGTTTTCCAGTGTGAAAGGATTGCTGATATGGTCATTAAATGGACAATGTGCAAACCTGGTGACAGTAGGAAATAGATGGGATGGATGTCAACCATCGCACTACAAGATCAGAGAATTTAATAGAATTCTATCTATCATGAGGAATTTTCGCTGGAGGGAACGTGTGGGTGTATAGGGAACATACTCCGCTCACCCAGGATGTATTACTATTCACAAGATGGTCATCGCTGTCAGTGGACTGTGCCATTAATCAATGGAGCTCCCATAAATGTACCTGATAGTGTATCCACAGGCATATTGATGTTATTTATAAATAATGTAAAAATAGCAGTACACTATACATATAGTACAATGTATCCAGATATGGAGTTTCTGAAGGACCAGTATTCTGGACCAGTCCATTGTTGTGTACATACAGTGCACATGATGTGTAGATGTATATCTAGAGTTTTTTGTGTCCTTTTAACTTTGTAGCAGTTCAGTATTGAGTCATTATTCATGGAAGGAAGCCTGGCATCTGAATATATATATCTATATCTATATGCATCTCATCTTACAGTATATTGTATTATGGTCTGCATACAGTTTGGTGGAGGGTGGTGGGGGGGGGGGGGGGCTTGTTTTGTAAGAGTACTATGGTTCGTCAGCTTGAGCAGCTGTTAACTATTTTCTAGGGTTTCAAATGTATCACAATATAAACAACTGTTTTTGTCAGATTTTCAACGTTTTGGTCACTGAGTTCCTACTGTGTGTGTACAACTGCTTTGGAGTTTGTCTCTAGCTGTATTTGGCATTGTTTCAAATTCATGTGTATAAAATCAAATTGGGACTAGTCTAATCCATTTTCAGTTATAGCTCAAAACTAGCCCATACCATGAGAAACCTGACTCCACCTTGCCCTGTGGCCAACAATTACCAGTGCCAGGGTTATACCTAAATCATAAATTTCAACACAGTAGGGCAGGAGGCAGTGAGAGATGTGGCCATGTTTAATGTCTGACTCAGCTGCCAACAAGGCCGGCTGACCCCCCTTCAGTCCATGTCAAGAATGTCCTGTATGGTAAACCCTAAGCCCTGCTGATGCATGCCCCAGCTCATTAGCTGCTGTAATACTAGGGCTGGTCTGTCTGACTGCTTAGACCTGGCTGCTTCAGCAGCAAGCTGGGATTAGTAACATCTGCATGTACACAGGGGGCCTCACATTAACACAACCTACCCTGACTAATTTAAGATGCTTTTTGACTAGTGTGCTAGACAGATTGTGCTTTCATCCCAGGCCAGATTTTGCTCTGCCAGCCAGGCTGGGACCAATCAATTTTCTGGACCTGTGGCCACTGGCCACCAGGCCTGGACTTTGTTTGAATTTCCCTGCAGGGATAATAGAATATGCATGCCATGTTCCTGGAGCCTGCCAAGCAACAACACAAGCCCAGCAGCATGCCTTGTCAGCTACCCATACCAACTTTATTCTTATTGGCTCTTTGTTGTTAGAGTGGGTGGGGCTACCTTGAGTGATTGACAAGCATTCATGTCAGTGAGTAATACAACTGGTGTGCACCCTACTTTCATGTATACAAGTATAGCATCTGGGACGCAGGTTTTAACTGCACTAGTGGGAAGGGGTCTTACAGTTTTCAGGTGTCTATTGGGTTGTGACCATATGACATTTCAGACTTCTCAGAGGTCTGATCACACAAACTAGTGCAGGTTGCAGACCATGTTTAATTGTGTGTGGTCTTTGAATGACAAGTTCAGTGCCTGTGCCCTTACTGCATAGTGGGTCAAAGGTGGAGCTGTTGGTCACAACAGGAACTCTTGGAAACTTGAGTAGATCTGGCCAGTGTAGGACTTGTTTCCTGCAAACAATTGGGAACATTTCCACATAACCATGTAAAAACTCAGTTCTCTGATCGCAGATTTTCTTACAAAAAACCTAGAGTTCATGCACTGAGGCATCCCATGTTTAAATTGCAGGTAACAGATGTAAGATACTCAACCAACACAAGCTTTTTACATTGAGAATTATAATGGTTACTTCCTCAGTCCAATATGTAGTTATTTCAATTGTCACGAGCACTCATCTGCTACAATGAAATCGAGTAAGCCAGTCAATGGTTCCAGTTCCAGGTTCTTCTATATTAATTGTATAGTTTTGGCTAATCTCATCTGTTACTTATTTTGTTTTATTGAATACCATTTGTAATACTATAAGTACAACAGAGATCTTGAAATAACTTCTATTGCATGGTTAGAATGGCAAGATACAAAAAAAAGCATGGAAACCTTTGCTATGACCAATTGAAATGTTGAATCAACAACCCTGTATTCCATTGTAAGAATAGCGAGTGAAAAAGATTAGAATTTATTTTTTGCCCAGCTATAAGTATATTTTTTAGATTTTCTCATAAGTATATGCTTGCTATTGTCTCTGCTTACATTATTTTCGTTTTTTATACTGGCTGAAAGTAATTTGATGATAAAAATAGAAAATTTCATGACTCACTGATCAAATATACCTGGGCATGCCACATTAGAATGTTTTATTACCTCTAGTCATGTTTGAAACATTGGTTATCGACTTCAGAGGTTGATAAGTTCAAATTTCAAAATGCTTAATACATCACTGCTTTTAATACTTTACAGCAACTTATTTATCAAATGTGTATTACATGTTAATAGGGCTAATTAGCTCAAATTGCATTCATATTTGCTTAAATGGGGATGTTATATTTTTGTAATATTTTTTGTTAAACAGATGGATGTTTCTATTATTGGGTCATTAACTGAGATCACAGACATCACTGTAAACCTTGGAATTAACCACAAATGTCTCATGAACCTACATGCACAATTGCCTGTTTCCCTGTACAATACTAGTGTAATGAAGCTGAAAAAAGGATAGATCCATTGCTTGTTGGTGGCAAAATTGAATATGGATTATGGGATAGCATTTTCGAAAGGGAAAGATTTTGATATTAAACCGTTTTGATTCATGTTCCTTAAGCACTGGGCTAGGAATAATTTGGTGTTAACATGTTAGAGCAAAGCAGTGAGGAACCTCAACCTTCAACATTTTTATCTTTGAGTCTCTGGTATGGCTTTCCACTCTGTGGTTTCAACACTTAAACCACAATGTTACATCCTCCCCCTAGGTGAAGTTTATTTGTTAGACATAAGCAACAAATGTTTACTGTGGGCTGGACCGAAGTAATTAAGGTTACATAATTACTCCCTTGCATTATTGTTTGGTGACAGCAATTATTTCCAGGTCAGGGTTGATATATGAGGAGGGAAAATGTTAGGTGGAGGAGTCCCTTGAAAAGAAAGAAGGGGCCCAGTTTGTAAATTGGATGTTGGACCTAGTGTTAGGAAATTCTGCCATTATCACAGGTGACTGATTCTACAGACGCTAAAAATGGAATGGTTTCTCATTTAGTGCTGTGATCAATCATAACTCGCTTGGGCCCTAGGGGCAGTCCGGCTACTAATTCATGTGGCTTGTCAATTTGTGTGTAGAATGCCGTTTTCTGCCCAAGGGTGGTGCATTGTGGGATCAATACTTTACCGTTTGGTTCTTTGTGATGCCATTAACAGCAGGAAAGAAAACACCTTTGTCTATCCCGTGGGTACAAATAATATTGACAAAAGACCAACTTGATTGGACAGTAGTGGCCAAGCAAATATCGGCATTTATTGGCGGTGTTCTCCTCTGCCACCCCTGTGAGGCAGCTTTCCTGACGTGCCAATGAATTCATTTGATTACAAATTTACACTGTGAGAAGGAGGTAGAGGGAGGGGGGATGTTGACCGGAGTTCATTCGGGGACTCGGCCTGACCTGCATATTGATTGTATTATTTTCCTAAGTGCCACGCACAAGCACCTGGGAACAAGTAACTTGATCCGCACTTGGACTGGGCACACAGAGTGGTGAGGATAAGTACTCAACTTGGGAGATATCCCATGTCACTTTATCAGGGGTTATTATTCACAGCTCCAGAGATAAGGAAATTCATCCTTGAAATAAAACATGCTCAGCATATATATAAATCATTACAAAATTCCACCTGCAATAGCCCTGAGGCATTCTTAAATCTTCATAAAATTCCAACACGATTTCCCAAATGCTGCAGTTGTGGACTTGATGTTGTATACTTGTCTGACCTTTAGGCATGACAAATTAGCTATTTATACATTTCTGTGGTCTGGGAAAGCTGCATGTAAACATGACATCAGTCACATTTCCTCTTGTCAATTCTTTTGACACTTTATGAACTGCTGATAGTAGGACATATCAAATTCTTTTTCACCTTAGTCACGTTGTTACTGTAATTGTTACAAACTGTTAAATGGAGTAAACTCAAGTACACGGTAGAGTAGATATATAGTTTTTGTACACCTCTGTGGTGTAGTGAAACCTTCAGATACCAGAAATGTAGTCAATATAAAGCACCAGTGAAGAGGAATGTATGTATTTATACATCATGTTTCTATATAAGTTATTCAGCTGGGAGAAAATGTAATAATATGATGCATGAAAAACTGAGATTTTAAAGGGCTTATATATCCTTGTGTTTTTTATGTCAGAAAACAGAAATTAGATTAGATTTGTAGCAGAAGGGAGAGAGAATACATTTTATTTTATTGTAATTTTGCAAGTATGTCAGATGTTGAACATTTTTGTTACAAGTGGTGCGGTAGAAAGTGAGCTTTTGAAGTCAATAGTAGTACCAGTACAGGATGAAGAACAAATACTTAAGGCGCTGGTTATTGTTCATTGTGATGTAACGTTGACCTTCAGTATACTGAGCAAAGAAAGGTCATTCTTTGGGGGCTGATTGTTCTATTTCACAGCGCTGCAGACTGGCTTCATTGACTGACAGAAGCTGTTTTATCAGGCTCAGACATCGGAGAAAACACCCCAGCAGCTCAGCTGTGCTCTGGCCCAAGTGAATTAACGTCTATTCACAGTTTAACAGTTCGTCAGTATAGTTAGTATGCACTCTGGTTGTTTTTAGCGAGTGTGTTTCTTTTTTCACCCAATAGAAAGCTTTCTATTGGAGTGGACAAGATGGTTTGTTCTACACTTAACGTGGGTAATTGCAGCTTGGTGGCTTTTAAAAGAACAGGCTTTATCTCAGGAATGGTGGTAAAGCTCCATGGAAGAGCAACTTGGCTTTTTTTCACACCCTCTTATTAACCATCAGTATCCACACACCGTTTGAATGTCGCCACTTGTTAGAAGCTGTTAACCAATCCAATGAGAGAGGCCATGATGGGTTTTCTCTGACCCTGTTTTTTCGCTTGTTGGTTGGCGGTTGGAGCCATGGTGGTTTGCGCTCCTGGGATCGGGACCAGACTTTGGAGGAGTCCTGTGTGAGGGCTTGCAGAGACTTGCTGAGAGAAGGCTTCAGCACCCACTTGTAACCGGAGTCCCCCTTATCTCACACAGAGCGCCCAGCCAGCAACTCACAAACACAGCCCTTCAGCTTGTCAGCACCTACCAGCACCAGAGCAGCACTACTCCAGCTCTACACAATATACAGGCTTGCTGGGTAACCAAGACTTTTACTGTTGGGCAGTCAAACAATCATATTTCAGTCTCAGATTTAATTTTATCATATTGAACATATGGCTGTGGAAACTTGCATTATATGCCTTCCCAGCATTTCACATTATTACACAGACTGCTGGATAGCTAAGACCTAAGTATTCACTGGTAAACCATTCCAGTTCCCATTGTATGATCGTGAAACGCATATGGATACATATGATTATATATGTATATACCTATTTACATATCTTGATATACATTTCTTGATATATGTTACATGATATACCACAATCATACAACATAGCAAACATATTTTCTAAGGTATAATTTTTAAACTCACTCCTTTCCAGAATTCATTGGATGAGCAGGCATAGACTACATTGTACTTGATGTTTGCTTGGTAGTACAATTTCAGTGACGGTGTTTTTTGTGACTGTGAAAGGTAGCTGCTTTGTTGGCAAGTGTTATTGTGAAACCCTGCCCATATATGGTACATGGGTCAGACAATACATTTCCAGCACAATTAAGGCTATTCCAGCCCATGAAGTAAGCAGATAATATTAACCCCTATTAACAAAGGTTTAAGTTTTTCTATATTTTCCCTGAAAATGTCCACAGATTCCTGTTAGCCTGTTAAGAGCATTTTCAGTGCAAGGTTATAGTCCTGGCTAGTAAACAGTTGTTAGTGTGAAACACTGTTTTAAACAACAGGTTGTGGTATATTTTCACAGACACTATCTTAGGGTTCTAGGTAGCCCATTTTGTTTATATTGAGTGCAAGGCAGCTGACCTGGCCAGTAGACAGGTGTTAATGTTAAACAGTAAACCCTGCTGCTGACAGTACATGGTATTGTTTATTGTCACCGTCTTCCCTAGGTCCTATGTAACCCATTCAGATCATACCCAGCACAAACAGCAGAGTCGATGCCCTTTTGATATCATGCAAATACTGTGCAGGGAACAGAATTAGCACAACATATGGAGAGTCGATGAGGTCCCTAGATGCCAATAAAAATGCTCAAAGTGCATGTTCACCTTTGATCATAATGTTTATCTTGATTAATTCATAATGCCCTTTCATCCCACATGCATGGCCAGTCATGACAAGTATGCAAATGAGGCTGCGTGAGCCCTGTTAGACTGGTTGCTTGGTTGTTCCAATATTGTTACTCATTTGGGATAATATGTTCTGATATCTGAGCTAATCCCCCACGGAGAATGAGGCCGGTCGTGTTTGGATTATCTGTAACACCACTTGATTAAACCATCATGTCATAGTCATGTACACACATGGTACCCAAAAGTATTTTTTTTGCTCAATTTTGCAATCAAATAATACTACATGTAGGGAAACAGGAAATAAAAGCAGTGGCCTCTGATAGCATAGTTAATGTTTATACAGTATAACATTAAAATTTATAAAATGGTAGATATGTGGTTACACATGTACTGATGATTATTAAAGCAAATAGACTTTTAACTCATTCCCATAATCTAGTAGGCCTGTATTTGGAAATTTGAATCAATATACAACCCAGAGTCAAGATATTTTTAATCAATCAAAAAATATATATGAAAGATCTAAAAAAAACATGATGTACATAAACTTTGATGTTTGTGTGTATGATACTCCTGCTGATTCTGGTCTATAGATGAACTGATGCTGGCCCTAGCAACTGGGCAATCCTTCATCATTTAGTTATCTAGCAACGGTTTTGCATATAACATTTCCTTGTTTTGCAAAAACAGAAGAATCCTTGTTGATTAAAGATGGGATATAGATTTATGGCGAAAAAATATGTAAAAAAAAATGACTGCTATCAAGCAGAATGGGAGATATTTGGCTCTTAAGACATTTCTATACATGTACATTGTAGATAGACATGGTTTTGACATTATTCTTTGGCTTTTTTTGAGTGTTATACAGGCATGAAAAGTGGATAAAATAAATTCTCTAGAAATTTTACCTCCCAGGAGAATGTGGAGTTTGTGGACCATGGGTACTGGAGGTAGTGCCTGACAAGAAGATATTTCAGTGCCTTTTAATCATCACCTCCCTCTGACATGGGTACACTTTTAGTGGGTCAGTACATCTAACCCTTAGCAAGTACCCAGCTGACGGTACGAAAATGGTCATGGTGTCCCAGGGAACATAATGATACAGTAAAAGTCATCTCCAAGGGCAGATAAAACACGACTGCCTCTTTTAACCAGCTCAGAATAATCAAATCCTCACAGTGTTTTTGCAGTTTCCCTTCCCCGTTGGGAACGGGGGCCCTACCCGGCTCTAGGTTAATGGAGGCCTCAAGACAGACCAGAATCAGGACCCAAATGTCCCGACAACCTTTACCATGACAACCGCGATTTTGCTGGAGCCCATGATATTTTGGCAGAACATGAAATTGGGGAATATTTCAGGCAGCATCTGTGCTTTAGTCGCCATGACAACCCAGCACATCTTCTCCCCAGGCTTCATGTATTCAATTGTTATTTTTTCCACTCTGTTATTAATTTTGCACAGTTTGCTACACTTTTTCCTTACACGAGGGGTTAGGGTCGGACCATTAATCTTTAGAGACTTGTCTTCCGGCCTATCATACAAAAGCCCCCTGGAAGCGGGAGGACAAGACAGAGAGGCCGTAGGGCCTGCCTAAGCACAAATCAATCCCCTTCAAACATGATATTAAAAGCACCGCATGATCATATATACAGCATGCCAGGAAACCCAGGCTTTTTTTCACATGTTCCAGCCAGGGCACCCTGCGTGATTTGGCATCATTTGCTTGTGTTCATGCTTTTTAAGGTGTCTTGTTGGCTGTTTATCAAATTAGAAGCTACTGCTTTTCTTTTAGCGACCTATTATAAGACAAAGCGCTAAGTGGATGAAATGAAAGGGAGGATAACATGAAGGAGAGTTTATATGGAGGGTATGAAGGGTAACAAAGAGTAATACACTGTAACAGAAGACTGCAGGAGGAATAGACACACACTGGAAGAAGATCGTAGGGAGAAGACAGAAAAAGAAAAAAAACATGTCATAATAAGAGAAAACTAGAAAAAGAAATTTAAAGAGCTGCAGGAATAGAGGAAAGCTTTAAACAGAAGAATTAGAGAAAAAGCAGGAGGAACAAAGAGGGGAAAACTCACAGAGAAGAAAAGAAAAGGAACTGAAAAAGAAAAAAGAGTTGGATACAGGAAGGAAAAATCTTTTAAAAAGATGGGCATAGGTAAGTTGGTTGGGAACTTGGAGAATAAGAAAAAATAGAAAAATGAGAGGAACAGAGAAGACTATTATTTAAAGGCAACAGATTTTTTTTCAATTTTTTATATTTTGACTCACAGTATACCCATGCTTTGATCAATTGTGAAAATGTGATCTTGCCTTAATTTTCACTATATATAAATAATTGTTTGCTGCATGTGTTCTTATAAGTAGTTTCATATTTCATTCAGAAAAAAACCTCTGATGTTTACCATTTATTTATAATTTGATTTTCAGACTGAGATTGCTAAGCGCCTAAATGCCATAATAGCCCAGGTCATTCCATTTCTATCACAAGAGGTAAGTTGATTTATCTTTTTTGGGATACTCCTCCGTGTGACCTTATAATTTCTGGCTTACATTTTTCACATCAATTTGAACTTGATGAGTCATAAATATTAAAATATTTAACTCTCAAATCTGCGTGAATGCACATTTTGTGCAATATTTGTTTCATGTCACAGGTCTTGCCAGTTAGAATACCTGATGCTAAATTAAGAAATTGGAAGCTTTGAATCTGTACTAATTCAGATCAGACGAAGTGAAAGATTTTAAATACAAAATGTAAACTTTTTGCAAATGCTGAATTCCTGACTTATAACATGCTGCTTTTTCAGTATTTTACCACCTCCACCTACTCTGGGCCAAATTTAATGTCCAGGCTTTTTTTTTTATTTCATTACAACTATCCCCATGTACAGTGATCAAAGGAAACCTACTGTTCCTGCCAGCAAATATAATTAGCATATGACAACTCATACATCTCAGAGGTATAGTTTTATGCTTATCCCACAAATATGATAAAAGGCAATGCTGGTGCACTGAGGCACGATTTGATGTTTTGTTAAGTACATTCCAGTGGCATGTTCTAAGCCAAATCCCGACCTGTGACTGTAACATTTTTCACAAGAGAGGGGCAGGATCAACTCAAAATAGGAGCTGTGGAAAGCTAATTTCAACTGATCATGTCAGACTTAACATGGAAAAATTGAATGATGTCTGCAGGAGATTACAGATTTTTTTCAGCCGCATTGTTGCCAACGGTCACATGATGCGGTGTACCAGTGCTGCGTAGTGATCCGATTAACAGGGATTGGTATTCACAGTCCATCGCCATGGAAATCAATCAGCTGCCGATCTTGAGCTGAGCACAAGAGAAAAGCATCTTCAGTACTTGTAGCATCCTACTCCTCCAACTCAATTGCTGTATTGCCATGGCAACAGAGTTGTCGTTCCTACAAGAGCCCCCTGTGCCCTCTTTGATACATGTATTCAGAATGAGCTATCAAGGTTTAGTGAGCAATCAGGGACACAGAGTATGCTATCTGAATGCAATCTCCGGCAACAACCAAATGTCTGATCCACAGTGGTCATTAGAGAAATTTGGTGGGCCGAATGAATGTGCATGGCATCTTTTATTATGGAGAGCAGATCCAGAGGGGCTCACAGGAATGAGAGTATGCGGAGTCTCCAGTACCCGCAAATGTGTGACCGACTCCGCAGAAGGTGTGTAGTGCTCTCGGTCATTCCCGCCACTGCCTTTCAACTCCAAAGTAGCACTTGAGTGGCTCTGGATTCTCAGTGTGTATTGATTACACAAGGATGTGTTTGATCACCCAGCGCAGGGATCAGCCATGTTTTCCCTTTATCCTGTGCAGCCACCTGGACCTAGGGACCATTTACTCAATTTCTTTTGGTGTTTGGTTATTGGCATGTCTACACTTTTCTCCTTGAGGCTTTATTTTTTTTAATGTAGGGACCAGCCATTGGATGTTTTTCTGCAATTTCTTAATCAGACATGCACCTCAGTGACACAGGGATCAATACTTAAAATCTTCATCAAGCTCATCGTTGATATTTGATATTCATGACGCATGTGTTGCCCCTCAAAGATGTTAATGTTTCACAGAGTCTGTGGTTAGGGAACAGTGCAGTATTTTTCTTACCAAAGGAAACCTGAACAAATGGATCATAATGTTGAGCTTGCATCCCTGTCAGGTGGAAAACATGTTTATATATCATTGGGTATATGTTTTCCCTGACACTTTGTCAGCTGATTAAGTTTTTTATTCATTGTCTGTAAAAAAGGAGCTAACAACAGAGACTCAAAATCTTTAGTGACCTCCTGTTGATATAAATACTGCAGGGCAGATTTGCTACAGGCCCAAAGACACAAATTCATTTGAAAAAAATGATAGGCCCAGATCACAAAAAGAATGCATTAGACCTTTGGGTTACTTAAAATGTCAACCCCTGTCAGGTATGTGCTTGTCATTACCGACTGTTTGAGCTTTACTTGGTACAAGCCTTGAGGCTAAGTCTATTACCAGAACACATACTATAGGAAAATAATAGGCCAAGATTACAAAAAGGGCAGTAGACCAGTAGCTTACTTGAAATTTCAACCCCTGTCAGCGATGGGCTTGTCATCACTGACTGTATAAGCTGTCCTTGCTGCAAAGCTTGAGGCCAAGTCTATGAACAGAACACATACTATAGGAAAATAATAGGCCAAGATAACAAAAAGGGCAGTAGACCAGTAGCATACTTGAAATTTTAACCCCTGTCAGCTATGGGCTTGTCATCACTGACTGTATAAGCTGTCCTTGCTGCAAAGCTTGAGGCCAAGTCTATGAACAGAACACATACTATAGGAAAATAATAGGCCAAGATTACAGAAAGGGCAGTAGACCAGTAGCATACTTGAAATTTTAACCCCTGTTAGCTATGGGCTTGTCATCACTGACTGTATAAGCTGTCCTTGCTACAAGCCTGGAGGCGAAGTCCTTGAACAGAACACATACCATGGCATGCTTGGACATACTTATATATGGTCTGGCTTAGTCAAGTTTGACAGCAGTGTGACCCTCTGTTAAGCACCTCACCCCTGGCTTGTCATGGGAGGTATTTCCTTATGTTCTCTTCTTACAATATATATATCCAATTAGAGCTGATATGGTAACACCCATTTGGTTTGGTAGGAAGCAAATAGAGAAAGGGTTGATTACGGTGGGGGGTGGGGGACGGACTGTTGACATCATGAGCTTTGAAAGGTGTATAACAGAACGTAGATTGATAAAAGGGTACACCACATGCACTACATCCTTCACTTTTTCTTCAGGATGGAGAATTTTGGAATAATCTTAATATACATAAAAAGATGGAAATCTTAAGAAGACCATATTAGGTCCCGGCTTCAAAAAATGGTGCCCTCTAGTGGTCGCCTTGTTTTATAATGGGTTAGAATCATTGCCCCCTATACACATGTCATAGGTAAAGTTGCTGGTGAAAAATACCCAAATTCTCCTTCTGCTATAGCACAATCCAACGACAAACACAATGCTCACGTGTTCCATAACAAGAATCAATGGCACCAAATTAATGATTTTATAGTAATGATTTTGGGATGTTTTGAACATGTACATAATTTATATTTTAAAGAAATCGCTAAGAAATATAATGATGAAGTATTTCTGGATAAACCGTGAGAATGCATACCAGAGGTAATTCTAAACTCATGCGCAATACACACAGTTGAATTATTTAAGTTTGACAGTGACTGACGGTATATTTGAAATTGATTCTCTGTCATTTTCCAGCACCAACAGCAGGTGGCAGCAGCAGTGGAGAGGGCTAAACAGGTCACAATGACGGAGCTGAACGCTATTATTGGGGTGAGTGCATAACGACTATATTGATATTTTCCGACAATTTGTTGCATTATTTTACTCTTGTTTATACCTTGTCTGATTATTTATTAATTCCTCTCTTGCAAAGATGGATGTTTCATCCTTCTGTAGGTCTTGACCTTTGCATAAAAATATTAAAATGTGATTACATGAAAAAAAATTTGAAATTTGTATATTAACACTGCGTCTTTATGTTGTAAACCTGCTTGTTTATAGTCATATATATGCACAAATGCAACAGTAGGGTTTTCCATATTAAATAGTACTGAACATGAAGGATGGAAGTGTTTTGCTTGAGTTGCCTGTAACCAAATTATCTTCAAGACTAAAAATGTCTGAAAAATGCTTCACCCATTCTTATTCCAGTTAAAATCATTTTTCCTGGAGATTTTTTTTTTCTCACATTCAGTTCAGATTAATAGGAAATGCAGAACAGTGTTTATAAATGACTGCACACCTGTGCTCACTTCCCATTGTTTAATAATTTAATTACTACACTAAATTGATCCTGCCTTCTCCCATCTGGAACCAGTGCGTGTTTTACACTAGATTAAACAGTGTCCTGCAGTTTTACAACCAGTTTTATTGGTGTTTAGGAAGTCATGCTGTGTTTTGCGAGGTACCAGTGAGTTTCCGTTGCTGGTCTTTCACTTTCTTTCATTATTCCACCAATGTTGAAGCTTTTTTTTTGCAGTATACAGCACGTCTTATATACCAAATCTGATTTTGTGTACTTCCAGTATAAAAATAGGGATAAGATCAGGTTTTGCGTCTGATTGAAAATATACCATGACAAAATTTTCTACCAGCTGTAATTATAATGCTCTTTTAATTAACCATGCAAGGACCCTGTTTAAATACTTTAATCATAAATTCACACCTTATGTTTTTTCTGAATCACTGAACTTCCCCTCGGGGGAAATTCCCTTTGACAGGCATCTCTCTGTTGTGGATACTTAAGTTTAGGTCACACAAAAAGTACATTCAGATACTTATAACCTCCCTAATGAAAACACCTGTGTATTTTGAACTAATAGCCAGTTCCTTGAAGTGTCTGTAAAAACGAGGTTCCACAGTATAGTGTATACACTTAGTTTATTGACTGATAACAGCTATAATCCTTGATCACTGGACCATAAATGGCCCTTAATAATTGTACTATCAGCATTGCTCTAATATACTGGACAATGAATAGCCCTTAACAATTTGACTCAATGTAGCTCTTATAAATTAGAATATAAATAACCCCTTATTTATTGGACTATCAACATTGCCCTCATACACTGGACTATTAAATACTGGAGTTGTATTATAATAAGTATAAGCTAAAGTGTTGACCAGTGGATTATAATCCTGCATCTTCTATCTATGAAGCGTTGTATTCTCCTTAATCTGTGGACAGGTATTATCCAGATTCAATGTACTGTTATTTTAATCTTTTGTGAATGGACTGTTTTATTTTCCTGAATAAAATAAAACTCAAATTATTATTTGAGATCAGTTGGCCATATGTTTGGTCCTGTACAACCACACTTTAGTTTTTGCAGATCTTGATGTTCTGACAGCAATTGGTTCAACTCTGTTACTGTTCTGAAATGCCAGCTTGGCATGGCTATGGTGTTTCTCAAACTTCACTTTCAGAACATGTTTAAAAAAAACATATTTCATGATGTACCATTAAAAATGTTATTACATCACTATCACCTCATGTAAAGTATTTTGTCATCAATACCTTGTGTATGGTATTACATCATTATTATCTTATTTGTTATTATGTCATCACCACCTAACACTGATGGCTGGCCCCTGACTAACAACACATTGTTTCTAATAATCACTCATTTCCGTTTTGTGTAGCAGCAGATGCAATCGCAGTTTCCACCCCACGCCCCCGGAGCGCCACCTATCCCGACTGGTGCATACCCGCCAGGATTGCACCCTCCAGGACTGCCCCCTACCAGTGCTGCGGCATCATTGCTTGGTTTAACAGCCGGTTCGCCCCTCCACCCTCCCCTCCCTGTACCCGGAAAGGATGACAAAGGTAAAGTCCAAGTAATACTAGCCCATTATACATAGTCAGAATTTAGGACTTAACTACTCAGGCATGCCTAAAACATATTTTATTACTTTTAATGTATTTGTCATAGCACTTGTTTTATTTTTCACTTTCTAGGTCATTAAAACTATAATTGTCGACTCATTTTATTATTTTCACTTATGAAACCTCCTCAATGGATAAATTTGACTAATAAGGCCAAAATAAAAAAAAAGGTATGGTTCTCAGGCACCTTTTTTCAGAAATCAATGCGGGCCGGCGCTTTTTTTATTTTAAATTTTTTGGTATGTTTCGATAAAAATGTCAAATGATATGGGAAAAGCATGAAAATAACAGTTTTATTTTGCTAAATAAGTAAAAGCTCTACAAAACATAGGAAATTGTATGGTTTTATCTTCTTGAAAGAAATGTCGGAGCGGCAGCAGCTCAAAATTGGAAAGTTTTTTGTGAAAATCAAAATAAAAATTTTTGATGCGGGGGTTTAAAATTGATGCGGGCGGTGCCTGAGAACCATACCTTTAATTTTTTTGGCCTAAGCATGTAGTCTTGTTAATGGTTACTGAGTGCTCAAGTCCAATATTTTCATCCTATTTTAACCCTGAAAGATAATGGCATGGCAGTTTTATCTGATTTTTCCTGTTTCTCTGTCATACAGATGTAGAATATTCATTACAATTTGTTCTATTTATTTTACTACTAGTTTGTGGAGTTTATATGAGAAACTAACTATACCTTAATTGTTAAAATACCATCCATATATCTGAGCTAAGTTGCACATTAAAGTGCTGTAGAGGTTTTGAGTATTTCATAAAATGATGTATGCAGTATATACCATAAATATTTATAATCATACCATAAATATTTATATGAACTTGCATATTTTCCAGGACGCCTTGCTTTGTCTCAGATGAGGAGTCACATGGGTTTTGACCTCCGTACCACAGGTAAGAGATGTTTTATCATTATATCAGTAAAATACTTGAAATGTTATTGTCATATCAGAGCTCGAAATATTTTCTGACAAATCCATGGCCCTGCAAACATGGGTGCCTGAAAACTAGGAACTGTTTGTCAAAACTTATGTACTATCTTAAGTTCCATCAGGCAAAATCTGATTTGTGATGAATTTACCCTTGTAATGAATGCATTTCAAATTTTGTGTGTATCTAAGAACATAAAAAAGGCTTATAAAAATAGCTTGTTCTGCATGTAATTGTGGAAATCAGAACTTCAGGAAACTGAACAAATTTAGAAATTTAAATTCACAGAACTGCATAAATTCATGCCACTTGTGCAGACATTGATTAACTGAATAAACACCATGTTATTGAATTTGAATATGGCATGGATGGGAGATGACCTGATATTTCGAGCCCTGTTATCATATGTTACAGGTGACAGATCAAAGGTGATGATGTTCAGACCAGAGGCTTCGAGCCCATCGCCTTATCTAGTTGGTGTGTATGGTTTAAGTACAGGGAGTGAATATTTCCTCCATTTGTTTTATAAGGCAGGACATACTGTTTGGCCAGCAGGGCAATGAATTATATTCTCTATGATACTTTGTGCAGCTACATGCTGGAAATTGATATGATTTGCATATAATTAGCATATGGCATGCATAATTAAGTTGTGACTGGAGCCAGGTGGTACCTCCAGCTGGGGATGCCGCTGCTTATGTTTAACTGTTGTATATCAATTTTATTGTAATCAAATAGCACATCAGGGCTACTTGGAAGGATTGTGGTCCCTTTTGTGGGAGAATAATTGCTATTGCCACTGTATTTGTCTCCAAAATTGGAAGGATCATGACATTTTGTCATTAAGAATAAATTCAGTTGTATACTTGCCTACCAGCAATATTCAACAAAGCTTTTTGACTTTAGATGTGGTGACCTTGTGGTTACTTGCCAAGGTCACATTCCACAGCTGGATTAAAGGGAAAAGCTGGCGTTCACAACTGAAAACATCCATTACAAAGACTGTATATGCAAATTTAATCATGGCCACCATAGCAGTTTGTTTTAGTTTTAGAAGTACCCACCTCAATATATCCATATTTTAGAGTTAATCATGGCAACATGCCCATGTTTATAAATACTGTTGCAAATATATTCATGATTTAGAATTAACTATATAATACAGTCATATTCAGAAACCACCTTCTGATTAACCCCATAATATAGAAGTAACCATGGCATTGTGCCATAGATTTGAAGATAACTGACAGGCTAAACTGTAGCAACAACTCTATAATATACATGTAATAGTGGAAGGAATTGGTGAAAATCATGTTCAGTGACTGAAGATAAAAAACAACCTGTGTTCGATCATTAATCAGTTATTTTATGTACCATCCATGGAACCTTGAAATCTGCTGTCTAGAATTAATATCTAAAATACTGACCGAGTAAATTCAATATAACTTGTACACCACACTGAAAGGTCAAGGTCAAGTTCGAGTTGTTGAAACTTATTGAATACAAAAGTGTAAACTTTAATGCTTTTGGCTGTCTGATAGATTAGAAATATTTTATTTGTATAATATGACTTCTTAAGATGTGCATACATCATTGTTTATGATCAGTAATGCAAAAATACAATGGATTTAATTGATTATAAAATAAAACAACCACTCAATGAAATAATCGATTAATTGCCCTGCCACTAATATGTATTATAAATCCTCCCTTTCTTATATGAGTCAAGGATTGAAGTGCTGGTATTAACTTAGGATATTTGTCATAATTTCTTTTCTATGTATGTTTGTTTACGTTCTTATTTGAATATATTGCGTGCTTTGAATAAAAACAGGTGACAATTACTGTTGAAATTAATAGCATGGTCCTCAACTTATGATCCAGCTAATATGGAGTTCTGAAGCAGAAACAAGCATTTAAAAATGTCGATAGTGATACACTAATGCATGTTTGTTATAACGCTTATTTGCAATTAGGTTCACACATTTTGAATGTAAATGGTTATAACCATCTTTAATGTATCTGATATTACTATTTTGAGATAAGATGGTCTCCATGGAAACTGATAAATCCTTGAACTGTTTTTGTAACCTTGGTAACCTTGATTGTAACCACAAATCTGTTCTTTCTGCTTTCAGGGCCAGATGGTGACAAACACGTGAGTTGTTTTACGTTAGTTTCTGAATGTGCTAGATGTGTATCTCTATACAGGCCGGAGCTTTTATTGTGCGATGCTATCTCTGTCCATATCTCTGTCTTTATTATGCGTACATGTATGATTTGGTGTGCTTGTATTGTGCCGTTTTTGTCACTGGTCCAGCTTCCGTGGCATTTTATTTTACATGGTTATGTTGGACCATCTGAGAACAAAGGACAGTAACTGCCATTTTGGAGTGAGCGTGCACAGGCCAAATAGCATTGTGGCCTAATTACACAGTCTGGTGGGTCGACAATTTTCAGATAGGTATCTGCAGTGATGCATAGGTCGTTAGGTTGCAATTTTATACTATCAGAAGAGAAATCATTGGCTTGCATGAACCGTGGCTGCTTGCGGGTCTTGGCGGTGTGCCATCACTAGTGAAAAAGTGAAAATAAAGGCACAGGGTGATAGGAACTCCATTTTTCATTTTTCGCCTATTTTGTTTGATCCCTTGTGTATTTTGTTTGTAGTGGACTGCTTTTGATGTATGGACTGCCCTCAAGTCACTGTTCTCCTAAGTACAATGTATTGTCAAGCTTCAAAAGATACAGAGATATTGCTTTTGTTAATGGCATAGGCTGTGTAACATAGTGTATTCTGACCAGAAGTATCAGCCATGACACCTTTTCATGTGTTAAGAATGTCAGCATCATTGTACATGTATGTGTACATGTATCAGCTCCATGAACTCAAAAGATCTATGTCTTACAGCCCTCTAATTTTATAAATCATTCCCAGACTTAGGCCAAGAGTTAAGTATATATGCTCTATAGTGTATCATCCTTTAATTTAATGTAGTAAAGCTTAAAATTGGAATGGTTTCTGCAGACCTTATGTTTTCATTCATTTTATGGGTGCATATCTTGTGAACCCAATATTTGTATTGAATTAACCCCTTTTTAAACTGTAATTAATCTTTATATTCAATAAAATATATTACATGTCTGTAACATAAAAATTTGGTAATCTGCAAAATTCTTTAACAAGCAATTAAGGATTTCCTAAAACTGTTTTTGTCATTATAAGTTAAAAAATCTAGTGAAAGATTTATATAATTATTATTATGAATAATAGTCTTAATTTGCCCTACACTTTACAGCATAGTTTAAAAATATAGTTTACCTTAAAGTCCTAGGAGCCCCAGTGTATTCTTACTCAGAATTAAGTAGGTTTCATCAGTCTTGTTAAGGATTACATTGGTCTGGAGCCTGCCCCATGCTGGAAGTCTGTTGTTCCAGACCACCTGTGGTCAGATTTAATGAGCTGCCCTTGTGGACTGAGCCAATCAACAGAAACAACAGGCCTATTCTCTACAGTCATTACCAAGTTTGTAAGGGGTCATTTGTACAGAAGTCTGACCAAATGTACTGTTGAAATAATTATTAAGTTGTTACTATTAAGAAAGAGTTTGCCTCAACAAATCATCTATACTTAGGGCCAGTGTTTTTTATTACTAATATGTATAAATTGTATACACCCTTTGACTGACATCCCATATGAAAATAAACTTTGAGTGCATAATAACTTTATATATATATTAGTATGGAGCATTAACAAAGAAATATGGGCAAGTAATAATTGGTCATATGTAACCTTATTTTGGAAAGGATACATCCATGTTCTGTAGGTGTCCCTGTCTATTGAATTCGGATGAAGGTAACAGTGTGACACAAATGATATTTATAACATGTATTAAGTGTTTAAAATTTTTTTTGAAAATTACAAGCCAACAAAGCCTGCACTTTCTTTGGTTTCACAGGCCCATCAGGAAATTTACAGACCCCTCTGTTTGTTCTATGCTTTAAATTTAAAACCCTGTTCATATGCCAGATTTTCTCTGTTAAAGTCTTTGATTTATCCAGAAGTCCTGGCATGTTGCTAAGAGGATCATTTTTTCCTTTTGTATTTTTGCCTTGTAAATTTTTGCCTTGTTTTCTCCAGGAACCAGGTTGCTTCATTCACTGTCTTTATGATTGGTTGCCTTTTTTTTCTGCTTAATCTGATTATATTGCTTCCTGATTGTCAAAAGCTTAAAAAATCATCAGAGCATATATTACTTGTACATACAGACGGTCTGAATGTTTGTGTTTTTGGTGGATGGGTTGGTTTAAGTACTTGCGGGTTTGTGTGTGGGTTTGGGATACATGACATGTGAGGGAAGCAGTTTTATTAGTAAGTGGTTATTAAGCTCTGACTTGACTGATATTACCGACCAATCAATCACATCTAATCCCTTCATGACCTCCTGCGGCACCCCATATCTTGCATGGTCTGACATGCTTTGCTCCGTAACTGGCGGGGATCTCTAGATTTGATTCCCTAAAACGTCCAGGTAATATTTGTACTACAGATTATAGAGATTAATGGCCAGGGGATTATGGCTGAGGTAGTATTCTGACTAGTTTGGTAATGTGTCCCCGACTCAGTCTCCCCCAAGCCCTTTGTAACACAAAGCTGGAGCTAATCTGTTTAGCAAGCATGCTTTTGAATGCACAGGCACCTTGGCACTGGATCAGTGCCCTGCATGCCAGCCCCATAACCAAACAGATCACCGCCTCTGTCGGTAGTTTGCATTTCATGGAATAATATTCCTTTGACAAAAAATATGATGGAATTTATTTTCTATCCTGATGGATAGGATGCTGGAAGAACATGGAGATGATTGATGGATAGGAGGTCCCCACATAACGTGTTAGCTCCCCAGACCGAAGGGTCTCCCACATGATCGGCCTCATGTGTAGATGACACAAAAAAGGGTGGCTGAATGCTCTGTTGATTGCAGTAATTATCTGATAGATCTATTAGTCATCATCAGAATTCTGTGACTGCAGTGCCACCGTGGTCTTTAACAAAGGACCCAGGCAGGACTCCACGACACAGTGCTAGAAGACCCGACCCTAAAATTAGAACTGAAGAATTATGTTTTTAAATATTAGTCTTCTGTTGTTATTAACTTATGTCACTAGTTATTATAAAAAAATGTCTGCTGGCAACAATTATCCAGAACACAGGTGCATTTGATGTTCTTAAGCATAGGACAAGAGGATTGTGTGTTTATATTTTCAATAAGTTATAATCATTCAAATGCCATAATAAAATTTGTGATTGTTGACATCTGCTGTGTCTGAACTGAACACAGAACAACAAAAAAATGGTGTACTTAGCACAGGCATTGACCTAAGGTCATTATGAAAATACCAGAGAGTCATGGTGGCATGCCGTAACCATATACAAAATCGTTAAGTTGAATTCTCCTTATAGAGGAAATTCTTATAAATGCCTTGGGAAATCATTGTTTTACTTAGTTTTGTCTGGTCAGTTTGGCACATGCCCTAAAAGGTTACATGGTCAGAATGGTCACATGACCAATTATTGTCACATGATCAGAATGATAAAACTATGGCAATGTTTCAACATTCATTTTTACTGGTTGTATATGTACTTTGACATGTACATATGATCCTCTATAAAACCTGTGGCACACTGGTGTGATTACTGGGCCTCACTTGTGTGGGACACATTTGTCATAATACAGCATTATTGTTGCTTGTTGTAATAGGAACATGAGAACCTCAATTGGTGGCGTTTATAAGGAGAAAAAATATTGACTTTGCAAACTGAAATGTTCCAGACAGGAGAAAAATATTGACACCGAAGGCTTGAATAGCTCTGTAGACACGAACCACAAGGATTAGTAAATGGTTTTTGTTTCTTTCATGTCTTTAACTCTGGAAGCAGAATATTTGATTAAATGCCATGCAGTGTGCCTGCAAAACAAACACACCCAACTTGTTCAGCTGAATGCACAGAGCGTAGCATGATTATACAAATAACTAAATGTCTGTGTGAGATTCTTGGAGTCTCCAGATTGATCTGAAAACTAAATAGATTTGGTTCCTGTGTGTTAGTTGGTAAATAAGTGTGTGGTTTAAGCGGAATGCATCCGCTACCACAACGGGTAAAGGGCCTGTTCGCCTGGTTGAGTCTGAGTGCAGCTTCACGCTAGGGGACTCCTTAACAATGGTACAATGTGGAACCACTAACTTGCTATTTGGGCAGTTGTCATGCTTTATTTACATATGCTACACCTACAGGCTCACTGCAATATCAAGGGCTATACATCACCAGGTAGTGGGGGCCTTCCTTTATGGAAAATACCCTCTACTTGTAGTGCATGTCATTCACACACATGCACCCACAGCTCAACCTATGGTAAAAAGTGGGCGGGGCTTGAGTGAGGGGTCCAAATTTGCATATTCATCAGGTATGATTGGCAGCTTAGTGGTTTGTGCCACTGGTGCTGGCAAAAGGTGCAGTTATTTGAATAAACACTCACACCAGATGTGAGGATGGCATGTACTTGAGTTGTTGGAGGTTTTTGGACCAGATCCAGACCATTTCTTTACCTGACTCTAACAAGCACTTGGTCAGTCCTGTGTCATGTTGACAGAGGCACCCAGGCATCCTCAGCAGTAGGCAACAGTTGTTTATACATTCATGAAAGAAACCTGTAACATTCATGAGAAGTGCCCAGTAGCAGGCCTGGTTGGCAAGAGTGAGAGAATATTAACCCATTAACATTGCCCTCTTTTTAAACTTCACAACAGCTCATACAACTACCTGGAGACCAGCTCTGCAATAAATTACTGTAAAGAATTCAGACAATCACCCATTGTTAGAAAATCTGAGAAAATAATCCCTCAGTTTTACACAATATTCATATGTCCCTCAAACAATATTTCTGTGTCCCTTAACACTAGTTGCGTGATTTTATTTCTGCGTTACTGAGATCGTTAAGTGACACTTGAGGTCAGCAGTAAGAGCGCTCGGTGACACACACAGTCATTACTCTCAAGACATGAAAGTAGTTTTATTTTTCTTTCTTTAGTTGTTCATTGTTTAGTTTCCTGTGGCCCAGGAGATTTCCTTGTCGTTAACGTCCCATGTTTAAGGCAGCTTTCTAATGCAAAGCTTTTTGCGTCTAATTGTGTTAGCTTCTTCCCTGAAAAAGGAAGAGAAAGTAATGGCATGTATTTCTTTTAGAACACTAAGCAACCAGGGAGGGGGACAACCTTGGTTCTCGCCACCGCGGTCTATGGGGTAAATTACTTCGTCACATTGCAACATGAAAACGGCATAAATTTAGTTGAACATGTCAAATGGCAGTGCCGCACTGGGTCTAATGTGAAACCTCTCCCATTAAATCCAAGTGCTTTATACAGTGCCCAGAGACCATTGGTGCCTTGGGACCCCACTAAAAATCTGCAGTGTTAAAGAAAAACTGGAGAAAATGGGGTTAAATTATTCCTATTGTCTTAGTGAGGTGGAGGTCCCAGGAAATGCCTCCTTTCTGTCCAGGGGGTTTACCTTGTAGTAATAGTACTTACACTAATGTACACTGCTTCACTGGGGTAAGTCATATTTACTTTAGTTACACTAGAGTACACTATGTAATTATTCACAATGCAAGTGAATAAAAGCTTATATATTTACATAAAAGATCATATATTTCAAGATACTCCCAGTGGAAAGCGCAGTATGCTGCTACACTAGTAGTGAGGGGTACTCATTGGTGTGTTTTCATACAGGAAGTGGTGGTGTTATTCAAATACTATCGTTATGTTAAATGATGAAACATTTAATTTTTACAACCCATTCTTGCCTGTGGATGAGTAAATAAGATCTGGGAAGCTCTACCATAAACCAGTGTTTTATTGTGTTGTCTATCAGTTTTCATCAAACACAACCTTCAGAAGATGATAGCCATAACTAAAAATATATTCAGGAGGAAATGTGTTCCAAAACCACAATAATGACTTGTTTTTCATTGTTCACACCCATTATTATTTCATGTGATGGCAGGGGTTGAAATTCAAAAGAACCTACATGCCTGAGACTTGTATTGCCTCTTACAGGTTTAGTATGAATGAGTTAACCTTTTCTGATGATAATATTAAGTTTTATTCACTTTTAAAACAGCTTTTCAAAGCCTTTTTTTTTCAATCCGGTAGAGATAGGTTATCTTGAAGAAGATAGGATGGGGGTCTGTTTTAATTTCATGGTAGATATGTGAAATCTGTATACATCAATATGAATTTTTTTTATTGATTTAAACTCCTTTAGTTCATGCTTTGTTATAATTATCTTTTAAATCCTGTAGATTTTAGTCATTTCTGATATAACTAGGTCAGTAGGTGCCCCCCCCCCCCCCCAACAGGAAACTAATAATGGGTACTTAGGGATTTCCTGTTGATGGTGATGTAACAAATCCTCATATAATTCTTCGGTGACCCTCGGAGTCAGTCAGGGTATCCCCATTTCCTCGCTTGGGGTTAGTCCACAAATATGTGATGTCATCACCAGCGACTATTTGTTTTGTAACTTTCTTTTCGGTTTACTAACAGATTTAACACAGGCAGTTTACATTTGGAGAAGGCAGGGAGGTTTGTCTAGTCAATGAAAGGCAAACAAGATTGGCCTGGGGCTACGTTTACGCTATGCATCGGAGCATGATTTTAACCCCCTGATTAAACACCAGAGGGCAGTGGAGGGAGTGAGGCTTTGGTTTACCCAGTTAGAAGCATGTTGACACAGACAAGGCACACAGTGTTATGTTTGCGACAAATGTGGATAAAATAGTCACAAGTGCTCCAGCTAAGTTTGCTGAACAAACAGAGTGATGCTGTATTGCATTTGGAAGTGGATTTTGCTTGTTTGTGGTAGTATTGTGTGGCCGCTCTGGCAGGGCAATCTGAACAGCCCAAATTTGAGATGTTATTGATTTGAGGAGGTTTAGTTGATTCAGATAGCGAGCTGTTTGGCCAGCATTGGCACTTGTGGACAGAAATAGCTGCCAAGGATCAGCTCTCTGGAGACTCACAGAACATGAACGAAAAAAACATTCCCACTGTTCCCACTTCTAGAAGCTATCTCTGTTCTCTCCATGCAAATTAATCATTAAATCAAGCGACCAGTGTGGTTTCTGTTACACTCCTACCAATCAAGATTTATTTTTCTCCTCTTTATTTACTCAATGTGCATGCCACAACTGTTTAACCTGAATAGAAACAGCTTGGGTATACTAAGCTCATGTTTAACCAGGAACATAGACGCTAAGACAGTGGTGTATTGGCACTATTTACTTCATTACATTCAATAGCTGGTCTAAAAAGAGACTTGTTACCTGATATTCGTTTTGCCTGTTTGCTTTGATGTATTGAATCTTTACTTGTCTTTTTCATCACATAATTTTCTCATCATTTCAATTTTTATCATGTATTAACCCATGTTTAGCACATATTTGCAATAGCAGTATTATTAAAACCACATTCAATGTCAACAAGACTCAATATTATTTGGTCTGGTACAAGTGGGGAAAAAGCAATCTGAGAGTAGATTAATGATTTTTCCTTTCAAAAACATAGTGTGTTATTTTAAGTTGCTAGCTCTTGTAATAGATATCTATTGACCTCCCAGGAAAAAAAACTCTTGTGTGACACATGTTTACTGGATATACAGCTTGGTGGCATTCTGTAATTATTTTTCAGGGTTTTTGACAAAATGGATTGGTTTTAGGTCAGGGTACATTCACAATAGAGTAACACACACTTAGAGAAATCTGAAACTGACCAAAGCAAGGATTTTGCCAAAACTGAATATCACTGGCTTAAAAATGGTTAAAAAGTGACCAAAGGTCACCTTAGTGGAATATTATTGCAGGGAAAGTAGATAATGGCCAAGGGGGATTATGTAAAACCCTATTGTTATGAAATACAATAGCAGGGATGTCTTTTAGAATCATCTGTACTTGGTATTGTCCCACTGTGCACTTACTGCTGCTGTTATATCCACCACCTAGGGTTTCACATCTCAGCTGTGTAAGTTCTATTTCTGATTTAAATAACATTTTATTTGTGTACTCATTACAAATCTGTTATATCAAGTATATTTTCAGTTCACAAACTCTTATCAGGTCATTAAAAAGTATTGTTTCGGTATACAAGCTCCTAAGTTTACTCTCCTGTAATAATTAATAGATAAAATGTTGCCAGTTTGAACAAGCACAGACATAAAATAAGGGTCATTGAGAAAAGTTGACGCACCACTCAGGTGGAGAATGCCTCTCATCAAGAGATTATGGTTGCTAAACACAAGGGCCATTGAACAACAGACAGGTATTAGGATCCAGTCATACAAACAGCTATCTGGTGTCTAAGATACAACACTGCTGTCCAGCAAGGTCACACCAAGCGTTGACTCGACAAACACTTTGACTGTGCTGGAGTCTATCAAAATATGTACACATTATAGTGAGTAAAGATTGTCAAGGCCTTTGCTATCTGTGAGGAGATAGTTCAAAGTAAACAAGCCAGGGTGGTAAATTACTGGCTCTGGAGTGTATGTCAATATTAGGCTATTGTGCTCTTTGGTGTGGTCTGATCACTCAGGGAGCTATAGCGCCTCTCGATTTGTCTCTTCATCTTATTATTTATTGGTGACTAACATCTGGTTCCACTTGACCTGCTCAGTAACACACCCATGTGCGGGGCACCGTTCTCTTTGGTTACGTTGGATTCTGCCACAGATTTTCGAGTGGTTTGTGATGTGTGGGATATTCACAAATCAATTCTACTTTGAGGCAGAGAAGAATAATAAATAACAACGCATGGTCAATAACTTCTAATGTCTGGAATGGTAGAGTGTTTAGAATAGCGCAGTTTGAGTATGGCCACTTTAGGTCTGTCATATCAGTCTGCAGATGGCTGAATAAACATCATGATAAGATATATTGTGTTATCTTGAAGGCCCTGCGAATAAATGACTGTCATCTCATGCTGAATCAGTGCTATACTCTGTATATCTCAAACTGTATATCTTTATATCTTTGTTGAGAGAAAGAAGAGTGGGGGGTTACAATTGTGTCTTTGTTCTCAGTGCCATCTTTCTGTACATGCATGTTAATATATGTATATGTGAGAGAGACAGAGAGAGAGAGAGAAAAAAAAAGTACAATAGTGTGTTTGTTCTGAATATTATGTCTTTACATGTGCTTGGGTATATGTGTGTGTGTGTGTGTGTGTGTGTGTGAGAGAGAGAGAGAGAGAGAGAGAACTCCAAATGTTTCAATGTGTGTGATTAAGGGAGAAGAATAGACACAGATACACAAATTATATTCTTACAACTTTGATTTCTCTTAATTGTCTATGTATTGTGTGTAATTAATAATGCATAGACCTATTTATTTTCTCTCCTGTTGGGAAACCCTAAGCATGGGGCTATATATTTTTAAACAGTATACTAGTTTTTAGCTCAGCTGACTATAAGTCATCTGAGCTATAGTCGTGGTCCATTGTCCGTCGTCCGTCCGTCTGTCCGTCCGTCCGTCCGTCCGTCCGTCCGTAGATGTGGCACGTTTTGAAACCGTAAGACCTAGGAATCCAAAATTCAGCATAATGTTAGATGTCCCAAAGATCTCCTACCAAGCCGAAAACTGGGTCTTTGCGACTTCGTTCCTTTGAGAAATTAAGGAAAAACCTCAATTTTTTATTAAAAACCTATTTTCACACTTCAGGACTGCCTAATATCAAAACCACTCATCTGTTTTCCCTCATATTTACCATAAATATTCTTCTATATAGTTCCTATGTACATGCCAGAAATTATTTCTGTATTATATAATTTAAAAAAGTTATGGGCCAAAACATAATGCATTTTGTAAAAAATCAGGAAAGATATTTGATCACTTAACACAAAACTTGTTAAAGCTATGGACTTTTTTTCCAGTAATATAACTTTAATTTATCAAAATTAAATTGTATACCCAAATTTAGATCAAAATCCTTTAAATTTTTTAAAATATTAACAAAAATAAAAAATTGGTACCTTAAATTTTGCCCAACTTTGACCATGGCACGTTTTTTTACTGTAGGTACTGTGGATTTAATTTTCTCAGCATGTTTTTGTTAGCATTTTGTCTGTTAACACAAAAAATTTGAAACCAGTTGATCAAAAACTAGAGATTTTATACTAGTTTTCAAGCACCATGTAACAAATTGTTTACATCAAGCTAGTGTTATGCAGTTTGCAAGAGCTCAGCTCCCCAGCTTCAGCTCTCAGTTCCTAAAATTTGGCATACAATTAGATGTCTCCAAAATTCCCTACCATGCCAAGAATTTGGTCACTAGGACTTAATACCTTCGAGATTTGAAAAAAACTTCATTTTTCCATTAAAAACCCATTGTTACACTTCAAGACTGCCTAATATCAAAACCACTGATGTGACTTGCATCATATATAATATACATATTTTTCTATACATTCTCTATGCATATGCCAGAAATGATGTCAGTATTGCGTAATTGTTTTAAGTTATGGGCCCAAACATAATGCACTTTGTAAAAAATCAAGAAATATATTTACACCCTTAACAAGGGGATTGCCGAAGCTAGAGTTTTTTTGCCAGGGATGTAACATTATTTAATCAAGATTCAATTGAATACCCCAAATTAGTCCTGAATTTTTCAAATTTTATATGTTATTAGTATAAATATAAAATTAGTACCTTAAATTTTGCCCAACTTTGACCATGGCACATTTGTTTCCTGTGAGCACGGTTGATATAATTTTCATATCATGCACACAAGGATTTCAGCTTTTTAGTTTAGAAAGCTGAAAGAAATTGGCCAAAAATTGTAGCTTTTATTAATGTTTTTATGAGACCATGTCAGACCTTAACTCTCTCCAGCCCCTCTTGAGTCACCTGTATGTTGACCTTGTTGAACTTTCAGCAAATTATGCATGCTTGAGGCGAGCCATACACTGTTGCAGGTAGGCAGCTTATGGCCAGCCACAGTTAATCCAGGTGTCCAACCCAACTCATCTAGTAGTTTTAACCAACAACATAACAATTAACAATAAATTAATAAATTTTTATTGTTTTTTAATAAAAAATTAAAGAAAAATAAAAAAGAATTTGTTAGTTTATAATAACAGGAAATCAACTTGCAGTTACTGATGATAAAAGAATCTTGTATCGATGGATAGAATGTCACGTACTCCAAATAACACCATGCAGTCACCTATGGTATTTTTCAGTTCAATTTTAATGATAAAAAAGTAAATCATATTATTCATTACTAATCATCAGGGATCATATGAAGGAAATTAATGATAGACAAAGATGCAGTTGATATTATTAATCTAGATTCCTACTGTGTCTAGTATGTACATTGATGTGAAATTAGTCCAAAATGAATATATTACATTTTTTTTTAATATAAATAAAAGCCATAAAACCAGGTACTTTTGATCATAATTTAAATGTGTGAATTTTGTATATTCTGGATTCTCAACATAATTGTTTGGTGAAAACTGAATAAATGCCAGTAATGGTGGGAAAACTTTGCAATTGTATTTAAATACAAATATGAATATGTACTCCAATAAAAATGTCTTGCATAAAGAATTGGAATTCAGGTAAAAATGAAAGTATATGAATACCAGTGCAAATACTTTCAAAATGTATTCATAAATGCATTCAAGAATATATTCTTTAATATTATTTTAATAATCATTTCAGTTATATTTCATTTTATAATCATAAGATTCTCTTATTATTTTTAATAAAAATTATATTTGGGACAATATTTGTAATTTTTTTTAATAAATAGTTAAACTCTTATATCATATGTTTTGCCTAATAAGTTATATGGCCAAGTCAAAATCTGTGTGACAATAGTACTCCATTTGTTAATAAAATAAATGAAATCAATCCTCTTCCCTGTCTCAAAAGATAATATCATAATCATACATAAGCTAAACACCAACAACTCATAATAAAGCTTATATTTATTACCACACCAAACCAGCATATGCCTCATTCCTAAATCATATTTTTTAATCATATATAACAGCTGAGCACCGTGACCCATAGGTCCCTTGTTACTGTATACTCCATTTAATCCATTTGTGTTCTATATTGTTCCTCACTTAATTGTACAGCACTAAAAAAGTACATTTTTGTTTATTCATTATGATGTAATTAAAATAAAATCCATCAGTATGGTTTTAATTATGAATTCTTAAAGCTAACAAATTAATAATGAATGTGTGCTCTAAGTTAATGCCTAATTGGGATCAGATTATCCCAGGTCTGATGATTCTTTTAGCTTTGTGTGTTTTTATTCTGTCACAAGAGCTCAGTTAATACACAGAAAATGTTGTGCTTATAATGAGGTTCAAACCATAGCTTGGTGTGATATTAACTTTGAACACAATTGGCCTTTGTTCATATATCCTTGTATGTGAAAAGTTCCTCCTGTTTAAGTAGAGATAGTATACATTATCATATCAGACAATATTATTCCGCTAATGATTAATAACACTGATAACAGAAATGAATAGCTGAGGCCTGGCCTGATAAGCTACATTTAAATAAACCAATACTTTGTCTGTCAAGTGATCAGCCAAACCTTGGTTTGTTGAGGTTATGCGCTGGAGGCGTACATGATAGTGTTATCAAGTTGTGTAACATGTGCTTCCCGCAGTATCAGGATGTCCATACTATCATCAAATCAATCTCAGATATCACTGGCATGATAAGCTGCCTGACTGGGCTCCGTTACCATAGTCACAGGAGTCTTATTGTTGTATTTCCAGCGAAACTCCATCTCACCCCACATGAGGGATAAGTTCCGTGAGCGCAGCCATTCACCCGAAGCTGTACCTGCTTCTAAGAAACACCGCGATGACAAAGCAGCACTGGTAAAATTACTTTGTTCACTCTGTATGCTAAGTCTGTGGTTAACTTACTTAATTCACTCGGTATGCTAACTCTGTGGTTACACTGTGAATACAGTGGCCATAATGGTATATTTGCCACACCTAAATAACATATCCTGAATCATGCTTTCTGATTGGTTAATAAACCAAGACTGCCATATGTGCTGTATTCTTCCTTTACCAATGGAATGCCATGACTCAACCTTGTGAGAAATATTTTCTTTATGCATTCTGTGTAACAATTCACATTGAGCTTTTTGATTGGCAATCTTGTGTTTATTTGTGTTTTATTCTAATGAATTTTTGATTGCTATGCATCTGAAATTCTAAATATCATGGACAGTTCAACACAGGGGTTTGAATAAGGAGTAAGGATTATGGTTAAAAGCAAAGTAAGACAGAACATTGGAACTTCAGCGATAGGTATTAAAATTTGGTGAATGAACAGGTGGCAAAAAGTGAGGGTATACTGTACTGTTTATACATGATTTATTACAAGCATAGGTCATTTTTTCCCTGAAGATAATCAATATGTTATTTTATCTTGGTTTTTAGGACAGTGATGATGAGAAGAGTGATCAAGATTTAGTTGTTGATGAGGTAAGCGCCATCCTCTGGAGCATTTGCTCCATCATATGTTTTTGATGTAAATAAGTAAATAAATATAAATCAATAAGAAAGATAGACAAATAAAGCTCCATCTTTTTCCTTGAAGTACACTCAGATGTTTGTTGTACTTCAGCAAATAAGTAACCCAGCACCTGTGTATGTATGTATATATATATACTGTTACGAAGACAGATTGTTGAGGGGGAAAATCCTGGGCCGATCCGGGAGTTGAACGCAGGTCGGTGGCGCACAAGTCTGGCGAACTAACCGCTTCGCTAGCAAAGCAAGCTTCACTAGCGAGACAGTTCCGTCCGCTTTTATGTCACCCCGTAACAATATATGCAGATAATCTTATCACTACTAGAGCACACCCAATTGCTGTTAAATACTTGTAACATCACAGTTTTGATCCCAGATTTTCTGATATCAAGAATTTTTTTTACTGTAGGAGACTCCACATGTTAATGGAGACTTGCGACAAAATGGACAGGAGAAAGCTCACAGGAAGGAAGGTACAATCAGTCCACGCAGCGATGCTTCATCACATTCAGGAACGCCCTCCATGAGACATAAAGAGGTAAACACAGGCTGTTATAAACACCTCCCTATACCAGTCAGCGGTAAACCTGGGCTGTGATAAACACCTCCCTCCATCAGCCATGGCTGTACCAAGGCTGATATAAACACCTCTCTATACCAGTGGGGCTAAACCTGGGCTGTTATAAACACCTTTCCCCTCCCCCACCAGCCAGGGGTCAACCCAGGCTTTTATGAACCCTCCCTCCACTTCTCATTGGTAAACCCAGACAATTTCATAAACTTCTAAACAGCTAATTACAAATCAAAAGAAAATCCATGCTGTTATAAATACCTTTCTCATAATGGCATAATGGCAAAACCATCTAGTCTGAATTTCTGGACTTGTCAAGATCAAAGAATAATTGTTATTTAAATGTATATGTATATATTTTCTCAGGTATCCCTGCTTTGCTTTGAAGATATTATTCACAACATTTCTGCAGTGTTTGTGTTTTTTTTATTTCAGAGAGAGAAGTCCACCACCCCTGTTCCCAAGTCAGGTACACCAACAAGTTCGGGTAATACTACACCAGGACCATCGGCCAGCGGCATGAAGCCAGCAGTTCCGGGTAAACATTACCCCCTAGGTACATAGCTTAGTTCAGCTGTCTACTAACAGAATGACTGATTAGTTGCTGCTGTAAATGCATGGTTGGCTAGGTCAAGGTCAGAGTATAATGGTCAAGGTCATAATTTGACCTTTGTAACACGTTTGGGTAAATGCTTATAGAACACCACTGCAACTACATACAGTTTATGTTAAAGCACAGCATTTATGAAATTGCTAATTTCCTTGATGCATGAAACCATTGTAAGCATAATAAACTGGTCACGCATTGTCATGTCATGGGGTTTTAACAACTAAACTTACTGATTTACTTTATTGGTTAATTGCTTATAAATGTTTTTAATATGAATTTATACTAATTTGTTTCATAAAAATACCTGCATTAGGTGCACAGCCTAATACAACCTGTAATGCAAAACACATAATATTGCATTAATCAGTGCATGTCATTACATGCATAACCATGTTGTATAACACACAATTACATTTTGCAATGATTGATATATGGATGTTTTGTGATTTTCTTTCTGAAAATACTATTGTGCTTGGAGGGGAACCTTTCTTGCATTTAAGGAGCATCTGTTGTAGCTCTGTGTAATTATAATTAATAAAAGTATATGTGTGGATGGATGAGTCCCTCTATATGTTGTTATTTCACTGTTTATTGCACTTCTGAAGTTTAACTTCAAATTCCATCACCCTTTCCTGCACAACAAACTTTATGTATAAGGATATGTATGTAAATAAAGGTAGGGAAGGGGGTGGTGGTTGTAAATATCTGTTCTTCTCTTTACTTTAAAGCCTGATTATGAGGTAATGGTGGATTCTCATGGATTTGCTGATTTAAACAAATCAGCTAGCATGGCTTAATGTACATTTGTTTGACAAAATCTGCAGCATCCACCAATACCACATTTGTATGTCTCTCTTACTTCTAGATGTCTCTGTTACCTTTTTATGTCAGTGTTGTTGTTGTATAATATATATACCTAACTTTGTGAGTCTCATACTGTGCCCAAAGATTTGATTAAGGTAGAACACTGATGAATACAAAGTTTTGGCTGTGTAAAAATTCTCTTTCTTCGAAGCAACAAACAAGTTTCTGTATATGTCATGAATGTTACTTATATTGAGCCAGATAGTGATAAAAAATCAGCTTCAACTATTTTGGGATTATTTTGTATAAAAAAGGTGAAGATAAAAAAAAACAAAAAAGATATGCTCCAAAGTATTTAGTCCATCTCTATGTAAATCTGTTTTTCATTGCATGGTGCATGAATGTTGTGGTGGTGTGTTTATAGTTAGTTTCTACGTCCCCCAACAGGTGGCTACCCTCTTATACCTCCGCCCAACCCTTTACCCTCAGATCTGAGCCCAGGAGCTGGACCGTATGGACCAGGGATGTTACCGGGAGCACACAGTGGTCTCAACAGCTTTCCCAGGCCACCCCTGGTAAGTTAACCTAAACATTTGGCCGAAATCATACACTGATATACACCATGTGAAATTATTGTTACTAATAACATAGATCTTGGTCATACATATGCAACATGCAATAGGAATTCTCATACAACACACCCATTAGAGTATCTGTTATTCCATCTTGACTTCGAGCACATAAGGATATACAAAATATATCTTTTACACCATAATATATCATAACCTTATAAAATAATATGTGAATTCAACAAAGATGGCACCATGTGTATGAAAAACACATCTTTGCTTGATATGCCAGGAATTTCATCACTTTTGGGGTCTACTATGAGTAAGCTAGATTGTAGTAAAGCCCAGTAAAATGTCAAAATGGTTACCTTTACAAAGAAAGATTCATGTTTTATTTTCATCTTCAGGTTGGTTTTGACCCCTCAGGTCAAATGAGGTCACCGCCAATGCCATCAGCTGCAGGAGTTAAACCGTAAGTTTACCAGAAATTCTACAAAAAGAATCTTTGTACAAATGTACTTAAATAACCATTGAAAAGAACCCCTCATGGATGCAGTGACTTGTTCCAGAAGAACTGTATAGACAAAATTAAAGAGCTGAATTCTATCATGAGATCCACTGGTATATTGAGTGAATCACACATTGTGAATCTTGAGTTGCATCTAGATAGTGTCAATCTGTTAAAATATTCATTATATTTTAGATGGAACTCTCACTTTACCTAATCTAATTAAAATAATTAACTTAATGCAACAGGTTTATGTTGAATATGAGATTGTAATTTTTTGTTTCAGGGCGTATTCATTCCATGTCAGTGCTGACGGACAGATGCAGCCAGTACCGTTTCCCCAAGATGCTTTAGTCGGGCCGGGTATCCCGCGTCACGCCAGACAAATCAACACGTTAAACCACGGCGAAGTAGTGTGTGCTGTGACCATCAGTAATCCTTGTAGACACGTGTATACAGGTGGAAAGGTGAGAAAAACCATTGCCTGATTATTTATCACTTTAGTCTTAATATGCACTCTGTCAACTGATGTAGTTAAAATCACCATTGTTTAGTTACTTAATTTTTAAAACTAAATTTATATAGCAGAAACCATATTCATATAACCACTTTCTAGACCACCATAGATAGACATGGTTGGTGTTTTGTTGGGGGCAAAAGGGTTGTAAGTTACAGGGTAATTTCTTTCTTTACTAAAGTCAAGGTCATAGAAATACTTGATACAAGTAAGAAAGGTAGCTATATAAAGAAAAACTGGAGATTTTTAGTGTAAGGTATAAGGTTTATAGCTACCTTGAAGATATGAAAATTTACTGGTAAGATTTCCTCTTAAAGATCAGGTTAAAGTGACAGTAACATAAGAAGCTATAATGATTAAAACTATACATGTGACATCTGTTTGTATCAAGTGACTTATATTTGTATTGCAGGGATGTGTAAAAGTATGGGACATAGCTCAGCCAGGCAACAAAAGCCCTGTATCTCAGCTCGACTGCCTGGTAAGTATCTTAATAATACAGTGAAACCTGTGTTTAATGCCATACGTAATATTAAGACCATCCATATCTGTATGTCACCTCATTTCTATGAAATACTTAATGTAGTGCCATTAATGTGTCTTTACTTTTTGAATCATTTGAAGTCAGATGAGGTAATTATACAGATAGGTCAGGGGGGTTCTTCCCTTACAAATATTCAAATGATTTCAATTTTGCATGTAAATATGATGATGATGAACAGGTTAAACATGGTGATACAATGTTGTGAATACACACATTGACTGTGGTGTTGATAGTCTTATAATCAAATGAATGTTTTTCATAAGAAATGTTTTATACTCTGTTGTAATGTTTAAAATTAATTATTGAACTGATTAAATGAAATAAAATGCCTGTCTCTTGTGAATGTCTTACCATAATTTGCTACTGTTCATAATATTTGTGTTCAAGATTATCCTGTTTTCATCAAGAGATTTTATTGATAGTTTTTAATAAAACAAAGCAACTTTCTTCATATACTAGGCTCCTTGTGATCTCCTGAAACACCCAAATATTAATGTTTCCTGATGAAATATTCAACCATGAACTTTGTCTATTTTTTCTCATGTCTTCCAAGGGGGAGGGGTCAAAACTATTCCAACCAAAATGAAAGCAAGTTTGACATGATAATAATAGTGAAAGTTTTGTTAAATCCTAAATCTTTTGAGGCCAAAAAGAAAAAAAAAGATTTACTGATTTTATTTGCAGATTTTGTGAGTTTCATACACAGGTATGATATTTTATTTATACAATTAAGATACCAAAAAAGGGAAGAACATTGTTTTAATCAGGAGAACAGTATAAAAGGAGTATAATTATAATAGGAGAACTTTGCTCTTTCCAGGAGATATATGCTGCCGCCATTACTGCTCGGAAATATGATTATTACCAGATGGCAGGTCCTACAAACGACTTGCAAACATTCGGAACCCTACAAAATACCCACTTTCTGGATGTCTAGGTTGTAATAGAAACTAAAGAGAAACTGATTAATTAAATATGTTTCATGTCACATTTATTCGGTTTTTCATTTAAAACTTTTATGGTAACCAGTCAAATACTGGTGGCCTTATTTGCTCTCTGCATCTCGAAAAGCAGTGAATAAAGGTGAAGGTTGCTTAGTGGGACTAATAGACATGCTCCACAAATTTCAAATTTCCCAGTGGTACATTCCATTTGGATCACGTTTCGAATGGTATTTTCCATCGGGAAACTCATAATTACCATATTTCAGAGCGGTTAAAAATGCAGCATTTTATACAAGGACCATATCAATTCGCAGAGAACATTGCTCTAATCTGGAGTGAAGCTGTGTACACAGGAGTTGCACATATTCTAGCTAATGACTGATATATATTGTAGCCCCAGGAGAACTATATACGCTCTATCAAACTGGCAAATGATGGTAGCACCCTGGTGGTCGGCGGGGAAGCTAGTTTTCTCTGCATGTGGGACCTGGCTGCTGTAAGTGGCTCCCTCTGTTGGGTTTCTTTTTGTGCCAGACAAGCCTCAAATAAAGCCCAATCAGCTCTGCTTACTGTTGCCATACTGAAGTATTCCTTGTGCAGTGTGTCTCTGCTTCTGTTGTCTGTGTCCTCTAATCTTGTGATTTTGGCAGCTTGGCTTCTAGAATCTCAGACCTCAAAAATTCACTTTTTTTTCTGCAGCTGAGTTAACTGCCCAAATGGGATAGTCATGCCCAGTTACAAAATTAACAAATCATTAAAAACATTTTCCCATAAAAAAAATCCCATCAAAATTAAATGAACCAATTCAGATTTTCCATCAGAGTAAGTATCAAAATTGGCTCTGTGATATTAGCCAAGGATGAGATTGAACTTGACACAAAATTGATATCAAAGACAATACAAGCAGAGGCTGTGGTGCAGAGTAACCAGTATGGCTGCCCATGCTGTTTGGGAAAGTTTGGTATTTGAGGGGTGTGTATAACTGATCCTTGAATGTGGTTTGCTTGTTTTCAGCCAAGAGACAACTATGTGAGATCAGTTAGAATGCTCAAAGATGGTTACACCCTTCTAGTTGGTGGGGAAGCAGGCACTATTACCCTGTGGGACTTGCTATCCGTGAGTCGTCAAAACGATCACTCTTTATCATTATTTAGCCTATTTAAAGCTTTCTGTCCCACCAACTTACTCCCTACTTTTATCTGTTCATTCATATCTCAGCATGCTTACTGTAGATTTGAGATTTCTTTCTTTTGTGATTATACCTGATAAAAGTGACCTCTTGTAATCATTAAACCACCTCAAAATATGTTGAGATAATATTAAGCTAAGTCAGTACTCAAGTTCATCTAGTAGCATATTCAGTGTGATATCCAAGATGACTTTTTCCCATATATTAAAATATATATATTAATAAGGCCAAGGCTATGCATGACTTAAGAGTCAAGGTCATATAGACAAGGCTGCATGCTACACTTTTTTGCAAGTTATCTTGACCATATCCATACTTTTTGTATATTCATACTTGTTTATCTAAGATTGAAATAGCCATTTTCAGTGTTATATAATCTATTATTCTTTGAATTTCTAGAGTCTGTTCATATACTGACATTGACAATACAAACCACAAAACACTACTGAACTCCATGACTATAACTGCTTAGATGTGTGATATACCAAAAACTTAATAATCACCCTTTTTAATTAATAATATCACTCTAAAAATATTATGACATTGACATTTCAAAAGATAGGTTGGTAATTGCCTCATTGATGTAGTGTAGTCTAAAAAGGCTCTCCTGTCATGAAGTTAGAAATGTAATCGACAGCAAGCATTCTTGACTTAAGTGTGAAACTTTAATTATGTATCAGTTAGCTGACTTTTAAAGCATTCAGTAATCTCTATCTTTTAAAGCTTGTAAAGGCTATTTTAAATCTGGTCCCATGTTAAATTGTAAAAAAACTAGATTTATACAGAACAAATAAATCCTTTGAGGTAATCGGTAGTTTTCTATGGTTAGTCTAGTCTTTTTAGATAGATGGTTATATTTCTTCTGTGTATTCTATATACTGTAACCCTGACCTTTCTGTTTTGTTTGGTTAAGAGGACATTATATTCTAGTTTTTCAACCAGTGTTTAAACTTTACTCTCTTCCTCTAGAATATGGTTTGGGATTTTCAACTGATTCCACATAGTTGTCTCCTTAGATTAATCAGTACCTTATTGTCAACTTTAGTGAAATCTAAGACATTATTTTTTTCTATACAGACCTAACGTAGTTCTTTATTGACAAATTTTTGTTGTATGTGAAAATTTTAATATCAGAATAAACATATAATCCTATATTATGGAAAAAAATTGTAAATTTTAAATTGTAAAAAAAAAAATGTTCTTTTTTTGGCAAATTTTATGAGTTTTTTTGTTTTTATTCTTTTTTTAGGCAAATTTGATATATTTGTAATATTTGAATTTTTAGCTCACATGTGATAACCTAATATGCATGCAATAAAATCTTTATCTTATTGAAAAAGTGCTGTAAATATTGCTAATTACAAATAATCTCTAGGATCTTTAGCAGATATCAGATGCTAAACATTTGCACCATAGTAGCATTATAATTAATAGGTAATCATTATATTATAATTACCAAGAGACCAAATGTTTTTTTTATGGCAAAACATGTTTCATGCTAAGGTAAAAAGGCAGAATTTAAGATGTTCTGAGGAAATTGTTGGGAGTTTTAAGTAGCTTGCCAGGAAGTGCACATTTTGGATAATTAGCTTGCTCAAGAGTTAAATTGTATTTAAATATCAGTTCATCACTAGTTGTATCAGACATTGATTTTCTATCTTTTAGCCCACACCTCGCATCAAGGCTGAGTTGACATCCAGTGCTCCAGCTTGCTACGCTCTTGCCATCAGCCCCGACTCCAAAGTCTGCTTCAGCTGCTGTAGCGACGGAAACATCGCTGTGTGGGATCTGCACAACCAGACACTTGTCAGGTACTAAGAAATTAAAATCAACAAAGGTTGACCAAAAACACTCCGTTTGGTTTTTCAGTTGGCAGCATTTTTGGTTGGGTAAAAAGTAATTTTGTTGTGTTCAAAATTGCCTGAGCCTGTACTTGCCAAAAGAAATTTAATTTCTGCGTGGAGAATTAGTTTTCCCTGTAACCGGAATGTCTTGATAATCATCAAGGACTGGAACTAGTTTTGAGGATGACAGCTCAGTAAAAAGTTGACCTGGATTAGTTTGAGGATGATGGCCCGAAAAAAGGGTGATTTTTTGTATTTGATTAGGTTGCTCAAACCACAGGTATGGTCTCATTTATAACCCATTTCTGTAGATTTTGATTAAGAGCAGCTATAGCCAAAACCCTATGTCATCATCAGACTTGATCAAACTTTCCATTTGAGCAGTATGCATTGGCCTGTTTCAGCTCACATATGATGACATTGCAAAGAAGCATATTTTTTATTGAACATGTAAAATGTGTATTAGTTTATTATCTGTTAAGGCAGGGAGAATATTTTCCATATAAAATCAAACATACTTTGGATAGATTAAAAAGAAAGGATATAACCAGTTTGTTGGGGGAGAAGAAAATATTAATGAAAAGAAGAGATTAGACAAATAAGTTAAACTGCAGTTGTCTCCATATTCGCAAGGCATATATTATGCGAGTTTCATTGCATCTCAAGGGTTGCATTTTTGCCATTTTACCATGCAGTAACCAACACAAAATATATCGATTATCAACACTTAATTTGTGCTCTCATTTTAACAATTTGACAATGACCCACAACAACAAGTAGAAATTCTTGTCTCCTTCAGGCAGATGACGTGAAAGATCTTATATTATTTAATGTTTAAATTTTAGATTTTTCGTCTTTGTACTTAAAGGTGTTTATGCATGGATTACATATACAAAATATCAATGAGGCTCATATTATAAATGACCATTCACCTGAAATGAGGACACTTATTTACAGAGGTTAAATTTCGCGATAATTTTCCTTTCACAAATATTGCGAATTTGAAACCTTTGCTAACAGAAAGCCAACCACAGTACATTGAATCTAGAACACCAGATGATTCATTTTGTTAATTCAGGAAATGTTTATCTTATATATCACCATGTGTTGTGTTTCCTTTTCTGGGAAACTATTTAAAATGAAAAGTAATAAATCTCTGATGATTCCTTGAAGCAAGTCCTAAAACAAGGCTAAGATCTAGTAATTGTTTGGCTGCCTTATAGATTCAGATAAGCACATTAAAGTATTTTTATTGAAATAGGTAGCATGTAGTGTTGGAAGTGGTTCATACACTGGACATTAGATCTGAAATTCTGGATCCGGATCCGTTCCTGTGCCTACAAGAATATTGAAAACTCAGGGAAAGGCATGGCCTAGTGGTTAAGGCATTGGACTTCAGAGCTGAAGGTCCCCCATTCAAACCCAATCAGTGCCTCGATGGCATAATAGTGGAATCTCACTTGAACCTCAGAGATTCGCTCTGTCTTAATGACATGTTATTGCTTTTGGATTATTCCTAACCTTGTGCATATTAAACCTGAAATCCAGAAGGCTTAATAATATCATATTCTTATTGTATGGATTCCTTCATCCTCATCCAATTGGAGAGTTCCACCAACAGGCCATGGACCTGTCCTTTAAAAAAAATATTGAAATCTCATAGTAAACCTTCAGAGGCAAGCTATATTGTCATAACTGCAGTTTATGACCTCTGGATAATTCCTGTGTCAGAGCTTCATAAAAAAATTTTGAAGGCTTGATGATTACATAATGTACATTTCATATGTGTTTTTTATCCTCATATTAAAAATAAACAGTGAAGCCCTCAGGCATTAGATCTATTATTTCTTAAAGTACAGTTTTGGATTTGTTTGACAGACAGTTCCAGGGCCACACAGATGGAGCCAGTTGTATTGACATTTCACCAGACGGCAACAAGCTTTGGACGGGTGGTCTGGACAACACAGTCAGGTCATGGGATCTCAGAGAGGTAGGATTTACTGTTTAATGAAATCCTGACCACAGTAATTACTTGTCACTTATAAGAAACCATCTTAAGATAAAGTCAAGAGACCAAGACACAAAGAAAATAAAAGGAAGATTTTAGGCAAACATGAAAGAAATATTAGAGCACAGCTGAATTAAAAATAAAGTGTTGTTTATTAAATTAATAATTTGTTTCATATTAACAGTTTTATTGAATTTAATAACACCAATTGGTTTAATAAAATTTCATAAATTTGAAATATCATTGATTAATTGTGGAGGATTTATTTTAAGTTTTATTTTCAGCCACTCTGAATATATTCTAGAAAGATGCACAGGATATTTAACCTACCCATCTCAATATTTATATCATGTTCCCAACATCTTATAATTCTTTACCAATACTAGATGTATTTAAAATTGACTCTTGGATGTCCTGTTTTAATTTAATTTTGATTGGGGAGATGATCCTGTGATTGACAGGTAAAGTTTTGAAGTAATATTTATAATTAATTCATGTTCCAGGGCCGTCAGCTGCAGCAACATGACTTCTCATCCCAAATTTTCTCCCTTGGTTACTGTCCTACTGGTGACTGGCTGGCAGTTGGGTGAGTACATCACATGATAATTTGTTGGTCACTATCAGTATAATGCAGAAAACCCTGTGATACACTTGAGGTATTTGTTAAATTTCCATAGGTCTGTTGAAACAATCCAATTAACCTTAATGAACATATGTTAAATTTGTAATCGCATTTTCCCTTAAGATATATCTCACTTTGTACACTTTTGTTATTTAATAATAATATGATTATGACTACATTGTTGACCATATAACCTCCAAGGGCTTCTTGAAAGAATTTTTTCCTCTCTCTTGTTTGGGCAGCTGGTATAGCGTATAAGTGTATATATACCTCAATATCAGGCTAGTATATCTAGTTTCTTGAGTTTCTTTAGTCAATTTCAAGTTATCTTTTCTAAGCCTGATTCATGTCTGTCTTACTTCATTAATTTGTTTTGAATATTGTTGTCAGTGTTTTACTGATTTTATAATCAACCTTTTTTCTACCTCTTTAGTATGGAGAGCAGCAACGTGGAAGTTCTTCACGTGACCAAACCCGATAAGTACCAGCTTCACCTCCATGAGAGCTGCGTGCTCTCCCTCAAGTTTGCTTCCTGCGGAAAATGGTTTGTCAGTACAGGAAAAGACAATTTATTGAACGCGTGGAGGACACCTTATGGTGCCAGTATTTTTCAGGTTAGTAGAACATTTCAGGTGGTATCTATATTCAGTTTTCCTTGACTTACATAGAAAAATAAGGTATTATTCTTCTAAATCCCATGTTTATTTAACTCTAAGGGTGCTCCATTTTAGAGTTTTTGTTTAATATATAGATTGAAAAATGTGTATGTAGAATATATAAATTGAAAAATTGTATGTATAATATGTAAATTGAAAAATCCTAATTTCTGTATTTTTGACCATGACGGACTGAATCCGTGTGAAACCTATTTACCACTGCAGCTAGCACTATAACTGGGTTTCTACAACATAATGTGATAACACCTCTTGCAGGTTTAGTGTACAAATATAATATTTTTCCCACAATACCAGACCATGGGTGTGGTATGTTGTGGTCATCTTCCCATTAAACTGTGAACTTTTCAAATAAGACACTCTTTCAATCAAGAATTGTTTATCAGAGGAATTCATTATAACTGGACAGGTTTGTCCTTTTGAGTCACCTGTGCACCTTATTTAATTTTAGTCATTTAGTCAGCTTATTTCTTATTTATTTCAAATAATGAATACATCACTCAAATGTGTCATAATTTTTATGTGAGATTTGGTTATCAGGCCATTTACAGTAATTTATTTCTTCTCTTGCAGTCCAAGGAGTCCTCCTCAGTACTCAGCTGTGACATCTCAGTGGACGACAAGTACATAGTTACAGGGTCTGGTGACAAGAAAGCTACGTTATATGAGGTCATGTTTTGAAGTGTCATGTGACTACAATATGTGATTCTATCATGTGACCATCACCACACATACTCACGGGGATGAAGCTAGTCTGTGATACCCAAGTATTAAATAATGTGCATTCATCAAGGAAATATAAAAAGACTGAGCAGGCCAACTAACTCTCTTCTGCAGGAGGAAAAAAAAAAAGAAACTGTTGACCATAAGGTGACCTCAACAACCACATCATTCAGTACCTCTGTAGACATACTGTTTCATGTCTAAGACAATAAATGCGTCTTCTGGGGCTGAATGAGGAAATTTTTTAAACGGCCAAGAAGATGAGTTTAACGAGGATTGTTATGGAGGTGGATGTACATACATACTGCCAGATGTGTTGGCATCATTACGATACTAAACTGTGCAGCTTCAGGCTGATACCTTTGTCAAATGCTGTGTGAGTTATTGCTTTATGTCAGTGGTGACTGTACAGGAAAACAGCTGAAACATAACAATGATATTTGTGTTTCATTGTAGTTGTTTTCCTTCTCTACACATGTCGGCCATTTTACTGACTCAGGTCAATCTATTTGCTGATACGATGCACCTCAAAGCACACCCTGGATACCAGCGACCATGTTTGATATAGAACAGTTAAAGATACAGGCACTGCCCAATTGACAGTTTTTTCAAACACATGGAGGGTTAGAGAACTGAGATATTATTAGCTGAACACATCAGATTAAATAGATGAGGCTATGGACATCCAAGTATGTGTTACTGACCTGCAAATCCTACAGCAAGTCTTGGAATACAACATTTTATGGTAAAGCGCACATGTACTCACATGGATAACTTAACTGCGTTGAATCATGTAATGATGCTGTTTTGTGATGCAGATGTGTGCTTGCAAGGATCCTGCTGCCAGTTCACATTTTCATGGATCTGTGTTACCTGTGGATTAACAGTTAAGCCTACCTGTGTACAGTCTGTTGAACAGTTATGAAAAAAAGTTGATCCAGGTAATGCTTGGTGTATAGCTAGTCTATCCATATGAATTGGTGATTATGATTGTGGAACTGGTACTCAGTATGCACTGTCATCTCATTTTGGATTTGTTATGGTTAGACTTCTAAAAGGGGGAGTGGCCCAAACGCTATAAGATGGTTAAAGGTGTGCTTACAAATGGAGGATGACTTGATACACCAGAAGGTAGAACAAAAAAAATTAATTTATGTACTTGCGACTTTTAACAATGTGAGTGGTGAACCATTTTTCCCTAACAGAGTGGCAGTGTGGCAAATAAAAAGTTCGTACTTGATTATATTTTGGTCAAATTTTTGTGACATTGCTGTTGCATTTTGGTTATCTTTGGTTTATAACCTTTGTGACAATGTCCTTTAACTGTTCACTGGGTTTAGTAACTGTTGCCATGATGAAGATTTAATAGGACACCATGTCACTGTTAGGCGCCATCTAGTGTCTGATGGCTGCCACAGGATGCAACTGATGCAGGAATTGACATTTCATGGATAACAATACATATGAAGCACAAATAGGACACAAAAGATGTTCATGAAAATGTTGAGATAGGATGAATTAATGCAGTTTTCATGAAAACGGAAAAAGGTTGATTTAACACGTCTTGGCTAAACCAGGCTGAATTAATTTATGACTTTTTGTTTTATTTTTGTGTGGTTAATGCCAGGTGAATGTGTCTAAAGATGGACAAGGAACTGCTTGAGGGAATTGTAAAGTATTTACATACGTTGGGAATATTTTTTTATTATTATTTAAGTCGCAGAGAATATGCATCTCAGTCACAAACTTAAAACAAGCACCTGTTGGCAAAGTATGCATTGGAAATTCATGTACATCAATTAATCTTTCAAACAGTAATGTCTGTAAACAAGAAAATGTTTCTGTTGATGGGAACATTATGTATTCTGAGTGTGAATGTTCAGTGATTCTTGAGCAGAAGTAACTACTGTCATACACACTTTTTAAAAGATGTCAGAACACGCATAGATAAATAATTTTATCTGGTTGTCACATATGAAAAAATAAGTTCCAGATAGTATTTCATTTTCACAAATTTAAAACCAGGGTAATTTTAGATTTCATTATAATGCTTGGTAAAGTTTGAAAGTAAAGTATTGTTGGATATAGGAAAGGCCATATTTGAATATGGGATGATATAGATGAGGGGAAAATATATGTACAGATGTATGGAGCACAAACCAGAGATGTAAGAAATACAGTTGTATAAGTGTCATACATTGATGTTTGCTTTTATTTGTGGAGTTAGCATCAAATATTATTTGCAAAATGTGTTGAAATTAAACCATTGTAGTCACGTGAACACTTTGTTTTCATTTTCATTTTGAGTTGATACAGCTTCTGGGCAGGCACGATTAGATAAGAGGAGATACTGCCAAACAAATATCAGATGTGTCACTTATTTCAGTCAGTATATTTTGTTTGACGTGGATTGCCAGGGAGGAGACGTGGCTGTGCACAAACTGATATGTAAATTAGGAATATATCACATTACACTGGTGGCCAATGAGATAGTAGTTGAGTCATGCATGTGTCTCTGATAGGACCAGCTCATTTGATGAAAGTGGGACAGTAGCTTTAGTTCATATGACTACAATGGCTGCTGAGATAGTAGGAACAAGTTATGTGACTCCAGTTAGATATTAATAGAATAAGTGACAGACTACCTGCTTTTATTATGAATGTGTGGCGTCCATTTGTTATTGTTGCTTTTGCAGGCATGTGGACATCATTTGAGGGAGTCTTTCTGATACTTCAGAAGGCAGGGTGCCATTTTATGTATATAGGTATTCCGTGAGATTGGTCAATAAATCAGGGATGAAAAACACTTTGCCTGTTTGTATTTCTTTGCTTGAAATACTGGATTGAAAATCGGTTGAAAAAATATTACAGACCAGTTTAACTTATTCCAAAGAACACGGGGGGAGGGGGGGCTGACCTCGGTTAGCACAGGCATGCACATAAAACCGATTTTAGATGTGTAAATGTTCGAAAAATATACAGTCGAACGTGAACAAATGCATCTGGAACAAATATCAAAAAAAGATATATGATCACAAATTTATTTAGAACATGATTTGGCTACATTTATTGAAAAAGTCATCTAAATTTGAACCTTCCTGTGAGAGAAAGAGGGCATTAAAACGGACCAGAAATACTTGCTCCCATCGTGCATATACAAAATTGTGGAAAATCCGTGAAATATTACCTAATAAATTAAACGGATGCCACACTGCAGACAAATTATTAATTTCTGCTCGAACATCCATGAATTCTAGTGATTAAAACGGATGCACTCAATTAAGACATTGAAATTATAATGGTCATTCGTTGTTAATGTCAAGTTTAAATATAATTCTGGTAGCTTGTGTGGTCATCCCAAACATGCCTCATTTACATATATGCAAAGTTTTTTTTTTAAATCGACTCCATCTGTTCTTTAAATGTCTAACGCGTGAAAATGTATTTGCATACGAGCAATGTTGAATACAATTCAATACGAAAGTTCCAACTTTTCAAACAGCGTTTATATTTACGATACATTTTGATATGTATGAGTTTTTAACAAGACTTAGAGGCGCTACCTACATCATTTTAAGACTTAAAACCAACAAACAATATCAGCCCAGCAGTAATATACAATTTTACAATTTAAAAGATATGAAAATGTGATACAGTTAGACTTGCATTCAAGTTATCCAACCTATTTAAAAAAAAAATTGCTCAACATGTGTCGCCAATAATTTATTGACTTCCAGTTCGTGTTGGTTTTTTTTAGTCGTAAGTCGTAACCAACAGCTGGGCTTCATTGGCCACTTTACCTTGCTTTGATAGCCTATACTGATTTTTATACCCCTTGAAATATCCTTAATGGCAGCAACGTCATAATAAAAAGATGCCGCAGTTTTAGCCTTTTAAAAGAGCCGTTGTCGATCATGGATCTCTTATGTAGGCGTACTATGGTGGGAAATAGGATCTCGGAAATTTGAATGAAAGTGACCCCATGTGAATACCATCTCCCCACTGACAACAATGTTAATTCATTCCATCCAAACAAAGGCACCAAGGTATTGTTTTCTTCCATTGGTCGATCGGGTTACGTCATCGTGGCCCAGTCCGCCCCCAACCTCGCCATATCTTGACGCTACATGAATAGACAAGTGAACAAATTTTTAAACAAAGATCTTCCAATTTTAATTTTTAAGTCAATCTTTCCAGGAAATTACTCAACAATTTTAAGGATCTCGGCATTACCGATTTAAATAATTTGGTTCCATGGCATTTAAATAAGGACCCAACCAGCATAATGCTGGCGCTAGATATATATTAACGTGCTGTTGATTCATATTTGTGAAGTTATAAATGGAAATGTACAGTTGAAATTTTGAATTTGTGCAGTTCTGCATTTGTTCAAGTCACAGCCTAAAAACCACTCTTATGCTCACGAGTAAATTACTTTATTTTATCTATCACTATAGGTGTATGTGTCTGAGTATGATTTTACAAAATTTTGAAATAATATGTAAAGTGTCATATTTTCATAATAATTCAGTGATAATATTTATATAACCGACAGCTGCTTCATAGCCGAGCCCTCACTATAACGAACACTTGGTGGCGCTACCTGTATTTCTCTTATTTCCACGCTTGTTTTCATCCATTTCTTAGATTGCCAAAAAACAGCAATAGTATGAGTTTCTCAGGCGTTGTTTCACATAATGTTAGTGTGTGAAACCTTGGATATTTATTGGTCTTGATTTATTTTATCAGTTGCCGAAGACTAGTGGCGCCTCCTGTATTTTTTTGCCCCATTTTCACGCTTTTACAATTATTGAGAAAGTCAAATTAAAACAATTGGTGTCAGTTCCCATGTGTTTTGATCTAGTGTCTTGAAACCTTTTACCTTGGAGACTGTCAGGTTACATAAGTTGTGTAAGTTGCTCAAATTGGATGTGCTACAGGACATATATTGTAATCCATGGATGATAAGGTCACCCTTGCCTTTTTTAAATAAATTTCAGACTTGTGTAGTCCCCAAGACAACCATTATCAAGAAGTTGTATGCATCAAGTATCATAGCCTAACTAGAACGTTAACGTTTGTCGGCTGAGCGTCATGACCCATGGGTCACTTGTTTCCTCTGTCATCTTTCTTTCTATAAATCTAAGTTTAAATTATATTTTGATAAAATATTAAAAATTTGTATCATAAGTGGGCATAAAATGTAACGCATTTAGAATAATTAAGAATATAATGCGACTATAATTATTTATTTAAGAGGTTTTCTTTTCTATTGTCGTAATACATGTATCACGTTTTGCTGCAGATGTCCATTTATTTCTAGCATGCACACCCCATATTGTATTCAGCAGAACCCCGCCAAATGTACGGACAACAACGATAGAACTGCGTGTTCCAATCGCATGTGCCCTGAACGAGAAGCAGGCATAATCTCCGGTCCTTGTGACGGGTTAAGAGGTTCAAATTACGATTTAACGCGATCGTGAAACACTCAAGGGTGAAAAGCTATCCAATAATTACCAAGCAGGCATTATGTTAAAAGCACGTCTCGCTGCGTTCATGCGCGAAGTAAAATCAGTTGTTCTGTCAATCTAAGGGCCAGTCACTGCACCGGCGGGATCGGGAGGGCGCCCTTCGTTACTATAAAATCTTTTAATCCGATATAGAACTGAAACCAGTCAAAAGGGCACACTAGAGATTTATAGATGCAATGGTCATTAGTGTAATAATTATCAAATTAGTGACGGTTATTTATGTAAAAACAATGCAGCAAGTCTTTCGTAGTATTGATTTCGTCGGATCTCATGAAATGCACTCAGAAGCGAATCCATGGGATGGGTCAATAGGGTCAATCCCCAACCCCTCTTTTTTTCCGGCAGCCGAAACCTTTTTTAAGGGTTCAGACCAATTTTTGCTGCCTGGACCCGCCCTTTTCCGGACCGGGGACCTTTTTCAGGCTTTGTCATTTGTCCTCGGCTTGACCCTTCCTTTTCCTATAAATCCTGGATCCGCCCCTGACACACACTGTATCACATTTTCCCCGTAGCTTCCTGGTACATTCTTTTTAAATAATGGTTCCCCTTTATTGGACAAATGCGCTTACAGGCAATTCACCCCCCATCCCCCCCCCCCCCCGTTCCTACATTAGAGCTACGTGACATCTCACTTTGCCTCGTATCCACTTTATATATAGTATAACCATGAAGAATGGCCGTTGCTGGGATGTAATATGCAGTCACTGCAACTTACTAAGGTTTAGGTATCGTATAAAATCATAATTTTTTTTTTCCCCAGAAAACTACAAGATCATTTTTATACCCACCCTATCATAAAATTGGTGTTGTTGACAGTATATAAATGATAGCATTTTACTGGTCTTGTATACCCCACGTGGGGTGTAAACAAACCCGTGCACGTGTTGGCCAGAGGGATCCACCACATCCTTCACTTGCTGATTGGCTGAAAAATGGACCCTAAGTGGAGAATCAGATGCAGAGTTTCTTATACCTCAGTGTGAGGTGTTACTGGACTCAGTTCACACCGGTCAGTGTTGATGATGTTTGTATACTCATCCAATCTTGCCCTAACAAGTTCAACGAACTTGACCCAGTTCTTAAAGTGCTAAGAAAAAATAATGCAGAAGTACTTGCCTATTTCATCTGTAAAATCATAAATGTGTCTTTGACGGAAGGACATGTCCCTATCTCTGAAAATGGCACTCCTGCATGATATGCACCATTAATAAAGAAGCCCTCACTGGACCCAAATTACTTAAAGAATAACCGCCCTGTGTCAAATCTGGCGTTTGTTTCCAAGTTATTGAAGAAAGTGGTTGCAAAGCAACTCAAAAAACATACTGTTGAAAATCACTTATCAGAGCCCTTAAAATCGGCCTACCGCGTGGGTCATATACAAAATGATATATATATAGGCCTACTCTTGGTTTTGTCAGAAAAGAAGTCTGTCATTTTGGTATTATTGGATCTCCCATTTTCCATCGCACTGCTAGCAGTGTGACTATAATGTCAATTGACTATATATGTGAATGGCATTCAATATACGTATTTCAAAGTTGTAGAAGCGAGTATATTTAATACATTGACGTTTACATTACATTAGATTGTATTGCATTCCTGTGCATCACATTATATTACAAGGCATGTATAGAACAGAGCAAAAAAGCAAAAGAGCAAGACAAAAAAATATAAAAAAACAATGGATAATATGCCTTGCATGTTCGGGTGCACGTGCATGAAAGGTGCACCATGTTCAACGTGGCCTGCTCAGCGTGTGCACGTCAATCAGTACCGGGGGCGCGGTATGCGGTCTGCGGATTGCGGCAGCAGAACGCGGTATGCGGAATGCGATATAAAATCGTGAGGGTCATTTACTTGGTGGGCAGGAATGGGCCCGATGATGCCAAAATGAATAAACAGAAGCGAACATTTTTTTTTTTTTTGCATGAACCGCATAACGCTTGTTGCATACCGCATAGTGCCCGGTTAACACAGCTTGAAGCCATGCCTTATTCCAGTGAAAGTTTATTTATTGCACAATCAAAAACGGGTCAGCCATTCTTTAAATCACGCAATCTGCCTGCCTAGAATGAAACTGAAAGTCATTAATAACCATCTTGTGCGAACTCAGTGTTTTTTTCGCTGAGCTAGACTTTTGTCAAGCACTCGATAAGATGTCAGCTGACTTGTACTCTGTGTGCCCGGTAACATCAAAGCCATCACCGAGATCTTGGATGAACTGTGCTCTCATTGTTATCCTTTGGTATGGTACAATCAACACCAGTCCACCGCATCGCGGGACGAATCAAAGTCGCCCCTCGCTCGGGACTCAGTACTTGTATGTATCGTTATTACGATGTTAGACGTGACTAGCGACTAATTTGGATTACAACGTGTAATTGGAAAGGAAAATCGTCAGCTTAGTGTCGCCATGGCCTACCTCTTGGAGAAGGAACAAATCAGGTTACAGAGCAAATATTGATGATTAATCTAATCCGGTTAGAATCTCAGCTTCACATACATGCACTGTTAATGTGTTATTTATGCGGATTAAACCTCACCTTACCACACTGACTCCGTTCATGCCATGTAATCGTATAAAGTTACCATATTACTATCAGGACACCATGCACCGTTATCACATTGTTGTTACTATGCACCTGCAGCGATTCCAGATTAAAAAACACACACACCAAATTACGTCATCGATGGTACCAAACCACCATCATCAACCCAATTTCATCATCGATGATACCAAACCACCGTCATCGACGAAATAACGTCACCGATGGTCCGCTCCCCGGTCATCAACTTAGTTACGTCATTGATGGTACAAAACCGCCACCACCAACCTCATTACATCATTGAAAGCTCCATAGCATCGTCATCACATGACGTCTTCGCTGATAACAGACAACCGTCAATCGACCCAATTACGTCATCGGTGGTACCAAACCACCGTCGTCAACCCAACTGCGTTATCGCCAACCTTATCAAACAAATTACATCACTGAAAGTAACACAACACTATCACCAACCTATTAAGTCATTCATGGTACCAGACCACCGTCATAAGCCCAATTACATCATGTTTTACCTCGCCACCTTTACCATCCAAATAACGTCATCGACGGTTTGCAGGTATTATGATGCGTGTTCAATTTTATCTTAAACAATTACCGTAACCTCCTCAGGGGTAACCACACCATGCATCAGTGTCAATCACGTGACCAGCATCACTCCATTTACCCTAACCTCCTCAAAGTCACCAAGTCATCATATACATTATCACCACCATGCTGGGTGGTGATATCTCCTCACGGGTGACCGATGTACCACAACTCACCAAAGTGAAGTTACCACAGCAACATCACCACCACCACCATTAGGGTTATGACCTATATATATATATATATGATGCACACGTGACCAACACCAATAACTTCATTGGTTAACTGTCGCCACACCACCACAGCTTAAACAACACCAGACCATGCACGGTGCACCCTCACCACACGTGACCTACACCACTCACTTTACTGAGTGAAATCAGTAACTGTCACCCCACCACAACAGCTTTAACCACACCACACCATGCATGCACCCTAACCACACACGTTATCAACATGCGCTATACTGTGGTTGGCTACATTTATTCGCGAGGTTAATTTTTCGGGATTTTATTTTTTCATTGAGGGTTCCATTTTCGCGATCTTACCATGCAATAACCTACACATTCTTTTTCCATTATCACATTATTTTCCTATGCACGATAAATCTTTACAATTTGAAGAGGACCCATTAGAGCGAGCAAAAATTCTTTCCCCCCTAGGCAGATAATATGAAAGATATGATATGATATCAGTCTTTTGCTAATCGACTTTTAGACGTAGACAGGCATGGTCCCCTGGATAACATACAAAATGCCAACGGGTCTAGGTTATGAATGACCGTTCACCTTTGTAGATAAGACGTCTTATGCACGAATGCTGCATTTTCGCGATAAATTCCAAATGCTCTAATATCGCCAATTTAAACCCCTCGCGAATAAAAAGCCAACCACACTACTTCATTCTTTCCTCTTCACAATCACCACACCGCCATTTTCACTGAATTCACCGATGAATTGTCATATATATATTTTTTTCAACTAAAATAAACATTTTAATCAAAAGATTCCCACGCCTGAAACCATGAAAAATCGATGCATGTATATACAATTTTTTTTACCTTGCCATTTTTATTCCATTAAAACATCCGCTTTCCTAGACGAGGCCGGCGTTTCCCGCTCCCAAATTGCGTTTTAACTGTGGGATCACCGTGGATGATATTGAGCACTATTATTAACATTTACAATCTTATTCTTTACAATCATCATCAAATAATCATCTGCGTGGCTGGGTTCCACGGCCATCAACTATTCTGATTGAACTTAAGTGTTTCACTAATTGGACAAACCGGCCGGGCCCGTTAGATAAGAATCGACTCCAGTACTGACACGAGTAAGACAGCTCGGCCCGACTCCCGTCTCGGCCTCTGGGACACAAACTTTCAATTATGTAATTATAGCAAGACACGGACCGAATAAGAAGCATTTCCGCCAGAAACCCAGTCCTAACCCCCGGTATCATTTCTATATCCATGGGAATATTTCTAGACTCGGTTGCCATGGATACATTTCAATTTCAAGAGATAATTAGATATAGACTTGGCCCGACAGTCATGATTGATTTCCAAGACCCAGTACTCGACGCAACATTCATCAAACCAGCATTAGTGAGCAAGCCGACGGTTCTTGTTATGAGCCTTGGTCTTCGGACAGGTTTCCTGTCGATTCCAGTTTCAGTTATTGTATTCCACGCTAATCTGATGTGGCTGTCTGGAAAATGAGGATCGCCGAAAAGAATAGGAACAGCAGGTCATTAATTCTAATGAGATTACTCAATATGCTCCGCGGTCCCCCTCCCGGCTACGTTTCTGTACAGTCGTCCTAGCCTAGGGAAACCTGCAGGCGGGCGTGTGAGGGAGCCTGGCTAATTTGTCAGACTGTGCAATTTAATAGAGACCTAAACGCGCGCCCATTCCCACTGGGGAGGTTCGAGTCGGCCAAGTGTCTCCTTACGCTCAATGCTTTATCAGAATGCTGGACAGCCCCACCATTATGCAGACGCAGTTCTTGAAACGAGTCCGAACTGATGAGGAAAGTGCAAGGATAATAGGAAGAAGGTGAAGGAGAAAAAAACACGAAAAAGCAGGAAGACAAAAAATAAAAGAAAAAAAAACTCGCCCGGCTGAAAAAGGCAGACCTGAAAATAGTTCTGCTTTCGTGCGTCTCTGAGACACGAAACTTAGCAATTCAAGACTCAATGTTTTTCAGTATGCCTTTGCACAGAGCAGTCACATGCATACATAAGTGCAATAGAATATCTTTAATTGCTTTTTTTGTTATTTAATTTTTTTTACTCAGGTTAATGCATGTTTCGTTTAGATCAAATTATACTAGTATTCTCTCAGTACAGAAATAGCAATGTTGTAGATCAACACTCTATTACTAAAAGCAATTCAATTTTAAAAAAATTATAAATTTGATTGATAGGGTGGCCTCGTGCGGGTTTTCAATATACAGGAAGTCGTAACTAATTTCCGTCCACATATATCATAAATTATTCTTGGCGTAATCTCCGGATGGTGCGTGTGACCGGCGTACACGTTACGATGAAGTGTAGTTTTTCTATTGATCGCAGCCAGAAATTGGGCTCTGTAGCGACTTTATCTTATCACACAGCCTGCCTATTTCTTACTGAACATCAGGCTAGGCATTAGGCTGCTTTTATGACGGATGCTGAGGAGCGTGAACCCGGTTATATAGCCTGTCACACACAATGGAACACTCATTTTGAGCCGCCTTTATTGTAAAATAAATTGCCCGCACCAGATGATAAACAGTTGAACTCCCGCGGGGTCACCTGACCTCTCCAATGAGATCTCGCGAGCTCACGCACAGTCACGAATCTTCTGATGGTATTTTTAGTGGCGGTTTACTGATAAAGCCAACATGGGTATGGAAATACAATAAGATACAATTGCTAGCCTGCATTTACTTTTTATTTTATGGATGGTTTTGTGAAATCGCTGAACTAGAACAGAGTCCCGTTATCAGTCATCTACGAGACAGCAATGTTTTACAGCCCTTGTTCGTCTGCTGGGTTACCCAAGGTGTCACGTGATACGTATACCGTTATTCCTTACCAGAGGAATAGAAATCCTGCGACATCAATTTTTATAAATTTTATGAAGGAATTTTTATGATCTTGCAATTTTTTTATTGATTTAGCAGTTAAGCATATATCATGTACGTGAAAATATGCAACTTTAGGCAACTATATATAAGGAATAGGTATATATATACAAACACTTGTGGCGTAACCTTTTTGAACAGGCCGGGTAATTTTGCCTCTGTTTCATCCTTATGTCAGCGCTTTGTTGTGTTCATAACTGAAATGACGGAGCCCGGGTCCCCCCCCCCCCCCCCCCCCTGTGTAATTCTCTGCCTTGCACCAAGGCAAGGAATTTCAAGTTTGACCTAACATACTTAAACAGCTTGTTTCTTGTATATCGGGTAACATTTAAAAGGACGCCCTGTGCATATTTCGTATTTACTGCGTCCCAAAAGCTAGGAGGGGCCAATAATAACGTCCCATCCAGGACAGCGACATCTAGCGGGGAAATTATTTGAACTACATTCTTTTTTAACTTTTGATTGCAAGAGGAACAGGAAACAGGAGACAAAGAGATGTATAAACATGTCATAGATATTTAATAATTTCAAGTGTACCTTATACAATTAATCGGAACTTATTTCGATAAAAAAATATTATGCAAACCAAATCTAATAACAATTTCCTTTGGTTTTCTGATACTGGTTTACTGGCAGAGAAAGGCTGCAAGTCAAGTTATTTTCGAAGGTCCCAGCCGACCTCCTCCCAAATTCTTCTTTTTTTTCCGTTTGTAACCTTGTAATCTGATTTTTGTCTCTCGTTTCAGATTCAGGTCACCTAAATTGTAACGCTACAAGCCCTTTAACCAATAATTCACGACTGAAAAGATGTCCCTTGTATTCGGGGCGCGGAAGTTCTCAACTCGCTAAGCATTAAGCCCCCCCAGGATTCCAATTCACGCCGATCAGTATTCAATATACGCAACATGTCTATACAAGTTTTCAAGTCAGGACAACCTTGTATAGTCGGTATTCAAATCATAAACGGACCACAATGACTGAGAGAAATCACTTTTCATGTTGCCACCGGAGTCCTTTGTATCGGGGGCATGCGAGTCTCTTCCCCGGTCGACGTCACGTCCTTGGGGACGCAGCGGAACAGCCGACTGACAAGCTCATGGGAGGCTGCGATAACGCGGTGGGGAGGGTGGGCATTGCAATTGATTGACGCTGCAGGGTATTGCGCATGGATGAGTGTTTTTCAATGGGAATTTGTTCACCAGGTGTATGGTGAATAGCCATGGCGCCCGGCTAAAATGACTAAATTGTTACCTCGCGGAATGTCATGCTGAATTTGAGCTTTATTTATTTGGGGCGTGTTCAGTGAACCGCAAGTCCTAGAGGGTTGTTCGACTTGAGTGCATTTTATTTGCTCCCTGTTCTAATGAGCGCAGTTGAGTGCCGCAGGGCTTGTTTTAGCGCCTCAGGAAGAAATCGGGCGTGGTCAGCGTAATGTAGGGTGGAGTTCATTTGCAAGCTAGTATCCTATTGGTCAGTATACATTGTTCGTTTCAAGCGTGTCTCTTAGACAGATTGACAGGCACATCACTCAGTGCATGAGACCTTGCATTATGCCATTGGTCACTTCATAGGGAAAAGGCGGCTCACAGGGAGCAGGAGTTTAACCTTTCTTTTACCCACCAGTGCCTCCGCCTAGAACTATGATGCTGGAGTAATAAGATATGCTTTATTTACTTTCAAGTCAGGAAGCACCACGACATCTGTTGTGTAAATATAATAACCCCCGTGCAGTCAGCCGAAGAGATACCTCGGAAGGAAGATAGTACATGATGTGTTGACACTAAAGTAACAGGCTAAATATGGTGTAGAAAAATGGTTCATCAGTTACGCCCTTGTACCGGACTGACCGTATAAATAAGTGTACCTCTCTCTCTCTCTCTCTCTCTCTCTCTCTCTCTCTCTCTCTCTCTCCTGCACTACCGGTGAGAATTAGCAGTATTTTCGGTGTCTATCCAGTATATACTCCTTGTTTCCATATTAGAGCTGTTTCCACAACCTATATTTATACACTGGAATGTGGTTCTTTAAATCAGGGTTAAACCTCAGTTATATACCATACACCATCGAAGTATACACGGAGAACTACTGGCCAGCGTGATATACATTTACAACAGATGATATGACTTGCTGAAACTCCAAACCTCAACAGAAAGTAAAACAGAATCCATGTGCACGAAGCTCCAAATTAAACAACATTGTAATTCAATGAGTATTTATCTAAACAGAATGAAAACAGAATTAAGACGTCTTTAGAAAGCCTAAAAATGTACTACCAGCGTTCATCCGTTTTCATCATTTCTGTACAATAGTGAATCTGATTATGTTTATATGTATATATATATTTTCAATTACGTATAGACGCCCTGAGATCCATAGATGTGTCATTTACAGATTGCCATATATATATACGATTACCGACGATTTACCGTCATCCTAATTCAGAAGACAACGCCATGTGTATTAGGTTGTACAAACCAAAGAAAAAAATATCATTTGAAGTTTGCCATTATCAGAGTTATATATATATGCATTTTCTTCCCGAAAATATGGTTTGATGATGTGCAAGTCAGGCAATAAATGCACACATCGTGTTGTTTTCAGTCAGTTGACTCATGTCTCCGAATCTATCTCCAAATAATTTTAAGGCAAGCGCTGCTGGGTACATCACAATATTGACATAATTGAAAACGATCTTCTTTTTACGACATCAACATCGAAAGTTGGGTGTTCCCTAGTTTACAGAAGTGATCGAAACTGGAGAATTGTGCCGCGAAATAGAAGGCAGGGCACGCCGAAAGCTGCAGATAGATCCGAATGACCAGAGTCTATTGGGAGGGTAGTTTACCTTTGGTGCCGTGTATACACGAAGGCCTGGTTGGAACAGTTGGTCTGAATAAGGAGTGAAGAAAAGACAAACACCTTTAGATCAACACAGAGGACGTGGCATTGCATTTAAACACAACTTGAGTGTGTTGACAATCGATGTACTGTCAACAGGGCCTGGCAATTGTGACAACATGATTTTCCACCGAGTGTTTGTCCCCGGGTTTCAATATTTGTACCATGAAAGGTTATGAATAAAGCAGTTAGACAAACAGCGGTGACAGAATGAGAAAGCAATTCGATCGCCAGGGTTTGATCTTCCATACCACCCGGGGGCGCTGTTGGCACTTTGTCCTGGGCGTGAGAAGAACCCAGCGTATGTTTTTGTTTCAGTTGTGTTGGTCCATTTTGCGTGGTTCTTTTCAATTTAAACATGCGGTGGGCAAATTATAGGAACAATAAAATATAATTAAATAATCATTACACGAAGCCCTATGTACATATTAAATATGACAGTAACAGATTGAATCTGTAAATTACAACAATAATTTTTTTCGGGCGGATATTAATAAATTTGTTACGGATTCCTTCATAAGATGCAAACCATGATCAACATTTCTAAAGATTCTAACATATCATTAACTACAGGCACTTGAGGTTGATAAAGCAAAGTATAGAGCCTGATAAGAATTTTCCGAAATTCTGGGCATATGTTCGTAGCACTGACCAAATTACAGAGTCAAGCGTAAAAAATCTGGGACGAATTACATAAAATAATTGAAATCGCTTTCTATATAACTATATATAGCTCCAACTGTTACGATTAGTATGGTTTATGTGTTATGTTTTCACTGGGGTTTGGTGCGACAAATTGAAATACCTGAGAACAAGCTTGAACGAGTAAAACCGAAGACTATATTACCGTTGAAAACATTTTTACCTGTCAAAAATTCCGACCAATCAGGAAAAGTAAACGTTTGTTTTTAATTAGGCTTCAGTGTTTTATCTGAACCCTGCTCTCGGGCGCAGCGAGATGGAAAATGATTAGCCAACATGAAGCAGTTTACGGAATGAGAACGCGGCGCCTCTATGCATGCCCGTTGAATTAATGCATAACAATACCCCGACGCGAGATTATCATCTGTCAGGAACTCGACGGGTGGGGTCAAGGTCACAGAAGCAAGTGTCAAGGTCAAGAGTTTAATGATGCAGCTGGGAGTCCCGAAAGACAGATTAATCCCCGGATAATCGTGTATTGATAATGAATCCGCGGAGAAGTTGGGAATGATAAACGGTCGTGTTGACATATGCCCAAATCATATTGACTTTTGGATGGCTGTAGTTTCACTGGGGGTCCGGTGTTTTGGCCGGTGCGTTGTGCACATATTGATCGAGCTTTTCCCATGCCCTCATCTCTTTTGTCAAACTATAAGATCATGATCTCTCTGTCAGTTTTATCACATTCACTACGGGAGGCAAGATTACAAAAATTAAATGCTCACTTTTACGTAAATATTAAACGCGTGTTCTGCCGACTGAAGTAAAACAGACCTAAGGCATTATATAGAGGTGTAAATGCTCCAGGCTTCTCTTCAAATAGGGAAAGGAATAGAACGTGGCAATGGGGAAAATATCCGACACAAGAACGAATAATATTTAAACTGTGCATATATAGTCAGGGAACTGGTCGCTCACTCATTCACTTTCCCATTATATAGGTGTGCATTTCCCCCCCAGTATAGTTATATGAGGTGACTTTTTTTGTACTAAAGTAAATTTACATTTTTTCCCGTATACAAAATTACCACATGTAACATAAATAAATTGTCAATAAATCAAATTTATTTTCATTGTGTTTTATTAGTAATTTGTTTATAAAAAACGAAGTGGAATACTTTTTGCACACAAGCCCAACGCCTTTAAATAACTGGGTATGATCTTTCCGACCTCCTTCTTGCCTGTCTCTCTATCGCTGTGTCTAGCACTCCCTGTGTCTCTGTTTCCATCTGTTTCATGGTCAGACAGACTGTCTCTCTCTCTCTCTCTCTCTCTCTCTCATACACACAATCGGTCAGAGGTTATAAGCCCACACCACCTGTCTCTCTCTTTGGGTCTCTCTCTTTTTCTAATACATACAATCGGTCACAGGTTATTCTGGGATAACCATACACCATGCACAAGTCTGTCTTTTGTTGCCTGCCTGTCTCTCAGGATCTCTTACTCTCTCTCGGTCTCTCTTACACAAACACACACACACACACACGGTCAGAGGTTATTCTGGGATAACCCCACACCACCTATCTGTCGCTGTCTCTCTTTTTCTCTCATATACACATATACACACGACGGGTAAAAGGTTGGGATAACCCAACACAGCCTGACCCCGCTTACATAAATTTAACATTTATTCATGTATATACGGCAACGCCAAATGAATCCCTCTAACTTTACACACAGTACTCAACACAGTTTACTCAACACCACAAGTCGCTCGCTCTTTCTCTTATGATTTATAATTGTTCTTTAAGCAATCATTCATGAGCATTTTTCGACCAAGACATAATTATACTGGGAAGTTTTTGTTTTTTGTTTTTGTTTTGTCTAATATTCTTAATTGGGTGGACGGTAACCACCTCCATTTTTAATGTTAACTGTACATCTGCAGAATTCTATTCCGGTTTCGGACTTCGTGACAGGTAGTCACACGCTTCCTCTCATTTTATATCCTGACGTTAACCAGGCCCATGGAGTGACTACTGCTCCTGCGGGCCCTGGGTGCTTAATCGTCCCTTTTGCTGGGTCATACCACCATGAACCCCCGGAAGGTGCACTCAAACTAAAGTGGGGCACGACCTTCCCATTTAGCCTGCAAAGCACTCTCCCTGGATAAGGGCCGACCGTGAAAAATCTCACCGCCTCGGCTGAGATTCGAACTTACGATCTCCCGGCTTTGAGTTCTGTGCTCTACCCCTGAAATTGGGAAGAATTGGGTTTACTGGAGCATGCAATTAAGTTGTCACTCAATGATCCACCAAGTGCATGGTCAAACTTCATTTACAAACAGTGACCGATCTTAATATTGGTGCCAAGGGGCCTTTCAATGAACAAACAAACACAAGAGAACGCCTTTTTACATAGCTTGTATATTCGTCACTTTAATACAACTCAATAAATTACAAATCACCATTCTTGGAACAACTAAATCCTATAGCCATATAACCCATAGTTTTGTATATGTACAAACACCACGGCTACCTCGTCCACAGTAGCCATACTGCCTACACCCTAAACAATGGCTGGTTGGTTATTGACCTGGGAGATGCCTGGACATTTCAAAATCCGACCATAAGAGTAAATAAATCCAATGATTAACCCCTCGCCTAATCTTCGTGCGTACTCGGTGGACATCGTGAGATTCTTACGATTCCGACCGAGAGGTTCCAAGTGTGAGTACAACCTCGCGTCTCCAAAATGACGTCATCATTACGTAATGTACGTCATGGCGTCAGTATTTGTCACAGGCACTGCTAGAGTCAACTTTTTTTTATCCCTGAAATCCCTAGTATCCCTGGATATAACCGTACATCATGAATGTTTCTAGTTCGCACTTTTTTTCACATAGAACCAAACCACTTCAGAATAAGATTTGTTATTACTCTATAAATACGTGTAATGGAGCCCTGTTATTTTTTTTGGTTCCTACAGTCCAGATATATAAGTGCAAATTTAGTAATAATCACTGATAATTAACGGTCATAGTTAAAGATTCGATACATCAAATTCAATTAAATACATAAACGTGGCATGACTGCAAAGCATTCTACTTGTACGCACGACAATATAGAAGGAACTGTCATTTGTACAATTGAAATTATTTAAACTTATAAAGGGGCTGGCAAACATTGTAGATGTCTGCCATTATTTTCCATCACGAAATCTATTCACAGAAATAACGTTTGTATACACAAGGACTGAGGGAGACTGTCTTTTATCTTGGGCTGTTTTGAAACGGTAAGTGGTCAGGTTTCACTGTCTTGTGTTAGGATGGTATATGCTGTAGTGGAGGACGCTACACACTGCAGTCAGGCAAACATTTTCAGATTCTCACCATATCAGAATATAAACGGTTGGGGAAAATTAATTTTAACATATCAACATATCAACGAAGCCAGTCTGTATAGGAAAATATATTTTCTTATTTATATTCCTCATATGAGAGTAAAGTTTGTGTGCTCTATGTTTGTGCTGGCCCCTACGTGTAGATGAAGTTTCCAAACCGCACGGGACAAAATTCTGTCCAACGATACATTCTAGCCCTCAATACGTCAGCAGGAGCAAAGTTTCAGATTTTATTCACATCAGGTTACAGCCTATGTTGTGAAACCAACAACAGTCTTGGTCTTTTTTGCGGGGCTCAATCTTCCATGCACAAATAAACCACAGGCTAATTTATTTGTTTGACCTGTGAAACCTCCAAATTCATTTCATTAAACCTCTAATGTAAGATCCGACACTGGGGTACTGTCGGCATGTTTATATGTCCATACATCCACAGACACCGTATATTTTACACGCTCCGTCTGTACACATCACGGTAGAGGTATTTGGGTACTGGAATATAGCAACTGAGGTCAGTTAGTTTGTGCTCGTAGTTAAATCTAAACTACACAATCAGGATGCCACAAACAACAATATTGGGCTACTATTATACATGAGATCATTTCACATATTTTACAAGTTTGATAACTCCAAACGGACAATCCATTTCCTGCACAAAACATCCAAAGGTATGCTATACACTCTTAGTAATTTTCTTTTTCACTTCTATCGACGTTAGTTGCGTTACCATACACGAGGCGTTCAAATTCAGACAGATATCTAGCCAATTCACTGCTTTATGCCAACTGCAGTTGAGTTGCTCCTTGAACTGTGGATAAGAGACGCACTTTTATATGATTAAATTTTAATTGACTCTATAATCAATTGACAAAAGACCATTTATTTGTAAATTTTAATCCATATTCAAAGAGATGAAAGCGTGCTCTTTTATTTCAAAATGGATTTCACGAAGAAAGCTGTATTTTAATATTTGAAAGTGATAATAACGTAGTATAATGTACTCGCATAAATCTCCATTTAAATGCAAGTGCAATTTTATTGTTCCGTTTGACCAATATTATCCAAAGGTCAGTAAAGAATATTAAATGTATTGACACAAGTGAGATAAAGAACATTTCTTATTTTTGTTATAAATTGTGGAATTGATTCATATGGTTTAAAATAATTTTTTTATTTTGATAAATTTTAGATCATTTAGATCTCTTAAATCATATTGTGTCAATACTTATTCACATTACTAAACTTCCGATGACATGGCTGATTAAAAATTAATCTGGAGGTGTATACTGTTGTTCCCTGGAGGTATATATTGTGGTCCTATGGAGGTGTGTATTGTTGTCCTCTGGAGGTGTATATTATTGTCCTATGGAGGTGTATATTGTTGTCCTATGGAGGTGTATATTGTTGTTCTCTGGAGGTGTATATTGTTGTCCTATGGAGGTGTATATTGTTGTCCTATGGAGGTGTATATTGTTGTTCCCTGGAGGTGTATATTGTTGTCCTCTGGAGGTGTATATAGTTGTCCTCTGGAGGTGTAAATTGTTGTCCTCTGGAGGTGTATATTGTTGTTCCCTGGAGGTGTGTATTGTTATCCCCTGGAGGTGTGTATTGTTGTTCCCTGGAGGTGTGTATTGTTGTCCTCTGGAGGTGTATATTGTTGTCCTCGGGAGGTGTATATTGTTGTCCTATGGAGGTGTATATTGTTGTTCCCTGGAGGTGTATATTGTTGTCCTATGGAGGTGTATACTGTTGTCCAATGGAAGTGTATATTTTTTCTGAGAACTATTTTTTTATCCAATTATCAAATATATCTTTGACACAAAATCATATGCCACTTTTATTTTTAAAAGCAATTAATAGTCAAAGCTATTTATTTGGTTGAAACAACGCCTTTGAAGGATAAAGCATGCACAGACAAAGAGGGCTATGACCTTTGTAATACTCTTCTGCTGTGTGTATTAACAAGTAATACCTTCGTCATAACCATTGCTGAGAGTCCTTCACTTTTTTTTTTAAATAAATCAAGCATACTTGTGAAAAAAATATTGTTCCCTTGCAGATTATTATTAATCAAAACCTGTTATCTTGTTATTGACATGGTTATCATATTATACACAGTCAGTATGGAATGAAAACATAATGTCAGGTCAAACATACAGATCTGCTTGCTCAGTGACAATAACAAAATTTGTTTTCTTCTATTTTTCTTCTATAAGAAGAAACCATACAAGATATACAAATATTATATTCCATCATGCATTTGAATAATCATGTGACTAGTCATGTGACCTTGTAGGGTAACTCTTGATTCCACAACAGCAGTTCTGCTCAACAGCTAATAAAATATTTGTTTTTTTTTTTAAGACGTATCTATCAAGTATATCTGAATATCCTTGCAGTTAGACATGCTATTACCCATCAACCAATGTACAAATTCTCTGTGTATTTTGTTCCATTCATAGGTATACTTTTGATTCAAGGTAAACCTAACCACAAATGTATCCTTTCCCAAATTAAATCAACTCTGGGGAACCTAAATCAGTCAATCAGGATTAAATAATTAACAAGATTAAACTCAGCTGCACACTGATTTAAAGATGGTATCAGGCAAGTTGTTAGTATTTCTAATCTTTATAACCCTGCCCTGTACACACTAACTACTAGATGAGAATGAAAATTTTACAATGACAATGTATGATATATGTTATAAATCCTGGATTTCAGCTTTAAATATACAATGGCAAAAAAGTCATAAAGATAACATACTCCTCTGTGGGTTACAATTTTTTGGTATGATGTCCATCGGGAATTGACCTTTTGAACCTTAAATTTCATTATTAACCTAAATGTTTTACTCTCAGGCTGTCTTAGCTCCCTAACATTCATAAAATGCCCCTCAATAATGCCACATTTTTTAAACTGTAAAATAACAAATCCCATCTCAAAATCAACAGCTATGTTCTAACACCATTTGTGTTGTATGTAGTTGGGACATGGTGTCAGAAGTGGGATAAAATTTCTACAACCTGCTGGCACACTCCCCATACAGATAAACACCATCTCCTCTCTGATTCCTATTCACACAAGCATTCAATAAACATTGCAAATGGTGATTTTGTTATGATGTCCAGTTCAACAGCCTTCATGAAATTTTTAGCCATGTTTCTAAATCAGTAGCTGCCATCATCTTTCACGAGTTTCAAAGCCAATCAATCAAACCTCTGCATTCCAGAGAGTATATCAAGTCAAGTGATGTGATTAAAGCTAATGTAAAGAAAATTTAATAATATTACCACATGACTGGTATTAAATGAGAAACTGGATTGTTCAGCCATTTTATGGCAAGACATACATTAAAAAGGCAATGTTTTTTCCTCCAGAAATTACTGGTATAATGCTAACAGTTTCTCATTGTACTTTGGTACAACAAACGTTCACCATCTATAAAGTCAAGAAGACTGTACACATTGTATGAACACTCACAAAGTTTATATAAGAGCAATTTCCCTGATGCGTGAAACCACAGTTCTAAACACAAGAAGGCGGCATTTACTACGACATCAGAACCAAACAGACATTTACATGACAATTAGGTGTTTAAAACAGACTAACGCTAGAGTATGGTGGTTACTTTAACAACTGAACACATTCACAGTGAACATACACCGACACGTTCACTATCTCACAAACATTAAATCAAACAAATCTGAGGAATAAACATAACAAACGGGGCATCCTGGCAATGTTACCCCTCTCCCACCTCTTTAAAAGGGGACCACAAGTCATTTGTTTACAAACAGTAGCATGTCTCACATCTGTGATCACACCACCAGCACAGAGCTAGCTACCCCTCTGGTTATCAAAAGGCTACCTTTCAGCTCAAATAGCAGAGAATACCATATTGCTGTAATCCAACAATAGAATCAGTAGTATCTTTAAATGGCTTATAAAAACTTATGATAACTCAGCCTGTTCAAGTTTATAAATCAGTCCTGATGCAACCACTTTGGATAATTTTTCTTGCTTGGGCAGACTAAGTCAACTGTAGGGTAGGTGAAACCAGTTGAAGGGTAAGCAAGACACACGGCACTGATGAGCAAAACAAGAATCAGGGGTAGGCAAGACCGCTCCCCATGACCAAACAGATGACTAGTGGCTCCCTCTCCCTGGAGACAACACATGAGGTACTGAAACACGGTCACATGACTTGAAACACTGTCATATGACTTGTGTGCTGCAGGAAATACTGGTTGATTTTTCTCGAGGGTTTTAAGGTCGCTGTGATCAGAACATGACTTCGTATAACGTAGCTTTCTTGTCTCCGGACCCTGTGATGATGTACTTATCGTCCACTGAGATGTCACAGCTGAGTACTGAGGAGGACTCCTTGGACTGTAAAAAAAAAATAAAATCACATCAATAAATTGAAACAAAAAAACAAACTTTAGAGCTGAGGAGCTGAATTTTACACTTCCAAATATATTGAGCAAAACAGCAAAAAGACGGGAAAGGCATAAAAGACCAGGGACTGAAGTTGGATTAACCTGATATCTTTGGGGTTATCCAACTATAAACCATTTTATTTGGAGACATCAGGCTAAAACCATTTACATCCTTATTATGTACAATTTAACAATAGCTAATGTTTAGGAATAGACACTGAATTAATATAGGCTAATGATTTTACCATAAATGTTTGAACAGTATATTATATTTTTTCCCTTTTAGAATTACTTGATTATTGTGGTTTTTACAAAATTTGAGTATGAGCACACCAGAGTGTTTACGAAAAATCAAAACAAAGCCAATCTCCTCATACAACATGTATCATGTAAACTTTTAGGCCACCATGTTCCTTTTTATGTATCTTTAATTATGTTGTTGCTCACATTTTCGTTCACTGCAAGAATGTTTTCGTTTTTTTTTAACTAAAAAATGGTGCCCAGAGACCCAAATCCAATACAGAGCTTAAGGTGAGACAAATTTGCTCGTATCTTTTAACTGTGTTACATTTACATTAATAACAATACTTAAAGAAGCCATTAGTTACATTTACATTAATAACAATACTTAAAGGAGCCATTAGTTAATTGGCTGTAGGACCACCTTTAACAATAGTGGTTTCAGATTTGCAATTCTGTGGAAAGTAAGTTGATATTCACAAATGCCACAAGATGGTAAAAATAAATGTCTAGGTGTTGAACAGACTACTAAAGGTTAAAAGAAGCCAGAGAAAACTTGCTATTAGCAAAAGACCCTTGTGCTTTTAAAAATAACAAAGTGTTTCTGTCATGAGACTCAAGATCCATGTTTAGAACTCACTCTCCTTGTGCAATGCTTGCAAAGACGACCTTTGTTGTGTACAGCCGTCAGGGGTGTAGTGCACTGCTGAACCCCCCCTCCCCCACCCAATTAACTTGTGGATCTTTTTCTAAACTGGCATTTAAGCCAGTCCTTTACAAAATTATCATTGTGGTCAAAGATTGTAATCTGTGTTTCATAGATAAGAGATTTTCAAAATCTGTTTGGAACACAAATCACAGTTTTTTGTTTTGATGATGAGAGAGTTAAAAGGAGCCTCTCAGTATTATCTCAACAAATTTACTCCAATGAATTACATGCTTTTGGCTAAAAATAGTCAAGGTGACAAGATTCCATGGAGGCCACCACCATACTGCATGTAAAAATAAATGTCTTTAACAAAATGAGAATGCATCAAAAACTTCTAATTGGTCAGAAAATTCTTGGCTGTGTGCCAGCACCCTGGTGGCTACAAATGGCAAATGATGTGTTTGCAAGCAGTGGGTAGGCAGAATGAGTCAGAAAGAATGTATCATGACCAATTCAATGCTGCTGCTCTGGGTTTAATGGAATAAGTATAAAACCTAACAAGAAAAAGTATAAAATTGTCTGTAAAAAAGAACAAATCAATGCCACACAGCTCATTTTTTTGTACAATTTTATAGCAGGCGATACTTCTTAACAAGCGTAAGGTATGAGAGTATATATATATATATATTAAAGTATTCCATATCCCCAGTAATTCTGTAAACACTAGCAATTCACAGAAAAACATCATTACAAATAAAATACCACTATTATGACATATTGACACAGCATGTCCACTGCACTATATTGGTTCAGGTGAAAAGCCTAACATCACCACCTGAAGATAATGATTTTATAAAACTAGCTTCAACAGATGCCATGTAAAGTGGGTAAATAGCTTTCCTTATATTTTGACAATATACATTATATTTTGGCCAATAACTCCAACATATTATGTAATATAGATTTAATTTATGGGATGTGTATAGGAAACATATAGAGGAACAGTTATGCCAAAATATGAATAAAACAGCAAAAGTGGTTTAGATATTAGCCAGTCTTGAAGTGCAACAATAGGATTTTAATGGAAAATGGAGATTTTTCTGTATGGACTTAAGGAAAACTTATAAACAGCTAACTGTATGTTGAATTTAAGCTTTCAGTAAGCTTAAAAAGTATGACAAGTGATCCATGGATCATGACCCTCAGCTGACTGACATGTTGGTTTTAGCTATGATACTAGATGTATTTATGTAAAAAAGCAAATACTTTATCCTAATGAGATTGCTAAAAAGTGTAAAAAGAAATTTTGTCTGAAAAACAGTATGTTTCTTTAAAAATGTATAATGTATTGAGTGACGGCACTGTCATTGTATAAGGATTTTAGTCTGAACAGGCAAGCACAAATTGTATATTAATGTCAGTCAAATTGCTTCAAATAGGAGCAATTTAGTGTCTTTCTATTCTACAATATAATAGTACGTCTATCTTTAAAATAAAAGATTCAATTACAAAGGATAGAACAATTTGCAATTATATCAGCTGGAAAATAAGAGCTAATTTTTCATGACAGCAAATCAATTTATTTGAGCAGGATACTGCTCTGCCAATCTCTTTTGTACTAATAAAATCTAAGCTGCTCGATGGTGTCATTCTTCCAATAACTAGTTCTTTTCTTCTGGTCTATTACTTCAACCTAACTACAAATTATTTTCACACAAGTTGGCATTTTTCTCTTTGTTCAGATTAGAATTATTCTTAACAAAATTCAGGATACTGCTTTAAGAAAACAATAAAATATATGATTTTGCAAAATTCCTATTTAGGCTCCACTATATCATTTATATGTTTCTATATTGTCCATCTTAAAGTAGCTCTACTGGCAACATGACTGCTCTTGTATAAGGCCAAAAAAATGGTTTCTCAGGCATGGTATGTTTCAAGTGTAAAGTTGAGCCCGCATCAAAAATTTATATTTGATTTTCAGTAGAAATTGACAGACTTGGATCTCCTGCTGATTGGTCAGATTCCAAGAAAATAAAATAATAAAATCTCCATAAAATATTCTTTATTCAGGTCCTAATTCTGGACTTGATTTCAATGGGTCAAATAAAGCTGTTCTAACACACAAGCTCGTAAAACACAGTTTCCCCTGTACTTTATTCAACATCGCGTATTCAATTCATTGACTTTGTTCACTGATGAACAATTCATCTTTAAGAGACTCTTACAAGAAAGACAAAAATAAACTTTTAAATGAAACAGAGTTTTGGCAAATAGAAAACCCCTTTACATGAATATATCTCCCGAAAGATTTTATTTACCTGGAAAATACTTGCACCATAAGGTGTCCTCCACGCGTTCAATAAATTGTCTTTTCCTGTACTGACAAACCATTTTCCGCAGGAGGCGAACTTGAGGGAGAGCACGCAGCTCTCATGGAGGTGAAGCTGGTACTTATCCGGTTTGGTCACGTGAAGAACTTCCACGTTGCTGCTCTCCATACTAAAGAGGTAGAAAAAAATGCCAGTTATAAAAACAACTAAAATCGAAAAACATATGACAAATTTTTATATACAGTTTAAAAAGTAGGTAATGGATTTATATGATGTTACCTGGCAGTTCCTGCTAGAAAACTTTTCAAGTAACTGAAAGATATTAAATAAAATCAAACCAAAAAACACACCTGTGTTTTCCTTTACAAACTTTTTTTTTAAAATTAAAGCTAATTTTTTTCCAAAACCCAGCTGTTTTTTTATTTCCTTTTCTAATAAATTACACTTATAAAGAAACAGTTGTAGACCTTGTAAAAATGTTGCTGTTTCTAGCACAAATATTTATTGAAAAAGTTAATGTACAGTTATTAAATACATGAAATAATCATTTTTTTAGCTGTAAACTTATATTGCACATCAGAACTCTTTACATGAAAGTAATCAAGGACCACATAAAACCCACAGGGGTCCGGATTAAACTTTTGTTATGTAACAGATAAATGAAGAAAATATGTATAAGTTAGCACAGAAAAATTGGTCACAGGTTAGCTCTGCTGGTTAGAATATGGTGTCCACTGATAACATGGAATGACTCTCACCCTTGTAAAAATAATGGCACTATCTCACAGTTATATGGATTCATTCGAGAGAACTATATTTATGGTAATCAAGATTTCATCCATAATTTCAAGAACTGTTTCATGAATGTCACCCTAACCATTCAAAAAATTTCATAAAATCCATTCATAATATTGAGTAAATTTGCTAATAGATAAATTATCAAAATAATAAATCATCAATGACTAAAACAACATCTCCTGGCCAGGAAATGATTAACAGCCACACAAACATATATAGTTGACCTATCCATGAACTCTACGTGACCTTAATTGCATACTCATTAAAAGAATAATCATAAGCATTGGACTAATGAGCAACCAATCAGGTGATCTTATAGCGTCAATCATCTGACAAAAACCAAATTTTGCATAATTTGACAGAGCTCTGTCACACAGAACACATGTAGTCTGTAAATACTACTAGTACCTATGTCGGCATGTTTTCCAGGAATTTTTTTTTTATACAAAGGAGACAGTATAAAAAGTTCTAGGCTATAGGTTGCAGGAGCCATTCCTCCAACTATTGAGTGAATAATTTCTTACCTGGCACATAATTCATATGAGACAAATAATCCAAAATCTTGCAAGACAGATTATAATGACTGTAATATAGTTAACAATGGTCAGGCAATACCAGTTGATGATGTCAGTCAATACGACGTCATGCGTCATCAACCTTTGTGACGTCATTAATTGCTAGAATTGTAGAAGTGTCTTAGGAACTCATTATAATAAAAAGTTAAAAGGGTGGAGCATTTGGGCCGTGGTGGACAGGTCAATTAGAATATACTATGATTCAGTCACTCACCCCACTGCCAGCCAGTCTCCAGTTGGACAGTAGCCAAGTGAAAATATCTGTGAGGAAAAGTCATGCTGCTGGAGTTGTCTGCCCTGTAATACAGATATGCAAATTAATCATACTGATATGCAAATTAAACATACTGATATGCAATTTTTTGGATCCACTGTATGGAAAACCTTAGTAAACTGTGGTTAGAAACTGAGGAAAGGTTAATAGGCCAATGAAAAAGAAATTGATACTGGAAAGAAAGTTTAGTCATTATGGGTATCAGTAAGATAATTATTCAAATTGACATGTTTATTACATCACACTGATGAACAGATTACTGTTTTGAGCTAAACAATTTTTGAATGCAAAGAACAGGTATATATATAAGTTTCTTGCATATTTTCTTGCAAGAAATGCTCACTGATACAATATTTCTTTGAATTAATAAGACAGATGGAATGATAGTGTAGACAGTTTTTGTCTGGTGGTTCATCAAATCTTGTCACAAAACTTGTGAATCATGTGGCATACTTATGTTTAGTCATTAAAAAAAATTCTTGCAATAAGCCCACAATCCTAAATATTTACCAATTACAACTGAGTTCCAGAGCTTTCTCCCCCTAATGTTTTCCTTTTAAGATTACCTGTGAAAATTTATTTTTTGCCTTGTGTTTGGAAATTGATCCCAGAGGCACAAGGTGTTTAAATCACTTCAGACAGGGCCATATGTTGATTTTTATAGAAATACCAAAAAAAATTACAAAGTGACAAGTGTTATAAGGAGCAGTCTAACAGCTGACACATTCATAGCTGAGAATGTTAATATTTAATTACTTCCCAGTTCCAATACCTAATATCTCATTTTTCAAATCACTGTACTCAGTCCAAAAATTAGATGCACTAACATACATACCTCTCTGAGATCCCATGACCTGACTGTGTTGTCCAGACCACCCGTCCAAAGTTTGTTGCCATCTGGTGAAATGTCAATACAACTGGCGCCATCTGTGTGTCCCTGGAACTGCCTGTAAGGTGAAATTCAGAAACAGATATTAAAACAGTGTGGAATTAACAAGAAATGAATATTTAAGTGTTTTCATTAAACGTTTTTTTAAATTATATACAATACTTCTTACATCTTTCTGAGTTTTTTTTATATTCGACTTTTTTTCTGTTTTTAATGTAATTTCAAACTGCATTGGATCTACTTTTTACCCGTTAAGCATATTTGGGATTTTGGGTAAAAACAATTTATGTATCTGCCATTTATATTCTCTCAACTCATCTCAGAGCACTGAAGTAGCATGCCAAAATTACAATGAAATAAGTGAATGCTATTTTTGTTTTGATGCTTCATACTGCATGCATAGATATTAATTATTGCAAACAATTAATCTGTGTGCATTAGTGACTAAACAACATGCATTGAATCATTTTGAAGAATCAGCAGGTATCTCAAAACGGTTTTAAACCAATAAATATGTAATAGGTGCATTACATGGTCTTTCATCTTTAAATATCCTAGACCAGGTAAAAAGGAGAACCAAACTAGAAACTGAATTTAAAGAATGATAAAAAATATATAGCTAATTACAGTAGTATTTCTTTATTAACATCTACCATGAAAATGATGACAATGTATTGGTATGAACCATTGTTTTCTTTGAAAGTTTCTATTAATAAGATGATGAAAACATGTTTTTGTTTTGTTTTAAATTAATAAAATTAACTGAAAATTGAAGAATACTTAAAAAGATGTTAGGATGAATTAAATTAGGCTTGAAGTGCCTCTTCCCCCACTGGTAATCACAGTCTATGATTTCAGAATATAAACGAGATTGTGCAATTTTGTGTACTGCAGAACCTAATCAATGCTGGTAACAACTGGGTCAGCTTTTTGCAGGCTTGTCACCCTTAAACCTGTCTAAATCCTTACTACAGCCATTCAGTTTGCTGCAGACACTTATTCTTTCCATAGAAATTAAATTTCTTTTGATGTATACAGGCTCAGATAATTCTCAACACAACTGAAACACTTTTTATCACAATTGAAAAATGCTGCGAACTGAAAAACCAAACAGAGTATTTTTGGTCATTTTTGTTGGTTTTAATTTCTTTGTACCTGACAAGTGTCTGGTTATGCAGATCCCACACAGCGATGTTTCCGTCGCTACAGCAGCTGAAGCAGACTTTGGAGTCGGGGCTGATGGCAAGAGCATAGCAGGCTGGAGCGCTGGACGTCAACTCAGCCTTGATGCGAGGTGTGGGCTGAAAGTTGCAGAACCACAGTTAAGTATGACCAATAATGATCTGAAAATTAATTGAATACAATTAAATTCTTAAACAAGCTAATTATCCAAAATGTGCAATTCCTGGTCAGTATTTTTCTAAACTTTAAATCATTTCATCAGGAAATCTGATTTTATACATTTCAAACTAAAAAGTTACACAAGGAACTATACGATTCTAATTGCACACATCATGCTGGCTTGTGAGGAATGAAGCCTATGCAACAAAAGTACTACAACAGTTTTATCAGTAAACTTTTAACTCTGATTAATTATCCTTTCAATAAGAATTTGGCTAAAGGTAAAAATTAAATTGATGCAAAAGTTTTAAGGAAATCTAAAATTCTGGCTTCCTACCTAAACTTAAAATATTCAAGGTAAATATGACAACTACAGTAAGTGTTGTCTGTAGTCAATGTTTACATTCATGGACTACATAAAACTAGACATTTCTTGGCACCGCAGGTGCCAGAGTATCCCCAGACATAGTACGCCCCCCCCCCCCCCTTTAAGAAAAGGCCCCTATTTTTAGAAGCATATACTGACACTTGGCAAGCAATTATTGTTTCTTCCATCTATCAATCCATAATCTTTTTGAAGATGATGGTCCTGTGACCTTTATCTTTTTAAAGATGTGTCCTGTGACCTTGACCTTTGACCTCATCACCCCGAAATCAATTCGGGTCTTGCTTTTCCAATGGGTCATATACAAGTCAAGTTTGAAATCTATACATCAATTAAAGCAGGAATTATCATCCAGAAACAAATTTTTGGACAGACGGCTCCTGTGACCTTCACCTTTGACCTTGTGACCTCAAAACTGATAGGGGTTTTCCACTCTTGGCAGGTGAAATATATGTGCAAGATGAAAGATCTGAGACGAATTGTTTGGCTGAAAATGCATCCACAATCTTTTTAAAGATGTGTCCTGTGACCTTGACCTTTGACCTCATGACCCCAAAATCAATTCAGGTCTTGCATTTCCAATGGGTCATATACAAGTCAAGTTTGAAATCCATACATCAATAAAAGAAGGAATTATCATCCAGAAACTAATTTTTGGACAGATGGCTCCTGTGACCTTCACCTTTGACCTTGTGACCTCAAAATTGATAGGGGTCTTCTTCTATTGGCAGATGAACTATTTGTGCAAGATCAAAGGTCTGACATTAAATGTTTCGCTGAAAATGCATCCAATACCTTTTTAAAGATGTGTCCTGTGACCTTGACCTTTGACCTCATGACCCCAAAATCAATTGGAGTCTTGCTTTTTCAATGGGACATATATAAGTCAAGTTTGAAATCAATACATCAATAAAAGCAGGAATTATCATCCAGAAACTAATTTTTGGACAGACAGCTCCTGTGGCCTTAACCTTTGACCTTGTGACCCCAAAATTGATATGGATCATCCACTATTGGCAAGTGAGCTATATATTCAAGATGGAAGACCTGGGATGAAAGTTTGGCTTAAAATGCATGGCTTAAAATGCATCCACAGTATCTTTTAAGATGTGAGTCCAGTGATCTTGACCTTTGACCTCATGACCCTAGAACCTATAGGGTTCTTACTTTAGTGGTGGGCCATACATAAGTCACGTTTGAAATCCATATGGCTATCAACACTGGAGATATCATAAGAGGTGTGTGATTTTCACCAAATATGGACACATTAAAGGTCAAGGACACTCTCATGGTAAAGGTCATGACCCAAATGTAAATAGACCTCATCCCATAACCCATCTCTCTACATGTGCATAATATGAAAGAAATCTGTCCATTAGTTTTTGACTTATAATGCTTACAGTACTGTTAAATGGCAATTATTGGGGTATTAAAAGGTGCAAAAAACAAGAAAAGGATAATAGGTGGCGCCACCAGTTTCCGGTATATCACAAGGCTATCCAAGATCTTCGGTCACCTTGATTTTTCGACCAGTCCATGCAAGCTTACTTGAGATATTTAAGAATTTGTGTTATTTTCAGCAAAAATGGACCCATTTAAGGTCAAGGTCACTCTCCAAGCATAGGTCATGACCCCATTTTAAATAGGCTTCGTCCCCTTACCTATATGTATACAAATGTAAAGTTTGAAAAAGATCAGTGAAATATTTTTTTAGTTATCCCGCTCACAAGGTTTTTCTGCGGCGGCGGCGGCATGACCGTCGTGAAACCATAGTATCCCGACTTTGTCTGGGAATACATTAAATTTATGGTTTACAAAAAAAAGAATGTTTTAAGGTACCAATTTTATATTTTTGCCAATATTTAAAAAAATTTAACAGATTTTGATCTAATTTTTGAAACAATTAAACTTTGATTAATTAAAGTTGTATTACTGAAAAAAAGTCCCTACCTTTAACACTTTTGGTCTTAAGTGACCAAATATCTTTCCTGATTTTTTTACAAAGTCCATTATGTTTGGGCCCATAACTTTTTTAAATTAAATAATACTGACTTAATTCCTGGCGTGTACATAGGAACTATATAGAGGAATATTTATGGTAAATATGAAGAAAACCAGATGAGTGGTTTTGATATTAAGCAGTCCTGAAGTGTGAAAATAGATTTCTAATAAAAAAATTGAGGTTTTTCCTTTATATTTCAAAAGAACGAAGTCCTACTGACCCAATTTTCGGCATGGTAGGAGATTTTGGGGACATCTAACTGTATGCCAAAGTTCAGATTCGTAGGTCCAATGGTGTCAAAATGTGCCAGTCTTACGGACGGACATCCGGACAGACGGCCGGCTGGACGGACAGACAGACGGACGGATGATGGACAATGGACCACGACTATAGCTCAGATGACTTACAGTCAGCTGAGCTGAAAAGCTGACTTTTTTCTTCTCAGAAAAGAGAGGAAATGATGAAAAAAATTATTTCTATCAAATACTGAATTAGAGAATTGGCAGGAAGTTTTATGTGTAGCAGATCTTGGTGACTACTTACAGCAGCCAGGTCCCACATGGAAAGAGTGCTGGATTCTCCTCCGACTATCAGCGTGTGTCCATCCGCTAGCAACTTCACAGACCTGATATAGTTGTCTCGTTGCTGCAAAACAACAGGCGCAAAAATCTTACAGCACTGAAATTCTACAACTCCAACTTGTTGTATTTACACTCTGAAACTAGTACGATAAATTTAACAGCATATTTATGGTAAAATACAGGGGATGAATAACAGTTAACAGAAAGAAATGACATCATCATGTTTCAACTTTCGTGTATTACCTGTAATCATGATAATCATACTAACATACGCAGGTGCAACAATTAAGTAAGAAAAGGAAACAATGCTATATTACCTTATTACTGTTATGATTTTTGAATTTATAGTTCAAGAAACCTCCCCCCTAAGGAAGATGTCTATAAGAATTGTTCTATATTGAAATGTGCGGCCACATTCACATTTCCCCAAGAATGCAGAACCATCAACAACAAATTTTAATATCTTTTCTTCTACTATGTGTGTGTATACATGACACCTGAAATATGGCTGATTTTACCAAACTGATCTTTGGTCATAGTAATAGTACTAAATCAAGCTTACTGTTTATTTATGAAAACATTTTATTATTCTAAGACATGCTATCAATGATAATTTACTATACTTTTTTTCATATTCACTTGATACCTAAGTGAGAGACTAGTCAGGTTTGTGTTTGCAATGACTGACAAAATTTGGGACAAAATGTATCTGTTAAAAAAAGAATATCTACCTAATAGTAATGAGAATGAGAGAATGAGTGACAGAAAGACAAAACTCAATCCAGTACACCCCCACCCCTTAGGGCCGAGGTATAATAACAAAGGCAAAGGTAATTTTTAGTTTGTAGAGGGGTGGCATTGAAGTAGGGGGTTAGGTGGAGGGTTATTAAAATGTTCTAACATCTATTTCCAAAAAACTCATCTGCTTCCTGGTTTACCTGACAGATTTATTTAGCAAATTAAAGCTTGGTTCAGGCACGTGTGTTTGTGCAGCTGTACACCCAATGTTTTCCCCCCCTAGGTACCCTTAGGATTATTACTTTTATCTAACCCAGACTATCCCGCTCTCAATGGGACCATTTATCATTTTGTAGTACTAATCTATGAAAACACACTAAATTAAACATACATGACTGCATATATTTACTAACTGATTATGTTTGTGTATATACCCCTGTGTGTGAAAATGAAAGAGGATATCAACTGGTATTTCCTAGGATTATTCATAATTGAAACCTTGTTGTCTACATATTTGAACGCTATATAATACCACTATCACTACAGGAAATATAACCACTTGTGTATTATTTATTATATATATTTACACAGCAATAATATTTATTCATCTACTTAGCAAATGTGAGTAATCAAAATATAAACATGTTTTTTTCAAGTACTTATGGTGATTAGTGCGCCGAATGTAAGCATTTTATTACAAACACTTATGGTAATTACAGCATAACTTGTAAACACATCAACAATACCCTCCCTGGGGTTACGATTACTGATAAATATTAGCAGACAGCCCAGGCATGTTTAACAACCCTTCAGTGAATGTACACACAGGCTTTAAAATAGTTAGCAAATTGACTTACTAAGCAGTCAAGCTGGGAGACTGGACTTTTGTTCCCTGGTTGGCTTATGTCCCACACCTTAACACAGCCCTGAAAAAAAAACAACCACAAATGATTTTATATATATTATAGATACACATTTTATTTTTTTTCAAGACCATAAAGAAACCATGTCAGACACCCAGGAAGTCAGCTATTAAATAAAGATAGGCCATAGATATGGATAAGGTTACCGCATGACATGCAGCAACCTGTAACTCTAATAAGCCCCTCCTCCCCACTATAGAGAGAGACACACACACACACACACACACACACACATATATAGAATGTTTGCACAAAGTGTATAAATAAGATATAACAACAAATAAAGTTAAATCTATAAATTGTAAGCATGTCTATGAACAAATTATACACACACACATACACATACACACACACACACACATATATATATATTATATATATATATATATATGTGTGTGTGTGTGTGTAGCCATGTTAGTCTGTTGTAGAAATGTAGGTAAAGGGAAAGAGTAATACTTTTTAGACAGACTAACTTGTTTATTAACACACAAGCTTTTGAAGAGCACAGGCTTCTTCGTCAGATGGTAATTTGGTGATTGGTGTATTTCACTCGCTCTTTACCTATATATATACATGTATACATGTTTGTATATTTATATATGTAAATCATGGCACTATGTGAATCACTTGTGTGCACTCTTTGTTAAAAACTCAGTCTTTTCTGGGGGAAAACACTTGTTATACAAATTATACCAAGTTTATGGTTGTTAAACATTGCCAAATCGATTTAAATATGCACTACCTATACACTTTCGGGCTAATGGTTTAATAGTGGGCCTTGAGGAACTGTTTATTTACAGGTCTCATTGGCCCATAAGATTTTTTACAAATTTCAAGCCCTGTTAGCAGTGCACCAGACATGTAATTTCTCAAAAACAATAACATATGAAACACATCTGGCATGGCCCATCAATCTTGAATAAAACTAATGATAAATGAATTAATTATGACAATATGCACATTATGAAACTGCTTTCTATCCAATGCTGGAAAGATTAACGAGGCAAAACAAATCATGTTAACAGAACAATAGAATGACTAAATCCAGCGCTGTAAGATGATTAAAGCTGCGCTGACAGTTTTTATTATAGCAGCACCACACACAGGCAGCGGTACAGGGTTACATATATCATGTATGACAGGGAGCTCTGCCAAGCTCAGTATAATTAAACTACAACTGTGGCTGGCTGAGATATAAGTGTTACATCCTTTCACACCAGGCCAGCTTTGCTTACACTCCCCTACTTTGGGTGGCCTATATTTTATCTACATTAAAGCACAATAAAGCTTCAGTTACACTTTGATTATCTGCAACTGTGCAGGTGGAGAACTTAAAATATATAAACTCCCTAAGAAGACCCTGATTTAATATATATGAAAACATGCTACAAATGACTGTCCCCATAGATTGCCTGGGGACTAAATATATAGCAACAGTTCTTGTATGACTCAAAAAAGTGAGTGCAGCCCCCTCAATGCATATGGTGAACAAAATAAATGACTATATTTTTTCTGACATAACTCAATTGTACCTTCCGTATAAAACATATTAACCATAGTATTTGTAAAATGAAATGAAATTGGTTTTTCTCCTTTTTTTTAGCAGAAGAGTAGACTAATCATTTAGCTGATAAGTTAGCTGGAACTTTCTAGTTCTAATGGCTATGATTTGTGCCCTTTGCTGTGAGCACATATCCTACAACACTGATGAACAACTACGGATCGAGGGCAAAAATCCCTATATGTTATTGGCTGAGCTAAAAAGGAGGTTCAAGTGAAGGACCCTTGTGCTGTAGAGTGTACATTTTGGGTAAATGGCTTGGTCAAGGGTCCATTATTTGGGTCATATACTGCACAATGATTTCATAAATCCAGCAAAATGTTTATTCTGTGTTCTAATTTAAAGCACAATATTAATGCAATCTGACCATAACACAAACACAATCTACCATGCATCTCATTTGCATATGATTATCATAAATTTAACAAATGAGGTAATATTAGTGGTAGGAATCAGTAAAATTATGTTCGATGATTAAAAGAAAAAAAACAACACTAGGTAACACAGTACAGTCTCACCTTTCCTCCGGTATATACATGTCTGCAGGGATTACTCATGGTGACAGCACACACCACCTCTCCGTGATTTAACGTGTTGATCTGACGTGCGTGGCGGGGAATCCCTGGACCAATCAGAGCATCTGGTGGAAAGGGGACGGGCTGCATCTGACCGTCAGCGCTAACATGGAACGAATATGCCCTGTGTAGGAAATGTGTTCATGAACATTCCCAGTTCTATGTTAAACTAACATTATTCCTGAATTATTATTGACAGTTTTTTTTATTACCTTTCAGCACAACCTGGATTTTATCAATAAAAAAGTTTCAATATTCTCGTTATTTCTTGACAGTAATTAGAGTAGCAGTTGCTGGACATATATATATATATATATATATATATATATATATAAATGATGTAATAGTAGCTCATTTATCTTTCTACAAGGATATATAAAATTTTCCAGTTTAAACATTTGATATAAAGTTTTTTTAGTTCAAAGAATGAACACAAGAGGACACTGATAACCATTTGAGGTATAACTGCTGATGATAATTAAGAGGAAATGGAGGATCATTCTGTACTAAATCAACAATATAAATTCACTTTCATGAATAATAAACATCATGTCCTAGATATGGAACAGCATGGCTGAAACTTCTCATAAACAGATGCGTTGAGTAAAAAAAATTCTCAAATTGTCTACATTATTTTTTCCCCGAGCATTTGTGGGATCGTATGTATATTTGATTGACTGCGGGGGTTTAGATTTTCCCCCAGTAAGAAATGCTGTTCATAAACCTGACCATGCATTTTTATGTGTATGACTGGAACTGCTTTAAAAACCTTGACACCATGCATATATTTCTGTAAAAAAATACCAAAGTTTACTATTATATGACATGCTAATCTATCACTCAACTTGATGAAAACATAAATTTTCTAAACCTTTCTAAAAGAGAAGCCTTCACTTAAACAAAATATCTGTATCAGGTATTCATGTAACTGCTGAAGAAATAGAAAACATTTCCCCTCTTTTTATGAAACTGCACACCTGCCGACAATTTGCTTCCCTTTTCAATATGATATTGCAGCAAAAAGTCCAGGATTTCATAAAAACAATCATGTGTTCATCATGTTAACTGGGAATTTTAACTCAAATAAAAATACAGCCGTTTCACTTTTCATTTTGCAGAACCAGCTGTGTGCAAGAAATACCAGTTGGAGATTTGAATTAAACCACAAAAATAGTAGCATAATTCTGATACAAATGAAAGAAAAAAACACAAACACTAAGTTCAATGCTTAATATCCAAAACCACTTACGGTTTTCCTCCTGGAATGTTGGGGATTGAAGGACTCCTCATGTGGCCATTTGGGTCAAAAGCGACCTACAATGATTTATTGAATTAAAATATCAGTACAATGACTACAGAGCAAGAAAAAAAAATCCAGAGCTTGATCCATCTTTAGCAAAGTCCTGTTAAAAAAAATAGCAAATTTAATTTAGATTTTAAATGAGTATTTTTTTAATGTTCAGAGCAGAATTCAGCATGAAGTCTTGAGTTAATGTATAGATGAGACAAGAGACATAGAAAGGAGATCAAAGGTGACAGCTTACTACATATAAGCTATCCTGCTCGGATAGAAAAAAAATTAGTACAAAAAAGAACAATACCCTCTCAGCTATTAAATCTAACCCATAAAATTCAGTGGCATCGAACTTTGATTGAATTGTCATCATTTTGTATAAATTTATATATCTTTCAATAGAAAATTTAACTATTCTATCTGATGAATAGAAATGAAAATTCACTGGGATGTTTTATGTTAAGAAAACTGAATATACATCTGGGAAACTAGAATATGGGTAATCGACAAGCAACTACATATATCAGCTAAATCACAGAGGCATGGGTAAAGTAAGGCACTGATTGTTCCTGACATGACATGACTCCAAATTTGTGACATCAGTGAAGCCAATTAAACTCCTCATATATGTGCAATTGTCACCAAAAACAGATCCACAGATGAATACACCATGCAAAATTTCAGGCCGAGACACCAATCCACTACTGAGAAAAAATGCATCAATGTTTTCTATGAAACCAGAGGAAACCACTCCCGAGGAAAGGGCATCAATGTATTCTACAAAAACGGAAAGGAAGGTGTTATCAATGTATTCTATGAAAACAAGAAGGAAGGTGGCGCTGCCTGTCTGGTCTACGAAAAAAACTCTCCGAGATGGATGGACATGCCAAATTTCAGACCAATTAATTTAACCACTCCTGATATATGAGCAATTTCACCCAAAGCCAAAGCATGGATGAATGTAATGCATGATCGGTTGCAGATGGCGCCACATGTCTTAAGTATGAGATGGAGGTATCCAAGATCAATTGACATGCAGTATTTCAGCCCAATATGACAAACCACTCTTAAGAAAAGGGTATTAAATTATTCTACGAAAACTAGAGAGCAGGTGGTGCCACCTGTCTGGTCTATGAGATTACTCTCCAAGATGGATGGACATGCTAAATTTCAGACGAATACATTGAACCACTTAAGAGATATAAGCAATTTTCACCCAGGCAAATGTATGGATGGATGCCACACAAAAAACATTGCAGATGGCACCACCAGTCTCAAATACAAGATAGAGGTATCCAGGATGAATGGACATGCAAAATTTCAGACCAATACATTGAACCATTCCTGTGATATGAGTAATATCACCCAATGCACACCCACGTAAAAATGATTACAGGTGGTGCCACCAATCTCAAATATGAGATGGAGAGATCCAAAATCTGTTTACATGCAAAATTTCAGCTCAATACATTGAACCACTACTAAGATATGGGCTGTAATTATCACAAAGACGCCCAGATTCAAACTGCACAAAATGGATAGTAGGTGGCACCACCTGTCTTTATTGGGCACAACTACATAAGTGAACGATTAACTATGCCAGGTTTTCAAAAGATTGGTCCAAGGTTCTCAGAGGAGTTCTCCAGAAACGAACGCCGTGGCAGTGGTGGTGTGGAAGAACCAAGTAAAAATTATAGTATCCACAAAACTTTGTTTATGCAGATACAATAAGAGGAAATTTGTTTCTGATGTATTCTGTTTTAGCATTACTATGAAGACATAATTAGAAAAACATTTGTCTAAGATTTTTTTCTTTGAATTTCTATACCATAAAAATAAGAAAACAAATGGTGTTTTCCCACACATGAATTTGACCAATCTATCATAAATTTTATTTAATTTACATGGAATGCACAAGTAGTTATCATATCTAATTGAGACTAAGGTGGTGGCACTTAGTAGTGTCCAGAGTTGGGCCTAATGCACTCTACTTAAGAAATCAATTGGTTTATACCATGTATCACCAGATTTTAAGAAAGTAAAGTGTTAACTTACCAGTGGTGGCCTGGGAAAGCTGTTGAGACCTGGTGATAGACTGCTGTGAGCTCCCGGTAACATCCCCGGTCCATACGGTCCAGCTCCTGGGCTCAGATCTGAGGGTAAAGGGTTGGGCGGAGGTATAAGAGGGTAGCCACCTGTTGGGGGACGTAGAAACTAACTATGAACACACCACCACAACATCCATGCAAAAAAAGGCCAACCACCAAATAAAACAAGCAGAAGTTCTAAACAGGGTAACTAACATAATGCTAGGTTGAAGAGTCTGACATAAAAGGTGAAAATTATAGTATCATGTATTTTAACCCAGTACCATTTACATTTGGTAACTAATTCCTTCAAACTTACCCCTCATAAGAGCATGGACTAAAAATTTAATGTCTTTTTTTTATTTTCCAAATTGTTTTGATTGGATGAAGTATGACCGCTGCATGCCTTGCCAAACTTCTTTTTTTAATATCCAAACAAACAGTAGCATTTTTCAGGATATTTACCAAATAAACATAATTTTTTAGAATATTAACCACACAAACATACAATCATCAGTTATACCAATTTCTGCATTTGACGTGTCTCCCTGGTCAGACATGCATGCAACTTGATCAAGTAAAACAGATTTTTCTTGGATAATTTGACTTACTTCACGTACATGGATTCAATTTGTGGATAATTATTGTTGATACAAATCTTGTACGAGTTTCTCTTTTTACATCACAAACATTAACATATACTGGTTAAAATTGTTGCTGAATTTTAGACTTCTGAACTTGACCCTCATCTTCTACATATTGTCATTTTACACATAGTAAAATATGATAGCAACCAAGCAGCTTTATGCCTGAAAAATTGCTTAGTGTTAAGTCATATTTAATTACTTTGCTCATGAAATCTGATCTGAAATACTGGAAAAGTTCAAATTAAAACATAATCAAAATTTCAGTTTTTTTTTTCTTATGGTAACTGACTAAAAACGTTCAATGCTGTCCCTGTTAAAAAGGGAGGGAACCTTCCCAGAAGGAGAGTATAACAATTTCTTTGTAAAATCTTTTTTGAAAAAGTATGAATTTTTTTTTTAGAAAATTTTGAAAAAATCATATTTTATGGAACCATTGGAAGTGTAGGTTGACAGTCTGCAATATACATACAGGTGTGAATTTTATTTAAAGAAAGAAAGAAAGGACTTTAAAAAACAAGCTCTAGATGTCTTATTCTGATAGACTACTGTGGCTACAGAGTGAGGACAGTACACAGAGAGTATGATTCTTTGAAAAGTAAAACTGACTTCAGAGATTTTTGTAAAAATTTTATGACAAGCAAAAATGAAAAAGATGCTTAACTGTGTATCTTTTTGCAAGACACACCCACATTACCTCAAAATAAAATCCACTCCTTTTCAACTAAAGCAAACAGAAATATAAAATAAATGCAGACCCATGCATGAAGTTATCTGAAACCACAGTGTGCCCTTAGAGCCAGTGATGTCCCTTCTACATATTGGAAGTCTAGGATGCTACATTGTAAAACAGGAATTTTTGTGCCCATTCAGTTTTTATTAATCTTCCATGCTCAATTATACATAGGCTTTTTTTAAAGATGACTTTGTCTAGACTTTCATTTGGATAGATAAGACTTCAGCTTCCTCTTTTTCAGTTACAAGTGAATCCTTGTGATGACTTTTTAAAAAATCATTTAATCAAATGGAAAAAATATTCACATTTTAACTGAGTACTTGTTTCAATCAAATGATAAATTACCAAGAACAACGGCCAGAGCAATATAAATACTACATACCAGTACTTTTTGCCCGAATGAAGTATCAACATTTTTGTTTGACATTTTAGATTAACATGCTTGTAATTTTACATGAGCCAGGGTTTCCCTAAGAAAGTATTAATCTGCAAGCAAAAACTGTTCTGTTTCACAATGACCATGATTGGTGCTACTGTGTATTAACAGATGCACTGTGCAAGGAGTACATTGTGTTAAAATATTGCTATTTATGGTAACCCACTTCTATTTGTCAGTGCAACCTGGTGTTCAACCTTAACATGACATTTAAATATTTTCATTTAAAAAAATAAAGTTTTCTTAGAATCACTGTTCATTATGTTCAGTAACAATATTACCATCAAATAAGTAATTCATCCATCCTTTACGAGTGTATACAATTTCTTTACCCGGCATGAATATATCTCTCAGAGGTATAGCCTGTTCCACCATGTGGTGCCCTTTGAAATTTGGAGATTATTATCTCCAATTTAATTATTATCACACAATTTGACCCTGAAGCTGATGAAGTACAAAAGGCATAGTATGAGATGTGAAACTTTGTAATAGAAACCAACATTTATATTTTATATTAATATCTTCTGGATCTTCTGAGCCTTGTAGATAAGTGACATGATATATGACACAGGCTGGCAACCTAACTTTGACAGTCACATTTTTAGGAATATTTATGACATGGAATAACCAATCAACAATTATTAAGTGTAGTTACTTAAGCATGTGACCAATGACCTTGACCTTCATCAATGGGGATGAGATGTTGTCAAATACTCTTTTCTCAGATACTGATATAAATAAATTACTAATATATTATGCACGGTATGGTTTTGGTATCATTCTATGCCTCATTCCTCCGGTGCAACTTACTTCTAGGAACTGATCTGTAAATTTATGAAGTTTCACAAATTTCAATTGGTCACCTCACAGTGGCACAGACTATATATAGCATGTTTCCCTTGATGAATACAAGATGGGGCTGAGAAATATCAGTGATATTACCATAAACTATCATCAAGAATTTATAAGTAAGACATTTGTTACTTTAGGTGCATTATTTGTATAAAGAACAGTAAGATCTTAAGCAGACAGAATAATAGTAAATGTTAAAACTTGCCAGATTAGCTCTTATAATAATCTCCCAAACAACCACAAGGAATTAAAACAGCAAACCACTTGTGTTTGCAGAGAATCATACATTATTCACCAATGATATTCACACACAATCAAGTCATTACTTAATATGACATGCATGCAACTGAAGTTTAACCACCCTGCTACTGTATACCTATAAAAATACCATTACTTATGATGTCAAAATGGGATGACATTAGGAAAGCCATTATGGAACTCTGAAATCAGAGTTTTTAGTCACTGGTTACTTGTATGTAATAGACTTCTCCGCAATAACTACTAATAGCATCTCAAGTGAAAGGCAGATCAAATTAAGTTATTTGTGAAGTTGACACAACGTCAGCTTGTTGATACGCAGGACTGTATGATCTGAAAGTTTTTTAAAAGCCACATTTATTCATTAAAGAAAAATACAAGGTATTTTTCAATAATAAAAAAAACAAACAAAAAAAACAGTTACCATGGCAACACATTAACCTACATCCTGAAAGGTTTTGATAAATAGAACCCTTGTGTCATGAGGTTAAATATTTAAATATACTAAAACACAAACAAGGATTTGCGTTGTTTAAATATGTGTCTGGGTAGACAGGAAGCATTCATGCTGAATACAGGTGACCTGTTGCCTCCAGCTGGTGCCAAAGACACCACTGAGCAATGCTAAGTGAAAAATAACCTGGCTTAAAAGCTCTGTCACCTGTTCACTGATGCAGGGACATTAGATGCCATATAAAAAAAGCTTGGGGTAAAAAAGTCTGGAGCACTATTTTATCAGTACACCTGTATGTCATATAAGGGAAGTAGAATAAAAAATTTGATCAGTGAAATTTTCATTGATATATTTGCTTGGTGACCTTTTTTTACATTTATTTTTGTTTTCTCAATTTTTAAAAACATCATCATTTAAGAAATTCATCTCTTTTATTAACATTTTCCCACATCAGCTGTATTCAACTCATCCAATTTTTTCAAGCATAAGTCTTTGCACCAGGTGTACATTGATATATTATATGGATACTATATACCTATATAAGCTTTCTAATTAATGTGTGTTCAAATTTTAGGATAGCAGGGAAAATCTTGGATCTGAGTGAGAAAATCATAGAAAACATACCAGGAAGCCAGTCTATCCATATCAATGAACAACCTCAATTAACTAACTAGATGAATACTGACAGGCCCTGCTAAAGGCCCATAGACTTCTAGTGTTGACTGAGTAATGCTTGGAAAATTATAATAAAAGACCTGATTACATGCAGAGGCAGAGGAAACTTACCTAAAACAGTATTTAAACACTGAAGCAAGATGGAAAGACTGGCAAGATAAATTTGGCTTATAAGGCATTCACAACTTTTTAGAAAGATGAGACCTTGACATCTGACCTAACAATTCCAAAATCATTAGGGTTCTTGCTTTTTTGGTGGGCCATATATATATATATTAAGTTTGAAATTCATATGTGAATCCAAACTGGAGTTATGAAAGGTTTTGGAAATCAATGGATGGACAGATGACTCCTGTGGCCTTGACCTTTGAACTTGTGACCCCAATAGGGAAAGGGATATTTGTCTATTGGCAAGTGAACTGTATGTGTAAGATGGAACCTCTGGTATAAAAGATTTTGCTTAAAAAGCATCCACAATCTTTTAAAAGATGTGGGGACTGTGACCTTGACCTTTAACCCCAATATAAAAGGATGTAAGCTTTAGTGTTGGGCCATTTATAAATTAAGTTTGAAATCAATATGTGAACCTAAATGAATTTGTGGATGGATAGGACAGGGTGATTACTATAGGGCACCCGCTTCTATTGAAGCAGGGCCCTAACTTGAAATCACAATTTTAAATTCTGAGTTTATGTGAAAAGGCATACTTTTAGAAAATTCTTTCTGAACAAGTTTTTGAATTCACTTGAATGAATTCAAAATTCATCTTATCTTAAATTCTAGAATCTGATTCACATAAATTTCTTTGATTATATATATATCAGATTCTTTCAATATCAGTAAATATGAGCTGAAACAATTTGAAAATTTATCCTTTCAAATTAACATAGACAGGGTGGTTAAACCATGCTAAAACTAGAAACTACAGTATGTACCTAGGGGGTAATGTTTACCCGGAACTGCTGGCTTCATGCCGCTGGCCGAGGGACCCGGTGTAGTGTTACCCGAACTTGTTGGTGTACCTGATTTGGGAACAGGTGTAGTTGACTTTTCATGCTGAAAAAAGATACATCTTATAATATGAACCACTCATTTACTATTTTTTTATTAACAATACTTTTGTGGAGGTCACCACTTTAATTTTTACTTTATTTTAAAAGCTGGCTTAACTAAGCACTATGTCCATCAGCAGACTTCAGACTACATGACAGAGCAGTTGATCATGATTGGAATGGCCTCTCCCAGGTTAAGTGCATCAAACATGTGATTTCTGGGTGTGTTCCCATGCCTCTTTCTTGGTCACAGCACCAAAGAACCCCTGAAAGGTGCATTTGTGAGTGAAACATGTCTGTTGGGCACAGTCTTCCCATTAAGATCACCATGGGTGCGGCCATTTTTCACTGCCCCTTGCCTGGGATTCAAGCACACAATCTCTGAGCTTTGACACCTGTGCTCTGCTCCCAGAACACAGAAGCTGGTCTAACTACTTATTTAATTACCAGCACAGAGTAATGTACCCACTATTATCTGATGGTTCATTCTCACTTTTGTCACGAGAGATCTATGATCACCAGGTGATGTTTTGGAAGCCATTTCACCTGCTACCCAACTGCCAAGCTATGCAATTGCCTGCAACTCATTTAATACATGTTTTGAATATCTAGACTATATCTAACTGAAACCACCTAACAAAATATTTCATAATGACAAAAGCTGGGAAAATACTTCTGATTTATGCTATTTCAAGGAGCAATTTGTTCAGTACACACTCTCATATTCCTAAGAACCAAAGTGGTAACTTGGGCATAAATGAAAACACAACAAATCTATCTGTAATCATACCTATATCTATTCTGCAAAGTTGATAAATAATGCATGCAATATAGTGACTGTATCTCACCTCTTTATGTAAGCTGGCATGCGAGGATGCATCACTGCGAGGGCTTGATGGGCCATCCTTTCTGTGAAGTTTTTCTGGGCCGTTTTCTCTTGGCTCCCCATTCACTGGTGAAATATCCTGCAAAGATAAAATTTTTAGCTGTTGCTAATTTTTGTGGGGAAGCAATATACGAGGGATGTGTATAAAAATGTATGTACACATGTATAACAAGGGCCTTTCACACTGGAGGCTAACTGGGCATACATACTTTATAATTACAGGATAGCATGTAAAGCACAAGTAAGCCATTTATGCATCCCCATAAGATATTTAAAACTATCGTGAAATCTTCTGTGCAAAACTGCCTAGTCTGGTCAAAATACTTATTTTTATATCCCTGTAAGAAAATACATTAATGGACTGAGTTAATATGCTTACCTAAATACAATCACTTCTTTTAATAATTCTGGGGTAAGGACTCAAGCTGCAAATTATTACAGCGGTGACTGTAACTGGTGATGAGCAAAAGTTACATATAAATGTCATAGAGTTGTAAAATTAAAGGAAAAACTCTGCAGTTTAATTTAGTATGTAACACAAAGCAAAAAGCTGTCTGGTTGATATGTGAAAGTCAAATTTCGAGTCACTACCAAACGCCACCATCTGAACCATGGAGAGTGTATGGATTAGTTATAACAAGCAAAACTAAGGAATTTATGTCGCCGCTTCCACCTCTCGTTATTTATCTTCCTGTGATATTCATGCTTGCCTTCCAATTAGTTTTAGTTTTTATTTTCCCCTGAAGATGTCTCCACATGTCATAGTGCCTGTGTTTTAGTTTTCATTGCCCCCTGAAGATGTCTCCATATGTTGTAATTTTTGTTGTGAATTTGGGAAAATTTTTATTTGTTTTGGAGCTGGTGTTAATAATTTTTCATACAGACACTCCAAAACCAATCCCAGTCAAGGTATGCATGAAAGCAATCACTGACCCAAATCTGAATGAAATCAGAAATATTTAGGAAAGGTATCACATGGAAATGAAAACTTTACAGATGGACAGATAGGCAGAAGGACAGACAGACAAACCAAAACCAATGTCCCCTGTTCCGCAGAAGCGAGGGATAATAACTATATGTATAATCCATGTAAAATAATGTGTTATATATATATATATATATATATATATATATATATATATATATATATATTTTGAGCCATTTATGACTCAGTGTTCTAAAACATCACAGAATTCATCAAAACAACAATTTAAACTATTTAGTCTCTAAAAGCTGATAAAGTCGATCTTAAACAGATATTTATGTGCAGAACTTTGAAATAAAGTTGCCATTTCTTTAGAAGATGTTCTATCTCAGATAGAAAAGTAACATACCAGTAATAATGTATCACATATAAATACAGCATGCAATGCAAGATTGCTTTTCATTGCATCACTATTGCATAAAAAGGACAGGTTTAATTAACAGAAGTCAAGTGAGTGACTACAGAAACTGTCACCATTATTTCTCAGAGATGTTAATTACTCTGGCATACTAACACATTTTAAAGGCAACATTTATATGGTTTCTGGCCAATATAAGCTCTATTTAATAATGTTTATGAGGTTTACAAATGTCAATAAAAAAATAATGCAACTTAAATATAACAAAAAATATTCCCTCCTGAAAGGAAGGAAATATTACAAGTATGAAGAAATAAACAATATTTCAATATATCATACATTTAACAACTGCTTTATTAGTATAAGCTTTTTCACCCATCGATGACTTTTCAGTAATTTTATTACAATCAGTCTCCCGTATAGCATATGCCTTTGTGTCCGAGATGCATTGCAGATTCTTGTTCACAGAGTGACTCAGTCTAGTGACTTTTGGGCGACTATAGAATAGGCTGCAGGCTATAGTATATATTAATACCTATACTGAATTCAAATTAATTGGTATTTTGAATTGCATGATGTATTGATGTTCTGTTGAAAATAACATAAAGAAACCAAAAATGTAAAGTAAATACATTAAAATTGAAGACACTGTTGGCATTTTATGAATCTGCTGACTAATATCTTTGGAATGTTACTGTGTCCTGGTCAGGTATTTTAATCTGTAGTTAGTACATCCCAAGATTTAGTGATTTTTTAGGCCAAAATTTGAGGCCCACAGAGCTTATATCTGGGACTGTTTCCTTTTAACTAAGAGAAAACGTTACCTGTTTAAAACTGACTATAGTACCAGAAGAAAGTAAGTATGACAAGCATGAAACCTGCTGATAGTTTGCAACTGCCAGTCACAAATTGGATTTCAATGCCTGCCCAAAAGCATTTCATATGTTATTTTAATCTGTGACCAGTTGAAATTGTGTAGTGATTGAGGATATATATTGCATCACTTTCCTTAATAAATCTTAGATTTATTCACTGAAACCTAAGACCTTAGATAAGTGCACAAATACTTAACTATAAACTTTTTTAAAACTTAATTTCTCGAAACTAATCTAGCATTAATCATTCAAAGAGACACGCACATACACTTTAGATTAAACAACACAAATGACTATAGAGGTTAATTATGGGGAATAACTAACATTTATGTATCAAATATCAAAGACTACATTCTGAGGTTAAATACACATCATAAGTGGTATATTTGCTGACATAATTTTAAAATAATGAAGCCTGGCATGATTTTGTGGTCATACACAAACTCGATTAATTCTGAGTAACAGCATGCAGAGGAGTCATAATCTGGAATCCAGTCTGTGGTTGAACAAAATGGAAACATCACATCCTGCCACTGCAATGTACAACTGAAGGCTCATGATAAACTTGTTGGTAGGCAGTTGGTTACCCATGGTAACCACAATGGTTTCCCATTGGGAGACTGGCAGTTACCGTGGCCACCCTCATGACTGCACCCATGTGACACTAAGGTCTTGTGATACATTTCAGGAGCTGCTGTAGTAGTAGGACCCTTCAGCCAAAAATGATGTCATACTTGCCAACTGATCAAGAAATAAATATCCCAGTTCATGAATGATCTGGGAAGAGTTTGCGGTGATGCAATCATGACAAAATTTATTGTAATACCTGAGAAGAATATTGTAATGACCTCATGATCTGATTTGTATTGGAACACTTTGTTTCCTCTCATGTCATGCATTAACCTGTGGATATTGATACTGACCAGACTAGTGTATAAACTGTCTTCAGTCTCTCTGTGTATCTGCCACCTACTCTACAAGATGGTTTAGGTCACACTGTCTCCTCACAGCAGGATTCTGGATAAAAATGTCAGTTTTCTTAAATTCATATTGTAAGGACTCCAACACAATCCTATGGTCATATTGAAGTAAGTTTAGGGGTATGGAAGACCAGTGGTAGTAAGATGTTGGACAGGAGAGCTTCATAGTACATATTGTATATATTTAAACATTGGATAACTGAATCTTATTTATAAAAAAAAAATCTTACATTTGAAAAGCAGATTCAGATATCAAATCCTGGATAGCAAAATTTAACTGTGTTTTTTTAAAGTTCTTTTTTTACACATATTAGTGTTACCTATAATGGATATAATTCAAATGCTCATTAGCAACGTGTAGATTTTAATTATTTTATCATGACAGATTCACCGGTTGACTATCCTTCATTTTAAGAATATCATTAAAAAAAAACAGAATTTAATCCTCTGCTTCATCTTTGCTTCCTGTAGTTTTTATAATGTTTAAAAAAATCTGGAATATGTTAATGCTGTATGAATACAAAGGCAAAACTTTTTTAAATATTCCATACTAAGAGACAGTTACACTTTAAAGACAAGGGAATAAGGGAAGTAATCCTTTATATCTCTTATACATGTATTCAAAAGCATATATGGTACAGGTTTTATGAATGTCTGAAACATGTTTTGTATAGAAACCAGTTACAGGCTGAAAATACATGTTTCCATTTTTACCACTTCCAAGTCTGTTGCTTATTATAAAGAAATCTGTATCAAAGTCAGCCAGCTAAAGGACGCTGCTTTGCTTGTGATGCTCAGTTTTCACATATATAACATCAGATATTCCTTTTTGCCTTTTTGTAAATAAAGAATCTTGGTTCTGTGTTAATCCAAAATAATCTTTGGTAAGGGCCTCAATTCTGTTTAAAGAAGTTCCATCTCCTGTCACTGATAAATTCTTAATCAATACTTGGCAATATAGACAGATCCTACTGTACCAACTGTAGGATTCTTCAGAGATTATATCATGTAGACTGGTTCCCCACCCACAGCTAAATAGTTGGGGCATCAAGAATAAATTTCAGCTCTCCCTTGAGCTGGGATGCAAATAATCTTTAGCTTTGTGATTTTTTTTTCTAGAGGGAATGCCATTTTCTTTCTAAATATTAAACAAGTCTTTCTGCCAGGCAATATTAGGGACTGAGAGACAGTCTGAAGACAACTAAATGATGGATATTATTTACCAGTCCCTATGATGCCAAAATACCAAAGAACCAGTCTAATCATAGATGTATATCTTCATATTTGCATAAGCAAATTTAGTATTCTTGGCAAAACTGATACTTTGGACAACTATTTTTGTTCATAAGGGTTTCAAATTTGCAATATTTGCAAAAGGGAAATCAACGTGAAAATGAAACCTATGTGAATAAGACGCCCAACTACACAGGTAACCATTCGTTTATACCATGGCCTCACTTACATCTCATCAACATTATCAATACCTGAAGCACTGCACAACAAAAGTTTAATATTATATTATTAATAGAAACCTTTATGTTAGCTGTTAATAACAAATTTATATGAGGAATATTAAGAGATCTTTTAAATTATCTGCCTATACTGAACAAGAATTTCCCAAAGGTCCTCAAACTGCGAGGATATTTACAATCATATTAAATAAATCCTACAATTTACTGTATGGTGAGAATGCAAATACACTGAAAAAGTGGAAATCATGAAATTTTAACCTTGCGAACATGTTGCCAATTACAGTATTTCAAGCCTGAAAACAACGCAAATCTTACATAAGTTAAAAGCAAATGAACAGAATGAAATATTAAATTCACCACTGAAGGGGTTGGAACTGGCCACTGTTCACAATACCTATAGATTGCTGCCAAGACTAAATCTGTCGAAAGATATAAGAGTAATGACAAAATTCAATAAGACCTGATTTACTTGTGAACACTGTAAAACGTTGAGCATATTATAACCATATGAATGGAAATGCTGTGGAACCAGCAATAATTAGAGAGAGGTGTAACATAGTTTTAGTAACCTGTAGTCTACTATCTGACTCTACATCAACTAAATCTACCAGACATGACGACACCCAGTCAATCTTACCTCATCTACAACGAGATCTTGGTCACTTTTTTCTCCATCACTTTCCTGTAAACCCAAAGAGAAGAGAGCACATCAAAGTTAAACCTTATTTTAACCTAAATTTCTTGAGAATTTGGATATATTATCATATTATATATTTTGTATACTCTTTATAATCATTTGGTACTTAAAATATATCAAAATCAAAACTTGAGTTACACATTTTCATCTTTCTGATCTCATACATGAAAGAACATTAAGCTATTTGGTATTATTTTTTATTTATACTTTCCGGCATTAAAGTTTCACAGCCATAACTTTGAACAAATGAAGGGAACTAAAAAATTTCTTATATATGTTTCAGGTGATTAAGTTATAATTAATGGTCACTCTGCATTTTGGGACTACATGATTTCTACACTTCTCTGTAAATATCTCGGGCAATGCCCTTTTGTTGGTGTACTTGCAATTATGACATTTCTACAGAACAATTCCTGTGCTTTTGCCCTAACAATAGCTACAAGTGTAACCTACAAGAATTTTGGTCCTCCTTATCTGAATGGCAATGGCTGGCATTTAACTCAGAAAAAAAGTGAGTGGTCAGAGCTATAGATAAAAGCTGAACTTACAGAAAACACCAAAATCACATCTCAACCCTGTTCACTCTTATAAATGCAGAGCTAAATTTTGAATATTATCTTTAAATCTTTGATATATGCAATGATAGAAAACACCGTAAAAAGAAACTAAGAACAGTAAAAGCACCAGGGCTAACAGACAAACACATTCACAGACAGAAAAGGCAGTGTGTTAATCAATTGTGCCCATACTAGCTTGCATGCCAATACTGAATTAAAAGAAAAGCCAAAATACCAGACAAACTCAAACAGCAAAAGCCAACAATACCTATGTCAACAGATGAGGTCAAACAGAAATAAATCAGTCAGCTGAACTAAAAAATAAATGGCAAAAAGAAATAATTTTCTTGTTTTTCCTTGACGACTATTCAGGCACTTTTCTTTGTGGACACATTTTTACATTGTCATATGCTTTACACTTGTTTGTGGTATGGCATGTCATATCATGCCAGCCTATTGCAATGATTCCAATGGCTCTTGGTTCTAATGGAAATTGAACTAATAAAACAAGTTCAGGGAAAAACTGCCAGTCAGTAGAGGACAGCAATCCAGTTTCTCCATATGTTTTTGGTGATATTGTTCTAAGCATTGAGGACACATCCTATTACTCTCCCTCACAGTGATCGTCAAGAATTCACAAAGAAATTTTTTTGATTCCTAAACTGAATCAGCTGAAATGAATGTAAGATTTTCCGTTTTTGCAAAATCCATGTAGTCCTGTCAACAGTAACAAGGCCTACAGGCCTAATGCGAACCTGTGCACATGGATATACACCAGGTATAACGCTTCAATGCTGAACCACTACTTTTCATATATATGAACAATGCAAGTACTAAACATTTTGAACAAGAAACAATACACAAACATCACTGCTGAAATTCTGGCATGGGTGCACACAAGGAAAAAATTATTGTAGGTGGCACCACCAGTCTTGTATACGACAAAGCTATTTGACATGTATAAATATGCCCAATTTCAGGCTGATATATCAAATTCCTTCTAGGAATTAAGCAGCCACATACACTTTGCAAAAGTCATTGTAGATGGCGACACCTGTCTGGTGAATGAGAAAGCCATTAAAGACACATAGACAGGTTAGAATATCAGGCCAATACATCAAACTTACCTTAAGTCTGATGCACGGGGCTGACCAGGCTTAGGTGAGAAAGGCTGTTGCCCCAAGTGTACTGTGACAAATTACTGGCTCAGGCTACTGCACTGAGTGAACTCTTGACCTGCACCTGGCTAGACTGAGTGAACTTTTGACCTGTACCTGGCTGCACTGAGTGAACTCTTGACCTGTTGCATAATCAGACACAGTTGGCAGTCTGCCAAAGCTATAAATAAATCCAGGCTGACCTTTTGCCTATTGCCAAATCTGAAATAGTAGGCACACCATTGCATAAGCTCACAGATTGGCTCCATATGCAGCCCTGAGTGGCATGACACCCATGAGGTGATCACATGATACTCCTGAGGTGATCACATGCTACCCATGAGATGATCACATGCTGCCCATGAGGTGATCACATGCCTTGTGCTTGGCTGCACTGATTGAACTCTCGACCTATATTTGGCTGCACTGAATGAACTCTTTATCTGTTGCCAAATCTGAAACAGTTGGCAGTTTCTCAACCTATTAAAGAAACATACACAATCTTGGCCTGTTATGTAACTCTGCTAATATTTATCCAACACAAACCATTTGAACAAACTTTAGAGGGCTCGCCTCTGGGATCATTTCTGTTAAATATTGAACAATTTGGCTGGACCGTTTACAAGGAGAAGACTTTTAAAGTTTTTTTCAGCTTTGTCCCTGTAATATCTAAGTAAATGCAGAAAGCAAAAATAAGCTGAATCCATCAACATTTGATATGTGACAGATAATTGCATAAATTTTGGGGAAAGTAGCTCCTGCTATTCCTGAGAAATTATGAGTTAGTGTACAGATGATATGTAATATCATAAATCTACATATTTTAAAAGCTTTTAAAAAACATTCTTGTCAATATTTTCCATAGATAACCTGAAATCTAAATGTCTAGAGGCATGATGTAATGGATGCTGATAAACTGGTGCTAGGCTAGATGTATCTGCTTCACCCAGCTAATATATATGGTAAATTGACTCAATTCAATCTTTATAATTCAGCCAAAATTCATTCTTTGGAACCATAAAAGACAATTATGATAAGAATTATTCAGGGAATTGTTCTTGCAAAATATTAAACAAACTGGCCTCAGAATCATCAGTCGAAAAACATTTTGTAGGTTTATAACTAATATGGGAAAATAACAGCAAAATGGCAAAGTTCAGCTTCCCATAACTCAGCCAAAAATCATTGAACCAAAACCATTTGAACAAACTTGAATCATCAACATCTAAGGATAATTAATGTGTGAGATTTAAGAATTTAGCCCAGTGGTTTTTGAGAAGAAGATTTTTGTAGCCACTTAGCTAACATGGGCTGTTATGGCATATGACTAAATTCAGCTTCCCATACCTCAGCCAAAAGTCACTGAACTGAGACCATTTGAACAAACTTGAATTATCAACATCTAAGGATAATTGATGTGTGAGATTTAAGAATTTTGCCCAGTGGTTTTTGAGAAGAAGATTTTTGTAGCAACTTAGCTAACATGGGCTGTTATGGCATATGACTAAATTCAGCTTCCCATAACTCAGCCAAAAGTCACTGAACTGAGACCATTTGAACAAAACTTGAATTATCAACATCTAAGGATAATTAATGTGTGAGATTTAAGAATTTGGCCCAGTGGTTTTTGAGAAGAAATTTTTTGTAGCCACTTAGCTAACATGGGCTGTTATGGCTTATGACTAAATTCAGCTTCCCATAACTCAGCCAAAAGTCACTGAACTGAGACCATTTGAACAAACTTGAATTATCAACATCTAAGGATAATTAATGTGTGAGATTTAAGAATTTGGCCAAGTGGTTTTTGAGAAGAAGATTTTTGTAGCCACTTAGCTAACATGGGCTGTTATGGCATATGACTAAATTCAGCTTCCCATAACCCAGCCAAAAGTCACTGAACTGAGACCATTTGAACAAACTTGAATTATCAACATGTAAGGATAATTAATGTGTGAGATTAAGAATTTGGCCCAGTGGTTTTTGAGAAGAAGATTTTTGTAGCCACTTAGCTAACATGGGCTGTTATGGCAAAATTATGACTAAATTCAGCTTCCCATAACTTAGCCAAAAGTCACTGAACTGAGACCATTTGAACAAACTTCAGAAAGCACTACACTAGGATCATTTCTGTGCGATATTAACCAATTTGGCCATATCATTTCAGAGAAGAAGTTATTTGTAGCTGTCAGTATGATACTGGCACTGATGACCCCGTACAAAAAAGGCCGATGAAGGTGGTGCCACCAATTCCTCAATTTCAGATATGACTCATGTGACCAATATTGGCATAAAATTTGGTGATGATAGCTCAAGCCATTTCTGAGATTGTAATTTTAGTATGCTTTTTTGGACAGATGACTAAGTTCAACTTCCTGTAACTCGGCCAAAAATCACTGAACTTCAACCATTCAAACAAACTTGAGAGAGATTGTTCCAGGAATCATTTCTGTAAAATATTGGACAATTTGACTGAACAGATTCGGAGAAGAAGATTTTAAAATTTTTTTTAGCTTTTTCCCTATAAAATCTAAGAAAATGCAGTTAGCCAAAAAATAAGCAAAATCCGATAGAGTTTTTTAGATGACTAATTTTATGCATAAAATTTTGTGATGCTAATTCTTGCCATTTTCAAGATAGTATGGGTTAACGTACAGACATCAAACGCCGGACGACGGATGCCGCCACACCATCGCATAAGCTCACAGGTTCGCTAAAAATGAAACTTCATTATAAATATAATGTTAAAAATACCTAAAACTGGTCATAAAAATTCTCCCACACTGAATTAAATATTAAATTTTCAACAATATTTTGACAAACTTTTCATACTCAAATTCAGTGTATCAACATAAGCTAATTTTTCTTTTGTTTAGTTTCTTTTATTTATTTAGTTTTTATTGGTTTCCAGGGGTAGACATAGATTTTAGAAAAGAGGAGGCTCAACACCCTGGCGCAGGCAAACATGTGTGCCAGGAATTCTAGTTGATGATACAGTTCCGACTAGACTGGCCTAGTCCATGAAACAGTTATGACCTAATTGTTGCTTCTGACAGAAAAATCAAATGTTCCTGCAATGTATCGCACTTAGTATCGTTACTGCCATCTTGCGGCAACTCATATGACTAATTTTCCACTATCTGACCCACTTATCTAATTATATGAGCTGGCACTGAGTTAAGTCAATCGGTCCATGAAATTATGTTTAATTTTAAGCATTTTGTTAGTTAACACAAATACTAAAGCCCAGACAGGGCTAAGTTCTAGCATGCACAAGTTAAGGTAAGAAAGGTTTTGATGACCCAAAATCCGGCAAAGCTTTATGGATGACAGGTGACATTCTATTTCTCAAATTTCTTTAAGTCACTAAACAAGTGACCCTTGGGTCATGACGCTAAGCCAACTGACATGTATTGGTTATAGCCCAATGGAATATAATGCAAGCCGTGAGGTTTGCGAGGCTTGTGTCACATGGCAGGCAAGCTGTTCAGGCGAGTCAATGCATATTAGCTTAAGTTCAATAAGACCCATAAGCACAACAAATTTGATGACAATCCAACCAGCCTTTCATGAGAAATCTGGCAATTTGTGTGTATTTTGCATTATTTCTGGGGTGCTCAAACATACCCCAAAACTCTGAGAATATAGTTAACTGTGACCCAATTTCAGGTTTCTGGGGAGAACTTTTTAAGAACTCTCAGGATGTCAAGTTAGAAGATTCTGGGCCCCATGGTTATGATTTGTGCCCTACATTGGAATCAAATTTTCAATATATCTGAGGGGTGCTTATGAGCCCCATAGCTCATAAAATATGGGTAACAGAGACCTTAATTCACATTTCCAAGGAGACTTTTACAGATCTCCCTGGATGTCAAGTTTGAAGAATCTGGGACCAATGGTTACAATTTAAGCCCTGTTAAGGGACCACCACATCTTTTAAGGTCTCAAAATAGAGAAAAAACATTGTAAAAATTGAAAAATTACAAGTGGCTCCCCCAGTCACCAGAAATGGATGAAACACTCCATGATGCATATGCATGAAAAGAATAATGCCGATCAATGCACTAGTTGTTCAGTTACCAGAGCTTTGGTATCAAACTTTTAGTTATTCTGGGGGGTACTTCTGAGCCCCAATGCTCGGACAATATGGGTGACAAAGACCTAATTTCAGGTTTCCATGGAGACTTTTCATGGACCTCCCAGCATGTCAAGAAAGAAGATTCTAGTTCTAGTAGTTACGATTTGAGCCCTGTTAACAGATGACCGCATCTTTTAAGGTCTCAAAAATAGATAAATAAAATAGTAAAATATTGAAAAAATACAGGTGGTGCCATCAGTCTGCAGAAACTGATGAAACACTCCATGATCAATATCCATGCAAAGAATCATGGTGATTGATGCATGAGTTGTTCAGATACTTGAGCTTTTGTATCAAATTTTCTATTATTCTGGGGGGGGGGGGTTCTTTGAAGCCCCCTAGCTCACAGGTTTTGGGTAACAGAGACCTAATTCCAGGTTTCCAAAGAGACTTTTAATGGGCCTCCCTGCATGTTGAGACAGAAGATTCTAACTCCAGTCATGTTGATTTGTGCGCTGTTAACAGATGACGGCATCTTTTAAAGTCTCAAAAACAGAGAAGAAAAATTGTAAAAAAATAAAAAAATACAGGTGGCACCACCATTCTGCAAAAACTGATATAACCCCCCATGATCAATATCCATGCTCATAATCATGGTGATCAATGCATTAGTTGTTCAGATACTTGAGCTTTTGTAACAAATTTTTCATTATTCTTAGGGGTACTTCGGAGCCCCATACCTTGAAGAAAATTGGTAACAGAGACCTAATTCTAGATTTTTAAGGAGACATTTTATGGACCTATCTGGATGTTAAGTTAGAAGATTCCAGGTCCAGTGTTTACAATTTGTGCCCTGTTAACAGATTATGGCATCTTTAAAGGTCTCGAAATAGAGAAAAAAAGTCCTAAAAAAATTTAAGAAAATACAGGTGGTGCCACCAGTCTGCAGAAACTGATGAAACACTCCATGATTAATATCCATGCAAAGAATCATGGTGATCAATACATTAGTTGTTCAGATACTTGAGCTTTTGTATCAAATTTTTAGTTCTTCTTGGGGTACTTTGGAGCCCCATAGCTTGAAGAATATGGGTAACAGAGACCTAATTCCAGGTTTCCAGGAAGACTTTTCATGGACCTCTCTGGATGTAAAAGTGAGAATATTTACTTGAGCTTTTGTAACAAATTTTTCAATATCCTTGGGGGTACTTCAGAGCCCCATACCTTGAAGAATATGGGTAACAGAGACCTAATTCTAGGTTTTCAAGGAGACTTTTCATGGACCTATTGGGATGTAAAGTTAGAAGATTCCAGGTCCAGTGGTAACGATTTGTGCCTTGTTAACGGACAGATGGCCAGATGGCAGGATGGCCAGATGGACAACAGACAAAGAGTGATCGCTATAGCTCAGATAACTTACAGTCATCTGAGCTAAAAAAGGACACATGCACCCTCTGCAATCCTAATCTAAATCTCTCCCCGATTTCAAATGTCAATTTGTTCATGTCTATGAAATACAGAATAAGCACATTTGTTTTTAACAACTGTATTATTTTCCCCTTTACTAAAACCACATTTATTTTGTTATTTACTTTCCACAGAAAAAAACAGTATCATCAAAAAACCTGAAAAAGTGTATTTATCTTTGCAAACTTGAATGTGCCTCATTGAAAACAAATATATAAATATTTAACTACAGCTGTGTTCCTATATGTGGTAATGACAAAGCAACATGAATGTTTTTTATAATCAGCTTGGGCAAACCAAAAGTAGAAGGGCCTTTAATGCCCATTAAAGAAAAGAAATCAAAGCTATGTTAAGGTCATACATGACATATTTCTAGGATATACAAAGGTACAAAATTATATATGAAGAATATAATATGCTCCAGGAATTAAGAAAATATGAATTATCATGACAATATCAGGAATTTTAATGTTAAAACACAACTGGTCTCTCTTTTGAGAATTTCAATACACTGTGGGGGGGGGGGGGGGGCTGCCTCGGTATTTTGAACTAATTGCATTCTATTAGCCTAATGATCTCCTGAGAAAAAATTACAATAAATGGACCAGAATTACAGAGTTTTCTGTTACCCTATTTGCTTGCTTGACCCAGTTAAGTTCCCCACTTCCTTCGTTCTCAGTTCAATTTTGTGTCCCCGTAAGTAGTTGCCCTTGCCTTTTTCTTCTTCCACTACTTTTTTTTCCACTCACACACACAATCTCTGCATCTGCCCAAATGTCACAGACACTTTATTCATGAGACCAATTGGGGAAAGAAGACATCTTCCGGGCACCAGATCTTGAACAATACAAAGTAACAACAAGACCTGTCCCTAAAAGAAATCCTAAGTAGGGATCTATGAATTACCTTTATGAACTAATGTAGAGGACATACTCAGAGATTTTAATCAAGATCGAAGCTCATTCTTTCGGTGAAATACAACAGATTAAAGTAAATGCTTGAAGTTACAAACTGGTTTTACAAATTTCCTTGTTCCATATAAGAGACATGTCTAAACATGGGGTTAACCATGGAATTCAAGGTAAAGTGGAAGTAACAGAAAGTGAGAGAGTAAGGATGGGGGATGGACAGAAAAAGATATTAATGGAAAGAAAATGAAAGAAAGAATAAAAAAAAGGAAAGAATGAGAAAGAGAAAGAAGCATAAGTAAACAATGAAAAGACAAGATGAATAGGTGGTGAAAAAGTAAGAAAACATTAAAAAAGGAGAGGAAAATATAAATATTGAACATCTGCTGAAATTGACAGAACTGAAAATATGAAGCAGCACTGAGCAGCTATGGAAAAGATATTCTAAAAATTGGCAAAGAAATACTGGAGAGAGTATATAATTGAAGATTTTTGTATGAAGATGTGGAGAATACCTAGGTTTGATCCTCCTTGTAATCATAACCTGACTAAGTCTACATGTAATAATTAATTCCATTAAATAAATTTGACAGGAGGTTATGTATATTCTCCTGTTTGTTTATGGCTCTTGTTTAGGTGGATTTGGGTCAAGATTCCTGGATCTGAAGTTTAATCAAAGAGGTATTTATTTAATCATAAACACATTTGCATTTGAGTTTTGTAAGTGTAAACTAGTTAAAATAATTTTTTTTTTCATTTTAATATATCACTGAATTTAAACATCCGAGGCATCTTCTTAAAAGCAGAAGCTAACTTATTAAAAGGTCTTGAATATGAACAGAGTACAAAAGATAAACTTAAGATGGCAAGTTTTCCCCACATGATATGGTCTGAACAAGAAATCCATGGAAGACCAAAACATATTGTTGTACACAAGACAAAGCAAATGTCTGGTCTTGCAGAGAATTTTCCAGTTATTTAATTACTTGATGTTACCAACATGGGTTCATTAATCAAATCATACAACTGAACAGCAGTTTATTTTGCAAACTGCAAGTATCCAGTTTTTGTATAGAGACATGGCATGACTGATTACATTGTAGGTTATGTTGACCACACCAACCTCACTGTTTAGCATCTTTATGGTATAAAACTCGTATTATTTCTGTTGATCATATCTATCAGGATAAATCATAACTGACACACTTGATTAAATTAAACCATCACCTAACCACAGATATATTGCTGATTTTTTTCTCTCTGATCGAAAACAACAAAAAACAATTATATATGTAATGTGTCACCCCCGTATGAGTCATAGATTGTGGATAACCAAAACAGAAAGAGCAACTTCATTTGCCCTGTCAGAAACATCATTAGATGTGCCAGTAATTGCACATTCCTCATCTGATTAATATCCCAAAATAACAACACTATCCTCTATGTAGTGAACTACTACTTGTCCCTTGGAGATAAAGTGCTGGCCCCCTTTGAGGTAACAACAAGGTCAGTTTTCTTCATCAACTTTACATATTCATAACTTCATATAACCTTGGTGAAGGTCAATGTTATGACCTCTGACCTATTATGTTTCATTTTAATGCAACACAGAAAATGTTACATTTGATAAATCTGGTCCATAATTTATAAAAAAATTCATTGACTTTTTAAAGGAAAACAAGGGACCTATGGGTCACGAAGCTCAGCTGTTATATATGATAAAAAATATTATTTAGAAATGAGGCACATGCTGGTTTTGTGTGGTAATAAATATAAGAGCTCTGTATTATGAGTTGTTGTTGTTTAGCTTATGTATGATTTTGATAGTACCTTTGGAGACAGGGAAGAGGATTGATTTCATTTATTTTATTAACAAATGGAGTACTACTGTCACACAGATTTTGACTTGGCCATATAACTTATAAGCAGAACATATAAGCGTTTAACTATTTATTAAAAAAATTACAAATATTGTCCCAAATATAATTTTTATTAAAAATAATAAGAGAATCATATGATTTTTTAAAATGAAATATAACTGATATGATTATTAAAATAATATTAAAGAATATATTCATGAATGCATTCATGAATACATTTTGAAAGTATTTGCACGAGTATTCATATACTTTCATTTTTACCTGAATTCCCATTCTTTATGCAAGAAATTTTATGAAGGAGTACATAATCATATTCGTATTTAAATACAATTACAAAGTATTCGCACCATGTCTGGTATTTATTCAGTTTTCACCAAACAATGATGTTGAGAATCCAGAATATACAAATTTCACACATTTAAATAATGATCATAAGTACCTGGTTTTATGGCTTTTATTTATATTAAAAAATAACTGTAAAAAATTCATTTTGGACTAATTTCACATCAGTGTACACACTAGACACAGTAGGAATCTAGATTAATATTATCAACTGCATCTATGTCTATCATTAATTTCCTTCATATAATCCTTAATGATTAGTAATGAATAATATGATTTACTTCTTTATCATTAAAAATGAACTGAAATATGCCATAGGTGACTGCATGGTGTTATTTGGAATATGTGACATTCTACCCATCGATACAAGATTCTTATATCATCAGTTACTGCAAGTTATTTTCCTGTTATTATAAACTAACAAATTACTTTTCTATTTTTCTTTAATTTGTTATAAAAAACCAATAAAAATTTATTAATTTATTGTTTATTGTTATGTTGTTGGTTAAAACTACTAGATGAGTTGGGTTGAACACCTGGATCAACTGTGGCTGGCCAAAAGCTGCCTGGATTCTCCCCTCAAGCGTGCATAATTTGATGAAAGGTCAACAAGGTCAACATACAGGTGACTCAAGAGGGGCTGGAGAGAGCCAAAGTCTGACAGGGTCTCATAAAAAACATTAATAAAAGCTACAATATTTGGCAAATTTCTTTCAGCTTTCTAAACTAAAAAGCTGAAATCCTTATGTGTGCATGATATGAAAATTATATCAACAGTGCTCACGGGAAACAAACGTGCCTTGGTCACAGTTGGGCAAAATAAGGTACTAATTTTATATTTATACTAATAACTTATAAAATTTGAAAAATTCTGAACTAATTTTGGGTATTCAATTGAATCTTGATTAAATAATGTTACATCCCTGACAAAAAAATCTCTAGCTTCAGCAATGCCCTTGTTAAGGGAGTAAATATATTTTTTGATTTTTTACAAAGTGCATTATGTTTGGGCCCATAATTTAAAAAAAATACACAATACTGACATCATTTCTGGCATGTGCATAGTGAATGTATAGAAAATATGTATATTATATATGATCAAAGTCAGATCAGTGGTTTTGATATTAGGCAGTCTTAAAGTGTAACATTGGGTTTTTAATGGAAAAATGAAGTTTTTCATTGATATCTCGAAGGAATTAAGTCCTAGTGACCAAATTCTTGGCATGGTAGGGGATTTTGGAGAAATCTAACTGTATGCCAAATTTAAGGAACTTAGAGCTGAGCTCTAGCAAACTGCATAACACTAGCAATATGTGACATGGTGCTTGAAAACTTGAATAAAATCTACAGTTTTTGATCAACTGGTTTCAAATTTTTGGTGTTAACAGTTGAAATGCTAACAAAAACATGCTGTGAAAATTAAATCCACAGCAGTTACAGCAAAAAAATGTGCCATGGTCAAAGTTGGGCAAAATTTAAGGTACCAATTTTTTATTTTTGCTAATATTTTTAAAAATTTAAAAGATTTTGATCTAATTTTGGGTATACAATTTAATTTTGATTAATAAAAGTAATATTACTGGAAAAAAAGTGCTTAGCTTTAACAAGTTTTGTGTTAAGTGATAAAATTTCTTTCCTGATTATTTACAAAATGCATTATGTTTGGGCCCATAACTTTTTAAAATTAAATAATACAGACCTAATTTCTGGCATGTACATAGGAATTATATAGAGGATTATTTATAGGAAATATGAGGAAAAACAGATGAGTGGTTTTGATATTAGGCAGTCCTAAAGTGTGAAAATAGGTTTTTAATAAAAAATTGAGGTTTTTCCTTAATTTCTCAAAGGAATGAAGTCGCAAAGACCCAGTTTTTGGCTTGGTAGGAGATCTTGGGGACATCTAACATTATGCTGAATTTTGGATTCCTAGGTCTTACGGTTTCAAAACGTGCCACATCTACGGACGGACGGACGGCACGACGGACGGACGGACGGACAGACGGACGGACGACGGACAATGGACCACGACTATAGCTCAGATGACTTATAGTCAGCTGAGCTAAAAAGGGGCATGATTCCAATTGACCTATGACCTCTCATAATTTTATTATTGAACTTTTTATTTATTGATCAACACAAACACATGATAATTTTTCACAATTTTCTTCTTAAATCTGAATTTCATTTTGAAGAAAAAAAACCCATCAACCCTATCTATATAATAAACAATATATCATATGTGATGATGTTTAGTGTATCAATCTGCTGTGTTTAATTTCAATTTAAAATGACACAAATATTTATAAATGAAGCAATTTTCTCCGCATTTCTAGTGTGGAAAAAAACTGAAAAGCAAAACAATTAAGCTGTGCACAGTGCAAGTGCACTATAGTGTGGAATTCTATCCCATCATGCCATGCAACCTTAAATTTCAAGAAAATAGTGAGGCATATTCTGAATGCCATGCAAAAGTAATGATTTCTACTGAATAATTTGCAAATGGTGCAGGATGAGGCCATTAACAACAGTCTGCGGGTGAAAAGACATTATACTGATTACATTGTCTTGACATTTGATTTTAATTTAGGTTAACAATGTAATTGTGCAGTTGCAAGGACCCTTTTCAGGTGAACTGGCCTTGACTCATGTTCAAGAGGAACCCACAAATTAACACGAAACAAGTGGCCTTGAAGAACTTCTGACTATGGTTGGTTAACCTTATGATGCCATGATGAATACAGTATAGGGTTTCATTGAGATAAAACACATCCAGCACACAAGACAAGAATGGTTAAACTAGCATGTAGAGACCCATGAATATTCTATAGACATTCATTTCAAGTGAACTAATCAACAACTTAACAATGGTTTCCTCAGTAAGAACTTAATATGGATTATCCACAGAATGCAGCTTAATCATTTCACAATTTAAATGTGTGTGCAAATTTAATGACAGTGTTCACCATCTGTCACAAGATATTGATGCATCAATCTGGACATTGTGTATCAATGAGCTACACCAAAGCCAGGGCCATTTCCAATGCAATAAGCTTAAAGCTACCCTTAAGTTGAAAGCTGGACAGAAAACTTGTCTCATGTCAATTAAGGTAATCTCAGGACTGGTCCGACGTCCACTTAATAATCTCAAAACTAGCCTCAGGTCCATTTTTAAACTCTTAACAAATAACCTCACATCCAAGCCTATACTCTCAAAAAAAGCCTCATCTCCTATCTATAACTAAAAACTAATATTGTTTTCTTCCAGACCCTATCAAAACAGGCCTCAAGTCCAATTCATAAACTCAATCTAGCTTCATGTCGGAAATTATTTTCTCAAAACTACCCTGTGCTTTTTACATTCCTTAACTATATTCATGTCCTGCCTTCTGTTCTCAAAACTAAAGGTTCCTTTATGTTCAGTTATGCTGTTCCTAAACTAGCCTCATGTCCAATCTTATACTCTGAAGAATAATTTTAGCTGATACAGAATGATATTAAATATTTTCATCTTCCAGCACTACCTTCTGTGTACAGCAATATAAGCTTTTTAACATTTAATCTTTCACAAATGATATCAAATTGTGAAGAAATATAGAACACAGTAGGTAATATTACAACTTATTTTTAAAATGAACACCCACTTAGTTTACAGTTGGTAATATAACCAGACATGTTGAAAATTAAATAGAATTTTAGTTCGTAAATGGTAATAATACAAGTTATTATTGAAAATGAACCAAACTGCCAGTCTAAATTGTCTGTAGACAACAGTCAATGGTCTGGCCTGAGATGCTGTTACAATGAGTTTAATTGAATGGAAACATCAACCAGCAAAACAACACTGATTACTATGGGCATACAAAATGTCTCTCATGAGTTGTCTTTGTCTGGAAATTGGTAACAACCGAACAACCTGGAAATTAACGTAATCAAGGAATATCACAGAAAACCAATGATATTTACTGGGCCAAAAAGATCTTTAAATACAGTGCACACCTACATATTCTACATACTGCTGAATTTGTTGCTGAATAAACCATGGACATGCATGAGTGTACCTGCCCGAGCTTTTAACATTTTTTCCACACATGTGAGGAAAGATTATCACAACAGGTGCTCAGTACTCCATGCACATGCAAGTTTGTCCTTTCAAAAGCAGACTGGCGCACCGTACATGCAACCCCACATCTGATACAGTTATATGGTTGTGTGTGTCACATCTTACCAAAATCTTTTAAAATTAACACACAAATTCCTCTATAAGATGAACCCCCAAATCTCCAGCCCCTTTCTGGTATTAATAGAATTTCAGTTTGAAAATTTTAAACCTTTCAGACAATTTCAAACTCAAACACCCTCCACAAGTCGATGAGGATTATGTATAAATTAAGCCATAAAAGCTCAAACATCCAGCTTAAAATACTCAGAGTGAAAGGGAGTAGGGGATGGGGGGATCAGTGATTGTGGATACATTGTAAAGATCATTCTAAGGTAACACCTCAATACACAACATAACATTGATGCACACAACCAGAGTTAACTTATCTAACTATAATCCATGGAATGGGAGTGTTTATAGATTTAACAGAACGTCAATCATGTAGTGCTCATCTGACACCCAAACAAGATAAAATTATACAATTTTCACTATGTTCATGGAAAGAACTTTTCATCACAGACAGTTTGTATCTCATGAGACCCAACCTGCAGGTTCAAAGTTATGTGTAAAATGTATATATCCCATCAGGGTATACCCCCTCCACCCGTGATTAGGTGCTGGTCATGGTTGGCAGGTAAATGTGGAACACCTAAAATGGCTTCTTGGGTTGTATGCCCCTAGGGAACCAAGAAAAGCTACAAGAATGAACAGGCCAGAAGGTAAAGTGTAAAGCCAGATGAGACCGACTTTCTCAGTAGTAGATGTGGTACCAAACTATTACTTTTTTGAACTCCTGAATGTTTTGAAGTGATAAGCTCACCTCTGCATCTCTAGCGGTCTGAACAGCGAAGACACTGTGGCAAACGTAAGATTTATGTGATGTCAGAAAATATAAGCCTATGAACAAGAACAATGTTATGTAAACTCTTATTATATATAACAACTATCTTAAAATATCTGAACCATCTATGTTAAGAACAACAGGAGTTTTATCTACTCAGCAGACAACGCTTCAAAGTCACTACAGAGTCTGGTTTGCCAGTAGTTGAGAGGTGAATTATTTTTCTTTAACATGTGTTGAACCAAAGGATCACTTAGAGAAAAGTGGGTAAAAGGATAATTGCTGACAAGCGAAAAGGCCATATCAAAGTCATCCATATTAACAGTAAAGCTTGCTCTGGAGTGTGAAACCTAGTCATTTACATCTGGCAACGATTTAGCAGTTCTGTCTGCGGGTTTTTGCGGGAAATCTGTGTAACTACCACCCGTGAAGCCGCAAAGCTTAACACATCAAACAACGTATAATCCAGGTGGCAAACCACAACATGCTTTAAATAAATAAATAACCCAACAGGGGGATTCCATCCAGTTCCTGATATGGTGTGACTGCTGACCTTCCATGACCTTGTTTATGACATGTTACCATGACTATAACCACCAGAACGTAATGGAAAAGGGTCCTGTATTTGCCTTTTATAGACTGTTCCTAGTATGTCATGTTTATAGACTGTTCCTAGTATATCATGACTGGGTTGTAGGACCTCTGTGTGACCTTGATCATCACAATAAAATGACTGAAAGCAACCAGACCCCACCAGAAGGAGCCCTTCATGTATATGTGTTTGTGGGTATATATGGACACCTTAAGAAACTCTTATAATATTTTTCTTATGGCAGAAGACTAGTTACCTGTGCAGCATAACAATCAAGTTCATCTATACATATGGAGAGGTTGGGTCTATAGATTTTCTTATACTGCAAGTTCAACACAGAACTGAAGAAGTTTAACTAATACATTTTAACCATGTTATCCAAAGCTTACACAAAAGCAGACTTACTGCTTTGATTTCAATTCTAAGGTATTGATTTGTGGTAAGATGATTACACAAAATAAATATGGGACAATTAAGCAGCATATCAAATTATTATTATACAGTATTAGTACAATGAAGTAATATTGTAATGTATCATTATATTTAGATCAATTAAAACAGTAACACTATGTCCCAAACAGTAAAAGGAAGGTCAAAATACTTTTTAAAAAATTCTCCTATCTGTTACGGATTCTAATATGACCTAAGTAAAAATATCAATGGTTCTTTTTCAGATTCATAATATTTCATGAGACATTTAAGAGAAGTCCCTTTCCTTGTCTCATCATATCAGCAATATACAGTAAACAAATACTAAATCACACAAATTGGGCATGAATGCAAGATTGTATGGTAAACTTCTTTTTAAAATGGCAGGAGATGACTCAAATTTCCTTCAAAGGGGTTATTTATTTGGTGGAGATAAAAAATTTAGTCTTACGTCAAGTATATTCATTTGAACAGATTACATTTAATTTATATGGATTAAAGATATAGATTATATATCCCTAGATTTTACAAATGAAAGCAAAATTCTTGTATGGTAGTAAATTGTCATGCAGGAATTTAAATTTTATGGTAAAAGCAATTAGTAGTGACATCTGATGGCAGATCAAGTGACTATTTAGTCTGAAGGCCACAAACCAATCAAATCAGCCTGTTCCTCAGCTGGTGTAACAGACAACACAAGTCCTGGTATAAATCATCTGGGATTTATTCAACAATGTTTCAAACAGTTCACAGAGGCAGTTAAACATGGTATAAATATGTAGTGTACAGCTTAGGAAGCTATAGGTTATTATAGTCAGGACAACATAGCACCATTACCAAAGGGGGAGAACTAATGAACTTTATCTGTTTCATGCTTCAAGATACAGAGATGCCAACTATTCAAATGTAATCTTCATGCATGATGTAATGTGTCATATATGGCCTGTTAAACCTGGTTTCAGACTTGTGTTATATAGAGTATTCCTATATTCCCAGACTTAATCCAGCTATTCTTAATATTCTGCCATCAGTTATGACTGACAGAGTAACTTATGCTCAACATGCCACAGATCTTTCAAATACCATATATACAATAAATAATTTAAACATTGTGAGCCTTTAGCTATACATAGACAGCACAACTATAGCCCATTTCATTAAGAGGTGCCCATCAGTGTAATTATTATTAAATAGTTATGTTTCTGCCTAATATATAATGCTGATATAACAGTATAGAAACTCTGGAAAACAAAATGAAATATTCATGTGTTTGATTTCTTTTTTTATTCAACTTTTTGCATAAACAAATTCTTATAATGTCCTTTATATAATATACTTCCAGCTAGAAACGCTTTTTACAATTTTGGTAGCACCAACATAGAACCAATGTAATTCTCAAGTGGTTCATTTATGACAGGTAGTCTAAAGACAGCTAGTCTATATATTTTATGTTAAAACCAACAAATTTTGAACATATTTAATTTTTCCTCATATAATAAGTCATAATGCTACTAAACTTCCATATGATGATAGCATCAATTTTCATCTGTGTGTTTCAACTAAATCTCAAAAGAAAATAATTTCTTATGATTGACCACCTTAGTAGGAATATATCCCCACAGACTGATGGGCAGCCCCTTGATGTAACAGGCTTCAGTAAATAGGGCCACACTTAGGTATGTATCACAACACACATGCCACAGAGCTGATACCCTCCACCAATAGCTGGTAGTATGTACAGAGCTTGCAGTTCCGTAAACATACGGTCTGCCAGGTACCCAGAAATGTCAACATTTTAATGCTCAAGCCCTCTCACTTGGTCCTACTGATCCTCAATTTTACAACATTCTTAAGATTAATGTGGATCAATTAAATTCTATCCCAAGTGAAAACCTGTGCCTCACTGGGTACATGTTTTGAGCCAGTTATCTCAAATTTGTACAAAAATATAAATTTTTATAAATGTGGAGGTAGTGTGCTTGAGACATCATGTGCTTCACATGTGTTTCTTATATGAAGGTTGTGTGCTCATGAGGCAATTACTGGGCCTATTTTGAATTTTTAGTTTCAACAAATTTATTCACTATTTGTTGCCACTCTTTTCAGTGTTTCTTTTCAGTAGAAGTATATAATGACAGAATACAGTTTTTTTTAAACCAAATCAACTAAATCTTTCATTTTTTTTAAAGCATGGATCAGGAAAATGTCAATTATAAACACCACACTTTTGGCTCCGTTAAATAAAATAACTGTGTATCAAAGCACCATGTGAGACATCAATCCAGTTTACTCTTTGGATTTTTTTTCCAGATTTTTTATAATAAATATAAAATATCCAAAAGATGTAACACATTATAGACTTTTTCCATATCATTTTCAAGGATAGGTTACAAAAGTCCAAAAATGACAATTTATATCAACACAGCCCATCCATGGCTCTTCTGAAAGATAGGATATGAACTCTGATCCAACATAACACCTTAGCTTGTTCCCTTGGGGCCTGATATGTTGACATTTCTGGCTGTTCCACTGACTAGCTACTATTGTAAGCACTGTCTACTTGAAGTACACACCCCTGGTTTTTCTTCTCGGTGTTTCTTGACGGGGTGACTGGCTTCAGGTGGGGACCGACTTCTCTCGCGGTATTTATCTCTGTGACTCGGTGATGCTGAGCTCCTCTGAAACGACAAATCACAAACATTCAAATTTCACCATAATTGAGTTAAGTAAATTGTTTCATAATCTTAATTAAATTCCTTGGAGATGCATATTTTCCAGGTGAGTAGGCATGAAGGGGTTTAATTTACATACTCAAACTCTCATACCGAGAGATATTACCATTTTTTCCGCAATGTTCCTTCATCCTCCAACTTTTACAGATAACCTTTAACACCATCCCTTCATTTAAAAAAGATAACCTTTCCCTTCCCAAAATCCAACCCCATTCTATGAGCCAAGGACACAGCAGTCCTAGAACAGAATTGTTAAATATAATATTTGAATATTTGGACATCTGGATTCTAAGGCAACAGAGAAATGAACAGGTTTGTACGAGCAAATAAACCTTCATGATAATCACTGGCATTCACTACATTTTCAGAACACTCCAAGTGTGACATACTGAAAACTGAGGCATTTCGAAACCTAGCTGTTTATTAAGTCACTGAGAACAGAAAACAGATGGTAAACCACAGATGGTTAACTGCTTGCCAAGGGCAAGTTAAAATTCCAGTAAATAGTGTTATGGCAACCAAAAATTAACTCCTACTTGCCCAACTACCAGGTAGGCATGCAGGTCCACATAAGCCTTTAATCTTGATTAATCTTCAGAAAGCCAAAGGTCTGAACCTTAACTAATTTTCTGTAAACCTTTTTCTTTCTTGGAGAAATCAGAAGAATGGCAAAAAAAAAATAATGTCTAACATGCACATAGACCTGCAATGAGAGGAACCTATTCTCACGATGTACGAGTGATTTCCAAGTGATGTATGAACCGCTCGGTACACAGACATGCAAGTTTAATACAGCCGGGAGGAAGGGGGGAACAAAAAATCAAGTGAAAAGGAAACACAGGATCACCAATGCAGGCCGCCACTCCGGTGGCTCTCTCACATCACCAGTACAGAGATGAGAGAAAAAAACGAGTTCTTTATAGTGAGTCCGCCCGGCGACAGAGGCAGAACGGTCCTGATCATGTCTCAATGATACACTAAGCCAGCATATATTGCTGTCCTCCTGGACCACTTATCTGCTCCCTTATTACAGTAATGGCAACATATATTCATCTGATAGTATACTGTAACAGGGTCTGCATGTTTTTGCCTGAATCACTGTAGGTCTAACTGCCCCCTGCATGCCCCGGTGACAACAAGAATGCTTTCTAGATGATGTCGGCCGATAGTTTAGGATGCATAATGCATCACTCTCCCCCCACATCATATCAATAACCGCCCTGATTACTACTAGCTGTACGTTTCTTTCTGCATAATGAAGGTGGTGGAATAGATTTAGTTCTGACAGTAAAATACGAAAAATATGCCAGCTGCCTATCGGTCTTCGGTACAATGTCATCTGATGTGTGCCACGACTGTCTGTTTCCAAGATGGCAGCAAAACACTCTTGCGCATGAACCGGCATTTTTCCTACTTATTATTACTACAATGATAGCTGAGTGTATTTTGCATGAGGACAAAGTTATTAGTTCGGTGTCTGCTGTTTCACTGATGTGTTTTTTATCAGGTGCCTGGGCTCTGCAGTGTTTATGAAGAATATAATTAAGAATAGAACTGTGCTCAGTAGAGCGCACACCTCTGTCAAAGCAAAACAACCTAACTGAATTACCTTCACTTTATTAAGTTCCTCATAAAATATTGTCTGACCCATGTCCAAATTGCCTACAGTTCCATAGATATCTTTAAAATGTTTACCTTTGAAAACAAACAAATGGACCAATAATCTACAAGCATGAGTGAAGACATTACCTCCTAGTCGAATGTTAATCTGGCATTTTGTGTAGGTTCTGTAGAATGATGAAATTCATTGTCCTAATACAAGTATGATAAAGATAAAACTGGATACATGCTCTCTTGTTCTATAAAGTCCCTTGGTGACATATAGTACCTTTCAACGTTCCAATTTTGCACATTCGGGTATACAGTAAACTTTATTAACATAGAAAGTTACATGAAAGCATTACCCTGTTGGAGGTTTTATTGTAGATTTATTTGGTGATGTAAAATGCACCAAAGGGACCAAAAAATCCAGTCATGCCAGCAGTGTCACTGTGGAAGAAGAGTCACCATCAGGAAGGTTTTAAATTTATCTGGTTTTAAATATCACTTGTTTTACAAATATATAGTAAATTATTTTACTAAAACATACCAAAAATTACAATAAGCTTTACTCTTTCTTTCAATGTCTATGTTAAGGCTTATTTTATAGTCATATAACAGTTTAAAAATTTGGCGCAAATGTTCTTAAAATGTAATGAGAAAGCAGCACTGGGGCGTTTCAATGACACTTTCTTCAAGTATTATGAACGATGAATTGGCAAAGCAGTGTTTGCTCCTGATAGCAGGACATGCAAGGGTTATTCTAATCGACCTGCCAACAAAGAGGACAATTCACAAAGTACACAGAGAGAAGTTTACATCTAAAAATAAGCTCCAACACAATTACAGGCATGAATCTCATTGCTAGTGCCAACAGGAGCACACAGGGCCCGGTTGTATGTTCAGTAAACATGCCACGGCCTCTTCGACATGCATAACCTTGCCCTCAATGTTTGCAGTATAAATTGGCACTAGCACACACATGACTTTTTCATGTAAAGACACTGCAAACAGGGGCAGTATGCTTAGGGTTCTGTGCAAATGGCCAGCGAAAACTGCCCAAGTGTCGCAAATAGAACAACAAAGTTGGCCCCTCCGTGTTTGCGCAAGCAGTTAGGTGCTTTGGAGAGCATTCATATCAGTACAGGTGGTGACTTTCACTGTTCGTTCACCCTCCATGCCCCTCCTGTTTGCACTTCCATTGATTGCAACCACTGCGTAGACTTTGCCCTAATATTATCTCAAGTGTTTAATCTGCAGACCCCAGTGTAACAGCATCAGGCAAATAAACAGTGCCCACAGCTATTTACTGGGGCTTTTCCAAGCCAATATTTGGGCAGGTCGTCCATGTCAAATATTAACACTGGGTCCCCCAAGTCAAGCAGATCCAAAGTGAGAGCTATATCATGTCAGAGTTGTTTGACAAGAAAACAGACAGAGCTCAGTGGAGACCATCACCTCCGGTCAATATCGCTGAGGGTGTCTAGGAGGACCGAGTCCCTAAAGCACTTCGGAAAGACAAACTTGTAAGCACTAGAAAATTCTCCACTGAGACTGTCTATGACACCGCAAGAGCAATCACATGACAATCAGGACCCATCTGCAGGCAATATTTGAACAAAATCCAAACCAATCATAAAACTTCATGTCTCACATGGAAAACCCTGTCAGTGATTGGATTTAATAAGTAAAGGTTAACATAAACTGTGACTGCAATTATAGAATTTTAACAGGTACACATGGGTTACTTTAAGACTTACCTGTAAGTGTTTCATATTAAATTTTGTTGAGGAAGTTATGTTTTTACTCTGGTCTATTTGTAAGTTTGTCTGTTTACAAGATTACACAAAATAACTAGAGACCCATGGGTCTCGACGCTAGCTGCATTTGTCAATAAGGATATATGTTTATGAGGTTTTCCAAAATATTGGTCCTGTGATCAGTTTGAAGCCAACCTGTCTACCCAAACTGGAGTTATCATCCATAAACTAATTTGTGAATGTATGGGCCCTGTGACCTTAACCTTTGACCTTGTGACGCAAAAATCAAAAGGAAACCTCCCCTATTGGCAGGTGCACCACAAGCTGATGATGGAAGGATTGAGATGATAAGTTTGGCTTAAAATGCAACCACAATCTTTCTAGAGTAGTGGGTCATGTGACCTTGACCTTTGATCTCATGACCTAAGAATCAACAGTTCTTACTTATGTATATAAGTCAAGTTTGAAACCAATAATTCTAACCAAACTGGTGTTATCATCTGGAAACTAATATGTGGATTGATGGCCCCCATGACCTTGACCTCTGACCTTGTGACCCCAAAATTGATAAGTTACTTCCACTCTTGTCAGGTAACAACATCTGGAAGATGTTGGTGGGTTTTTGGTGGGTCATATATAAGTCAAAATAGAAACCAATGTCAATCCAAAATGGAGTTATCATCAAGAAACAAAAATGTGAACAGATGGGCCCCTGTGACTGCGACCATGACCTTTGACCTTGTGACCCACAAATTTATCAGGTTCTTCTCATATTGGCAGCTCAGCTATATGAGCAAGATGGAAGGTTTGGGATGAAAAGTTTGACTTAAAATGCATCCGCAATCTGTCTAAATAAGTGGGTACTGTGACCTTGACCTTTGACCTCATGACCACAAAAATGAACATAATCTTCCCCTATTGACAGGTAGCAATATCCTGAAGATGGAAGGTTAGGGATGAAAAGTTTGGCTTCAAATGCATATGCATTCTTTTAAAAGAAGTTGGTCCTGTGACCTTGACCTTTGGCCTTATGACCATACAATCAAAAGGGTTCTTACATTATTGGTGGGTCATATATAAGTCAAAACTGAAACCAATATGTCAATCCAAACTGGAGTTATCATCCAGAAACAAAAATGAGAACAGATGGGCCCCTTTGACTGTGACCATGACCTTTGACCTTGTGACCCCCAAATCAATCATGTTCTTTCCCTATTGGCCACTCAGTTATATGTGCAAGATGGAAGTTTGGGATGAAAAGTATGAAAGTATGAAAAGATGGCTTAAAATGCATCCACAATCTGTCAGAATAAGTGGGTACTGTGACCTTGACCTCTGACCTCATGAACCCAAAACTGAACAGAATCTTCCCCATATTGGCAGGTTAGCAATATCTTGAAGATGGAAGGTTTTGGATGAAAAGTTTGGCTTCAAATGCATATGTATTCTTTTTAAAGAAATGAGTCCTGTGACCGTGACCTTTGACCGCTGGACCCAAAAATTGACACAGTTCTTACTTTAGTGGTGAGTCATATATAAGATAAGTTTGAAACCAATCCAAACTGGAGTTATCATCTGGAAACTAATTTGTGAACAGATGGCCCCTGTGACCTTGACCTTTGAACATGTGACCCCAAAGTCATTTATGCTCTACCCATAGTGGCAAGACAGCTAAATGCGCAAAATGGAAGGTTTGGGATGAAAATCTTGGCTTAAAATGCAGCCATAATCTTTTTAAATGAGTCCTGTGACCTTGACCTTTGACCTTGTGACCCCAAAATCATTTAGGTTCTTGCTTTAGTGGTGGGCCATATATTGGTCAAGTTTGAAATCCATGTGTCAATACAACCTGGAGTTATGATCTGGAAACATATTTGTGTAGATGGATTGATGGACAGACAGAGAGACAAACAGACAGACAGGGTGATAACTATATGGCATCCATTTGTGATAAAAAATTACTCTAGGTTTTGGGACACTAGATGTAATTTCAGCTGAGAAACTAACATGATTGTTGTCATTTTATAGTTAAAAAACTGGAATATTCGTTAAAATAACAAAAAAAAAAAAACAGGTGGCGCCACCACTTTTTGGGAACTGGCAAAACTAGTCATGGTCAATATTCAAGGCAAGATTCATGACAATCCATGCAATAAATATCAAGATATTGGTTTAATTTTGATTATTCTGGGAGGTACTTTGAAGCCCCATAGTTCAGAAGATATAGGTCACAGTGACCTAATTTCAGGTTTCCAAGGAGATTTTTTATTGATCTCCTTGGATGTTCACTAAGAAGTTTCTAGGACCAGCAGTTACCATTTGTGCCCTGCTAAAGGACAGCCGGACAAGCGACGGACAAAGCGCCATTCCTTTACCTCAGTTGACTTACAGTCACCTGAGCTAATGATAAAAAATGCCATAAACTTTGTGTAGAGGTAGGACTAGGTTTTGGTTCTCATTAAATGTTTCAGAGCATTAGTATGGTTTTGCAATTGCGGAGGTGTGCTCTCTATATGGTATGCTGTTCCAGTTAGGAGACAAGACAACTGTCCTGTCAATCAGACCTCAGCATCTGTTTCATAAATACAGATATTCAAGACAAGAGGGTACATCTACAGATAGATCAGTCTGCCTGTTAGATAAGGAGGTAGATAACAAGAGGATAAGAATGATATGATATTACTTGGCCTTCTGGACCAAAGCTTTTCTATGCCTGGAGCTAGGAATACACCAAAAGTCACAAACTGTGGCTAAGACACAGTAAATCTATGAATGCTACTCTGATTTCACCATTTTTCTCTTCAACTCTGGTCAAAATAGACCGAATCCTACTCTTTTAAACATTAACGATAGACTAACTATAATTAAATATTTAGCATATAATTTTACTTCTGTTGATCAGATATAAAGATATCTTCTGCATATTCAGATAAACAAAACAAAGAGGTGCTTTACTATTTCTTATTTGTGAGAAAAGTTAGTTTCTTGTTGATTACTTTTAAAGATCTGAGCTACATACAAACTCAAAGATATAATTGGTACAAGGTATACAAGTTCTTCATATTCAGGAGATAACCTTGCTCCTGCTTATCTGGTCTGAAGATCTCTTTCATATGAATGAGTAACATGCTCTTATCAAGTGTCATGAGGAATTCAGAAGATGTCTGTGGACAATAAATTACTTTTTTCACATTAGGATCCTTTAAAGATACAAGAATCTATGTAAAAGAAGGAAGAATGCCAATGAGTGCCCTGTCTCTGGACAATAAAAACTGATCTTTTAGTAATTTAAAGCCTACACAGTTGACATTTTACCAACAGAAAATGTATTAATCTTTAGCCATAAAAAATGAAATCTTCAGTTTTTGATGTGTCACCTGTATGTGGCTATATGGTGATCTTACTCTACTGCTGTATATGTATGTAGTACAAGTTCAGTGCAATTTTCACAAAATCCTTTTATCCTAAGATTACAGTGCGTGTGTGTTACCACCATGAAGCAAGAATGGTAGGAATCAGTGGTAAAATCATATTCCATGATTGAAAGATAAAAAACGACCAATGATCAATTCTTATTCAATCATTTTATGTAACATCTATATTACCGTGAAATATGCTACATATAATTTCACCTAAAATATTGACCGAGTAAATTCAGTCTCACTAGTACATCATGCTAAAAGGTCAAGGTAATGGCCGGGTTGTAGACACTTATTTGTTGCACAAGGTGAAGTTTCAACGCTCTTTGTCATTACTCTGACTGAATAAGAGTATTTTATTGTGACAATATGTCATTATATATATAGTGTTCTTTTGATGTGCATACATATTTGTTTGTGATCAATTATACAAAAATGTGGTTGATTTAATTGATTATAAATATGACAAATCATTAATAGATTCAATTTAACTGGCACATCACTACTTATATCCATGTAATGATGAGGTTGTGGGGTTTGTTTTCTTCATGCCAGGGCCCTGGGACAAGGTCTTACACCAAGAGTTTTACCCTCTACAACCAGGAGTGGATGGGCACTAATCAGTGTGACACCTACATGCTGAATAAACTAACTCCAAGCTCTGATTGTGGTTTACAAGATTTGATGGTCCCCAGGGAGCTGAAAACATATACAGGAACAAACAGCCCCTATAGAACAGAAAGAAGATGTACACAGTCAGAGACTCTCAGACTGTTCTTTGTTAAAAATATATATGTATAAATCTATGACCATTACGCGTTTACTGCTATGCTAAATTGTTTGTTTCTGATAAAAGAAGACTCCATGAAATATTTGGCAACTGAATTCAAACTGGCAAGTTTCAGTTTTCCGAGCTGGACATGTCAGATCCTGTTTCTGTTCAATCACAATCAGATTTTCTATCGAGGTAACGGGTGGTGTACAAGGAGCCACATTTTATACATAAAATTTTATTATACTTGGCATGTCGTCGCTAGCTGACAAATATCTGCTTCTCTGGCTAACGATCACATACTGTCACTTTTTCACATTGCTGCTAATGGCGTGTTAGTAACTGCTGGCAACTTAAATAATATTTAACTGCAAATGGGCATACGATCAGGTTTCAGAAAAGACATGTTCCTTTGTACATATAATGAGGTATCTTATTATTTTCACATACATGTCAGAACTGGGCCATTTTTCTGAATAAACATTTATGTATACCATCAATCTATAAATATATTTCAGCAATAAGCCCATTCATCTTAAAGACAGGTTGGCTTTTATTTTCTATTTCTTATGAAAACTTTCTTAAATTACCTAAGTCTGTTCGTAATGCTTGAAAATGAATTTATTACTTAGAGGAGAAGAAGCACTTTAAGTCCTATCTCCATGCTGCACGCTTCTGGTACAAGAGCTGACTGAATTTAGGACTGAACCACCAAGACAAAAACAAAATGATTTTAATAAATGCATTCTACATGTCAAACACACAGCCAAAAGAGGAATAATCTAAAACTGTCAGCCAAATGTAATTCAATACATTTACACAAGTTTTGTTCTACCCAAATACAATTAACTGTCATGAGGTAATCAAAAAACTAAATTGCCTGTATGAATCTGGCACAATGCACAAAGTAATCAGATTATATCTGGTAAATATGAGAATGATACCTAATAAAGTGCAATTACTGCAACAAGATTATTTTATCCACTTACATGAGGCCAGGATTCTTTACAGAAGAGCGCATTTTCCCACGCCGCTACATAGGTTTTAATGAAATTACTGATACAGGTTTTTAGAGTATTTAATGTAAATTTGCTTACATGTGTACATTCCGCAGCATATCACACAACTCCAGCATGAGGTTTCTTCTGATGTTATTGTTGATCAAATCTGGGGCCACACACAAAGCAGTGAGCCCAGATAAATGCCGCCTAATCATGTTAAATGTCCTCACGTTTTCTGTCTGTATATGTACTTAATGCCACCATGGCTGTTGTGTTCAGGTCCCTTTGTACCATACAGTGTGAGTGACCTTATATACATTAAATTCACTGTCCCTCTATGTAGGTGGCAACTAGGATGTTTTGCTTGCAACGTGTGTGTCTGTCCATTTACAATCTAGAATGCCAGTGATGTGATTTATCAACCTGAAGATGAGGTTCTACCTTCAATTTATGTATGTCCATCTGTATATCAGTATGTGTGTGTATGTTAGGGGTGAGGGGCAGCAACCTCAAAGTTAAAAACTATATCCAAGTATTCAAAATGGCATAAACACATATCATTTAGGGAAGTGCCTGTAAAGGGGCTGCCTGCCACTTTATTTACAAGAAGATAAAGTGAATGATGATAGGGATTATCTGGATTTAGCTTAATTGAACTTGGTTGTTTGTGTGAATTTGCTTTCCACCCAAACATCTGCAGAAAGCATGTGGTTGTGTCATACACAGGAAACAGAAACTTATAATTCTTATCACCTGATAGTTAAATGACATCAGAAATGAAGAACAAAACAAAACTATATCAAGTAGTGGATATAAATTAAGTGTGGTGCCAGAACAACTGGTATATTTAAATATAGCTGAGGGTATTCCCCGTCTCATTTATTTGGCCATTGCATAAATATTCACAGTCTCCACCTACATGGTGCCGGCAGGTCATCAAAGAGTTAATAATCAGCTAATGGCCACACAAGGAGTATTTTTCACTCCTCTTTATATGAGCTCTGAATGACACACAGTCTGAGGAGCCAGGTCCAACCAACCAACACTTCACTTACAAATGCCCTATTATTGTTACAACTGCTTGAATGACACTCATGTAAATGCCAATCAAACATGGTAATTTTTGTGGGCACAGGCTCCGCCCACATACCAGATACAATGAACAGGACAGGCAGCCCAGGGCAAGACTGACAAAGGATAACTGCCATTAGCTCTAATGCAAATAATGCATTGCCCCCCTGCAAACACCTCTGTGGCTGTCATGACCAAGTGCACACAACTGCACACAATGAGCCGTGACAACCCACAAAAGTAACAATTTAGCAAGTGCTAGGTGGCGCCCCTTGCATTCAGCACCGAGCTACTTGAACAAATTCCCTTTCGAGGACACTCAAGCATGCCCAAACCCTATACAAAATCAATTTCACCACTGGCAGCCTTATACGAGACCGCTATCATTTTATTGTATCTTGTACTACCCATAGTCAAACGCAGATGTTACTGGTATAAGATCACCTAACCACACCGCTTGCACGGAAGTAACATGAAACAAACTCAGCTGTGACGTAAAGCACATAAAAACTTATGTATACTATTTGTTGGCATGAGTAAGGGATATCAAATTTGAGGATATATTGTTTGCTGGTATGACTAAGAGATTAAATTTTGAGTGTGCACGCATGCCGGTGAATTTTAATGGAGGCCCCTTATATGTGTGGTTAATTAATTGAATGGAATTAATTTAGGATACAAAGGCCTTTAAAAACACATTGAGAATGACAGTCTAAAATTTGTTCGAAGGGATTGACTCATAGGTACCAATCCTCTGTAAAACCTACACTGCAACTGCTTGAATAGTTGTTGAGAGTATAGATGATTACATACACTGAAAAGCCAATTACTATGAGAACCAAACTATGCAGCTAAATTAGAAGGCACTGATTAAAGCATATATGCTTCCACCAAGTCTATGTATAGTCAGGATTATGTCAAAGGAATGAAGTAAACAATCCACAGCACATCATCTATAACCAGAATTTGACCCATATGGCCCTAAAAAACAACACTCTTCGAAAAAAGCTTAACAGTTGTAGTTTCACCTAAATTATCAGATGATCAGCAGTCAGTGTTATACTTTCTATGTTCTTGTTATCACAGGCTGAATCAAACCAATACACACATAATGACTCCTTCAGAACGCTAAGAATATAAGCTCACATTTATGTATGTACAGTACAATTACAAGCTCTGCTTTTATAGTAAAGAGGTTCAATTTATTGGTAAATCCCTTTTATATGTGTATGTGAATATGTATATTTGTATATGTATATAATAGAGGTGGTTACATGCACCAACAACAGGAAGTGTGATTTGTGTCATGGTAAAGAGCTTGTCCTGGTTGTGGTTGCCTCTGTGGCTTACTCCTAGATGGAAGTGGTACGCCATGACGCCTGAAAATCTGTTTGTGTTACTAATGCTGCTCTGCCCATCAACCACATTGTACTAGCACAAACTAACCATCCCGTCTCAAGGTTTATGGCTTGGTCTGTGAACAATAGCCATGGAATGTTACAGGACAATTATAAATAGGCCGACCGGGTTTGGTGTGAGATAAAAACAGCCCGTTTAAAAAAATAGCTTTAAATAGCAGTTACCTGAGGAATAAACGTGAGTCACCCATGTTCTTGTATAGAACAAGCTGGACGAAGAATCAATAAACGTCTGATGTAGTGGTGACAATGTGCGAGGTTGGATATATGGCCACAGCACAAAGTGATGTCACTGATTCACCAGCAGTCTAAAATACTTAAAAGTCTCCAGCAGATATCTTATAGTGTCATGAAATTATTTTCTAGTCTCCAGCAGATATTTAAATCTCTAGATCTAATAGTCTCCTGCAGATCTCCCTAAGTCTAAAGAAGTTATCTCCAGCAGATACATTATAGTCTCCAGCAGATATCTCACAATCTCTGGCAGACACATTATAGTCTCCAGCAGAAATCTTAGTCTCAAGAAAAAAATCCTATTTTCTAAAAAAAGATATATTCTCCAGCAGATATCTTTTAGTATAAAACAAAATCTTTCAATCTCCAGCAGATATCTTGTGGTCTCCAGCAAATATTTTATGTTCTTTAGAAATATCTTAAAATTTGCAGTAGGTATCTTAGTCTCTGGTAGTATCTATCCATAAATGATTTACAACCAATTATATGAACATGGGTATTCCAGTATATTAATGTTCAGTAAAGACAGTGTTATCATTATGTCAAAAGTAAATTACATACTGGTGTTTAATCATTATTTGTTAATGACTATATCAATATAGTGAATTATATGTTGATTTAAAATTAACATTGAGTAATAACTACATCAATACAGTAAAATACATGTCACTGGTTAATTATTGTTGAGTAATAATTATATCAGTATAATAATTTATCACTGGCGCGATAATTATATCACAATGGTGAATGACATGTTAGCATTTTGCAGTACTTGGTTATGATTATATTAGAATGATGTCCATCTTGCTGATATTGAGTAACATTTATACTAATTAATTTCTTTTTCTTTCTCTTGAATTGAGAAATTAGTGCTGGTTGTTAATAATAACTATAATCAGAAAGCTCAATACTGGTTTCACTTTTTTTATCTATTTATATATTTTCATATTTTATCTATTAAATGTTAAACTTCTCTAAACATTTCAAACACACATTTCTACAAAAAATTTTTCTATTCTTGAGATTTCATTTTTTCTGTTATTTATATATATGAAAAGTTAAAGCATATATAGCTAGTGACTACACATATGTTGCAAAGTGCCTGTATCAATAACTCATATGAGGAACTGCACAAGAAAAGCAAGTTACTCCAATGCTCATGTTGAATCTTACATTACATGTGACCTGTATTTACAATATCTCAGTATGCTCACACATGTGATCCGATATTCTTTTGTTGCCAGCTGACTTCCCTTCCATCATAAACCTTACAGCAAATGTTCAATGCCAGCAGTCACTAAGTGATTTGGGCTTTGGGTGGTCAATAGTAGCCTTATCTCTCCCACAGACCTGTGCTCTCATTAACCATCATGTTGATCCTGTGGATTAGTCACATGATCAAATCTTATGCTCACATTAGCAGAGAAATTGTACCGACCACTGGGGCAAAGCCTGAATGCAAACATACGCTTGTTGATACATACGATTTCACCTGCTGAATAATTCAAAATATACAAAGCCTAAAGCAGTTAATGCCATAATTAGGAGGTAACGCACGGCAAAACAGCAAAGGGAATGTTTAAACAAGCCTCTACAATTTATATGGCCACTGGATCCGACACAGCAGGGAGTAAATATCTGCCTGTCTGCCAGAAGTATCTGTAAGAATGCGGGACTGGTGTTCAATTTTGGTAGCAAACCAATTTTACCTCTGCTGAGGAAGTGATGTTTTCACCTGTGTACTGAGTTTATTGTGTTTCTGGTTTGTTTGTTTATGATCATGAATACACTAAACTGTACACTCAATTCCATTAAATTTTGTGGTGAGGGCAGACATTGGGAGGGACAACCCCATTAAAGTTCACTGCACATTCAGACAAAATAGAGGTACAGTATGCTTACAGGGAACAACGAAGACACGACAGCCTATATGCAGATCAGCTTTGCTGTGTGGATGGTAGCTGAATAGTTGTTATTATATTTTGGAGTGTATCTGTATAGGACAGCATATGCTGATATTTTTAAAGTGTTTAGGCAGGTTCGTTCACCAGTTTGCCACCAGGGGGCCACAGTCTTGCTGACATCATCAAAGAGCCATCTATGAAGCACAAAGTGGGACATCATGTAAAATATTGACATCACATGCAGACCACTCTGTGGTGAACCTGTCTGGCACCTTGTGCAGGATATGTGATTCAAAATACATATGCTAAAATACATAATAAGTTCTACCTGTTTTTACACTCTTCACACAGCGGTTAGACTCTGTGGTTATTCTTCTCCTTCACTATAACCACTTTGGTTAGTGTCGGAATTCACCATCAGGGCTGGCACAAGGCAAAGGACTGGTTATTTTTTTTGGCATTGTCCATCCAAAGCCAAGTTTTTAACCAGGGACACCTTGTTTGCTTTGGTTTGGTGCATGATGGGATACCATGCTCCCTCATCAGTCTGATAACAGTTCATGGCTCTGTGTAAGCACTGGTGTTGATTGGTTGAATGGAACCATGAAAACCTTGCTATAACTAGAATATCAGCAATAGCTGACTAAAGCTTTCAGCCAAAAGAACAGTCAGTAATGGGTGGTAACAGTAACAAGTATGAAATATTTGTTCTCACATATTTGTATATCTGAAAATATGTCTCTTGTTCAAGTTATCAATTTGAACTATAGAGGTATGTAGTGCCTTTGCAAGTCAGGCACCCGAAACTCATGCGGCACCAGTTGCAAGAGATCCATAAGGCAAATGACCATACCATGTTTAATAACAATTCATCCAGTAGTTCCTAAGAAATAAGCTCATAAGTTATATATATAACTTCCATTATAAGCTCTGTGACCTTGAAAAGTCAAAGTAACCCACCTTTGAACTTGACCAAGATTTTGTTGATATGCATCAGCACTGAAGAAATGAAGTTCCTGTGTTGAATACTTTTGGAGATATACTGCTCACAAGGCCAACATTAAAAAAGCTGACAATAAATTTATTAAAGTAACTACAAGTTGTGCCCCCAAACTTGTGCAGCAGTTAAAGATTACCAGTGCCAATGATCACAGCAAGTTTTATGATAACATTCCACCCAGTGGTTCCTGAGAAATAAGCTAAGTTTTTTTTTTATATAATTAGCTCTGAAATGTTATAAAAAATTATGTAAAGGTCATCCACCCTGGAACTTGACCAAGATTTTGTTAATATACACCTGCACCAAAGAAATAAAATTCCCATGCTGAATCCTTTAAGAGGTATCCTGCTAACAAGGTAAGAGTTAACAGATGCTGGACGGACGACTGGGGTGATGACAACAGCTCTTAAGTCTGTAAGATTAAGGCTAAAAAGCAGCAGTTAAAGCAAAGGAGATCTGGAACAACTGCAGTGTATAACCACTGTGAAAGGAGTGCCCCTGTTTATTGCATTAGCTTAACACTTTCCAATCAGGGCAAATTTTAAGGGTTTTCAGAGTTAATTTCAGATTTTCTGCCTGAGATCATCTCAATATCCAGTTTTAGTTCCGAGTGAAAATGGAGAGCCTGCTTTCATTTAAAACTGAAGTGAAAATTTTCTTTAAGGTATTGAGTATCCCACACTGTCACTGATTCATATTCTTCAAGCATGTCTCTCTCTCTCCACCCCCTCCCTTATTTCCTGATCCCCATCTTGTTAAATTACAGACTGAGCTGGCTTTTGTGCCACATTCTTGTCAGCTGTTAATGGCAACTGTTAATTACAACAAATGCTTGGCCTGTGGTGCACATAGGGACGGGAGATTGTTAATGAATTGTCTGGGAGGCTCATTAATTAACAATCCAGATTACAGATGATAGGTTCTGGCACTTCTTTGGGTCAACCAGTGCACCTGCTCAAATTGTAATTTCCCACTGAAGCGGCGGCGCTTTCTCTTCACTGTGACCCGTGGCCATTAAGCTGTCTTTGTTTAATACTTTGCAATAGCTCCGATTTCATAGCCCAATTTTACATGAGCACAGACCATTCTACTTGATTAGACTCCGCGTACTCGACCGGCCAGCTTTATGTGGGATTGTGCTGCGTAAAACATCAGGTACGAGTGTCAGTTAAGCTCATTCCAGGCATGCAGCTGTTACAGTCAGAGTTAATAACCAATATGACTTGACTTAAATCAATTCTACTGCTCAAGTAAGCTGATACATAATAAATTATATGCACTCCTACTGATACATCATCCATTTTTCATATGTTGAAAAAAAAATACTGCCCCAAGTTTCTATCCATGTGTATGCTCCTCACGCAGCATTTATACCCTGCAGTCCTCCCATGTGTCCTTTCTGTTTTAACCATTGCTTTCAATTGCTTTAGGTCAGAACACCACGGTGCATGCACACAGAGCAAGGAAATGTAATCAGACCAATGAGAGCGTGGTATCGCATTGTGCATCCAGCTCCATAATTTTAAATATGCGTCACCCACTCTCATTGACTTTACTACACCAGGACACCCACTCTCATTGACCTGATTACACCAGGACACCCACTCTCATTGACCTGATTACACCAAGACACCAACTCTCATTGACCTGATTACACCAGGACACCCACTCTCTTTGACCTGATTACACCAGGACACCCACTCTCTTTGACCTGATTACACCAGGACACCCACTCTCTTTGACCTGATTACACCAGGACACCCACTCTCTTTGACCTGATTACACCAGGATACCCACTCTCATTGACCTGATTACACCAGGACACCCACTCTCATTGACCTGATTACACCAGGACACCCACTCTCATTGACCTGATTACACCAAGACACCCACTCTCATTGACCTGATTACACCAGGACACCCACTCTCTTTGACTTGATTACACCAGGACACCCACTCTCTTCGACCTGATTACACCAGGACACCCACTCTCTTTGACCTGATTACACCAGGACACCCACTCTCTTTGACCTGATTACACCAGGACACCCACTCTCATTGACCTGATTACACCAGGACACCCACTCTCATTGACCTGATTACACCAGGACACCCTCTCTTGTTGATCTGATTCTTTGCTATGTGCCAGAAATGGAGTAATCAGATCAATGTAACATGATCTCATCAGATTGTAATGTAAGAATGTAAAGTCACAGGTAAAGATTCTAAAGCCTTGGAATCTTTCTTAATGGTGAAAGAAAGATTTGTGAATAGGGTACCTCAAAAGTCTTCATTATTACTGTGTTCATTTAGTGAAACACATAACATTTGAGTATGGCATTACAACTGAATAATTCCTTTGTATATTTTTGTACATTTTTTAGTGGATTGCCAATCAGAATATAAAATGTTTCACTGCGTTGAGCCGAAATTAAATAAAGCTGATGTTTACTCAAAAAGAAAGATAACTTCTTAATTATTCAGCATTTGAATACTAGATGGCGCTAAGAAGAAAATTATGTGGCAGTTACCATTAATAACAATAATAATGTTCAAATGTACCCCATTGACCATGATGACAAAACCTTACTGTAAGAAAGTTTCAATCACGATCTCTGTGACCTTGACCCAAACCAAAGTGTAGGATGACCTTGACCCCTTAACAAGTGTTTCTGGTACTCTGCATGTTTTGCAGGAATTTGCTGACACTGAACAATATGTGCTTGACTATAACTGCTATTTTGTAATAGTAAAACACCTGAAAGTAAACTTGCACAATATAATCTAATACATTAAATGACTGTTAAGTTCTACGTCCTCAGTCCTGAAATAACTCATTATCATGGCTGTCTTTGACTTTGTTCTTTTGGTCAGCGATTAGCATCCATATTTGCGCTACCTGATCTGACTGGCTAAATCTGACTTTAGTTTCCCTAACTATTTGCACCAGACAGCATGTCCTACACAGGCCAGTGCATTATCAACCTCAGTTGCACTGAGTGCCCTCCTGTGGTCAATGGATTTCAACCACAACTTACGCCCCTTCCACATGCAAAATAATTTCTGCAATACGTGCAAGTCAAATTGGTTCCAATATGTTCTGTGCATTCACATGGGCATAAGGCTTTTAAAGGTTTGTTGGTAGTACCTGGGATAATTCACCTAAGTAAAGTGCATACATTTTTTAATCAGCACCAAAGTCAAAATCAATCTTTGTTGTGCTTTCTTTTTAAGGATGCCAGCACTCTCCATCAGTGTTAATGCAGGAAACTTAACAACTTTCTTTAAATAGAGACCAATTTAAATCACAACCTAAAAAGTTTTTTACAAGTGTTGGTTTCCCTAGTCAGGAACATTTTGAACTGCCATGGGTATACACAACAAAACCGCCATGGGTATACACAGCAAAACTGCCATGGGTATACACAGCAAAACTGCCATGGGTATACACAGCAAAACCGTCATGGGTATACACAGCAAAACTGCCATGGGTATACACAACAAATTTTAAACCAGTCTGCATGAAATCTGTATGAAACCGTAATTCTGCTTTTCACAAGTTTAGCACAATTACATTATCACTTTATCAGATTAAATACAGATTTAAATGCAGGAAGTCCTGTTTTCATTAGCATAAAAAAATGTGAATTGTTCCATAATTATATTCATTAACCTTTTTACTATTCATTAGGTGTACTATGCAGTCATCACAAAATAATGAGCATTAACAAGATCCTCAATAAGTGCATCTTTATCGGAACACTAGGCCTCCTTCTTACATCTTAAATTTGACACATCCATTAAAATTAATAATCTCATGAACTGCTTTTGAGAGTAAATAACAAACTTTCAGGTCAATGAAATTTTCTTGCTCAATAAAATTAAGTTGTTGTGAAATAAAAAAATTGGTCAAGAAACACAGGGCCGTGTTTCTATATAAACTTGAGGTTGATTGCACAAACAATTAAATGTTAAATAACAGAGGGAGACATCTGCCTCTTTGTTTTAATTTATTTCATAATGCTTAATATTATTTTCATTTGATATTATTTTCATCAACAAAATATGTGTCATATGAAATTAGTACAAAGAAAGCACTGTACTTTTTCCATATTATGGTAACAACTATTTAAATCAATCCAGGAAACAAGGGATTAATGGGAGTGACCTCAACAAAGAATAGCAAAATATAAATTATTTCTAGGAAAACTGGAGATACTAAGTGAACACATCTTCCCACATAAACATTATCTCTTTTTTTTCTGAAGATTAAGATCAAGGTTGTGAGTATTATGGGTTAAAGTTGAAAGATTTCCAAGAATTAACCATGATGGTTTTCTAGGAAATTAAACACAGACAAAAAACTTTGTATGAACGATAGGATAAAAACTGAAATCATGATAAATACTAAATATCTTAACACTCAGACATATCAATTTTACACAGAAGTAGCAAATTTATTATCTGCCACAAGTTATACATCTGCACCACTGAGTTGACAGTTATGCTAAAACTTTACGAAGGCAGAAAAATAGGTCCTGGCAAAACTTAGCAAAATGATGGGTCAAATAAAAGATATGACAGCAGAAGATAGAGCCAATGAATGAATCCGGTATTAAACCATGTGATGTGTATTCTGTGCTATAGAGTGTGAGTCATGAGTGATCTGCTCACTTATCTTTCCAAACACACAATAGAAAAGACAAAACCAACAAATGGCTACCAGTCTCTCCTTAGTCAGGCGCTTCTTTCATTGGTTAAATAACTCTGACACATAGCCTTGTGAAAATCAACAACCCTCTCCCGGTAAGAGAACCCGGGGTAAAAACCCCAGTGCAAAATGGACCACTACTAAAGCAGAACAAGAGAAAAATGGGCAGCTAGGACGCGCTGACCCAGACAATTGGCTATACCGGCAGTTGATGGATGACGGTACCCGCGCAACAATGGCTCCGATAATTGGCAAGAAGAAGCCCACACGGTTGGTTGGGCATCCCAGCATTTTGTATGCTTTTACTGGTCTGTGATGGATACAGGTACTTGCAAAGGATACAGGGAAAAAACTACCTCGGCTGATGTATGCAGCCACACAGCATCATGGTGGAGGAGCCGCTAACGTTGCCTTCCTACCGGGGGCCAAATTTCTGTCTAAAACGGAAGACGGGTAAAAAAAAAGAGCCCACTATGTCAATTACAGAGTGCTAGTGGTGGTGAATTTGTCACTTGGCCACGTCCTATTTGGTGGTAATATTGACAAGGGTGACAACAAAACAATACCGCTCTGCCTTGGGCTTGCCTAGCTTTGAACACGCCAGACAGCAGCTGTCTCAGTAACCTTCATCTGAGAGATGGCTGTATTTTGCTGGTAAATGTATCCCGTAGGAAAACACAAATTCAAATTCCTGGATTACACACCTTTCTGAGCTAGATTAGGTATGAATGGTGCCCATTTGATGTTTGTTCTGTTCTATATATAATATGTTGAATCTGGACAAAATGTCCACAGACATAATGCCACAGGATATATCCATAAACAAAATTACACAGAATATATAATATCAATGGTAAAATTTCAAAGGAAATCACCTAACCGGAGAAATGCCATAGAATATAATGTTCATGGATAAAATGTCACAGGATATAACTTCCTCAGATGAAATGCTACACAACATTGTAAACAAGGGACCTATGGGTCACTGTGCTCAGCTGACGTTAACCTTGAAGGTAAAAATCTAAAATAATATCTAATGGAGATAAAGTATAAGAGGAACAGGTAATATAGGCCATGGTTGGTTTATATGATTGGTTTGTATTGATGAGCAAGAAATTGTTGCAAAAAATATTTTGTGACCTGACCATGTGTTTCCTAATGTTGAAACTAAAGCATGTGAGCAGTTTGTGAACAAATGATCTGTACTATTACCATGATCATTAGTTGGTTTTTCGATTAACTGTTGACATTTCAGTAGTTTACAAATTTGTTCAATTGGATCTATTTTTTTGTATAATATATATTATTAAATATATGTGTATTTTTTTATGAAATGTATACAGTTGAAATATAGCTAATTAACAACATAAAACAGGGCAAACAAAGCCTGATCTCAAATTCTGCTGAGGCAGGAAAATAATGAACAAATGTTTGTATTAAATCCTGATTTTTTTATCACATCAATTATTTTCTAATTTAAGTTTATATTTCTATACATTTCCAATTTAACATATATATCTGAATATAAAAGTTGATTCATAATTCTCAATTGCATCATCATAAATCTCAATCTTGTCAGATAACACCACATCATGCATACAAATGTTTATTTATTTTTTACCACAAAAATATATCTTTTAAATCTGCAAAACAATAAATATCTAAAATAATACTTGATTTATATTTCACAATTTTTAATTGTGTCTTTATTTATCCATAATGTGCTTCATATTTTATAATAATTTAAGCATACTGACGGGTTCATTTATATTTGTTAAAATCATTTAAAAGAAAATTTATTTCTTTAAAATGCTACATTACACAACATTGCATCTTCTGGATTACACCTTGAAGTTGAATTATTTTTTCAAGGAAAGTTTTTGCATATCGGAGTGGAAACAGCATTACAATTAAGGAGATACAGTGAAAACAATAACAATTACTGCATAACACTTGGTGGGTTGTGTTTGCGGGGGGGGGGGGGGGGGGGGGGGGGGGGGGGATTGAGGTGGTGATATGAGAATAACTGTACACCTGTCACAGCAGGGGATCTCCCCCAGTGACTGTAACAAATCAGAAACCCTGGCATAGCTGACTTCCAGTGACCTGGAGTGGGACCCTGCATCTGTAATCAAAGCAAGTGACTACAGAAAAAAAAATCAATAACTAGCTTAATTTTCAAGCTTTTATTTTCAAATTTCAGATTTAGACAAACTAAATATTTATGTTTACATGCTGTGAAAATTAAATCAATGGTGCTTACAGGAAAAAAACGTGCCATGGTCAAAGTTGGGCAAAATTTAAGGTACTGATTTTTTTTTATGCTAATAACTTAAAAAATTTACAAAATTCAGATCTAATATTTGGTAAACAATTGAATCTTTATTAAACATAGTTATATACTTGAGAAAATAGACTCTAGTTTCAAAATTGTTCATGTTAAGTGAGTTATTATTTTTCCTGATTTTTTACAATGTCCATTATTTTTGGGCCCATAACTTAAAGAATTAATACTTTACAGACTTAATTTCTGGCATGTATATAGGAAGTATATATAGGAATATTTATGGTAAATATGAGGAAAAACAGATGAGTGGTTTTGATATTAGGCAGTCCTGAAGTGTGAAAATAGGATTTTAATAAAAAATTGAGGTTTTTCCTTAATTTCTCAAAGGAACGAAGTCGCAAAGACCCAGTTTTCGGCTTGGTAGGAGATCTTGGGGACATCTAACATTATGCTGAATTTTGGATTCCTAGGTCTTACGGTTTCAGAACGTGGCACATCTACGGACGGACGGACGGACGGACGGACAGACGGACGGACGACGGACAATGGACCACGACTATAGCTCAGATGACTTATAGTCAGCTGAGCTAAAAAAAGACAGACACAGAATTCAAATGACCAGGGCAAAATGTACACAAACATAAAATGGGTAATTATTTACTGTAAATTGTTAATAATTTGACACAATTATATTTTTCTTTTTTTGAATTATCAAATGTTCTTGGTTTCTCTTGGTATATTTTTATATGATAGTTAAACCCTAGACTAAGATCCATTTATGAAAATCCACAACATAAAACTTCGAGGATGATGCATCTTTCTTTGTGATCATGTTAAGCATGTCTGGCCATCCTTAAATATTCATTTTGTGCCTGCCTGTGCACATGGTCTGACACTATCATGAAGTGCAATTGTCTTTGTATTTCATTAGCGGCCCTGACACAACATCTTGGCTGCCCTGAAAACCTCATAGGAAATAAGAAAGAAATTGTAGCAGTTCTAATTTGATGGCTCTGAATAATTTACAAGGTAATGGGCCAAACTTATCAGAGGGCAGCTGGAAGAGGATGCCCTTTATGACATTCTTTCTCAATTCATTGATTGGTTCCATTTTTGTTAAATGGCTCTTCGGCTTTCTAAGTCCTTTTAATATTTCTCAGAAACCATACTGTGGAATGTACTTTGTCCATTGGATCAGTATTTAATAAAAATTTTTAAAATGCTATTGATAAAGGCTCAGCTTTCTTAAATGGATTATATATAGGTCAATAATATCACATGTATCTTGCATGATATATAACATAACATGACATAATACAGGATATCCAACATAATATTAAGAGAAGGGGCTGAGCACTTGAAAGCTAGTGAGAAAGATATCATCAAGCTATCAAAGTCTGAACAGATTATTCTTTAACACTTATTATTTTGATCTCACATACAACCAGGGCATTTTAAACCTTATGATGTAAAACCATTTAGGTTTAATATATTATATACAATTATTTATTATATATTACATATTATTATATTTATTATATATGATTTAAATATTATTAAGTTTCCATTATCCCTAGTCCAGACACCCAGACATACGACGGACAAAGCACCATTCCTATACCTCAGCTGACTTTCAGTCAGATGAGCTAAAAAGACCAGCGTCCTTGAACAAAACCCCTTAGCCTACTCACTTACCACTGCTGACCTGCATAAAATAACTAGCTGTACACTGAAAATCATCTGTACAACTCAACTAAAACACCTTTTGCATATTGACTAAAGCTATCTCTACTTAGAGTGAGGAAGAAGCGAATTTTGAAGTACAAGCCATGACCTACAGATGGCACTGGTGAAGGTAACATTATGATAATAAAGAATGATGTATTCATTTTTCAGAACACAGATACAACACTGTCGCAACACTGTCCTCAACTGCAACAGACTCTGGTCTTTTTGCATGTAAAGTGTCTGAATAGAATTCAGAATTCAGACCCAGCACTGTTCAGGCAATGGATTTTAGTAGTTCAAATCCTAACTCTTTGCAGACTTTCAGACAGCAGTTCAAACTGAATTGTTGTAGAGACCTAATTTCAAGCACTTAGGGGGCAGTGTTGCTCTCAGGGACACTTCCATACTGGAAGGTTAGGCTGCATTTGCAGAAAATGATTTCTTTCACATAGAAAGCCATTTATAGTAGTCCATTCTATCACATGATCACATGTTGAATAAAAACAACAATATGTTGTATAGAAGACCTTGATTGAACAGAATATATAGTCTGTTATTTTCATCTAAGGACAAATAATAAAAAGACTGAAATATTTAGTGGAGAATGGTGTGTTCCAGCCACAATTTTATGAAACACTTAAAGAAAGAAAGATGTTTTTCAACACAGGTACCATGCTTTCAGACTTAGCTCAGTTGTCAAGCTCTAACAGTAGATGACTGTTTGACAGAATTAACACAAAAAAAAACAGGGACCAGGTGGTAGAACAGACAATGTAATGAGAAACGGAATGTAAACCGAGTACTCACATGTCTTTCAGCTTCTGATCCTGAAAAACAGAAGAAACGGTGGTTAGCAAATATGTCTGTATGACAATGCTAGGTTACACATTGAATTTACAGTGACACCTCAACTGACAACCACCCTGCCATCATGACCACCCCTCTGAGAGGACCACTTTTTTGTCTAGGACTAATGTAAGTCATTGTGAAAGCCTCCCACTAACATGACCACCAAACTAACATGACCACCCCACTAACACGACCACCCCACTAACATGACCACCCCACTAACACGACCAACCCCTAAAACGACCATCCCTTAACACAACCACCCCACTAACACGATCATCCCACTAACACAACCACTCCACTACACGGCCATCCCACTGGCATGACCATCCCACTGACACAACCACCCCACTAACACGGCCACCCAACATGACCACTCGACTAACAGGACCACCCGACTAACAGGACCTCCCCAATATAAGGACCACCTCACTTACATGTGTTATGAAACAAATGTACCTTTTCAGTTTCAGTCTTTATAACTGTGAAACATATTATTCTTTAGAAAGTTTTAAACCATTCTTTGTTGATTTTAAATGACTCATATTGGCACTTCAATCATCTGATGCTCATATTTTGCCATAATTTCCATGGTCCGACCATGGCAAATAACGGTGGTATACAGTATATAACAGGTGAGCGGGAACTGTAATTACAAGAACCCTACATTCCTAATGTTTCATGTTTATCTGGGGCTAATACCTGTAATGAAACTGAACATTCAATCCATGACAAAAAGGGAAGATCAGGGGAAAAACAGATGTCCTAAAGAAGAATTCAAACTCTGACCTGTCCCCTGGAACAAACAGCTAACCACACATAATTAAGCAACAATAACGCAGGGCTCGACATTTACTTTTGAAAGGGCTTGCCCCATTGGGCAAGTAACTTCTAGCTTTTACTTGCAGTACAAGAATTTTTACTTGTCCTACAAAATCAGTGATCATAGCCACAACAATAAAGTGTGGTACACATGATTATTTTGCCACATTTAACATGTTCACATGTTTGTCTGTTAACAGTATTTCTCTGTAGTATTTGAAGAAACAGGTAATTTAAGATACAGGTATTTCAATAAGATTTCATTTCTCCAAGAAAGAAACTGGATAACAGACCTTTGGTTAAAGGTTTATGTTGGATTCACTTGCCCAGTTGGGCAGTAGGAGCCTAATTTGGGTTGCCCTACCACCATTTTCTGGAACTTTTACTTGCCCTGGACAAGCAGTCAACTTATAATCTCAAGCCCAATAACCGATACAGAGAGCCTCTCTGAGGGGATGACCCTGGATCTGCACATACATCTGACAGGCTTTTTTTATTATCAATTTCCAGGAACCCTAACAATTCTGCTCAAAATCCCCAGCTTACAAACAAGCAAACAAGCAAACAGACTAAAATTATAAAACACCATTCTCCTTGGTGGAAGTAATAAACATTGAACAGGTTGTAAAAGTATATCAGTAACTTAAGTAATACTATATCACAGCTCTTAACAGACATCTGCCAGCTGGGAAACAAGATTGTCATTTAAATATGGCCATCCTTAGTAAGAAAAACAAGTTTGGGAGCAGTCTATACTAGCCTATATACAATATATATTCCAGGAACGGCACAGTGTAACCTTTCTCCTCTGACCTTTGACCAGGACATTTTTTGCACATGGATCAAATGAAGCTGCCACAGGCTGATGACTGTGTCCCTCCCCTATACAGCAGAGAGCAGGCAGACAAAAACATAACATCCTGCATTAAAACACCAAATGGACAGTTTATCACTGGGAATGGCCCATATAAAATGACTAGATTCACTTATTATTGCGGTGAAATGGCCCTGGTTCTAAATGAAAGAGAAATATGCAGCAAGAGGTGTAATAAACAAGGGGACAATATCGTGGGGCCTGTGTAGCTGGGACACACAGTAGAATGGCCGATCACAACATCACAAAGATCCCTGCCTCCCAGATGGGAGTTTAAGGCAGCTATTAAAATAAACTCTGAATGGTACATGGAACATATCAGTTTGGTATGGGCCATATATTATAAACCCTTGAGCAACAAACTTAAATCACGCATTCCAACATGGTGATATTCCAAGATAATAACAGGGCTTGATTTATTACAGCCTAGCAATTAATATTAATAACATCCATCAACTGTTGATAATTAAAAAACTCATGTTTTATGACCCTCAGCTCTAGAGTACCTGTGCAATGTCTTAACACTTTAACCATGATTTATATGGCTGAGATACACTCCAGTAAAGTTCCATTCTTGACTGACAAATAAAACTAGTTCAAATGAATAAATGTGATACCATTAACGTTTGACTCTGCCCCGCAGACCCTTCAATGTAGTACAAGCTCAAGCACATTACATGTTGCCAAATACAAGGATCAAATGTACTGTCCTTGATATAATGAAAATTAATATGCACAGCTATGAAAACATTTATGACTAAGAGAATTAAACAAGAAATTTGGTGTCCAATTCTGTGACACAACATACAGACTGCACAAAAAGATCAATGAATAAGACAATATGTCTTGAGCAGAAAAAAAAAGTAATAATGTTTGCTCATTTAACTAATTGTGCAAAGCAGATCTGAGGTCTCATGTCATCATGGTATAGACAGATCATGTGACAGGAAGTCATGAGACACCTACCTTTTTCTTCCTTCACTGTATGAAGACTGGGTGCCAGGGCTCCCATCCCTGGGAACAAGAAGCCTGTTGTACTGGAAGGGGGCAGACCTGGGGGGTGGAGACCCCCGGGGTGGGGTGGCATTGGTATTGGAGGTGCCCCTGGGGTGTGTGGTGGTAGATGGGCCTGCATCTGGTGCTGGAACACAAACCAAACTACATAAGAACATGACAAAGGCTCAAGCAGGAGAAAAGAATGAAGATCTAACTTACAGATCAATATACATCATCCTAAAACAAATATTTTTCTGAATGTGTTAATGTGTTATCTTAATGTTGTATTTGTTTTTAGGAAAGGACTGCCCACAGCCTTTAGGTGGCACTGTCTGCAGAATGACAATGCAAATCATCACATGAAAAGATTGATATGTTAACATTTTGTCTTCTGATGAATATATGTATAGGAGATTACATGCAGACAACTCGTTACAGGTGTTAAGACATTATAGGGTGAACACGTGCTATAGCAGTCAGTCATGAAATCAAACAGTGTGTCTAGCTGTTATGGTGAGGTGTTTGCCCACAAGGAGGAGGTCCGGCTCAGGCTTTTTCGTTTTGGTCAAATGTCCCAGATTCAGATGCTAGTTATATTCACATATACAAATCTTTATTTACCTGTATCCTTAGATTCTACTTGCATATTACAAGTTTTATTAGTTATATTAGAAGTGTTATTTTTCATTACAAGATCTAAGCTGACTGTGGTGACATATTTTTTTTCTTGATTGGCACAAGGCCTTTAACAATAATATTTAAATAGTATGTGTTAAAATCACTATCATCAGAAAAATCATTAAATATTTATATACATACAGACTAGTAAGCCACCTTTTATCTGAACACCATTTATCTGAAAAATCATCCAAAATTCAAAACTGACAACCAATTTTCATTATTTATCCAAAATCCTAACAATAAAAAATACATGAACCTAGAATAAAAATGACTTATTTCAAGCACATGTAAAAAGATTAGCAGTGATGCATAATGAAGATTAATTAGTGCTAATGTTGGTTATGGGCCAACTTCATTCATTTGCATTAATTGATAATTGTTAGTAACCAATACTTGGTGGTCATGGTGAATTCTGATGCAATTTCATGATAACTGTTTATCTGAATGGTCATATATCCGTATAAAAACCTTTTCCGCAACATATACATTTATATAACCCCTGCCCCCAGGTTTTGGCTGAATGACCCTCTATTGAATATACATATACATATACATATATATATATATATATATATATATATATGTATATATACTCAGAACCTATCAACTTTCTCTCCATTCTGAAACGTTTCACATCTGGGTTTTACTACGTGTCAGACATTCAAAAACTCCTGTCAAACTGGAGTAGTTGTAACACACCCATGCCTTTATTGACATTAAATGTAATAGATCTCAAGTGTTACTGATAAATGTTTGAGCAGGCAAACATAAAAGAACTAATCATATTTGACAGCTGGACTGGCACTGTGTATCAGGGAAACCCAAAGCCGTGACTCGCTTCACTGTAATAATAAACAAGTATCTAATAATTATCAGCACAGGCGCTACATTTTTTATGTTTACTTTGGCATTTTCTAGTACTTATATGTCTGTACTAGGCCTGATTGTAACCAGAATACTGTACAAACACAGATAAGTTGATACAGATTTCACTACTTTTTAACCTAGCTTGTGAACATTTAGCTAACTATTAAGATAATCATAATGGTATGAAATTATAAAATAAGCCCATGCCTGTATGCATGAATATACAGCATAATGATCACTGAATTCACACATGCATGAGCCTACTTGTATAAGAAATGGGAATAAGAGTTTTCAAAAAGGCCTCATCTGAAAATACTAATTTAAAGATATTTTGATTGGTTGAAAGTTATCTTGGTACATATGTTGAAAAAATATCTTGGTATATATACATTCTTACTGGTTGAAAGTTATCTAGGTATAATTTTTCAAGCAGATATAAAATGAACATATTTTTAAGGATATTTTTACTCACTCGCATATTTTTTTTTCAAATAAAATGCTGCTTACACAGGCAAGAATATGTTCATCATCCATGCATACAGCAATGTACATGGTCTTTTAACTGATCAAAAGTTTTGACATGCTGGAGGCAGCACTATTTATCATATTGATTTTGGTCACCTTTTTGTTCATGATTATTTAAATATGTGATAACAATAAACAATCAAATTGATAATGGAGCACTAAAAAGTCTTCCCAATAAAAGACTAATTTACACAGTAGACCTAAGATTACAGTGTACAAGATGGCAGCTGCACCTGGTATTATCACAACAGCTAAGAATCATCACATTAACCAAACTAGATGTGTCGGAACGACACAAATGCCCCCCGCCTTGGGCAAATTAGAAACATTTGTAAAATTTGGAAAATTTTTTAAGTTCAGGAGGTGTCGTATGGTCAAAAGTAGGTCAACAAGGGCAAAATGCAAACTCGATCTGTAACGGGTCATTATCAAGCAACAAACCAAAAATCATGCCAGTATATGCAGGCATTGTGAAAAAAAGTCCATACATGTGCATTTTCCATAAAAATTTCTGTCATTCATGAAATTTTCTATGTTTAGGAGCCGTAAAACAATGAAAAGTAGGTCAACCGGGATGAAACGCAAACTCGATCTGTAACTGTCATTATCTGCCCACACAAAAAAAATCAGGGTGGTATCTGCAGGCATTGAGGAAAAAAAGTCAGTACATATGCATTTGTTATGAAAATTTATATTTTTCATGAAACTTTCTATGTTCAGGAGCAGTCAAATGGTCAAAAGTAGGTCAACTGAGACAAAACAAGAACTCGATCTGTAACTGGTCATTATCTGCCCACACACCAAAAATCAGGCCTGTATCTGCAGGCACTGCGAAAAAAAGTCCATACATGTGCACCTTTTATGAAATTTTCTATGTTAGAGCACCGTCAAACGGTCAATTATAGGTCAACTAGGACAAAACGTGAACCTGATCTGTAACTGGTCATTATCTGCCCACACACCAAAAATCAGGCCAATATCTGCAGGTATTGTGAAGAAAAGTCTGTACAAGTGTATTTGTCATGAAAATATATATATTTTACATGAAATTTTCTATGTTCAGGAGCCGTAAAACAGTCAAAAGTAGGTCAACTGGGACGAAATGCGAACTCCATCTGTAACTGGTCAATATCTGCCTACACACCAAAAATCAGGCCAATATCTGCAGGCATTGCGAAAAAAAGTCCGTACATGTGTATTTGTCATGAAATTTCATATTTTTCATGAAATTTTCTTTGTTCAGGAGCCGTAAAACGATCAAAAGTAGGTCAACCGGGACGAAAGCGAACTCAATCTGTAACTGGTCTATATCTGCCAACACACCAAAAATTAGGCCAATATCTGCAGGCATTGCGAAAAAAAGTCTGTACATGAGTATCTGTCATGAATATTTTTATTTTTCATGAAAACTTCTAAGTTTAGGAGCCGTAAAACGGTCAAAAGTAGGTCAACCGGGACGAAACGTGAACTCGATCTGTAACTGGTCTATAACTGTCCACACACCAAAAATCAGGCCAATATCTGCAGGCACTGCGAAAAAAAGTCCGTACATGTGTATCTGTCATGAATATTTCTATTTTTCATGAAAATTTCTAAGTTTAGGAGCCGTAAAACGGTCAAAAGTAGGTCAACCGGGACAAAATGCGAACTCGATCTGTAACTGGTCTATATCTGTTCACACAAACTAAAAATCAGGCCAATATCTGCAGGCACTGTGAAAAAAAGTCCGTACATGTGTATTTGTCATGAAATTTCATATTTTTCATGAAATTTTCTATGTTCAGGAGCCGTAAAACGGTCAAAAGTAGGTCAACCGGGACGAAACGCGAACTTGATCTGTAACTGGTCTATATCTGCCCACACACCAAAAATCAGGCCAATATCTGCAGGCATCGCGAAAAAAAGTCCGTACAACTGTTTGATTTCGGAATGACGGAAGGACGGAAGAACGGAATGATGGACATGGGTAAAACTATATGCCCCGGCCACTAAATCAGCAATAACCTATTTGTGAAAGGGAACTTTTTAAAGAAAATTAAACTTCAGGAATAAGACGCCTGATCTACAAAGTTCATTAATAATCTAGCCTCATTTTGATTTTATGTATATTGTCCAGGTGACCACAGTTGATCATTTAAACCTTCAGAGGTAAAAGACTTATATCATATATATATATATATTATTTTATTGTAATAAATAATATAAGATCTTTCATACTATCTGTTTACAGGGAGAGTGTTAATACAATCAGAGACCACAAATTCACCTCCACACACTTTCTGGATAATAAGATCTGGCATAATACTGGTATCCTGATCAAACTTTGACGTGTGGTATACTGTGGTTGCCTTTTTATTAGCGATGATTTTGCGATTTTCGGGAATATGAAATTATTGCAAATATTAAATGCTTGGGAATAAAATGCCTCATCAACTAAGATGAACAAGAGTGGATTAGTTATCCCACCTCTGGAAACAACATAATCAGAAAGCTAATCAGTATTGAAACATGCTGTAATCACATGAAATATATCAACTGTTACACAGGTCATAAGTGAATGACTGAACAAGAAATGAGTAAGAAATTGTAGGATTTGTTGTGAATTTAAAATCAATACAAATACAATACATGTATACTGCTGTACTTAAGATGGTGTATGTTCTGGTACAATCGCAAAAATGGAACCCTCGGGAAAAGCTCAAAATGAAGAAATCGCAAAATTTCAGCCTTGCAAATATAAAGCCAACCATAGTATACACACAAAAACTCAAAGAATAGAAGCTGAGAGAAATGCGTCAAGGATCACCAACTTCCTTGTTGCATCAAAGGTCAGACCTGCCTGCCAGTACTATGGCAGCAACAATACCATTGAATGGCAATATAGCCTAGCTGCTGGCTATAATAATCACAAACACCCCCACCCCCTTCTCCCAATAGTAAAGAATCCTTCAGGCAAAACATTTTGGTGATTCAGAATACCTACAAAGATTGTTCCATGGGTGTTAGCTCTAATTTTCCACAAGAATTCATTAAAATCAATTGGTAAGTTTTTTGTTTTAAGTTACTAACAAACCAACTAACCAATCTAGATGAAAACATAGAACCTCCAAGCAGAAGTAAAATAAAACACCCCATCAAAACAGGTGAGCACTCATATATATCATGAGAGCAGTAGTCCTCACGCCTGTGTTGACAGATGAGTTATTCATGAAACATGGTTCACTAATCTGCAACCTCTCTGTGCCAGTTATTAAGCCCTATCCAGGCAGCATGGATTAATTATCGTCCAATCATGAGTTTATTGTCAGGGTAGAGACTCTAATCATAACTGCAACTATGTAATGAGAACCAGATCAGGTTGTGTTCAAAATTTATGGACAAATATAAATTAATATAGCATATAGGTTTCCTGTAAGATCAGGAAAATGAAAGTGAAACACTAAATGTATTTGGAAACAATACTGAAAAAAATATTAATATCCATTATTGGTTATTGATTTTCAATAAATAAGAACTGCATGTGTATCAGGAGACACACTGATAGATTATTTGACCAGTTATTGATCAGATTATCAATGAGTTATCAATTTTTTCTGCATTTAAAACTGCGACATAGCCATTGAGGCAATAGCAGGAGTGCAACGTTTTGATCAAGACAATACAACGGAAGAGTGTGTCGGCTTTTCTTAATTGCTCTGCAAAATTACCACAGACTCTCATAATCCTTGTTGCAGTGTTTTAAGTGTGTAACATATTAAGAATACACTAAAATTTGTTTGCTTATATTTATTTTTTATGTTGGCCATCAATAGTTTGACCTTTGTCAGAGCCATCAATAATCATGAATCTTATCAGAGTAATCATTAAGCAAACTGATTTTTGTCTGAGTAACTGATCATCATATCGGTCCATTGCATCAACAAAATTATCAGTACTTCACACTGGCCCCAGTCAGAAGGATTTAAATGCATGTTAACAGATTTGGTGCAACTGGTTCTGATCCAGGACACTGCATGAGTTTTAAGAAGCCAACATTATGCCAAAGTATTTAAAATCATATTTATAAATAGTAAATCATCAAAGGTCAATTCCTGGTAAACAGAAGCAATTCAAGACATTCTGAATTTTAGTCATTAGAGCACACAGGTCAGCAGTCACTGGTTATGAATATGCATGCGGATGGATTCAAGTTGTGGGTAATGGTCTTACCGGATCTTTTTTCCAGGGTATACTCACCCCGATGATAGCATTCAGTTCTGTCATTGTAACCTGTTTTGCCCTCTCCACTGCTGCTGCTACCTGTTGTTGGTGCTGGAAAATAACAATTATTATAAATATTAAATATTGTCAATATTAAAACTATTATATAATAAAGAACACAACAGTACTGTAAATCATAGGTCAAGATGGTCTCAGCTTCATAAATGTCTCTTTAAATGAAGAAGAGATTCAAAATCTAACTATGATCCCATGTGTCACCCTCCATGGTTGGATCACAGCCAGGTCAGTACCAGAACAAAGGTGGCCCTACATATTTGTGAATGGCCACAGCCTTCAGCTGAGATAAAGATATTGTTTATCTCATTTTGGAGAAATACTCCTTGACATTTTTTACAATATTTATTATATTATGGTGAACCAGATAACCTGCAAATGTTACTGAGTGATTCTTGGGTGTTATTCAAACCCTCAACAAATTTCATCAAACTTCATTCACAACTTTTGCTTTTTGTTAAGTTGCGAATAGATCCATCAACCAACCAACTGAGGGGAATACTGAATACTGATGGAGGTATATTAACTTCTAAGCAGTCCATATGATCATGGATCAATGCTATGATCATGGATCGAATGTGACAAGATCCATCAATGAAGATATTAAGTATTCTTGGAGGAGTACAGTTGCTGACGCCAGATGAACACTTTAAAAATCTTGCACCATTAGATATTATGTTAGAGACAGATAAACTGCATTAAATCAAATCCATAGGATTTAATACCTAAAGTTGTTAACAAAATGCTGTTGAACAAGACTGGAACAGTTTATTTAGGTCGATTATTGGAATATGATGATACAGTAGATTTTTAAAGTACCAACTTATTAATGAATATGCATGTGTCAGTGAAATATATCATTAAATAACCTTTCTTTAATATGAACAAAAATCTAAATGAATGTAACAGAGGAATGATATTAGGCTGTTTCTCAAGGCATGTGGTGTCAAATATGATCACATTTTTTAAGTTTCTGTCACACTAAAATTTGTCTGAAACACCAAGGTGCCAGAAAACAATAGTTGGTAATTTAATTAAATATGCAACTGATGAAAAAAGGTTTAGCGAGATATAAAGCATGCTGCAAGTCTATCACACCATATAGCACAGAGATTAATATAGAGATCAGCACAGTAATCATTATACTATCCCCATTACCATGGGTTGAGAGATTACATGTTATCATCATGTTTGTGATCACTAATGAGGCTGCAAGAGAAATTATCTAAACAAAATTAAGCATACACAATCAAACAGAATTACACTGACAAAATTTTCTGATGTAACCTGCACACCCTCTCGGCCAACCTATTAATAATCTGTGTACACAGGCTGGAAATGGGAACAGTTTTTTTTCACAAAGTTGAGCAGCTCTGTTGTTTCAAGACCGAATGAGTCAATATCCCGATTGACACCGTCAGTACCCTTTTCTGTGTGATGTTTGACCTGTTAAAATAGGTCTACAGAATGTAAAACATCTCTGTTTGTTCTACCAATACATCGCAATGTTGTCTCTGTGGATTGATCCAGCAATAGGTAAACATTCATGAATGTGATGTTAGGTTTAAACCAAATGAATACAGGACAGGGCTCACTTAAAGCTCCGACCCTGAAGTTATGGTTTTGGCTTACTAAGCTTAGATCATACACCCCTTGTTTCTAAGATAGTTTTCTGCTTGGTGAACTGTGTATTTTTCTTGGTGTGACACCTGCTTTCAAATTTCCTTATTAAGCTCTGCTTTTGTGTCAGAGACCGGCTTCTACTTACAAGACACTGACCACTTATTGACAGGCCACATCTGCTTGACAGCACCTTTCTCTTCCCCCCTCCCCCCCCCCCCTCCAAATGAGACTCCCTACATTCCTGGTTTCACCTGTCTTACACATATACCTAACTCTGACCTCTTCTACTGATTTCTGAGACAGGCCTTTACTTTCTAAATTTTTCCCCTTGTTTCTAGGTGAACTTGCGCTTATTTTATTTGTTTTTAAGACAGATTTGCTTTCTTCACTCTTCCCTAGGTTCCAAGAAACCTTTTTATAAGTTAAGAAAATGCTTAATAAGGTCTGACCTTCTTTCTGAGTCTTGCTAGTGCTGGTTTTTAATTATTTTTGGTGGAGGAAAGAGACTTAATTTTTATGCTTTATGTTCATCTGGAGGATTCCATTTGAGATTTGGATTACATGACAGGAGAGCTGCAAAAAATGTCCTTCATTTTCGGACTGGTGTTAACAAGGCCCAATGACTACAGCACGTTTGGGTCCTGGATGGGGCGAACCCCTTTTTGCAGCCACCTCAACCTTTCTTCAAGGGTTTTAGACCAATTTAGGCAGTCTGGACCCCCCCCTTTTTCCCACACCTGCAGACCTCTTCTTTAGGTTTTGTTGTTAGTACTCCTGGGCTGGACCCCTCCTTTCATAAATCCTGGATCTGCCCACTGCGGATTCCTGCTCCTCTTTCAAATCCCATTCTGACATTTAATAAATCTGCCTCTGTTTATATATGTGTGTGTATATCTGATAGCCATATAAATATACTGTGTTAAAACCTGTATGGACTACATTTTTTAAATGCAGAATTTGAGCTGTATATAAATTTATAGGGACACAAGATATGGTATAGGTATATATTGTGTAAATAACTGGTGAGTGAGATGGTGATATTAACTAAGGAAAAAGCTGAGCAGATGACTGTGGTATGGCTGCTTATCAGATTAACAGTCAGGTGGGGAAAAACAAAGATGGCCTCTACAATTTATTAAAGAAAAGAAAACCTGAGGAGTCGATCTGTTACAATAGAGACAGCTTTTATAAATTAGTCAAACTGTACTTGAGGCACATGTTAAATCATGACTGAAAAACGTGATATTGCAACGGGTGTTATTTTCGGCTACTATCTTTGATTACATGCTTAACTCAAGCTGGTGCCAGCCTGGATAAAATTGTCCTCATCTACAAACATTTAATCTGCAGCTTAGTGTTGAGAGTACGCTGTACGTCTGTCTTGCAGTCAGTCTGAGTCAGTCGATACAGCACGGCAGTGATTACTACAGGGGCTGTTGTAACCTGTATCCGCAGCCCTCCCTGATAACCTGTGTACTGTTCATTAGTGCTGTTACAGCTTGTCTGGAACAGAGGCTCCGCACACCTGGTTCCAACAGGTGCATTTATACCAACATGGGATGATGGTGCAGGATCAGCCTCACATATATTGATTCCTTCTCTACTATTGAACCCAATTGTAATCTATAGGCTCTACTGCTGTAGGCCACCCCTTGGTATTCTGATTACTATCTGATCCTCAGATCACATGATCTCCCTCCGCCCCATTCATTTTGGCCCAATCAATAGCCACTTGAGGATTTGAATGCACTGGCACTCCAACCCTCTCCAGCATGAAATAGAAAGCCAGCCCTTGACAAGTAGAAGCTGAATTGGCACTCCAAACACTGTCAAAAACAGCCTGCGCATGTGATGGCCTGGAAAGGCTGGAAACACACCATGGAGTATCTCCCCTCAGAGTATCTGTTCACAGTATGCCATAACATCACTCTCCACACAGTGTGATATAAGCTAGGATGTTGAAATGTCAATATCCTCCCTAGTGTAGTAAGTCTTGGCCTAGCAGGCAGCCATTTTGGCGTAATGGTTCCCCCACTTGTGCAGTGTGTAACACCTCATCAATACCCATCGTTGGCTGGTTTTTATGCCGCACGAGTAGAGATGATATTACTTCTGCACCACACTGCCTCATTCATCAATGTATCAGCATTAAAACAACCCCTGGCTCCTGGCTACATCTGCTTTTTCCTGGCCTGTGTTTACAGTCTTCATTCCAAATCCATTTCAGGAAAAGTAAACACATCATTTTTTTACATACTTTTTTTTATTATTTTCCAGAATGTTGTCTGGCCTTCTTGTTTAATCAGCACTTGTTCACTCTTCCATCTGCCGTCTATTCTTTGTGCAGCACACAACACAGAAGTTAATTAAATTGCACTTTCTATAAGATTATATCCATAAAAACAAGCTTCTGAAATATGGCCTCTGACAAAGACTAATATACAAATGTGGAAAAAAATACCAATACAGAAATTCAACATTATTATCATGGAGAGTACAACAATAATAAATCAAGACACAGAGATTAAATCTATACTTGGCATGGTAGCCAAGCCAACTAAAATTTAATATAAGATACTGGCTATCATGTAATTTTTAAAGCAAAATGCCATATTTCACTGTGACTAAAGATAAGCTGAAAATTTGCATAATGTAAATTGGTTGGCCACACTGGGCTGTCAATCATCCCACACCTGTGGGCCAATCAGAATAGAGCACTATTTTCAACCTTCTGTGCATGTTTACAATGTGTGAAAAGCTATCAATATGTAGTTGGGCCCCATTTTGATAATTGGTTAATTACTCAATGACAAAGACTGCTTTGTAGCTTCATTATACATTTATTTTGGTGGCCTTACCACTGGAAATACAGAATTGTTCAGATTGCTTTTGCACAGGTCTGTGACCTGTAAGTGTTTCTCTTTATTGTGTAAAGATAACTAAAGGATAAAGCCATTAGGCCAAAACCTAAAACTAAACTGTTTAAAAAATTGGACAAAAATGAATGATCAGAGAGCATTTTTTAATTAATTTTCACTCAAGACAAAATTCTTGAAATAATTAATTTATTGCAAACTGGCACTGGGGGTAACAAATTCTGATGAAGTTCTGGAAATGGTGTTCATGAAAATTAACCCATTGTGGAACATGTATGAAAAAGCAGCATTTCCTTGCATAATGTTTTCTTTTGCAGGGATTGAGGCAAGAGTAACAAGTGGCAACATTACTAATGACTTGATGCTAATTCACTTCACAAAAAAGATTCAATAAAAATTAGTACTAGAAGTGATTTCATAGCACTAAATTTTTTGTGTGTGGCCTTATAGACCCTGGATTCAGCAGAAGACTTCATAAAATGCACCCTATAATGTAAAGGTTGTTTTAATTTGTTAAAGTTATTTTGTCTCCATTACAATTTTCAAAGAAAGTACCTTTTGTATATTAAGAACAGAGAAAATATCTCAACTGACCTCTTGGGAAAGGAATGGAATGACTTGTGCAATAATGGCATTCAACCGCTTGGCTATCTCTGTCTGAAATGAAAAATATAGTCATAAATATACAGATCTGTAATGATTTACACCATGCAGTCTTCATGTTTCAACCAGAAATGTTGACCTGATCCTTCTTTACATGCTGCAACAATAATTGTTAACACTCTGAACTTGCTAGTATGTCTAAAGAGTAAGGCTGGATTCAAATGAATTATCTTTGTATAGATGAAGGTGTTGATGAAAGGAAGAACTTTTTAGACTTTGAATTTATACTACAAGGTCTGGGTCCTAATGCATAACCATTATGTGTGTGTACATTTAATCCCACCAGTACGGAATGGACACGTGTTGACATCTGGAAGATGAATTTGGTACTGTTAGAATGGTGATTCTTGGGTTAAGGAATAAATAACTTATTACACTACTAATATTGAAATGGAGCATGTATATGAGAATAATCACAATTATGAGGATGAGCTCTTTAAAGACCTATGTGCTCTCTGAGTGATGTTAATTATTTATTCATCAACATCCATCTCCAGAAGGAGCTGACAGCTTATATTTACAGAGGCAGCTTGTCTACGCTTGTTCTGTATCACTTCAGCTTTTCGTTCATTAACAGCTACAGTTTCCTTTCCTCTGTAGGCTCTGCCAGCCCATTTGTTGGCAGCTGATGACTTTTTTACCTCCTTGACAGAAAATTCAGCTGCCCTGTGACAGGGAAATTAGGGAACACATTATGCAGTCAACTCCTTTGGACGCATATTTAAATATTAAACTGTATACCACTCCAAGCAATACAGAAACTGCTGAATAGAATGTCTTGCACACAGACTAACAGTTAAGTGCAGTTTATCAGGATTTTTTCCCGAAGGCTTTTTGTTTCAGTCATGTAACCATTTTGTAAACATAATTACATCTTATAAAGGAGGGGTATATGTATAGAAAGATAAGGGCTGTATATTGATTAAATATAGTTGTGTACCTCATCTCACATGCTAATATAACATGATTCTGAATACAGCCCTTAAGTTTGTAAATATGTTATGAAGTGGCTGTTCTCTCAACCAGAGAGACTGGCCCAGACTTCTTGCTGTTGAATAAAGACTTTTTATCATCAAACTGGTCTTGGAACTTTGTCGGTCACACGCAACCATAACAGCCTGTGAGAAAATTTGGGACCTCCCTATCCCACCTCATATCAAGTATATGATCTTCCTATAGTAGAAAAAATAAATAAGGCTAACACACTTTTACTCCATATGTTTAAGTATCACAATATTTTATATCCAAATATTTCCTTATTTGGGAACAAATGTTAAATAACAGAACAGTAAACAAGGGTATAATACAAGCACTGGTAGACCAAATCATCAGTTGCTAGATCCCCAGACCTGTGAGGGCTAAACACTTATCTATACTGTTATTAGGTCACAGGGTCATATAAATATTCATGAGAAAGGTCATCAAGCCATGAAACAGGAGTCTGGCTAGTTCTTGTCACCAGCTGTGAGCTCATAAATTAGTTTAAATTTCAAAGTCCTATGTTATTAGGTATCTATTTGTTAAGCACAGGGGGGGGGGGGGGGGGGCATGGGGGCATTTCTCCCAGAGGGCCACACAACACATCAGAAAGTTAACTGGTTGGCAACATTCATTAAGTTTACTAAATATGAAGATATTATCATAGAATTTACAATTATTATTCAGACAACTTTATAATTTTGTGCATATCAAATCCAAAATACATGTTAATATATATTTAAGATACTTCAATTGCTGTGGCAAGATGTGGGCTGTAGTTTGCCCATCCCTAGCTGAACATAGTATTTTGAGAACTGGCCAGTGTTGGTAAGATATTGTAGAATGAATCTTTGTTGAATACAAGATTTAGTGTTTAACAGCTTGAATTAAAGTATTTTGAGAGGTAATTGACCTTGGCTTTATTTCATTCTGGTTAAAACTATGTAAAAGGGATGCACACAGACCCTGATTTCTTGCTCTTGGTACCCTGAAGGAAAAAAATTGAACACATTTAATAGACGTTTAATATGGGGTGTGTCCATCAGGCATGATTTAATCAGTCAAATATGCATACTCAATAAATGGACTATGAACATGTACATAGCCATATTTATATGAAAGAAACGAACTGTGCCATGCCCTAATCATCGATAATGGTTTCATTTTGTTCCAGCATAACTAACAATACTAATACGAAATAGTTCTGGCTTCCAGTCTAAACTGGCCATGACATACTTGGAATAATCTCTAGGCCACTGCATGATTGAATCATTTATGCTGATTCATTAATGATTTAATCATGTCATGTGTTGATAGATGGAATGTCATGCATCTGTTATGGGGAGAACAGTGGTTTACCTTGTCCAACATTACGTCTGCTGACTTTCAGTGGAAACATGCAAAGGCATACAGTTAATGAGTACTCTAAATAAAATGCAGTGTCATCTCAAGTAGGACCTCAAGGAACTCACAAGTCCAAAAACTCCATGATTGGGAGCAACTCATAGGTGCACAATCTCCATGATTCAGAGCAACTCAGAAGTGCACTAACTCCATGAATAAGAGCAACTCTGAAGTGCACTAACTCCATGATTAAGAGCATATGATCATTTTAGGTGATTAAGAGAACCATTTGAATGATCTAGAGCAAATGCAGATAGGCACAATCCTGATGATCTCTAGAGCAAGCCAGGTTCGCATAGCAAAAACCTGAAAGACAATAAAACTTGAAAGCTGCACAGATTCACATCTGAAAGTTTACGACCCTTCATGTGTTTAACCAGTGATGACATTAACATCTGACTGAACAGAATTCCAGACACATAAATCCGCAGAGTTAGCATACATTATATATATACTCCTCTTGGAAAACACATTATTCTCGAAAGAAACATCAGTGTGTTTAAACAGACCATGTTAGTCCATGTGTTTCTGCTTTTACCTCTGAACACCAGGTGGCTTCAGCTACTGATAGTGTTGGTCAAAAGAAAAATTTAGCCAGCAAGTAATGATAGAAAAATTTAGCCATTTAGTAACATCAGAAAAATATATCTGGCAAGTATTATTAGAAAACAGGTTTAAGGGGATTTATTTTGATCAGAAAGGGCTATAACCTGAAGGTGGCCTAAACTACTGACTGCTGATATAGTTAACCATGGGATAAGAGCAATATGTAGACATTAAGCTGTATTTTCTTCATTGTTTTTTCTTAAACAATAATTGTTGAACGAGTTAAAAAGTGTCAATCAATAATTAGCACTGATTGCTAACAGTGCTATGGTTCTTTAATATTTCATCATTTTGCCTCATGATCCTTGGCATTTTCCTTCACTGATGACACCTTAACCTGCATACCCTTTTCAAGGAGGATATGTTCTTACCCAGGTCTGTTTGATGTCAGCTTAGTTTGTTAGCTTGTTGGATTGTTTGGTTGTCAGTGGTAAGAAAGATATTTTGAAAATTTCCACATGGCTGAGATTCAGGCGTATGAAGGCCACATCAAATTTTTGTCAAGATCAGAATGTTGCAGAATAGTTGGGAATAGTTGACCTTGTTGGAGGTATGCATTCTGCTGTATTCTCTGATTAACGATTATTAAAGGACAATTTTCTGGCACACCACACGTATGGTTATGCATATTCATTAATATTACCAGAAATACACTCTTTTAAGACATTTCCCATATACCATAGACAGTAAAGGATTAACACATTGCAAGAAAAATCATGGAGGCAAACCACAAGTATCTTCATGAATATTCATGAATCTCATTACCAGAAATATGCTCCTAAAATAATTGCTATAAGTCACTCAGTATGGAACAGTTTAACTGATAAACATTGTTTTTATGGAACCTCCAAGTTAAACGAATTCTGGTGACAAAGCACACGTTCATGTACAGTAATATTAAACGTACTATAATGTATCCTTTATGACAAGTGTAATATATTCCTTTCTTCTGTTAATCAAGATAAAGAAAGAAATATGTACAAATTTATCATGCTTTCTGTGAATCTAAATTAAAAAAATGATTAATTGAATTAATTAAAATTTATCATGGGTTTCAAAACTTTTAATCTTTAATTATTTGTTATTATTTAGTTTTTGTGATACATTTATCTTCCAATCGATCTCCATTTATATTTGTATTTCAGCGTGATCTGAAATCAGGATGAATGTAAGTTATTCTTTCAATTACTTTTCATCACCACATTAACAACATGGACTTTCTTTTTGCAGTCCAGACTGCATTAAAATAATCAGACTCCCCCTCATTTATAACGGAGCTAAATCTGCCTTAGTTAATTCCATTTAATATTACCACCTGTGACACACTGATCACTCACGCCAGGCCACACTGACGACACATCAAGACTAAGTGAACATGAAAATGCCTTTAATCAAGCAATGTTTAAACTGGACCAAACTTCTTTCTGCGTGTTTAACTATGAGCTTGAGTCTTTTTCTGACGGGGATTAATACCTTCCAACAAATGTGATATACTGCAGCCAAATTAAGAACAATGGTATGGATCGGAAACACTATTTGTGATATTACCTTTTTTTTTATGTCTCTGTGTAAATGGAGCCTCTGATTTTGTAAATGTGTCCGCGCTTTTTGTCTATTATCTGTGTCTGTTATTTGCAAAAGATCGATATATTGTTGCTCCCAGTTTGAAAGAGCACCGTATCTCGCTTCATCAAAATGCTGAACATCGGCTATTGGCTCTGACTTTTGTCAGCCAGGTTTGTTCAATGATGTATAAGCCATTACAGACAGGCCTGCACTTTTGGAATACACGTCAAGCCTGTAATGCATGTTTCTTTCGCACATGAAATGTGCGCCCACTGGGAAATAACCTGGGCTAACATATGGCATTAAATCCTACACCCAGGGCAATAATAAGTGGCTCTGATTGCATCAGGCAATAATAAGAACATAACATGCAAGTCGGCAGTCAGGCAGAGTTCCAGCTGTAGTAAGCTTCAAATGGGATCTAACTCAATAAGCCCACTAGGGCAAAAGCTCCACTCTTAGGGCTGTGTGGTCTAATCCCTGTTTTGCATGTATGATGGGCCATCAGCCCTGATTGATATGGCCAGCAGAGACCCCCATGCCACCTACGGGGACTCTCAGATTAGACGCAAATGGTGGCAGAATAACTCCCCAAAATCTCCTACCTCAACTGCCAGGAAGGGCAAAGTAGGGCGCACCCTGCGCAAGGGCCTATGAATGAGAATGAGACCTGCCCCGGAAATGTGCTGTCATTAACTGCACAAGGCACCGGATTGGTCCTGTAAAGATCTTTGGAAAAGACCGGCTGCCGTAGAACAGATCCAGAGGAAGAAGGAGATAGGAGAGTCTGGGTGGAGGCAATGCCTTTCTGACAGATGCTCTAAGCAAGTTTTCAACTTCTCTGGGTCCTGCTTAATTAACTCTTTCAAAACCTTGAACAGCCCAGAATACTTTGGAATACATTCATGATTATAGTAAAAGCTGTTAAATAACAAAGATTAAAATGGAATATATGAAATATTTTACCACATGAATAAAGGAGATTTATAAAATCTAGTAACCCAAGGGATACCTATACAGATGCTCATTTGAATTCCAAAGGACTTTTATGAAAAATAATTGAAATTTTAATTAAAACAATTTTCATATCCAGGAAAAAAATGGAATATGTGATAAATACAGCCATCTGAATCAAAAGTACATCCTGAAGAAGTAACATAAGAATGATTAATATTGCCACAAAACTAAAGGGGATATACCATGAAACAGATGATGACTTGAATGTTCTGAATGAACCAAATGTCCCGTGGAATACATGATAAATTTTACACTTTTCAGTATAAAACATATCAGCCGTTCATATTATATAAAAAAACAAGGGACCTATGGGTCACTATGCTCAGCTGAAGTTGACCTTGAAGGTAAAAATCTAAAATAATATCAAATGGAGATGCTGTGTAAGAGGAAGAGGTAATAAAGGCCATGATTGGTTTATATGATTGGTTTGTATTGATGAGCAAGAAATTGTTGCAAATAATATTTTGTGACCTAACCATGTGTTTCCTAATGTTGAAATTGAAGCATGTGAGCAGTTTGTGAACAAATGATCTGTAATATTACCACGATCATTAGTTGGCTTTTTGATTAACTGTTGACATTTCAGTAGTTTACACATTTGTTCAACTGAATCTATTTTTTGTATAATATATATTATTAAATATAAATGTATTTTTTTTAATGAAATTTATACAGTTGAAATATAACTAATTAACATCATAAAACAGGGCAAACAAAGCCTGATCTCAAATTCTGCTGAGGCAGGAAAATAATGAACAAATGTTTGTATTAAATCCTCATTTTTTTATTACATCAATTTTTTTTATTATAAGTTTATATTTCTATACATTTCCAATATAACATATATATCTGAATATAAAAGTTGATTCATAATTCTTAATTGCATCATCATAAATCTCAATCTTGTCAGATAACACCACATCATGCATACAAATGTTTATTTATTTTTTACCACAAAAATATATCTTTTAAATCTGCAAAACAATAAATATCTTGAAATAATACTTGATTTAGTTTTCACAATTTTTAAATGTGTCTTTATTTATCCATTATGTGCTTCATATTTTAAAAAATTTAAGCATACTGATCGGTTCAATTATATTTGTTAAAATCATTTAAAAGAAAATTGATTTCTTTAAAAATGCCACATTACACAACATTGCATCTTCTGGATTACACCTTGAATTACCTTTTCAAGGAAAGTTTTTGCATATCGGAGTGGAAACAGCATTACAATGAAGGAGATACAGTGAAAACAATAACAATTACTGCATAACACTTGGTGGGTTGGGTTTGTGGGGGGGGGGGGGGGGTGATTGGGATGGTGATATGAGAATAACTGTACACCTGTCACAGCAGGGGATCTCCCCCAGTGACTGTAACAAATCAGAAACCCTGGCATAGCTGACTTCCATTGACCTGGAGTGGGACCCTGCATCTGTAATCTGTAATCACAGCAAATGACTACAACAGAGCCTCAAGAAAAAATCAAGAACTAGCCTAATTTTCAAGCTTTTATTTTCAACTTTCAGATTTAAACAAATTAAATATTTATGTTTACATGCTGTGAAAATTAAATCAATGGTACTAACAGAAAAAAAACGTGCCATGGTCAAAGTTGGGCAAAATTTAAGGTACTGATTTTATTTTTATGCGATTAACTTAAAAAATTTACAAAATTCAGATCTAATTTTGGGTAAAAAATTGAATCTTAATTAAACATAGTAATATACTTGGGAAAATAGACTCTAGTTTCAAAATTTTTCATGTTAAGTGAGTAAATATTTTTCCTGATTTTTTACAAAGTCCATTATGTTTGGGCCCATAACTTAAAGAATTTATACTTAACAGACTTAATTTCTGGCATGTACATAGAAACTATATAGAGGAATATTTATGGTAAATATGAGGAAAAACATATGAGTGGTTTTGATATTAGGCAGTCCTGAAGTGTGAAAATAGGTTTTTAATAAAAAATTGAGGTTTTTCCTTAATTTCTCAAAGGAACGAAGTCGCAAAGACCCAGTTTTCGGCTTGGTAGGAGATCTTGGGGACATCTAACATTATGCTGAATTTTGGATTCCTAGGTCTTATGGTTTCAAAACGTGCCACATCTACGGACGGACGGACGGACGGACGGACGGACAGACGGACGGACGACGGACAATGGACCACGACTATAGCTCAGATGACTTATAGTCAGCTGAGCTAATAATAGTGAAAACACCTATATATTTTTTAGTATACTTGTTTTATAATGCAATGTCATGTCCCATGCATATCAACTTTCTAGACATGGCACTGCTAAGGGATCACTCCTGGGTAGCAGATTAAATTAATGTTTTTCCCTAAAACTAAAGAAAGAATTAAAACATATGTAATTACCAATTAAATGCCACATGTATAGAAAGACAGCTCAGCAATGATTGTTGCTGTGAACTAAGTACAGTGGGGGGAGTGCAGGCAGGTCAGAAATCCTCTCAGTTTCATGCAAATCCCACAAAGCAGGACAACTCAGCCTCGTATAATTAATAGACTGGCCCCCAAGATCCAACTAATCACAGGGGCTGAAATCATTCACCAATTTTACATGCCAGTAGGGTCTTCATATAACATGTGTCATAATTGCAACTGGTAAACTGCAAACACACACTTTTCCAAGATAATAGCCCTTTTTTGAGGAAAGGTACCCATTCCCCTGATGCTTAAATCTTTACTGATTTATAGTCCAAAGAGGACTGAGCAAGAACTTTTTCTTGTCTGTTTTGAGACTTAACTGGTTTCATTTTTTTGGTCTATCAGGTCCATAACCACCCAGTTTTCAAACCCTTACCTGAAATTACATGAATGGGCTTCTGAGTTTTTGGCAATTTCAGCCCCTGACAAATACCAGTGGACACTGATAGATGAGGGGGACAAGGAAGGAAAACAACAGAGATCAAAGAATCACACTGGTGTGAATGATAATGCAGTGAATGATGATGCAAGGTTTGAAATTCCAAGTGATCCACATGCTCAATGCTTATCTTTCCATGTCCTGGCCTGATAATTTTGACAATTTAATCCCTTGACTGTTCTGTCAAATATTAGATTTTGGAAAAATGTCGGACTCTCTTAATAATGACATTTCAGCTGGTACCTCAGTCAGTTTTCAATGGATATTTACCAAATTTCAATGGTGATTACAAAGTTTGACCTTTAGATTTGAATTATAAATACGAAGATGTATGACTTAAAAAATTCTGAGTAGAGTATAAAGTTCTTGATGTCAACATCAAGTGATCCTCGGCAGCCCTCCTGACACTGAAGTGTTCAGCAGTTGTAACAATGGGTTTAAAAAATATATGCCCCTATTCTGGTCTGGTGTACACTGGGATATTGTATAATTTGTCATTTACTAAGTCAGCCGAGTCACTGAAAGATATATTAACAAACACATCCTTCTTCTTCAGTTTTACGTTTAAAAGCATTGTTATCTTGAACAAAATTTCTCTAATGATTCTGATGATATACTTCAAAGACAGCTCTAAGGTGAGTGGCGTTTGAACCAAAGCAGAGGAGTACAAACTTCTGAAAATATCTGTAAAAGTATGTGTTTTATGTAAATATGTCAGAAGTTGAACATTCTCTTAGACCAGTAACCTATTATAAAGTGAATGGTAACTTAAGGTTAACCGTAATCAAGGTACCGTAAAACCTCACCTCACAACCACCCCATATTAGCGACTACCTCAAAATAACGACCATTATTACACAGTCCCAATTCTTATTGCTCTTTATAAAGAACCTCGCTTAGATTACCACCTTGAAAATGCAACCATTTTTCTTGATGTCTGTACTTTAGAGAATTCACTGTACTTCCAAATGTCCCCTTCTGACAGAGAATGACCAAATTTTTTAAATGAACACAACATTTTTATTGGAGCCTAACTTGTTGAAATCAATTTGAGACTGACTGTATTACTGAGAAAAATAATATTCCTATGTGAACCATTGTTGTGAGAGCAGAAGAAAAACATAAAGGCACTGGATAAATCTGTGCAGTAATAAGAGCATATACACATGCTTTATCCTGCATGAGTGTTTACTAAGACAAAAGTCAATATTTGAAGAGGTACTACAAGCATACCAGATCCGATGAGAAAAACAGGAAACACTTACAAAATGTAGCTTATCATGGTCAATTAAACCCCCAGCCTGGCACTGTGTTTGTTAAACCAATCCCTCAATAGGAAATCGGGTCGGATTAGTCACTGCAGGATCTCACAGACTTTGAACATTGTCAATATATCACATGTAGTATAGGTGACAAAACAATACAATTATACATGCTATGTACCTCTTTATAAAAAGTTATCAGTACATATCCCATTTAAATGTCAATTCTACACAGCTACTGTGATAACTTTCACACCAGTGTGGGTGATTATACTGTCTACTGTAAAATTCCTAATAGAAGTTGCGACTAGTCATAGGAAACCTAATTATAAACACCATAATTTTTCACAAAGTCTGGTTGCAACTTGTATTATGCTGTCATTCCCTGATTCTCAGACTCCCATCATCTTTAAATGGACAAATACATTTCCAAAACTCAAACTTAAATGAAAATACAGTCAAAGTAAACAAAAAGTTAACCAAGGAGGCCTGTGAATTTTGGGGTCTTTTGCAATTGATTCAATTACTGATTCTTTTCCTTCAATATAATTGGCAATTTAATTCCTACCTTGAAAGTAAAGACTTATGTGACTTTTTTACCATTTTACCAGAAAAGATGTTAGCAAATTTCAGCAAATAAAAGAAAAATGTAGCTCTCAATCTATTGTCACCCCCAAATGTGTTTCTATGCAAGTGGAGGTGTCCAACAGTGAATGTTTAAAGTACCAGTAGATTTAGGGCACCTACACGATAAAGAACTTTGACATCAAAAATGGCTCCGTCATATTTCTAAAGCTCAGAGGGGGTGGGGGCGGTACATGCAAAAAAATAAACGTAATTAATTGAATCAGAGGTTAATAATAAATTCTTATTTAATTGAGGGCTTGTATTCAAATGCATTGATACTGCAATGCATTGTCACACCCCTATAAATAAGGTAAATAGCTTTCAATACAGATAACAAACAAATGCTAGCACCACTAGCTAATACATATGACATACTGTGAAGTATCACATATTCTTTGAATTACAGTTGTTGCCTCTATGTCTTAATCTATGTAAATAACTGCACATTATGTCTTCAAAACATTTATCAGTCTTTATATACCCTGTTACCTGCTAGTGAAAACCCCCCCTCTTAAATTGCCCATGTGTTGCATGAAATTTAGTGAATGTTCAGTACCAATATATGATCTGAAGATCTGAAACATGCTTTACAAAGTTCCAAACCTTTCTCATTTTAAAATTATGCTAGAAATATTTATTTTTCTAATTGTTAATATAACACCTATGATTCTAACATATTAAAATACAGAGAGCATTAGGAGAATGACAGGGGGGATTGAATTTGGAGGAAATATGTAAATTTAGGATGAATGCATGTGTGATATGGCACAGCGAGCCTGAAGTAATGAAGATTCACACTATTCAAGTCCTTTTATTACAAATTTTTACTATCATACTTTTTCATTAATTTGATGAATTTTTTTCTTTTCTCTTTATCCCACACTAATTTGTTATGCACCTGCCTGCTTTTAATTTAAAATTTAAAGGAATCAAAATGTCAAGAATTCAAATTAAAGTTACAGGTGTTCAGTGTACAGGTTCATCACTAAGGTAAAACCAAATAAGCATGATTTAAACCATTTTGTTGACACCATGTTTCTGGAAGTGAAAGACTTATATACAAAAAAAATATTAATCATCTTTATTATTATTACTATTTATATATATTGTTAAATTTTTTGTTAATTTCAATGATTTCAATGAGATTTTCCTTTTTCTGTTTAATCCATTATTATCTGTTATCACCTGCTTACTTATCATGTACATGATTAGAACTTTGGAGAATTCAAATTAAAGTTACAGGTGTTACGTGCACAGATTCTCCAATCAAGTAAAACTAAATAAGCATGACTTAAATACCATCTCATTATTGCCATTTTTCAGGAGGCAGATGACCACAGTACAACAAAAATAAGATTGTTCTTTTTATTCATACTGGTTCATAGAAAAAGGCTCAAAATGCAACATGAAAACCGAGAAATTTGCAATCACCCAGGAGCAATGTTTTTGGCTATAAAATATGAACTAATAGAATTGAGCTTCATGAGGAATAGTTTTATTTGAACAGGAATAAACCAAAACACTTCAATGTTTTTCAATCCAATCAAGTATCTATATTTTGTACCAGTGACTTAACATGGGCAATGATATCAAGTTTTTTTAATTAACAATTAAAATCACACTCCACCTTCTCCATATGCAGGACCATGGATGACTTACCCTAAACTGATACCAATCAGAATGGTACATTCAGTATAAAAACCACCAAAATTTTCTGCAGTAAATAACTAACATAAGAAATTAATTAACTTCTGCTCAGGATAATGGAACATTTAAAGTGTGATGATATTCTTTTGGATATTCTTTGGTTAATGAAAAATACATCTTCATATATTAACATTTTAGACTCAATCCTCATGTAATCTCCATACAGATGACACCAAAGATTATTTATTTTTAGTTTTATTAAAAACCACCAGCAAAAAAAGATATAATTATTTTCTTTCTACAGATATTAAAAACTGAAAGGTTCAGAAAGGATTCAATCATTCTGGAAATGATGGAAACTGAATTCAAGTGAAAATGTCTATGGTTCATCATTAAATTTTTTTTTCATTTTAACCAAAGCAATTTATCTTCAAACCAACACATGGGGTAAATTATTTTTTTTTGTCCCGTGTGATGTTTGGAGTGATATGACCGTAGTCACTCACAGTACCTTGGATGTTCTAAGTCAAACCACGCTGATTCATATCCTCAATATACTACAGCACTATGAATAAACGAAGAAGTGAAAAACACTATATTACTAGGGTTTATATACAGCAGATATAGGTTAAAACATGTAATCCAGCAAGGCATAGAGACGCTGTGACGGTTTAAGTGCTCTTTTAAATATGTATATACTGATTTCCCATGTGGCCATGACGTGCTGATACCACACACTCTAATCACAGATAAAATGCTTTCTTACAAAATTTTATTACATTTAAAAGCAAAACCAGCCACGACTTTCCAAGTCAAATGAGATTGATCAGAGGACCTAAGCTTGGCTGTGACTTAGATATTCTGGCCTAAAACATGGAACACAACTAAAATCTTGGTGAAGTTCCACCAGAGTACCCCTGTGAAAAAATTTGGATCCAGACAGATGTTTTTGTAATAAATATTTAAGGACCAAGCAGGTCTCTTTTTTTATTTTTAAACAAGGCCACACACACACATAGTTTCACACCAAAACCAAACACTTTTTTTTTTACAAAATACGTCATTAAAAGTCAACAGCGTGAGACATTGTAAGAAGACAAAATTTATATATAATCTAATATATATGAATATCCCACTTGCCACTAGATAATTAATTAAAGATGGCAGGAAAGTGATCTTTACTATGTGGAAATTAGGAAATGCAGTAAATTAATATTTATTTTTCCAGACAGTAGATTATAACATTTGAAAATGCAAAAAATAAGCCATGTTCAAACTTATCAGTCCTTCTGCAGTTATCACTGGAAACATCTAGACAATATGATCCAATTTTCATAATAAAATGTTGAATACACAGTATTCAAAACAACTATGCCTGGAAAAACAAAGACAGGTTGACGAAATGTAGAAATAAAAATATATAACAGTATATGGGTTCAAAGAAGAACAAGCTCTTTTGTGAAAAGGTTAGGAAAGCAACTGAATGCGAGTTCCATCTATGAACAACCCCATTACTAAGTTTATGAAAAAAATATAACTGCTTTCTAGGAGTGACCTAATGCAAATGAGCAGCATAGAGGTAAAATGACTGAATTCCTTCTGCAGGTCTGAGGTTAGGGTTTGAGGCTATTTTTGACTCATAATGTCTGGTGGTACTTACATTTATAACTTTTCCACATAGAAACACCTTTCACCATATGTTAGTACTCTGTTACAACAGTGAGTAACTTCTGCACTTAATGACCTCCATAATCCCTTTAAGTTGTTTGGATTGAGATTAATAAGCTTAATCCTTGTGAAGTATCTCAAAGTTCAAAGATTAGAGGGATACCAGCTACCAGCTCATGTATCCATGACCATTATGACCTTTCCCTTTGAAATTTTGTTCAGAAAATTATACAGTTTAAATTCTTGGCTTTTGTTTACCATGTGACCTTGGCCACTCATGTTGCCAATTCAGAGAGATAAAGACATCAGTTTATGAGATTACACTATACAGCTGTGGAATGACAGTATATAACTGAAAGACAAATCAGATTAAGGAGGATTTAAAACACCCAGACCCTGGCTAAAGTGGGACAACTCACAGAATGCTATACTTAATACTCAGCCATTTATGGAAGTCATCTCTTAAAATATTTGCATCTCAATAAAGTTGGTAACAGATGTAACAATTAAAATTTCTGTTTACACCTGATTCTCCTTGGCCATGCACATGGTGTACTTATACATGTACTAATCTTTTAATATTCAGAAACTTTATGATAACCTGCATACATTATTTTTTTCTATGCAGGACCTTAACAAATAGTAACAATAACTAATATACAACTTATACACTCTTAACACATGAAAGCTTACCAGTACTATTAATAATTTACCCTCTGGCACGTGAATCCAATCAACCTTATGTATGATTAATATGATAATGATATAGATCCACACAAAAGATGACAAACAAAGCCCACCCTGGTGAAACACATCAAGATAAAAATCCCATTGGATAAAAAAAGCCCATTGGACCTTGACTTAAATCATTGTTATCATTATGATTAATGGAATCAAAAATACTTTTTTATACATATTTATACGTTTTTGATAGCATACTGGTGAAAGCGTTACCAAGCTTTTACAAACAAAAGGGTTAACATTGGATAATGCATCTTTTTACATACAAAAAGGTTAACTTTAGTCACTGTCTAAAAGGTTTATATTAAAATAGATTATAGTATCTTTTTACATGCAAAAGGGTTGACATTGCTTACTGTCCTTTTTTCAACCTAAACACTGGTCATTGCATCTTTGTTCATACAAAATGGTTAACACTGATAACCTTTTCATAGGGCAAATGCAAATGGTTCCAAACCATTTTAAATGCATATTGAGCTTTTTTGCAGCGATCCAATTAAGTTTTCAATCCATTTTTATCAAAAAGAGTTAGAATCCAGCTCATGAGGTGGTTTCAAACTGTTTCAATGCAAATTGAATTAGTCGCTCCACTAAATTAAGTGCCGTGTGGGCACTCCATTTGCATCACTGACAGTTTCGACCTAGTTTTGAAGCAGCATTTGTGTAACAGCCCAAGCACAAATGCTTATTGCAGCATATTGTTCCACATATGAAATTTTACACCTAATGCATTGGTATCACCCCTGCTCTGCCCAAAATATTTTAAATCCATTCGGGTGTGAAAGGAGTATAAATGCATTTTTTTTTACCTGCCAAAAGGGTTAACACTGGTCATTATCTAAAAGGGTTTACATCAGTCAAAATATCTTTTTACAGACAGAAAGGGTTAACACTGGTTATTTGTACGTTTTTACACCAGAAGTTAGCCACAGCTGGCATCTTGTGAAAGCCAGGAGAGTATGGGTGGGCAAGTACAATAAACAGAAGGCCCTGGGTAGTCCTGCTGATGGCCTATTGAGCTGGCAGAGCTGACAGCAGTGCAGATAAACCAGCCGGCTGGCCATGCAGCCCTCTGGCCTGATGAGGCTTCACTCACCACCTCTGGGTAACAGAACACTGGCCTATCTAGCTCTTTGATGGATAACTGGGTAGGTGAGAGGCACTGGCCTGTCTCAGTGAGAGGGGATGGTACAAGCAATGTTTGTTATTAGGGTTTGGTCTGGGAGGCAGATATGTTAACCAGGTGTTTGGCTTTACTTGGTTTGTTTGGGTGAATCTCTAACACTGACAAACAGTGGGGGGGGGGGGGGGGGTGCAGTCTGGATCTCCTGCTTTTGAACTTCAAAACAATTTTTTTCAGGGTTTTTTAAGCAAATTTTCCCTCTCTGGATCAGGGGACTTTTTTTTAGGTTTTCTTTAGAGTTCCTGGGTTGGACCCTCCACTTTCCAAAATCCTGGATGCCCCCTGAACTAACTGTTATCCAATACAGTTTCTGGCTGATTAAACCGTTTTTCATACCATCTTAGAAAATAAAGCTTCACTACTTGCTGGACAACTGATGCAAGAAATTTAGGGAAGAAAAAAGTTATTTGGAATAAAGGGAGTCTAAAAAAATACTTTTTTAATTGTTGTGTCGTAAAATAAGCAAATTTATACTGTTAATTATGATCTTGTTATCTTGTTCATCTATTTTTATTTTTATTAAGGTCAAACAAACTATCCATGCTTGTTTAAGGCTGATATAACAAATATTAGATATCAATATAATTAAATTGTAGATGTTAACACAATAACCTTATACTGAATGATTTTTATTATAATAAATTCTAATACAGCTTGTTCTTTCAAAGTAACATAAAAGAAAAACAGGGGAAGAGCTTGTGTAAGAAGATCTTAGTGCTGTAAGCCACAGTCAGCATCCTGCTGATTCTGCAGTGCTGATTAAATTACAAAAAAGCACACTACAACATGTATATAAACATGAAGCATCACACATTTGTAGCAGCAAAAAAAAAAAACAATGACCGTTGATAAATGGTGCTGACACACAAGATCCTCGATTGGTACAGCATAAATTAAGACAACGACTTCAGCTTAATGCATCCCATTTGTGTTTCTTTTGTGCATACACAGGAAATCAATAGATATCAACACCTAAATTAACAAATTAGGATAAAAAGCGGTTGATTTACAAAGAGTGCCTTTTTCTCTTTGTCAGTGACCATAAGACATCCTAATTAATGTTTTTATATCTGAGTAAATTAGATGTGGAATATTATATGCAAAAACTTAACTGAAGAATATGTTTGCATGTTGCCTGGCAATAGATATCTCACAAGGTGGGAGGTAGGACAAGAAAAGTACAGCAAAGACTAATAAAAAATTCTTGTCTTAAATATCAGCTGCTTGATAAATATAAAGGAAATGACTACAACTGCATGTATTATGAATAAAACAAGTCGACCTGCGCACCTTGGCCCCAACATTCCTGGACCATATGGAAAAATATACTACTGGCAATAAACATTGCAGCAACATGTGTTGGTCACATGACTCTGTGGTACAAACCAGCTGCGATGTGATGTGCCCTTTTTTACATGTGGTGTATGATGGCATACACAGGGCAAGATGTAACTTCGATGTACAGAGCGACATGTCACACATCAATCGCTATGTAAATGCTACCTTCCGTCCTTTGATCTCGGGGTTTTTTATAACAATTTGTATAAGAAATTGCTCCTCCACAGTCGTCACAAGTATCTACAAGTCCCTCAGTCAACAACCAGTTTTTTCAGGTCCGGTTGTGGTTACACCATCTTGATTGTGAGAACTTGTGTGATAGCATGACAGGGCATGCGTGTGCAATTCTTCATATTTGTGCTTGTTAACACAGTCTGTCACATGACCAGAGCTTTCCTGAGATGACTTACATTTTGTGAGAAGGAAAAACTTGACACAGATTCTTCTTGCAATGCAAACAAAACTCAATGACAAGAGAGCATTATGTTCAAATTGATGGGGCTCTAGCTATGCAAGCTGAATACAATGGGATGGAGGTACATTAAAATGAGCCAAAATCAAACCAGAACAGTAATCAATACAGGGCCACAGCTTACTACATCTGTCACTTTATTTGGACCCGCAGCAGGGATCTTTTCTTCCCAATATCCCGAAAGTTTCACTGAGATGGTTCAGTAGTTTTTGAGTAATCCTGACCCCCTATTAACTTTTCTAGCCTATATCTAGAAATTTTCACTGAAACAGTTCAGTAGTTTTTGTGTAATGCTGATGACAGACAGAAAAATAAACAAATGCACAAACAGACAGAAAAATACAAGCAATAACAATTAAAACATTATCCTCTGATTAACAGCAACTTTTATAAGCATGATGACAACAGAAGCATTGATATAAAAATGCACGAAAATCAAAGTATCATAAACATGAAGACAGTGGAATAGAATGAAAACAAAATCAGCAAAAATTCTTAAGTTCACACTTGATGCAACTGGAGGTAAATCTATGAATCTTGGCTATCTAATTTACAGTTCATATCTATGGATTTATATTTCTGTTTTCAATTAATCTCAGGAAGTTTTGCTGCTATGATTAAAATGGCAGCTGTGAAGGATATCAACGATGATAAAAAGTCCAGGTTTTTATACATCCATGAAAAGTTCAAAAGTAGAAGCCATTCTGGTGTCTGATTGCAGAACAGATGATTGTAATACCCTTTTGGATGAAGACACAGATGTAAAATAACTTCTAAAGCAAAAGACACTGGCTGAAAGTTAAACAATTTGCTTTTCTTAATGATAACTTCTATGTCTCTTATAGTTGGCTTTTAATAAAAATAAGGTCCTTCAGTATCATTGGTTGAATGGTATTTGATGAAATTGATACCAGAGAAATAACCTTATTGATTTTATTTCATATGAATCATTATACACAGGAGAAAAGTACATGGTATGCACTTTGTCTTTATATTAAAGTGGCCTTTTCCAATATTTGATGTCTCTTAAATAAAGATTATCCCTTGAACCTTTCATAAAAGTAGATCATAAAAAGGAGATCCCATCGCACATAGGCTATTTATCTTGTTTAAAGGACATCTGGTGGCAAGTCAGGAGAACCAGAGTTTTGCAAAGGGCGTATTGCAACTATTGACCTTCCAACTTCCGCACATGTGCACCCACACCTTAGGTTATTTGGGCTATCCATTTGTCGACAAAGGTAAACAAGCTCTAACTTCTGTCCAACACAGAGCCATTATAAAAACTTTCAGACAAGGAATTACCTAAAGTTCACTTCTATGTACACAAGGTAAGCCAGAAATCACATCAAGTCTATTAACGGTTGGTGAATTGATGGCTTTAAATGTATGTAAAGTTTGTGATGGTGTTGATTAATTCATTTATTTACTTGTTTTCCAGGGAGATTGCACTAATGCATTATCAGCGGATGTACATAACGAGGGTATCAAAAAGAACTCATTTCGTTTTCATGCATTTGGACCTTGAAGCAGATCCAGGACAATTTCGCTTCAGATCACCCCTCCCTATCCCAAATGTTCACTTCATCACAAACTGGATCAAGGCTTCCCTATTAAGCTGGCTGGTCAAGTGGCCTATGCAGTTGTCCATAAAGACATTAACTGGTATTTGAATCCAAGAACAGGAGCCTCCAAAGGAAATTTCTTTATCACTTTTTCTGAAACAAGACTGAATGTTTGGTCTAGGTCTGGGTAAATGCTTTCTAACAAGTGCTCTTTTCTTTGTCATAGTATCAAAACAATTAAAATTCTTATATCGCACATGAATATACCCTATTAAGTCAAAATTAAAGGGATCCAAAACAACATGTTGCCTCTGAGGTTCTAAATGTGCTAGCTTTACTGGGTTATATGGATTAACTTTAAACTGAAATTTTCTGCACATGATCATATCACATGATCCTATCAGTGAACCAAAATCAGCTGACGTGAGCAACATGTATTTCTTGGATGAGAAGCATAGAAACAAATTAGTTTCTTCTGAATGTCAATACAGCTGTTAGACATTCCAATTAAAATCCCATTTACACATACCATAAAATTAATTACTGGCAAAGAGGTGACAGTTTACGACAATACAAAATGAAAATTTCAATTCCATCTCCACAATTCAGAGACTGCTGGGTGATCCACGAGGTTGTCCATTCATGGGTGTATTTGGGTTGCATGGCATTAATTAACAAAATAAATCATTAAGGAAATATACAGAATCTGACCAGCTTGTAAGACACCCAGCAAGCTGCACACTGCATTAGAATATATAAACACCATATCTGTTTGGAAGGGGTAAGGATACATCAATTGAAAACATTGTCTGTAAACATTTGTATTTGCTGTGGCGACACAGTGCAAACAGGGGCCCCCCATTGTCAATATTATCTAAGTCAACAACTAAGGCCAGGGAGTTCTCTTCCCTGGGCTTAATGGCCACACAAAGGACTGAACACACTCTGTATTGATCAGAATAACTAGCACTTGATGTAGCAGAAATATTAGACCCTGCCAGCACTGATGCGCTGTATGAATTATGGCCAAGGATTCCATGATAACCGTAATAACACTTGATCGATTGTGCCGTATGGGTGCAATTCTGCGCACTCTCTTTGAAAATGACATTTCCTGCCGATATTTCCTCAGCTATCGTGCAAATGGATCACACCAGGAGGAATATTAAAGTAAAAACTGGCAAACCAACCCACACAGATAAGAAGAAATTTAGAGTTTTTCGCAGGAAAAATGCTGACCTGCTGAACCTCATATCGACCAGCTTTCTGTCATGCCACCTAACACCCCTCAGGCCAAGTGGGCATGACCTGTGCTGTCTATCATTTTCCTTTAGCCCCGCCTCCTCACACCCACTGGGCCAATGAGGGCAGACCTGCTGTCTAGGACCTGGAGGCCTAACAGACAATGAGCTAGAGTCTGTGATGGAAGCACACATGCATATCCTATTATGCCTGCGTGGAATTTCAAACAATGTCAAACACACGGGCTGGTAGCCAGGGGTCCAGAAAATTGATTGGTTTCAGTTTAGTAGTGAAGCATGGAAATCACCAAAAGCCTTATTCCTGCAGCCGGTATGGGAAGTTCATTATTTGCAGCCGGGTACTTGGTGTATATTTCACTTTCCTAGCTCCCAACAGATGTTACTAATACCTGGCACCAACCTCGCTCAGCCAGTTTACTTTGCAAATTGAGGCAATGGGAGAAATCTGATTTGGACCGGTGATAAAAGAGCTCTTTTACAGGTTCAGGGTGGTCACTGAACAACCAGTCCTTGGGCAGGTTCTTTACATGATCCCCCTTCACAAGGGCTGTATCTGATATCACCTCTACTCCCTCCTACCAACTTCCCCTACAAGCTGGTTTCCTGTAATCCAAAATCTGTACCATGTACTGGTACAAACATCAATACTACAAAGGGAGACCTTGCTATAAGGATTTTCCTTGTATGCCACAGGAAGCCTTTCTCTTTAACACAGGGGCAAAGGTCAATGCCATGGTTACCATTATGATGTCATAATAGGTTAATGATGTCATTGTGATGTCACAGTTAAATTACATCAGAGCCTCAATCACACCATATGTTACCGAAATATAGAAAGAAATGTAACCTAAACTGTCACTGTGGCATATCTACATATAAAACACAGACCCCATGACATCATTTGGTAAATAATATAAAACACAGACCCAATGACATAAACTGGTAAGGTAAATACTGAATAAAGCTCCTTGTACCTTTGATTCCTGCCAAAATGTCAGGTCTGCACATTTGATTTCAAATTTATAAGAAATCTGAGTCTGAAATAGTAAAGGCAGAATTTCAAGTACCAATGTCTGTATGTGCTCCACATACTGGTGGAGGTATGGGCTTTCTAGGGTGCTCTCTATTATCATTATAAACTCCTGGAGCTATTTAGATTGATGTGGTATATTTTTTATATTGCTTGCCCGAAAGGTAAAAAAAAAATTTCATGGAACTGATCAGTTGGATGGGCCCCTGAGGAATGTACAAATATAACAGATAAAATTAGATAGACAGATACAACATGTATGACCTTAAAGAAAGGTGAACTCCACACACTGAATAACTGGGGGATGTAAAAGGTCAAAAGCGTGATGCCATGCCTGCAGCATGTTACCATCAATCGTCTGTCTGATCGCTATCAGAATTCGCGCTGAAGAGAAGCACCCAGTTCATACAGACCTGCTCTCATCTACTCAGCGCTTATAACCACCAGTTGCTATCTTTAGAATATCTAATACTACTGACGAGTCTATCCAAAATTCATAAGATGAGGCTGCCCCCCCCCCTCCTGTTTTCACTATCCCCCTAAATATTCTTACATGAAACCTGGCCTGAAGGGGCAAGTTGTCAAAATATGAAGCCCTCCATTTGTAGCCAATGTCCTAATATGACCAGACAAGACATGTTGTAGCTCAAGTTAAATAGAAGGTGACACCAGAAGGGTTTATTTGTGCATCATAAGCGATTAATGATAGCAGAATATCAATGGTAAAACACTGTTGTGCAGTGCAGATTTAGAGGGGGTGTGGTGGGCATGCAACCCATCTTATTCTACCTATAAAATCAGGGTAAAAATATGATTAATAGTGAAAACAACACCAGGTATTGTGTCTTTCACCATTTTCTCCCGTACATGTGAGAGTTGCGTATAAAGTTGGCTGGCACTCCCAGCATACTTGTTAACCTTTCAAGGATACTTGTTAACCCCCCCCCCCCCCCTTGTTTCTTTTTCCTTTTCTAAAATCCTGTGTCTGTCTCTGTGTGTGAAAGTTTAACAAACCATCAGGAAACCTTTGGCAATAGTGTAATGAGTGACTAATAGTGAAAGAGGAACCTCTTCCAGAGGAACCTCTTCTGAGGAAAATCTAAAATGCACAGGTTAAATCTGGGTGATATGTATCAGTTTACTTTTTGCTCCCTCTAAAACCTGGAGTAAATGAATACCATTTGATGACTGGCAGAATGAAAATAATTCTTCAATGCCTTCAGCACAGATTGAGATAGAGTGACAAGGAAAGCTCTTGTAAGTTTTCCAAGAAGACCAAAGTTGTATGTTGACTTGAGTGCTGGTAAAAACAAAATTAATATGGATCTTAGCAAGTGAATTCTTAAAAAAATTCCTGGCATAAAGAGTTTACTTGTACATCCTGGCATTGGCTGGATCAGTTAAGTAGGCAGAGTTTGATATGGTAATGACATCTCATTTGCACATGATTTAACATGACAGCTATATCTGTTGGTGACAGACGTTACTGTGTTTTAGAAAAGTGGTTATGTAATACTTGCTTTTCACACTGGCTTCAGGAACAACATGTGGGTCCCCACAATTCAAAATTCATACTGATAAACTGTTTTGGTTAAATGTTATCTTTTGCACCCATCTAAAAACCCTGATTCTATTTTCTTCCTACCAAGCTATCAGATCTTGCACATTCACCATCAGGGCGGACAACAGTGTCTACTTACATATAGTGGTTATTTAACCAGATAAACATCAGAGATGCTACTGAATTCAATCAAACTCCGGGTTCAGATCCACTTTTAATATTTGTATCTATCTGCGATCACTTCCCTGAGGCCTCGATGATAACAAATGTAATCAGTATTTATGTAACAGGATGCTGCTAATTCACTGGCACTTGATTTGAGGTTATTCCAAGAACAGAACATAATTCAACATTTTGTTTTATTTGATAGGCAGCTGCTTCATTGTATCTTCATGATTTCTATCAGTCTAGATTAGCATCTGGGAAATATGTATCCTTAATGTCATTTTCTGCAAAATTACCAGTAATTAACATTCACAATCCTTAAACACCATGCCCATGTCCATACATGAAAAAACATTCTGTTTAGTACATACACAGTGCTGAAACCTGTGTTTTTTGTATATGCACGAAACGTTAAAGAATAATGTGTAAGTTATCTAAAGAACCATATGCTTAAAAATGGACAAACCTATTTGAAGCACATGTATTCAGACAGACCAGCATGACACTTAAGGGTTTTTAGCATGACGTAGCATGTGCCTCTGTATACCCCTTTTTCTGGGTTGTGACATAACACTGTGGGTGTCAGGAGCATAAGACAATGGATTTAAGCAGAACACTATAGATTTTAGCAAAGGGTTGTTAAGTTTTTCCCAGTGTGGTATTTACCAGCTGATAAATACCGATATTTACCGCCTTTGGAAAAACCTCTCAAAGTGGGAAAATGGGAAAAACCTCTAATAATCTTTTAAAAGGAGAGACCAGCAGATATCTGACTGAATTATCTCACACACATACACATCCACACATAAATATATATATATATATATACCGGTAACCCCCAAGATTAACTCGGCCTTGATTAGGTTAACATGCTTGATTACTTTTGTCAGCTCACCTACTAAAGTTTATGTTGCAATTAATTGGTAATTAAGTAATGCACTAGTATGAGTTGTATAAATATTGCACACACACACCCACACACACACATATATATATATATATATATATATATATATATTCATCACATGTATATCACATATATATATATACACACACACACATAATATAATTTCAACATGCAACATTAAACAGAATTAATTAACTATACATCATTATACTCTCTCAAAAATTTTGATCAGACATTTTCCCCAGTAATTCCCAGTACTGACCAGTTTTCCCCAGTTATTCCCAATTAATCCTGGGTTTTTCCCACTGTCCGGGAAAACCTAATTTTTCCCGGGAAAAATAACAACCCTGTTTTAGCATTACAGTTAATTTTTTTCAGCAGTCAAACACCCATGTGTTTCAGTTATTCACCATGAATCTAACAAATCACTTTGAAGTGTTGCGTAACAATTTACTGTTTTTGGTATAAACTATAATGATCTTAGTGTACTTTTTCGTTTTAACATAACAGTGGATAATTTAAGCATACCACTGACAGGCTTCAGTGCAACTCTGCACTAGGCTAGCACTTATTGGTTTTAGCAAGACAATGTAAACTAGGATTTAACATTACAATTATACTGTTTAGCCGTATCAGTTTTGCAGCACACTTAATGAACTTAAGAATAAACAGAGATATGTGCACATTCATATAGATACAGACATGTAGACAGGGTTAGGCAATATACTGCATGATACAAAGAAATACAGATCATATAAAGGAAAAAACTCTCATAACAAGAGCACTACAAATGGTGCATATAAAGCCTGTCACATATCTTGTGACCTCTGACTTCATTAAATATACGAGAATTTTTCTGAGAATGTAATTTAGGTGAGAAACTACTGGTTAATATTCATAATGAGTTTCATGAAAATCCATCAGAATTTTGGTAGATCATCACAGTGCTGCCAAAGTCTTGTGAACTCTGACCTCATTAAATTTGCATGGGTTCTGCAGGAAATCAAACTTAGGCGAGATATTATAATGATTAATATTTCTGATGAGTTTTATCAAATCCATCATATTCATGGTACATTATTGAGGCAAAGAAGCCTGGTGACCTCTGACCTATGCTTGGACTTTGCTAATAATGGAACTTGTATGAGATAATATAATGTTAAGTAGTAATGGTGAGCTTCGTGACAATCCATTGGTAAGTTATTGGGCAGATAGTAGATTGACAAACAAACAGGCGGAAGGTGGGTATACCATAATACATCCCGTCATAGAGGGGCATATAAAAAACAGATTTCCAAGATGCCAGCACAGAGCTCTGATTTACACAGTGCATCGTTGACAGCAGACAATTCTGCCTTTTTCCCTACTTAAGCTAATGATCAGGGTTTTGCCCATTCACAAACTAGTACAGCACAAAAGAACATTTATTTAGGGTCATTTTTTCAGCCTAACTAAGGGAGTGTGAAAACTAAGGCTCGTACATATTATGAACATGGTGTGAACAGGTTTTGGGGCATAGTACACATGTAGCACTTGGGGTCCCTGATACAATGGTATCGTTTTTTCTTCCTCCATCTAGTGAAGTAGTTGCTGGTGTTGTTTGGCTGGTGCTGGCCTCCTGCAGCATCATTGTAGGCCCCCCCTTGGTCTGTTCTGGGGCTATGAACCCAGTAAACCAGGAGGGCTGGTGAAAAAACAGTTCAGCATTCCTTGGTAGATAATGAACAGACTGCCCAAACATACAGCCAGCTTTGATTGAACATTTGCTACTGGTGATATACAGAAGATATTACTGAAAAACCCAGCGTGATCAGCCCTGCGCCAGTTACTAGCATAACACCCCTCCAGGTCAGCCACAATATGACAGCTGACTGAGGCAGGCCTCAGGAACAGAGCACTGATCAGAGATCAGCTAGGAAACAGGAACCATTACATGCACACCAGATTCCCTGTTTAAATGACCAGGTTCACCTGCAAACATTTGTTTACAAACACATCTACAGATAGCATTATGAGAAGACAGTCCCTCACTTAGCGTAAGGCTACACTACAATTTACAATCACTGCGGCCCCTTTTTTAATTCCCCTCTGGGACTACGATGCCAGACTTGTTCTGCTCACGAGCAGGAGCTAAAAACACTGTCTGCTGCCGATTCCGTCCTCCAAAATGTTGCTGCTTGCGGTGAAATGCTGAGGAAGCTGTGTTATTTAAGACCCAATTTCCGTTAATCCCTCTTGACAGCCAACCATTAAATATATGGCTAGTGGCATGTTTACATTTTCAACACCAAAGCCCCCTCAAAACAGGCTGTAACAATTTGGTATATGAGATGAATCCTCTGACCATTAATAACCACATTAGTTTTCTCCAATCAGTGCCAAACTACTATAATGTGTTGAGGAAACATACTCATGTTTCAGATCGGATGCAGGTGCCCACAAAGTGCTTGGCTATTTTTTTTTCCCCATGACACCTGATAAGGAGCACTTGTTACAGAGAGACCAACATGGCTGCCCTAACATACAGATCCAATTAGGTATAATTAGATGAGAGTCCCCTGTACAGCTGTCGACACTTGATCTGATGGTTGCACAGCATTAATGTATTTGTACTGTTGTGTTATGTCTAGTAAAACATGGCCACCCTACAAGTGCTCTAAGTTACTCAATGTACAGTTGTATTCATTTTATTGAATAGCACCGTTTTGGCTTGCTTTGTGAACAGCAAAAAGGTGGCATATAGTAGATTCAAAACTATTAACACTGTGTGACATAAGAGTTATTGTTTTATGGTCATTTCTGTGTGTGTTCGTAAGATATATAAAAAGAACAAATTCATAGCATTTAGTGAAATGTGACATGCAGGTTGATCATGTGATCTTCCAAAGTGATGACAAGGATTGTGTTTTTGGTCACATGTTTGCTGACAGGTAATATATGCATACATGTTTATCAGTCTTTTTACCTCTGGTTTTAATAAATGGTTGGACTCATTTGAAACAAGAATGTTTGTTGAGAGTGTGTACAGAATGAAGATCGCAAATAAAGCTCTTTCATATTCCCATGGTGTTAAGTTTTGTATGAAACTTTTCCATACGTGAGTATGGTCACATGACCTTCAGAACGACCAAATCACATTACCCACAAAAATATTCTTATTGGCTTATAAGATCACATTAAGAATATCATTTCTTCAAATTACTCTCTTATGGGCCTAACAACATTCTTCCCGCCTTGTCCTACAGGTAATGCTGAAACCATTAGTTGGCTAAATCTGGATCTTGATGATAACTTTAAGCACTTACCTGTTTATGCATCTCTACATTTAGGCCATAGGACATCTCATAGTACTGCAATGAAAAACATATTCCATGATAATGATTATGTCTGAAACAAACTTCCTGTATCAAAACATTCATAAGCGACTAACTAAAGTGAAATCTTTAATTTTAGGGAATGGTAGATTGAGTTTTCTATTTATTCTTTCACAACTGATATAAAATGAAGCTTGAACAATTTTGACATTAGGTCACATTATGTTTACATGGGAAAACCAAGAATGGAAATACATAAACTTAGATATGATTAGGACATCTATACAGATTATTCACTGGTCTTTCTATTAATATTTGGAGCATATATATCCATATACATATGGATGGGCCAAAACTGTTGCCATAAAAAGCTTCAGAACAGTGACTTAATTAACCTAGAGAAACCTACAGTACTACAGTATATTATAAATAAGATGAATCATATATACATGATTAATTTGACATCTGAGAATAGTCTACTTTCACAACAGGTATAACAGATGTTGCCTGGATACTACCTTTGCAAATAAAATAACCTACATTTGGACTCATGAATAATGCTAGGTCAATCTGGCAATATATGGGTATGAATCTATAGGTGCCTCAATATCATTACTACATTTGTGAAGATAATATCAGGTCTTGTTTTTACATTTAATTTTAATCCCCTAACTTTGGCTGAAGACGAATGTTTAAGAGGATTAACCAAATAATTCAGCTGTTGTTGGTTAGGCACCAGACCATTTATACAACTGTATTAAGCATTACCTTTTAATTTGTACACTAACACCTCATGTATAAATAAAACCAAGTACCTAATTATTATTATACTGTTATTAACACTAACAGTTAATTTAAATTATCATTTTACTGTGGTGATCAGCTACTGCTTCAGGAAACTTATGAAGGAAACACTTACTCGTATGAAAATGTATAGAACTGTGTTTGTTGGGCTAGGCCTGCAAGAAAATGACCTAAATTAATGCTAAGGGTAAGATTTAGCCTTTAGACATCTTGAATGTTCCATTAAAAGCGTGATTTTGAGCCATAGGTGTTGCAGGATAAGCTATACTAATGGACAGAATGTCTAGGAGATGCAGCAAGGCGAATAGACAAAAGCCAATCACTGCAGTTTCATAAACTTGAAACAAAATGAGCTAAAATGGGAGTCACTAATGAACACGATAAGAGGAGAATAAGGGAAAACTGCATTGCCACATCTCATTTTACCAAAGGCTGCCAGCTTTGAGAAAAATAAAACAATGCCACCGAAGTTAAAACACAGGCCCCAGGACTGACATGTTCAGTTATACTGTCAGATCAATAAAGCATAAAAAAGAAACGAGTATCCAAGGAGTTCTGTGTCAAAAGACGGATAATTTACTTGGAATTATGAAAAAACAAACAAAAATAGTCAGCATTTTTTGTCAGTGCCACAAGCTGAATTACACATAAAAGTATAAGACATTAGGCACAGAAGTGTTTACTTGATATAAGGGTCAAACGTTCATAAAATTCCATTAAGAGAGCTGGCAGATCCCACTTGTGGCCCAGAGGTGCGACTAAACCATTCTGAAATATCACGAAACCATTACGCAAGGCCACGGCTAAATATATATCTTGTATTATAAAAAATGAAACATAAAGGTTTCTCCAACAGTATAAGCCTGGCCGAATCTAGATAAGTGTATGCAGGAAGGCAAAAAAACACATGTTCCTGGCTATATTCTGAAATTACAGACATGGGAGGACTGGCAGTGTCTATGGAAAACGGAAAAAAAAATGAATCGTGGAGCACAGGGTCTAAAGGGAAGAACATGACAAATGTAATCATATTAGGACGACGGGCTCCTGTACAACCTCCAAGAAATCAATACCCAACCTCATTTGCATGTGGTAAAATGCTGGCAGGTCTTGTGGGTAGAAGACAACTACCGACTAAAGGATGTATGGAGAAGACCCTGTGGGACACCCCTTACACATCTGCACTGGGCCAATAAGCTTATTAATGATATCCCACAATGCCACATTCCAGCGCAGTCATTTTCGTTCAGTCCCTCAGGAGTCTCGTCACCAGTGAGGTGTGATAACTACTGTTATGGACAGAAAAAGTAAGGTATTCCTAAAAATTGTCTCGTCTGGCTCCACTTGGAGACATGGCGTCTGTTCTGTAAAACAGATTAATCTGCTTAACCAAGACCAAAACCGGACAACACAGCATGTTTGATTAAGTAAAATGAATTCTTGCACATTTTGTTCTAAGTCCACTCCTCTTCCAGTGCATAATGGGCTGTCTATGCATGAGACAGAGTCCCCTGTGAGGGCCATAACATCAAGCTGGTCTGTCTCAAGCCTGGACTCAAGTTCTACTGCCAAGAATTATCATCAGCAAATGAGCCAGATGTGACAAGGTTGAGCTAATAATGGGCCTAATGTGGCAGGGTTGGGCTGGGGCTATATCATTTGATGGGCAAGATGTGACAGGGTTGGGCTATATAGGGATATCATCTGATGGGCTGGATGTGACAGGGTCGGGCTAAAATGCCATATCATTTGATGGGCCAGATGTTAAAGGGTTGGGCTAGGGCCATATCATTTGATGGGCCAGATGTGACAGGGTTGGGCTATAAAGCAATATCTTCTGATGGGCTAAATGTGACAAGGTCAGGCTAAAAAGCCATATAATTTGATGGGCCTGATGTGACAGGGGTTGGGCTTAAGCCATATCATTTGATAGGCCAGATGTGACAGTGGTTGGGCTTAAGCCATATCATTTGATAGGCCAGATGTGACAGGTGTTGGGATATTAAAGCCATATCATTTGATCATCCTAATGTGACAGGGTTTGGCTATAAAGCCATATCATTTGATTGGCCAGATGTGACAGTGGTTGGGCTTAAGCCATATCATTTGATAGGCCAGATGTGACAGTGGTTGGGCTTAAGCCATATCATTTGATAGGCCAGATGTGACAGGTGTTGGGATATTAAAGCCATATCATTTGATCAGCCTAATGTGACAGGGTTTGGCTATAAAGCCATATCATTTGATTGGCCTGATGTGACAGGGTCGGGCTAAAATGCCATATCATTTGATGGGCCAGATATGACAGGGTTGGGCTAGGGCCATATCATTTGATGAGCCAGATTTGACAGGGCTCAGTTAAAGCCTTATCATTTGATGGGCCTGATGTAAAAGGGTTATGCTAAGGCCTTACTATTTAATGGGCCTGATGTAACAGGAATAAGTCCTATTGCCTGATGTGACAAGCCAAGTAGGCTACTGCCATATCAAAAGATAGGTCTCATGTGACTGGGAAAGGCCCTGAGAGGTCTGATGTGATAGGGCCAAGGCCATATAAATTGATGGGCTGGATGTTATAGGAACGGGCTAATTTAGGCCATACATTACAAGATAGGCCTGATGTGATAGGGATTGACTATGCCCATATTGCCTCATTTGCCTGACAGGCCTCATGTCACAGGGATGGCCTAAGCCATACCTTAAGATATGACAAGGCTGGGCTAAGCCATACTACATATATATTGTGCCAGATGCAAAATGGCTGGTCTAAAGTTTTTTTCATATATAACTCTAGTCAGAGCTCGACATTAACAGTTATTTGCTTGCTATGGGCAAGTTAAAGCTCCAGAAAAAGGTGTAAGGGCAACTAGAAGTCTCTCTCCTGGGTCCAACATACACCTTTACCCATGGCTTGAAAAAAGATCTTTAATACAATCAATAATATTGGTAGGGCAAGTAACAATTCATGAAGGGCAAGTAACAATTCATGAAGGGCAAGTTAAATATTGTTGTTACTTGCTTGGGCAATTACTTTTAAAAGTTAATGTTGAGCCCTGCTATGGTGTTACATACTCAGCCTATACAATCAGTGAGACCCGGATAAATTTTCTGAACTTGTCTCAGATTTTACAAATTGAAATAGAATTAATGGTACCATTTTCATCAGTATGACATGTTACCATATACTGATATATTTAAAAATTTAACAAATTCTGTATTACCATTTGCTTCACAGATCTTTTATATATATGGCTGCTCGCTCACCTCGTGAGTGACAGGGCAAACTTAACCCTGAAGTATACGATATATATGATGTGACAAGCTCATTTCTAAAGTATATGTTATGGTGGGCTCACTTTCAGTGAAAGAGTTAGGAGGAGTTTATTCATCTATATTTGGTATAGCCTGATTTATAGCCAATGTATTTAAGGCAATTGGAAAACAGCCCCTTTTGCATAAAATTTGTTACATTAAATGCCTGTGACTGCCTTTTGAAAAATGTCTGATATTTAACGAGTCTTAGGTTATGGTTTCATTTCTGAGCATTATGAACTGGGCCAACTGGGTTCCCGTGACAGTTAATACTGAATTTAGGTTTCACTTGACATTCTGATGTACAATGCAGCTTTTTCTCCAGCGAATGCATAAAACAGCTCGACCCGCAGTTCTCAATAAGATATGAAGCCCAATAGATTGCAGCGACTTCCTAATGCTTAAAGAATCATAAGCCTCCGTGATCCGGAATTTTATGAGTGACCTTTGACACACCAAAGTCGGTGCCATCAGCGGAGACAATCTGGAGAACGGCTTCCTATAATGAGCGGCATGACCCCTATTGCTACCACCGAGCCATGGCGGAGAAGCCATACTCGGGACCCCCCCCAGCGCTCGCAGGCAGGGATCATACACCATGAGACTTCCTCATCCCCGAGAATCATTACAGTCATAAGGCGATTGGATAATTTGAAATGCCACTTGAGTGAATTATAATCACCGAGATACCCGAGGTCTGCTCCCAAGGTAACAAGACTTGTCACATCTGAAAATTGCTGCCTCCCCTGAGTTTTTAATCCGATGTAGGGTTTCTCTATTTCAGCTTAAGAAACAATACCCCTGCTACTTTTATGGAGTGGTCTTTGCTCTTAGAAAAGCCTACTGGTGAGCACGTGTCAATGCACAAAACTTATAAAATACACAAATTACTCCACTCAGTCTTAAATTTACAGGTTGCATAAAACATCTTTTGTTATAGTATCATTGTTGAGCCTTTTGATGGTACATGTATATAGAACATACATGAGATGTCGTTTCACGAGGCTAAATACGGTATGAATGTTTTATTTCATTTAATAAGGTTTTATTTTCATAATCATTTCTGATTAGTGAATTTCAGAAATATGAAACCCCTATTAACAAAAAGCCAACCACAGTATACAATGACACTTCTCTATTAAAGACACCTCTCTATTACAGACACTTCCCTATTACAGACACTTCTCTATTACAGACACTTCTCTAGAACAAAAAACCTCTTGTATTACAGAGTTTAGGCAGCTATAGGTGAAGTAGGCTTTGATGTCCGTACATCAGCTTTCTTTTGTCTGTCTCACCTGATAGCACTTATCACTTATTGCCAATACAGTAGAGCGTCGTTTATCCGAAAGTCTCGGGGGACAAGCTTTTTGTTCGGATGAACGATCGTTCGGATGAACGATTTCGAATGAAATTGCTCTGGGAATCACCATGGTTAGACCTACCGCCAAGTTCGGGACATTGCCATGTACTGACTGACCCAAATTGATTAAGCTAGCCCCTGATAAACGTGGGACAATATATTATATAACATTTTCAATCCATTTAATAAATTTATCATATAGAACACAATATTATATAATAATATAATCATTGTTGAACAGCCCTGCACTGGAAACAATCAGTATCATTCCTACATCATGTCACGCGTGGCTGCCATGATAACTGGAATGACCTGCCATGACCTCGAAAGTGCTGCCATCTCTCAGCAGATTGGTTAACTACGGGAACCTTTATACTGTATTTTTATTGAAATGACAAGCGAGAGGATCGGTTGAATGCACAAATAAACAAGTTTATGTACACAGTTATATTTTTTTTATGAAACAAAAACGTAAATGTCGCTGATCGTAGACCTTTCGACGTTGAATTCTCTGGCCAGGTAACCTGGCTTGGTATCCATGTCAAGTCTTGCAAGGATCAACAGATTGTCATCAACTGACAGGACACGGCACTTGCGTGATTCCATTGACAAGTACGAAATAACAGCATATAAAAATTCACGTGGAGAATAATCAGGATAAGCAGTAAATTGTGTTGACATTGACTATCACAATGGTATAATCAGCTTCGGTTAGCATGGTTAATATAAAGCCCAGACTTCCTAACCTACAGTCGTAAGCAGCGATTCTAACTTATCAAAATTCCCATATATTGGGCAGAAATATTCTGGCCAATAGAGTTTGTGAGAAAATAACGCAGGCGCACATGAACTCAAATAATGCCCACCATTGTACTCAAGGCCTGGGCGACTACCGAAACTACGATCAGAGCTATCCTTTAATGCCACCCTGATCAAAGCTGAGCCGAGGACTACACGGATCGAGGCTGAGTTTATCACACCTACAACCTGCGGTGAGCTACTCAGTTACAGTCTGTTGCAACATTTTGTATGTACAGGTTAAGTACCCTGGCCGGCGTGGCGGTGTTTTCACACCTACTGCCTACGCTCGGGTGCACTAATCAGTCGGCAGTATGTATCACTGCTTATGTGGCTACTTTTGTTATGAATCAGACAATCTTTTATACCATTTTTATTCTGGATTTTTTGTCATTGTTATGATTTCGGATAAATGGTCAAAATTTCCTGTTCTCCGCTTTTTATTTCAGATGAACGATTTTTTCGGATAATAGGTGTTCAGATATTCGACGTTCTACTGTATTTGTAATATGCTGATATTTCTGCTCATTATGTAACAATGAATATTATATAGGAATTGAAACATTTGATTCAAACATATTAAAGAAGATGAATCTAGTTGGGTAAAGATTTACTAATATTTACAATATATGAAGCTGTCACAAAAGGCTTGAGATCTAAGAAATTATCCCTTCACCTAACCTCTTTGGGGCCCCATGTGGATAACTGGCCAAATAATGCATGGGTGTGGTATGTCTGTGCATCAGATGCAATTAATCTGTTGTTTGCAGATTCAGCAGCACCTTAGGACTAGATGCATCATGGCTCATACACTGGCACTTGAAAACTATAAAATAGCTGTTGAAAAAGATGACATATTATACAGAAGCCACTTATCCTGTTGCCACACCAGGTTATGAAAGTAGCGTTCAGGTTGAACTGTCATGACTAATTTTCCAAATACAAGGTTAACTAGATGATACGAGCTGAATAAGATGAAAAAACACGCATGTGATGGGTACAGCTGATTTTTATGCAACTAGCGAATGCTTCTTTGAGTGTATACTTTGCAGATTTCCATGTGGAGTGACAGCAAAGAATGACATTTGTCAGCTGACACTGTGAGAGTGTATATTACCAATTACTGTCATCTTCAAAACGATGTCCTTCAAAAACCATCCTTGGTCAAAACACTTTATTCAACAATTCATGACCAAAAAAAAAAAAAAGACTGATTTCTCAGAGATTTATGAAAGTATTTGTTTTAACTCTTTGCTAATGGTGCCGGTTCCCCTATAATTAATTTCCCTAATACCTAGTCACGTTACTGACAGGTAATTTTTTAATATAAACATTGTAAGGAAATACTGCCCAAAAAATGATGGGCAACCCTTGGTGGGACACAGGCAATAATACATGCACCTCTCTATCAGAATTGAAACACAGACCCTGCCAGCATCTGCAAAAGGGAGGCTCTACAGCATTCCTTATATAAAAGCTCTGTTTAATTATGGAAATGTGTACTTATAAAAAGGAAGTACATTATTCTGTAATTTTAATCTTTGAGCAAATTCTTAACATTGGGATGCAAAAAAACTTTAATACATAAATAAAACACAAAATTTGCAGTAGGAAAAAAAATTACTTCAGACTGAAACCTGGTGTTACATGATGCAGAAATAATCTAACTAGACCAACATTATAGGAATTTATAATCTTGATGAATTTCACATGGATCTACATTGTATATTCATAGAATTCTCTGTAAAACAAGGATTATTTTTCATGACTCATTAGAAATGACAAATTCTTGTTTTGGCTTGTTACAGGACTCATTTTTTGAAGAATCACAGAGAAAAACAAAAAATGCATTTTCATAATCAATGGTTTTTACTGCATCTCAAGAAAACAAAGATGACCAAAAAATCTGTTAAAATTTCATCTATTTACTATCATAACAATAGCTTTACATCAATTATTCATTGGCAAGCCTTGGCGCTCATCATATGAGGATTTCATAGCAAAAAATGTTAAGCAAACAAAAACTTTGGCTTGCCTACGGAGACGAGAAGCATCTCGATACACAGGTTAATGAATGATAAATGAGCACGAAAACTGTCCCAGGAAAACACAGCCGAAAAGCTATTCTTTTAAAGATGCTGGCATTGTCTCCGGACAATTAAAGGCAAAAAGCTGTGGTCCCATAGCGCACTTTTTCACCCATCCATCCACTTACCATTACATAATGGCGCTGCATCTCCGTTTTCTCCTGGGCTAATTTTTCACACTCCATTTTCAAACTGAAACACAAAAGCAGAAGCAATTAGCAGCCTTTAGGTCTCTGTGCCTGGCCCAAGGCAGGGTGAAACCTGAAAGACTGGGCAGGGGTAGGCTTCTTCAATTATTTACCTCTCCCAACACGCATGTTCCTGTAACACGTCCGTAATTGCAGGAGATTGGCAAAATTGCCCATGTCTACTCTGGCACAGCTGAATCCCGAGACCGGGGACTTGTGTTCTAGCTAATGATTGAACCATCCACGTATTGTTCTCATAATGTTAACTACTCACTAGGGTGAATGCAGGATGGAGCTAAATTACAGAGGGAGAACAAAATGACTGGGGGAGGTACTATTCATAGGGTCCACAAATAAAAGCAAAGTTCAAGTGTTTATGTTGGCAAATTAAATAACTAGAGTAAAGCTAAGATTCTATATGCACAGAATATATGCTGACTGAAGAATGTGAAATCATCAAATGCATGTTGAAAGATTTCATATGTACTGGACCTACTATTAATTATGCACATAGCATGACATATTTTCTACTTGTCACATCTGGTTTACATTGCAAAACAGGCAAAAATCGTTCTATGTTTGGCTGATACATCACATTCCACATGCCGTATATTTACATATGGAATCTGACTTCATAGATATTTAGAGAGTAAATATAAATTTTTATCCAAGTGGTTAAACTGGTAGGTCCAGTGCAGTGATGAAGGCCAAAAATCAGTGTTGAGAAAAAATTGTGCAGGTCTCAGTCTTTGTCTCGGTGTACCCAGATGCAGTTGGAAGCAAAATGTCTCCATCTCTGTTCTGATTTCAATTTTGAAAAAATTAGGATTTATGAAGTTAGCAGCGTAATGCATACATATATGTGATTCTGCATCTGTTTAATTTTTTGTTTACATAATGGAAGAGGTTTATTTGTCCATACTGCTTTCTTTATGTCTGTCAGAATGGGAGTAATAAAACATTTGTTGGTTATGGAGGCTTCCAGGGATGGGGCCAGGTACTTGTACCTGTACCTGTATTAGGTACAAATTTCAGAGTACCTGTACCTGTACCTGCTGGTCATGAGTAGGAAGTACCTTGTACCTGTACCTGGAACTAAAGTACCTGCACCTGGTACAAGGTACTCCAGGTGCATTTTCATTTTTTAAATTTTTTTCCTCTTTAAGTATTGAAATTGATTACCTGTAGTGTAAAACAATCAGCAAGCTATCAGTGTGATAATGATCTTTATACTTATATTTAGAATTTACTTTAGCAAACGACTTCAATACTGTTTAATAGAAAAAAAAGCATGTTAACTTGCCTATATATGTGAATTTATGCCACTATTATTATCTTTAAAAACGTCTTGGAAGTGATCATAAAATAAATGTACCTGTACCTGTACCTAGGTACTTTCTAAAGTATGTGTACCTGTACCTAGTTACTCTGTGAAAATCAAGTACCTGTACCTGTACCTGGCCAATTCACAAGTACCTGTACCTGTACCTAGGTACTTTCACTTGTACCTAGCCCCAACCCTGGAGGCTTCACTGATAGATTTTTAAATATTGACTCTGGTATATGAGTCTTCTTCTTCTGTAACTTTAGTTCAAAATCAGGAGAGAAGTCAACAGTGCAAGTATATGAGAGTAGGTTTCAGTATCTTAACTGTAATTTGAAGATTTGTGCATGGTCCAGAAAAGTGTTATTCCACTCCATACTTTAAGGACACCTGTCAGTATGCTGCCAAACTCTTTCCACAGAAATATTCCCGTCTGAACACTGTCCTTTGAGAACATTCATGTCACATCCCAATCTCCTTGTCAAACTCAGGTTTATATCTCTCAGTTTCTAGAAACTGCTCATGGGGGCTGCCATTTTGCATTCACACTAAAACCAGAATGTCAAACGTCACAATTAAAGCAGTATTAAACAATTATGCAATATATATAATGGTCTTGAAACTATTATGGTCTTAAAACAATGGTCTTGAAACAATTATGGTCTTGATGTCTCATATCATCTAGTCCTAGTCTGATAGTTTAATCTTGGTCTCAGACTGACTGGTCTAAGCTACATGGTTGGTGCAGTGGGGTGGTATTTGCCATATATCTTACAAGTAACATATTAGTCCCAGTTGTTACCTTGTTGTATTTATACAAAACGTGCATTCAATCACCTCTGTAATGAGTTTATGGTCTAGTTCATTTAATGACAAATATTAACAGTATATGCCACCCTGGAAGCATGTCCCATTAAGCGTGTTATATGGTCGGAAAACAAGACTAAGCGATATGTTGATGGTTGATTAGAGCAGATTTTTGCCAAGTTGGTGCATCTAAAAATACATATTTTGTGCTATATTTGATTGGTAGCAGAACAACATCTCATGCCTGCCTTAATTTAAATCAGTCATGATAAGGTGTATGCTCTAGGCAAAAATCCATGCAAATCAACCATTACTTAGGAAATTGGGCAGTAAGCAAGCTTTGTAATATGCTACAGTTCAACAAGAATGCCTGAATCTGTGCAGTTCAGTAAACCAGCACTTTACCACACACAACCTTCAACAGATCAACCATAATTGTAAAATCAGCATATATATATATATATATATATATATTATATATATATATATATATATATATATAAACACAAATTATAATGACAGATTAAACACAGGAGTTTTTTCTTGAAAATACCAAGATATCAGGGTGAATACTGTGATTAAATTTGATTAAATTGCACTATCCAAGGCATGATTCAGAATTTTAATCTATTATGATATCCTCTTGGATAACGTTAACAATGCCTTCACGCTTACGCTCACAGCCAGGAATAATCAAGAATTCATATTTTGTCGTTGTGATATAAGAGCAAATAAATTAGGGTTGCTGCTGTGACTTGACTATTTTGCCTGCAGAGGCTCTATATAATGTGGTATATATACTGGACACTGGGCTACACCCATTCATTATCACAGGTTATACTGATTTATGTATATATATATGTATCTTCACAGCCTCCAGCAACTCTACCAGCAATGTCACACTTTCTATTGCATCCAATAAGGAATGAGTCAGCATGCACTGGACTAACCCAGAAAATCATGAAAGCATGAACATCATGTCCAAGCCTGCATACACACAAGGGTTATGACTACGGCCAGAGGGAACACTGTCATATTGGTTGTTTACCAACAGAGTAGCATACACAAGGCATGCCCCTGTGGTCATAACAGATAACTGTGTCACCAAGATCATGATTAAGGAATAAGTCAAATCATAAATATGATAGCTCTTTAATGATCCAGTTATTACTAGGCCTATGAATTTTCTAAAGGGTCATGAATTAACTTTGTTCATGGATTATTGCTGTTCTATTCAGTTCTCAATTATTGAACACTGTCAATTCTGGAACAGAAGTGTATTGAAAGTATATGTTTTCTTCCCAGATGATGCTATGATCAGATGTATATTATAGTCTAATCAGTCAAGAAGTTCAAACATTACTACAGTACACCTGATGAGGGACATTCCTTGGAAATAAGTATGCTTACTTAACTAGGGCTGAAAGGAGTACTTGAGTACTCGAGTCTGGGTAATACTTACCGAGTACTCGAGTAAAAAATTTGGACTCGAGTTCTTGTGATACATGCATATCTGAATATCACTGCAAATTTACGGGCAGTCTATAGGCCTATTTATTCATTATCGTAGCCTGGCATAGGGCTCTAAACATATGCTAGTCAAATTAACAGAGGTCTTGTAATGACATACATCTATTCCTTCGTTGGGATAAAGTTAAGCCGTCAAGAAGTCAAATTTATGCATATTTTGCCTCCGTAAAGAAATGTCTGTTTTATCTTTACAGCGTTGCCATGGTAACGAGTACTCGAGTCCAAGTCGGGTAATGCCTGTCGGGTACTCCAGTCCAAAATTTTGTACCCGTTTCAGCCTTACTTACTACCTAACATGTAATTATGTTTGTCTTTACATGATTGAACCAGAGACCAAAAGGAATGATAATTACTGTAAAATGTAACAAAAGAATACTTGATTATTTGTTTTCCTATTCAATAATGGATGAATCAATAAATGGCTTTGACTAAATGAGTCAATTTTTTTAGCTGAAGAATTAATGACTGTGGTAATAGAGTGATGATAAGCATATTGAACCCCCTACTAGTAATCCACGTTGTTGCTGAGGTACTATAAACAAGTGACCCATGGGTCATGTCGCTCAGCTGACAGGGAAGAGATTCGCTAAAGGAAATTTTATCATCAGAATGGTAGTATATACCCATTCAACTGAAGCATCAAACAGATTAACCAACAGGCCAAGATTTAGTCTTTATTTATATATCTCAAAAATAGAGAAAAAATGTGTAAACTTTAAAAACTAGAATACGGGTAGCCGACAAGTGACCACGTGTATCCGCCAAAATCAGAGTGGAACGGTTGAAGTGAGGCATGGATTGAGTGGCAAGGGGAAATAGAGTGAGGTATGTTGCATATTAGCATGGATGTCTGCAGCCTAAATGTGTATGTAGGTTGTGCCACCTACCACAAATCCAGAAAGCTGTCCAAGTTGTATACATATGCAAAATTTTAGGCAGAAAAGTCAAACCACTACATGTATATGAGTGATTTTAGCCAACGGCAGACAAACAGACAGACACTGTGCAAAAATGGTTGCAGGTGGCCCCTCCAGTTTTGTGTATGATAAAGACCTATGCGAGATCTATACACATGCAAAATTTTGGCCCAATTGGTCAAATGGTTCCCGAGATATGAGCCCGGATGTCTGCAGCGTAAACTAGAAAGTAGGTGGCGCCACCTGTCATAAAATCAAGAAAGCTATCCAGGATGTATAAAACTGCAAAATTTTAGGCAGATATGTCAAACCACTGCCGAGATATGAGTGACATTATCCCACGGCAGAAAACAGACAGATGCTGTGCAAAAACAGTTTTGCGTATGATAAAGGGCTATGTGATATCTATACACATGCAAAATTTTGGCCCAATCGGTCAAACAGTTCCTGAGATATGAGCTTGGATGTGATCAGCTTGAACATGAATGTAGGTGGTGCCATCTGTCATAAAATCAAAGGGCTATCCTGGATGTATATGCATGCCGAATTTCAGGTGAATTAGTCAATTCACTGCAGAGATATGAGTGATTTTAACCCAAGGCAGATGAACAGATGGACACTGTGCAAACATGGTTACAGGTGGCGCTACCATTTTTGTGTATGTTATAAAGCAATCCAAGGGCTACATTTGTATAAATTTTATTTCCTGATTGGTCAATCGGTTCCCGAGATATGAGGGTTTATGTGTGGAAACAGACGCACAAATGGACGCTGGATAGAGGGGAAAGGTCAGAGGTCAACACAAATTGGTTAGGCACTAGTTCACATGTGACTAGATAATTGGTGTAAGTTTCGGAAAAATCGGTCCATTTTTCTCAGAGGAGCTCTCTGGAAACAAACGTGGCAGCTGCTGAGGAACCCGGTCAAAAACATAGTAATTAGTATCTGCAAAACTTTGTTTTGGAGGATACAAAAATACAGGTGGCTCCACCAATCTGCAGAAACTAATAAAAACACTTAATGGTCAATATCCATGCAAAGAATCATGGTGATCTCCGCATAAGTTGTTCAGATACTTCAGCTTTTGTATCAAATTGTCCATTATTCTGAGGGATACTTCAGAGTCCTATAGCTTGAAGGATATGGGTAACAGAGACCTAATTTCAAGTTTCCACAGGCACTCTTCATGGGCCTCCTTGCATGACAAGAATGAAGTTTCTAGGTCCAGTTGTTGCAATTTGAACCCTGTTGACAGATAACCACATCTTTAAAGGTCTCAAAAAAAGAGAAAAAAAATTCGTAAAAATTTGAAAAAAATAGAGGTGGCGCACCCAGTCTGCAGAAACAGATGAAACAGCTCATGATCAATATGTATGCCAAAAATCATGCCCATCAGTGTTGTAGTTATTGAGATATTGAAGATTTTGTATGAAATTTTTGACTACTCTGGGGGGTACTTTGGGGCCCCATAGCTCGAAGGATATGGGTAACAGAGACCTAATTTCTGGTTTCCATGGAGACTTTTCATAGGTCTCTCAGTGTATCGAGAATGAAGATTCTAGGTCCAGTCGTTACGATTTGTGCCACGCTAACAGATGACAGCATCCTTAAAGGTCTCAAAAATAGAGGAAAAAATCATAAAAAAAACCCAAACAAATACAGGTTGTGCCACCAGTCTGCAAGAACTGATGAAACACCCCTTGATCAATATGTATGCCAAAAATCATGACCATCAGTGGTGTAGTTATTGAGATATTGAAGTTTTTGTATGAATTTTTTGACTAATCTGGGGGGTAATTTGGGGCCCCATATCTCGATGGATATGGGTAACAGAGACCTAATTTCTTGTTTCCATGGAGACTTTTCATAGGTCTCTCAGTGTGTCAAGAATGAAGATTCTAGGTGCAGTCGTTACAATTTATGCTACGTTAACAGATGACAGCATCCTTAAAGGTCTCAAAAATAGAGTAAGAAATCGTAAAAAAATCAAACAATATAGGTGGCGCCACCAGTCTGCAGGAACTGATGGAACATCTCATGATCAATATGTATGCCGAAAATCATGACCATCAGTGATGTAGTTATTGAGATATTGAAGTTTATGTATGAAATTTTTGACTACTCTGGGGGGGTACTTTGGGTCCCCATAGCTCGAAGGATATGGGTAACAGAGACCCCTATTTCTGGTTTCCAAGGAGATTTTTCATGGACCTTTCAGTGTGTCAAGAATTAAGATTCTAGGTCCAGTCTTTACGATTTTTGCCTTGTTAACAGATGTTCACATTTTGAAAGGTCTCAAAAATAGAGAAAAAAATTCATTAAAAAATCCAACCATACAGGTGGCGCCACCAGTCTGCAGGAAGTGATGCCACATCTCATGATCAATAGTTATGCCACAAATCATGACCATCAGTCAAGAAGTTAATGAGATATTGAAGTTTTTGTATGAAATTTTTTACTTTTCTTGGGGGTACTTTGGGGCCCCATAGCTCAAAGAATATGGGTAACAGAGACCTAATTTCTGGTTTCCATGGAGACTTTTCATAGGTCTCTCAGTGTGTCAAGAATAAAGATTCCAGGTCCAGTGGTTACGATTTGTGCGACGTTAACAGATGACAGCATCCTTAAAGGTCTCAAAAATAGAGGAAAAAAATCGTGAAAAATCAAACAATACAGGTGGCGCCACCAGTCTGCAGGAACTGATGGAACATCTCATAATCAATATGTATGCCAAAAATCATGACCATCAGTGATGTAGTTATTGAGATATTGAAGTTTTTGTATGAAATTTTTTACTACTCTGGGGGGTACTTTGGGGCCCCATAGCTCGAAGGATATGGTTAACAGAGACCTAATTTCTGGTTTCCAAGGATATTTTTCATGGACCTCTCAGTGTGTCAAGAATTAAGATTCTAGGTCCAGTCTTTACGATTTGTGCCTTGTTAACAGATGTTCACATTTTGAAAGGTCTCAAAAATAGAGAAAAAAATTAGTAAAAAATTGAACGATATAGGTGGCGCCACCAGTCTGCAGGAAGTGATGGAACATCTCATGATCAATATGTATGCCAAAAATCATGACCATCAGTCAAGTATTTAATGAGATATTGAAGTTTTTGCATGAAATTTTTTACTTTTCTGGGGGGTACTTTGGGGCCCCATAGCTGGAAGGATATGGGTAACAGAGACCTAATTTCTGGTTTCCATGGAGACTTTTCATAGGTCTCTCAGTCTGTTGATAATGAAGATTCTAGGTCCAGTCGTTACGATTTGTGCCTTGTTAACAGATGTTCACATTTTTAAACGTATCAAAAATAGAGAAAAAAATTCGTAAAAAATCAAAAAATACAGGTGGCGCCACCAGTCCTCAGGAACTGATGGAACATCTCATGATCAATATGTAAGCCAAATATCATGACCATCAGTCAAGTAGTTAATGAGATATTGAAGTTTTTGTATGAAATTTTTGACTTTTCTGGGGGGTACTTTGGATCCCCATAGCTCGAAGGATATGGGTAACAGAGACCTAACTTCTGGTTTCCAAGGAGATTTTTTATTGACCTCTCAGAATGTAAAGTTACAAGATTCTAAGTCCAGCGGTTACGATTTGTGCCAGGTTAACGGACAGACGGACGGACAGACGGACAGATGGACGGACAGACGGACGGACAGACGGACGACGGACAAAGAGTGATCGCTATAGCTCAGCTTGACTGAAAGTCAGCTGAGCAAAAAATCAAGACTTACATACACTGTTAATTATGTCTTTCAAAATGTTTTATTTTCATTATTTGCAGTGGGGTAGGGGCGCGAAGTTTTGTTAAAGGAAGAAGCATGGAAAGTTTCAATCACTCCTTTATCAAGGCTCACATAACAACATTTTTATTAATGTTACTTATTACATTAGGGAATAAAAACATGGATGTTTCACCTTTCCACTGGCTTTGTTAAATTTACTTATGGGAGGAAAAATGTTGAGTTTCCATTTTTCAATTACTTGTTGTTATCTGGCAGATAAAAGCCACATACCTATGATACTGAGCTTGCAAGAAGCTGAATTCTTCTTTAATCCTGTCACAAGACTCCGCGACAGTAAACTTGAAGGGTTGCCCACCTTGGTGAGGGCCTGGTGCAGTCTGGAAAGAGTAAAAAAATATAAAGGATGAAAAAACATGAAATTGCAAACAAAATACATTCCTAATCATATGCTATTATTTTGTTTGAAATGTTTTTCGCTCTGAAGGTTTTTATGCTCTTAAGGTTGCCATGGCGACCTGCCTGTCGCACTGAAGCAAAGGGATGACTAAATATTTGTGTTTGTTTGTTGAAGAAAACGTGTTAATATTATAACATAAATTTGATTTGTCAGATTACCTCAAATGCCATTCGTAAGTGATATTTACATGCAATCAACTGTCTAATATCTTTCTAGGTTTATGGTAATACCTATATCCATTAGGTTTTGAAAAACTTATCAACTAGGCCATACAGATAAAAGTACATGCACAGCTGTATATTTAAATATGTATGCTTAGTACCTTACTGGACTTGGGTTGCTTCCAAGATAAGCATGTAAATTTAGTAAGTTTATTTGGTAAGCAAATACTGATACCCAAAGAAATCTAAAATTGTTGTTGCACAATTTCTATAATTAATTTTAAAAACCACTTTGTTAAACAATGAGGGTTGCAAATGCATTCAAGTCAATATTACTATAACTACATATAATTACATATTACTATTATTACAATTAATAAAGTGTTATAATTTTGATTCTGATTATGATTATCAAATGTATGGAAAAAGTATTTTTTACTCTTACTAAATGACAGCACCAGACAGATACCTGAGGGTCAAGAAAATGTCCTTAAACTCAGCTTTCCAGGAGTCGGAATTTAGCTGGTGGGCAAACAATACATTTATCAATAGATGCCTTTATTTATTTAGTCCATTTCATTGGGCAAATGATACATAGATATCACTAGATTATATCACGATCTTATTGATAATGTCCAGTTCACTCATCTGATTTTATGATCATTTTAATTGCTTATAACCCTGTATCAGCTGTAATATTATCTGATCAGATGTTTATCTTTATTACATAGAAACCATGGACAAGTCCTTAAAAATATATCAAAACAAGGGACCTATGGGTCACTGTGCTCAGCTGACGTTAACCTTGAAGGTAAAAATTTAAATAATATCAAATGGAGATAAAGTGTAAGAGGAAGAGGTAATAAAGGCCATGGTTGGTTTATATGATTGGTTTGTATTGATGAGCAAGAAATTGTTGCAAATAATATTTTGTGACCTGACCATGTGTTTCCTAATGTTGAAACTGAAGCATGTGAGCAGTTTGTGAACAAATGATCTGTACAATTACCATGATCATTAGTTGGCTTTTCGATTAACTGTTGACATTTCAGTAGTTTACACATTTGTTCAATCGAATCTTTCTTTGTATAATATATATTATTAAATATATGTTTTTTTTTTATGAAATGTATACAGTTGAAATATAACTTATTAACAACATAAAAAATGGCAAACAAAGCCTGATCTCAAATTCTGCTGATGCAGGAAAATAATGAACAAATGTTTGTAATAAATCCTCATTTTTTTATCACATCAATTTTTTTAAAAATTTAAGTTTATATTTCTATACATTTTCAATATAACATATATATCTGGATATAAAAGTTGATTCATAATTCTCAATTGCATCACCATAAATCCAATTTTGTCAGATAACACCACATCATGCATACAAATGTTTATTAATTTTTTACCACAAAACTATATCTTTTATATCTGCAAAACAATAAATATCTAAAAAAAATTACTTGATTTAGATTTCTCAATTTTATTTTTAATTGTGTCTTAATTTATCCATAATGTGCTTCATATTTTATAATAATTTAAGCATACTGATGGGTTCCATCATGATTGGTAAAATCATTTAAAAGAAAAATGATTTCTTTAAAAATGCTTCATTACACAACATTGCATCTTCTGGATTACACCTTGAATTACTTTTTCTAGGAAAGTTTTTGCATATCAGAGTGGAAACAGCCTTACAATTAAGGAGATACAGTGAACACTTGGTGGGTTGGGTTTGCGGGGGGGGGGGGGGGGGGGGGGGGGGGGGGGGGGGGTGATTGGGGTGGTGATATGAGAATAACTGTACACCTGTCACAGCAGGGGATCTCCCCCAGTGACTGTAACAAATCAGAAACCCTGGCATAGCTGACTTCCAGTGACCTGGAGTGGGACCCTGCATCTGTAATCTGTAATCAAAGCAAATGACTACAATAGAGCCTCAAGATAAAAATCAATAACTAGCTTAATTTTCAAGCTTTTACTTCCAAATTTCAGATTTAAACAAATAAAATATTTATGTTTACATGGTGTGAAAATTAAATCAATGGTACTTACAGGAAAAAAACGTGCCATGGTCAAAGTTGGGCAAAATTTTTGGTACTGATTTTATTTTTATGCTAATTACTTAAAAAATTTACAAAATTCAGATCTAATTTTGGGTTAACAATTGAATCTTAATTAAACATAGTTATATACTTGGGAAAATAGACTCTAGTTTCAAAATTTTTCATGTTAAGTGAGTAAATATTTTTCCTGATTTTTTACAAAGTCCATTATGTTTGGGCCCATAACTTAAAGAATTTATATTTAACAGACTTAATTTCTGGCATGTACATAGAAACAATATAGAAGAATATTTATGGTAAATATGAGGAAAAACAGATGAGTGGTTTTGATATTAGGCAGTCCTGAAGTGTGAAAATAGGATTTTAATAAAAAATTGAGGTTTTTCCTTAATTTCTCAAAGGAACAAAGTTGCAAAGATCCAGTTTTCGGCTTGGTAGGAGATCTTGGGGACATCTAACATTATGCTGAATTTTGGATTCCTAGGTCTTACGGTTTCAAAACGTGCCACATCTACGGACGGACGGACGGACGGACGGATGGACGGACGGACAGACGGACGGACGACGGACAATGGACCACGACTATAGCTCAGATGACTTATAGTCAGCTGAGCTAATGAGTAGGATTCACCCTTAAGTTCAACTGTCCCTCAAATTAAGTGAAAATGAAATACAAATTTTTCCAACTGACAACCAACACTGGAATAACTGATCCAAGGATAAAGCTCTCTACTAATTTGAGAAAGCAGTTTTACCTACAGGACCCCCCCCCCCCCCAGCACACCAGATATAGCGGTTTCCACACAACACACATATCAAGTACTGTTAAATTACGAATAACATCTTCAGCATTTGCTATCTGGTACATACTGCATCACACTAAGAATCTGAGACTACAGAAATAAAAATACATTGCAGAATTTAAAGCTTTTTGACACACACACTGTACACGAGGGTGTGTTGACAGCAGCCGCCCGCGCTGTGAAAACTGTATTCATGGAATTGAAGCTATTTCCCTGGTGACTGAAACGGATCAAAAGTAAATGAATACTGGTGTGGTGTGAATAAGAAGTGGATTAATCAGGAGGCATTAAAATGGTATCTGTAACTTTATCCAATGAATTAAAGTCAAGCGTGAAAATGGGTCAAGTCATCAAAGGCAGTGAAAGCAGAGAATCCGGACAATAACGTGTGTTTTCCGAGGACCCATCTGAATGTAGTGAAGTCCTACAGTACAGAAACAAATATCCTGTCTGGTTGGCATCTTTTTCTAGTGATTTGGGTATTGCATTAACCCTAGGGTCATTCATACATTTTTGCCTCATTTCTGGAAGATAATTGCGCTGACACGCAAACAGTGGGAAAATTCTGCAAGGGAAGCCTGGCTGTGAAATATTTCATAAAATCTGGAGAGCCAAGTTGCATGACAATTAGCATTTTAGTTAGTGGTGTGCAGATGCCAATTACAATCCCCACTGTGTTCTTGTTCAGCAATGTGGCTTTCACCATCTCCCTTGTTACAACTTACAAGCCTTAATCCTTTTCATCTTTGAAAGAACAGTCTTACCATAGAGAAAGACGTCTCTGTCAGTGACACAGTTGCATCCTGAGTTAACTAGAGTTTTTATAGCTGCAATATTACCCGCCAAAAGCAGTCTAATCAACTACAAAATAAGAAGGTGGTGACAACAAGTTTAGTATTGTCCTCTTCATCTTTTCTTTGGTGAGATTACAATAATGAGAAGGGAACCGGTCTACATCTCCAGCATCAACACCTCAGTCTCAGTCTAAATCACTATTGTCTGCATACAAGGATCACTGCACCCAGCCCGATATCGTTCTGACCCCTTAAAAATTCATTAACACACTGACAGCCCAGTACCAGTCCACTCCACACTATACTGTGGTTGCCTTTTTGTTCACGAGAGTTTTAATTTTGCGATATTCGTGAATGGGAAAGAATCACAAAAATGAAACCCTTGGGAATAATCGGCCAATTGAGAATGACCTTCTTATTTAGTGTAATCAATACTTGTATGGTAATAGGTTAGAACAGAGAGAATTTTTTAATAAATTACATCCTTGCAGGTATAGGGAAATTTAAGCCTTAAATTTGAACTAAACCACCTATGCTGTGTGTGCGGGCCTATCATTATATAAGAAAATGTCACAAACTCATGACTTATTCTCATTTTATAATACACACAGGTATATGGCTTTGCCAAACATTTGATATAGTTCTGGTGAGATCGCGAAAATGAAACCCTCGCAAAACAATAAAAATGAAAAAATCGCAAAAATTCAGCCTCGCGAATATGAAGCCAACCACAGTATATATATGTTGAGGGAAGAATGAGAATTATTGATGCCAACTTAACTCTTTTAATTTTTTTCACACTTATTTCTTTTTTCAGAATGAAACTTTGATCATCTTTCTTTGACATTAATTCTGAACTGTTCAAGTTCAAAAAAAGAAATAAGTTTTAGATGATTTTGTCACCGTATTGGACCACTTTGGCACAATGTGTTTCTCAAATATCTGATGGGTATCTAATGACAGACTATTACCTGAACTTTATTGCATTTAAAAAAGAATGCACACACTGGTTTGTTTGATTACCAGTAAAATGGACAGTTCATATTAAATTATTTCCTGGTGTTACATATTTTGATATTTTGCTGGGCAGAAATAAAACAGCTCTCTAAACCTTAATGCTACAAAATTATTTGTGTTGGTATTTTTAGAATGTTGATTAAACACATGTCAAACATATACATTATGACAATTTACAACTTGCAAGAGATGTAAGTTAATCTATAATATTCTCTTCTCATTATTTTCATAAAGTTTTGAGCAATTGTTGTCACATCTCAGTCGCATCTGAATTCTTAATTCCTCCTTTTGAACATGCCTGGAACTAACATGAAAATATCTGGTTCATTAATTCATTAATAACTGTGCCATGTAAACCTTTTCATCAGTGTTAGAGATTAAAATGTACAATAAGTATTTACCCCAGTTACACTTTATTGTTTAGCATACAAAATAACAGGTAAATGTTTTTCATGGTTGAACTAAACATGTATAGATGGCAGAAGCTCACTGACAACTTGTCAGATGTGTTAGTCAATCTAACATAGATGTTTATCTTCACTGAATTATAGATTAAAAATATTCACATCTAGAAATTTTTATAATTGAATCATGTGATATCAAGTGTGATTGTTTTCAACTTACATGTATGCGATGGGTTTGGTACTATCATGTGTGAATAAAACTGTTTTAACAGACTACTTTTTTTTCATGACAAAAAATGTCTGTTTTCTTTTAGCAATGGTCAGTTGATAACATCAAAGTTTGGTTATAATACCGTAGTATAATATGCACATTTACCCAGCTTAACTATTAAAATGATATCTTAACAAATTGGAGCTGGCTGGGACAAATAAGAATTCTGGTTTTTCCCAGGTAAAATCAAAATTCTCATTCTTCCCAGGAAAAATGAGAATCAAATCATAGTATGAAATGATTCCCATTCTTCCAAGGAAAAATGAGAATCATTACATACTATGACTTGATTCTCATTTTTCCCTGGAAAAATTAGAATTCTCATTTTTCCCCGGGAGGATTACGGATCATCCCAGATTCTCATTCTTCCCTCGACATATACATATATAAGGTATTTGTATTAGCACTGTTAATTATGAATATTATAGAACATGTAAACAAACTGCCCTAGAAATCAAACAATGTTCACCCATATTTCATGACAATATTTATAAATATCAGAATATATAAATTGAAAACTATATAATGAAAACTGCCTTAGAAACCAAATGATATGTTAGCCTATATTCCAAGACAATATTTATAAAACTTAGTATATACAGTAAAACCTGAGAGTTAAGACCACCTGATGTGCCACACCAAAAGCGGTCTTAAGTCACAGGTGGTCTTAAGTCTCAGGTGGTCTAAGTCTCAGCATGAAGCAAACAAAGAATATCAAGGCATATATGTCTACGTAAACATTTATTAATTTATTATAAAAATACATACTGGATATATATATATATATATATATATATATATATATATATATATATATATATATCTTATAGATAATCAAGATATTCACAACAATATTTACAAGTTAACAACAATATTTACTTCAATCAATCAATCAATTTTGCTCTGCTTAACAAGGGAATCTTATTAATAATTATCAAAGAATGCTGGTCCTTTTATAACTTTAATAAACAAGCCTTTATCAAAAGCTTTGAATAGCCTGTTTGTTATATTGCACAAACCACAAACCGCTAATTAATGATGTACCATGAGTACACACTGAGTCACTTTGTTTTAGAAGCAGACCCCATTAAAATCTCAATAAACTTCAAAGCAGGTATGAAGGGATCGATCATTTGATTACAGGTGACTGCTCACGTTATCAAACAGTCTCTCTATATTGTTACTATGGTAGTTAGGATTGAGTCCTATTGTCTTATTGATGAATATTCTATTGATGTTATCGAAACAGGTCGTCAGTTTGTCATCACGAACTGACTTGTTGTCAAGTCAAAATGTGTGTGATAAGCAATGACAGTTGATCGCTAAGGTTATGACAAACTTACTTTCATGACTCACTTTTTTTTAAATTAAATCTGCGCAAATGTTATTTACACATCGCTAAGACTAGTTATGAACTCGGGTCAACGACCGCAGCGTAGTGAATGCGACCGCGGTGTCAGAAATACAACGGGAGTTCTATTTGATGAATATTAATGAGGGATTTTCCATAGAGCACGTGATCCTTTACCGGAAAGATGTTTTAGACAATCGTTAATCAAATACGACGTGTTCAAAGATAGGCTGTGCTAAAAAAATAATGGTACACAGGCATCAGAATTAAAGAATTGCGTCGTTTTACATGTTCCCTCGCAATATTCGCGGAACTTTCATTTTTGGAGAAAGATTAAAACCACGCGGGCCCTAGGCCATTGACACCTGGAGGGGTATTGTGAATTAATGTCCAATTCACCGCGGGGAAAGTAGGTCACCATTGCCACCTGCACATTCAAGAGACGGTCAATGGCACGGTCGTTTTAGTCTTATGACGCCAGGTGCCACTACCGCTACACCAGGCGGTCGCTTAACGGAGGTATAGACCAGCGACCGGCCACATCTGAGCGGTCGGTGGTCGCGTACCACAAACGGTCGCTCAACACAGGGGCATTAAAGAGTGATTAAGCTCGGTGCATTCATTTTTCGGTCGTAAGTCACAGACGGTCACTGGCGGCAGTGGTCGCTTGGTTCAGGTTTCACTGTATATAGAAAATTATACCAAAATAACAAAATAATATACATTTAGCTAAATATTCCACGAAAATATGACTCCTTTGAGTGTGATATTAATTCTATAATCACTCTTTCACATGCAATTGAAATTTTGCATTCAATCAAAAATAAATCTGGTCAAAAACAGTTGCCATGGAAACAACTTTAACTTAAACTGCCGTAGATGAAACAAGTTAAAACCCTATCTGACAAATGAGCTGTTATCCAGTTCCATAAACTTCCTCACTTTATAACTCTTACTGATCAATTTCCCCAAAGGTACAGAATATATGAAATATAAATTTTGTCACCAGAATAAACAGTCACAACCTGGTCCCTAGCTTTTGACACAAGAAGGCCAAATATGATGTCTCCTGCTTAGAGGATATACTCTGCATGTTCCAAGGAAGGGTTTCATTCTGACAAGCTATCACCATATCTTAACAATACACAGATGATAAACTGATTACCAAATAAATCTCATGGAAAATGCATCCAGATGAGTCTTTGTGGAATTTGTTCACAGAAATCAGCAAAAAAATTTCATCTGCTCTTAGTTGGCTTTTTTTTGGAAAAACGTCACCTTGAGACAAGTACAGGGTATTGTGATATACTCTCCCCTAGGCCTGGGAACAATCCAAAGCTCGTAACTCATCTGAAATCACTGTGATTTGTGTTTGAAAGCCTATGGCTCCCTTTTTATGAAGCCACGAGGTGCTATTATGACCTTCTGGCATTATATCGTGCCAGCCAGTGGAAAATCAGAAGTCCCTGGAGGGGAAAAGAAAATAAGTGACCGCAAGAGTAAACCTGGTTAACAAATCTCCTCCAGGAAGTGTCATACTGAGGATTAGCAGACAGTGCTTATAACCCTGAGGTTATGTGCCAAAAATAGAATCTCACAGTCAGAAATGAAACGTTAATCCATACCAAATTTAATAAACTCGTACTTGCCTATTCAACAACCTACCAATCATATTTTAATACTAAACAATGCATTATCTAAATTTGTTTAAAATTTCACCAGATTGTGGAATTCGTGGTCATGGATAAAACAAACTATAAATATTCATAATCTTTTTCCTGATTGACAAGCATGTTTTTATCAACCATGTTATTTTGATTATCATCAGAAAAATTGTCCACTAAATAGATGTTTTGCCCCCCTTTCTGTTAGTTTCTTTGTTGGCTGAGAATATTTACAAAGTATACAATACTTATCAAAGTATCATACAAATGTGCATTTATTTGTACATGATATGGACATCTATTACCCCTTTCACATGGGAAATGCAAACCATTTTCAAACCATTTAAAAACATTTTAGAGAGTTCAAACCACAATCCATAGCCTTTTCAAACCGTTTTGGCTAAACATTTTGGATAAAGCTGAGGAGGTGGTTTCAAACCATTCTGAATTAGAATCGTTTAACTGCTTAGCTAAACTGTCGTGTCAAGGCTCTGAAAAGGTTTGGACCCAGTTTTCAAGCAGCAACAACAGTGCAAGCAGGAATGCTTGTGTCTGTATGTGAAATATACACAACACGCATTGATGCTACATGTCCGTGTGAATGCACCAAAATATTTTGGTAAAACTGCTTTGCCATTTCTTTTAAATATGTTAAATGTTATCTTTTACAAAGGTATATGCAACTCCAGTTTGAAGATGATGGATTCAATAATGGATAAGGACTAGTGCGTGAAACATAACTGTAAACACAGCTGGCACCGACCCAGTCTAATGTCAGGAAATCAGTCACTCAAACAATTTCCTACAAAAAAAAAGCCTTTAATGATACCCAAAAAATGTTTAGCTGTTAAATTTTTTACAAACTCTCACACCATTTTCTTTCACCACATGAATACAGGGATCATATATTTAACCAGTTTTCTTCCACCACATGTTAATAGGGATCATACATTTAATCAGCCTTCCATGGCAGTGCAATCAGTAAATGCACCAGTTCACCTCTGTAGGCCCCTCCTTTTAACCAGTGGGGCAGTTTGACCCTCAGGACCTGCTCAGGCCCCATGTCAGACATGTGGAACACCACCTGTCATTCCAGTTCTATGCCTCAGATCGCAAAGGTAAACTGTGTATGAATTTGTATTCCGCACACTGGACATTATAACTGCTCTGCAGCTTCAAACAAACTCTACCTCTGAACATGTATATAGTCTGCAGTTTCATGACCATCGTTTCAGAGTGTTGTAAACTTGCCATGGATGGAGCAATTTTGTTCCAGTCTTTGATCCTTAAGTCTTTGAAGTCTCCTGTAAGCTGAAACCTGATGAATAGACACCCCTGAAATTCAGCCCTGTACAAAATTCCAAACTGCATAATTTACCCTGAAATGGACATAATTTGCCTAAATAAATTTATATTCTGAAAATGTTAGCTGAAAATAGATCTAAATATACACTTTAGATAAAATAACACTCATTTGGGCAATATACCAGTACCATTCTACTATTTTTTGTAATGAGTCCTTTAGAAATTTATCCAATCAGATACTACTGTCAGTTCCGACATAGGATACCTTGATATTTTCCGATATTTTTACATATGGTAAATTACAAGATTTAGCTAAGATAAAAGAGGGAGGTATTTGAAAATGAGGGAAATATGACATAGTTGAGCTATACACCAGTCTCTTATTATGGTATGTTTATCTGCAGAGACATTTCCCCCCCCCCCCCCCCCATGTCTATGGTCATAAACGCAAATTATGCTTTTATTCCATCATGAATATTTTAAACAATACAGAGCTCTAAGAAAAATATCTTGAGTGATGTTTTAATTGTTTTTGATTATCTAGATATTTATGTCAAAATTAAAGGTTCATATCCTAGTACCTGTCAGAGTGAAATCTGAGCATAACTGATGTGTATATCATAGGATTAAGTGTCGTGCCAATAAATTGATTATAATGATGATTGCTGGTTTTATTTCATTATTGATTAAATCTATTGCATTTATGCATAATTGATCACAAACAATTCTGTATGCATATCCAGAGGTGTCATATATTCCAGATATAATATTTTATTTTTGACAGAGATTAAAAGGCAGGACTTTAAACAATGGACAGCATTAAAACTGCAACAAATACCGTGTCAACAACCCTGCCATTACCTTGACCTTTGATCATTACCTTTGACCTTTGTAGAGTTAGACTGAATTTACTCAGGTCAATATCTTAAATACAATTATATACAGCAGATTTTACAGTAATACAGATGATACATAAAATAATCGATTAAGATCATTGGTCATTTTTTATCTATCAATCATCGAATATGATTTGGTAACCGATTCCAACCACTAATAGGATTAAATGGGTTTCTTTACCACCACTTCGCATATTCATTCTTTATACCCTCTTAATTACTTTAAACAATACAGCTATAAAAACGTACTGATTGACATTACCTTCATCAGTATCAATATCAAATTAACACTTAGTCTACTCCTTGTCAGTCATTTGAAGCAGATGAACAAGAGTTTCAAAACTAATCTAAATAGGAACAACTGTGTTAGTGGTTTGAATCAATAAATTTTAGCTTTATTGTAGCAATCTATTTTGTACAGCTGTCTCTCATTCTGTTAACTGCTGTGTAAAAAAAACCAAGGATGTCAAAAGATTGTTTAAAACGTGGGGAAAAAATACAATAGGACACAAAATCGCTACAAGAATTCTGTTACACAAATGTCAGTCAAATAATGGGTCAGCTAGGGTTGTGAGGAGTGCGATTTTCAGACAGCTTGAAGGTGAAGGTCAGAGTGCTGTCATCATGTGACAGTCTGGAGGACCCAGATGTGCCAACCACTGTCCTGACACTTGGCATTTGGTGGTGCACTCAGGCTGTTCTCCACTCAGAAAGCAAATTTTGGCTCACTCTCTGTTGCTGATTACACCTGTGGCCATCTGATCACGCTTGCTAGGTCTGGTAACTACAGGCTGAATACACAGGCTTTTTTTTATCAACAATAAAGTTGACCAGCAATACCAACTTCCCAAAAACTTATTTACGTAAAATATTATCAGGGTTAACTTGTATTCCTTTATTACCATTAGATTAAAATCGCAGTTCACTGTATACATGCAAGGAATGATTTAGTAATTTGGTATACTTTAATCACAATTAAATCAAATCCTAGTTGAACTGTACATGTATATATTTTAGGAATAATTTATGTAGTTATTTTCAAAACAGTAATAATGATTAACTTGGCATATTTTTGCATTTAATGGCACATTCACTAATCAATCTATAATCTCTTAATGATCATATATATCTTTAAGTTTATTACAAACATATTTTACTAGTTTTGAAACAAAACTTTTATCAATTAATTTCCAGATTTATAAATTTTATGGCTGTATTTATTTTTAATACCAGATTATCTGCTTCTTGTTTAGAACTTTAAAATACACCATTTTACTTTCAAGTAGGTCAAAAAGCGAGCATCATTTGTTATAGCGCCATTTCATAAAAGAACCATTTAGGCCAAAAAAAATATAAAGGTATGGTTCTCAGGCACTGCCTGCATCAATTTTAAACCCCCGCATCAAAAATTTTTATTTTGATTTTCAATAAAAATTTAACAATTTTGAGCTGCAGCCGCTTGGACATTTCTTTCAAGAAGATATAAATCATACAATTTCCTTTGTTATGTAGTGCTTTTACTTGTTTAGAAAAAATAAATATTTAATTTTTTTTTCATGCTTTTCACTTATCATTTGATATTTTTATCGAAACATACAAAAAAATTAAAAATTAAAAAACCGCCCTCTCGCATTGATTTCTGAAAAAAAGTGCCTGAGAACCATACTTTTTTTTTATTTTGGCCTTAACCTAGGCTGTAACTTTCATTACTATAACAGGTCAGTCAGAGTCAACTCAAACATTTATCATTCATTTTAATCCCTGGGAAACATAATGCAGAACTAATAAGTACGTCAGAACCTTCATAAAAAATAATTCCCAATTTGAAATTAACATAGTCTGTATTTACCATAAAAAGACATCCTATTACCATACATGTTAAATTCCAGTTCTCAATTAATTTGCAAAATTCCAGTCCACACCAAAGGTGGCTATTTATGCACAAACACACAGTGACTTAATTCACCAAGCCCCCTTTTTGTACCATCCACAGATGGTTTTATGTAAAATTGTGCTGAACGATTCCCTCAGTGACATTCCATGTGAACATCACTCATGAAGACATGATCACTAAAGCTTCACATTAAGTTAGTTGCCTCAATATAAGTTTACATCTGTAAATTTCCCCCATATGAAATAAAGGTCTGTATGTTGTGACAGCTTTGCAGAGCTACTTAAAAGGCTTGTACTGTATAAAAAAAGGTCTATCTTGTTTTGCTGGGAAAAAAAATCACAAATTAGTATGTTTAAGTTGTGTATTCACAATCAATAATGGCAAAAAAAATCATTTCTTTTAAAAAAACTAAGTTTCAATAAATCAATAAAAAAAATTGTTTTTTGAAAAAAATGGACACTCCCAAGCCAGCTTAAATATATGCACAAAGTTTAACATTTCAAGAGAAAACATTCTTCCATAAGATCCCCATGGAAAACAATTTAACATATGGTCCCTCTGGATGGGCATAAAACAAAAGGAGTCATGAAACAAATTAGCTTAGCCATTTGAGATTACTTTACCTGATGTGACTGTAACAGGATTTGACATAAGAACCCTGCCATACACTTAATATTTTTAGCCGCACAATAGGGACGAATTCCCCACATACCCAAAGAGTTAAACACAGGTTCTGTCTAATTAATCATCAATCTGGTTCATTATAGTTTATCTGCTTCCAGAGGGGTCCAATAATCTTTAATGAATAAACAGTATCACGCTATTACATGACTAAATGGAAATACCAAACACAAATAGATTTTTTACATCTGCTAAGAATTGGGACTAAATTAAATCAAATTAGCCCTTACTTAAAGCAGTGTTTATCATATGCGCATTTTTGCAGCAAATCTGCTGTAGGCCTGTACACGAAAAGTACCGCAGCAAATAGCGAGCATTAGGGAATAATGTCAAACATGTCATTAGAATTGAAGCATAACAATGTCGGAAATTAAATATTTATGGCTAAAGTTGTACGGTACGCCATGTGAGATGTACGGGCTCTTAGTGCGGCTGTTTTGTTACATGCCACCTGGTGTACAACAGTGTTAATGCGATACCAATAACGGCCTCTAATTGATTTACTATGTACAATTTATACTGCATTATACATAGACCTCTCTCACAAATGCCCCCAGTTTTTCTCCCTGACTCAAACCTTTGTAACCCTACAAGAAACAAATGAACGGGGAATAGGAACTTGCTGTGCAGTTGTGCCGGCATGGTTTGATTTCCCTGGGGTCTCATTGAATATGTACAGAATTTTTTTATAGAAGCTCGGAAAGGGAAAGGAGGATCCTGTACAACTGCACAAGCTACATCTACAGCTGACATTTGAAAGCTCGCACAGAGTGTTAAATTCACAAAACTTGCGATCACTTGCCACAATATAAATCTTCTGAGCTTTCAAATTACAATTCAATAAAACACGAGCAGAGAGACATGGAAACAAATGGTGATTGGGAAGGCGGTTTGATCATGGAACTAAATGATATACACTTAGTTTAGGATCATTACTTATTTCTTTGATTCCCCTGGGAACTGCCTGGCCATTAGAATCAGCTACAAGCGGCAAATGCACAGAAATTAATAAGAAATCTGCGCTGTAAAAGCAAACTAATCATACATGTTTACACAAATTTAAACTGTAGACCTGTCTGTGGGCTTGCTGGTGGGGGTTTAACCTTTAACTGAAATATTGGTATATAAATGTAACTTACATAAGAAATCCTTAGCATCAAAAGCATACTCTGAATTAACTTATATGAGTATTCAATTCAAACACAAATCAATTATATTAACCTAACAGCTACAAATCAACTGTATTGATCAAACTCATTTCCATATCACTTAAAACTCATGATATAAAACCTCTCAGTAAAATATCACTATAAGGCCAAAATAAAAAAAAAAGGTATGGTTCTCAGGCACTTTTTTTCATAAATCAATGCGGGTGGGCGCTTTTTTTTTATTTTAAATTTTTTGCTATGTTTCGATAAAAATGTCAAATGATAAGGGAAAAGCATGAAAATAACAGTCTAATTTTGCTAAATAAGTAAAAGCACTACAAAACAAAGGAAATTGTATGGTTTAATCTTCTTGAAAGAAATGTCGGAGCGGCAGCAGCTCAAAATTGGAAAGTTTATATTGAAAATCAAAATAAAAATTTTTGATGCGGGGGTTTAAAATTGATGCAGGCGGTGCCTGAGAACCATACCTTTAATTTTTTTTGGCCTAAAATGTCAGCTTTTTATCCATTTTACGTACACATGCTCTCAAATGTAAATTCAATGATGGTGTTAAGTTCTCAGTTACCCAGAGATTCACTGAGGGGGTCTTCCCTGGCCCACCCCTCATGATGTAGTAGTGAACATTTCACTACTGATAACAAGTGCTGATAAAACAGCAATTCCTTATCAGTCACAGCACATGACGCCTGGTAAATTATCAGACTCCACTGGCTTCCCAGTATCAGGCCATACCACTTTAAGTGCACTGACTATCTCTTCCCTTCTTTTCAAACTGGGTGTTTACCACAAAATCTGACGCAGTTTCACACATTCCTCAGAATGTCAAGTCAATTTCTTGGGGCTGTCTGTCAACACGATGATAACAGGAGCCCTAGTTTGATGTACTGTCACACGGTTGTTACTGAAGTTGTACTCTCTGATAAGCACTCTTACAGACTCCTTTGTTAAAGATAAAACAGCTCACCTTGCATGAGGTCAACTGAGACACTGTGGACAGCATGGTGTATGTGTGTATGATAGTGACCTTGGGAGTTGCTTCTTTAAACAAAATCGATCATTGACAGCGTATCAGCATCTGATGATCAATTATTTGTAGCTTTTGAGAAGTGTTAGGAATCACTTGTAATTTCAGTCATCAGTTTAATTTGTTGACCTCTAGGAGTATGAAATTTCTAATCAAATACAGACCTGAACATCCTCCCAATAATATTTAGGCCTAATATTGGCTACATATATCTAAATATTCTATAGCCTACTTGTGTATATAGTAAACATAGGTGTCAATCTATTAATTAACCTGTATTTTAAAGTTTTTTTCGCATATATCTTATAAAAAATGTATTATCCTTCATTGTAAAGGCTAAAATTTGTGAAAAACGATTATGGCAATGCAAGATCGATCATAGAGTCATCTGCATCAGCCGACCGTTTATCGGTCCTGTCACTGGTGTACCAGTGTGTTATACGATTATCCCAGGAACCTTCTGATGAAGAACGTACTTTTGTCTGTGTACATATTATGTCATATTTTGATTACTCGTATTCTCTAAGCCTTAGTAGTTGAACTGTGTATGTCACAGTGTAACATGTTATCATAACCTCTGTTTCATCTGGGATCTAAGGAGATGGAGAAGGGGGGGGGGGGGGAAGGGAAGGTGAGGAAAAAAACTTGAGACAGGGGGAAAGATATAAGGAGGGAGGAAAATGGGTGCATGTTTGTGCTTGGATTAACATACCATCACATTACCACAGGATTAAGTCATTTGCAGCAGCATTCCTATTGCAAGATAGTGCTTTCATATTATATGTGAAGGCCAACATAAAAAAAGTTAAAGTTTGCAACACAAAACATACTTTACTTAAGAAAAGGCAAATAATCTGCATAAAACACACACATGAACTATAAAAACTGTAACCCACTACATTTTGTGTCGAAATCATGAGATACTGTTTCAAGATTGTTAATTATTACACGTCAGCCATTTTTCACTAGTACTATAACTTTGTGTATGCTTCATATACTGAGCAGGTAGCTTATTAATGGTCCCAAGATTTGATGAGGCTGGCACCATGTGGGTACAGCACCATGTATGTACTATCAGTGCACTAGAAATATAACTAGCACCGCAAATGGTTCATGCCTTACATGCCTGTCGCATCTGGTGACCTATGACCTCATTACATGTGTGAATTTTGCTCGGAATGTAATTCTAGTGAGAAACTTTATTGGTAAATATGTATACTGAGTTTCATCAAAATCCACAAGATTTTTTGGTAAGTTCATGGTGACAACAAAGTCTGGTGACCTCTGACCTCTTTAAATATGTGTGGATTTTGCAGGAAATCAAACTTAGGTGAGTGACATAAATTCAACTGATAGAGGGGATAGACGGACAGACCGTGTGTATACCATAAAACTTCCCATCATAGAGAGGAATATAAAAAAACATATGCACGAAGATGATTCTGATTATATAAATATAGGTTTTTCCTGAACGAGGATTTTCATGTCTTGTACTCATAAAAAGAGCTTAATACTATGGGTGAGATTCAATGGCAATCATTAATATCTGAAACTAAAGATTTAAAACCAGCTATTCACCTTCTTTATCTGAAGAATTAAATTGACCTCTGGCTTACTCTCTGTACATATTAATGAACTCTGGGTAATTTTTGCTGAGCAACATGGGCTTTCATTCTTATAATGCCTCGATGATGGATGTATGTGGTAAACACAGTACATGCACTAACATTGATGGACATAAAAATTATGTAACTGAAGGTTGTTGGTTGCATATATGCACAGAAGCTGAAAAAAAACACTAGTTGCAAAATGCCATTAGCTAAACTCTGGTTCATCCAACTTTCCACCACTAGATTCCATAGGTCTCTGTTATATCATATAAATGTTTGGATTATTTCGCCCCCCCCCCCCCACCCACCCCCAACATTATAAACACATGGATGTAAACAAAAAAGAAAAAGTCTGTGTATTAATAATTGGCATTTCCTGGTCAAGTTTCATGAAAGGTTCAAGGAATTGTCTTAAGAATTAACAGACGCAAGATATCGGAATAGGTCCCTTAGTCTTGTTACATCGGCATTCACAACACTCTTGGAACGATAATCAGGTGGCCACAAAAGCCACCTAACATCTGTGTATAAATGCAAACAACACTTCTCGCCAGAAAGTAATAACTCCTCCAGGCATTTAAGAGACTTAAAAAGTATGCAATAAACTTATGTTTTAATAATCATGTGATGTTTAATCCAATTAAATTCAAATGACATCTTAATAAATGCCTATATTGTTTAATCCAATTAAATTCAAATGGCATCTTAATAAATGCCTATGTTGCATCAATCAAGTCTTATCAATGTAACAATTAAGTCACACATTATATGGGATTAAGCCTACTTTAAAAATAGGTTTAACAGATGCAAACAAAGCTCAAGCCCACACCAACCAATGACCTGGCTCTGTCATAATAAATCTACTGAATGGGGGCCTAAGTTGTTTAAGTACTGCCCATATATAAATATAATTCCCTTAAAAAAGAGCTTATGTATTCAATGGGGAAGCTTATTGTGTACTGAGGATTTGCAACCAAGTGGGTTAACCCAGATGAATTTCAAAGCCATTTCTGTACAAATGATTGGTGTATGTTACACCTATGCTTGTTGAAGGGCCCAAGATAAACAAGACCAACAAGTAGGATTTGTTCGTGTACTGTATGGCTACCAGAATGGTGAATGTTGAGTTCCCTGGAGTAGCTTGACTACGCAGCATTGACCGCAAGCATAATGGATTTTACTTCCTCATATGGCATGCAGGAACTTATACTGGGTCCCCTGAGTAATTAGTCAGAATGGTTGCATTCAATGACACCTGCACTACCCTGTTTATGTTTCCACTTCTTGTTCTATTTTTATGCAGCCTTCTTAAGTGTACTTACCATTGCCAGTACACAGGCATTAATTGTCTACAAGCACTAGTTTACACAGTGACCAGGAGCTTCATGTCAACACTCAGAAGTAAACAGAAATGTTTAACATGTGTATACAACATCAGGTATCACTTTCCTTTGTGTATACTATAAACGAAAATATAGCAAAATACTGAGCTATGTCATTAGGTGCACTGGCCACCAAAGTGCAAACATGAAATCAGCAAAATACCAGCTTGAAATGTACAAGTATGCCAATCCCCAAAAATGTACATGCATGCCACCTGCTCAGAGCAGCCCTTGTTAATTTCAAGGTGCCTGAAGCTGAAACTGATTACTTTGTATCTATCACTGTCAGCTGGAAAAAAAATACTGAACTGGACAAGGATGTTAAAGGTGAACTCAGACCAGCTGAAGGGGAGTACTCCTCAGTATACACTTGTAATTTCATCAACAAATCCAACCTCTGGCAGGTCCATATGGGACTACAGACACTATCAAGCAGACACACTACTATTATTGATCTTACACAGCCAACCCCACCAGCCAAATGAGAACATGGGCAAACTATAATTACACAGGAGGCTTTGTTGGAATTCCACTGTTGACTGCCAGAAGCAGCTCTGCATGTTTTGCTAGTCTGAACTGCTGTTAAAGCCTGGAATAGATGACATTTGACACAAATGCACAATTAAATGATGCAAAGAGACGATTGTTTGTCCAGGGCTTGAGGAAATTTCTAATTAACAGATTTTCAAAATGAATGTTTACATTTTGTAATGTGCATTGCTCTTTAAAACGTGATCCATTTAATATTGATTTGAAGACTATTTAAACCGAAGCTGTCAACTAGACACTCCAAGGCTACAATTAAACTCCTATTGCCACACTACTACCATAAGCAGATAACAAGACCGACTGTGTGCTAACCCACCACAGCAGAAAACATGTGTTCGAGTTTCACGGAGGAAACCAAGCATATCAACAGGTCAGAGACATACACATGAATTAAAATGGACTCAGAAATGAAAGGAATGAATAGTCACCGCAATATGATGCTTGGACTGGTATAAACATTACATCTCGTGACCAACGTCAAAGACCAAGAAATGTACACCGACATGAGTTATTTATAGATCGTGAAACCATATCAGAAATCGGAGAGTCGACACGATTACGACAGTTTCGGCGAAGTGAAAATACCTGTTGCATATACCATTTTACGTAGCTGATTTTAGGTTATATAAACGTAAATACGCTTAACCTGGGTTTTATCTGGTTTATTTAATTAGTGGTTCCTGGTGTTGATACAAATATAACCTCTGATGTCATTAGACAAGTCACACGTTTACAAACCTGCATGATAAAAAAGGTGTGTATTTTTTGTGCGACTTTATGCCTTACGCGGCCATTCACTTGGATCTACACACAGCGGCAAGCGCCGTACGCAACAAAACAACGTATCGTACTCACCGGCGGCCGATTGGCGGGATACATGACGGCCTGGTGGTTAGCCGATCCTCATGTAAACTACCAACTCTTTCCAACACACAGACCCACAAACGGGCCTGTTTTCACAGCACAGCGGTTCTCTTTTTTATTTTAAAGGCGCCTGTGTTACTCACAACACGGCTAGCCTACTGGACTCTCCAAGGGTTAAGAAACGGTGCCAGGTTTCTCAAGGTCGCACCAAGTTACTCCCACTGAGCACGAGACAATATTGATCCCAAATCACTCCAAATCCGCGCGTAATTTCCACGTCTGCGGCTATCACAATGTGTAAGCTACTTCGTTCATCATCCGGTCGGTCCACAACCTAACAGATCCGCAAGTGTGTATTAGAATTCGCTGAATTGACCGGCCATCTTAATACGCTGCTCAGGTTAGTCGAGGAGCTCGCTCCAAATGATATTCACACCAACAGAACAATAGCCGTTCGCCAATGCAGTTGCCAAATATGGAAAGCGAAGTGATTGGCTCTATCAACAAACATTACATTATGGCGGGTTCGGGCACCAGCCCCACGTGGGGTTGATTTGTATGCACAACGGCCGCGAAGCTTACCCAATCAATAGCTTAGAACAAACACTGTCTGTCGATCAAACTTCTATTTGCATACGATGCTATCTTATGCACCGGCTTTTGTCGCCTGGCTCCCATCAGTCAGGATCCACAAACACAAGCACGTGTATAGGGTCTCTCATTGGCTGTGTTATGAAAATGATTGGCAAGTAGAATGACGTATATGGGCGTGGTGACAGAAGCCACGCAGCCTTTCGCCGGATGTAAACAAAGCAGTCAGCAACAACAATATTTCAGCGACACAGTGCAATTTTTGTTAAAGCCTGTGGCGAAATGAGATTTATCAGGCTTTACAAGCGAATCCCCATTATCAATTACAGTTGAAGAGTTTCATCCCTAATGGTGCACAGGCGTCGATTCTGTTTCATGCAAGTGAAAGGGGCCAAGTGTATCGGGGACAGCTCACCACAAAAAGAACACAGCACATGCACAAAAGAAGAGACAGAACAAGTTGGGCTCTGGCATTGATTGTTAGGTTCAGCGACGGCGCTGAACTGAACTGCGCGGTAACACACCCGTTTATTGTATTGTAGTGCCTGCCAACCTTAGATATTCATCATCTGCAAATTAGCCGCCATAATAACGTCTCTATTGTGAGTTCTGTCATTAGCCCGGATTACAAAGACTGCTTACGGCCCGGTTTAATCAGTGGCTTGGACGGAGCGCGGTATATTCCCGTCTCCCTTGTAATTTATTGTTATGTTGATGATACGTACAGCTGATAATAATGCCACATCTTACAAAGAAATTGATTCCCCTATTTTAAAATAGCTCTCCGTCTGTGATTAAGTCGCATACACACGCCTGCAGAGAGGTTAAAGCACATCATTTGCACCGTGGATTGAACCTCCGATTTCATTAACCACGACGACAAACTTACTCCTATATGCAAAAAAAATGGTTAATTATTCATACAGAACGTGATAACAATTTCGTCATTGGTTTTGCTTCCTAGGTCCATGTCTGAATCACGCCTCGCTCGCAAGTTAACGGTTGGTGAAAAAAAAAACCGATAGGTTATGTACAGAACTCAGAGAGAGAATTTGTGGACGGAATAATTGCATGTAATGAATAGATAATAAAAATAAAACCAGGAAAATCTTCGTGAAAAAAAATGAATAACATGCATAAATCCATATCCCATATATATAGTAATCGACATACACGATTCTGGGTATATAGATAGAAACATGTATAATCAATTTTCGCGCCTCTTTGTATATTCGTGAAGTCTCTTACCACACAGACGGGCAGAACTTCAGAAATGCAGTTAAATACTCGTGGTTGATACAGATTCGAAATCAAAACAGTTAAATGTGGTCGTAAAATATTTTAAGAGGAGGATAACCTGGTACGTTAATGTTTATTTAAATTAATCTCACTTCACACGAGAGTTCCATAATACATATAACCATCGCACCATATAAAGGATAACTGATCTAAAAGCAAACATCCTGAAAAGGAGGCTGTTAGAATCTCTTCCGTTTCAGTGAGTCCTGTCAGATCTCAGAGCGCATGCGTATAAACTTCACATCTTGACCGCCTTCAACTACATTAATATAACTGCATGATGTTTTTGTGCATTTTAATTTGTTGATGGCACAAATAATACTGCTCAGTCCTCTCTGCCATACTTTCAGATAGCTTAAAAAGGAAAGCAGATAACATATATGTATTACATGAACAGAAATTAAAGGGAAGCGAAATATGAATATAATAGAGTTTGAAAGCAAAGTTGAGAAAGAAATGCATAAAAGTTCCCACGGACATCCATATATACAGTTTTGCTATATCACTTGGGGGTTTTGTAGTCTCTGTCGCTCTCTTTCTCTCTCTCTCTGTCTCTCTCTGTCTGTCTGTCTGTCTCTCTCTCTATATATATATATATAAATATATATATATATATATATAAATAAATATGTGTATATATATATATATATATATATATATATATATATATATATATATATATATATATATGTATTCGCTGGACGATGAGGGGCCAGACACCGTCATGACAATGAGCGCCCACTGTACATCTGTTTGCGTTATCTCTGGCAAAATAAACCTCGTTAACGGAGGGCAAGTCATCGTGTGATAAGTTATGATGACCTGTCTATCCTACTTTCAGCATCATTTGTGTGGAGTTAACGACGTGATAGTGTTATCTGCAGATAGAGACTCATATATACACCCTTTGTATTTGGGTGACACTATATTTCAATGTTGGCGGCACTGCAAACAATACCGAGATATGACGCATGAGGCTTGTGCTATATATACTGTATATAATGCGTTGTATATATCATATATATATCTTCGTGAGAGATAAATGTATATGATTTACTAGTATATGAATATAGCATGCACGCATATATATATATATATACATATATATATATAAAGGGAGAGAGAGAGACCTCGTATTTTTATATCCCAGCTGCCTGGTGTTAACCAGACTTGGTGACTACTGCACCTGCTGGCCTTGGATGCGTAATAATCCCAATTGCTGGGTCATACCAACAAGGAACCACCAGAAGGCACACTCGTTTTGGTGATCTTATTAAACATTATGATTATATAACATATATATATATATATATATATATATATATATATATATATATATATATATATATATATATATACAAACTCCAGTGACTGTGGAGTCTTAGCCTTAGCCTATGCAAAACCACTCCTTGTGGGAAATGATCCTTGTAGCGCGAATTATATTTATCCTAGATGTCTTCTAGCCACACATCTGCCTAGCGGGAACCTCCCTCTATTTCCAGCAGCAATCACAGTTCGTTTTCCGAGGACATTGTTCAGGAATTAAGCCAGTAAACCCATGACCAAAGACTTTAACCAGTTGTTACATATTTGAAATCAGCTATAACTTTCTTGCAAAATAGAATAAATACGAATTGATTTGTTTCAAACGGCGCTACCCGCCGATTAAGTAAAATATACAAGACGTTCACTAGGTATGTTTATATATAGGTATGTTTAGATAAATGTATATATGCACAATGAGGTGTAATAATCTGTAACTCAAAGACTCATGGTACATGGAATGTACACTGTGATATTTTATATCGACCGACGGCGCGAACCCATCAGCCGATGGGCTTGCGCCATCGGCCGATGGGCTTGATCGACCGATGGCGCGTAACATATATCTATATATATATATATATATATATATATATATATATATATAGAGAGAGAGAGAGAGAGAGAGAGAGAGAGAGAGTGAGAGAGAGAGAGAGACCTCGTATTTTTATATCCCAGCTGCCTGGTGTTAACCAAGCCCGGTGACTACTGCACCTGCGGGCCTTGGATGCGTAATAATCCCCATTGCTGGGTTATACCATGCAACAAGGAACCCCCGGAAAGCGCACTCGTTTTGGTGATCTTATTGAACATTATAATGAAAAGCCATTATATATTATAAACAATGACTATACAGATAACTTTGTTATATATCAGGGTGCAATGTGTTGTTTGCTCTTGGCGGGAGACTATAACATGCATGATGCTTTTCCCTTATAGGCCAAGCATATACGTACTTGCATCATCAGCCTTATAATATTTCCCACTCTCGGTCTGTCCATATGTGTGTTTAGTCTATAAATATTATATTTAAACTGATTTATGGAAATCGCTAATTCCGATGCATCTATATATGCTGTATATATGCATTTCAGAGATCAAACATAAAAAAGATTTTCATCCTATCCATCTTTCTGGGGTTTTTTTCTGTGTTTGTCTATAGATATATATAGACGTGTAAATATCTGAAAGATATTACTTAAGCATTTCAGGTCTTTTTAGGCTGAATTCAGGAATATTGTCTCTGTTTATGACTTGGTCGCGATGTCGATGTTGATGCAGGGTCTTCCTTTTGTCTATATGTGCACGTACATCTGATGCTGAGCAAGGAACTATCAGTGCTGCTGACATCTGCATGGAATTTTGTAAATTGGAAATTATACACATGCATGCTTGTGAAAACCGAACCCATCCATCCATCCATCCATCCATCCATACATATATATATATATATATATATATATATATATATTGCATACATAAATACATACATAGATATATTACATACACAAATACATTCGCTGGACGATGAGTGGCCAGACACTGCCACGACAATGAGTGCCCACCGTATACATCTGTTTGCGTTATCTCTGGCAAAATGCCGCAAAAAATACATAAATACCATTAATTTTACATGGGCCATGGGTCCCTCTCTCTTATAATATACTATATATTTGTATTTTGGGCGGTGAAATATATATAAAGATAAATCCAGCATGGCGGAGGTATGCGCTCTGTCAGTGCTGTCTAAATTATGCCAATCAAATGAAGCTGGCCATGCTTCAGAACATTTACTGAAAGAATTTCTTCATCACCCACATCCTTCATAACCTTGTTCAAGCATATATAGAGGTTTTGCCTGGATGGGTGGATGGATGGATGGGTTCTGTTTTGACAAGCATGCATGTGTAATTTTGTTTTATAATTATGCAACCCGTAATGGGTATGTTGACTATAGTGTATGACCCTAAAAGTAAAGTTAAGGTCAAAAATAAATATCAGGTGACCTAGGACTAATATTGTACCGAAATTTCAGCTTTTGAAAATCAGCCGTGTTGGAGATCTTTATACATATATATAGCAATATATAAAGGAAGAAATTTGTGTTACCAAAATATTAATATAGAATTAATCTTATCAACCCAAAGGGGGGGGGGGGAGCTAAATAAAATCCTTGTTATGATTGGAAATCAGCCTTAAAGCATGCGTATAAAATACTATAATGTTATATTATTACAAAAGTACGTATATTTCACATGTGTGTTTTGTTATATAATGGAGAGGTATAAATAATTATTACGTAAATCAGTAAACATATAGGGCCATCTAACAAAAATGTGCTTCATCTTCAATAATAAGGAATATATATATATATATATATATATATATATATATATATATATATATATATATATATATAGTGAATGAAGTCAAATCTAACTATGACAGAAATATCAGGTACATAAAGTCTCTTTTTTTATTTCACTTTCCCGTCTAGTTTAATCTATTATCTCGATATGTAAGATTATATGATGGACGTAAGAGTCTGTCGAAAAGTCAGAGTGGCAAAACCTGTTATTAGTAAAATCTCACGGAAAATCTCGACGAGGAAACAAAAACGCCCCATGACGTCTAATACCCTACAGGGACTTGCTGATGACTGTATTGGCTTTATATATTAGGAGGTCCTAGAGCGGTTTCTGCATGGTGGGCGTAGTCCGAGCTGTCGCGCCTGCATGTTGACGGATGTACGGGGCTTTCCCTTTGTGCCTTTGGATGCTGTTGTTCTGTGGACTTCTTGGATGTCTCCAATCGCCCCCCCCCCGGGCACGTTGGTGGCTTGATCTACTTCATGCTTGGTTTGTTGGCATTTTCGTCTTCAATTTAAAGTTATTCCTATATATAGGGAGAGCCCAGGGCAAGGGTCTCAGACCCTATACCAGCTGGTGCGCTCGGAGGTCTTATCACATCTTCAGTCAGTCAAACCATATATGTAACAAGCACGTTATCACTTGAAATAAATCAGATCAACCGTTAGACATGTATGTTTATCCACCACATACCATAAATATTCCGTTGTAATCAGTATATTGGCAAACCTCCCTTTATATTTGTTTTATTTCTGACCTCATACAAGTAATGTCTCCCGCAGGTAGCGTAATTGACAGCCGAGTCGTGAATTCTATATGATGTGTCACTTCCTCACTCCTAAAACTATAGATATATATATATATATATATATATATATATATATATATATATAGGTTACGGTTAATTATGTACAGCGAGTCAGCGACATCGTTACCATAGGATGCATGGATGGCCATTTCATGCAGTGCAGTTTTCTGAATGACTGGCGTCACGATTCGAAGTAGGCCCAATGGACCAGTTCATATAAAATGCCTATTGAATCGCCTGTTCATGACTGTTAATGAAGTATGTGCAGGATGCTTTCAGTAGCTGGTCACGTGTTATGACAGTTCTGTCATACATCAGTGCATGTGATTTAAAACTGTCGTTTGTGGCTTTCGTGTATAAAGGGGAAAGGGGCAATTATAACGCTGAGCAAAATGGACGTCACGCCAAAGAGACACAGTTTATCGTTTATCTATATAGATTAACGATAACCCCGTTCATACCGTGATTAGTTTGTTCGATTTGGGTTACACAATTTAACAAGTACAACTGCACACAATGTGAAGTTACATGTGAACTTGAAGTACAAAGTGTATAAGGTCAATACGTTCACGGCATGATTGTGGGGAGTTCAATAGAAAGGTAACGCTGTCATCTGTGTTATTTGCACATGCATGGTGGACGCATACGCATCATATATTAATAGGAAACTAGACATTTCTTGGCACCGCAGGTGCCAGAGTATCCCCAGACATAGTAGGCCCCCCCCCCCTTTAAGAATAGACCCCCATTTTAGCAGCATATACTGACACTTGGCATATTTATTGTTTCTTCCAGCTGACAATCCACAATCTTGTTGAAGATATTGTTCCTGTGACCTTGATCTTTTTGAAGATGTGTCATTTGACCTTGACTTTTGACCTCATGACCCCAAAATCAATTGGGGTCTTGCTTTTCCAATGGGACATATTCTAGTCAAGTTTGAAATCCATACATCAATAAAAGCAGGAATTATCATCCAGAAACTAAATTTTGGACAGATGGCTCCTGTGACCTTCACCTTTGACCTTGTGACCTCAAAATTGATAGTGTTCTTCCTCTCTTGGCAGGAGAACTATATGTGCAAGATGAAAGATCTGAGATGAAATGTTTGGCTGAAAATGCATCCACATCTTTTTAAAGATGTGTCCTGTGACCTTGACCTTTGACCTCATGACCCCAAAACAATTGGGGTCTTGCTTTTCCAATGGGACATACACAAGTCAAGTTTGAAATCCATACATCAATAAATGCAGGAATTATCATCCAGAAACTAAGTTTTGGACAGATGGTTCCTGTGACCTTCACCTTTGACCTTGTGACCTCAAAAATGATAGGGGTATTCCACTCTTGGCCGGTGAACTATATGTGCAAGATGAAAGATCTGAGATGAATTGTTTGGCTGAAAATGCATCCACAATCTTTTTAAAGATGTGTCCTATGACCTTGACCTTTGACCTCATGACCCAAAATCAATTTGGGTCTTGCTTTTCCAATGAGACATATACAAGTCAAGTTTGAAATCCATACATCAATTGAAGCAGGAATAATCATCCAGAAACTAAATTTTGGACAGATGGCTCGTGTGACCTTCACCTTTGACCTTGTGACCTCAAAACTGATAGGGGTCTTCCTCTCTTGGCAGGTGAACTATATGTGCAAGATGAAAGGTCTGAGATGAAATGTTTGGCTGAAAATGCATCCAAAATCTTTTTAAAGATGTGTCCTGTGACCTTGACCTTTGACCTCATGACCCCAAAATCAACTGGAGTCTTGCTTTTTCAATGGGACATATATAAGTCAAATTTGAAATCAATACATCAATAAAAGCAGGAATTATCATCCAGAAACTAATTTTTGGACAGATAGCTCCTGTGGCCTTGACCTTTGACCTTGTGACCCCAAAATTTATATGAATCATCCACTATTGGCAAGTGAGCTATATATTCAAGATGGAAGACCTGGGATGAAAGTTTGGCTTAAAATGCATCCACAGTATCTTTTAAAATGCCAGTCCAGTGACCTTGACCTTTGACCTCATGACCCTAGAACCTATAGGGTTCTTACTTTAGTGGTGGGCCATACATAAGTCATGTTTGAAATCTATATGTCTATCAACACTTGAGATATCATAAGGGGTGTGTGATTTTCACCATATATGGCCACTATCATGGGAAAGGTCATGACCCCAATTTAAATAAACATCATCCCATAACCCATACCTATGTATATGCATAATATAAAAGAAATCTGTCCATTAGTTTTTGACTTATAACGCTCACAGTACTTACTGTAAGGTGGCAATTTTGGGGGTATTATAAACAGCACGAAAAGAAGTAAAGAATAATAGGTGGCGCCACCAGTTTCTGGAACATGACAACCCTATCTATGATCTTCCATCAACTTGATTTTTGGATAAATCCATGCAAGATTTCTTGAGATATTAAAGAATTTGTGTGATTTTCCCCAAAATTGGACCTATTCAAGGTCAAGGACACTCTCCTAGTAAAGGTCATGACCTCATTTTAAATAGGCGTCGTCCTCTTACCCATATCTATACATATACCAAGTTTGGTAAAGTTCCGTGAAATATTTTTTTGGGTATCGCGCCAACAAGATTTATATGCGGCGGCGGCGGCGGCGGCGGCGGGACCGGTATGAAAACATAGTATCCCCCGACTTTGTCTGGGGATACAATTACGTCATTGGATGCCCTGAGGATGCCACGACCATACAGGACATACTCTGTGCTAGTCTAATTGTCATTGCTGTACTAACTTTCAAAGGGTTGCGTAACGCAAACATAAGTGACTAATTTGGTTAATAACAAATTATGTATCATGCATGTTCATATACTCAGCAGCAGAGTTCTTCGCTTAATTGTTCGAGTCTATACATGCAGAGGTTAACTTTCTCCTCTAGGGTCGACTGCTTTATGAAAAAGCGAGGAAACGATAATTATTCATTACCTTTAACTTAACCATGCACGTCTCGTCTCTGTATACATCTCTCTCTCTCTCTCTCTCTCTCTCTCTCTCTCTCTCTCTCTCTCTCTCTCTCTCTCTCTCTCTCTCTACACACACACATATATATATATATATATATATATATTAATCGAGCAAAGGAAAGGATATACACAAGCAAATCTCACATTTTTGTATACTATTAACTCTATATGTCCATTTGATCTGACAGAGACAGACTTCTTCTCCCGATAGTGCAGTTCTGAACCTGTCAAACAACGACTGAGACCAACAGCTATAATCCAACGAGACAGAGACAAAACAGGAAAACAATAAAATCAGGGAATGGGGTCGTAACATTTCATCCCATTACAAATCGGATGTATACATTGGTGTAAATAAAAAAAAGTTCTAGGACGCCTCGTATAAATATGCAATGATAAACAAAAAGAACAGGCTGTTCATTCATGATGAAATTCTTACAAAAAATCTTTAAAAAATTCGAATCTTAATTGACCTATCGAGTTGTTTTTGATCCCAGAATCAACCTTCAAAAACAGGTCACGTGATGTTAGTAATTTACATACATTTATAAAATATGACACACATCAACTTCATCATCACATCATGCAGTGGTGCTTTTCCATCTTCTTTCGGTCTATGTATACCATCGAATTTCCTCGCCTTAAATTATCCTCAAAAAATCACTGGCGCTTCTTTTCAGAGCTAATAAATGATGCACACATAATTTATATCCCCGTCTTTTCTGAGGTTACTGAAAGAAACTGAATCCGATGTTTTCGCGAACGTTTCCTCTGTATCGCTTATGTCTTTGACTTCACATGTTTATAAGAAACTTTGTTAATGGTCGAAATTTAAACCTTTTTGGGGTCATCTCTCGATTGTCGTCTTGAAGACGGTGCACTGTAAACTAAATGAATTCACATGTAACGAATACACAAAGATCCAGCTTTTAGTTTAAAAAAAATATGCGGCAAAAATATATTCAACGTGTATGATAACTGGCATGCCGGAAGGGCGCGCCGCGGACAGCCTTATCTCTGGTCCCAGGACTATAACAGTGCGTGCTGGCAGTTAAAATAGCCCTGTGATGGCCTGGGAGGCTGGTCCCGACTGGTACTCGAACTGACCGATGTGTCCATCGGCACCCTCTCCAGCACAGCGGGGTGACTACCCTTCTAGAATCACACGATTACTGGGTGTGGCCCAAACATCTGATCATAGGTCTTATCCGTCGCTCCGGGGGTTGTCAGGGCCCGTCCCGGGGGGTGCCGTGTATATGGGGTAGGGCCAAGTACGGACCGGTACGGACTGTTTCTGGTGGTTCTGATTGGGCTATTCTGCTGTGGTCGTAATGTGATCGGTTCATCATAATGTAAAATAAATCGTGAGAGCTGTCATCAGCTCTCTGATGGTGAACCCTCGGGCCCCGTCCCTCGGTGGCGGGTCCACATAGGTCCTTCTGTGAATTCAAACGTAAACTCTGCAATGTTAAATCATGCACGGATTTACTTTTACACAGGATCCATGGAACTTTGACTAAAGGTATGTCGTGGTGATTTAAATGTCTAATTTCTTTATTGTTTATTATTTTAAGTAGTTGAATGATATATTTTTAACTGAGAACTGTAATAATTTTAGTCTACCTGTCTATGAAATGTCTGTAATTATAAACATTATAAACATTAAAACCATACATGTATATTTATCATTAAACGACCATTCTCCTTTATTATTTATCAATTAAACGCGATTTAATCTGCATCTGAATTTCATATATATAATGATGACACATTAAATTTTCTCTATACATTCTCTATATGGTTATATGAAAATATGCTCCCAGTGCTACGCAACACTAGAACTCATAAAGATATATTATTATTTCATAATTTAAAATCTCTGCCTTCATTTGAAATTTGCGTATCCATATAAATTACAGAAAGACGAACAAGTTTCCGATTATAACCTGTGATACAAAACAATTATTAAGCAACATTTGTTTATGAATACATATGCGTATGTAATCAATTACAATTATTAACAAACTATATATTAAGTAAGTAAATGGACACGTGCGTGTTGAGCCTGTCAAAACCTATCTCAGTTTATTGCAGTAATTTGTTAATATTAAGTCAAAACATATCTGGCGCAGCTGGCTTCGACAGCGCCGCCTACTGGAATATTCTTGAAACTCACAAGCAGAGTTTCTGATACAGCAAAACACTTTCTCAACCACTTGCTACAGGATCATTAAAATATCACTTATACGACTACACTACATACATGCGACGAAAACAAACAAACAAAATTAAATTTATTTATAAAGGACAATTTAGACCAGATATTTATGGTAAAGCGCCGAAATGTGCTTGAACTCAAAAAAACGTATATACATATACGTGTGAATATTTTAACCAACAGCATTTAACCGAAATGCAATTGCGACGTTTTTCAAAATGCTTAAACGTGTTTAATACTCAGTAAACACACACACACACACGTATATATATATATATATATACTTATCGCCTGCCAGCTTTCAAGGACTATCAGCTTTGTTAATTGTTGACGTTTGTACAGAGATAATAACCTGTCAATATTGATACAGCAGTGACCGGGTCATGTATAAAGCTACCGTAAACTGTTTTATCCTTTACACCTCCTCGTTCTTATCAGTCTCACGTCAGCTAATTTGATAAATACACGTATTAACAGATAAGCAATGACAATGAAGTGCTCTTCGTGGTCTGTTTGATGTATATGGAGTATATACTTGTTGCTGAAAGCTCAAGGAGCCGGCATCGTATCAAGGATTCAGTTATCCTTTATGGGATATCAATCTTATTATTAATCAAAAGTTTGTTAAACTTGCCAGCTATGTATACAAGACGGAGGTACTTGAGGGGTCAGATTCCGTGATTCAGCCATTTTTATTTCGAATTAACCTGAGCATACCTTCAACTAAATGTTCTATGTGATTATACCGGAGGTGTTTGTTTTGTCTACTTTTTTATATCTTAAAAAGAATATTTATAATAAACGCCTGCGCAATAGTTAAGGAGGGCAAATATATATTTTCATCCAACTATAGTTCACTCCAACTTTATATCCACACCTTGAAACATGCAGTGATGCGAGTTTGCAAAGAATCTGAAAACCTAACATAAAAGGAATTATGACAAGAATAATAAGATCAAATTAATAAAGAAGCAAGGTTTACAACAAGAATTCGTCTTAATTCTTCTTAGTCTTGCAGCTGAATGACAATTAAAGTGTCACAAATGCATTGCAAACCTTTAGATGGTTCAAATTTTCTTTTTATAATCATAACATTCATTACACAAAAGCATAAATAATAAGTATAGCTGTTACATATTTGGTTTTCTTATTTTCTACAAACATATATATATATATATGTTTGTGTGTGTGTATATATATATATATATATATATATATATATATATATATATATAAAACCAAATTGCAAAGGACCTTTTATATACGTATCAGGATAAAATCGAACCCCGAATCCAGTCTTGGGCAATCGTTGCCCTTAGGTTTGAGTAAGAAACGTGTACCTTTAAATATCGATGAACCCACAAAGAAATACCCGCTGCTGTGGACCTCATCGCTACCACGGCATCGGTTATCTTTTACGTTTCGAAGCCTCATAATAGAAATTGGACATCTGAAACGTACACGAAACTGGAAGTACGAGAAACTAAAACCAGACAATCGTGATGTTTTACAAGGAGTAACAGTTCATAGGCTTTGATCGATCGGTTGTCGGCTCGACCACTCTTGTAAAATGGAGTGCAAACAAGTGGCGCAGTCAATCTATCGATCGCATCATCCAGATCAAAGTGTAAAAACAATGATAGACGTCTGGGTATTATGAGTATTATTTGATCGAATTCCCATATCCATGCAGCTAAACAAACGACATAGATATAGAAGGGTCAAGCGGTATATGTAAATTTTCAAAGCTGTGTGCTATCTCGTGTTAACATGTGTGCATGCATGATATCCATATTTACATTTTCATTTTATATGCTTGTGTTTATATACATATATGCATGGTACTCTGTTTTTACTTTCATGTTTGACAGAGATTTATACATAATACCAATGAATATATTATCAGTCACAATATACCCATGTATATTGTATGTATACCATTGTCCACTGTGGATTCCATGACAATGTTTGCGAAATCTTATTATACCAATACACTAACAGGGCGGATGTAGGTCAAAAGCCCCCCCGGTGAAACCCCCCCCCCCCGGTATTAAGCCCCCCCCCCCCGGCCAAAAGCCCCCCCGGTGAAAAGCCCCCCTACCTTAATGATGAAGAGGACAAAAGCCCCCCTCCAATATATTTATATCTATATCTATGAATATATAATTTAAATACAAACAGTGTGTGTTATCTCATATAATTATTTAATTACATTCAAAATTCAAACTTACAATATATCTTATAGTTAACAATAGAAATATCAATCTATACTTTACATAATCACCTGACCCACACTAGTAAATTTTTATTCAAGACTTAGGGTACTAAAACTGAGACTAATAACAACATAAATGGTCTCAATTATCTGAGGAAACCACTCCCATGGGACAGTTTCACAGGACCTGTTACACCTGAATGATTATTGAAGGAGTGGCTTCATTATAAAATTCTAGGACCAAAGTCCCCCTCCAATATAGAAATATCTATATACATCTATGTGTCTCTCTCTCTCGCTTCTTCTCTCTCTCTCTATATATATATATATATGTCTATATATATATATATTATATTATATTATATATATATAGACTATGTAAATATATGTATAATATGTGTATTATCTCATATAATTCTGTTAAGTATGCATGATTAATATAAAGTAGTCATATAAAATATTTTAAAATATATATTATATTATACACAGTATAATGATATATGACTATACAGGATCAATTTCATTAATATCATTGATACAAATAATAAAACTAATTTTAGCTCCCAATTTTTAACTCCCAATTCAAGTGAGAAACTATATATATATTTATTGACGAGACAATGCACTTGTGGCTACTACCCTACTTCAGCAAGAGAGGGGCCAGATTCCATGGAAACGTGTAAAAACAGCAACTAAACAACTTCAAGAGATGCTGCAAAGGATATGCTCAGAACTCCGCGATGGGGAAAGAACTGTCCCTGAAGCTCTTAGAGCTGTTGGACACTGCGTAAAGTTTAACTAACTATTATTCATGAGATAATTCATGCCACATGACTTGACTACATATATATATATATATATATATATATATATATATATATATATATATATATATATATGGGGGGGGGCCTTTTGTCCTCTTTATCATTAAGGTAGGGGGGCTTTTGACTGGGGGGGGGCTTTTGTCCGGGGGGCTTTTGACCGGGGGGGGGCTTTTGTCCGGGGGGGCTTTTGTCCGTACCCCTAACAGGGCATGGCGAATATCGGTTTGATCACGTGTTGATCATGTGGCCTTCAGGTCTGACGTATAGTCCTGCACGTTGAAAAATCTATACAGGTATATATTATAGGACATACATGAGAAAAGACTGAATAATTGTATATATTATTTGTACTCTAATTGACGTCCTGCGTCAACAGAATAATTGGAACATATGTGGCTGATCAGTTCATATACACATACTCATAAGATAATACAGACACATACATGAGAGAGAGAGAGAGAGAGAGAGAGAGAGAGAGAGAGAGAGAGATGGAGGGTTGTCGTACAACCATGCAATAACATTTCATCCTAATAACTGAAAGTTACAAACAATGGACAAATTGGAGAAAAAGCTTCATTATAATAATTGCATTTACATTTTGACTTGTTCCAAGTAAAAAGTTTAAATAAGGAATCAGAGAAAATTTAATAAATGCATGCGCGTCCTGTTCCTGTCTGCATGGCGAATCTATAACTGTATGCATGATGGAGTTATGGACTTCCGGTCCAGGTACATCGCCACCATTCTGTATGCCGCCAGTTGTCGCAAAATTCTCATAAATTATCATATCAACAGCGAACACACTTGTGGCGGCTCTCATATATGATTAACATCGAGTGCATACCATGCATCAGGCTATTTGAAAATTAATACATGAGAGAAATTGCCATGTATCTCAACATCGAAACAAAGAACCCATTATATACTCGTACACAAACAAGTATATAATGATTGTGTAGAAATTTCTATAATATGGACTTCTCGATATACATTTCAAGCATGTGTAATTGTAATTTAATTAGATTTTCGCGTGCGAATACATAGTAAAGTGCTTAATGTTAAATACAGACACTCGCATATATAATTACATTAAACAGCAATAAAAGCTCTATCACAGAAGTATTTGTCGTTAAACGGAAGGTTCTTATTGAGAGGAGCCCCGTGAACGATATAAGAATGTGTGCGCAGATGACCTGAACATTCGCTGGATGACAAGCACCATTTTGATAATTGGTTGTTTCCGTTTGGCTTATCACTAAACAAACACAGAAAAAGTTCCGTCCCTCCCTCGACGAGCTCGGGACCACTCGGCGTAATCCTCAACAAGGCACCCCTTGATAACAATATTTAATGTGTGTTAGCTCCTCCGGCTTGAAGTGTCCACCGATCGATCGCTCCGCCAGGTAGAGCAGACAATCACACAAACTGTTTGACCACTTGACTCCTATGTCCCCTCCGATATCACCTTTCTGGGCCAACTCGGGCTCTTTTAACAAGCCCAATAAGTGTTCACAAACAACTAACAAGGACACGTCAGTATATCCATACAGAACAGCGGGGGACCCCATGATTACATGGTTTTCATACTTAACACGTGACGTCATGTCGTCTTATAATCGCGATGATCAAAGATGTGGTTTCTTTCAAACGGATATAAATCCATGCTTGACTGCATTATATATAATCTTATGAGTGCGTCTAAATGTTGCATTCACATATATATATATATATATATATATATATATATATATATATATATATATATATATACATATATATACACATATATGTTAAATAAAAATAAACATTACATCTTGCATGTGTGTGTGTGTGTGTGTGTGTGTGTGTGTGTGTGTGTGTGAGCCCTTTAACGGATGTGGCCCAGGCAGATGGGCCAGGCCAATATGAGGATCCGTTATTTGGCTGCCAATATGTCGATCTATATACGAAATGATGCCAATTACACACAAATGTTAATAGCACCTTCTCGGGGCAAGCTGCCTTGACTAAGTTAATCGTATCACCCTGGTGTCATTTGTGCAGAACCTCGTCAGGTGAAATGGTTGAACTCATTTTATTTGATGAAATAAGAATGTCAAGATATTGTGTCAATCTACCCTTTAATTGTTTGATATATATATATATATATATATATATATATATATATAGTGAGAGAGAGAGAGAGAGAGAGAGAGAGAGAGGGGTGTCAGAATAGCCATGCATGCTTGTAGAGAAATGGAACATGAATACACAGAAAAGTAGGTTCCCATGGCAGTGAACCGATACACACTGGTCCATCTGCAGATGGTCTTTGCCTATTAACAAATTTTATATAATTGGGAAAGTAATTAAAGACTGTTTTTATTAGACAAACAGACAGCTAGTCGTTGTAATTATTCAAATCATCACCGCATGATAGTTAAACAATATGAACTTTCCATTCACACTTCCATAACAAGCCATGTCCAATGATGTCTGTTTTTATATCACAATCATAAATATATGACCTCATTCAGGCTGTATAAGAACTCAATGTTCATCGCAATAAAAACATAAGCTGTATAACTTTATATATGGATCACAATAAATGGCTTTGAAAATATTCTAATACGACCAAATTTTTGTATAAGAATGAACGTTTAACTGTTGATGACAACATTTTCTCAACGAAGTTGTGTATGTATCACTGCAAACAGCCGACACAAAAAAATATATACCAGACCTGCATTTTGATCCAGGTCCTTGTCTGTCTTATTCCCCAATAGGGGGCAGCACATGTCTAGAAGCGGAAACTGCGGGTCAATGTGATGACGATCTGATGTTGTGTGATGGGTAAAAATAACGTACACGTGTATGGATCTAAGTGGGCATCATTACCGATAGCTTATAGGAAAATTTAAAATATCCTGACGTACACGTGTATGAATCTTAGTGGGCATCATTACCTGTAGCTAACAGAAAAAAACATAAAATATCCTGACGCACACGTGCATGAATCTTATAATAGTGGGCATCATTACCTGTAGCTAACAGGGAAACATAAATTATCCTGACGTACACGTGTATGAATCTTAGTGGGCATCATTACCTGTAGCTTACTATAAAACATAAAATAACCTGACGTACACGTGTATGAATCTTAATGGGCATCATTACCTGTAGCTAACAGGAAAACATAAAATATCCTGACGTACACGTGTATGAATCTTATAATTAGTGGGCATCATTACCTGTAGCTAACAGAAAAACATAAAATATCCTGACGCACACGTGTATGAATCTTAAAATAGTAGGCATCATTACCTGTAGCTAACAGGGAAACAAAATATCCTGACGTACACGTTTATGAATCCTTGTGGGCATCATTACCTGTAGCTTACTATAAAACATAAAATAACCTGACGTACACGTATATGAATCTTAGTGAGCATCATTACCTATAGCTAACAGGAAAACATAAAATAACCTGACGTACACGTGTATGAATCTTAGTGGGCATTATTACCTGTACCTAATAGGGTATACATAAAATAACCTGACGTACACGTGTATGAATCTGAGTGGGCATTATTACCTGTAGCTAACAGGGTATACATAAAATAACCTGACGTACACGTGTATGTATCTAAGTGGGCATCATTGCCTGTAGCTAACAGAAAAACATAAAATAACCTGACGTACACGTTTATGAATCTTAGTGGGCATCATTACCTGTAGCTAACAGGGTATACATAAAATAACCTGACGTACCCGTGTATGAATCTTGGTAGGCATCATTACCTGTAGCTAACAGGGAAACATAATATAACCTGACGTACACGTGTATGAATCTTAGTGGACATCATTACCTGTAGCTAACAGGGAAACATAAAATATCCTGACGTACACGTGTATGAATCTTAGTGGGCATCATAACCTTTAGCTAACAGGGTATACATAAAATAACCTGACGTACACGTGTATGAATCTTAGTGGGCATCATTACCAGTAGCTAACAGGGTATACATAAAATAACCTGACGTACACGTGTATGAATCTTATAATAGTGGGCATCATTACCTGTAGCTAACAGGAAAACATAAAATAACCTGACGTACACGTGTATGAATCTTAGTGGGCATCATTACCTGTAGCTAACAGGGTATTCATAAAATAACCTGATGTACACGTGTATCAATCTTAGTGGGCATCATTACCTGTAGCTAACAGGGAAACATAAAATAACCTGACGTACATGTGTATGAATCTTAGTGGACATCATTACCTGTAGCTAACAGGGAAACATAAAATATCCTGACGTACACGTGTATGAATCTTAGTGGGCATCATTACCTGTAGCTAACAGGGTATACATAAATAACCTGACGTACACGTGTATGTATCTTAGTGGGCATCATTGCCTGAAGCTAACAGGGTATACATAAATAACCTGACGTACACGTGTATGAATCTTAGTGGGCATCATAACCTGTAGCTAACAGGGTATACATAAATAACCTGGCGTACACGTATATATGAATCTTAGTGAGCATCATTACCTGTAGCTAACAGGGTATACCTAAATAACCTGACGAGCACGTGTATGAATTTTAGTGGGCATCATTACCTGTAGCTAACAGGGTATACATAAATAACCTGACGTACACGTGTATGAATCTTAGTGGACATCATTACCTGTAGCTAACAGGGAAACATAAAATATCCTGACGTACACGTGTATGAATCTTAGTTGGCATCATTACCTGTAGCTAACAGGGTATACATAAATAACCTGACGTACACGTGTATGAATCTTAGTGGGCATCATAACCTGTAGCTAACAGGGTATACATAAATAACCTGGCGTACACGTGTATGTATCTTAGTGGGCATCATTGCCTGAAGCTAACAGGGTATACATAAATAACCTGACGTACACGTGTATGAATCTTAGTGGGCATCATAACCTGTAGCTAACAGGGTATACATAAATAACCTGGCGTACACGTATATATGAATCTTGGTGAGCATCATTACCTGTAGCTAACAGGGTATACCTAAATAACCTGACGAGCACGTGTATGAATTTTAGTGGGCATCATTACCTGTAGCTAACAGGGTATACATAAATAACCTGACGTACACGTGTATGTATCTTAGTGGGCATCATTGCCTGTAGCTAACAGAAAAACATAAGATAACCTGACGTTCACGTTTATGAATCTTAGTGGGTATCATTACCAGTAGCTAACAGGGTATACATAAAATAACCTGACGTACACGTGTATGAATCTTATAATAGTGGGCATCATTACCTGTAGCTAACAGGGAAACATAAAATATCCTGACGTACACTTGTATGAATCTTTGTGAGCATCATTACCTGTAGCTAACAGGAAAACATAAAATAACCTGACGTACACGTGTATGAATCTTAGTGGGCATCATTACCTGTAGCTAACAGGGTATTCATAAAATAACCTGATGTACACGTGTATCAATCTTAGTGGGCATCATTACCTGTAGCTAACAGGGAAACATAAAATAACCTGACGTACATGTGTATGAATTTAGTGGGCATCATTACCTGTAGCTAACAGGGTATACATAAATAACCTGACGTACACATGTATGTATCTTAGTGGGCATCATCGCCTGAAGCTAACAGGGTATACATAAATAACATGACGTACACGTGTATGAATTTTAGTGGGCATCATTACCTGTAGCTAACAGGGTATACATAAATAACCTGACGTACACGTGTATGTATCTTAGTGGGCATCATTTCCTGTAGCTAACAGGGTATTCATAAAATAACCTGATGTACACGTGTATCAATCTTAGTGGGCATCATTACCTGTAGCTAACAGGAAAACATAAAATAACCTGACGTACACGTGTATGAATCTTAGTGGGCATCATTACCTGTAGCTAACAGGGTATTCATAAAATAACCTGATGTACACGTGTATCAATCTTAGTGGGCATCATTACCTGTAGCTAACAGGGAAACATAAAATAACCTGACGTACATGTGTATGAATTTAGTGGGCATCATTACCTGTAGCTAACAGGGTATACATAAATAACCTGACGTACACGTGTATGTATCTTAGTTGGCATCATTGCCTGAAGCTAACAGGGTATACATAAATAACCTGACGTACACGTGTATGAATTTTAGTGGGCATCATTACCTGTAGCTAACAGGGTATACATAAATAACCTGACGTACACGTGTATATGAATCTTGGTGAGCATCATTACCTGTAGCTCACAGGGTATACATAAATAACCTGACGTACACGTGTATGAATCTTAGTGGGCATCATTACCTGTAGCTTACAGGGTATACATAAATAACCTGACGTACACGTGTATGTATCTTAGTGGGCATCATTGCCTGTAGCTAACAGAAAAACATAAGATAACCTGACGTTCACGTTTATGAATCTTAGTGGGCATCATTACCTGTAGCTAACAGGGTATACATAAATAACCTGACGTACACGTGTTTTAATCTTATAATAGTGGGCATCATTACCTGTAGCTAACAGAAAAACATAAAATAACCTGACGTTCACGTGTATGAATCTTAGTGGGCATCATTACCTGTAGCTAACAGGGTATACATAAATAACCTGACGTACACGAGTATGAATCTTAGCGGGCATCATTATACCTGTAGCTAACAGGGTATACATAAATAACCTGACGTACACGTGTATGAATCTTAGCGGGCATCATTATACCTGTAGCTAACAGGGTATACATAAATAACCTGACGTACACGTGTGTGAATCTTAGCGGGCGTCATTATCTGTACCTATAACAGGAGTACATAAACAAGAGAAATATAGGTTGTATCGTTTTATGTTCGTGTCTGCTTGCAGGCCAGTCATGCATGTACGGTTACCACACAAGTCTCGATATTTTTCTCAATATGATTTCTTTTTACTTGTGAGCAAACATCAGTTTTGTATAGTTCTTGTTTTGTAAATTTAAAAATAAATAAATATGTTTTGCTTATGTGTACCATTACCTGCCAACGGTTTACATATATGTGTGACTTGTATATATTGCACCGTCACGTCGAAATTGACCTGCATATACAACACTTGGGGATACCTGGCGGAAACCTTAATAATAATGCATTTTATATTTAACTGGAAAGTTTCATTGGTTGTGTTAAACGAACTTCGGAACGAATACATATATACAGTCACACGCCATCGGTCGATATGTCCCATCGGCAGTTGAGCGTGCGCCAAGTTTGTTTCTTAAACTGTACAAGATCTTCGACATAATATACAAATTTCTTAGGGGGGATATAATGGTAAACGGTTAGGATGGAATTGGGGCACGATGTTATTTTAGTATTAAAATTGAATTTGACTCGCTGCTTAATTATCTGATAAGAGCATTTATAAATAAATAAATAAGACGACTTGGAACATGTTATCTGTGGTGATTACTTTTGAGCTCAGCTAACTGAAAGTCAACTGAGGTATATAGGAATGGCACTGTGTCCGTCGATCGTCGGGCCGTCCGGTCGTCCGTTAGCAGGACAAAAATCGTAACCACTGGACCTAGAAACTTCTATGTATACACATTGGGAGGTCAATAAAAAATCTCCCTGGAAACCTGAAATTAAGTCAGTGCGACCTATATCCTCCGAGCTATGGGGCTTGTAAGTACCCCCCAGAATAAATAAAAATTCGATATAAAAGCTTTAGTATCTTGATAATTAATGCATGGATTGAATGAATCTTGACCTGAATATTGACCATGACTAGTTTTGTCAGTTCCCAAAAACTGGTGGTACCACCTGTATTTTTTTCTAATTTATTGTTTTTGTTTTAAGACCGTAAAATGACAGCAATTATTCTCAGCTACATGTGGTTTCATCCAGTATCCTGAAACCCGGTCTGTTTATTGATTATGATTGCATGTTTTTTTCAGTTCCTGAACACTTGTGGCGCCACCTGTATTTTTTTCTATTTTTGATGCATTTTCCCTTATTTCGAGACTGCCAAATTAAATTATATAGTATCAGATTTGCAACTGTGATTTCATTTGTGTCCTGAAAGTTTTTGTTGTTTTTTCGGGCCCCGCTAGAATAAGCGGATGCCCTATTTTAATCAACCTGTCCGTCCGTCTGTTCGTCTTCCTGTATGTCCGTCAAATTTGTATCCTGTTGATAACTAAAGTTTGAATCGTCATATGGATTTCAAACTTGACTTATATATTGCCCACCTCTATCGCAAGAACTCTATTGATTTTGGGTTCATTAGGTCAAGGTCACAAAACTAATTTATTTAGAAAGATTATGGATGCATTTTCAGCGAAACTTTTCATCCCAAACTGCTGTCTTGCATATATCGATGACCTGCCAATAGGGGAAGAATCTGATTGTTTTGGGGGTCACAAGGTCAAAGGTCAAGGTCACAGGGGCCATCGGTCCAGATATTTGTTTCCGGATGATATGTCAAGTTTAGTGCGACATGTTGGTTTCAATCTTGACTTATATTTATCCCACGAGTAATGTAAGAACCCTTTTGATTTTGGGGTCATGAGGTCAAAGGTCAAGGTCACAGGACCCACTTCTTCAAAAAGATTGTGGATGCATTTTAAGTCAAATTCTTCATTCATGAACTTCCATCTTCATGATATTGCCCAACTGCTCGGATAATATAGGAAGCTTCAGCTGTAAAAAAATGCATGTCAACAGACCCGCATACATAAAGGATAACGATATTCTAGTTTGGCATAAGAGAGATTTAAAGGCATATGTATATATAATCACATGTAAACATTACAAACAGAACATTAAGTTTAGCTGCACTCTGAATCATCTAAAGGTATGATTCATCAGCCACTTCAGCCGTCTAGTAAACAGTTATTTTAATTTCATAGATGTTACATCACCATTTTGTTATCTTATTTTTTTTATTACAAATCATACGACATAATATATGATATAGTATATACTTTTTGTTTAATGTAAACCTCCATATCGATCGAAAGGTTTGGCCCATCGGTCGATGGGCGATCTGTCGGTCGATCCATCGTTGGCGCAAACCCATCGGCCGATGGCGCGTGACATATATATTTATATATATATATATATATACATATATATATATATATATATATATATGTATATAAACTGATGCTTACTAAATTGCAACTCGTATACTTGCTTCTTACTTTTAAATCGTATTCATAATATGTAATATCATTGTATATTTAAATATCCTATATATGCATGTCATAAGTGTTAAATATTTATATCATGGTAAAATATACAATATGCTGTCGCAGCTTTAAGTTAGATTATATTTTAAGTCTACATCTTTCAACAATCAAATAATGATTCATAGTAAAATGAAATATATATGTCACCCATTCAAGCAGAGCCGAAGGTTGTCTTTAGTGCTTTGGATATATGTATATATATGTGGTGGGTAAAAATATTGCATGGTCTGTTCCAACAGCGGGAGCCCAGATTTGACAATTATTCTCCATATATGATAAAATATGATTAAATTGTTAAACATTAATTAGGATAACGGGCTAGAGAATTTAAATGAGGTAAAAACTCACATGAAAAAATATACATTTTATTTTGCAACCATTTGAATCTTGACATGGCGTCACTCTCTTAACGCCAAACAACCAACCACCAGCTTTTAAATGTGGTGCATTGTGCATGTGAACTTGACCGTCATTGAATTGATGGTATTTAGTTGTGGTAAAAAAAAAGACTATTGTCAAATATTGATATTATTGAATTTCTTAAATATGTTATAAGATTTAGTTTCTTTCTAGGTAATTAGGCCTATGCATCATTCCTTTATTTCAGTGTATACATTTTGGAAACTGATCTGATAACTTCTGAAAATATTGCCAAATGCCAGTTCATGCATGGGCAACTCCTTGTGAATCATACCTTAGACGTAGGCTATAAATATTAATTACTGCTTGTCAAAGTTTAAGTAAATATTAGTTTTGCTCAACATATAGTTTGCGAATTAATTGTTGCTTACTCAAAACTGCCGAGAAATTCTCTATTAATCACATTATATAATCCTTTAGAAAACCTACTTCCTCATATTCTTTAAAAAGTAAATAACTTATTAACCATATCATTTACATTTTGGCTTTGTTCTACAACAAAAACAAAATATATAGAGCCAATTATCACCTACGGTGGCCGGACAGATGTTAGGGAAGATATGGAACTCATTAAATTATTTTTTTAATACTTGCTTTATCTTAATTGTATGTTTATAGCTGGCGCAGCGGATTAACGTTTTATAACAACACTTGCACTGAAAATATGTTAACTGGTACAGAAAACCTGCGGAAAATAGCAATTTTCCTCCAGCCTCTATCGAAACGGAAGGCAGTTAATCTAGTTACAGTGCGTATTTTATTTCAAACAAATTGTTTCGGCTGTCTAGTTGTTTAAACATAAAGACGTGCAAAATTCTTGGAATTTGATCACAAAAACATTTAATCGCCTCTCACAAGGATAGCACAAGCTGGCACCGTGCATAAATTAAGCTTTATCACTCAGTAAAATTTGTCATCTGGACACCGCATGCTTTCTAAATAAAAACCAAACGAAAATGTTGCGAAACAGCCCCGCGACTGGTGAAATCGACAAGCTGGTGGAATGCCAGCCCCGTGTTCCATTTCACTCCCCGCAAAACGGGCATGGTAGATTTCAGTGAGGTCAAAGGTGACGGACATAGGCAAATACGCTGTAGGATCCACCCATTTATATGGGCGGGCGCAGGGTTATTTATTGGGAAACCCCGACCGTTGCCACCGGTACCAAGATAGGAACCTGTGTGAAAATTCTGAAATGTCTCGGTCTTCAGTCAAAGTGGATAAACCAGCATGCATCTCGGCCCAGGTCAATTTCTCCAAGCGGGATTCACGTCTTGGGTGGGTTTCCTATCTGTGTTTTAAATTGTGGATTGTAGAGATTATATTTTGTTCAATCAGTCATAGTATTTATCAAATAAACACTTTAATTGTTTTTCCAGTGTCTCCCTATATGATATCAGAGCAGGGCTAGCTATATGGTCATATATTTTACTTCAGTCATTCTTCTCTGCGTCAATTCTCCAACACCTATTCATTAGTCATGCAGGAAACTATATGAAAATTCATTACATCACTATCGAATATCTTGTAATATTAATGTTATCGTAATAGAATGTTATTAAATTAAAAATTATGCCTTTTTCCAATTGTTTTTATCTGTATGGTTGACGTCATCTTGAATAACTTATCAAGATATTGTCAAACCTCAAATCCATCGCATCACAAAACAATTTCTGCGTTTGTTATTAGTTGCATGTATATAGCGAGTTTGAGCATATATGTAAAAAGTTCATATTTCTGTCTATTATATTTGCTAATAAACTCTCATTAATGCAGAACGAAATGTCAAACCTAAACATTTTAATTCTCTTCATAGACTTAACCATTATATATTAGGACGATTTATATACTTCTTGAGATGACAGCTGCAATACTGTTAAAAAAAACAACATATTTTTCCACATGCACTGTTTATTTACCAAATCCAACCAGCGTCAACCACAAAAAAAAATAAAAAATCATAATACATGGAAATTAATCGTAGTCAAATTTTCTACAAATTGTGGTTTTCGTTCCTTTCTTTAAATATCTATATATATATAGTGGTTTATCATGAGGCACTAACTATACATGGTATTTTATTAATTTGATTTATATTTAAATTATTAATTATATATATATATATATATATATATATATATATATATATATTGGTCGAGTGTGAACGTAACCTATATATGTATATACATGAAATGTGATATAAATGTATATGCTATATAAAGGATAAATAGCTTATAATTATAGCACAACAGGTACAGCTGCAACAGCTGTAACCAAGTTAATACAACGTCTGCCTTGTTTTCATGCATTGAGCACTTCAATTATGTAGTAAAAATCCATGAAAAAGAACAAAAGACAAAAAGAAAACCAGCAAAACAATCATTAAAAACAATTGACAATCAAAAAGTCAACTGGTCATAATACAGCTTTAATGCCAAAATATTAAACCAGTCTAGCTAAAAAAAATATCAATTTTTGATAAGAATTATTTGAATAAATATTTATTATAAATTAATGAATATATATGTATATTACACAACCATGCAGCTATAGTTCATACGGTGACTACAGGTATATATCATATAGGTTAACAAGATTGCACTAAAAATATTGTTTTGTCGTATAATTATTTTACAAGGGTTGTAATCCTATATATTTTCCTCATTGCACATGTGCTCAGTGTACGAACTGGCGAGCTTGAAAATATATAGCCTCCGACTCTTGCTGCGTCACAAGTTCAAATATAGTCCCATGCATGCACTGCTGAGTAATTCCTGCTTAAAATATAGCAGCATGGAAAGATTAAATGTTGTCACATTTTTACAATAATTAATGGCAATTACAGTTAAATACATTGTGAAATGCATTTAAATCTTATCCTTATTTTGTTAAATAATTAAATAAATATATATATTGATTTACCTAAACTTTTTTTTATGTTTTATATAAATATGTGTATTCGTAAATGGCTGACCAAATACATTTAGAAACAGATATACATTTATTGATCTCTCTTGGGTTACATGCATTAATACGCAGCAGGTACCAGGTTTTGCCAAAACTATATATTTAAAATTGTCATACTCATTAATGTATGACCGAAATTAAGTTTGAATTTCTTCCTGGCATTAATAGTTTGATAAAATGGAATAAAATATATAAAAGTTAAAAAAAATTTAGCTTATCTTAATCATGCATATTTTTAATATTACATTTCTGATTAAAACAAGAAATTAAGCATTTTCAATCCTGCATTTGTATTTGAAAATCAGATTTATAGTCGATATATACTTATATAAATGTTTGGAAATCGGGAGTTACTGGTAAATGCAATTATAAGGTTAAAATCAGAAATATTCCTTTTGTGCAACGAAAAATGCATGTTAATTGGAGATATATTTCTTCATGCAGTTTCATGTTTAATTGGATCAGAAATGTGTATACGTCATTTTTATTTTGATATGAACTCTTGTCTATATAACGTTGTTTTGTTTGTGGAAAATGTTCATAAACATATAAATATAATTTTCTCGTGATTAAATGTACATATCCGTTTGTACATGGTATCCTTGCGGTAGGCGTGACCTGCTTGTACCTTCACCTCTAGAGAGTTGGCAGCAGCAATACCGTAAAGTACGATAAGCAAAATCCAGACCGTCTCTGGTTCGACAAAAACGGAGGCAAAGGCGATTATCTATCACCAGAGAGCGAGTTAGAGAGCGGCAATTTGGAGTGGCTATACATGTTAAAAGCACCAAGACAATTTATTCCCAAACGCCAACCGGTGGGACTTTGATAATGCGCTGGGCAGCCCTTGAAGGCGATCATTTCTTGAAGAAAAACCGCTTCAAATTATTACTCTCTCGAGTAGCACTTTGGAGAGCGGACAAGATGCCTTAGAGATATCATTGTATTATCATGTCAAAAAGCGATAGGCTGTTTCAAATGGGAGCCTTAAATTTTAAATCTTGTCTCTCTGCCTGACAACTGTAACGTTACGACCTGGGGATATAACTTTCCCTGACAACTGTAACGTTACGACCTGGGGATATAACTTCTGATCATTACGTGTTGATGGTTGTTCCTCGCGAGAAAATAACGCATTAAAATCTCACCTGAGAAAAACAGCCGCCAACTCTAAAAATACCCAGTTATAGTATTAATCAAATAATATGTAATTCGCCTTCTTATAATGCATGCATGCATCAACACCGACTTTTCGTTAGCATTAAATGTAGAACCTAACATAGAGAAAGGTGTATACATAAGTAAATATATATATATATATATATATATATATATATATATATATATATATATACGAATATGTATATTCTCTGGTCAAATGAAAATGTTTTCGAAAAAGAAATGAATAGTTGTGCATAAAAATGCACCTTTGCACCCTATAACACATATGTATTTAAATATATATCAGTTCATGTATAACTGGTATCTTTAATATGTAAATTTAAGTTGCAAATAATCATTTATTTAATTCCCATAAATATATAAGCTAGAGTTATTTAGTCAACTTATTCATTGTTTTATTTGTATTCAATTTTAGTTTACTATTCATTATTAGTAATTATCCTTAAAACGTCAAATGCAAAGCGTTTTAATAACAATTAATCACAGTTAATAAACTTACTTACCGGAACCGGAACTGTTGGGGACGTCTGCTGAATCTGTTGGCAGCAAGACTGAGGGTGAAGCTCCATCCGAAAGGCTGGTCTGTACATTTTTAATATTTGAGCAATATTTCCAAAATTTTGCAATCTATGTAAACTATATAAGGTCTGTAATAACGTCTCCTATTCTGGTTACAGTTATACTGATATTTATGTCCAAATATAACGATCTGTGTATATTGCAAAGTTTTCCTGCTTGCACATTTTCTCTAGTTCTTACCATCTGTACGGCATATTCTTCTCATACCATCTTTATGGTATTGTGTTCTTTACAATCTGTATGGTGGGTCGCGATGACAGTGAGATGCCGTTAAGACCGTAATTTATACACCAACTCCGCCATGTGGTGAAGTGCTTGTTTTTTTTTTAAAGTAGGGCTTCGGTTTTCAAGTGGTGAAGGCTTTTAGACAGAATGTCTGTCAAATGTTTACCTGCATTTTCTTTTTACACTCGTTTTAAGTTCTTGAGCTGGAAGGCAGAGGTTGGTCTGCCGATGACTTATTGTTACATCACCAACTGATATACACAGAGTATATATTATACAACAAAGGCATTCTCTACATTTTATGCATGCAATTCTCACGGACTATTTTTGTATACGTTTTGGAATGGCATATATCTTAATATAATAAATTTACACACAAAAAAATGATTGTCAAATTATAACGAAAGACGTGAATAATTGTTATTTAAATTACACAAGAATACATGAAGTTGGAACAATATAAGAGCGACTGCTCGTGACAATGAGCGATAATAGGTGGTCCAACGAGCGATCTCTTGAACCGCCCGTATTGAGATATTCAGTTGGACGGAAATTAGAATACAAAATGTGCATCTCTTGATAGCACTGAATAAATTATAAATTTTTAATTTCACAGGATATGAAAGATGTGATTTTTTAAAGAGAGGTACTATAATTTTCCTTATGCAAATATAGGCGTTTCCTGTATAAATAGACTTGTCATATGCAACTTACCCAATTTAAAACAGTTCGTTCTGCTATAGGGAATTGGTATTATTTTGGATATCTTTTTATAACAAACTCTGTACGCATATATTTATAATTATGTCGAAAAGGAGGATTACATTTTGTTTTCTCGTGTCACTTTATTAGGTGATACCGCCGATATTTGGCGTAGATATATAGATGGCCTTTGAGACTGCATGTTTGTAGCAAGTGCAGGTGTTACAGGCCAGAACAGCTCCCTTGATTTTATACCCTGGAATAAACAAGTTAAGTTCAAACTGTTCCCGGGGACTATAAGATATGCTAGGCCAGATTATACCCCGGGGTATAATTTTTCCTGCTTTTAGTCTACTTTAAACCCTGTTTTATGCTAAATTATACCTCATTGTGCATTCTTATAAAGAATTTAATTTTCTACAACAGCTTATCTCCGGTTCGAATTTTATAAAAATAATTGTACTTCACGAATTTATGTTTCATGATGTCTTCTCCGGCGATAGGTATATTTATAAAGTGTGAATACATAGCCACATTACTATATACTGTATAAATATGGAATATCAAAATTCATATATTAAAACCATGAACTATGAAAACTCTCAACAGTAAGACGATTTTTATCAACTAAAAATGAATATAAGGTATGACGCTGATATAGTGAGTGAATATACTTGTTAAGTTAAGTAAATGATTAAATCATAATTTCTATAATCATTATTATCAGTTTTCTTAACAATAAACATTGTAATATTTTCCCCATGCATAGTGGTGTCAGGTACAACAATTTATAAAGCTGGATTAAAATAAATGGTAATAAACATATATGTAGATGTATATGTTTCCTGGAATTCATGTAGAAATATACGGATTGATGAACCGTGTTGTGGAGTAACTCTAAATCCTATTACCCGGACAAAGTAACAATGGGCTGCGATAGCAGATATATATATATCATAAACTTTCGGTAAATATTTGATGTAAATATACTGTAGCTCAGATGGATGCATGGCGCGCTTCTGGCATGACAATAGTAAGTTTCTGTGAAGTATAGGGGATGTAAAACCAGCCTGAGGGGGTATGAATATAGACCGGGTATTTATCCTGGCCTAGGTTCAAATATAAACTGGAAAGGGGGTTCATCTTCCCTGTTACATCACCAGTATACTACCTCCATAAAAGAGTGAAATATGCTTTTCTCGGCTTTTATATCGCTGATTATTTAAATGGAGTAATCATCTCTAAGATTCAATTAATTGTTATGAAATTTATAGTTAAAAGGCAATTATATGGTCCAATATATACAAAGGCCCTTTTGAGTAAAAAAAAAAGATAATATATACAAGGAATATATATGATTTTATCCGATAATTGATTTTGTACCCAATTAGATCAGAATTTGTTCCTCGTCTTTAAAGTTGTGCCATGTGACTTTGTAAAAATGTAGTTTGAGATTAAATTATATTTTTTTGTCAAATTTCTTAAATTTAATTTAACATAAGCAATGTATATATATATATATATATATATATATATATATATATATATAAACTTTCTTATAGAATTACCCTGCAAAGTAAACACCATGCAGGTGCACAGGATAAAATAATAAACTATATTTTTTAAAGCAAGGGAACCACAGTTGTTAAATACATGCATATATACGTGCATGCAAATAATTCTAGATGGAGTTCAAGCGACGGATGACGGAATACCTATATATATATATATATATATATATATATATATATACTTCATTTTTTATAATTATAGGCAAGGTGTGCGAGTGGCTCATATATTATATACTCATGCAGCATCGTCTTTGACATCCATTAAATATCAGGAATGTACTCCAACAACACTCATTTTTCTTTCCCAATTCAATTATTTCAATGCCATGCATAAAATGAACCACGTCAATATTAAACTTTTTGTATATAAGTTGGAGCCCGTTTGCGGATCTGGCCCAACTGCCGATGGGCTTGGCCCATATGAGGATCCGTTATTGGGCTGCCCATCTGCAGACGGGAAGCCCAATAACGGATTTAATACCATGCACTTTCTGGCCCATCTGCAGATGGGCTTGGCCCAATAACCGATTTTAAAAATCACTCTCTCAGCCTATACATCAATAATTTTATCATCAAAATTACATTGCATTCAGTATTACAATAATCTTTTTAATAATTTTATTCAAACAATTCATCACTAGACTACATTGCATGCATGTGATGTTAGGAGTTTAATGAGGTTCATTAATTATTTGAATGGTTTATTAGGTAAGCCATCAGGTTTCTTTATAGTTCGATCAAAGTGTTTCAAAGAAGAAACGGTAACTGTTTGATTAGTACCCCGATGTTTTGACTAGGTGGCTTTGGTCTAACTCACCAGTAATATTTGAGCATGTATAATCATGCCACTGATTAGTTCAGTTTTCGTTGCATATATACAAGTAACCTGGTATGTCCGCATTAGATCTTGCAGTTTAATAGGATGTCCAACACACTTGTTATTCCCTCTAAAGCCAAGCCCGCGGAGAAGAGGCCAGCATGCAAGTATGTACGGGTATTCCCTATTGATAGTCTGTTTGATATCGTCAAGAACATCCTCGAGAACGAGGTGAACCATGCAGGACGTAAACAATTCTGTACGAATGCTAAGTAGAGAGCTTATCAACAAGACACTTCTCCAAAACAAAATAGTAACAAGATATGTTATTATGGTGATAGTGCATGATTGTGATTGACTCTGAGATCTAATGACTCTAAGAAAGTGTTTGCTACATATATAACTATTCTATTGTCAAAATGTATATGGTAACTTGGATATATATGTGATTATTTAAAAATGAATTTGAGAAACTGATTTTGAATCATATATAATTGCTCTTTAGTAAATTTGTATGTTACCATCATACCATGGAAGTCGCATCTATGTGGTAATGTTAATGGGATTTTTGGAAACAGCTGTAATTACTCTTTAGTAAAAAGTGAACCTCATTGAACTCTTAACATCACACGAATGCACTGTAGACTAATTAAGAATTGTGTGTAGAAAGTAATTAAATAGGGTATTGTAACATGCACTGAATGCACATCTATGTAGTTTTCTATGCACATCTATGTAATTTTGATGATAAAATTGATGATGTAAGGCCGTGATAGTGACTTATGTTTCAATAAACACATGCATTTATGTTCTTCATGGGAAATGTTTTCAGAGTACAAAAGTCATCAAGATAATAAAATAATAATGTATTTCTTACAAAAACTGAAATCGGTTATTGGGCCAAGCCCATCTACAGATGGGCCAGAAAGTGCATGGTATCAAATCCGTTATTGGGCTTCCCGTTTGCAGATGGGCAGCATAATAAGGGATCCTCACATGGGTCAAGCCCATCGGCAGATGGGCCAGATCCGCAAATGGGCTCAAACATATACATATACTTTTAAAATGTTTCTGCGACCGTTATGTTATAGGCCGGGATATGAACTGGCCTAAGTGTATGATCATGATATTGGAAATAGGCAAGGGGTATATTAATTCTGTGTATTGCTCATGCAGGGTATATACATTACACCATTTAGAAAGCCGGGATGCATTTATTTGACATTACGTTATGTATTATAATTCATGAAACATAATTTCTATATTTTAGTCCGTGCAACTGTGACTGAAAATGTTATAAGTGAATGTATATATATGCACATATATGTACATTCATGTTTATATATATATATATATATACATATATTATATATAGCCCGAATACTCAATATATACACACTTGAAATATAGTATACTGCCCGAATATACTCAATATAAACAAACTTGAAAAATGCCTATACTGCCAGAATACTCAATATAGACAAAACTGAAATACTACCGGAATACTCAATATATAAACAAAATTTAAATACCGCCCGAATACTCAATATATATACAAAATTGAAATACTGCCCGAATACTCAATAGATACGAAAAACTGAAATACTGCATGCCCGAATACTATATATATATATATATATATATATATATATATATATATATATATATATAATTGAAATACTTCCCGAATACTCAATTTATACAAAATTAAAATACTGCCCGAATACTTAATATATAAAAACTTTAAATACTGCCTGAATACTCAATATATATATACAAACCTGAAGTACTGCATGTCCGAACACACAATGTATACAAAAGTGAAATACAAACACAAGTTTTAACTCACAGATTCTTTTACACATATGCATGAATTAAATTACACTGTTTACGTGCTTGTGTAAATATGTTTTTCTTAACATCCGACCGGATGCATGTAAACACGTGATTCAAAAACAATGATTTAGGTACCGGAACAGGGACACCAAGTAAAATTAAATGTATACCAGACCAAAACAGGTGGAAATGATAGACTGATTGTTGAGTCTCTTCATGTATCTGGACCTGGCGGTTCACAGTACACACTGTTAAGGATCGGGGGTAATGACCCCTGGCTCTTGAGGTCATCTGTGCCCCACCCTCTCTTTATGGTTGGTCTGTCAGTCGCGGCCCTCATCCCGATAAGTCAAGGATATAACCCGCGCCACAAGGATACAGGACCTGCAGTATATACAGCATCTCCTGAACAACACCCTTCATATCAAACAAACCAAGTTTATATATATTCATGTTAGATCCTATCAAGGATAAATTATTTACACTTGATATATAAATCGTTCTTTCTAATACTTGTTTTGGTGAGTATCATGCGTTTTTGCATTATTTATAATGAAACTAAATTTCAATATTAATGAAGAAAAACATGGCACAGGTAGAAAAAAAAGAAAACTTTTCTTCGGGATTTATTCACACAAAAAGTTTATTTAATATTAGCCCATGCACTGAAAGGTGGCTTGCCCTCATTGGGTTCTGAACCCATGCAATTTATTTATTAAGTTTTTGTTTAACTGATATCACATAAAGTGAATAAAACAATTCTTAATTAAATTATGAATTTAAAACAAACGTTAAAATTATGATTTAATTTTAATTTTGTTTTGCCAGGCGAAATGACATTCGCTACGCTAAAATTTCATCACCCATGGAGGATCGCAGAGATTTATATATCAATCAACACTGAAGGTTTGACCAAAAATTAAAATAATAATGAGAATTAATCTGATACATTTGTTATAAATGATATAAAGCAGCCACAGACGGCATATATACTTCTGCCATCAACCTGATATACTATAAAGTTAAAAATCTGGACCAACTCAAAGAATATATCTATTAATACAAGCCAATAAAAGTTACATTTAATCAGCCCGATGGTTGCAATAATGAATGGATCGATTACCATGAGATTTTTATCCTGGATAGTTTTATTGTTGACGCGACAAGTGCCCCCCTTACATATTTTTATCATTATTCATTGAATTAAATTCTATTATGATGCTTGCATATTATATAGCATTTTATTTGAGAGTTCATAGTTTATGTATTGTTCTGAAACTTTGTTTTCCGGCCATGGATATAGTTTACTTGATTGAACAAAACTGTGCATGCAGTGAATATATCATGCAGTCGTTTATTTTTTAGAATGTGGGTTAATGTATATTGTTCCTTATAAACGCCCTTTGCAAAACTCTGGTTCCTCTGTCTCGCCGCCAGATGTCCTTTCTGAATGTGCTATATAGGATTACTTTGGCGGGCCCTCATGCACATGCTTGATATAAACAAAATAATAAAGAACACAGCCTGTGTATAAAAATGTTCAAGGGATTGTATTTAGTTCAGACATGAGATATCGGAATAGGCCTCTTAAATGCATGGTCAGGGTTTTTAAATGAGTCAATTGAGCAAGGCTTTTGATTTCTATATACTGTCTCATTTATTATGCATTTATTATTTTTTTTTTCACCTGTGTTTAGAGACTTCAAAGCGGTCGTGTCATTTCCAGCAGTTAGGTTGAAATATTTGCCAAATAATCATACATTTTACCGTTGACAATAAAATTTGAATAATTTACATAAATATATTCATTAAGTCCTGAAATTTTGAAGATTAGGACTAGGAGATCTTTAAAGGGGCCTATTCCGACACCTGTCTTGTATTAATTAATGACAGTCAGTCGCATCTTTTATAAAAATAGACCAGACAACACCGATCCCATCGCACACATGCATGTCGTTTGTTTTGGTTTTATCCACATGTTAATAACATGTGGGGGTTATGCAAAATTAATTCAATATACATTCAACAATTAAGGATTTCTTGCGGCAAGTTAGACGAATCCAAGTTTTCCAAAGGACGCTTTGCAGCTATATACTGACCTTTCAATTAACTTCCGGACATGTTTAACCAACCATCTTAGCTATATTTTTTTCAGCTTGTCAAAATGCAGTAGCGCATGCATGTGCTGCATGTGTATCGTAACAGCAAGTAGATAAATAAGCCAATATATACATCCACCACAGAGCCGTTATTAGTACTTTTCTTAACAGGCATAACCTACACGCATTTCATTAATATAAACACGCAAAATAAGCCTGAAATCACATAAATGTTTAAGAAAAGATAAGTGAATGTTTGGCTTTAAAAATGTGACGTATAATACTAAATGAAATTTAATAATCCATGCATGGTTTGTTAGTCAGTAAAGCGACATGACCAATAGTTGTTTTTAGTAAAATTGTTAACTGACAAACCAACCAAGTAACCAACCAACAAAAGCAAAACATAATGCATCCAGTCGGTGGTATAATGTAATTAATAATTTCAGTGGCTGTGTTTTAGAGTGAGATGTGATACGGTTCAATGTGTGTGTGTGTGTGAGAGAGAGAAAGAGAGAGAGAGAGAGAGAGAGAGAGAGAGAGAGAGAGAGAGAGAGAGAGAGAGAGAGAGAGAGAAAGGTGAATTTAGCATGGTATAAAACTGCAATTTGCACTTAACCTCATTTACAAGATTTGAAATCGGATAATATCTCAGACTCCTTAGATTAATTAAGAATATATATACTCCATATCTTCCTTGTTCAGACTAAATGTTCCTGCATAAATATACACGTGTGAATGAAAACACCGCCAGCGGAGCCGGGTACAAGCGAGGCCTGAGGGACCCTTTGATTGTATACGCTATCGCTTTGAAGCAGGGGGTTATCGAGCGCGGTCACCTCCACGTTCTGTTCATGTTCAACAGTACCACTCAGACCTTCTTTTCACGGTTTTACAGTCAATGTACATCACGCAAGCTGATTTGGGAATGGAATTAGATGGTTTCTGCATACATGCATGCATGCCATTATGTTTTTATTCAGTTTAACTCTATATACTAATATGTCCATATATATATATATATATATATATATATATATATATATATATATATATATGATTAGACATATAATTATACACATATATATAAATATAGTAAAGATTATTCAAAATATGACCACATATTCATTTTATTAGCACGGAAAAGTTTTTGGTGTTTATATTTATATACATATATATATATAGTAAGTGGATGGATGGGCGTGGGTGTGAGTTTTCCTTAATTATTACATATAGGACTAAGTAAAATGAATAAAAGTACATTTTTTTACACAATAAGGCATATTAAATTTTGTAATTTCAACAAGCTGGTTTATTTTAAAAGATATAACAAATAATTGTCACAACATAGTCTTCAAAACATTCCATTTTCGACATATATAGATGTATATATATGTATATATATACAGTTTTAAACATGCACTCTAAATAGCGTTTTCTAGGTATACACCAGTGTTTAATTGGAATCGTTTTATATTGGTGAAATAAAGAAAATATAAATACCCTTAAGATCGGTGAAAGTTGGTGATATTTGCGCAATATATATATATAAATGTATATATATATATATATGTATATATATATATATTAAGCAAATACACAAATACACACACACACACATATATATATATATATATATATATATATATATATATATATATATATATATACATACATACATATATAAATGTGTTTCCTTGTTTTAAAAAATAACTGTCTCTAGGTAATACCGTATACGTATTTTATATACACGTATATGTTTGTTTATATATGCAGATAAAAATTATATGTTAGCGTTGTGTATATATATACCTATATTCACCTATATAGATGTATATTTGAATATTTGGCTTACACCTTATACGCTTGTGTACATGTTTTTCTAGGCAGAAATCCTTTTGTAATAAAAAATCTTAATAATAAATATAAAAATAATTATAAATTACACAAGTTTAATGCAAGTTTTTGCACCTTTTCTTAATTTAATTATTTATAGACATCTCTTCTTTTCAGTGCACGGAAAAGAAAAAAAAATCACTACCAGAAGGCGCCCCTTTCCACTTTCATGGTGTGACGTTTGGGGACACATCAATGCCTCAAGAAATATATATTCTTCTTATATTTTGTGTCTTAAATATCCTGAAGTTAATCAATTGAGAAAATATAAATATCTCTTTGAATTACACGTGCATGTGTACACTATACCAAATACATGTACCTCTTTCTGCTTCATCCTCTATTGGCTAATTAACGTTTGACAAAATTAAGTAGATTGAAAAATGATTATGCATGACTCTTATTTGTTTAATGTTCAATATCCCGCGTATACATCTATGTAATTTTGATAATACAGTAAAACCTCACCTTTAACGACCACCTCGGTTTAGCGACCACCTCTTTACAACGTCCACTTATTCGGGTTCCAATTCTATTTCGCTTTTATATAAGACCTCGCTTTGACGAACACTTCGTAAATTCGACCATTTTATCGAGGTCCTGATGGTGTTCCTAATTTCGAGGTTTTAATATATTACTTTCAATTTTCACAGACAAATATTGAAGGATTATGCAACTACTGAAAATTTACCGAAACAGATGTCCGATGTATGCATGTCACTTTTCAGTTGTTATATCGTCTTATTAATTAGAATTATAGTCATCATGACTTGAGGATTATCTATTTTATTTTACAACTTATGAAATTAAAAGAGTCTGATGTCAAGCTTGGCTTGGGATGTTTCGCTGGTTGAGGTTGCGCTTCTGAACATAATCCTCTTTAATTGTATCCCCGGACAAAGTCGGGGGATACTATGTTTCATACAGATGTAGCAGGCCAGAATAGCCCCCCTCAATTGTATACCCGGGTATAATCTGGCCTAGCCAAAACTATACCCGGGGTATAAAATGGGCCAGGCCAGAGATCATACCCCGGAGTATACTCTGGCCTAGTCCATTTTATACCCTCTTAGGCTAGATTATACCCCCTGTTGCTTTTAAACACTGTGCTTTATACCTTAAACAATTGTATTTTTTCACGAAATGACTCGTCTTCTGTCAGTGTTTAAATTTTATTAATTTAATGTAATAATCGAGTGTATAAGTGAATGATATCTAAGGCGATCGGTATGTAAGTGTGTATAATCGCGTTATACTACATAACAGTGTTATGTCTTCGGATTTTCCGAAATTATATCATCATCTGATATGGGACTTCAAGTTAGTTCAAACCGACCACACAATATCGACATTTAAAAGAACTCGATCTGCAAATATTAATACAATGTACAAAAATATATAAAAGTATATAAAAGTACAGTGCTAATGTAATTTCAATTGAATAAATAATATCTTTAGGAAGTTACTAAATATGTTATTCTCTATAGTTATTTCTTATCAATACTAATATTGTAAGTTTTGACGTAACAGAGTTGAATTAAACTTACATTTAAATTCACACTTTATTCTGATATCATGTATATGCCAAAGGTTGAATGATCCATGGTTTGGAGTAGCTCTTAATTCTGTTAATCTGATATTTAATAATGCGTGATGATAGAAAATAGATATTACAAATAATTTATAAGAATTAAGATTAGGTAAGTTAAAATACTGTTGATCAAATGGATATCCACATCTGGCCTGATACAAGTCAGTTTCTGTGATTCGTGTCAGGGGTATAAATTGGCCTGGAGGGGTATAAAACAGCCGAGGCCGGAATATGCCCCGGGGTATAATCTGGCCTAGGCTAAAATATACCCGGCTATAAACTGGGCAGGGGATATAATCTGGCCTGTTACACCGGTCCCGCCGCCGCCGCCTCCGCCGCATATAAATCTTGTTGGCGCGATAACTCAAAATATTTCACGGATTTTTACCAAACTTGGTATATGTATAGATATGGGTGAGAGGACATCGCCTATTTAAAATGAGGTCATGACCTTGATTAGGAGAGTGTCCTTGACCTTGAATAGGTCCAATTTTGGGGGAAATCACACAAATTCTTAAATATCTCAAGAAATCTTTGCATGGATTAATCCCAAAATCAAGTTGATGGAAGATCATGGATAGGGTTGTCATGTTCCAGAAACTGGTGGCGCCACCTATTATTCTTTACTTGTTTTCGTGCCGTTTAATACCCCCAAAATTGCTACTTGACAGTACTGTGAGCATTATAAGTCAAAAACTAATGGACAGATTTCTTTTATATTATGCATATACATAGATATTGGTTATGGAATGATGTTTATTTAAATTGGGGTCATGACCTTTCCTATGAGAGAGGCCTTGACCTTGAATATTGCCGTAAATGGTGAAAATTACACAAAATCATTAACATCTCAATAAGGGATGCATAGATTGGTCCAAAAATCAACTTGATCGAAGATCTTGGATAGTATTGTCATGTACCAGAAACAGGTGGCGCTACCTGTTATTCTTTTACTTGTTTTCGTGCCGTTTAATACCCCATCATTGCCACTTAACAGTACTGTGAGCATTTATAAGTAAAAAGCTAATGGACAGATTTCTTTCATATTATGCATATACATAGATATTGGTTATGGGATGATGTTGATTTAAATTGGGGTTATGACCTTTCCTATTAGAGTGGCCTTGACCTTGAATATTGCCATATATGGTGAAAATCACACAAAGTCATTAATATCTCAATAAGGGATGCATTGATTGGTCCAAAAATCAACTTGACCAAAGATCTTGGATATTGTTGTCATGTACCGGAAACTGATAGTGCCACCTGTTATTCTTTTTCTTGTTTTTGTGCCGTTTAATACCCCATCATTGCCACTTAACAGTACTGTGAGCATTATAAGTCAAAAACTAATGGACAGATTTCTTTCATATTATGCATATACATAGACATGGGTTAGGGGATGATGTATATTGAAATTGGGGTCATGACCTTTTCTATGAGAGTGAACTTTTCTATGAGTGAGGTCTGATATTAATTGTTGCTGAAGATGAGGGGCTTATCTTAAAGGGGGGGGGGGGGGGAATTAATTGTCTGGCGATTCTATGGCACCTGCGGTGCCAAGAAATATCTAGTTAACTGCTACTCTTTTTTGCTAAAAGGCTTTGTGCTGAAATTATAAACAGAGATTATATCCTCTTTATATGAGTATTTGTTATGATTTTTAAATTAGCCATATAAATATATATAACTTAATTGTAACTTTAAGTAGAAGTTGGTCAGCACACATGTCAAAGAACTGAAATGGATTAACTATTATATGTCACTGAATCTGTCACAGGATACTACATCTATTTTTCATGTAGAGCTTCTGATAACGAATTCCATAATAAAGGTTTTCGTAGATAAATTATTTTTGCAGAAATTAAGTTAGAACTATAGCCAGTTGGAGTTAAAAAGAAATAAAGATAGTCTGACCAATGTTAATTAAAGAACATAAACACAAGAAATATTAGAAGTGAAAAATACTCATTGACTGTTATTTGCATACCATTTTCAGGTTTATATTATTATTGAAAATGCAGCTTTCTGACATATCTATAGATCCCTGGCCATCTAGCTCCAGTGACAGTAGCTGGGTATTTAGAGGTGATTTTAATTACCCCAGAATCAGAAACCGGAAGCTTTAATATAGCCTCTTGGTGTAATACAGGGTAAATTTAAAAAATGAGGCATAGCAAGCGTCTAGTGAAAGTAGCTTGCATGGATTGTTTAACCGTTTTTGGTCATCCACCATCATGTTACAGAACAATCACAGGGTTTGGAGACTTCACTTCTGCACACAAACAAAATAGAAAAGAGAGATAGTAAAAAACATGAGAGAAATGTGTAACTGTTTAGATTTATTTTAGAAATTTTCAAAGTCTGACACTCTTTACATTTACATTACGAACAATATCTTGCTAAGCTTTTGTTCTTTCTTCACAAAATTTAAACAAATACACAAAACTAGTTTCTCTTTAGGTCAATAGGAACCTTTAGAACTGATAATAAATATACATTATAATATATATATAAGATATATATATATATCTATATTAACATTACAGACAAGATCTTTCATAATTGGTTTTCTTCTTTCTTTTCCATATGGGAATAACATTACCATAACCGGACATAGAGACACATGAAAATATTTTTTTTACTTAAAACGCAATATTTTATATCTATGGGTGTGCATACTCAATTAAAATAACTGTTTTCCGATCCTTATTGATGATTCAATAAACTACTGTTTTCACCAAAATAACATGAAATAAATTTGAGTTACAAACACAGCACATGCCAGTAGTTGACTGGTATAAGTGTTAGCAGAATTTTAGGGGGGCGCGCCCATTTACACACACACACACCCTCACACACACATATATATATATAACATTACATTACATTATATGCGACCGTGAGGGAGTTTTTTTTTTAAAGTATATTACTCTTAATATATTACGTAATACTACTGAATACTTGGTGTCTCAACTATTGCATCATTCATTCAGGTCGCCATGGCACCAGTGATGAAACGACAGGCTTGCGGTTTCGGCTGACGCCAGTGGACTCCTGTTCGCCAAAATCGCCCCATCTTAAGTGCCGGCAATCTGGTGTGCCATCAGAGACCGCTGGAACACAGTTGGGGGTTGTTGTGTGATGAATATATTAGCAAGGGGCGTGGCCAAGGGGCCCGCCCCTCTGGCGACTGGCTAATTTACATGGGACAAAGCTTAACTAACCAAATATACACCTCTCGCTGGGGCAGGAAGGGGCTGGACCGTTTACCACTTCAGGGCTTTGTAGCGGTCAAGGCGAGCGTGCCATAATTAAGGAGCTGAGCCGGAGCGAATGTAATTTTGCCAATTTACTAACAGCTGTCCCTCAATGGCCCCATCGCATGTGCTTGTGTATATACCCGACCACCTGCCCTCGACCTCGGCTTGGCTGGTGGCAACACAACAATGGATACATTTCCCGGACTGAAATCTACATCCGACCCAGTCGTGGGACTGAAACCGACATCACCCGAAACACGGGACTGAAATCTACATCTAAAACAGATGGGTACTTCTTATTGCTAAAGTTGTGCCTTGGTGGTTCTGATAAGAACCCACATGTATCTTTAACTTGTATTTGTTCAATTATCTTGTAAGCAAGATATATATATATATATATATATATATATATATATATATATATATATATATATATATATATATATATATATATATATTTAAATTTAATATCCGTGTTTTTCTATTCTACAATTTAAACAACAGTAACATGGTGTGAAACGGTTAATCTTTAATATGTGCAATTACTCGATATCTGTATGAGAGAATGGTTTGATTGACAACGCGAAAAAGGACATAACATAATTTTAAAAGACAGAATTGCAATATAGCCGCACAGAACCATGACCTCTTTGTGGAATGTGGCGAAATGAAACAAAAACCTTCTATGACCTAAAACACGATACATTAAAACTGCAGATTAGAATAAAAATCCTATATGCATGAAAGGTAAACTGCATAACTTCAAATTAATAAAAGTACTTTAACTTCGTATTGCTTCACCTTTTTCTTGACCATTTAAACAAAGGTTCACACCGGTTTATTAATAAAATGCTTAATACAAATAAAAACTAAAAGAAAATGGACTTAATAATAGTATATTGGACTAGGATGGAGTGTATTATTTATATGGAATGCGGCATTTTCCTGGGGGTGGGTTGGGTTTTGTCCGTCTCCCTGTACTAGAACCATGGCATCTGTATCGGGTGAGGATACGAAAGATGCTCCCCTGGTGTACCATAAACACTCCGATAACTGCAGCATCCTGTAGGCTTAACATCAAACGGTGTCGGGTAGCGCGCTGAAAAGAAACGCCTTATGTCAAATTGTGCATTAAACAAGGCGCTATTTCTCACAAGGCCGGTTTTCTCCGCCATAGAGCTGCGTTTTCTTGTGTTCTGGAACATGATCACAGGCCAAAAGAACGTGTAACTTTGTCACTCAGTAATGAGTGGTGATCGAGCTGTCACGTGACATGTCTGCCGCTAATGGCGTTAAGATAAAGCGCTGAAAGAGCGATGCGGTGACACATCTGATGTTACGTTCTTAATGACATCGGAGACATGCAACCAAGAAAGGCAGCATTTATTACGTTAAAGATGATACATAGAGCGTTTAAATGATTAATAGAGCTTTTTTTATATTAAAATAAAATTTATGATTGACGTCCAGACGTGATTTTCTGATTAACTTTCTGTCTGCTGTTTTAATGTATATAAATGAGCTAAAGTATATGTTCTCTCTTTACCTCCCTCCCTTCCTCTCTCATTCTTTCTTCCTCTTCCTTTTTATTGGTTAAAACAATATTTTATTGCAGAAAAAGCAATGAGGATCAGAAAACAGGGCTTCGCCCTATATTAATCCTTCTCCTCGAACTACACATAAGGACAAAATCAACGTAGTAAATACATGTGCAATCAACAGAATATACACATATATACATATATATACATGTATACATATATATACATATATATACATCTACTCATATAAAGCATAACACACGAATGAGTATATGTTCAAACATTATGCATGTATGTTAAGGTGAGCAACCTGGGGAACTGGCAACATATATGTGCTAGGGGATCTAAGTGTAATTCTATTACATCTATTATGCCATCTGGGAAGTATAATAACATGACCGACAAATAACTATGTGAATCGTTTTATAACAGAAATAAAGTTGTAAATATGGCCGAACATCTTACAGTTTTCATCATTTAATAAATCGTCACTCCCCATTAAAAGAACATTTATGTTTTGATAAGCAACAGGAATGTTTGAGGTAAAATTCACTCTGTGAGTAGCATACAATGGACAAATTAACAAATAGTGTTCGGGGGGTCTCCTCGTGCTGCCCACAAGAACAAAATGGATTGTCAATACAATGGTTTGCGTACAGGTGAGCTTTCAACGAGCTACAACCCAGTCTTATTCTTGTGTGGAATATCTGTGCAGCTCGGCTTCCACTAAAATGACTAAAATATACAGGGGGTCTAGGTAAATTTCCTTCTATAATTCTTTTAAAACTATGAATTGAAGGACTATCTCTCGTCACCTGATCTAAAGAATTCCTTTTTATTCTTTCTTTCTTTCATGCTTCTTTCTTTCCATTTCTCTTTTTTTTTTTCTCTCTCTCTCTTTCTCTTTCTGGCTGTCTCTCTTTCTCTGTCTGTCTCTGTCTGTCTCTCTTTCTCTGTCTGTCTCTGTCTGCATGTCTGTCTGTCTGTCTCTCTCTCTCTCTCTCTCTCTCTCTCTATATATATATATATATATATATATATATATATATATATAGTATTGATGTGCCAATTAATCGATTAAATCGATTCCATTTTTGAATAATCGATTAAAAACGATTAAGTATGCACATGAAATGGGTCTAATCCTGTTAGAGATATGCGACCACGAAGTGACAAACAGCATCAAAACGGAACCTTGCGCTGCCAACAATCGTCCGAAGGCAAGTCGTCCTTGGATGCGGTTGGATTGATGGTTTTGTTATGAATACCATTGTACATTTCTCACTATTGACTGGGGTCAATATTTTAGGTACTAGTATATACAGCAGATTTCAAGGTAATATAGAAACTACGTATAAAAGAATCGATTAGTAATCGATGATCTGTCTGTTTTATTTTTCAGTCATCTATTATGACTTTAAACAAATTCCTACCACAAATATATATATATATATATATATATATATATATATATATATATATATATTGCATGTGTGTGGAGAGAGAGCAATTAAAGGGGAGATTGACAGAATATCTTGACATTCTTTCTTAATCAAATAAAACGAGTACAACCATTTTATCTGAGGAGGTTCTGAACAAATGACACCAGTGTGGTACGATTAACTTAGTCAAGGCAGCTTGCCCCGGGAAGGTGCTATTAACATTTGTGTGTAATTGGCATCATTCCGTATAGATATGAATCTCGCGTGAGGGCTGAACAACCCGCCCCGGGGTGAACGCCTCACATCAATGAAGGGTTGATTTGAGGCCTTCAACACGTTTATAGCACCATTAACATAGTTATGTAACCCAGCCATGCCCGAATCACAACCAGGTCCCCTCAGTGGCCAGGGGCTACACAACGCTTTCTTTCATGAGGGAGGAGATATGATTCCGGAAATGGGAAAAATGAAACACAGCTATCTCTACCTCACTCCCCCCCCCCCCCTCCTTCTAACGCCAACACACACACATATGCGTGCGTGTGTCTCGTGTTACGGGCACTGCTATATTACGGATAAGTATGTATCTTATCTGGTCCCATCAGTGCCGAAAATCGGGAAATTCTATAATTATTATAGTATATACACTTGCGGATTCAAATTCTAGTCATAGAGAAACTTTATTAGGACAGATTATTCACCAATAGCTGCAGCGATGCCAAATGCAGTATTAACAGTCAAAAGCGCCATCTATTGGTGACGGGACATTTTACACGCTACTGCTTCAGATGTATCACTGTCTGATAACGTGGATAACATCAGCAACTAGATCAAATGAGAATGATTTACCGGGTTTAAGGTTTTAGCGTTTGAATGATGTTAATGAAAGGAGCATATCAGTTTTGTGAATATACGTGTATCTGACTGATTTCTGACAACAATGTACATGTAAATTAGATGACCCGTGATGTATGGGCAAACCATCCAGTGCTGTCATTGAAGAAACAGGTGCTGGGGGTCAAAGGCCATGACGTCTCGGATATCATTTATGTTATAACTGAGGCTGGTGGCACTCCTCTGTGGCAATGCCTCGAAAATGGTATATATATATATTTATTTATAATTAAGGCATAAATATAGGTGTGCCTTTCCGCAGATAGAAAAAAATGCCTCTTCTTCTGAAGATGCATCCTATCATCATATCAAAATTTCAGTTGTAATACGGTTATATCAGAAACATGTATGTACAGTGTAAAAAAAAGCCAAGTAAAATAAAGGAAATGAAGGCCTAATCGCCGGAAAGTAAAAAAATTATAGACCATCTTTAAAAGAAAATATTAGGAAATATAGGGAGTCGCTGGAACACCACCTGTAAAATATTTCGTTTTGTGTCATGTTTGTTACTTCTTTTTAGCAGCTAATGTGGAAAACATCTAAGTGTTCCCCTTTCCTACGGAATAGTACAAATTGATGAAAAAATGCCTTTCCGTGCACGTGATTGCCCGAGACAGGCGGAAATATATACATGTATAAGGATAAAAGGCGGTGATAATAATCAGCAACACCGTATAGGTGAAGCTTAGAGCGATCATATAGTGGTCATTTCGCAGTATGTCAGGCTCGGGGCATTATCAGTGATCACTGATTTGACAGGTAAGGACTAGAGTTTACATGGTGATCAGGACTACAGTATGTGAAAAACCAAAAAAAAAAAAAAAAAAACAGACCTGTTTATGCAGTTTGAAAGGCAGAAGGTAAGTTATAGAGCAGTAAGGAGGGTTGCTGGCATGGCATGTTGGAAACAGAGCAGTTAAAGGGATCACTCGGTCGGTCATGCACGTGGTATGAGACCCAGAGGGAGTTACGGTGATCAGAGACCGAACAAGTAACGATTAGAGCAATCACAGTGCATGGTCGGGTGTGTCGCGGTCTTAAAGGTTCAGAGCAGACGAGTAACAGGTTAGGCAGCTGATAAAGATTAGAGCAGTCAGAGAGGAAGGTGACACAGTAAGCCTATGTAGGCTATCTTAAAGAGAAGTGATTAGTGGCACAGCAAGCAGAGACCAAAGGAATCAGAGTGGGCTGTCACGGGTCAGGTGGAATAAGAGAAATCAGGTGTCGGAGTGGGCGTATAGACGGGTCAGGTGGAATAAGAGCAATCAGATGTCGGGGATGGCGGTGACGGGTGAGGTGGAATAAGAGCAATCAGGTGTCGGGGATGGTGGTGACGGGTGAGGTGGAATAAGAGCAATCAGGTGTCGGAGTGGGCGGTGACGGGTCACGTGGAACAAGAGCAATCAGGTGTCGGAGATGGCGGTGACGGGTCAGGTGGAATAAGAGTAATCAAGTGTAGGAGTGGGCGGTGACGGGTCAGGTGGAATAAGAGCAATCAGGTGTCGGAGTGGGCGGTGACTGGTCACGTGGAACAAGAGCAATCAGGTGTAGGAGTGGGCTGTGACGGGTCAGGTGGAATAAGAGCAATCATGTGTAGGAGTGGGCTGTGACGGGTCAGGTGGAATAAGAGCAATCAGGTGTCGGAGATGGCGGTGACGGGTCAGGTGGAATAAGGGCAATCATGTGTAGGAGTGGGCTGTGACGGGTCAGGTGGAATAAGAGCAATCAGGTGTCGGATTGGGCGGTGACAGGTCAGGTGAAATAAGAGCAATCAGGTGTCGGAGTGGGCGGTTACGAGTCAGATGAAATAAGAGCAATCAGGTGTCGGAGTGGGCGGTGACGGGTCAGGTGGAATAAGAGCAATCAGGTGTCGAAGTGGGCGGTTACGGGTCAGGTGGAATTAGAGCAATCAGTTGATCGGTCACTTTATGGTTTAAAGCAGTGCGAGTGCCATTGGGTGGCAGTTGGATTCAGAACAATGCAAATGGTAGGTAAGCGGAATCGGTATAGGTGTTTGTTTATATATATATATATATATATATATATATATATATATATATATATATATATATATATATATATATATATCGTTTAGAGTGTTTAATGATGGGCAAGAGAGGTTTAAGAACAGTAAGAATAGTTTATAATGGCAAAGGTGAGCATTTAGAACACTATGGCTGCTGATGTGTCACCTTCTGTGAAAGTTAATCCTATAATTTTAGTGTGCTGTGTGAACAAAGTGTGATGTGACTTGAGAACGCTGCGCGTGCATCTGGGTGCGACATAATGGGCTGGTGATGACGCACGTGCAGACGTCAGAAAAAGCGTGATGATGTCACAATTTAAAAGAAATCACTCTTTTACGCTTCGCTGTGCAATCTCGTTTCTTAAGTGCGGGGACATGAACGTGAATGCGTGTAACACCGGATTTAACGGAAACAAGTGGGCTTAGGTATCCACGTGCTTCCGTCATGAACAAAATCTATAAACAAACTGAGAGTAACAGACAAGGTGGCGGCCATGTCACGTAACAAGGACCGGCTATTATCCGGATGAGCGAGCTATCCGCCGGCCTGCTAATTATAACTCCGCGCCTGACGCCCGCTCCCTTGGCTGGGAAGAGTCGAGGGTTGGTATGAAAAATCCATGTTGATTATCTCCGGTAATGCGGATTTAGGCAAAAGAAGCCAGCGCTGTCTTTAATGAGCGCGTGTGAAAGAGAGCTGTAGGCCAGCGAGAACATAAGCTGGTAGCTTGCGTTCATGCGGGCATTGTTTATATTGCTGCGGTCGAGGCATCTGGCGGGAATGGCCGGACGGAAATGTGTGCAAGCTATCCCGTTTCGGTGGATGTTGCTGGGTGGCACGCTGGTCGAAGCTGTGTTCAGCAGACCCGTTACATTACACTGCGGATCTTTCATCACCTGAATGCAGACCCGCCATCTGCGCCTGCAAGTTCGGTGCCAGTAAAAACAGCGCCGCTAACTGCGATCTGGTTCCCAAAACATGCCCCGGCCGCAGGAAAATAAACGCGGGCGTAATTAGATGTTCTGTATACTGCATATCCAATTTCTGGAACTAATTACACGCCCCAATCCCGCTGATCAAACGCAGATATAATGCACAATGCTTCTCTGCCAGCATGACACATGTCAGTCGTGATTTAGCTGAAGCTGATGGAGAGACTGAGTATAGTAGGCGTGGTTTGTTTGGTCGCTTCAAACCTTTGCCCCTCCTACTTTTGCATACTAATTTATTAGCCCCTAGTGCCATCATCCGTGCTGGCCAGCTCACGAGCGGTGTGGGGCAAGGGGGGTAATATGTTAATTGAACACAAACAAGTGAATGCACACAGCTGTCGAGCGTACACATGGACGACATGTGATCCTCCCTCTGTAAACACCGCTGGTCTGAACCTCCAACAAATGAGGCTGGAAAGAAAACAACGGCTCTTGATAATGGTTCTTTGCCGCCTCGGTTAACGTGATAACCACGTTGAGGTGCGCCCCCTATCTGATGCAAACACTCACCACTCGGGACTGTTATAACCCAAGCTTCTAACAACTCACCAAATTGATGTATATTTCCGTTCAAATAATAAAAGAAAGGATGTAATGAAATACCGATTTTCTTCATGAGACCATACATATAATTGACACATGCGCAGCACAATCTTACGGACTATTAAAAAGAATGCATCTCCTCTTCATATTTTTAAAGTTTATTAATGGCCATCAGTGAAGTAATGACGAAAATTTTACTTAGTCAGAATGAAGTCGGTCGGTTATCATTAGCAGGTTCATTGAATGTCATTAAAAGACTCGCAATCCGTAAAAATTACATACATGTAGTAAGAACAACAAAGTGATGGAAACAAGTCTTTTGGCTTTAACTGTTGAATTCACAGAAGGAATGAACACAGTAAAAGAATGCACTGGGATCTCTATCCGAACGAAAAGCTCAGAATCTAGCTATAACCCCTTAAAACCAAATGTTTATCACTGCCAAGAAAATAATCGATTTTCATGGAGATCATGATTATCATTTTGTCCCTATATAATATCTATGTGGCAAAGAAGGCATCCATGTATTAAATATGAAATAACATGCAAAAAATCATAAAACATTTGAAGTGTTCTCAAAACGCTTCACTTGGATGCTTCAATTTCATCATGGAGTCTCGAACAAAATCTATAAATAGATACTTGAACAAATATTGAGATGCTGTATTAAGTTATAATAGGGGACACACACACGCACACACATGGTCATACGCGCGTACAAACCTTCCTTCATACACAGCCACTATGTATATTCTGAATATATATTTAATACATAGATGTAAAAACTAAAATAGTACGTTCGCCTTATTTCATCGACCAGCCATGAAGGTTTTCGGCACTATGCAGGTTACAGTTAAAATACACATTGCAGTTTAAATACAACATTGTAGGTTAGGCACCCTATTGAATATGGTATGTATTTACCGAAGTTAAAGCGTTTTAAAGTGTATGTATACACCTGTGTTTTCCCAGGTAGTGGTATGAATTATACATGAGCTTGTTTAGCTATTTCCAACATATCGCTTAGACCTACATTCCAGTTCCCATAAGAACTGAATACACATTGGAGTTGGTTCGAAAGGCAAGTGCGAAATTGGTAACATGATAGAGATGAGCGCTTTGCTTTGTGGTAACGATCGGCCGTAGAGCGCCTAATCGGCGAAAGGGCGTTGTTTACCAAGTCAATACGGCAGTGAATGGTGCGCAAACACTCATGTGAACCACTGAACAATTTCGGCACGATCGCTCGTCTGCTCGCCATATTGACACACCGACTGCGGACACAACAAAGAAATTTTATATGTTGTTATTTGATCTAGGTATGCTAGCTGCGGATATCGCTTAATGAGCACTTGTCCTCTTGAAGGATAAACACTGTTTGAGTTTCGCAGTTCATCAATAAGTCCTAAACACGGCCAGCACGTCGCTCATGACATTGTTAACTTTATTCAGGAACCCCGGGTTCGCAAACATTGCTGACCGTGTAAACACTAGCACCAGAAATGAAAACACCAGTCCTTTATGACAGGTCACGGAGCAGGTCCTGGCCAAAATGACTGCAGATTTTAGAATATACTAAAATAAACGATTCATGGTCCAATGTGGGACATACATACTGACCGTACACACAAGTAATCACTATGGTAAATACACAAGTTTAACAATTAAAAAAATTAAAAACATAGTTAAGGTATGAAGTACAACGGGCCATGCAGCAGTCATACATGGTCTTGGTTATGAGTATAACTGGGTCTATAATACATAGGAATTTTATGGAATGGCACTGGCGGATCCGGGGGGGGGGGGGGGGGTTAGGGATCCTGACCCCCCTCCCCCCTTTGAGCCAAAACAACCTTTTTTAGGGTTTCAACCCAAATTTTGCGACCCTAACCCCCTCCGTCCCGAACCAGAGGACCTTTTTTTAGGTTTTCTTTCAGTCTTCCTGGGCGTGGCCCTCCCCTGTCCCAAATCCTGGATTCGCCCCTAAATGGGATGGGGTTCTACCCTCCCTCTCCGAGTCTTATAAAATCTTTACATATATGCCTACATCTCCTATCATTTGAAACTCAATAAAACACTATTTGTGGCGTTTTAACCTGCAACAGATATAAAGACATATCTAGGGCCTATTTACAGGAAATTGTATGTCATGATGACTTTAAGATCCCAGCATATATTGAAGTCCCAGTGTGTGCTGGTGCATTCAATAATGTTCAGGCATTAACTTTAATCTGCCTCATAAATATAAATGTGTTGTGTATGATAGACCGCGTGGAGGTAAAGCGGAAATTTACTTCCATGATATAGGCCTAATGACTGAGTGTTGTTTACGGAAACGTCATGGATTCGAAAATTGCATGAAATGGGCGCTCTAGCTGTATAAAAGAAAATACCTGATGCGAAAATACCACAACGACTCAAGCCAAAGCCAGTTGCATGACTTTGATTGGTTAGATCCATTATTTAGGGAAAACGACGGAAGCGGGCCAAAAAATATCCGTTGCAGGATAAATGTCATGACATGCAGTGGGTCTGTTACTGCATGAATAAACGACGCTTAATTATAATACATTCCTGGGTCCCGACGGATATCATGGACCTGCCATGGAACCCCCCCCCCCCCCCCCCAGCCGGATGAGAAGTTTATAGTTGTAGGGCGGGGTTACATCATAATGAAGTTACTTCAAAATTTATTACGTGCCTGTGATCTTTAAATGGCGGCGCGAAATGACTGAAAACAATATTTACACGGCACTAGTGTTTTAATTTAAGCATTGTATGCGTTCTATCAGGGCGACCAAGTATTACCCTCGCGGAGAGAGATAAAAGATTGGCCGGGAGTCCGCCCTGAGAGTTCTGCATGTTTATGTTAGGAATAGAAGCTCTTGAAACCAAAGAAGCCTGATAAACGATGTGTGTTGGTCGCTTGGTTTGACCGTGATAAGCTGCTATCTAAACAGGCTTGGTGCTCAGCCCTGTCAGTGGGTGATCGCCGAGTTATTAAGATTCGCTAATCCGACTGTATTTGTTGAGTGTTGTCGATACAGCAGCGTAAGGGCTCTCTGAGTGCCGGCATAATTCACGATCAAACCCAACTGACCGAGTTTTCTATATATACACTTTAGTGCGAACACGTTCATGTATATATTTATACATACACTCATACCTCTGTATCCTATATATATATATATATAAATATAATATATAATATATAATATATAAACTTATTTATTTTACATGGATTGTACAAATAGTTATTTAAACTAATCGAGGCACTTTCCATGGCTCAGGTGATGGCGTTCGGTAGTCTGCAGGGGTGGAGGAAACCGGAGAACCCGGAGAAAACCACCGGCCTTGGATGGGCAACTACAAACCCACTCTCATAGCCACACCGGGGATCGAACCCGGGTCGCCAGCGGAGAGAGCCGAGCGTTTTACCACTCAGCTGTCCAGCCTATATATGTAGCTAATAGAAGGCCGCTATACAGTGACCCAGCTGTTATGCAATTTTTAAGTCTGTCAGATCATACTGAAACCCATTTGATATTATTTATTATTTTATTGATCTATTTAAACATATTTATACAGGGTAACCCGTTCAAACAAGGTTGTCCAATCTGCCACAGGGCCCTGTTGGTCTATAAAGTTTATTCAATGTAAAACCATGTAAAATACAATCACAATAAATAAAACGGCTTAAGATAAAATGATTCAGATAGATGTTATATTAAACATGAACGTATATAACTATGACATGCAACATAATTTACAGCATGATGTAATGTTAAACATGAAAATATAAAACTATGACATGCAATGTAATAATATACACGACAATTATGAGTATGGTATAAATATGAAATATAACAGAACATGAAATAGCATGCAATATATGACATATGAAGCACAAAGGAGGAACATGTTTTTTCTGTGATACTTTTTTAAAGACCTTTAAAGAGGAGCAGTTTCCTTTAATGTGTTCCTCAAGATAGGACCTCGGCATAAAAAAAATCTTTTAGTAGTCTGTCCGAGGTTTGTGTACATGTAATTTATTGGAATAGCTATATATTGCGTGTATCATGTTGGTGGACTTGGTGAACATAAGTTAACCGGTTTCTCATATGGGATGGACTTAAGTTATTCAGACAATTATATAATAGTAAGTGGTCCCTTAAAACGTAATATGTGTTTGAATTAAATATCTTAAAGATTTATGTTTCCCTTAAAGAGATTATATCCCAGAAAGAATAACGATTGCACGAGGTAACATATAAATTCTCACAGGACCCTATGAAAGATTACCATGAATATCATTGTCGTTTTAAGTTCAAAGTCAAAAACTTTTAAAGATATTTACATTTAAGTTTTGTTGATATTACCATTACCAGTCACACAAACGTACAAGCATAGCTTAATGTGGAAGCTTTCATTGGCAGATCCCAAAAGAGCAAAACTTCATAGTTTACATTTATCCCGGTAGATGGCAGCATCTCGTGGGTCTTTTTAAGTCGCCTGAATCTTGAAAGAACGTAATAGTTAACATTTCTCCCTGTAGGGGACAGTAGCTCTCATATAGTCTGTTGCCAGAGAAAGAACCAGTTTAGTGTATTAAATGTTAAGCAGTTCTAGAATATGACATACCAAGCAACCATTTTTGTGACAAAGGAGGCAAAACCTTGATATTAAAACTTGCGAGAAATAATGATTAAAAAGTGAGGGCTTCGGAGGAGGCCCTATCCGTGAACACAGGTCTAAATAGACGTCCTAGGTGGACCAACATGCAGGGCATTTTGTTATGATTTGAGTCATTCCGAAAACTACATTGCAAAGTCCACTATTAAAATAACATATTAACACAACTAAAATACTGTACAAAGCTGGTAATCCTAATGTAAGACCATATAGATCTCATCTGTACGGTTATCACCGTCAATTCCTGAGTCTCGTACCAAATATAACACGCTTGTATGCGGTCAGGATCTCAACAACCATGCAGGAAGATTTATCAATACAACATGATAATCATTTTTTGTTCCGCACGTGATGGGTGTTAATAGATTACATGTACAAACACGTTTAACATCTGGTTTGGTTTATTTGACGCGACACGAAGTTTGTGAACGGTATAGTGTTGGCGAAAAAAAAGACCCCCCCCCCCCCCAAAAAAAAAATACTGTACAAAGCTGGTAATCCTAATGTAAGATCATATAGATCTCATCTGTACGGTTATCACCGTCAATTCCTGAGTCTCGTACCAAATATAACACGCTTGTATGCGGTCAGGATCTCAACAACCATGCAGGAAGATTTATCAATACAACATGATAATCATTTTTTGTTCCGCACGTGATGGGTGTTAATAGATTACATGTACAAACACGTTTAACATCTGGTTTGGTTTATTTGACGCGACACGAAGTTTGTGAAAGGTATAGTGTTGGCGAAAAAAAAGACACCCCCCCCCCCAAAAAAAAAAAAAAAAAATTCACAATTTTTACGACATGCATGACATGCGGTGCCACTCTGATACCTTTGTTCTAACAGAATGACAAAAGTTCCCCCCAGGAAATCTCATGGTCATGGACTATCCTTTCAGATTCATGCTATGTATTGTTTTTAAGGGTTACAGCGGTTGAATTATACATGATATACGTGAAGTAACGGGGTTATCATGAAGCAAATCTAAGTTCTAGAACCCGCAAAATAATTCCAAACTGCTCTTAAAAAAATCACCCTGTTTGTGTTGTCCCATAAATTCAAGGTGTGGGCCCCGTCAGTTTTTGAGGCCAGGGTTGACAACTATATGATACAAAAATAATTTTAATTTTTCTCCTGGTTCACGGTTTTATCACAATCCAGCAGGAAACTTTCTGTATAGCAACCACCTGGTATGAGACAGATGTATGCCTCTGTCTTTGACAGCAATACTAATAGTCCTTTCCTCCGGCAGATGGCAGCAGCTGCTTGGATAGAACGATGAACACAATCAGTGCTGTGTCCTTTAATTGATGTAAAATAAACGTTTCTTGTAGCAGTCTTGTTTCAGAAAAATGTATTACAGACTCGGCTGTATCTTATACATAGTTAACTTCTTCTTACCGGATTTGGCTGGATGCCACTGACGCTAAGACCAGCTCTTAACGCCAGTCATAGAATTTATGTGATTTCTGGCTTTTTCTGCATACACATTTATAAACTATAGGTAACCCAAGCTCTAATAGGTTATTATAACACCTCGCTCACGGATGTAAGAGCCTGTAACTGCAAGCTGATAGTAAACACGGTACATGCGCTCATGTTGACAAATAGAAAAAAAAAGTTTCTGAATGCGGCTGATTTCAATGTGCATAGGATGAAAGTTCACCAGGTGCAAACGCCACAAGCAACAGTCTGGTTCGTCTGATTTACCGCCAGGTGTCCTTGCTGGATTATGACCGGTAACCATTTGCCCCCCCCCCCCCCCCCCCCCAATGCTGTAAACTAAAAGAACAGATGTCACTACCACCTCCACTTAGCATCGGAAAGATGGCGCCCTCGGTAAAGAGACTAACTGTGCCTGTTCTACGAACATATATGGCAACCATGCTTGGACAAAAATTGATTGATTTAGTAGTCTGCCGACTTTGCTGGCTCGACTTTATAATTGGCAAATAAAGACCGCCACAATTTGGTGATGTTAAAAAAGAATCGATTTTATTCCGAGCAGGCTGGTTATCTATGCTTATGGTATATACACGTATATACCTATATTCTTTGGTCACAAAGATAATTGAGTTGCTTATCTAGGCAATTTCCTTGGCCATGATGTACACTGCATGCCTATGTATACAGGCCTATATCTTGGGCTTTTACCTTTTTTTTAATGAAAGTTCTTTTACTCAAGTGAGACTAGGTTGCAATCAATTAACCCATTTAAGCTGAAGTTAATTAAGTTATCGATTGCAGGTAGCTCGGCTCGACTTGAACATGTCTCGACTGATGCAAAATAGGGCAGTGCCGGGCTCTAGAAGTTATCGGTGTTTACTTTTTGATATTTCATTATATGGTTGAACTACCAAAAGTTCCTTTTTCACGTTCAGCTTCCACCCTGTGTCGATCCACACATGGTGATCCTTGAGACCGTTGTCAATGTAATACCGACCGGTGGCATTCATTTTTTAGTTAATTTTAAAATCCCGGATAAGTTAATCTAACCTTGTTAGTACTAGTGTTTTCACTAATCCCAAACATTGCATTAAAAATAAGTACGATAAAATGGTGAGCAAGTCACGTTTATCATTCAGTTTTCATACAGGGTCCATTTAAGTTGTAGTTCTTTCAGATTGTTAATCTTTTCAAGTTCGTAATTCTTCACGATATATCAGCACCGCACCTGCAGACTTTTGCAAGACGTCCGCATATGGACGCCATCTAGGGACTGCCACGCTAACTAATACATACAGAGCTGAACACATTGTTCTTCATTGTTTAACCAAAGATATCATATTTTTGGATTGATTTTTTAAGTTACATAACTTATCACGAGATATGGATACGATCCATACCTTGCTTTGAACGTCTGCCTGAAAACTGATGAATTCTGAGGATCACATGCATTAGTATAAGATATAGCTATCAGCTTTTATAAAATAATTAATGATGATGGTTATCATACTACTACTACTTATAATAATAATAATAAAACAGTAGATTTTCCTTTTAATTTTACCTTTGAAGGGGGGAGGGGGTTGCATAATTTTCAGCCTGGGAGGAACAAGTGCTGGAATTGAGCATAAAACGTTTTAAGTATATAATTTTTTCTTTTTGTAAAAAAATACTTTTGTACAAAGTAAAAGTGTATGTTAGAGACAGAACTGTAAACATTTATATTTCAGTTGCCCCCTCCCACATCCTGCAATTTGTGTGTTAAAGAACCCCCACCTAATCCTTGGTTCCATGGACTATGTAGATGTATAACAGACATGGCTAGATAATTGATTCATTCATATTATAACTGATCATTTAGAAGTTATTAAGAGAAATTAATTGGTTGTTTAAATTAAGATTACTGTTAGTTGCACAATGCTCACAAAATGAAGCAAGATAGCATAATGATATTAAGTGTGTATAAAGCTACACTTGTAAAACCAGAACTATATAGAGCCAAACAATTCAGCAGTACAGCAATACATGTATGTAATGCTATATATATAACCAGCTAAACCATTCATACTGTGCTACACACCCACAAACTCATTTTACTCAAACAATGATATCTTGTAATACACAGACATTTATTTCAAATATACTTAACAATACAACCCATTAATATACCTGTATCACATACGACTCCATCCAGTCAATTGACATACATGTGGTTTTTATCATCAACCAACACTTGGTTTACATGTATATTATAAACAAAACTAGTAAAAACAGTTCATACAATTACAATTATGCATTAATATATTAATATATTGTATTAATGACAATAATATGTCCCTTACTGATGATATCAATGGCTATGTGACTAGGATCATATCTTTGCAAAACCACAGATGGTATAGAGTACCATTTACAGATATTGTTGTTATACCTAAAATTCACCGACAGAGCTGCAGTTTCAACCTTCTTAAACTAAGCTTGAGTATTTTTAACTCAGCTCAAATGCTAATATGGAGATTTCTTCTTGTTTTCACCAATTTTATAATTATAATTCTTCATAAACTGGACAAACTTGCAGTGCGTGTCCACGTGTTCAGGATTCGTTTGGACTTTGTAATAGTTCACATTTCTCACACCAGATGGCTGCACCTATCAGTCTCTCTGACAGTCTTTATTCTAATAATATCTGATAAGAATTTGAGTACTGAACAAACTACACTATTTGTTGATGGCACTTTCTATAATATGATGATGAAGGGAATCAGATGATCTAAATGATATGTAATTACATACTAAACCATCTGGCATTTAGATGCATTCACTGTTCACAAGTGACATGATAAGTAAACTGGATACTGGAACATATCAAATCCTGGCTCTGTTGAAATTTCCCTTTTCTGTTTGAGGCTCTTGTGAGGTTTGTTCCTGACATCTTCAAATACCAAAATCCTTAACCTCTAGTATGCTACCCGAAAGCCAAAAAATTGTAAGTGAATGTATGTGCTGGTACTTAAAAAAATATGTCAAAACAGAATTAATCTGGCTTCTATACTAGGAAGTAGATAACCAGGATGCTGTCCTTCTCATTTCCAGTCCTCAATAATTTTTAATAAGAAGATAATATCTAAGGTACTTATTTAAATCTGAATGCAATCAACATCAGCCAATAACAAGTGAGATGTATACAGTCTTGTAATATT